>CM042022.1:54675000-55925000 GCA_023525975.1 Smallanthus sonchifolius | reverse complement strand
TCATTCTAGTCATCACCAGAGTCGATCTCTCCTTCTTCTAGATTGAAGAGAGCATCGATCTGTGCTTCTTTAGAATAGTCAGGCTCTAGATATAGGATCTCATCATCAGATAAGTCCTTAAGTACTTCAGCCACTGACTTCCCTTTATCACCACCACCACCAGAGGTATCACCACCCTCTTGCTGAGTAGACTCCCCCTCAGCCATTGGTACAGAAGAGATGGGCACAATCGCCAAAGCTTGGTGCTCACCTCCACTAGGACCGACTTCAGGATCCTTGTCTTTATCATCATCCTTAGTCATGTCGACTGGATGACAAGGCTCAGCACCAGTGGATTTATTTTCTTTCTCTTTCTCTTTCTCCTTCTCTTTCTCTTTCTCCCCCTGAGCAGCAAGCTTCTTGGTCAGTTCTTCAACTAATTTGACCATCGCTTCGTGCTCTTTTCTCTGTAAATCCATCCTTAGCTCAAGTGAAGTTCTGTGGCCTAGAATTATTTCATTGGTTTTCATTAGCAGCTTGTTCTGTGCCATAACATTCTTCAGTTGCTCATTTGTCCCTGTTCTCTGGCTGTGGAGAATCCTAACTTCATCGGCCAGGGAATTGATCTGTGCTTGTTGAGCATCAGACTCCTCCTTTGACTTTTGAATGGTCTTCAACATTCCAGCAACTTGGGTCTCTAAGACATTCATCCTTGCCTCATACGGATCAGAATGCCTAGATGATGGGGCTTCAACATTATGGATGGGGGAGGAGAAGATTGTGTCAAAGTCAAACCCTTGTGAGAAATCACCATAGTTGAAGGGTTGACCTGACGGCTCAGTGGTGTGATGTGGGAGTGGGGATGTAATGATGGGAGTGGGTGTTATGGTTGGGGTGATGGTGACTGACTCCGTGAGAAGTGGAGTAGTCACTGTCACTTGGACGGTTGGAGTAGGGAGGGTCACCGTCACAGGAATCTCCTCTGTGACCGCCGTGACTGCCACATTATTTTGAACTAGTGGCCTTCTCCTCCTTCTGTACAGTTGTTGTGCTGGTGGGGTAGATTCTGACTCTGGACTGGCAGTCGCCGCTTGTACTTGCTGCACAGTCGGGATCTCTACAACCCTGGGGATAGCAACCTCTTGCCTATCGCCCCTCTTCTTATTGGCTTTCTCTCGCCTTTGTCTTTGTAGAGCAGCGTCAGAGTCAGATGTTGGCTCATATTCTCCGCTCGAGCTTTGTCGCTTTCTTTTAGAAGACGACGCAGGCAGGGTTACCTGTGCCGATTTCCTCGGGTGTGCCTGGGATGGTGCGTCATCGGAATCAGAAGAATCTGATTCTGTTGCTTCTGAATCGGATTCCTCAGCACCACCATCACCACCTTCGTCATCACCTCCATCACTTTCATTCTCTTCTTCTTGTTGTTCATCAGAATCATCACTCATCTCTGGTGCCGAATTGGGACTATACCAATTCCAATCTTCTGGCGCGACATATATTTCATTAAGCTGGTGGCCAAAGAGTTCAGTATGCACAGGGGTAGGATCTACACTGCCTGGCTTTAGAAACTGAGCAAATACTCTCTTGTCCACCCGTTTTACTTGCAGTCTCTCCCCGATAGCATGTAGGTTTGGCAATGCATCATCAATCAAGAGTTGCACAAACCTCGGGTACAATAGGAACCTAAACTTCTCTGCTGTATTGATCTGATCATTGATTGCTTTGAAGATGTAGCGAGAGAAGTTGTAGCCCCTATTAAGAGACAAGCCCACCATGGCTGCTGCAAGGTCATGACCCATGGCATCTTTCCCCGCTTTTCTTGACGAGATGCACACGATCATGATGTGGGCAAAATACCGCCATTGATCCAATACCCACATCTTTTTGTAAGAAGCATAGTCCCTCGCTCCGACATATCCCATTCTATGCCTCCAACACCCATCCACATAGTAATCTGGATAGGATGTCGGGTCGGTAGCGAGGTCTCCGAACTGCAGGACCCTTCTTATTGTATCTTCAGAGAAAGCAATAGCCCGACCATCAACGGTAGCTCTTATGACATTAGGGGATACCGTGCAGTCGTGCTCTGCCGTTTCCCAGAATTGCTCCAAGTAAGGTCTTGAGACTCTTGGGTCAGCTGAGATTGCATAACTTATTCTTGATCGGTTCAAAAATTCAACGATCTGCCGATATTGCAAAGCTGCCCCTTTCCACTCAGATTGAGTGTTTGCTACCAAGTTGAATTCGTTAGTGAATGCCCGAGCCATAGTCTGCAGAAACACACAGAAAACATAATCAGAACAACGTATGTTATTGGAAATGAACAAACATGACATGGTATAGTAGTTACTCATTGAACAGAAATTTCAGACTTAGAAAAGTTTCTAAGTGTTGGTGCTGCGTACTTAGCAAGTGCGCAGCTTTTTCTTCTTGCGTACTTAACAAATACGCAGGAATTGCTTCTTGCGTACTTGTTAAGTGCGCAAGAACAACACTTAAGAACAAAATTCAAAAGTTGATTGATCGTTAAAAATACGGGTCGATTAGGTCGCCACTAGGTCGGAATCAAGGATGCAAACCTATGGGACCATTATCAACACCACAAACTACCAACATTTCACCAATATTTTACCTAACACAGTCGCCGACCAACTGTCGAGTAAGCTTCACCCGACGGCTCGAATCGAGGATCAAAGGGTGATTAGAGAGTCGATTAAGGTTCCTATTTGCATGAAACACACAATAAGTTACCCAAACAACCCCAAATTTTACCCAAAAATTCAAGATTTTTAACCTAAAGTTTTCTAAGTCACAAATCGGTCGAATGTCATGTTTTTATGGATGGAATCGGTCTAAATTCTCACCAATGCGATGTAATGAGATGATGAAAGTATAGACGGGACGAAAAGATGGTTTAGATACAATCGATTTTGAGTAGAAAATTGCAGAGGGAAACTTTTAGGTTTGAAAGCGTGAAACTCAGAAAAAGTTCTAAGTGTCATTTTTATACCCATCACTCATCGGTCGTGCGTACTTGTTAAGTGCGCACGAGTTAACTCTTGCGTACTTACAAGTACGCAGGACTTAACTCTTGCACATTTACAAGTGCCCAAGATTTACTCTTGCGTACTTGTTAAGTACGCAAGGCTTAATTCGTGCGAACTTATCAAGTACGCACAGCCCTTAAGTGCGCAAATTTCTAACTCAGAATTATGAAGATTTTTCAAATCAACGAACGAACAAGATAAGAATATTCAAGCACGAGGATTCAAATATAATTCATGAAGGTTAAACATAAAATATTTTTGGCTTTTTCTGATTAACCTTGAACAATGCATAAACTTAAAATCTTTTTGTTCTTTTCTAGATAGATATATACAAGTATTCACACAAACTATTTTTGATCAAAGACACGAGCAGAGGATCATATCAGGCTATCTTTTAGCAAAAATGATACAAAATAAACATCAAAGAATATGGGATCATGTCATGGATTACTCTTTATTCATACGTAATAAGCACATAAACAAGTAATTCAAGTTGACAATATTATAAGATTTGAAACTATACGCATCTTTGTATCACGTTCTTGTGTATTAAGGTATTAATTATAAGATATTCAACGTGTACCCTACTGATATGCTATTCTTACTTGCACTATCTCAAGGCATCTAAGATTTCCCCAATGATTTTCTAAATTTTCAGAATGAAGCTACGTCTATTAGCACAGGAAAAATCAAGCAGAATCCATAAGGATTATCGGGAATCATAAGATTCAGAATCAAGTGATTCATTTGTCTTGGTTTCATGTGATTTTCTTCTTTTAATATCGGGATGATGATTCAGGATAATAGATATGGTGTTTGATTATCAGGTAAGGGGATCCAACTTTTATCTGGATTTGATTTCAATGAATCAGGAGTGATTCAAGGGTGAAAACATGCTCAACGGTTAATGCAGAGACATGTCTTGATTCGATCTCTCCTTGCATACTTGTGAGTATGGGCAGTGAGATGAACCGCATTAATTGTGCTAACGACATAACCCGGAACTGATCTCAAAAGAAAATTATTGCCAAAATCTAACATCCTTTATCTGATAATGATCTTTTCTATTCTTTTACGCACACACACTTGCAAACATGGGTTCAATTCACAGTTGTAATTTAGATTTAGTTTCTACATTACTAGTGATTCAAAGACGCATACAGCCTACTGACAATTCAAATTACTTGTGAATAAACGGATTAAAAACATAATAATTTAAACAATTAAGTAAACATGACGCAATCATTTCCCATATGAGCAGTCTATGGTGTTTAGATCATTTCTGATGTACTATCATTTTCTCTTTTCTCAAGTTAACTTTGAAATTTTCTCCATTTTCTATTTTTTTTTGATTTTTTTTTTTGTAAAATATTTTAAAAACTAAAAGAACTATACAGAAAATTTAAAGGAGTTAAAAATTTAACTTCCATGAATTGAATTGAGTTAAGAAAACTTAGTTTCACTCAGGATTGAACATTCCTATCAAGTTGACAAGATGCTCAAAACGGGATCGATCAAATGCCTTTGTGAAAAGATCAACAAGATTGTCATCCGTGTGAACTTTTACAAGTTCGATTAAATGCTTTTCAGCACAATCACAGATGAAATGATGGCGAATCTCTATGTGTTTAGTTTTGGAATGTTTCACCGAGTTATTTGTGATGGACATGGTGGCATTGTTGTCAATGAATAGAGGAGTTCCAGTGAAGTTCAAGCCGTAGTCTCTCAATTGCTGCTGAATCCACAATATCTGAGAACAACCGCTCGCCGCATCAATGTATTCTGCTTCACAAGTTGAGACAGAAACCGTTGACTGCTTCTTGCACTACCAGGAGACCAGTCTGTCTCCTAAGAATTGACATCCACCAGAAGTTGACTTTCTGTCAAGGTTACAACCGCCATAATCTGAATCAGTGTAGGCTTTGAAGTCGAATGACTGCTGCTTAGAGTACCAAAGACCTAATCGGGGTTTCCCTTTCAGGTATCTGAAAATTCTCTTCACGGCTATCATATGTGACTCCTTCGGTTGAGACTGAAACCTTGAGCACAAGCACACATCAAACATTATATCGGGTCTTGAAGCTGTGAGATACATAAGTGATCCGATCATCCCACGGTACAATCTGCTGTCCACATCCTTTCCATCTTTGTCAGGATGCAGACCATGATTGACTGGGATAGGTGTTCCATAAGTACTGCTATCATTCATCTTGTATTTTGATAAGATGTCATGCACATACTTAGTTTGATGTAGAGAAATGCCATCCTCTCTTTGACTGACTTGCAGACCCAGGAAGAACGACAATTCACCCATATTACTCATTTCAAATTTAGACTTCATCACCTGCTCGAATTCCCTACACATCCCTTCATTGGTAGATCCAAAGATAATGTCGTCGACGTATACTTGTACAAGAAGAATGTCACTTCCTGTTTTCCTAACGAAGAGAGTCGAGTCAATCTGTCCACGGTCGAAACCATTAGATAGTAAATGCTTAGATAATGTCTCATACCATGCCCGCGGTGCTTGATGAAGACCATAAAGTGCTTTGTCGAGCTTGTACACTTTATTGATATTATGCGGATCTTCAAAGCCGGGAGGTTGAGTGACATAGACCTCTTCATGAACTTTACCATAATGGAAAGCACTCTTCACATCAAGTTGATAGACCTTGAAGCCGACATATGTGGCATAAGCCAGGAACAGTCGAATGGCCTCAATTCTAGCAACTGGGGCATATACTTCCGTGTAATCCAAGCCCTCTTGCTGATAAAAACCATGAACAACCAATCTTGCTTTGTTCTTCACAACAACATGACGATCATCCGTCTTGCACTTGAACACCCATCTGGTTCCAATTGGTTGAAAGCCTTTTGGCAAGTCAACCAAATCCCACACGTGCAACTTTTGGAATTGAGATAATTCATCTTGCAACGCCTCAATCCAGCAGTTGTTAGTGAGAGCCTCCTTCACATTCTTCGGCTCTAACTGGGACACGAATGCAGCATGCAGACATGTTTCCATGACACCAGTGTCAAGTATCTCTGTGTAAAGACTGGTGTTCTCAGTGATGGTTCGATGACGAGTCTGAACGCTGGCATAAGGATCACCAATAATGTTGTCGATTGGATGATTCCTATGCACTCTTGTCTCCGGTACAATCGGTTCCTGAATTTCTGGATCAAGATTCGTGCTTAACTCCCCCATTTCCTGTGTTCCAGAGGAAGAAGATTCAATGTTAATTGGATCAGCTGGAGCTTCATTTCCTATAGTTGAGTTAGGATTGGCTTGAGAGTCATTTCCAACAACAAGAACATCTTTACTGTTATCACTGTCATGAGTTCCAGATGCAGATGCAGCATTGGAATCAGGAGTTACAATCGGTACAGTGGCACGAGTAGAGAAACTAGAGTCATCGCCACCACCCAATAATTCATAAACATTTGCGGCGTCATCTGGAGATATATCAGGAAGATTGAATGACTTGAATAGCGCATCATAATCAAAACCCCAAGCTGGACCTTTTGGTTCTGGTGGAGTGCTGTGTTTACTATAGTCCACTTCGAACCATTCCTCGACAGTACGAGTTCCTATGTTGTACACTCTCTTGCAAGGCGAGTTGGCAACGTATCCTAAGAAGATGCCTTCCACTTCTTTTGCATGAAACTTAGATTGGCGGTCTTTGTACTGTAGCAACAAGGAACAAGGACTACTGAAAGGAACTAGGTAATCAAGATTAGGAAGTCGATTATTGATCAACTCGTAACAAGTCTTGTTGTGCCTCTTCAAAACCAGAACTCTGTTTAAGACCTAACAAGCTGTATTAATGGCTTCTGCCCAGAAAGTGACAGGAAGCTTTGCATCCGACAGCATAGTCCTTGTAGTCTCAATCAATGTTCTGTTCTTCCGTTCAGCAACTCCATTCTGCTGAGGCGTGTACGACGCGCTGAATTCGTGACGGATCCCTTTCTTGAGACAGAAAAGCTCCATCAAATTATTCTTGAACTCAGTTCCGTTGTCGCTCCTTATCCTTCTAACTTTCAGCTTACAGAGAGATTGCAAGCTCAGGATCAAGTATTGAAGGATATCAGCAGTCTCGTCTTTAGTACCTAAAAACTGCACCCAAGAGAAACGTGAGAAATCATCAGTTACTACTAGACAGAACGACTTACCTCCAATACTCCTGATACTTATGGGGCCAAACATATCCATGTGTAATAGCTCCAAAGGGGTATCAATAGAGTTTTAGAGCTTGGGCTTGTGAGACTTCTGTTGCTGTTTGCCCTTTTTACAAGCCATACAGTCATCTGCAACGGTAAATCTCAGCTTCGAAACCCCGGTTACCAAACCGTTTCGGACAAGATGATTCATTTTACGATACGAAATATGTCCGAGTTTCCTATGCCACAAGATGGAGTCAAGCTCTGTCGCTTTGGTAAGCAGACAAGTAGAAACTGATGAGGTGGTTGTTGCCACGCTCATATCGATCTGATAGGTGTCGTTTGTTCTTGGCGCTCTCATCAGGATCCAATCTTCTGGAACTTCAAAACCGGGTTTGAGAATCAGGCATTCTGACTTGTCAAACATCACCGAGTACTCCTTATCACACATTTGGGAGACACTCAACAGGTTATGCTTCAGCTGCTCGCAGAAGTTAACATTGTCAAAGCTGACACAACCGTTCAAAACCACGCCTTGACATGTGATGCTGCCGCCTTTTTCTCCGGCAAAGGCCACATAGCTGCCTCTGAATGGTTTAACGTCTTGAAGCAGGGCCATGTTTCCTGTCATGTGCCTTGAACATCCACTATCTACATACCACCGGTTAGAGATAGTACCCTTCGGACGTCCCTGCATGAGTCACAAAAGAATTAGTTAGTTTTGGAGACCCAAGCCATTGTGGTCTTGGGTCGTCCATCCTTTTCAAAATAAACCACTTCTTTTAACTCACAGTCATGATGACTGTTCAAAATTGATGAATCTTTGGAGGAATTGGGAACAGGAGATTGAGAACCTTTTACTTTCTTGTTCCAGGATCTCTTTTGATTCTTAACCAGAACAGGAGACTTTGGCTCAACCACAGCCGGTGAACTTGTGGAAGCTTCACCTGATTGAGCTTTAGTCAGCTGTTCCAGCTTTCTCAACCTCTTATTCCTTCTTCTTCTCTGTGGCTTAGAGAGCTAGCCACAGATTTCTCACCAGTACGTGTACTACCATATGTAGACACACAAGGTACAGCAGGTTGCTTTACCTTTCTTGCAGCAGATGGTTTGGCATCAAATTTGATCTTTGGCTTTGCCATCGGTTGGACTGGTGGTTTCACCACATTTTGCTTTGGACTTTTGGGAGATGGTTTCACTGGTGGCGACCTGGGGATAACAGCTGGTTGTGAAACAATAGGCCGTTTCCCTTGGTTCTTAGAAGGACAGTTCACAAAAATGTGACCAACCAAGCCACAGTGAAAACAGTTCCTCTTGTCTACATAAGTTCTCTTGTAAGGCTCATTAGATCTGGCCTTAAATAACTCTCCATTTTGAGCAAGAGGAGTTGGTTTCTGAACAGCAGTCTGAACCTTAACAGTTTGATTTTTGGGAGTATAGTATTTTTACAAATTTTCTTTGTAACCAAGCCCAAAGTGAGCTGAAAAAGCCTCTTTCTTTACTTGGTTAAGGTTTTTATACCCCCCATAAAGCATTACTTTAAGTTTATCATTTGATTCAATGACATCAGGTTCAGTTAAAATGTAATTATCACCATTAGTGATAATGTTTTTCTTGACTTTCTGTTCAGTCAACAACTCCTCAGATACTACTCCTTCAGGGCAAGAGTTAACCGACCCATCTTCAGAAGCAGTAACAAACTCCTCACTAGATGTGGAGTTAGCCTTACTTGAGGATTCATCCTTTTTAGGGGAATCATCCTTATCAGAGGACTCATCTAGACAAGTGAGATCAATGTCTATTAAGCTATTGACAAACTTCCCGCTCACTGGTGGAGGAATGGCATTGGTACCAAGACCTAGACCATTCATTTTCCTCACTACAGATTCGTAGTGTTCCACCACAAAGCGAGAGTTTTTCAACTTCTCATTAGTGCATTTTAACTGCAAGATCTCATTTTGCAGTTTGTTGATTTCATTGTTCCGTTTTTCTAACCCCTTATAAGCAAAATCTAAGTGAAGCTGTTGATCGCTCATTTTTAAAGAATACTCACGTTTTTCCCTTTTTAAAGTTTCAATAGACTCTTTAAAACGTCTTTCATTTTCTTTATAGTTTAGAGCTACCATACTTAGAGGTTCGATTTTGTCTTGGAGCTTAGAATTTTCAAGTTTTAGCCCTAGACACTTAGAACATGAAACAACAGAAAAAGGATTAGAGTCTACCTCATGAGATGAACTTGTTGCTACTCCAATGGCCATGAGAGCAACAGCAGTTGTCGATTCCTCTTTCTCAGCTACAGAAGCTTTCTTTCCTTCAGCTTCCTCCTCTTCCTCTGTAGCATCAGTAGTAGACTCTTTTAGGTCAGCCATAGAAGCTTCCTTTCTCTCTGCTTCCATCATCTCCATGATCTCAGCCATGAGACCAACCTGGGTTTGTGCGATGATGGCATCCTCAAGATGAACACCCCAGTCAAAGTTGTCGTCCTGTTGTGCTACCAGTGCATTGGACGTTCCACCTTGGCTTTGATTGTGGTGGTTTGGATTGTTTTGGCCATGTCTATTTCCTTGGCTGGGTCGGGTAAAACCAGAGGCAGGTACTCTGTCTTTCTGACACTCACGAGCAAAGTGTCCATAGTTCAGACACTTATAGCATTTGGCCTTAGATTTGTCAAACCCGACCTTAGCATTAGGATGCCCGCCGATAAACTTTCTTCCTGTTCTGTTCAGGAAACGCTTGGCTCTCCTCAAAAGCATGGCCATATTCCATTGAATATCCATGTCCTCCATGTCATCAGGATCCACTTGATTAAAATCTTCTTCAATCGTCTCTGGATCAGTAAGCTTGCCACATATGAAATTTTCATATGCAAGCATACAAGATGAGAATAATGCTACATGATCTTCAGCTATTCTGGCTATAGCTGAGATGTTAGTTGAAGACGTAGCAGGAGGATTTCTTGAGGTATTTTGATGATGAGACCCCAACCCTGATCCTGAAGCATAGCAAGCATGACCACCACACCTAGTTGAGTGGTCTTCTTTAGTAGGATTTCCAGTGAAGAGGGCAAATCCAGAGCCCGATGACTTGGATGTGGAAGTCGTCCCGTGATAAATAGAAGGTCTTGTATCTGGGGTCTTCCAGAGCTCTCCTTTCTTCTTAGGTTCATGTCATGAGCTTGAACCTTTCCTATTGCCTCTTCAACTGTCAGCTCATAGAATTTAGGATTTTCCCTCATCAGGGTTGTGTACATCTCAAATTTGGGTGGTAAAGCATCCAAAAACTTTTCCACCATCTCTTCATCCAGATACTTGAGTTCAAAAGCCTTCAACTCAGTTTGTAAATGATAGAACCTAGAGATGAGGACATCTAAAGATTTGTTCTCAAGAAATCTGAAGAACTCATACTGCTTCCTGAGAAGATCCCGCTTACTCTTCTTGATGTCACTATTTCCTTCGAATCTCTTCTGTAAAGCTTTCCAGAGATCCTTAGAATTGTTATACCCTCGAAAACTGTGGAACAATTCCCTAGTTAATGCCAAAGTGATCGAACCAAGTGCCTTCTTCTCTCGATCATATGCTTTCTTTTCTTCCTCATCGAGTTTAGAAATAGGCTTTGGTAATTCATCATCTAGATAGATGTGTGTGGGATGCTTATATCCCTCAAGGATTGGTATCCATAATGATAAGTCAGTATATGAAATGTAGTGCTCGAAACGTGCTCGAAACGTGCTCTCCAATTAGAATAATCGTTCACGTTCAACAACTTTGGTGGTTTCTGTGGTGTACCGATCTCATTATCATAATTTAACATGTTTCCCAAATTCTGAAGATTCGACATAGTGAACACTTAGTCAAATTTCAGAAAAGTCAGACACAGCTGCGCAATTGACTTTGGCCTTGCGCACTTGAGAAATGGTCTTGCGTATTTATATTTGCTCTTGCGTACTTGTAAGTACGGAGGAGTAGATGTAAGTACGCAGGATATAACTTAAGTTCGCACAAGTTCAGTCTTGCGCACTTGTAAGTACGCAAGAGATAACTCTTGCGTATTTAGTAAGTACGCAGAAACCTATACTTTTTGCCATAAATGGTAAGTACGCAGGACACCTTTTCAGCAACTTTCACCAAACTTTTCTGGTCACCTGAAACTCGCCAGAGATGGTAAAAATTCGTCTGATAATTAATGCAAATGAGCCAAAGGGTCAGAAACTTGTTTCTAACCAACCTTTGATGCTCAAATAACTCAAATACACAACAAAAATTGGTTTTTGAGAGATTTTGCTTCTAAAAAAGGCTCAAGAGCTACCCCTTTTTTATCACAAAAATCAACAAAAATACCTCTTTTTGCTTGTAAAACTCAGTAAAAACGTCTCCAAACTCACTTACAACACTCGAATTCAAGAGCAATGCTCTGATACCACTTGTAGGTCCCTTCGTGTGTGTCGGATCGTTGCATGCAAGTGGTCTACTAGTCGAACCGGGTGCGGAATACCCGTGACTAGGCGGAGAGTCTAACTAAAACAAAGTAAACCAAACACGAGAATCACAATAAAAGCTTTTTCTATTATAAACACTCGATGGTTACAGAGATATTACAAATTGCGTACTTAACAAACTAAGTTCGTCTAAGATATGAGTTCTGCGTACTTATCCTCTGTGAACCAAACCTACTTATACAGACCTGATGCCTGCGCACTTAGCAAGTGCGCAGGACCAAATGCTCTTGCGTACTTAGCAAGTACACATGGGTCTTCATGCGTACTTGCTAAGTACGCAGGAGCTTTCTCCTGCGCACATGTAAGTGCGCTAAACACTTAGAAGAAATGCAACATACATTATGTAAAAGTAAATACAACTCGATAAACTATTACATAACGACTCTTACATACAAAGACAATTTACAGACATTAGAAATACAAACTAAGACTCTATCCAGAGTGTTGTCACAGGAAAGTGCATCAACATTCTTCTTCTGATAACCAGCAGCAACAAAACCACTTGATTATAGCATTTTGGAAGGTTTAGGTTGATCAACTTTCAATTCATCCGGTTCTGTTAAAATGCATCTATCACGGGTAACATTTTTCACTATCTTTGGTTCATTAATTTGCACTTCCGTAGGAATGCCTTCAACCTTATTATCATAAAAAACCTCATCCTCAGAATCAGAATCATAGATCATTTCTTCACCAGTTACAACATTCAACTTCAACACTGTCTTTGGATCAATTTCCTCTTCATGAATAATTTCTGGTTCAACCACATAATTTGCATTGAATGGTGGAGGAACAAATCCAATTCCAGCAACCCTCTTAGTAGGATCAGCATTAGCATTAAAATAATCCAATACCACAGATGAATTTTCAAAGTTTTCCAACTTTCTATGTAATTTGATCACTTCAGATTCTTTATCAGAAATTTCTTTGTTCTTCGGAGCGACAATTTCATTTCGCTTCTCAATCTCAGCATAAGCCATATCTAGATGATATGCTTGTTCCTTATATTTCAATCCCAAAGAGTTTGTAAATGATAGAACCTAGAGATGAGGACATCTAAAGATTCGTTCTCAAGAAATCTGAAGAACTCATACTGCTTCCTGAGAAGATCCCGCTTACTCTTCTTGATGTCACTATTTCCTTCGAATCTCTTCTGTAAAGCTTTCCAGAGATCCTTAGAATTGTTATACCCTCGAAAACTGTGGAACAATTCCCTAGTTAATGCCATAGTGATCGAACCAAGTGCCTTCTTCTCTCGATCATATGCTTTCTTTTCTTCCTCATCGAGTTTAGAAATAGGCTTTGGTAATTCATCATCTAGATAGATGTGTGTGGGATGCTTATATCCCTCAAGGATTGGTATCCATAATGATAAGTCAGTATATGAAATGTAGTGCTCGAAACGTGCTTTCCAATTAGAATAATCGTTCACGTTCAACAACTTTGGTGGTTTCTGTGGTGTACCGATCTCATTATCATAATTTAACATGTTTCCCAAATTCTGAAGATTCGACATAGTGAACACTTAGTCAAATTTCAGAAAAGTCAGACACAGCTGCGCAATTGACTTTGGCCTTGCGCACTTGAGAAATGGTCTTGCGTATTTATATTTGCTCTTGCGTACTTGTAAGTACGGAGGAGTAGATGTAAGTACGCAGGATATAACTTAAGTTCGCACAAGTTCAGTCTTGCGCACTTGTAAGTACGCAAGAGATAACTCTTGCGTATTTAGTAAGTACGCAGAAACCTGTACTTTTTGCCATAAATGGTAAGTACGCAGGACACCTTTTCAGCAACTTTCACCAAACTTTTCTGGTCACCTGAAACTCGCCAGAGATGGTAAAAATTCGTCTGATAATTAATGCAAATGAGCCAAAGGGTCAGAAACTTGTTTCTAACCAACCTTTGATGCTCAAATAACTCAAATACACAACAAAAATTGGTTTTTGAGAGATTTTGCTTCTAAAAAAGGCTCAAGAGGTACCCCTTTTTTATCATAAAAATCAACAAAAATACCTCTTTTTGCTTGTAAAACTCAGTAAAAACGTCTCCAAACTCACTTACAACACTCGAATTCAAGAGCAATGCTCTGATACCACTTGTAGGTCCCTTCGTGTGTGTCGGATCGTTGCATGCAAGTGGTCTACTAGTCGGACCGGGTGCGGAATACCCGTGACTAGGCGGAGAGTCTAACTAAAACAAAGTAAACCAAACACGAGAATCACAATAAAAGCTTTTTCTATTATAAACACTCGATGGTTACAGAGATATTACAAATTGCGTACTTAACAAACTAAGTTCGTCTAAGATATGAGTTCTGCGTACTTATCCTCTGTGAACCAAACCTACTTATACAGACCTGATGCCTGCGCACTTAGCAAGTGCGCAGGACCAAATGCTCTTGCGTACTTAGCAAGTACGCATGGGTCTTCATGCGTACTTGCTAAGTACGCAGGAGCTTTCTCCTGCGCACATGTAAGTGCGCTAAACACTTAGAAGAAATGCAACATACATTATGTAAAAGTAAATACAACTCGATAAACTATTACATAACGACTCTTACATACAAAGACAATTTACAGACATTAGAAATACAAACTAAGACTCTATCCAGAGTGTTGTCACAGGAAAGTGCATCAACATTCTTCTTCTGATAACCAGCAGCAACAAAACCACTTGATTATAGCATTTTGGAAGGTTTAGGTTGATCAACTTTCAATTCATCCGGTTCTGTTAAAATGCATCTATCACGGGTAACATTTTTCACTATCTTTGGTTCATTAATTTGCACTTCCGTAGGAATGCCTTCAACCTTATTATCATAAAAAACCTCATCCTCAGAATCAGAATCATAGATCATTTCTTCACCAGTTACAACATTCAACTTCAACACTGTCTTTGGATCAATTTCCTCTTCATGAATAATTTCTGGTTCAACCACATAATTTGCATTGAATGGTGGAGGAACAAATCCAATTCCAGCAACCCTCTTAGTAGGATCAGCATTAGCATTAAAATAATCCAATACCACAGATGAATTTTCAAAGTTTTCCAACTTTCTATGTAATTTGATCACTTCAGATTCTTTATCAGAAATTTCTTTGTTCTTCGGAGCGACAATTTCATTTCGCTTCTCAATCTCAGCATAAGCCATATCTAGATGATATGCTTGTTCCTTATATTTCAATCCCAAAGAGTTTGTAAATGATAGAACCTAGAGATGAGGACATCTAAAGATTCGTTCTCAAGAAATCTGAAGAACTCATACTGCTTCCTGAGAAGATCCCGCTTACTCTTCTTGATGTCACTATTTCCTTCGAATCTCTTCTGTAAAGCTTTCCAGAGATCCTTAGAATTGTTATACCCTCGAAAACTGTGGAACAATTCCCTAGTTAATGCCATAGTGATCGAACCAAGTGCCTTCTTCTCTCGATCATATGCTTTCTTTTCTTCCTCATCGAGTTTAGAAATAGGCTTTGGTAATTCATCATCTAGATAGATGTGTGTGGGATGCTTATATCCCTCAAGGATTGGTATCCATAATGATAAGTCAGTATATGAAATGTAGTGCTCGAAACGTGCTTTCCAATTAGAATAATCGTTCACGTTCAACAACTTTGGTGGTTTCTGTGGTGTACCGATCTCATTATCATAATTTAACATGTTTCCCAAATTCTGAAGATTCGACATAGTGAACACTTAGTCAAATTTCAGAAAAGTCAGACACAGCTGCGCAATTGACTTTGGCCTTGCGCACTTGAGAAATGGTCTTGCGTATTTATATTTGCTCTTGCGTACTTGTAAGTACGGAGGAGTAGATGTAAGTACGCAGGATATAACTTAAGTTCGCACAAGTTCAGTCTTGCGCACTTGTAAGTACGCAAGAGATAACTCTTGCGTATTTAGTAAGTACGCAGAAACCTGTACTTTTTGCCATAAATGGTAAGTACGCAGGACACCTTTTCAGCAACTTTCACCAAACTTTTCTGGTCACCTGAAACTCGCCAGAGATGGTAAAAATTCGTCTGATAATTAATGCAAATGAGCCAAAGGGTCAGAAACTTGTTTCTAACCAACCTTTGATGCTCAAATAACTCAAATACACAACAAAAATTGGTTTTTGAGAGATTTTGCTTCTAAAAAAGGCTCAAGAGCTACCCCTTTTTTATCATAAAAATCAACAAAAATACCTCTTTTTGCTTGTAAAACTCAGTAAAAACGTCTCCAAACTCACTTACAACACTCGAATTCAAGAGCAATGCTCTGATACCACTTGTAGGTCCCTTCGTGTGTGTCGGATCGTTGCATGCAAGTGGTCTACTAGTCGGACCGGGTGCGGAATACCCGTGACTAGGCGGAGAGTCTAACTAAAACAAAGTAAACCAAACACGAGAATCACAATAAAAGCTTTTTCTATTATAAACACTCGATGGTTACAGAGATATTACAAATTGCGTACTTAACAAACTAAGTTCGTCTAAGATATGAGTTCTGCGTACTTATCCTCTGTGAACCAAACCTACTTATACAGACCTGATGCCTGCGCACTTAGCAAGTGCGCAGGACCAAATGCTCTTGCGTACTTAGCAAGTACGCATGGGTCTTCATGCGTACTTGCTAAGTACGCAGGAGCTTTCTCCTGCGCACATGTAAGTGCGCTAAACACTTAGAAGAAATGCAACATACATTATGTAAAAGTAAATACAACTCGATAAACTATTACATAACGACTCTTACATACAAAGACAATTTACAGACATTAGAAATACAAACTAAGACTCTATCCAGAGTGTTGTCACAGGAAAGTGCATCAACATTCTTCTTCTGATAACCAGCAGCAACAAAACCACTTGATTATAGCATTTTGGAAGGTTTAGGTTGATCAACTTTCAATTCATCCGGTTCTGTTAAAATGCATCTATCACGGGTAACATTTTTCACTATCTTTGGTTCATTAATTTGCACTTCCGTAGGAATGCCTTCAACCTTATTATCATAAAAAACCTCATCCTCAGAATCAGAATCATAGATCATTTCTTCACCAGTTACAACATTCAACTTCAACACTGTCTTTGGATCAATTTCCTCTTCATGAATAATTTCTGGTTCAACCACATAATTTGCATTGAATGGTGGAGGAACAAATCCAATTCCAGCAACCCTCTTAGTAGGATCAGCATTAGCATTAAAGTAATCCAATACCACAGATGAATTTTCAAAGTTTTCCAACTTTCTATGTAATTTGATCACTTCAGATTCTTTATCAGAAATTTCTTTGTTCTTCGGAGCGACAATTTCATTTCGCTTCTCAATCTCAGCATAAGCCATATCCAGATGATATGCTTGTTCCTTATATTTCAATCCCAAAGAGTTCAAATCTCTTTTCAAAGACTCAATTCTATCTATACACAATTTATCATTATCTTTCAATTTTTGATTAACTGAATGCATCGATTTCATATCACAAATTAAATTTGTGTTATCATCCATTACTTTTTGCACTTTATTTTTTATACTTATGCAATTTGAGCAATAAATGTGACAGAGAGAATCTTTTACCTTTGAAGGATCTGACATATCTGCCATGAAGACTTTTGCAATTGGAATATTTTCAGAATCAGCACCATCAGAAGAATTTTGAGTTAAAACAATATCATCTTCAGATACACCAGATGCAATATCAGTCTCATCATTTTATACTTGATCACTTTCTTCATCAGCTCTTGGCAAACTCTCACCATCACTTGAGCTATCATCATCAGTTGACTCTTCAGATTTTGTATAATGAATCTCAGCTACAAACGCTTGACTTACCGAACCAACCAAATCTTCAAGATGAATACCCCAGTCATAATTTTCATCATTCTGAGCAACCAAAGCAGATGATGCAGATGCATGATTAGAAGTTCCAGATCCAGAGGAGCCATGTGACTGATTACGATTGTTCTGAAAGTTATTAGGCTTCTTCTGAGAATCAAATTCAACTTTTGGTTTCACACATTCTTTAGCAAAATGACCATACTCCTGAAAATTATAGCAACGAACTTTGGTTTTATCAAATCCCATACGTGAACGACTGTTAGACCCAATATACTTTCTTCCAGTCTTCTTCAAAAAATCCTTTGCTTGTCACATCAGCATAGCCATGTTCCATTGAATGTTCATCTCTTCCAGATCAACATGATCAATCTATCTGAAATCTTCTTCAATAACCTCTGGATCATGAATCTTTCCTCCAATAAAATTTTCATAAGAAGCCATAAAGGAAGAAAACATCACTAAATGATCATCAGCAACTCTTTGATTCATATTATGTGTTCCAGATCATGAAGAAGTTGTATTTGCAGAGAAACCTGAATGACTTGAAACCCCAGAACAATGATTATGAGAAACATCTTGAGTATCACAAGAAAAGAACGCAACCCCTGCACCAGTTTTGCCAGAAGACTTAGCAAAATACATTGAAGGATCTTGAATATGCTCCATATTGGTTTCCTTCTTCTTCATATTCAAATCATGTGATTGAATCTTGCCAAGAACCTCTTCAAGATACATAGTTTTATACTTGACATTCTCTTTTATCAAAACCATATACACATCAAATTTAGATGGTAATGCCTCCAAAAACATATCTTTTATCTCTTCAGTCTCATAAACCACTGAAGCACTTGACAACTCACTCAGCAAATGATAGAATCTCATTGCAAGATCATCTAAAGATTCATTTTGAAAGTGCTTGAATACTAAGAATTGCTTATTCACTAATTCTTTTTGGCTTTTCTTAACATCCAAACTACCTTCACACCGCTTTTGCAATGCCTCCCACAATTGTTGAGAAGTTCTGAATTGTTTAAAGTTGTGATAAATTTCTTTAAGAAGAGACATTGAGATACTGGCCATTGCGTTCTTTTCTCAATCAAACAATAATTTTTCTTCTGTGGTTAACGCAGATACTGAATTAGGAACATCATCCTTTCCCATCCAAGTATATGTCGGATGCGTATAACCTTCCAAGATTGGAATCCATAAACTTGTATCAGTAAAAGATATGAACTGATCAAACCGATCTTTCCAGTTAGAATAATCTGCAAGACTTAACAATTTGGGTGGTTTCTGAGATGTACCAATCTCGTTGTCGTAATTTAACATATAAGTCACTTGCACCATATTTGCTATTTTCAAAAAAAAAATTACAAGTGTTGAACACAAACTCCCCTTAGGCGAAGATAATAAGTTCGCTTCAGCCAAACAAGCGAATTTGATATCAAGCGAATTTGATATCAAGCGAATTTGATATCAAGCGAACTTGAAAAGTTCGCTTACCCAAGAAATCCAGTAAGTTCGCTTAAACTGAGAGAAGCGAACTTAATAAGTTCGCTTGCTAAGTTCGCCTGCAATAACTTTCAGCAAGTTCGCTTATAGCAGCTGAAACAAACTCAGCAAGAACTTTAACCCAAACACGAACAAACAACACCAAAAATCATCATTTCTCGCAGATTAGAAGGAATTTGAAGAAATTGAACCGTAGGATTTAGTATTTTATGATTTAGAATACTTCTATCGGTTTAATTTCACCAAAATCAACCTCAAATCCACGAATTTAGCAGTAAAATCAGCTTCAAGAACTTGAAAACTCCATGGATACAAAAACTTCAAAAATGATCAATTTCTTGTCAAGTTATACACAAAAACGTCTCTAATCACCAAGAATCAAACGTAAATCACGAGCAACTGCTCTGATACCGCTTGTAGGTCCACATGACTCATCTTAGATCGATCTCGAGACAAGACGTCTCGAAAACACGGAGTGCGGAATCCTTCGTGTTAACGTATGTATATCAATTGACAATAGAAACAACAGGTAAATAAACTTTCTCTTTTATATCACCAAACTTAGTTTACAGAATACTTGATTGTTCAATCTCTCGTCTCTCGTCCTAAACAGACTATGTAAACTCTATATTTATAGACACACGTTCTGCAATAGGCGAACTTAACAAGTTCGCCTCTAATAGACTAGGCGAACTTATCAAGTTCGCCTCTAGCAGAACTTGTACAAATACTTAGACAAAAACTAAACAATTACATAAAAACATAAAGACAATAAGACCTAAACTGTTACAAATCTTTTGTCATACAATCTATGTCCTAACAAGAAGGACGCCTTGTCAACTTCTGTCTGCAATATTTGTTGGAACTATTTTTAGGCCATCGCATATAAAACAGTCTGAAGACAGAAGAATTCTTTGAAGTTAAAAGATTTCGACCGAAATCTTATAGTTTTCGGACGAAATACATTTCGACCGAAATGTATTTCGGACGAACTCATTCTTTGTCTTCTTAGTATAAATACTTGTTTAGTTTGACGTTTGTAAGAGGGACTTCATTTGATATATCAATACAATAGAGGGAGTTACACCTTTAACTATGTGTTTTTGATCCAATATCATATCTTGATTATTCTAATCGATTCTCATTTCTATCAATCGATTGCTTGATTTACTTGAATAAACGGTTTTCACAAGTGGTATCAGAGCCAGGTTAATAGCTCTTGGTATTCAAGAAGATTTTAAGTAAAATCGGATCAAATTGAAGTAATTTGGGTGCCATTGTTGCTAATTTGAAGCTAATTTTGATGGAGATGAAGTTTGCATCATGTTTGAAGACTTGATTTTTTACTCGGATCATCACAGAAAGTTTTTGGTTAATTCAAGTGTTCTTCTGTTGAATTGTCCGAAAAGTTTGTTTGAAGGAGCAGAAAACTCTGTTTGAAGAAATCAAAAAGGATTTCATTCGAAACGTATTGTCCGAAATTTCATCTTTTTGAAATATTCTGACTTTTCGATCGAAAAGTATTGTACTAAGTTTTTGACCGAAAAGTTATAAGTTGATATTTTTCTGATTTAGATCGAGTTTCAAATTACAAGTAAAGGATGGCTGGAAAGGTATACGATACCGAGAGGATTATTGGGAAATCACCACCGATGCTGAAATCAATATCAGAATTTTCAAATTGGAAGATAATGATGAAGGCTTATTTCAAGTTTACTGAACACACACTTTGGGAATGAATTGTAAAAGGTCGTCACATTCCTAAGACTGCAAATGCTGATGGGTTAGTCCCGATTGCTGATCCTGATCTTTATTTAGAGGAAGATAAGAAGTTAATCAAAAGGGATAACAGAGCATTGGGTTCTGTTATTCTAGCACTTCCGACTTAGTTGTATTTGAATTTTGAGCAACATGAAACTGCTCAGGGTCTGTGGAACGCTTTGTGCTTAAGATTTGAAGGTAATGCAGCTCTTCAGGAAAGCATAACCGATCTTCTACTGAAGCAATATAACATGTTTAGTTATAAAAAGAATGAGACTCTCAGTGAGCAGGTGACTAGGTTTACAACCATGATCAACAGGTTGAGAAAAATGGGAGTAAAATTTGAAGAGTATGAACTAGGAAAGAAGTTGTTAGACTCACTGCCAGATTGCTGGAGCATACCTTGTATCCTAATCAAGAATACAACTCCAGATCTGAAGAGTAAAACACTTGATGATATTATCTGTTTACTCGAGTCTTATGAATTGGATGCAAAGAAGAGAGAACTGAACAACAAAGATAAACAAAATAACAAAAGTTCAACAAATGCAGCATTATTTTCTGGAAGTAGTGAAGGAAATAGTGGAACAAAACCTGAGAAAAACAAAGGTTGTTGTGAACACTCCTCTGGTGAGAAAGTCAAATCATCTGGACAAATCCGTGAAGATCAGATTGCTTTGTTTGGAGCTTTTATGAGCAGCTATAATGCACTGGTGACAGGAAAGTTACAACCTGTCGTGAATGATGTAGAATATCTTGTTCAGATCAATCCTGATGACTTGGAATATATGGACTTGCAATGGCAGATGGCCATGATAGCTGTAAAGGCTAAAAAGTAATTGCAGAAGGTTGGGAAGGATAAGTTGCAGTTTGGTAAAAAAGTTGGTTTTGACAAAGCTAAACTCAGGTGCTACAACTATCAACAGCTTGGTCACTTCGCTCGTGAGTGTACCAAGGACAAGAAAAAGAAGGTTGAGGGAAGCGGGGTTAAGCTGGTGGAAATGATTGATGAATCTGATAAGTCAAAGAAGGCTCCAACTACACTCATGTCCAAACAGCTGAGTAACTGTGAATGGGAGGATGAGATCGAGGATGCTGAGGATGAAACGGATGAAGCCTTGATGGCTGAAATTAAAGATTCAACGAAACCAGCTGATATTGCCAGTGACTGTGTGCTCAAAACCAATTTTAAAGAAAAGGGCAAAGCTGCTGTTTTTGAAGAAACTTCATCTGAGAATGAGGTAAATTCTGAAAATAAATTTGATATATGATCCTCATTGTGTGTAGACCGAATGCAAAACTATCATGCCGCAAACACGTTTCTGATTGCTAAAAAAGATAAACTAAAAAGAGTAAACAAAGAATTGAAACAAAATGAAGTAAATTTTACAAGAAAAATTAAAGCATTATTGAAAGATAATGTAACATTTAAAGAATATTTTGATAAAAAAGGACGTTTTAATCAAAGATCTTTCAGAAAAAAACTTATCAAATCTGAAACTGATTTAATAAAAGAAAGGGTAATTGTTTCAAAGTGGAAGATGCAACAAAATGTCTTTGATGAATGTGTGAGCAAACACAGAACTGTTTATATCAAAGACGGGTTGGGTTACAACAAGGTTCCACATCCTGAGAATTTTGTACCTTTTCCTGAACCGCATGAATCGAATGAGTTGATGAATGTCAGAAATTCTAACTTTCATGATATGTATATTAGTGTAGATATAAACCCAGGGTGTGTGGATGATGAAAATTCTAACTTTCATGATATGTTTTTCAGCTTTCAATAAATAGTGCACTAGGGAGTTTATTAGGGACTGTAAACAGTATCTAGATGTTGACTGTAATCTAGATAAATTTGTTTCGATTTCTAGTTTAAATGCTGATGCAAAAAATATTAATGCTTCTGATTATGATATTTCTTATGCTTCGGCATGTTCTACTAACGGTTAAGTTGAGTTTGATTGTGTGTCTGAAGTGTCATCAACATCTACTTTCTTTGATAAAGTGGTGCATACAGCTAGAGATTATGTCCCACTTAATAAACTCTCTAGTCTAGTTGGTGATGTGGTCTTAGATGAGTTTGGAAATCCTCTGATTCAAGAGTATGATTTGTCAAGTGAGAGACCAAAGAAAAATAATGTCATAGCACCACAGAATCATATTCTTACCAATGAGACAGAGAACAATAAAGTTGTCAAAGTTAAAGTGAGTGTACCAACAAATGTCCAAAGAAAGTCTTGGTTTGTCAAAGGCAAAACCATTGATGTCAAAGACAAGTTCATTGATGTCAAAGATAAGTCTATTCAAATAAAAGAACAATTAAGAAAGAAAAGTTGTGGCTTAAAGAGTGAAGTAGGCGAGTGTTCAAAGTCAAAGTCAAAGTCAAAGCCTAAGAGCTACAGTTGCTTTGTGTGTGGTCAGGTTGGTCATTTTGCAAGAAATTGCAAACACAACTCTAGTGAGTCAAGGTTCACAAAGAACAAAGCGAAAGTTAAGAGCAACGTTATTCGGCATTTCAAGCGAGCGTCTGAGATTGACAGTGTGTCAGAGTCCAGAGTGATACAAAGATACAGTCGTGATAACTTGCTTTCCAGAAAATGTCATGCTTTATATTCTAATGTTTTCCGTGATTATGTGCTACCAAAGTTTGAGGATAAACGTGTCCCAAAAGGTTCACAATATGTGAAGAAATTTAACCAACCAATCTATTTTTCTAAAGAAAAAATTACTATGAAATATGCGAAAAATATTGGTTATGTTTGGAAAGTTAAAAATGAACAGTCTTCACATATGGTTGGAATAAAGAAAAATATAAAATTGATAAAATTGAAAGAACAAGATGTTAAAGATGTTAAGACTATAAAAGGTAAAAGTCAGCCCGGGTCAAAGATGATCTGGGTACCTGTTTATCATTAATTTTGTCTTGAATGTGCAGAGTTTAACCGGGAGGACTATTAATAATGCTTGGCATGTTGATAGCGGTTGTTTAAGTCACATGACTGGACAAAGAAAAATTCTGGAAAATTAAAGTTTGAAGTGAGCTTGATGGGAAAAATGTAGTTCTTTCTGGGGTTACAAGTTGAGCAGTCTGAATCAAGAATTCTTATTCATCAGGCCAAATATGTGAAAGATATTCTTACAAAATTCAAAATGACTGATTGCAAATCAACTTCAACACCAATTGCTCCTCATGAACCTTTAACTGTCGATGTGTCTGGAGTTGAAGTAAATCAAAAGATGTACAGGTCAATGATTGGCTCGTTGATGTATTTGACTGCAAGTCGATCAGATATCATGTTTGCTGTTTGCTTTTGTGCCAGATATCAGGCAGTTCCAAAATAATCTCATGAATCAGCTGTTAAACGAATTTTTTGATATCTTAAGGGTCGAGTAAATTTAGGTTTATGGTATCCTTCGGATTCTTAGTTTAATTTCTTTGCTTACACTTAGCGATTATGGAGGTTGTAATTTGGACAGGAAGTCAACTTCAGGTGGATGTCAATTTTTGGAGGAGAGACTGGTGTCTTGGAAGTGTAAAAAACAAACGAATGTATCCACATCAACTGCTGAATATGAGTATACTGTTGCTTCGAGTTGTTGTTCACAAGTTATCTGGATTCAACATCAAATGCTAGATTTTGGAGTAAATTTCCTAGAAACTCCGATTTATTGTGACAACGAGGCAGTGCTCGGAATAGTAAAAAATCTCACTCAGCATTCCAAAACAAAGCACATTGCGATCAGGTTACATTTCATTCGTGTCTGTTTTGAGAATGGGCTGATTAAAGTGGTCCATGTCGATACCCTAGAGCGAAAAGCCGATATTTTTACAAAAGCATTTTCAACGGATCGGTTTAACTCTTTGGTTGAGATGTTGGGGATGATTTCATTTTAAAAGTAAAAAAAATAAAAAAAAAGTAATAAATAAAAAACGGTTTTTTTTGAATAATAAACGGTCCATTTTTGAACTGAAAGACCTTAGAAATCTGTTCCTCAAAAATATTTTCTTTTATGTGTTAAAATTGTGTTGTGTACGCTTTATATGTGTGCTAGCTTAATGAATGTTTGTTCTCATAAGTGATATAAATAGAAAATAAAGTCACATCATAATTTTAGAGGAAGAATAAAAGAAAAAGAAAATTTGTGTCTGGATGAAGAATAAAAGAAAAAGAAAATTTGTGTGTCTGAATGACGTATATATAGGAAATGATAGTACAAGTGTGTGCTGAGCTTATGCATGAATTAGATATGATGATGACATCGGTTACAATTTTTGATATGCTGGTAGGCTCTGCATATGTAAATTAGACGATATTTTTGTGATTAACTAAATCTCAATCTTAGTGTTATCCTCATCGAATATCGGTACTTTCATTCTTCGAATGATAAGTAAATCCATACATACCATGAGACCAGGATCTTGATGGGTTTTTAGCACAATTTGTTTACTCTATTGACTATACCCGTCAAATATACGATTTAGAGTTAAACATTTTTATACAGCTGATGGTTCTGGTGGAAATCTTAGATGGAAATCAGAAAGTCAGTCTATCTCGCCCTTTGAATCATTCATGATTTCAATTGACATATCCGATACCCTATGGATATCCGCATACCCAAATCTCATATGAATCATACTGATTCAGTGTTCGTTCCATCAGAAACCAATATATATGAATCAAAAGGATTCACATCAAATCCATCTGGATTATTTTCCTGTGCTAAAAACGCTACCCTCATGCTGGTGATTGGATTATGCTTTGGTGAAACTTTGGGTTGCATATTGGCTTAATCTATCTCGATGTTTGGATACACTTTGTATTGATAAATCTTAACTTAAATGTCACACAATATATGCTGAAATATGATGTTTGAGTTTAAGCTGAAAATTATAATGGCAATCAAGGTTGAACTGTTTAGATCCTGATTTGATATGTAGTGTAGTTAAGACAATATACATTTATAATCCTATGTCATTTTAGTTTATCAAAAGAAAATAAAAAGTTGGAATAAAATTGTTGAAATATGATAAGAAAAGGTCAAAAAGAAAATAGTAAAAATAAATGAAAAAAAAACTATGAATTTCATTAAGTGTTTAACTGTTTTTTGTGTTTGAAAAAGAATAATAAGTCATTTTTTATATATTAAAAAAATTGTTTTTTGGATTCTTACCTGGTTATGATTGTGATTGTTAAAATTATTTTTAAAAAATTGAAACATGTCTTAATGATGTCAAAATGGACTTAAAAAAAATAATAAAAAAAATGTTTGGTTTGAAAATTTTCAGGTTATGAGTTGGTTGATGAAGCATAAGTCCAAAAGTAGAGAAGATACTAATTCTAGGTTATGAGTTGGTTGATGAAGAGTTTCTTAACTATGCAACCAGGGAAACTGCAGATGTTGTTAGTCAATTGAAGACTCAGATCTCAAATTTGCAAAGTAGAGAAGATACTAATTCTAGGGAGATCAGAGAGCTGAAAATTGAAAGTACTAAACAAAAGGGTGTAATAGCTCAACAGCAACAACAGATTGGTCAACTTCAGAAGATGGTACAGGATTTAATATCTCTTACGGGTGTTCAAATTGGTACAAACCTAGCAGAAAATGTAACATTTCTGATTTTTAGTATTCATATTTCAATTCAATGTAATGAAATTTCAAGTTCTATACTCGTGCAATGTCTCAATATTTTTTTCCGCGGTAAATAAAATGCAATGATTCTATACAAGTTCGCAAGTTTTACTCGATTATATGCACATAAACGCTATACAAGTAACTATATATTTCAAATTTATAAAACCTGAAAAGTCAAGGACTAAAGTTGAAAATTTATCAAGAAACCCTAGTTAGCACGGTCGTGCTTCGTTCTAGCACGGTCGCGCCAAGTGCCTCGGCACGATCGCGCGGCTGGTCCTGGAACGATCGCGCCCGGTTCCTAAGCACGGTCGCACCAATCTTGGCACGGTCGCGCCTGCGAAACAGTCGAAACGTAAATGTGATTTCAAAACGCTCAATCGTTCGAATTTCAAATCCGATTACGTTTCTTTTCCTTTAACGCGAGTTATACCATTTTCAATTACTCAACGCCTCAGTTTTTCTCCATCAATCTCGAATTCTCTCTCAAGCAATTCAAACAAAACTCGAGTCTTCCTCCTGGAACCCAAATTCTCCCGATCAAGAAAGGATTTATCATCTCCCGGCTCTCTCCAAGACTCTGGACTCTCTGGCCTAGCCGGAATCGCAGTCGAAGTCACCGGAAACCTTTACCTCCGTCGCCGGAACTCATCTCTGCCGTTCTTCATCGATTCGTTACGTTTCAGGGTAAGTATACTCTCCATCTCACTCATTTCAGTAACATTATCAAAAGCCCTCATTCAATTTGGGCTTCCATTATAGAATTCGATCAGAATCAGAAATCATATTTTAATAAAAATGATTTAATCGAACCCATGCTTAAACTCGATTTCCATACAATTAAGTTATATGAAAAGACTCTTAATAACCCATTAATCAAAAGCCCTAACAATTCCTGTGTTCAAAATACAAGAAACTCTCGATTCGTGTCTGATTTGGAATAGACACGGTCGCGCTAATCATCTAGCGCGGCCGTGCCTCGTTTAGCGCGGTCGTGTCGACTAGCAGCGCGGTCGTGTCATCCGTCCAGACCTTGTCATGCCCTTTGGGCTAGTCTCTGTTGTGTCTAAAAACCATAGACGCGACCGTGCCGGGCTAAGGCACGGTCGTGCCTGATGACTTGTCTAGATTGTGCTCCTGATTGATCAACTCGGTCGCGCCCCGACTAGCGCGGTCGCGCCCGTGGCTTGAGCACGATCGTGCCCTTCCGAGGCACGGTCGTGCTAGACTCAGAATTTTTAACAGAATTATAATTTTTAGATTTTAATCAGTAAATGTTTCAGATTTTATAAAAATATGTTTTCTGTATTTAAAAATAGATTAAAAGTTTAATCTTGGCATAAATGTAATTTATTGAAAAGTTTATAAAAATTAAATTTATATTTATCATCTTACACTTAAATGATATTTTAAATAATTAAGTTACAAAATTTATAAATAATGATGACTTATTTACTTTACATTTTAAATCAAAATCGTTTTATTTATTTATACTTAATTACAATTAATATTGACATTATTTCATAAACTATAGTTATACACTTATTTATTTAATTCAAACCTAATTAAATTGTTTCAAACATATTTTACCTCAAACTTTATATATTTTATTCAATCCTTTTTAAATACAAACCAATGGTTTTATATACAAATCCAACTTTCATTTTTAAACTTTATACATCTATGTGATTCAATGCATATTACTATTTAGGTTAAAGTGTGCTTTTCAAGGATCTTTTTGCTATCTATATTCCTTGTTAGCTTCACTTCCATACCAAGTGAGTATTCACAACCCCTTTTACTCTTTTACACTTTCGGGGTGGAACATGAACTCTATACTCATTACACATTACACATTTACATTTACACAAACTACACAAGTGCAAAAGAAATTCTATTTACATACATGTGTGCAAAAATTTGAGCTTTGTGCCCGAGTGCTAGGTGTGTTTAACCTTTGTATGCTCTTATGTTCAATCATTAACT
Organism: Smallanthus sonchifolius; assembly: GCA_023525975.1. Lineage (NCBI taxonomy): Eukaryota > Viridiplantae > Streptophyta > Magnoliopsida > Asterales > Asteraceae > Smallanthus > Smallanthus sonchifolius. The sequence continues at coordinate 55,896,602 of CM042022.1, read as the reverse complement.
ATACAAGCCGACGGTTTTCAATGATGGATCTATTGAGTCTGACAAACCCACCCATGGTACACGGTGATTGAAACCGACAATACACTTTGTTTTGCATGCTAGTTACAAGGTTTGATTGTACATTTGGTTACACAATAGTTACTCCCCATGAACGTCTTATTTATCATGTCATGTAAAGGATTTGTTTTCAACTATATGCTATCTATATACAACTGTGTTATACTCACCAACTTTTTAGTTGACTTTATTTTATTCATGTTTCAGGCCCTTATATGTGAGATTGATTCAAGACGTGTTCAACATAGGATTTGGACTTAGCAAAATAAATCAAGATTTTATGAATTGTTTATGTTTCTTGTTTGAATTTGATCTTGTACTTGGATTTATTGTAATGCAAATTTGACTTTAATATATTTCAATTTAGTCAACCATGTGCTATGAACAGTCTTACATGTCTCGCCCCGATGATTCCGCCATCGGTCGGGGTGTGACAGATTGGTATCAGAGCCTTGGTTATAGGGATTTAGGTTATTAGACATCTTGACCTAGACTATAACTTTAGGACACCCACTTATGTTATGCTTCATGATTTTGTGCTATGTGCTACATGATATGTGCTACATGCTTACCATGATTAATTATTATTATATTTGCTACCTTCTTTGTTAGAAATGCATGACTTATTTGGATATTCTTAAATAATAATTAAATAAATAACATCCTTTCCTATGGCCTAAACCTCTTATTATTCTTATCTTCTTTTTCTATCTTTATCCTTTCTAAGCATGTGGAAAATTCTTGAAGCAAAAATCTTTAAATAAAATTTTTATTTCTTCGTTGAGGTTTTTAAACTTGTTAAATTATTTGAGGACACGTGCAATCTGGAAGGGTGACACCTGTATTTTGGGTTTTTTGTCTAGGAAAGCATTTCGCATAAATCCCAATCAACCGAGGGACCCGTATGCTTTCCTGGGAACTCTCGAGATGAGTGTTTACCTATAGGCTAAAGCATGTCTCCTTGAAAATTATATGAGTTTAAATTAACCTTAATATGCCTTAGTAGTCAAGTGAATTTTTGTCACTTTTGAGTACAATCCAAACTATGATTATCTATCTTTTATTTTGTTATCTCATTCTATTAAATCCTAGCAATTCTCATAAGTTCTTACAATCTCTCTTGCCTTGTGTTTCAAATCTGTAGAATGCCTCCTCGTCGTGCTTCCGCCGCTAACGCCAACTCCGACATTGCTGCTATTCTTACTCAATTGGTGACACAACTCACCCAAGCCAATGGTGCCACTAATGGCAATGGAAGCAATAGTGGTAATAATTGTGGTAATGGTGGAAATGGTGGTAATCCATCCCAATGCACCTTCAAGCACTTCAATTCGTGCAATCCCCTAAAGTTTTATGGAACCGAAGGAGCTACCGGACTCCTCCAATGGTTCGAAAGTATTGAGAATACCTTTCTCAATAGTGACTGTCCCGACAACCTCCGTGTTCGTCATGCTACTAGTGTCCTTCAAAAGCGGGCACTTACATGGTGGAATGGGGAGAAAAGGAATAGGGGTGTTGATGTGGCTATGGCCTTACCTTGGGATGAGGTCAAAAGGCTTATGACCGAGGAGTTCTGTCCTCGCAATGAAGTGAAGAAGTTAGAGGCCGAATTTTGGGATCTTGCCCAAGATAGTGGGGAACACTTGGCTTACACAACTCGGTTCCATGAATTGAGTCTTCTTGTGCCCCACATGGTCACTCCATTATCTCGTTGCATCGAAAAGTACATTGGTGGGCTACCAAGACAAATTCAAGATACTGTCTTAGGTAGAAATCCTGCTACTTTGGAAGATGCCATCCGCCTGTCTGCTACTCTAACCGATAATCATGTTAAAGCTGGAACTCTTACCAAAAAGGGTTCTAAGAAAGTTGCTAAAACCGTAACCCCTCCTAACCACACCAAAGAAGCTACAACCGAGCCTTCTCGTAACACTAGAAAGAGGAAGGTTAGAAATTTTGCTGTGGTTACTCCTGCTGTTCCCGTGAACCAAGCTGCACCTATGGTTCAAGCACCAGTCAAAAAGCCATATGGTGGAATTTACCCACTTTGTGCCACCTGCAACTATCATCATCCCCAAAACATCCCATGTCGCCTTTGTACTTATTGTGGGAGATATGGTCATACGGTTAATGTTTGTAGGACCAAAGCCCTTACGGGCCAAGTCAACCCTCCAAACCAAACCGTACCTCAAGTGGCTAATCAAGGTGCTCCCGCCATTGCTAATGGGCGTGCTTGTTATGAGTGTGGTGACCCGAATCATTTTCGTAATCTATGTCCAAGGCTCGCAAATACTAGACAAGGTGGAGCTTGTGGGCGTGCTTTCAACATTAACGCCAACGAAGCTCAAGCCAACAACGACGTGGTTAATGGTACGTTCCTTGTTTATAGTCAATATGCCTCCATTTTGTTCGATACCGGTGCCGATAAAAGTTTTGTGTCACTTAATTTTGAGCCTTTACTTGCAAAGACACGATCCCAATTAGAGAAAACCTTCACCGTTGAAATAGCAAATGGTGACTCCCTTACAATTGAGTCTATTATCTATGATTGCTCTTTAGAACTTAATGATCATGCATTCCCAATCAACCTTATTCCAATGCCACAAGGAAGCTTTGACATTATCATAGGTATGGATTGGCTATCAAATCATCATGCCGAAGTTATTTGCTTTGAAAAGTGCATCCGAATTCCGCTACCTTCGGGAGAAACTTTAAGGGTTTTTGGTGAAAAGCCTTGCAAGGGTCTTAAATTGATGTCTTGTACTACTGCTCAAAAGTACTTGCGAAAGAAGTACATCGCCTTCCTAGCTCATATTGTTCAAAAGGATGTCAAGGAGAAGAGTATCCAAGACATTCCCATTATTCGAGATTTTCCCGAAGTGTTTCCTAAAGATTTATCCGGTCTTCCTCCCGTTCGTCAAGTCGAGTTCCGTATTGATCTCATGCCCGGAGCTAACCCTGTTGCTAGAGCTCCTTATCGTCTTGCACCTTCCGAAATGCAAGAGCTCGCAAGTCAACTTCAAGAACTCTCCGATAAAGGGTTCATTCGCCCGAGTCATTTACCGTGGGGTGCACCCGTCTTATTTGTAAAGAAGAAGGATGGATCATTTCGCATGTGTATTGACTATCGCGAACTCAATAAGCTTACTATCAAGAATCGCTATCCTTTGCCTAGAATCGATGATCTCTTTGATCAACTTCAAGGTTCTACGTGTTTCTCGAAGATTGATCTTCGATCTGGTTATCATCAGCTCCGTGTTCAAGAAGATGACATTCCTAAGACTGCTTTCCGAACAAGGTATGGTCATTACGAGTTCATGGTTATGCCTTTTGGATTAACCAATGCACCCGCAGTTTTCATGGACCTCATGAATCGTGTGTGCAAACCGTACCTTGATAAATTCGTGATCGTTTTCATTGACGATATCTTAATCTATTCCAAGACTAAAGCCAACCATGAAGAACACCTTAGATTGGTTTTGGACCTTTTAAAGAAAGAACAACTATATGCCAAGTTCTCCAAATGTGAATTTTGGTTAAAAGAAGTTCAATTTCTTGGTCACATCATCAACGACAAGGGTATTCATGTTGATCCTGCTAAGATTGAAACGGTTAAGAATTGGAATGCCCCGAAGACTCCTACCGAAGTTCGTTCGTTCCTTGGTCTTGCGGGTTATTATCGTCGTTTCATCTCAAACTTCTCAAAGATTGCTGTCCCTCTTACCGCCTTGACCCATAAGGGTAAAGCTTATGAATGGGGACCGAAGCAAGAAGAAGCTTTCCAAACTCTTAAGCAAAAGTTGTGCAATGCTCCCATCTTGACTCTCCCCGATGGAAATGATGATCTAGTTGTCTATTGTGATGCTTCTAACCAAGGTCTTGGTTGTGTCCTCATGCAACGAGGCAAAGTGATCGCTTATGCATCAAGAAAACTCAAAATTCATGAAAAGAATTATACGACGCACGACCTCGAGTTGGGTGCGGTCGTATTCGCGTTAAAGATTTGGAGACACTACCTATATGGCACGAAATGTGTGGTATTCACCGACCACAAAAGTCTTCAACATATCTTCAACCAAAAAGAACTCAATATGAGGCAACGACGTTGGGTCGAACTCCTTAACGACTACGACTGCGAGATTCGTTACCATCCCGGCAAAGCGAATGTTGTAGCCGATGCTTTGAGTCGAAAAGACCATGTTATGCTTCATTGCGCCCGTATTCAATCCGATATTCAAACCCGTATCCTGGAAGCTCAACACGTCTCAGTTACCGAGGGTAACATGTATGAAGAAATGTCGTGTGGTGTTGAACTTCTTCTTGAATCTAAACCCAATGGCTTACTATATTACTTGAACCGTATTTGGGTTCCCGATCGCGATGATCTCCGTGCAATTCTCATGAACGAGGCTCATAAGACTCGTTATTCTATTCATCCTGGTGCGGATAAAATGTACCAAGATCTTCGTCAGCTTTATTGGTGGCCCGGTATGAAGAAGGACATTGCTCTTTATGTTGCCAAATGCTTAACTTGCTCCAAAGTCAAAGCCGAACATCAGCGTCCTTCTGGTTTGCTTGAACAACCGGAAATTCCCGTGTGGAAATGGGAGAATTTAGCTATGGATTTCATTACCAAGCTCCCTCGCACCTCGAGTGGTTATGATAGTATTTGGGTGATCATTGATCGACTCACCAAATCTGCCCACTTTTTGCCTATTCGTGAAGACTTCAAAGTGGAGAAACTTGCCCGAATTTACATTGATGAAATTGTGAGCCGTCATGGTGTTCCCTTGAACATAATATCTGATAGAGACGCTCGGTTCACTTCTCGATTTTGGCAATCTCTCCAATCTGCTCTTGGTACTCGTTTGGATTTGAGCACGGCTTACCATCCCCAAACTGATGGCCAAACCGAGCGAACAATCCAAACTCTTGAAGACATGCTTAGAGCTTGTGTAATCGATTTTGGTGGCAATTGGGATTCACATTTATCCCTTATTGAGTTTTCTTATAACAATAGCTACCACACAAGTATCAACATGGCTCCATTCGAAGCTCTCTATGGTCGCAAGTGTCGTTCTCCGATCTGTTGGAACGAGATTGGTGAAGCACAAATCACCGGTCCCGAGTTAATTCAAGAAACTTCCGACAAGATTATTCAAATCCGTGACAATATCCGAGTAGCAAGGAGTCGACAAAAGAGTTATGCCGACAAGCGTCGAAAACCCTTGGAATTCCAAGTCGGTGATCTCGTTCTTCTTAAGGTATCTCCATGGAAGGGTGTGATCCGTTTTGGAAAGAAAGGCAAGTTATCACCTCGTTATGTTGGTCCATTCAAAATCCTTGAAAGGATTGGGAAAGTGGCTTACAAGCTCGAGTTACCTCCATCTCTTGGCAATGTGCATCCTACATTTCATATATCTAATCTAAAGAAGTGCCTCGCTGATGAAAATCTCCATATACCGCTTGACGACGTGCGCATTGATGAAACGATGCACTTCGTTGAGAAGCCGGTGGAAATTATGGATCGTGAAGTCAAGCAACTCAAGCGAAGTCGTATTCCTATCGTCAAAGTTCGTTGGGAGTCTAAGTGTGGTCCTGAGTACACTTGGGAACGAGAAGACCAAATGAAGCTCAAGTACCCTCATCTTTTTACTATTAATGTTGTTTCCTCTAGCTAAATTTCGGGACGAAATTCTCTCAACATGGGGAGACTGTAACATTTCTGATTTTTAGTATTCATATTTCAATTCAATGTAATGAAATTTCAAGTTCTATACTCGTGCAATGTCTCAATATTTTTTTCCGCGGTAAATAAAATGCAATTATTCAATACAAGTTCGCAAGTTTTACTCGATTATATGCACATAAACGCTATACAAGTAACTATATATTTCAAATTTATAAAACCTGAAAAGTCAAGGACTAAAATTGAAAATTTATCAAGAAACCAGAGTTAGCACGGTCGTGCTTCGTTCTAGCACGGTCGCGCCAAGTGCCTCGGCACGATCGCGCGGCTGGTCCTGGAACGATCGCGCCCGGTTCCTAAGCACGGTCGCGCCAATCTTGGCACGGTCGCGCCTGCGAAACAGTCGAAACGTAAATGTGATTTCAAAACGCTCAATCGTTCGAATTTCAAATCCGATTACGTTTCTTTTCCTTTAACGCGAGTTATACCATTTTCAATTACTCAACGCCTCAGTTTTTCTCCATCAATCTCGAATTCTCTCTCAAGCAATTCAAACAAAACTCGAGTCTTCCTCCTGGAACCCAAATTCTCCCGATCAAGAAAGGATTTATCATCTCCCGGCTCTCTCCAAGACTCTGGACTCTCTGGCCTAGCCGGAATCGCAGTCGAAGTCACCGGAAACCTTTACCTCCGTCGCCGGAACTCATCTCTGCCGTTCTTTATCGATTCGTTACGTTTCAGGGTAAGTATACTCTCCATCTCACTCATTTCAGTAACATTATCAAAAGCCCTCATTCAATTTGGGCTTCCATTATAGAATTCGATCAGAATCAGAAATCATATTTTAATAAAAATGATTTAATCAAACCCATGCTTAAACTCGATTTCCATACAATTAAGTTATATGAAAAGACTCTTAATAACCCATTAATCAAAAGCCCTAACAATTCCTGTGTTCAAAATACAAGAAACTCTCGATTCGTGTCTGATTTGGAATAGACACGGTCGCGCTAATCATCTAGCGCGGCCGTGCCTCGTTTAGCGCGGTCGTGTCGACTAGCAGCGCGGTCGTGTCATCCGTCCAGACCTTGTCATGCCCTTTGGGCTAGTCTCTGTTGTGTCTAAAAATCATAGACGCGACCGTGCCGGGCTAAGGCACGGTCGTGCCTGATGACTTGTCTAGATTGTGCTCCTGATTGATCAACCCGGTCGCGCCCCGACTAGCGCGGTCGCGCCCGTGGCTTGAGCACGATCGTGCCCTTCCGAGGCACGGTCGTGCTGGACTCAGAATTTTTAACAGAATTATATTTTTTAGATTTTAATCAGTAAATGTTTCAGATTTTATAAAAATATGTTTTCTGTATTTAAAAATAGATTAAAAGTTTAATCTTGGCATAAATGTAATTTATTGAAAAGTTTATAAAAATTAAATTTATATTTATTATCTTACACTTAAATGATATTTTAAATAATTAAGTTACAAAATTTATAAATAATGATGACTTATTTACTTTACATTTTAAATCAAAATCGTTTTATTTATTTATACTTAATTACAATTAATATTGACATTATTTCATAAACTATAGTTATACACTTATTTATTTAATTCAAACCTAATTAAATTGTTTCAAACATATTTTACCTCAAACTTTATATATTTTATTCAATCCTTTTTAAATACAAACCAATGGTTTTATATACAAATCCAACTTTCATTTTTAAACTTTATACATCTATGTGATTCAATGCATATTACTATTTAGGTTAAAGTGTGCTTTTCAAGGATCTTTTTGCTATCTATATTCCTTGTTAGCTTCACTTCCATACCAAGTGAGTATTCACAACCCCTTTTACTCTTTTACACTTTCGGGGTGGAACATGAACTCTATACTCATTACACATTACACATTTACATTTACACAAACTACACAAGTGCAAAAGAAATCCTATTTACATACATGTGTGCAAAAATTTGAGCTTTGTGCCCGAGTGCTAGGTGTGTTTAACCTTTGTATGCTCTTATGTGCAATCATTAACTATACAAGCCGACGGTTTTCAATGATGGATCTATTGAGTCTGACAAACCCACCCATGGTACGCGGTGATTGAAACCGACAATACACTTTGTTTTGCATGCTAGTTACAAGGTTTGATTGTACATTTGGTTACACAATAGTTACTCCCCATGAACGCCTTATTTATCATGTCATGTAAAGGATTTGTTTTCAACTATATGCTATCTATATACAACTGTGTTATACTCACCAACTTTTTAGTTGACTTTATTTTATTCATGTTTCAGGCCCCTATATGTGAGATTGATTCAAGACGTGTTCAACATAGGATTTGGACTTAGCAAAATAAATCAAGATTTTATGAATTGTTTATGTTTCTTGTTTGAATTTGATCTTGTACTTGGATTTATTGTAATGCAAATTTGACTTTAATATATTTCAATTTAGTCAACCATGTGCTATGAACAGTCTTACATGTCCCGCCCCGATGATTCCGCCATCGGTCGGGGTGTGACAGAAAATGTTGAAGAGGTTCATAGTCCAGCAGCTACTGAACCAATTCCTTCTACTAGTGAACAAGTTCAAACTCCAGTTTTTGAAGCAACTATGTATGAAGACAACATGTTATTTGATGTTGATATGCTTCTCAATGATGAAGGTGAAGGATTGGAGAAAATTGATGAGAACCAAGAAGAGACGGAGCAGGAAGAAGAAGAAGATGATGAAGAAGTGGTGATCACTAGTGAAAGAAAAGATGATAACAATTCTTCAGATGACGATGATAATAGTGGTGGTACTGGTGGTGTTGGTGGAAGTGGAAAAAAAATTGAAGATGCTGAACAAGAAAATCCAACCAACACTGAATAGAAAAAGTATGAGTATGAACAACAGACGTATGTTGAAGAAGTTGGTTCAGTGATTGGTAAATTGGATAAGCTTGTAGATGAGAGAGATCCATTTACTATTCCTGAAGATATTGAATCACCATCTAAAAGGCCAAAGACTTCAAAGATTGACAAGAGTACTTGGTGGACAGTGACTGAGAAGCCATCCATAGTAGAAAAGCTTACACAGACAATAAAGAGTCCAGAACAAGCGTTAACTGGTGAAATATTAGCATGGATGTATGATGGTGAAAAGAATATGTATGTAATAAAGAGATGTGATGGGAATATCCAATATTTTGACAGAAGTTCAAAGTTAAACACATTGCCATACTGGGATATTCGAGAGCTAGGTCACCTGAAGATGATCAATCCATCGAACAATTCATTTGCTGCTAATTTTGAAGAATTTTTAAAGAGAGTGTGGAAAAGCTAAATTTGAAAAGTTCAAACCAAAGGTGCCTGAATGTAGAAAGTTGAAAAGAAATGATAAAGACGGCAAAAGAAGGTTTAGATACATTGTGAAGTCTGCTGATACAGTTTCAACTGTTTACATTCCAGCACGTAAAGAGACATTCATTAAAAGCTTCAAGAAGTGGGTGTATGATAGCAAAACACATGAAGCTGTGATTATACAGGATTATTTATCAGAAGTCAGAGTTTTTGATCCAGTGGATTTGTTTAGCTTTTCTGATGTTGATCTAAAGATTTTGTACAAGAATCCTATTAGATGTGATATGAGCACAAAGATTAAAACTGAATCAAAGTTGTATATGAGAGTTGTGTCTCGATGTTTGTCAAGAAGACATGAAGCCGAAGTGATCAAGAAGAGACTTGCTGCTCAGGATACTAAGAAGCTACGTCTTAAAGTCAAAACCAAGCCTGCAAAAGACAACTTTTGAAGAATTGATGTTCTGTGGACCAGGGGGAGATTGTTGGAACCTAATAGTCCATAGAAATCAATTAGGTTTTAGAAGTATTAACTTCAGAGTTTTCCGTCTAAAACTTTATGTTTTCGGTGGAAAACATTTTTCGATCAAGAAGACTTCAATCAAAAACTCTCTAGTATAAATAGTTGTGTCTTTTGTATTTCAAGTAACCTTCTCATTTTGTACTGTGAATTTTACAATTTAATCAAAAGAATATTTGTGTGTTTCTACTATTAATACTTGATTACATTACTTGATTAACGAAGATAATCATCATGAAATATGCATTTGGTGTGATTGATAGTATCGAGATTGCTCATCTTTGATTTATTCATTTTGGTGTGGATTTGATTTCTGAATTGTTTCCGCCAATTCAGAGAGTGATTGAAGACTTTATCCTTGAATATCAGCAGATCTGAGGGAATCACAAGCTTGTGAAAACCGTTTATTCTAGCAAATCAAGCAATCGATTGATAGAAATGAGAATCGATTTGAATAATCAAGATATGAGAAGGGATCAAAAACACATAGTTAAAGGTGTAACTCTCTCTATTGTATTGTGTAGGATCGGTGAATACAAGATGGTTTTATTCTAGTTTAGATTGGCGGAAACAATCACAACTAAGCAATGTAAACAAGTAAACAAGAAGAATACTGATAAATGCAATTTGTATTAAGCTTAAGAGATTACAAGATTACAGAGAAAACTCTTAAGAAAAAGCACTAGTATACAATGACTCTAAGTACTACTTTTATAGTAACTTAGAATCAAGACAGACACTTGATTCTAAGGATCAGATCTAACACAAGCCGTTGATCTTGTATTGAAGCTATTCTACATGTAACGACAATAAATACTACAAAAGTTATCTTTACTGAAACGGCTTCTTAGGCATCATTGCTTGAGTCCTTGGAAGAAGAGCGTCGTTGTCTTTTATTGTCTTGCACCAGTAACATATTTTCTGCGTGGAGTGTGTCAGTGTTGCAGCAGAAAGTTGTCAGTGGTAATGGTTGCTTTATCGAAGCCAGTCAGCTGCAACCTTTGATCTTCAGAGGGAATGGCTATCAGCAGCAAGACATAATTGTCCACAACTGCTGATGATTTGCCTATCAGCATCAACTTTGGTTTTCAGCAAGATAAGGTTATCCGAAGCAGATTTGTTCTTCAGCAGAAGAACAAGTATCCGCTGCAGATAAGTTTATCCGTAGCAGTTTGTCGATCTGCAGAAAACTCTGAGGTCCACAGTAGTTGTACTTAGAGAATTTTGTAGCCATCAATATTTATTTCTACAAATTTTGGTGTGCATTTGATTTCTGAATTGTTTCCACCAATTCAGAGAGTGATTAAAGACTTTATCCTTGAATATCAGCAGATCTGAGGGAATCACAAGCTTGTGAAAACCGTTTATTCGAGCAAATCAAGCAATTGATTGATAGAAATGAGAATCGATTAGAATAATCAAGATATGAGATTGGATTAAAAACACATAGTTAAAGGTGTAACTCTCTCTATTGTATTGTGTTGGATTGGTGAATACAAGATGGTTTTATTCTAGTTTAGATTGGCGGAAACAATCACAACTAAGCAATGTAAACAAGTAAACAAGAATAATACTGATAAATGCGATTTGTATTAAGCTTCAAAGATTACAAGATTACAGAGAAAACTCTTAAAAAAAGCACTAGTATACATTGACTCTAAGTACTACTTATATAGTAACTTAGAATCAAGACAGACACTTGATTCTAAGGATCAGATCTAACACATGCCGTTGATCTTGTATTAAAGCTATTTTACAAGTAACGACAATAAATACTACAAAAGTTATATTTTCTCAAACGTCTTCTTAGGCATCATTGCTTGAGTCCTTGGAAGAAGAGCATCGTTGTCTTTTATTGTCTTGCACCAGTAACATTCTTTCTGCATGGATTGTGTCAGTGTTGCAGCAGAAAGTTGTCAGTGGTAATGGTTGCTTTATCTAAGCCAGTCAGCTGCAACGTTTGATCTTCAGAGGGAATAACTATCAGCAGCAATGTTGTTGATTAGCAGCAAGACACAGCTGTCCACATCTGCTGATGATTTGCCTATCAGCAGCAACTTTGGTTTTCAGCAGATAAGGCTATCCGTAGCAGATTTGTTCTTCAGTAGAAGAACAAGTATCCATTGCAGATAAGCTTATCTGCAGCAGTTTGTCGATCTGCAGCAAACTCTGAGGTCCACAGCAGTTGTACATAGAGAATTTTGTAGCCATCAGTCTTTATTTCTACAAACTCCCCCTAGACTGATACTAAACTCTCTTTACTGCTTTTGCTGCTGAAGCTTTTCCATTGCAGACCATCCTTTCTACCTCATAGCCTCTTGGGTCCTGGCTGGGATTGTTTAAAGGAAGCTCAGATAGACACTTTATGTCTTTGCTTGGCATTTTGAAGATGGCCTTGCTTGAACATATCATCTTCTGTCCTTTAACATCAATCAAGATAAACTCGTTGGTATCAGCCTTGAAGGACCAACTGGTGAATGGAGAATGGGACTGAAGAGGTTTGGCATCAATGATTACATCTTTACTAGGGTTGAAGTGATGTTTGATTGCTAGCAAAAGATGTCTCCCACCTTCATTCTCTGGCTTATGGGCTTCACCCAACTCCAATACTCTTCTTAGATCTAAGTCTGAGAGTTGCAGTACCTCATCAACACATTTATAGACTGACTGCTTTAGTTCTTCCTTTCCCTTGAAGACTTCAAACCATTTGTCTTGAGTGTTGTAGAACCAGACAACTATTTCTCTTGAGTGTTCTGGGGTGATGGTAGGTTTAGTTTTCTTCTTAGAAGGCTGCTGTTGAGGAGGAGCTGGGTAGAGGGATTTGGACTTTGTGGGAAGAGAGGAATGAGGTCTAGGCTGGAGAGTTGATGTATGGTTGGAGGAGGAAGTAGTGGATGAGGGAGAAGGCTTGGGTTTCTTTGATTTGTGTTTAGCAGTTTGAGTTATCACCCTTTTCTTGGAGCCTGTCTTCCCCAATCTTTCTTCCTCTTCGTTCTTGACTTTGGAGTACAAGGCTTGCAAGTTCATGAAACTCATGGGGCATAGCCTTTTTCCACTTTCTCCTCTTGCCTTCAGGAAGTCAGTCATGACCTTCCTTTCTTCATGGGTCCTTATGTTGAATGCAATGGTCTTCTTGGATTATTACTTGGCTTTTTCTTCTTCTTCATCCGTTTTCTTATTTGCCAATTGACCTTGCTGACCCATGAAGGCTCTGTAGATTTCTTTATTTGATAGTTTCTCAAGGTAGTCTGCATCCTCACCTTGAGAAATCATAACCGCTATCCATTCTTCTCTCATTTCTTTGGCTAGTTCAGAATCAGTTATTCTGAACTTAGCATCTTCCGTTTTCTTCTTCTCCCTTTCTTCTTCTTCTTCTTTATTAAACCGTTCCTGCAGCTGAAGAGCTAGGGCTTCATCTTCTTGTAATTGAGAAGCTGTAGGAACTCTGGCTTTGAGATCATCCATCTATTTAGCATACAGCTGAATTTGTTGTTCTCTGAAGAGCATGACAGCTTTTCTTTCTTGAATTTTTCTTAGCTCTGCCATCTCCTCTTCTCTTCTTCTTCTTTCCTCCCTTTCCCTTTGCTCTTTCATCAGTCTTTCTTCCACCTCTTCAGTCATTACTCCCTTCCCCTTGGCTTTGGTTGATTCCTCTGCTTCAGCTTCATGGTTCACAACAACAGATGTTTTAGATACTGTTAGGATCTATGCTTCAGCTTCATTAGCAGGTTGAAGAGTAGACACAGAGGAAGGGACTGCTTCACTCTCTTCCTTTTCCCATTCATTCTCATACATAGCTTTAAAGGCTTCTTTGACATTCTGACCAGCCACTTTTCTTGACCCTTCTGCTGCATTCAGTATGACAGTTGGTGAGGAGGGAAGGGATAGATTTGAGTTAGAGTCTATCATTGTAGGAGATTCCTCCTTGTCAAGAGAAGCTTTGATAAGATTGGTCATTTCTTGACTTTCTAAGGAGTTGATGTTGTAGATGTGTGTTCTGAGCTCAAAGACCTTGTGCAGGAAGTCTCGATTGAGGAGCAGGATCTCTTGGATGTTGTTGATTATGAACGATGATCCATCACTTAGGAAGAATTTAAAGCCAGAGAACCCAGTGCTTGACTATCCTTGCACTTCCAAGCCCCTACCCACTTCATTGTAGAAAAATATTCTCCAACATAGAACTTCTTCTTTTGTTAAAGCATTGCTCCTGATCAAGGCAAGTCTTGTTGCTAGTCTTTATTCTGATGTTGTTAAAGATTATGCATGGTGTTTAGGATAGGCCACCCTGTTTGCTTCTTCTAGGAGCCTTTCAAACCAGGGTAGATTATCCTCCATCAAGACGTAGAACCCGTCGATTGCAAGTTCTGCTGAGAGATCAGTGGAAGTGTTGATGCAGTTTGATAGATACATTTCAAGAACCTAAAGTGGATTTAGTGTATTCCAATTCAGCTCTTCTATTCCACCAAACTCCCATCCAATCCAGAATCTCTCAGATAGACCATCATACCCCCATGCTAGAATGGAGTCAAATTCTAACTTATTTGCATTTGGAGTGAATTAATGGTCAATGGTCTGTCTTGATATGGCTGCAACATAGGAAGTATGCTGATTGATGAAGGTGTGTCTTCATTTTGACTTTCATTCTTTAACACCTCATCAACAGCTCGGGCAACTAACTTCCAATCCTCAGTGATATCTTCCTCTTCATCTACCGAGTCTGGCAAGTCATGAACTTCAACAAAGGCAGGTTTGAATAAGGAACTTTGAAATGCAGCCTGCTCTTGTATCCATTCTTCGAGGCTGTCAGCATCATCTTCTACTGCGACTATCTGCCCCTTGTTGGTTGCATCGGTGTAAAGGATTACATCTGTTTGAGTTCCCACTGATACAAGGGAAGGAGTAGGCACAGTTGGGCATTGATAGGCTTCGTGCATAGAGACTTGGTGCATTAGTTTGGACACTTCAGCCTCTAGCATAGCAACCATGGCCGTTAATTCCATATTTTTGAGTTTTAGACTGTCCTCATCCAGAGTTGTGGAATCCTTGGAGCTGGATGGGGCCTTAAGCCTAGCCTCTACATCCCCATCACCCTGGTTTTCTTGGCACCTAGGATTCCTCTCAGTGGACAGTGTTTCAAAGGAAACATCCTCAATGTGAGTTGCCGTGGTTAGGGTCTTAGTGATGTTATCACTGTCCTCCTGGACAGTTGATGTACCAGGAGTAGTGAAAGCCCTTTCCACATTCAATCTATCAGTACTCCCAGAGTGAACCTTCTTGGGTAATGAACTTGGGGTTAGGTGCATTAGCGGCCAAGTCAATCAATACCTCCGAGATAGTGGTTGTTGGAGAAGGTATATCATCTTGACAAGGTGCCTCTGCACTTAAGTTCAGAGAAGAAAAATAATGGAATGGCTCAGTGGGTTGTTCTATGGATCTGGGATGTGATCCTGATCCTAATAGAGAAGCTTCCAAGGAAGTCTCTCAAATGATGTGGCTATCCCTTTTGATATTCTCATCGGAATTTTGGGATTCTGAATGAGGGCTTTTAGGTTGGGATTGGGCCTTTGAGACAAGAAGAGAAGGAGGCTTCTTGCTCCGTTTTCTAGTATATTTTGCCATAACTGGGGCCCTTTGTTCCAGTTGAACGATAACATCCAAAACAGGTGTATGTAATTTCTGTGCCTATGAATCCTTAGTAGTATGCATAGGGGTTCGAACAGTGGAAGCAGATTGTTGTTCAGGATGTGAAGAGGAGGGTGTGGGATCAGTATCAGCTGGGATTGCTGAACTGTCACCCTAGGTACTTTGTATGTTCATCATTGTAGATAACAATGGAACATTGACCCCTGAGAACTTTTTCGAAACAGTTCTCATACTTCAGAAAATGTTATTTTTATGTCCTAGCATAAGATAGATTTTTGCAGATTTTGAAAGATCGTTTAATTCGTTATTGAAAACTTCCTGCAAGAATCTTAGGTACATAAAAAATGATTGCTTTGCACCTCTTGAAGGTTATATCTCAAACCTTCAAAGATGAGATGTGCAAAGTTGAAACCATGGCCAGAAACCATACCATGAACAACAGAGGCGAGAGCAGAACTCACTTGATGCCATCCACTTCCTTCTGGGATATGCATTGTAGAAGAGTGTGGCATAGAAACTTCCATGGAGGGCCCATCAGCGCCTTTCGATTGTGTACTCGTTCTGATTTCCAGTGTACCTTATGGATACAAAGGTCCTCATGTATTCTTCTTTTGAGTATGAAATGACGGCCCCCTCGTCTTGAAGCTTGAGGTGTTTTCTTAGAGTAGCTTCAGTGAAGATGATATCTTTGCCATCTACCATGGCTTGGATTTGGGGAATCCCATGTTCGGTAGAGTAGATGGCGGTGTTCCAAAATTCCTCCATATGAGGGATGTATATGGTAGGGTTGACGGTTAGTGCAAAATATATCTTTGATCGACAAAGAAAATTGATCATATCATCGAACCCTTCGGACTTCTTTCCTTTAACCAGGTATGCAGTGAGATTGTGGTAGGGAGAAAACTTATCATTAGGATGGTTTATGTCGACCTCTGCCATTTTGTTGGGTTTGGAGGGAAAGAGGAAGGTTTTTTGAACGGTGGTTAAGGATGGAAAGCTTTGAATGTTGTAGAGGTTTAACAAAAAGAGATGGGAGTTAGGGTTAAATTGAATGTGAAGAGGTGGTGAAGAAATTTGATTTGTGTTATAACGGCAGAGGAGGGAAAAAGCAAAATGACTTATACAGTACAACCTTATTAACGTTTTACTGTTACAGCTGTAATACACTAAAGAAGTCATGGTAAAGACTGAAGGTAATTTTTTACAGCGGGTAAAGGTTAATTTGGACTTAGATTTAGCCATCAGCAGCAACCTTAGTTGCTGTGAATGGTTAATTCTATCCGCTGCAAGCTTGGTTGCTGTGGATGGTTAAGTCTGTCAGCAGCAAACTCAATTGCTGCTGATAGATGCAATGATTTGCAGCAAGGATGTTGCTGCTGACAGCATTAAAGCTATCCGCAGGAAACTTGTTCCTGCTGATAACTTAAAGCAGTCAGTGGCAAAATCTTTGCTGCTAATGATTAAACTTATCAGCAGCTAAAAAATGAAATTGCTGCTGACTTATAACTTTTATTTACAACAAGGGACAAACACATTTACAAAACAAAATGTTAGAGACAGATTTTAATCACAGTTCATCATACCAATAGATTCAACTAAATATCTAAATCTAGCTTCATCAAACGGTTTTGTAAACAAATCAGCATATTGCTCATTGGTATGAATATTGGATAAAACAATTCTCTTTTTCTCAGCTTGATCTCTTATGAAGTGATACCTGATGTCAATGTGATTTGTCTTGGAGTGCTGCATCGGATTGTTTGTGATTGATATAGCACTCATGTTGTCAATGTGAATGGGAGTTTCCATGAAAGTCATCCCATAATACGGAATTTGATTTTGTATCCAGATGACTTGTGCATAGCAACTTGAAGCTGCAATGTATTCTGCTTCTACTGTAGAAGTTGAAACACATGTTTGCTTCTTGTACTGCCATGAAATCAGTCTCCCTCCCAGAAACTGACATCCTTCTAATGTGGACTTTTTGTCCAAGTTGCATTCCACATAATCACTGTCAGTGTATGCGTACAGATTGAACTTGTCATTTTTAGAGTACCATAGCCCAAGTCTTGGGGCTCCCTTTAGGTATCTAAAAATTCTCTTGACAGCTTGAAGATGTGAATTCTTTAGAGCTGCTTGGAATCTTGCACAGAGACATACTGCAAACATGATATCTGGCCTTGAGGCAGTGAGATACATGAGAGACCCTATCATTGAACGATACTGATGTTGATCAGTGTCTTGACCATCTTTGTCTGGAGTCAGTTGATGGTGCACTTGCATAGGGGTTCTTGCAGCAGAGCAGTCAGCCATCTTGAATCTTTCCAAAATGCTCTTGACATATTTGGATTGGCTGATGAAGATTCCATTTGGAACTTGTTTGACTTGAAGACCCAGAAAGAAATTTAGTTCACCCATTGAACTCATTTCAAACTTTGAGTGCATCAGGATCTCAAAGTCTTTACACAACTTCTTCCTTGTTGATCCAAAGATGATATCATCAACGTAGATTTGTTCCAGTAAGATTTCTCCCCCTTCATATTTGATAAACAAGGTCTGGTCAATGGCATCTCTTCTGAAGTTGTTGCTTAGTAGATATACAAACAAAGTTTCATACCAGGCTCTTGGGGCTTGATGTAAGCCATACAAAGCTTTCTTAAGTTTGAACACTTGGTTAGGATGTGCGGGATCTACAAAGCCTGGAGGCTGTTTGACATATACTTCTTCACCAATATTCCCCTACACAAAGGCACACTTGACATCCATTTGATAGACCATGAAATTCTTAGATGCACCATATGCTAGTAAGATTTTGATGGCCTCCAGCCTGGAAACAGGAGCAAAGACTTCATCATAGTCAATTCCCTCTTCCTGAGTGTAGCCTTGAGCTACAAGTCTGGCTTTGTTCTTGAATACAATGCCTCTCTCATCTTGTTTGTTCCTGAATACCCATCTTGTGCCAATGTGCCAATGGCAGATTGACCAGGTGGAAGATCAACAAGTTTCCAGACATCCTGTCTCTTGAATTGCAGCAACTCTTCCTACATTGCCTCAATCCAACTGTTGTGTCTCAGAGTTTCATCTATCTTCTTGGGTTCCAACTGAGATAAAAAACATGAAAACAAACATATATTGGCCTCATGAGATTTTCTTCTTGTTAGAACTCCTTGGTGAACTTGACAATAATATTTTCCTGAGGATGTTCCTTGTTGATCCTCTATGCTGGTACCACCTCTAGCTGTATCCCTTGCTCAAGATTGCTTTGATTTTGATCAGGGATTTCTTCATTCATGGTTGAAGAGTCTTCAATATCAACAACTACATCAGTATTATCAGCAATAGTATTTGCAGCATCTACAACATTTACCGAAGAGTCTTCATTCAAAATTTCATTTTCTGACAGGCTGCTGGTGGTGACATTGGAGAGTCTGGTTCCGGCTTCACTTGCTTCAATGGCTTCCATAATAGATGGAGGATCAATGGATGGTCTTTTCAGACTGATAGAAGATTTAGGAAAATCCAATCTGTAGTCAGAGGAGAAAGTGGAAGCAGGTGCTTGTGAAGAGGTAGACTCCATATTTGAGAAGATGAGAGACTCAAATATTTGGGTGAAGGAGTCTATGTCAAAGAGCCAGTTTGGGCCTTTTCCCTGTTCACAGACAATGTGTTCTATACATTCCACATTGGCTGATTCTTCCACAATTCTTGTTCTTGAGTTGAATACTTTATAGGCCTTGGATTGAGAGGAATAGCCCACAAAATATCCGTCATCAGATTTGGCACCAAACTTAGGAAGAACCCCATGTGTGATCAGAATTGTGCATGGACATCCAAAAGGTTTTAGAAATCCAATGTAGGGAACTCTTTGGAACCATTGTTCATAAGTTGTCTTATTGGGAGGCTTGACTATGAGAACTCTATTTTGCACATAGCAGGTTGTGCTTACTGCTTCTGCCCAGAATGTGAGAGGCAGTTTTGAGTCAGCCAACATAGATCTTGCTGACTCAATTAGAGTTCTGTTTCTTCTTTCAGCAACTCCATTTTGTTGAGGAGTTCTTGGAGCACTGTATTATCTTTCTATTCCCTTGCTCTCACAAAAACAGTTCAAAGTGTGGTTCTTGAACTCTTTGCCCTAATCACACCTTATTATCTTTACCTTCTGATTGCTTTGAGTCTCTACCCTAAGGATGTAGGAATAGAGAATTTCAGCAGTTTCATCCTTAGTTCTCAAGAAGTATACCCATGAGAATCTGGTGTAGTCTCCAGTTATCACCAGACAGTATGACTTCTTACCCATTGACATAATATTTGTAGAACCAAAGAGATCCATATGCAATAGCTGTAATGGAGTGTCATTTGTATTCAAAGTCTTGGGCTAGTGAGAACTCTTGTGTTGCTTCCCCTTTAAACAAGCAATGCAATGATCTTCTATGTAACATTTCTGATTTTCATTATCTACATTTTAGTTCAATGTGATACATTTCAAACCAAATTCTAGTACACTGAAATTGTTATATTCGTACCAACAATTAAGTACTATGTTTCAATTCAAATCCACAAATGTTACACGAGTATATCCTATTAAACTCTACATAAGTTCATATTTATACAAATCTGTCAATACTGAAATTTACAAGGACTGATTTTATAAATAAATAAACAGAAACCCTAATAGGCACGGTCGCGCCTCGTTCTGGCACGGTCGCGCCAAGTGCCTTGGCAAGGTCGTGCGACTTGCTTTAGAACGGTCGCGCAGGGTGCCTTGGCACGGTCGCGCCTCAAATGGGCACGGTCGCGCCTCTCGTCAGTTGAAACGGAAGTGCAGCCTTTAATAACAGAGACGTTTGATTTCGTAACCGTTCCATACGTTTCAACTACTAACGAACAAAAAAATAAATCTTTTAATCATCACATTTACAACAAATAAACTAAATTACACCAATTCATCTCATAATCGTCCAATTTCCCTCACGAGACCATCGAATCCATCATTTTGATTTCAAATCTCCCAAGGAAACGCACACTCGATCCTCTCTAAAGCTTCTAAACACGCTGGTTTAGTCGGAATTACAGCAGAAGACGCTGAAGATCGAGCCCGTCGTCGCCGGAACTCACTCTATCCGTACGCCATCGATTCAGCATCCTTCCGGGTAATTGAAATCTTCCACACTTTTGATTTAGTCTATAGATCAAAATCCCCAAACTAATTTGGGCTTACAATATCAAATTTAACACGAACCCAAATCTAGGGTTCACTCTAAAAATGGTTTAATCGAATCATGCCTTGTACGTGTGTTAAATACAATTAACCTATACAAATAGACTCGAAATCACCTAATGGATAAAACCCCTATGATTTCCAACACTAACAATATAGGATTTAAGCAATTCGTTTCTGTTTTGGAACAGACACGGTCGCGCTAGTCTCCTAGCGCGGTCGTGCTTCATGAGACACGGTCGTGCTAATACCAGCGCGGTCGTGCCTCACACACTCAGACCCGGTCATGCCTCTTGACTAGACTAGGTCGTGCCTCAAAACCCTAGAAACGGTCGTGCCTGGCCCAGACACGGTTGTGCCTAGTCAACAGCCTAATTATGTCTTATGTTTGATCAACACGGTCGCGCCCTGACTAGCATGGTCGCGCACTTGGTTCTAGCACGATCGTGCCTTGTCTCAGGCACGGTCGTGTGTGTGAGAAAACTCTTGGCAGAATAATTATTTTTTATATTTTAAAAAAAAATCACGAAGCATTCCAAATGGATTTTTAAATAAAAAATAATTGATTTTATAAAGATTTATATTAACCTATTTAAAAAGATCAAATTCAATTCTAAAAATAAATTGAAGTTATTTATTTAAAACTACAAAATTAAATTTATACTTATTGTTAAACCCTACACTTAAATATTATTTACACAACTCATGCAATCCTCTTAAGTTCTATGGTACCGAAGGAGCTACGGGACTTCTTCAGTGGTTCGAAAGTATTGAGAATACGTTTCTCAATAGTGACTGCCCCGATAACCTTTGTGTTCGTCATGCCATAAGTGTCTTACAAAAACGGGCACTCACGTGGTGGAATGGGGAAAAGAGGAATAGAGGCGTGGAAGTAGCAATGGCCTTACCTTGGGATGAAGTTAAAAGGCTAATGACCGAAGAATTTTGTCCTCGAAATGAGGTAAAGAAACTGGAAGACGAGTTTTGGGATCTTGCCCAAGATGGTGGTAAAAGTCTAGCTTATACAACTCGGTTCCATGAGTTGAGTCTCCTTGTGCCCCATATGGTCACACCTTTATCCCGCTGCATTGAGAAGTATATTGGTGGATTACCTAGGCAAATTCAAGATACTGTCTTAGGGAGAAATCCCACAACACTCGAAGATGCTATCCGCTTATCTGCTACATTAACCGACAACCATGTGAAAGCGGGAACTCTGACTAGAAAAGGCACCAAGAATGTTCCCGACACTGCAACCCCTCCCACGCACGTCAAAGAAGCCACAACTGAACCCTCCCATAATAATAAGAAAAAAAAAGGCAAGAAACTATGCTATGGTCACTCTTGCTATCCTTGTTAACCAAGTTGTGCCTATGGTTCAAGCAACAGCCAAAAAGCCATATGTTGGGATCTACCCACTCTGTGCCACATGCAACTATCACCATCTCCAAAACATTCCATATCGCCTTTGCACTCACTGTGGGAAATATGGCCATACAGTCAATGTTTGTAGAGCCAAAGCACTTGCAGGCCAAGTCAACCCACCAAACCGAACCAACCCCCAACTGGCTAATCAAGGTGTTCCCGCTATTGCAAATGGGCGTGCTTGTTATGAATGTGGTAACCCAAATCATTTCTATGATCAGTGCCCAAGGTTAATCAATGATAGACAAGGCGGAGCTCGTGGGCGTGCTTTCAACATAAACGCCAATGAAGCTCAAGCCAACAATGATGTGGTCAACGGTACGTTCCTTGTTAATAGTCAATATGCCTCCATTTTATTTGATACCAGTGCCGATAAAAGTTTTGTGTCACTTAACTTTGAACCCTTACTTGCAAAGACACGATCCCAATTAGAGAAAACCTTCACTGTCGAAGTAGCAAATGGTGACTCCCTTACATTTGACTCTGTTATTCACGACTGCTCTCTAGAACTTAATGATCATACATTTCCAATCAACCTTGTACCGATGCAGCTAGGGAGTTTTGATATCATCATAGGCATGGAATGGCTATCAAATCATCATGCCGAAGTCATCTGTTTCGAGAAGTGCATCCGAATACCTCTACCGTCGGGAGAAACGTTAAGAGTCTTTGGTGAAAAGCCTTGCAAGGGACTAAAGTTAATGTCATGCACTACCGCCCAAAAGTACTTATGAAAGAAGTACGTAGCCTTCTTAGCTCATGTTGTTCAAAAGGATGTCAAGGAGAAGAGTATCCAAGACATTCCCATCATTTGGGATTTTCCCGAAGTATTTCCCGAAGATCTATCCGGTCTTCCACCCGTTCGACAAGTGGAATTTCGCGTTGACCTTATATCCGGAGATAACCCCACGGCTAGAGCTCCTTACCGTCTTGCACCTTCTGAAATGCAAGAACTCGCAAGTCAACTCCAAGAGCTCTCCGACAAGGGCTTCATCCGTCCAAGTCATTCACCGTGGGGTGCACCCGTCTTATTCGTCAAAAAGAAGGATGGATCATTCCGCATGTGTATTGAGTACCGCGAACTCAACAAGCTTACCATCAAGAACCGTTATCCCTTGCCTAGAATTGATGATCTCTTTAATCAACTTAAAGGTTCTACTTGCTTCTCAAAGATTGATCTTCGATCTGGTTATTACCAACTCCGTGTACAAGAGGAAGATATTCCAAAGACTACTTTCCGAACAAGGTATGGTCACTACGAGTTCATGGTCATGCCTTTTGGACTAACCAATGCACCCGCGGTCTTCATGGACCTCATGAATCGTGTGTGCAAACCGTACCTTGATAAATTTGTGATCGTCTTCATTGATGATATCTTAATCTACTCCAAGACTAAATCCGATCATGAGCAACACCTTAGGTTGGTTTTGGACCTCTTAAGGAAGGAACAACTATATGTGAAATTCTCCAAATGTGAATTTTGGCTAAAAGAAGTTCAATTTTTTGGTCATATCGTCAACGACAAGGGAATTAATGTTGACCCTGCAAAGATCGAAGCGGTTAAAAATTGGAATACCCCGAAGAACCCCCCCGAAGTTCGTTTATTTCTTGGTCTTGCGGGATATTATCGTCGTTTCATCTCAAATTTCTCTAAGATTGATGTCCCTCTTACCGCTTTGACTCACAAGGGTAAAACTTATGAATTGGGACCAAAACAAGAAGAAGCTTTTCAAACTCTCAAGCAAAAGTTATGCAATGCTCCTATTTTGACTCTCCCTGATGGGAATGATGATCTAGTTGTCTACTGTGATGCTTCCTGTAGAGTCATATATTTTGTATAAGCTGTTGTCATTTATTGTATGTTTAAACAATTTTAGACTAGTTTACTTTCTGTCATTTCATTATTGTAATTTTAGTTTTTCTGTAATTTACTGTTTGTTTTACCAAGTCTGGGCCATCGAAACTATAGTTTCGAGTGAGATTTGTTCACTCGAAACTAGTAGTTTCGATCGATAGTAGTTTCGACAGGCACTTTTTCCACTTGTAAATGTTCACTCGAAACTAGTAGTTTCGAGGAACATAGTTTCGATACTTGTGAAACTACTATAAATAGCCTAGTTAGAGAATTTCTAGGGTGTGAGTTGCGGCTGTAACCCTGAATTCTCTCTTTCAGATTTGTTCTTGAATCAATACAATTTGCATTCGTTTAATGCTTGTTCTTACACTTTCACATATTATTTGCATTGATTCTTAGTGTGTTTGGCTGTCTTCTTCACCAAGTCTGTCTCTAATCCTCTGTTACAACACCATACATACAGATTCCGCCTGCATGTGTGGGTAATCGATCACTTTCGTGATTTCCGATTGAAATCTGGACCTACAATTGGTATCAGAGCCATGGTGGCTCTTATTGCTCTCGAATCTGCTCGAAAAACAGAGAAAAACCCGCCATTGAGACGTTAAACATGAAGAAATCGATGTGTAGCAGGTTCGTGACTGCTGTTCTACATTTCCACTTTCAAAATCTGAAGATGTAAGGCTTTTGAAGCATTTTTCAGACCTGGATTGGGGGTATCGAAGTAGCTAAAGGTTGAAGATGGTCAATCGAAACTATGTGGCGGCTGAACATTTTCTATCGAAACTACTGGTGTTGCCCTAAATCAGAAGTAGAAGACATCGAAACTAGGCTGTCGAAACTAGGCTATCGAAACTAGAGGGTATCGAAACTACTAGTTTCGGTTGAAGAATCTCCTATCGAAACTACTAGTTTCGATTGAAGAATCTCTCTATCGAAACTTCTTGTTTCGATACTGCCTCTATCGAAACTAGCCTTGTTTCGACTGAAGTAGAGCCTATCGAAACTACAGGCAGAACTGTCCAAGTACTTTCAAAAAAAAAAAAAAAAAAAAAAAAAAAAAAAAAAAAAAAAAAAAAAAAAAAAAATTTTGGATATTTTCTTGGATAAATTTTTTGGATATTTTCTTGGATAAATTTTTTGGATATTTTCTTGGATAAATTTTTTAACAGGATATTGCATAGAAGGAGGGGAGTTTTGGAAGAAAACTTGAAGACAGTCTTTTTCGGGTTTTCAAAAAATTTCGTTTCTTCGGCAATATACACGATGTTCTGCCTGATTCAGCCGTAATTCCTTTGATTAAAGTTCAAGTTTGGGCAGCGGGTAACAAAGTCAAGCATACTTGTGACAAACCGGATCATTAGTTGTTGATTACATGGTGATTCGATCCCTTATCTTTTGCCTAGAAATAGGAGGGTCTACACTTCAGGGGGAGAATTACCACGAAAGACTTCAAATTATCAGCAGAGTTATGAAGATGTAAGACAAAGTGAGCTTTTGCTTGAAATTGACCTTTTTTTAGGGGGAGAGAAGGCAAAAGTTGATCAAGTGTTCGAGAATGTCAAGAATCCTTGTAGAAAGATGGTTATTTACTGCTAAATACTTGGGATTCAAACCTTTATTAATTGCCTACAAGATAGGAGGGTCTACACTTGAGGGGGAGAATCACAACGAAAGGCATTGGATCATCAGTCATTCTGTGAAGACGAAAGACAGAGTCGGACTAGCATTGATAGCATCAGTCTAGGGGGAGATTGTTGGGTATAATTTTGAGACTGATGCTGTCAATCGAAATTACAGTATCGAAACTACTAGTTTCGATTGAACTTTTGTTCACTCGAAACTACTAGTTTCGAGTGAACTTTTGTTCACTCGAAACTACTTGTTTCGATCGAACTTTTGTTCACTCGAAACTACTAGTTTCGGTTAAACTTTTGTTCAATCGAAACTAGGTAGTTTCGATACCTGTTTTTCAGGCCCATTGGCGGTGGCTTGGAAAACAAGGCACATGGTTCTCCTATATATATTAGAAAACCTTGTTAGGTTTGTGTGTGTCTGTAGAGGGAATCACCACCCCAGGGGGAGCTCACCCTGGGGTGAGATAATTGTTAGTGTATGATCGAGCCTTTTAATTTTCATTTCAATCAAAGAATCATACGTTTTATGCTTTCAATTATCTGTTCTTTTCATTTTCATATGTTTCTGTTCGTGTTTGTGATTCCCGCACCCGTCTCTACCATTTATGATTCGAGAGTGATACCGGATCCAGAGATTCCGCCTCTCGATCCGGACTGTTTTGAAGATTTCTCCACAGATTTGTGTTTTTCGAATCTGCTCAGGACCTACACTTCCAACCAAGGTCTCGGTTGTGTCCTCATGCAATGAGGCAAAGTAATCGCTTATGCATCAAGGCAACTTAAGATTAATGATAAGAATTATACGACGCACGATCTCGAGTTGGGTACGGTCGTATTCGCATTGAAGATTTGGAGACATTACCTCTATGGCACAAAGTGTGTGGTGTTCACCGACCACAAAAGTCTCCAACACATCTTCAACCAAAAAGAACTCAATATGAGGCAACGACGTTGGGTTGAACTCCTTAACGACTATGACTGCGCGATTCGTTATCATCCCGGCAAAGCGAATGTTGTAGCCGACGCTTTGAGTCGAAAGGACCATGTCATGCTTCAATGTGTCCGAATTCAAACCGACATTCAAAATCGCATCTTAGAAGCTCAACACGTCTCAGTCACCGAGGGTAACATGTACGAGGAAATGTCGTGTGGTGTTGAACTCCAGCTTGAATCTAAACCCAATGGCGTACTTTATTCTTTGAACCGTATTTGGATTCCCGATCGCGATGATCTCCGTACATTTCTTATGAATGAGGCTCACAAGACTCGTTATTCTATTCATCCTGGTGCGGATAAAATGTACCAAGATCTTCGCCAACAATATTGGTGGCCCGGTATGAAGAAGGACATTGCTCTCTATGTTGCCAAATGTCTAACGTGCTCCAAAGTCAAAGCCGAACACCAACGTCCTTCCGGAATACTTGAACAACCGGAAATTCCCGTGTGGAAATGGGAGAACTTAGCTATGGATTTCATTACCAAACTTCCTCGCACCTCAAGTGGTTATGATAGCATTTGGGTGATCATTGACCGTCACACCAAATCTGCTCATTTCTTGCCTATCCGTGAAGACTATCGGGTTGAGAAACTAGCCCGAATTTACATTGATGAAATTATGAGCCGTCACGGTGTTCCCTTAAACATAATATCCGATAGGGATGCTCGGTTCACCTCTCGTTTTTGGCAATCTCTCCAAACTGCTCTTGGTACACGATAGGATTTAAGCACGGCCTACCATCCGCAAACTGATTGTTAGACCGAGCGAACAATCCAAACTCTTGAAGATATGCTTAGAGCTCGTGTAATTTATTTTGGTGGCAATTGGGATTCACATCTATCCCTAATCGATTTCTCCTACAATAATAGCTACCACACGAGTATCAACATGGCTCCATTTGAAGCTCTCTATGGTCGCAAGTGTCGTTCTCCTATCTGTTGAACGAGATTGGTGAAGCACAAATCACCGGTCCCGAGCTAATTCAAGAAACATCCGACAAGATTATCCAAATCCGTGACAACATTCGAGTAGCGAGAAGTCGGCAAAAGAGTTATGCCGACAAACGACGAAAACCCTTGGAATTCCAAGTCGGCGACCTTGTTCTTCTGAAGGTGTCTCCGTGGAAGGGTGTGATCCGTTTTGGAAAGCAAGGAAAATTAGCACCTCGCTATGTGGGTCCATTTAAGATCCTTGAAAGGATTGGGAAAGTGGCTTACAAACTCGACTTACCTCCATCACTTGGCAATGTGCATCCTACTTTTCACGTGTCTAATCTGAAGAAATGTCTTGCCGATGAGAACCTTCACATACCTCTTGACGACGTGCACATTGACGAAATGATGCACTTCATTGAGAGACCAGTGGAAATCATGGATCGCGAGGTCAAGCAACTCAAGCGAAGCCGTATTTCTATTGTCAAAGTTCATTGGGAATCTAAACATGGTCCTAAGTTTACTTGGGAACGAGAGGACCAGATGAATCTCAAATACCCCCATCTCTTCACCGATGCCGTCGCCTCCACTAGCTAAATTTTGAGACGAAATTTCCTCAACATGGGGATACTGTTACATTTCTGATTTTCGTTATCTACATTTTAGTTCAATGTGATACATTTCAAACCAAATTCTATTACACTGAAATTGTTCTATTCGTACCAACAATTAAATACTATATTTCAAT
The DNA here is from genome assembly GCA_023525975.1 of Smallanthus sonchifolius. Taxonomy (NCBI): domain Eukaryota; kingdom Viridiplantae; phylum Streptophyta; class Magnoliopsida; order Asterales; family Asteraceae; genus Smallanthus; species Smallanthus sonchifolius. The sequence continues at coordinate 55,868,529 of CM042022.1, read as the reverse complement.
GCAAATCCACAAATGTTACACGAGTATATCCTTTTAAACTCTACAAAAGTTCATATTTATACAAATTTGTCAATACTGAAATTTATAAGGACTGATTTTATAAATAAATAAACAGAAACCGTAACAGGCACGGTCGCGCCTCGTTCTGGCACGGTCGCGGTGCCTTGGCATGGTCACGCCTCATATGGGCACGGTCGCGCCTCTCGTCAGTTGAAACAGAAGTGCAGCCTTTAATCACAGAGACGTTTGATTTCGTAACCGTTCCATACGTTTCAACTACTAACGAACAAAAAATTAAATCTTTTAATCATCACATTTACAACAAATAAACTAAATTACACCGATTCATCTCATAATCATCCAATTTCCCTCACGAGACCATTGAATCCATCATTTTGATTACAAATCTCCCAAGCAAACGCACACTCGATCCTCTCAAAAGCTTCTGAGCACGCTGGTTTAGTCTGAATTGCAGCAGAAGACGCCGGAGATCGAGCCCGTCGTCGCCGGAACTCACTCTATCTGTATGCCATCGATTCAGCATCCTTCCGGGTAATTGAAATCTTCCACACTTTCGATTTAGTCTATAGATCAAAAGCCCCAAACTAATTTGGGCTTACAATATCAAATTTAACACGAACCCAAATCTAGGGTTCACTCTAAAAATGGTTTAATCGAATCATGCCTTGTACGTGTGTTAAATACAATTACCCTATACAAATAGACTCGAAATCACCTAATGGATAAAAACCCTATGATTTCCAACACTAACAACATAGGATTTAAGCAATTCGTTTCTGTTTTGGAACAGACACGGTCGCGCTAGTCTCCTAGCGCAGTTGTGCTTCATGAGACACGGTCTTTCTAATACCAGCGCCATCGTTCCTCACATACTCAGACCCGGTCATGCCTCTTGACTAGACTAGGTCGTGCCTCAAAACCTTAGACACGGTCGTGCCTGGCACACACACGGTTGTGCCTATTGAACAACCTAATTATGTCTTATGTTTGATCAACACGGTCGCGCCCTGACTAGCACGGTCGCGCCCGTGGTTCTAGCACGATCATGCCTTGTCCCAGGCACGGTCGTGTGTGTGAGAAAAATCTTGGCGGAATAATTATTTTTTATATTTTAAAAAAAATCAATAAGCATTCCAAATGGATTTTTAAATAAAAAATAATTGATTGTATAAAGATTTATATTAACCTATTTAAAAAGATCAAATTCCATTCTAAAAATAAATATAAGTTATTTATTTAAAACTACAAAATTAAATTTATACTTATTGTTAAACCCTACACTTAAATATTATTTACACATCTTTACGAAAATAAAGTAAAGAAATTTATATTTAATATAAAACGTCTGATACATTTTTATAACTAAACGACTAAGTTACATATTTTATAAATAAATAAATAAGGTAACAATTATTTATTTAATTTACAATTGAACAAAAATTATTATTTTGGTTATACTTAATTACCCCTAATACCTACATTATTTTTATAACTAAGTTAAATAATAATAATTATGTAATTTATTTATTTAGTTATTCAAACTCAAACCTTGATCAAAATATTCTAAAAATATCCATTTCAAATCTTTTATTTTATACAATACCTTTCAAGTACAAACCACAAGCTTTATACACACATCCAATTAAACCCTAGACTTAGACATAGACTATTGTGCACACTATTAATTCAATATACATTCCACACTAGGTTAACGTTGTGCATTACAAGGATCATATTACTATCTAGTATCTCGTGTTAGCTACGCCTTCGAATCAAGTGAGTATTACATAGCCCCTTTTACTCTTTTACACTTTTTGGGGTGGAACATGAACAATATACAAACTATTGCTTACATTTACACAAACTACACAAATACAAATCCTCTTTACATTCATGTGTGCAATTTGAGCTTTATGCCTGAGTGTTAGTTGTGCTAACTTTTGTGTGCAATTTATGTGCAATCATTAACTATTAAAGCCGACGGTAAACAATGAAAGATCTATTGAGTCTGACAAACCCACCCAGATTGGGGTGATTGTTACCGATAACACAATTTTGCATGCTAGTTACAAAAGTTTGATTGTACTTGGTTACACAATGGCTACTCTCCATAAATGCCTTATTTTATCATGTTATGTAAGGATTTGTTTATTCATAATCTATATGCTATCTATATACAAACCTGTGTATGCTCACCAACTTTTTAGTTGACCTTATTTTATTAATGTTTCAGGTACTAATGTGTGATTTTGATCAAGACTTGCTACACTTAAGTTTTGGACCTAGATAATTTTAAATAAAGGATTATGTATCTCATTTGATGTACTTGGTTTGATTTGGTTTTATTTTGAATACTTGAAATCAATTTGAATGATTAATATATTTCAATTTAGTCAACCTTGTACTCATGAACAGTCTAAATGTCCCGCCCCGATGATTCCGCCGTCGGTTGGGGTGTGACATTCTAGCTGGAATTCTTTATCAGGAAGCCCTCTGACAAGATTATCATTCACCAATTTGTTGATAGTTTTGATGTTAACATGGCTTAATCTCCTGTGCCAGAGAGCTGATTCATCAACTGAAGTTTTTGACAGAAAACAGGATACACTGCCAGATTGAGTGACCTCATTAATGTCAAGCACATAAAGATTTTCTTTTCTCTGAGTAGTTAATAAAATCTTTTCTGGAGGAGGTTTGGATAAACCAGGAGACAGTACAAAGCATTCTTTATCTGTGAAGAGCATCCAATGCTTTTGATCACAGACCTGGGAAACACTCATGAGATTGAAGTCCAATTCTTTGACATAGTTTACCTTTTCAATACTCATTCTTTCATTGGACACAGTTCCTTCTCCAGTAATAGATCCTCCTTTTGAGTCACTTCCAAAGGCAACATATCCTCCATTGAACTGTCTGAAGTTGGAGAGGATGAACCTGCTGCCTGTCATATGCCTGGAACAACCACTGTCTACCACCCAGGTGTTATTCTTGTGATCTGGCTTTCCCTGCACATAAGAGAGATCTAGTTAGTGGGAGGAATCCAAGATCTTGCATCCTTGTAAAAAAGGGTTCTCAGATTTTCAGTATCAGCATGTGTGCATTCAACGGAACTAATGATGATTCTTGGAGGAATTTTGGCTTTCCAATTCTGAATTGGTGGTTTTCCAGTTCTTTTTTCTTTGTCAGCAGCAAATGTTGCAACTGAGGACTTTGGCTTATCAGCTGCAGATTTTGTTGCTACTGATGGTTTTACTTGAGCAACAGCAATCTTGGTTGCTGCTGAACACTTGTCTTCGGGTCGCTTGGGCTTTAATTGATTAGCAACATTTTTGTTGGCTGCTGATGGTTTATCTTGGGCAGCAGCAATCTTGGTTGCTGATGAAGGCTTTTTCTTTGGTTGCTTGAGTCTTACTTGATCAGCAGCAGTTTTGTTTGCTGCTGATGGTTTAACTTTCGAAGTATGCCTACCCTTCTTCATCTTACTGATAGGCTTTTGTTGAAGAGGAATTTGATGAAGAACCTGTTTGAGAGGATTAAACTTACAATTTGCAGCAAAGTGGTCTGATTCATCACAGATGATGCATGATTGTTGAGGTCTTGGCAGATGCTTTTTTGGTGGGGATAGAGAGTTTCTGAACTGAGTTGCTTTGGCTTCAAAGCTTCTAACCTTTTTGTTCTTGTTTGTTTTCTCAAAATCTTGTTGCTTTAGATTTCTTCGTTGTTTAAGGTAATAGAAGCAGGTGCTGGCAGTATGATTGTATTTCCCACACACAAAGCATGATTTCGCTAGTTTGTCCATTTGAATGTACACATAGTCCTTTCTTTTGAACAAGTCTTTGAAGTTCCAGGGGTGAGCTTTGTTGTGCTCAGAGGTGGCTCCTTCCAATGTCTTTTGAACATATGAATCCCTCTCTCCAGGCGCATGACATATGTCAAACACCTTCCTTTGTTGTGATTTGGATTGAGGCTTTGAGTTGGTGGAGGTTGAAGACTGTCCCTTTTCAACTGTTAGCTTTCTTCCTTCTAGAGATAGTTATTCTGATTTGTTTGGTTGGTTGAGATACTGGTACTGTTTTTGAAGGGATGAAAGGGCTTGGATTGTTGGCTTTAATAACTTCACAGGTAGATGGTGATGAAAATTTATTGGTTTTAGTGAAGTCTGAGCATGTTGACTCAGACTCGGATGAAGTAGTGCATTCTTGCACATGGGTTTCTTGGACAACAGGGTCAAGATTTCGGTTGGCCATGTCAAGGTTGGAAAGATTTAAACTTGGTTCATGAATGGCTACATAGTCAGCGGGTGGAGGAACAACATTATAGGGTTGTTCAGCTTGGAATCTAAGACCAGCAGTTACCTTTTCATGAATTTGAGCATCCAAAAGTCTTTGCAGCTTTTTGGTTGCAAACTCATATTTTTCCACATGGACCTTTTGGTCTACTAATTCGGCCTTGTAGCTTTTAACTTAACCAGAAGGTTATCAATTTGAGTTTCAAGGTTTGTTTGTTCATGTTTTAATGATGAAATTTCTTTCTTCAAACAATCAATCTTTTCCTTGTAACTGTTTTCAACCTTTTTAAATTCAGATTTCATTTGGTGAAATTCTTCATTTTGATCTATGAGATTCTGGTTATGTTTCCTGTATCCAAGGACCTTATCAATACAAACTTGAGTATACAGATTTTCATATACCTGAGGTGGTACCTCTGATGTGTCTGCCATGAGAGCTTGATTGTTGGCAGGAATATCCTCATACTGGAAGCTCCAGTCAAAGTCAACAGTTCCAACAACTGCACAAGCTGCAGTTTATGCAAGAGGAGTGGCCTGTTGCTGTCTTGGCTGAGCTTGGTGAGCTTGTCTGGTATGAGTAGCAGCTGGGTTTGCCTTTGGTGCCTTGTATTCTCTAGCAAAATGACCAAGTTGGTTACAGTTGTAACACCTCAATTTGCTTTTGTCCAAGCCAACCCTGGTGTTAGAGTTGTTGCTTGGAACGGGTCTTCCTATTCTTGAGTAGAACCTTTTTGCTCTTAGAGAGAGCATGTCATAGGAGTGCTGTATATCCATTTCTTCTAGATCATCTGGATGAAAACATTCCTGATCTTCCATGATAAAGGATATATTGCTTAAGTTTTCAGAGAAAAAAGCAGCAGAGGTTGATGTTTAAGGTGGGGCTTCAAGAAGAAATGGTGAGTTGTTTGATTGAGAGGTTGGAGTTTGGGGATGAGTGACGATGGGAGGATAATAGTTGCTTGAACTAGGACCTGAGTGGTCAGAGTGGAGGGCAGAAGAAGTGGTGGTTAATGTTGACGCTGTTTGGTAGCTTGAGCTTCTTTCCTTGGCCTGAATCATCTCTAATTCATAGGTCTTTAGCATACCGAAAAGCTCAGTCATCTGAAGAGTCTTCAGATTCTCAGTTCTTCTGATGGACACTGTGTAGAGTATCCAGCAACTGGGTAGAGACCTGATCAACTTCTTGAGAATATCTTCATTCTCCAGCTTCACTTTTGAGCACTGCAGCTCACCTTCAAGATAAGTATATTTGTTAAATAAAATAGTTAGAGACTCACCTTCCTTCCAGATGAAGTTTTCATATTGCTGATTCAGGATGTCTCTTCTGTTTTCTTTTACTTCCTTTGAACTAGCTGTGACACCCGACATTTCCAAGTCATCTTCCATACACAACTTAAACATGTTCACATTAACATGTTTTCCAAACTATTCGAAATCATAAACTGGAACAATAAAAGCCTAGCAAGCACAATACATTGATCCTTTCATGATGTAGTAATCATAGGAATTACTAGTCCAAACGTACGTAAAACCTGTATAACACGGATGATGATAATTAATTTATATAACAGAAAAACAATTAGAAATATGTTTTCTATATAAACTATTATGTCTAAGACGACTAAATCCTTGATTCTTGATTCATGATACCCGTGAGAATTCTTGTTGAAACATTACTAAAATAATTATGGTATCATATCATCTTTAGGTATTTATATATTTGTGCGATCTACGAATAATAATATACAAAATTAAAACATTTTTATCAAACTATTCAATACAAGTTAGACTTTGATGTTAGTATCGTTTGAAAACGTAAAACACTTAGATCATTGTTTAGAATCCAAACCGGGACTCATACCACTAGTAATCCTAACATCTAACACCAACAACTATCACTTAACCACCTAAACTACCCAAACCCCTACCCTCCTACCCAATCTCGATCGAATGGCCCTTGTGGGTCCCCCATTTCTCCCAAATCCTTGGTTACTTGATCTTGTGGGAAAATACCATCCCATTCAATCCCACATAAAACTCTTACAAGATCATTCCCACATGATGATTGTTTAAGATCACCCTCCACCACCATACCTCATTTCTTTTCCTTTTTACAAAAAGGACATCAAGCCTTCATTTCTCATGATTCATCCATAACCAACACTCAACCTCACTCTCTCCTTCTTCTTTCTTTTTCTTACGGCACACACACAAAACACACCCTCTATCTATTTCATCTTGATATTCATCCAAATTCAAGACAAAATCCATCCATGTTAAGATATTCCAAGAAGCATATAAGGGTTTTTCACAAGAAATTCTAGCTAAGGACTCAAGATCACCTTCCTTTTTTTTTCAATCAAAATCGCCACCCTTACTCCTTGTTGGTATAACACTTTACTAGCTCTTTCTTTTCTTTAAAATTTAAACCTGCACTTTGTTCACCCTAAACCATGCGACGTCTTCATAAAGCTTGACAAACTAAGATAAATAACAAGAAAAGTGTGCTAGACTAAAAGTTTAAAACATGTATATATGTATATATGTGAACTGTATGTATATATGTATGTGTACATATATAGTTTTGTTCACAAAAGCTACTAAATGTTAAATGTTTACAAGTATAAATACTCTTCTTCATGTATTGTCGGAGTGGATGCCTAGACTTTCTCCTTGAGAAATGGCAGACAGGATTGCCCAGACAGAAGGGAACCAAATATAGATAACCAGGACTAAACGGGAGAGAACTCCATGGGTCAAGAGACCCAGACATTCATCTGGATCATGTGGATCCACACGTACATACAAACTTGGAACATGAGTTGCTCGATACTAATTTGAGAATCTCTACCCTAAACATAGTGCCTGACTTCCACCATACACACCATGTTATTAGAAGACACCGGTTGTGCCTCTCTACCATTAATTCCATCCAAAAGTAACCTTAGTCGGCAAATTCATGAGTATTGGTACACACGATTAATAGTAATCCGATAGAACATACACTCTCTTACTTAAGAGTGTAACACGGTGACACGATCTAATGAACATTTCAGAATCCATTTGACGGAGGGCTTAGGATATGAGAAACACTGAAGGGACCATGCAAAGTAAATTATCATTACGGGTGCACATGTAATCATAACTTGCGGTGCATGAGAACTCTAGCGAGTCTTACTGTCCGAGACAAAGTTCATGATTAATCCGTACCCCTAATCCCAATTCTCAGTCACTCGATTAATGATCGAAATCACCATAACCATAAGGGTTGAGCCAAAAGGGCATCAGGTGATGTGACAGACTACCACAAGTGATGTAGAAATGTATATCAACTCCTTTATCTTCGAATTCTAATAAATCCAAAACCCTTATCGAAATTTCATTGGCACGACAATTGTTAACAAAAACTTGGAAGAGATCTATTCTTGGTGATTTGACTTCAATATTTAGACTGAACTTGGAAATTCCTTAGGGAATACTACTTCAACTTTCGAGATTGCACTATAGATTTCCCCTTTTCGATTTCGCTACTTATCAATCAACGTATGTGACCGATTTTTGGTATAGCATGAATCAGACCTTAACAATTCATATTCCTCAAATAGAAGTTCATGAAACATTCTTACGGTTATGAAGGAACCAGAGAAACTCAAATTCCGTTTAACCAACCTTTGGTGGATCCTGAGCAACGAAGGATTTAGCCTACCGATTTCTATTTGTTGATTCATATCTTCTGAGATTTTACTTAAACTTTATGTTGATCCTAACAACAATCAACACTTGCAGTAATCGCACAACTATTATTTGAAAATCGTGGCGTAATCTCATGATCTATCTGGCGATCCAGAATCACACTTACTTGAAGTTCCTAATCGGAAGTGCATTGCACTAACTCCTGTAACAGGATGGGAATTCATGTTTATCCTCTTACGCCCGACACCTACAGGGTATTGTAGAAACCCGACTTGAGACAAGTGGATAATTTTACCTCATCTATACTTACAATTCCCCAATAATCATCTGGTTAGCCGAGTCTCTGATTTCAGCCTACAGGGGAAGACACGCCCACAACTCTTACTCCCAGCCTTCCATAGGTAGAGAGCTCAAAAACATCTAATGTTAGGAAACGACTTCCTAACATAGGCTCGGAGAAAAAAAAATGAAAAACTTTCGACATATAACACTCATTACCTTAATTTTATGACTTAAACCCTTGTGCTAAGGACTTTGAGGCTATGGCCAATGTGGGTGAAATACGTAATGGCAAGTCACTGAAATACCATTCAAACGCTAGGGTAGTGCAGACACACTGTATGACTAATAGTTGGCAAATTTTGAAAACTCTCGAACCTTTTTCTACGAACTTAATGGGTCAGTAAACCCATAGCGCATTTCGGGGAAACACTAATTCTATGAGACCATCCCCACAGTCTCACTGTTTATTTCCTCACATAGATGAAATATGACTATTCCAAGCAAACGTAGAACTTCTTATGGCTTGCAAACCTCGAGGGTGTGATAGTCAGGTCATGAGTTTACAAATCATGATGATACGACTCAGGTGCTGAAGCAAGCAATGGGTAAAGTGGTGATTAAAGTCAACCTCCGCTAGCAAGAGCTCACAAGAAATCCTAAAATCTTAAATCCATTGAGGCCCATGTTGATGGAAAAGTTTAGATGACACGAAACCTAAAATGAGAGTAGAAGTTTTAAATCCCAGAAAAAACTTTTGAGAAGTACAAAAGGGATAAGCATAAAGTTTCATTCCTGCATTCTATCGCTGCTATCCAATTACAGCAAATTGATAGTGATGAAACTGTGTTCCTAACTCTCAGAACTGGTTACAAATCCTTCCTCACTTTTCTGAACACCCATGAAGATTCACTTATCTTTAGTATTTGTTAAGCCAAGTTAACAATACTATTCTCAAATACTTTGACACTCTCACCGGCTTCATCGAGACGGTAGATGAACCACAAAATTCTTAACGACACAAGACTACTGGGAGATTTTGTAATCTGAAATTATGGTTCGACATCTATTTCATGAAGAAATCAATCTACATCGAGTTACGAATAACGCACGTGATAAAATTACCAATATTGAGAGTGATAAGACCAAAGTCAATATCAGGAGATCGCGTCTCTGTAAAACCTGATGGCTGCCTCATTCTATACCCAGACCTCCAAAGATGGTTTCTCTAAACCATTCCGGGATAATTAAGAAAAATAACAAACGAAGACGTTATTTTCTGGAATTCAATTGAACCAACTTAACCTACATACGGATTTCAAAAAATGAAATACCAGTCAGAATCTATTATTCTGAAAAGATCAAACTAAAGCCCGAACTTCTCATCAGACCTATCCTACTAGGCTTCCAATAACTTCCTCCAAATATCTATAGTGATTTGGCCTTCATGCATTAAAATGCGGATATAAATGATGGTTATGCGCCAGCATACATTCAAAAGTCACATGCACCATTTCCTTTCGATACCAGTAATAAGTACCACATGACTCCACCCTGATGAAAGTGATCAAATAAGAAAATCCTTAGACATAAAATTCGGGATTCAAATTACTCACTCAAAGCAAGGGAGTGATTTCACGGAGTATAGTCCATCTTGTTCAAAGGATTCTGACAATGACTTTGTCCTTTAAGGCACAGTCAATGTCGTTCAACTGTCGAGGTATTAAAAGAATTTTTCCTAAACCCCAGCGTTGAGATAACAAAGGCCCAACGGTACCGATACAATGATACATTACACTATAACATCTCAAGTCCTTGAGCATCTTATATCGTTAGTCGGAAGAAGTATTCGCTTTACCTTCAAATACCGACTATTAAGTAAGTAGAAATCAACAATTCTCCCCATGGTCTAGAAACGAACTAAGGATACAAAGCTCTAATCGGAATTGAGGGAATCAACCCTAGAGGGCTACTTAGATCAAGTTTCGAGGACGAAACTTCTCTAACAAGGGGAGAATGTGACACCCGACATTTCCAAGTCATCTTCCATACACAACTTAAACATGTTCACATTAACATGTTTTCCAAACTATTCGAAATCATAAACTGGAACAATAAAAGTCTAGCGAACACAATACATTGATCGTTTCATGATGTAGTAATCATAGGAATTACTAGTCCAAACGTACGTAAAACCTGTATAACACGGATGATGATAATTAATTTATATAACAGAAAAACAATTAGAAATATGTTTTCTATATAAACTATTATGTCTAAGACGACTAAATCCTTGATTCTTGATTCATGATACCCGTGAGAATTCTTGTTGAAACATTACTAAAATAATTATGGTATCATATCATCTTTAGGTATTTATATATTTGTGCGATCTACGAATAATAATATACAAAATTAAAACATTTTTATCAAACTATTCAATACAAGTTAGACTTTGATGTTAGTATCGTTTGAAAACGTAAAACACTTAGATCATTGTTTAGAATCCAAACCGGGACTCATACCACTAGTAATCCTAACATCTAACACCAACAACTATCACTTAACCACCTAAACTACCCAAACCCCTACCCTCCTACCCAATCTCGATCGAATGGCCCTTGTGGGTCCCCCATTTCTCCCAAATCCTTGGTTACTTGATCTTGTGGGAAAATACCATCCCATTCAATCCCACATAAAACTCTTACAAGATCATTCCCACATGATGATTGTTTAAGATCACCCTCCACCACCATACCTCATTTCTTTTCCTTTTTACAAAAAGGACATCAAGCCTTCATTTCTCATGATTCATCCATAACCAACACTCAACCTCACTCTCTCCTTCTTCTTTCTTTTTCTTACGGCACACACACAAAACACACCCTCTATCTATTTCATCTTGATATTCATCCAAATTCAAGACAAAATCCATCCATGTTAAGATATTCCAAGAAGCATATAAGGGTTTTTCACAAGAAATTCTAGCTAAGGACTCAAGATCACCTTCCTTTTTTTTTCAGTCAAAATCGCCACCCTTACTCCTTGTTGGTATAACACTTTACTAGCTCTTTCTTTTCTTTAAAATTTAAACCTGCACTTTGTTCACCCTAAACCATGCGACGTCTTCATAAAGCTTGACAAACTAAGATAAATAACAAGAAAAGTGTGCTAGACTAAAAGTTTAAAACATGTATATATGTATATATGTGAACTGTATGTATATATGTATGTGTACATATATAGTTTTGTTCACAAAAGCTACTAAATGTTAAATGTTTACAAGTATAAATACTCTTCTTCATGTATTGTCGGAGTGGATGCCTATACTTTCTCCTTGAGAAATGGCAGACAGGATTGCCCAGACAGAAGGGAACCAAATATAGATAACCAGGACTAAACGGGAGAGAACTCCATGGGTCAAGAGACCCAGACATTCATCTGGATCATGTGGATCCACACGTACATACAAACTTGGAACATGAGTTGCTCGATACTAATTTGAGAATCTCTACCCTAAACATAGTGCCTGACTTCCACCATACACACCATGTTATTAGAAGACACCGGTTGTGCCTCTCTACCATTAATTCCATCCAAAAGTAGCCTTAGTCGGCAAATTCATGAGTATTGGTACACACGATTAATAGTAATCCGATAGAACATACACTCTCTTACTTAAGAGTGTAACACGGTGACACGATCTAATGAACATTTCAGAATCCATTTCACGGAGGGCTTAGGATATGAGAAACACTGAAGGGACCATGCAAAGTAAATTATCATTACGGGTGCACATGTAATCATAACTTGCGGTGCATGAGAACTCTAGTGAGTCTTACTGTCCGAGAAAAAGTTCATGATTAATCCGTACCCCTAATCCCAATTCTCAGTCACTCGATTAATGATCGAAATCACCATAACCATAAGGGTTGAGCCAAAAGGGCATCAGGTGATGTGACAGACTACCACAAGTGATGTAGAAATGTATATCAACTCCTTTATCTTCGAATTCTAATAAATCCAAAACCCTTATCGAAATTTCATTGGCACGACAATTGTTAACAAAAACTTGGAAGAGATCTATTCTTGGTGATTTGACTTCAATATTTAGACTGAACTTGGAAATTCCTTAGGGAATACTGCTTCAACTTTCGAGATTGCACTATAGATTTCCCCTTTTCGATTTCGCTACTTATCAATCAACGTATGTGACCGATTTTTGGTATATCATGAATCAGACCTTAACAATTCATATTCCTCAAATAGAAGTTCATGAAACATTCTTACGGTTATGAAGGAACCAGAGAAACTCAAATTCCGTTTAACCAACCTTTGGTGGATCCTGAGCAACGAAGGATCTAGCCTACCGATTCTATTTGTTGATTCATATCTTCTGAGATTTTACTTAAACTTTATGTTGATCCTAACAACAATCAACACTTGCAGTAATCGCACAACTATTATTTGAAAATCGTGGCGTAATCTCATGATCTATCTGACGATCCAAAATCACACTTACTTGAAGTTCCTAATCGGAAGTGCATTGCACTAACTCCTGTAACAGGATGGGAATTCATGTTTATCCTCTTACGCCCGACACCTACAGGGTATTGTAGAAACCCGACTTGAGACAAGTGGATAATTTTACCTCATCTATACTTACAATTCCCCAATAATCATCTGGTTAGCCTAGTCTCTGATTTCAGCCTACAGGGGAAGACACGCCCACAACTCTTACTCCCAGCCTTCCATAGGTAGAGAGCTCAAAAACATCTAATGTTAGGAAACGACTTCTTAACATAGGCTCGGAGAAAAAAAATGAAAAACTTTCGACATATAACACTCATTACCTTAATTTTATGACTTAAACCCTTGTGCTAAGGACTTTGAGGCTATGGCCAATGTGGGTGAAATACGTAATGGCAAGTCACTGAAATACCATTCAAACGCTAGGGTAGTGCAGACACACTGTATGACTAATGGTTGGCAAATTTTGAAAACTCTCGAACCTTTTTCTACGAACTTAATGGGTCAGTAAACCCATAGCGCATTTCGGGGAAACACTAATTCTATGAGACCATCCCCACAGTCTCACTGTTTATTTCCTCACATAGATGAAATATGACTATTCCAAGCAAACGTAGAACTTCTTATGGCTTGCAAACCTCGAGGGTGTGATAGTCAGGTCATGAGTTTACAAATCATGATGATACGACTCAGGTGCTGAAGCAAGCAATGGGTAAAGTGGTGATTAAAGTCAACCTCCGCTAGCAAGAGCTCACAAGAAATCCTAAAATCTTAAATCCATTGAGGCCCATGTTGATGGAAAAGTTTAGATGACACGAAACCTAAAATGAGAGTAGAAGTTTTAAATCCCAGAAAAAACTTTTGAGAAGTACAAAAGGGATAAGCATAAAGTTTCATTCCTGCATTCTATCGCTGCTATCCAATTACAGCAAATTGATAGTGATGAAACTGTGTTCCTAACTCTCAGAACTGGTTACAAATCCTTCCTCACTTTTCTGAACACCCATGAAGATTCACTTATCTTTAGTATTTGTTAAGCCAAGTTAACAATACTATTCTCAAATACTTTGACACTCTCACCGGCTTCATCGAGACGGTAGATGAACCACAAAATTCTTAACGATACAAGACTACTGGGAGATTTTGTAATCTGAAATTATGGTTCGACATCTATTTCATGAAGAAATCAATCTACATCGAGTTACGAATAACGCACGTGATAAAATTACCAATATTGAGAGTGATAAGACCAAAGTCAATCTCAGGAGATCGCGACTCTGTAAAACCTGATGGCTGCCTCATTCTATACCCAGACCTCCAAAGATGGTTTCTCTAAACCATTCCGGGATAATTAAGAAAAATAACAAACGAAGACGTTATTTTCTGGAATTCAATTAAACCAACTTAACCTACATACGGATTTCAAAAAATGAAATACCAGTCAGAATCTATTATTCTGAAAAGATCAAACTAAAGCCCGAACTTCTCATCAGACCTATCCTACTAGGCTTCCAATAACTTCCTCCAAATATCTATAGTGATTTGGCCTTCATGCATTAAAATGCGGATATAAATGATGGTTATGCGCCAGCATACATTCAAAAGTCACATGCACCATTTCCTTTCGATACCAGTAATAAGTACCACATGACTCCACCCTGATGAAAGTGATCAAATAAGAAAATCCTTAGACATAAAATTCGGGATTCAAATTACTCACTCAAAGCAAGGGAGTGATTTCACGGAGTATAGTCCATCTTGTTCAAAGGATTCTGACAATGACTTTGTCCTTTAGGGCACAGTCAATGTCGTTCAACTGTCGAGGTATTCAAAGAATTTTTCCTAAACCCCAGCGTTGAGATAACAAAGGCCCAACGGTACCGATACAATGATACATTACACTATAACATCTCAAGTCCTTGAGCATCTTATATCGTTAGTCGGAAGAAGTATTCGCTTTACCTTCAAATACCGACTATTAAGTAAGTAGAAATCAACAATTCTCCCCATGGTCTAGAAACGAACTAAGGATACAAAGCTCTAATCGGAATTGAGGGAATCAACCCTAGAGGGCTACTTAGATCAAGTTTCGAGGACGAAACTTCTCTAACAAGGGGAGAATGTGACACCCGACATTTCCAAGTCATCTTCCATACACAACTTAAACATGTTCACATTAACATGTTTTCCAAACTATTCGAAATCATAAACTGGAACAATAAAAGTCTAGCGAACACAATACATTGATCGTTTCATGATGTAGTAATCATAGGAATTTCTAGTCCAAACGTACGTAAAAGACGTATAACATGGACGATGATAATTAATTTATATAACAGAAAAACAATTAGAAATATGTTTTCTACATAAACTATTATGTCTAAGAAGACTAAATCCTTGATTCTTGATTCATGATACCCGTGAGAATTCTTGTTGAAACATTACTAAAATAATTATGGTATCATATCATCTTTAGGTATTTATATATTTGTGTGATCTACGAATAATAATATACAAAATTAAAACATTTTTATCAAACTATTCTATACAAGTTAGACTTTGATGTTAGTATCGTTAGAAAACGTAAAACACTTAGATCATTGTTTAGAATCCAAACTGGGACTCATACCACTAGTAATCCTAACATCTAACACCAACAACTATCACTTAACCACCTAAACTACCCAAACCCCCACCCTCCTACCCAATCTCGGTCGAATGGCCCTTGTGGGTCCCCCATTTCTCCCAAATCCTTGGTTACTTGATCTTGTGGGAAAATACCATCCCATTCAATCCCACCTAAAACTCTTACAAGATCATTCCCACATGATGATTGTTTAAGATCACCCTCCACCACCATACCTCATTTCTTTTCCTTCTTACAAAAAGGACATCAAGCCTTCATTTCTCATGATTCATCCATAACCAACACTCAACCTCACTCTCTCCTTCTTCTTTCTTTTTCTTACGACACACACACAAAACACACCCTCTATCTATTTCATCTTGATATTCATCCAAATTCAAGACAAAATCCATCCATGTTAAGATAATCCAAGAAGCATATAAGGGTTTTTCACAAGAAATTCTAGCTAAGGACTCAAGATCACCTTCCTTTTTTTTCAATCAAAATCGCCACCCTTACTCCTTGTTGGTATAACACTTTACTAGCTCTTTCTTTTCTTTAAAATTTAAACATGCACTTTGTTCACCCTAAACCATGCGACGTCTTCATAAAGCTTGCTAAACTAAGATAAATAACAAGAAAAGTGTGCTAGACTCAAAGTTTAAAACATGTATATATGTATATATGTGAACTGTATGTATATATGTATGTGTACATATATAGTTTTTTTCACAAAAGCTACTAAATGTTAAATGTTTACAAGTACGAATAGAAGGATGTGTAGATCTTGAAAGTTATGAAGTTTTGGTCACCTAGAATGCATAGATCTAGAAATATATAAAACATTGAGAAGGAAAACATGCTCTACATGTGTATGAAAATCGAAATCGTCATCAAGTGCTAGATCTATGGTTATATGTAAAGAATATGTTCATAAAATGTTCGTAGTTGTGCATAGTTTGAAATTATCTATAAAAGTATAGATCTATATATAATACATGGAAGTGGGGATATAATGTGTTGTATGGAATTTGGGATGTTAAAAATAGTAAAATTTCTATGAATAGAAACGCATAATTTCTATTAACAAGCGATTTGGTAAATAAAAATTGTTAGTGTGTTACTATAGTAAAAATGGTCACACTAGCTCGTATAAACATAACGCTCAACTTTCAGTTTGTAAAAAGGGATTTTGTGAAAATATCAACCTAATAACTCTAAATATATTCTTGGTAAAAACTAATGATTTATGTATAATCATGACGTTTCGAAAAGAACCACATCTTGAAAGTATTTTTATGATAAATGTGGGCATTGTAAACCTAAGTGTTATTTTAATAGATACAACCATCATGGATGCTAAAATATCGTATCAAGTAATTCTTTTTGTCTAAATGATAACATAGGAAATTATGACGACATAACATGTAATTGAATGTATTTGGGTGTATATATGTACGTCTTGGGAAAATTAGTGGATCACTAAATCTTGAGAATTTATTGTGACGAAGTCTTAATAAATATTTTGTGCTACTTGTTCGAGACAAGTACTTGTATATGTGTGTGTGTGTGTCTATATATATATATATATATATATATATATATGCTACTTTGCACAGTCATGACAATAATATGTTACTGTTTTAAATAATTATATAGTTTGATAAGAATATAATTATTTGACAGTAATAACGTGTCAATCTTTATGTTATATTCGTATGAGAATCATATATGAAAATATACATATAACAATAAGTAAATATTAACCACCAACGGGTCGTAACACAATACACTTTTTTTTCTAAAATCAACACATCCTGAACCGGATGAACTTAAGCGGGTTAACAAATTGCACTTAAGACAATAGGTCTTTTAACACTTATATACCCTTTGTGTTTAGGGTTCGTATAGTCGAGTATTTCTTGAAGAAATACTGTGCTATGGTATCGTCGGACACCAGGTGAGTTTACGGCCCCCTTTTAGTTTTTTTTATGTTTTGTAAACATGGGGGGGGAACATGCGTATACGATATATTTGAAAGAATGAAACATATTTGTTTACACTCTGGATAACATGAACATTTTGGTTTAACACATTGTGAGTTTCACGACCCCTTTATATTGTTTCTATTTTGGGGGAAAACATGTTAATTTCAAACGGTATGATATCTAGAAAACGATAGTACTTGTATATGTGTGTGTGTGTCTATATATATATATATATATATATATATATATGCTACTTTGCACAGTCATGACAATAATATGTTACTGTTTTAAATAATTATATAGTTTGATAAGAATATAATTATTTGACAGTAATAACGTGTCAATCTTTATGTTATATTCGTATGAGAATCATATATGAAAATATACATATAACAATAAGTAAATATTAACCACCAACGGGTCGTAACACAATACACTTTTTTTTCTAAAATCAACACATCCTGAACCGGATGAACTTAAGCGGGTTAACAAATTGCACTTAAGACAATAGGTCTTTTAACACTTATATACCCTTTGTGTTTAGGGTTCGTATAGTCGAGTATTTCTTGAAGAAATACTGTGCTATGGTGTCGTCGGACACCAGGTGAGTTTACGGCCCCCTTTTAGTTTTTTTTATGTTTTGTAAACATGGGGGGGGAACATGCGTATACGATATATTTGAAAGAATGAAACATATTTGTTTACACTCTGGATAACATGAACATTTTGGTTTAACACATTGTGAGTTTCACGACCCCTTTATATTGTTTTCTATTTTGGGGGAAAACATGTTAATTTCAAACGGTAAGGTATCTAGAAAACGATAATTTGGCTACAAAATTCTCTAAGTACAAATGCTACTGATCTCAGAGTTTGCTGCTGACCAACAAACTGACGCGGACAAGCTTATCTGCTGCGGATACTTGTTCTCCTACTGAAGAACAAATCTGCTGCGGACAACCTTATCTGCTGAAGACCAAAGTTGTTGCGGATAGGCTTCTCAGCAGCATCAACATTATATGCTGCTGACAGGTAAATCATCAGCAGCGTTGGTTGGTCACATCTTCCTGCTGATCCTCATCTTTGCTGTTAACAACCGTGTGCCTTGAAGACAAATCGTTGCAGCTGACTATCCATACCAAGCGTCACTGACAACTTTCTGCAAAAGCAACTGACACACTCAAAGCAGAAGGAACCTCAATGGCACAACCAATGGAAGACAACAATGCTCTTCTCCAAGCATGCAAGTAATAATGGATAAAGAAGACGCTTCAATAAAGTTAACTAGTTTTAGACTAAACGTGTAATAGTTAGCTATATACAACAGATCAACGGTTTATGTTAGATCTGATCCTTAGAATCAAGGGGTTGTCTTGATTCTAAGTGAGTATAAATATTATGTAAACACTTCATTGTAAGTGTGCTTTTTGATTGAGTTTCATTTGTAATCGTTTATCTGCAAAAGCTTAATACAACAGTGTTCTTATTAGTATTCTTTCTGTTTACTTGATTATACTTGTGTAGTTGCTATTGTTTCAGCCAATTTCAACTAAGAACAGAACCATCTTGTACTTTCACGATCCTACAAGTGGTATCAGAGCTTTGGCTCAGATTAAACAAACTCACACTTCTTTAATCACTTCTTGTTCTATTCTAAACTCTCTCTTTCATCAAGTCACCAAAAACAAAGATGGCACAAAGCAATCGATTTGAAGACATCGGCAGCATCAACCGACCACCAAGATTGGTATCTGGGAAAGACTACGACATGTGTAAGAATCGCATGGAAAGCTTTTTCTGTTATCAGGAGTACGCAATGTGGAAATCCATCAGGGATGGACCTTACACTCCCATGGTGGCATCTGCTGACTCTGGAGGACCACTCGTTCCAAAGGAGCCCTCCAAGTACTCAGAAGAGGACATAAAGAAGATGGAGGTGGACTTCAAGGCACTAGGAGCTATCCAAATGTGCCTTCCAAATGAAGTTTTTCATGACTTCAGAAGATACAAAATTGCTAAAGAGCTCTGGGAGGCTCTTGAGAAGATGTTTGCTGGCTCTGAGGAAGTCAAAGAAAACAGAAGAGACATCCTGAAGCAGCAGTATGAAAACTTCGTCTGGAAGGAAGGTAAGTCTCTAACTGTTTTATATAACAGATATACTTATCTTGTAGGTGAGCTGCAGTGCTCAAAAGTGAAGTTGGAGATTGAAGATATTCTTAAGAAATTCATCAGATCTCTACCTAGTTGCTGGACATTCTACACTGTGTCCATTAGAAGAACTGAGAATCTGAAAACTCTTCAGATGCTTGAGCTATTCGGTACGCTCAAAACCTATGAATTAGAGATGATTCAGGGCAAGGAAAGGAGCTCAAGCTACCAAACAGCTTCAACATCCACCACCACTTCTTCTGTTCTTCACTCTGACCACTCAGGTCCTAGTAGTAGCAACTACTATCCTCCCATAGTCACACATCCTCAAACTCCTACCTCTCAATCAAATACCTCACCATTTCTTCTTGAAGCTCCTCCTCAAGCCTCAACCTCTACTGCTTTTGTTTCTGAAAACTCAAGCAACATGTCCTTTATCAAGGAGGATCTGGAATGCTTCCATCTAGATGACTTAGAAGAAATGGACATACAACACTCGTATGCCATGTTATCTATAAGAGCAAAAAGGTTCTACTCTAGAACTGGAAGACCCATTCCAAGTAATAACTCCAACACAAGAGTTGGCTTAGATAAAAGCAAACTAAGATGTTACAATTGTAACCAACTGGGTTATTTTGCTAGAGAATGCAAGGCACGTAGGGCAAACCCAGCAGCTCACCAAGCCCAACCAAGACAACAACAGCAACAAGCTACTCCTCCAGCTCAAACTGTAGCGTGTGCAGCTGTTGTAACATCTGACTTTGACTAGAGCTTCCAATATGAAGATCTGCCTGCTAACAACCAAGCTCTTATGGCAGACACTACCGAGATACCGCCTCAGGTATATGAACATCTATGTTCATGAGCCTGTATTGATAAGGTTTTAGGCTACAGAAAGCATAATCAAAACCTCATAGATCAAAATGAAGAGTTTCATCAAATGAAATCTGAATTCAAAAAGGTCGAAGACAGTTACAGAGAAAAAATTAACTGCCTAAAGAAAGAGATTTCATCACTAAAACATGAACAAACCAATTTTGAAACTCAGATTGATGATCTACTGGCCAGATTAAAAGCTACTAGAGCAGAATTGGCAGAACAGAAAGTTCATGTTGACAAATATGAATTTGCATCCAAAAAGCTGCAAAGACTTTTGGATGCTCAAATTCATGAAAAGGTAAAAAGTAGTCTGAGGTATCATGCTGAACAATATCAAGCTGTTGCACCTCCTGCTGACTACGTTACCATCCATGAACCAAGCTTCAATCTCTCAAATTTTGAAAAGGCCGACCGAGATGTTGATCCTTCAAGTCATGAACCACTGGTGCAAGAATACACTACCTCGTCAGAATCTGAGTCAACTTGCTCAGAGTCCAATAAAACTGAGGAGGTCTCATCACCAGTACAAGTACCAGAACCGCCTGTTGTTGAAGTCTTTCAAACAAGTACTCCTGTTCCTCTACCTCCTATGCCTTTCAACCAAATCAAAATTAGTTATCCTCCAAAAGGAAGAAAGCTAAATGTTGAAAAGGGGTAGTCTTGACCCTCAAAGCCTCAGAGAAAGGTGTCTGACATATGTCATGCGCATGGAGAAAGAGTTCCACATGTTCAAAAGACAATGGAAGAAGCCACCTTTGAGCACAATAAAGCTCAACCATGGAACTTTAAAGACCTATTCAAAAGAAAGGACTATGTTCACCTTTCAAGGGACAAACTAGCCAAATCATGCTTTGTCTGTGGAAAATACAACCACACTGCTAGCACCTGCTTCTACTACCTTCAGCAGCAAAGAAACCTCAAGCAACATGCTTTTGAGAAGACAAAGAAGAACAAACAGGTAAGAAGGTTTGAAGCTAAGACAACTCAATTCAGAAACTCTCTTTCTCCACCAAGGGAGCAGTTGTCAAAACCTCAACAATCTTGCATCATCTATGGTGTATCAGACCAATTTGGTGCAAACTGTAAGTTTAATACTTTCAATCAGATTCTTCTTCCAACCCTAATTATACAGAAGCCTATCAGTAAGGTGAAGAAGGATAGGCATATGCCTGTTCTTAAACCATCAGCAGCCAACAAAACTGCTGCTGATCGAGTAAAGCCCAAGCAACCAAAAGGAAAGCCTTCAGCAGCAACAAAGTCTGCAGCTGCTCAAGTAAAACCATCAGCAGCAACAAAATCTACTGCTGATAAGCCAAAGTCCTCAGATGCAGCTTCTGTTGCTGAAAAGGTAAAGAGAGCTGGAAAACCACCAACCCAACAATGGAAGGCAAAGAAACCACTAAGCATCATCATTGGTTCAGTTGAATGCGTCTATCCTTTGTTGTAAATATGTCTGTCCTTTGTTGTAAATAAAAGTTATATATCAGCAGCAGATGAGTCAACTGCTGACAGATTTAATCTTCAGCAGCAAAAGATTTGCAGCTGACTGCTTTAAGTTATCAGCAGGAACAGGTTTCCTGCGGATTTCTTTAAGACTGTCAGTAGCAACATCCTTGCTGCGGATTATTAAATCCATCAGTAGCAGATAAGTTTGTTGCTGACAGACTTAACCTTTCACAGCAACCAAGGTTGCAGCGGACAGGCGTATCCATCCACATCAACCAAGTTTGTTGCTGATGGGTAAATTTAAGTCCAAATTAACTTTTACCCGCTGTAAAAATTATCGTCAGTCTTTACCATGACTGCCTCAGTGTATTACAGCTGTAACAATGAAAAGTAATTTGGGTTGTACTGTACAAGTCATTTTGCTTTTTCCGTCTTCTGCCGTTATAAGAACAAATCAAATTTCCTTACCACATCTTCACCTTCAATTTCACCCTAAACCCACATCACTTTCTCTCAAGTCCCCAACATATTCAAGCCCTTCATCTTTAAAACATTCATAGCCTCCCATATTCTAACCTTCCCTCCACATCAAACAACAATGGCAGACATCAATAACCCTGATGATAAGTTCTCCCCATACCACAACCTTACAGCATATCTTACCAAAGGAAAGAAATTTGAAGGATTTAATGATATGATTGACTTCTTATGTCGATCAAAAATCCACTTTGCCCTCACAACCAACCCTACCATATATATCCCTCATATGGAGTATTTTTGGAGTACCGCCATCTACTCAACCGAAGAGGGGATTCCCCAAATTAAAGCCAAAGTAGACGGCAAGGATATCACCATCTTGGAAGCCACACTCAGAAAACATCTTAAGCTTCAAGATGAGGGAGCAGCCATCTCATACTCGAAGGACGAATACATGAGGACCTTTGTATCCATTGGATACACTGGAAATCAAACCGAGTAAACGATCGAGAAGGCGCTGATGGGCCCTCCATGGAAGTATCTTTGCCACACTCTTCTCCAATGCATATTCCAGAAGAGGAGTGGATGGAATCAGGTGAGCTCCGCACTTGCCTCCGCCTTCCATGGTATGGTCACTAACCAAGGCTTCAACTTTGCACACCTCCTCTTTGAGGGTTTGAGATATAACCTTCTAGAGGGTGCAAAGAAACAATTTTTTATGTACCCAAGATTCTTGCAGGAAGTTTTCAATCAAGAACTACAAGAACTTTCAAAACCTGTAAGAATCTACATCATGTTGGGACATAAAAATAATATTTTTCAAAACATGAAAACTGTTTCCAAAAAGTTCTCAGGGGTCAACGTTCCATTGTTATCTACAATGTTGAACATACAGAGTACCCCGGGTGACAGTTCAGCAATCCCAGCTGATACTGATCCCACACCCTCCATCCCACATCCTGAACAACAGTCTGCTTCTACCATTCGAACCCCTGTGCATACTACTAAGGATGCACATGCACAAAAATTACTTACACCTCTTTTGGATGTTATCGTTCAACCGGAACACAGGGCCCCGGTTGCAACGACATATACTAGGAAAAGGGGCAAGAGAACTCCATCTTCTCTTGCCTCCAAGGCCCAAACCCAACCTAACAGCCCTCACTCAGAATCACAACATTCTGATGAGAATATCATAAGGGACAGCTACATTATTAGGGAGACTCCTTTGGATGTCTCTCTATTAGGATCAGGATCAGGATCACTTCCTGGATCCATTGAACAGCCCCCTGAGCCTTTCCTTTCTCTTCTGAACTTAAGTGTTGAGGAACCTGATCAAGATGATGTACCTTCTCCAACTACCACTATCTCGGAGGTACTGATTGATCTTGCTTCCAACACACCCAACCCAAGTTCTTCTACCCTGAAGGTCCACTCTAGGAGTTATGAAAGAGTGGATGTGGAAGAGGCTGTCACTACTGCTGGTCCATCAAATGACCAGGAGGACAGTGACAACATTGCTAAGACCTCAACTACGGCAACTCACAGTGACGATGCTTCCTTGGAAACTCCCCTCACTGAGAGGAATCCAAGGAGCCAAGAAACAATGGGTGATGGGGATGAAGATGCTAGGCCTAAGGCCCCATCTGGATCCAAGGATTCCACAACTGTGGATGAGGACAGACTGAAACTTCATAACTTGGAATTGACGCCCAGGGTGGCTATGCTAGAGGCTGAAGTGTCCAAACTAAGACACCAAGTCTCTATGCATGAAGCCCATAAATGCCCAACTGTACCTACTCCCTCTCTTGTATCAGTGGGCATCGAAACTGATGCTTATTTGTCCACTGATGCAACCAAAAAGAGGGAGATGGTCCCAATGGTGGAAGACTCAGACAGTCTTGACGACTGGATTCAAGAGCAGGCTGTATTTCAAAGTACAATATTCAAGCCGGCTTTTGTACAGGTTCATGACTTGCCAGCTTCAGATAACGAAGAAGAAGAGACATCTGAAGACTGAAAGTTATTGTCAGGGATGTTGATGAGATGTTGAATGATGCTGAAGACACAGAACAAACATATACATCTTTCAGCATCATCCCTGTAGCAGCAGCCATCATAAGTCACTCCACTGCCCCCCAATTTCCACTGACTTCAACACTGCTAGAATTTGATACAATACTAGCTTGGGGGTATGATGGAAAGTCTGAGAGGTTCTGGATTGGTTGGGAGTTTGGCGGAGTAGAAGAGCTAAACTGGGACTTTCTCAACATCATCCAAGTCCTTCACCTATACCATCTACAATGCAACAACAACTCAACGGACCTCTCAGCAGAACTTGCCATTGGCAGGTTCTATGACTTGATGGAGGATAATCTACCCAACTTTCAAAGACAAATACAAGCAGCAAAAAGGGTAGCCTATCCTGAATCTTCAACAGTAGCAGAAAGAAGACTGACTCCTAGAAGACTTGAAATAATAAGGAGCAGTCTTCTCACTGAAGAAGAGGTTCTGTGCTTAAGAAGATTTCTGTACAACTCCATTGTCAAGGACTTAGATGTGCTAGGATGGGTAAGCACTAAGTCTCTTGACCACACCGTTCTGCTAAGCAATGGCTCCTCTCTCACCAGGAACATCCTGCTACTGCCTACAGACTTTCTTTACAAGATCTTTCAACTCAGAGCAAATATCTGCAATGTCAACTCCCTCGAAAGCCAGGCAATGATAGCTACTGTCAGAGCCCATCTTGAACAAGATGGAAGGATTGCTGAAGTGGTATATGTGTCAAATTCTGACACTGATTCTGACTCAGCTTCCCCTCGAGTAGACATCTTTGCTGCTGCATATGAATCAAGATCCACTGTCAAAGAAATGCTGATAGAATTTACAAGTCCTGAGTGCAAAAAAGATGAAGCTAATGACCTTCCCTTATCAACCTCTCAAATTGCAAATGAAGCTGAGGCTGAGATTCCCACAGCAGCACAATCATCTGTTGTTGAGATCAGTGAAGCCGAAGCAGAGGCATCCAACAAAGATAAGGTAAAGGAAATTATGACCAAAGAAAACGAAGAGAGGCTGCTAAGAGAAAAGAAAGAGAAAGAAGAAAGAGAAAGAAGAAAGAAGAAGAAGAGAAGAAGAGGAGATGGCTGAAACAAAGAAAGCTTAAGATAGAATCACAGCCATTCTCCTCAGAGAACAACAAAGCCAGCTGTATGCAAAACAGCTGGATGAGCTCAAAGTAAAGATTCCTGCAGTTTATCAGATTGAAGAAGATGAAGCTCTTGCTCTTCAACTGCAGGAACAATTTGACAAGGAAGAAGAAGAACTAAAGAAGAAGAAGGAAGAGGCTAAGTTCAGAATAACTGATTCTTAACTAGCCAAAGAAATGAGAGAGGAGTGGGTAAAGGCTCTAGTTTCTCAAGGTGAGGATGCAGGCTACCTTGAGAAACTATCAAACAAAGAAATTTACAGAGCCTTCACGGGTCAGAAGGGTCAATTGGCAAAGAAGAAGAAGGCTGAAGAAGAAGAAAAATCCAAACAAAAGTCCAAAAAGACCACTGCCTTTAATAAAAGGACCCATGAGGAAAGGAAGATCATGATTGACTTCCTTAAGGCTAGAGGAGAGAGTGGAAAGAGGCTAGGTCCCATGAATTTCATGAACCTGCAAGCCCTCTATTTTAAAGTAAAGAAGGATGAGGTAGAAAGATTGGAGAAGAAAGGCTCCTAGAAAAGGGTAAACACTCAAGAAGAAGAAAGGAAATCAAAGAAATCCAAGCCTTCTCTCTCACCCAATGCTTCCTCAATCCAACAACCTTCCACTCTCCTCCCTAGACCTCCCTCCTCTCCTCCCTCAAAGTCCAAATCCTCACACCCAGCTCCTACTCATCAACAACCTCCTAAAAAGAAAACCAAACTCACTTCTAAACCAGAAGACTCAAGAGAAATAATCAGATGGTCATACAGCTCTGAAGACAAATGGTTTGAAGTGTTCAGGGGGAGGACAGAAGCTAAAAGATCAATCTATACATCTGTTGATGAGGTACTGCAGCTTCCAGATTCTGATCTACAAAGAAAGATGGAGCTGGGTGAATCCTCTGAGCCTGAGAATGAAGGTGGGAGACATCTATTGCTGGCAATCAGACATTACTTCAACCCTAGCAAAGATAAAATCATTGATGCCAAACCTCTCAGAATCGCATGGAAAGCTTCTTCTGTTATCAGGAGTACGGAATGTTGAAATCCAACAGGGATGGACCCTACACTCCCATGGTGGCCTCTGCTAATTCTCGAGGACCACTAGTCCTGAAGGAGCCCTCCAAGTACTAAGAAGAGGACATAAAGAAGATGGAGGTGGACTTCAAGGCACTAGGAGCTATCCAAATGTGCCTTCCAAATGAAGTTTTTCATAACTTCAAAAGTTACAAAACTGCTAAGGAGCTCTGGGAGGCTCTTGAGAAGATGTTTACTGGCTCAGAGGAAGTCAAAGAAAACAGAAGGGACATCCTGAAGCAGCAGTACGAAAACTTCATTTTGAAGGAAGGTGAGTCACTAAACGTTTTGTATAACAGGTACACGTACCTGGTGGGAGAACTGCAGTGTTCCAAAGTAAAGCTAGAGAATGAAGATATTCTCCAAAAGTTTATCAGATCTCTCCCGAGCTGCTGGACACTATATACAGTGTCTATAAGAAGAACGGAGAATTTAAAAATCTCCAGATGACAGAGCTTTTTGGCATGCTGAAAACATATGAATTAGAAATGATTCAAGCCAAGGAAAGGAGCTCCAATCATCAATCAGCCTCTACTTCCTCCACCATCTCATCTGCGCTTCACTCTGATCACTCCGGTCCTAGTGCAAGTAATTACTATCCCCCCATCGTCACTCATCCTCAAACACCAACTGCTTCACAATCCAACTCATCACCACTTCTTCTTGAAGCCCCTCCTCAACAGTCAACCTCTACTGCTTTTGTCTCTGACAACTCAAGCAACATGTACTTCATAAAAGAGGATCTGGAATGCTTTCATCCAGATGATCTTGAAGAAATGGATATTCAGCACTCATATGCCATGCTCTCCCTCAGAGCAAAAAGGTTCTATTCTAGAATCGGGTATGTTCCAAGCAACAAATCAAACACCAGAGTGGGGTTGGATAAAAGCAAGATCCGGTGTTACAACTGTAACCAATTGGGTCACTTTGCTAGGGAGTGCAAGGTGCCAAAAGCCAATCCGGGTGTCAGCCATCAAAGACAAGACTACCAAGGTCAGCCCAGGCAACATCAACAACAGCAAGGAACTCCTCCAGCTCAAACTGTAGCTTGTGCAAATGTTGGAACTTCAGACTCTGACTGGAGTTTTCAATATGAAAATGTTCCTACCACCAACCAAGCTCTTATGGCAGACACTGCAGAGATACCACTTCAGGTATTTGAACATCTTTGCTCTCAAGCTTGTAGTGATAAAGTTTTAGTTATAGAAAGCATAACCAAAACCTTATAGATCAAAATGAAGAGTTTCATCAGATGAAATCTGAGTTCAAAAAGGTTGAAAATACTTATAAAGAAAAGATTAACTACCTTAAGAAAGAGATTTCATTGTTAAAACATGAACAAACTAATCTTGAAACTCAGATTGATGATCTACTGGTCAAACTAAAAGCTACCAGAGCTGAACTGGCAGAACAGAAAGTTCATGTTGAAAAATATGAATTTTCCTCCAAAAAGTTACAAAGACTTTTAGATATTCAAGTCCATGAGAAGGTAAAGACTGGACTTGGGTATAACAATGATCAGTACAAATATGTTCCTCCTCCTACTGACTATATTGCCATTCACGAACCAAGCTTCAATGTTGCAAATCTTGACACTGCAAACCGAAATCTTGATCCTTCAACGGATGAACCCTTCGTCGAAGACTGCACTACCTCATCGGAATCTGAGTCAACCTGCTCAGACCATGATGAAACCAGTGCAGCCCCATCTGAAGTTGTTCTTAATAGAGCTGAAGTTCCTGCTGTTACTCCAGCTATTCTAGCCCCTGTCCCATTCAAACAGATCAAGATTAGCTATCCTCCAGATGGAAGAAAGCTAAAATTGAAAAGGGAGAGACATCAGGATCCACTAATCCCAAGCCTCAGTCAAAGCCGATCACAAAGAGGAAGTTGTTTGATATATGTCATACGCCTGGATAAAAAGTTCCATATGTTCAAAAGACCCTAGAAGAAGCCACTTTTGAACATAACAAAGCTCTTCCATGGAACTTCAAGGATATGTTCCAAAGAAAGGACTATGTCTACCTTTCAGGAGACAAACTGGCCAGATCATGCTTTGTGTGTGGTAGATATAATCACACTGCTAGCACCTGCTTTCATTACCTAGAATACCAAAGAAATTCAAAGCAGCAAGTCTTTGAAAAGACTAACAGAAACAAGAAGGTAAGAAGCTACGAGGCTAAAGCAACTAAGTTTAGGGAGTCTCTATCTCCCCCAAGAATGAAGGTGTCAAGACCTCAACAAACCTGTATCGTTTGTGGTGAAACCAACCACTTTGCTACCAAATGCAGATTTAATCCCTTCAACCAGATTGCAAACTGCTCATCTAGATTTACACCATCAGCAGTAAACAAAACAGCTGCTAATCTTGAAAAGTCTGGAAAAACAAAAGTTAAGCCTTCAACTGCAAAAATGTCTACTGCGTATAAAGGGAAATCAAAGGCAAAGCCATCAGCAGCAAGAGTGTCCACTGCTGATAAGGCAAAATCCAAGGCAAAGCCTTCAGCAGCCAAAAATGCTACCACTCCAGCAAAGCCATCAGCAGCCAAAAATGCGGCCACTCCAGCAAAGCCATCAGCAGCAGAATCTACTGTTGATAAGCCAGAAACATCAGTAGCAAAATCCGCTGCTGACAATGTGGGGAAAACTAGAAAATCACAAACATAGCAATGGAAAGCCAAACCGTATCCAAGCATTATCATTGGTTCCATTGACTGCAAACATACTGAAAAGGATAAACTAACAACCATCTTTTTCAACTCTGCAGATGTCACACCCCGACCGATGGCGGAATCATCGGGGCGGGACATGTAAGACTGTTCATAGCACATGGTTGACTAAATTGAAATATATTAAAGTTAAATTTCTATTACAATTAATCCAAGTACCAACCAAATTCAAACAAGAAACATAAAATAACTCATAAAGTTCTCGATTTAAATTGCTAAGTCCAAATCCTATGTTGAACACGTCTTGAATCAATCTCACATATTGGGGCCTGAAACATGAATAAAATAAAGTCAACTAAATAGTTGGTGAGTATAACACAGTTGTATATAAATAGCATATAGATGAAAACAAATCCTTTACATATCATGATAAATAAGGCATTTATGGGGAGCAGCTATTGTCTAACCATGTACAACCAAACCTTGTAACTAGCATGCAAAAATTGTATTGTCGGTTTCAATCACCGCGTACCATGGGTGGGTTTGTCAAACTCAATAGATCTATCATTGAAAACCGTCGGCTTGTATAGTTAATGATTGCACATAATCGCATACAAAGGTTAGCACACCTAGCACTCGGGCATAAAGCTCAAATTTGCACACATGAAAGTAAATAGGATTTGTACATTGTGTTGTTTGTGTAAATGTAATGTGTAATGTGTATAGAGTTCATGTTCCACCCCAAAAGTGTAAAAGAGTAAAAAGGGGTTGTGAATACTCACATGGTATGGAAGTGTAGCTAACAAGGATTATAGATAGCAAATATGATCCTCGAAATGCACAATTTAACCTAAAGAGTAATGTGTATTGAATCAAATAGATGCATAGAGTTTAAGTCTAAAATGAAAGTTGAATTTGTGTATAAAACTATTGATTTGTATTTAAAAGTATTGAATAAAATATAAAGAGTTTGAAATAAAATATTTTTGAAACAATTTGATTAGGTTTGAATTGGATAATTGAATAAATATATAATTATAGTTTATGAAATAATGTAAATATTAATTGTAATTAAGTATAAATAAATAAATGATTTTGATTTAAAATGTACATTAAATAAATAATCATTATCTTATTTATTTATAAATTTTGTAACTTAATTATTTAAAATATCATTTAATTGTAAGATAATAAATACAATTTTAATTTTCATAAACTTTTAAATAATTTATATTTATGCCAAGATTAAACTTTTAATCCATTTTTAAATACAGAAAACATATTTTTATAAAATCGAAACATTTATTGATCGAAAAATGTATAATTATAATTCTGTTACAATTTCTGAGTCACACACGACCGTGTCTCGGAAGGGCACGATCGTGCTCAAGCCAGGGGCGCGACCGCGCTAATCGGGGCACGATCGGGTTGATCAACAGAGGGCACAAACTAGACCAGTCAACAGGCATGACCGTGCCTTGGCCTGGCATGGTCGTGTCTATGATCTTTAGACACAACAGAGACTAGCCCAGAGGGCATGACAAGGTCTGGATAGGAGGACACGACCGCGCCGCTATTCGACATGACCGCGCTACATGAAGCACGGCCGCGCTAGATGATTAGCGCGATCGTGTCTCTTCCAAATCAGACACGAATTGACAAATTCTTGTATTTTAAACGCTGGAATTGTTAGGTCTTTTGATTACTGAGTCGATACGAGTCTATTAGTATAAATTAATTGTATGTAACTCGTGTTTAAGAGTGAAATCGATTAAATCCTTTTTATTAAAAATATAAGTTCTGATTCGGACGATTTCTGTAATGAAAGCCCAGATTGATAGGGGGCTTTGGATATATGGACCGAAACGAAAGGGAGGGATGATTCAATTATCTCAAACAGAAAGGAATCGATAGCGATCGGTAGAAGGGAGTTCTGGCAACGGCGATAACGGCTTCCGGCGACTTCGGCTGCAATTCCGGCTAGGCCAGAGAGTCCAATAATAACAGGGAAGATTGCTGAATAGAATTTCTTGATTGCTTGAGAGGAATTTGATCGAATTTTAGGATTGAGCCTTGAGGGAAAAGATCAACGGTTTTGAGAGAGTTTTGATAATAATAATTATAATCAACTGAGTTATTTTCTTTGTTAATGAAAATGAAACGTAATCGGATTTGAATTTGAACGATCGAGCGTTTTGAAATCTCATTTACGTTTCGACCGTTACACAGGCGCGACCGTGCCCAAATATGGCGCGACCGTGCCTAAGCACCGGGTGCGATCGTTCCAGGACCAGTCGCGCGATCGTACCGAGGCACCTGGCGCGACCGTGCCATAACGAAGCACGACCGTGCTAGACTAGGGTTTCTTGACATTTTTAAACTTTAGACCTTGACTTTTCAGGTTTAATGTGTTTGAATTAAATAGTTTCTTGCATAGTGTTTAAATGTATATAATCGAGCAAAACTTGTAAATTTGTATTGAATCATTGCATTTCGTTTAAGGTAAGCAAAATAATAAGGCAGTGCACAAGTATTGAATTTGAAATTGCATTACATTGAATTGAAATATGAATACTAAATTCAGAGATGTTACATCAGACTCTTGGGTTCCTCCCACTAATTAGATATCTATCATGTGCAGGGACAGCCAGGTCACAAAAATAACACCTGGGTGGTAGACAGTGGTTGTTCCAGGCACATGACAGGCAACAGATCCATCCTCTCCAACTTCAGACACTTCAATGGAGGATATGTTTCCTTTGGAAGTGACTCAAAGGGAGGATCCATTACTGGACAAGGAACTATGTCCAACGAAAGAATGAGCATTGATAAGGTCAACTATGTCAAAGAATTGGACTTCAATCTCATGAGTGTTTCCTAGGTTTGTGACCAAAAGCATTGGATGCTCTTCACGGATAAAGAATGCTTTGTACTGTCTCCAGGCTTATCCATACCTCCTCCAGAAAAAAGATTTTATTAACTGCTCAGAGAAAAGAAAATCTCTATGTACTAGACATGAATGAAGTCACTCCATCTGGGAGTGTTTCCTGTTTTCTTTCAAAAGCCTCAGTTGATGAATCAGCTCTCTGGCACAGGAGATTAAGTCATGTTAATATCAAAACTATTAACAAACTGGTGAAGGATAATCTTGTCAGAGGGCTTCCTAACAAAGAATTCCAGCTAGAAGACCACTACATTGCTTGCTTAAAGGGGAAGCAACACAAGAGTTCTCATAAGCCCAAGACCTTGAATACAAATGATACTCCATTACAACTGTTGCATATGGATCTTTTCGCTCCTACAAATGTCATGTCAATGGGCAAAAAGTCATACTGTCTGGTGATAACTGATGACTACACTAGATTCTCATGGGTATACTTCTTGAGAACTAAAGATGAAACTGCTGAAATTCTCAAATCCTACATTCTGAGGATAGAAAATCAAAGCAATCAAAAGATGAAGGTCATAAGGTGTGATAAGGGCACAGAGTTCTAGAACCACACTTTAAATTGTTTCTGTGAAAGCAAGGGGATAGAAAGACAATACACTGCTCCAAGAACTCCTCAACAAAATGGAGTTGCTGAAAGGAGAAACAGAACTCTAATTAAGTCAGCAAGATCTATGTTGGCTGACTCAAAACTGCCTCTCACATTTCGGGCAGAAGCAGTTAGCACAGCCTGCTATGTGTAAAATAGAGTTCTCACCGTCAAGCCCCTCAACAAGAAACCTTATGAACTTTGGTTTCAAAGAGTTCCCTACATTGGGTTTCTAAAGCCTTTTGGGTGTCCATGCACCATTCTCATCACACATGGGGTTCTTCCTAAGTTTGGTGCCAAATCTGATGAAGGATATTTTGTGGGCTATTCCTCTCAATCAAAGGCCTACAGAGTATTCAATTCAAGAACAAAAATTGTGGAAGAATCAACAAATGTTGAATGAAGAGAACACATCGTTTGTGAGCAGGGAAAAGGCCCAAACTGGCTCTTTCACATAGACTCCTTCTCCCAAATATTTGAGCCTCTCACCTTCTCAAATATGGAGTCTACGTCTACACAAACACCTGCCTCCACTTCATCCACTGACTACAGACTGGATTTTCCCAAATCTTCTATCCGTCTGAGAAGTCCATCGATTGATCCTCCATCAGTTGTGGACACAATTGAAGCAAGTGAAGCCGGAGCAAGACTCTCCAATGTCACCAGCAGCAGCCTGTCTGAAACTGAAAATCTAAATAAAGACTCTTCGATAAATGTTGTAGATGCCGTTGATGCTATTGCTGAAAATATTGATGTGGCTAATGATGTTGAAGACTCCTCCACCATGAATGAAGAGACCCCTGATCAAAATCAAAGCAAGCTGGAGCAAGGGATACAGCTGGAGGTGGTACCAGCACAAAGGATCCACAAAGAACATCCTCATGAAAATATTATTGGCCAAGTCCACCTAGGAGTTCTCACAAGAAGCAAATCTCACGAGGCCAATATATGTTTGTTTTCATGTTTTCTATCTCAGGTGGAACCCAAGAAGAAAGATGAAGCACTCAAACACAGCAGCTGGATTGAGGCAATGTAGGAAGAATTACTGCAATTCAAGAGGCAGGATGTTTGGAAACTTGTTGATCTTCCACCAGGTAAATATGCTACTGGCACACGATGGGTTTTCCGGAACAAGCAACATGAGAGAGGTATTGTAGTCAAGAACAAAGCCAGACTTGTCGCTCAAGGCTACACTCAGGAAGAAGGAATTGACTATGATGAAGTCTTTGCTCCTGTTGCCAGGCTGGAGGCCATCAGAATCTTCCTGGCCTATGCTGCATCCAACAATTTCACTGTCTATCAAATGGATGTAAGAAGTGCCTTTATGTATGGGAAGATTGGTGAGGAAGTATACGTTAAACAGCCTACAGGCTTTGTAGATCCTGCACATCCTACTCAAGTTTTCAAACTAGACAAAGCTCTGTATGGCCTACATCAAGCACCAAGAGCCTGGTATGAAACCTTGTCAGGATATCTACTAAGCAACAACTTCAGAAGAGGTGCTATTGACCAGACCTTGTTTATCAAAGATGAAGGGGGAGAAATCTTACTAGTTCAAATCTATGTTGATGATATCATCTTTGGATCAACAAGGAAAAAGTTGTGCAAAGACTTTGAGATTCTGATGCACTCAAAGTTTGATATGAGTTCAATGGGTGAACTAATTTTCTTCTTGGGTCTACAAGTCAAACAAGTCCCAAATGGAATTTTCATCAGCCAATCCAAATATGTAAAGAGCATTTTGGAAAGATTCAAGATGGCTGACTGCTCTGCTGCAAGAACCCCTATGCAAGTGCATCATCAGCTGACTCCAGACAAAGATGGCCAAGACACTGATCAACATCAGTAACATGAAATGATAGGGTCTTTCATGTATCACACTTCCTTAAGGCCAGATATCATGTTTGCAGTATGTCTCTGTGCAAGATTTCAAGCAGCTCCAAAGATTTCACATCTTCAAGCCGTCAAGAGAATCTTTAGATACCTAAAGGGAGCCCCAAGACTTGAGCTATGGTAATCTAAAAATGACAAGTTTAATCTGTATGCATACACTGCCAGTGACTATGGGGGATGCAACTTGGACAAAGAGTCCACTTCAGGGGGATGTCAGTTTCTAGGAGGTAGACTGATTTCATGGCAGTGCAAGAAGCAAACATGTGTTTCAACTTCTACAGCTGAAGCAGAATACATTGCAGCTTCAAGTTGCTGTGCACAAGTCATCTTGATACAAAATCAAATGCTAGATTATGGGATTACTTTCATGGCAACTCCAATTCACAATGACAACATGAGTGTTATATCAATCACAAACAATCCAGTGCAGCACTCCAAGACAAAGCACATTGACATCAGGTATCATTTCATAAGAGATCAAGCTGAGAAAAAGAGGTTTATTTTAACCAAAGTGCATACAAATGAGCAATATGCTGATGTGTCAGCAGCATTTTTGTCCTTCATCTACTGACAGGTTTAATCCTCAGCAGCAAAGGATTTTCCACTGACTGCCTTAAGCTATCAGCAGGAACAGGTTTCCTGCGGATAGCTTTAAGGTTGTCAGCAACAACATCGTTGCTACAGATCATTGAATCCATCAGCAGCAATTGAGTTTGCTGTTGATAAACTTAACCTTCCGCAGCAACCAAGCTTGCAGCGGACAGGCTTATTCATCCACAGCAACCAAGTTTGCTGCTGATGAGTAAATTTAAGTCCAAATTAACTTTTACCCGCTTTAAAAAAAATAACGTCAGTCTTTACCATGACTGCCTTGGTGTATTACAGCTGTAACAGTAAAAGGTGAATAAGGTTGTACTGTACAAGTCATTTTGCTTTTTCCCTCCTCTGCCGTTATAAGAACAAATTAAATCTCCTTATCACCTCTTCACATTCAATTTTACCCTAAACCCACATCACTTTCTCTCAAGTACCCACCACATTCAAAGCCTTCCATCCTTAAAACATTCAAAGCCTTCCATCCTTAAAACATTCAAAGCCTTCCATCCTTAAAACACTCAAAGCCTTCCATCCTTAAAACATTCAAAGCCGTCCATATTCTTCAACCTTCCCTCTAAAAATCAAACAACAATGGCAGACATCAATAACCCTGACAACAAGTTCTCCCCGTACCACAACCTTACAGCATACTTAACCAAGGGAAAGAAATCTGAAGGATTCGATGATATGATCGACTTCCTATGCCGATCAAAGATCCATTTTGCCCTCACAACCAACCCTACCATATATATCCCTCATATGGAGGATTTCTGGAATACCGCCGTCTACTCTACCGAACAGGGGATTCCCCAAATTAAAGCCAAGGTAAACGGAAAGGACATCATCATCTCTGAAGCTACCCTCCGAAAACATCTTAAGCTTCAAGATGAGGGAGCAGCCATCTCATACTCAAAGGATGAGTACATGAGGACATTTGTATCCATAGGGTACACTGGAAATCAAAATGAGTATACAATCGAGAAGGCGCTGATGGGCCCTCCATTGAAGTATCTCTGCCACACTATTCTCCAATGCATATCTCAGAAGAGAAGTGGATGGCATCAAGTGAGCTCCGCACTTGCCTCCGTCGTCCATGGTATGATTACTGGCCTAGGTTTCAACTTTGCACACCTCATCTTTGAGGGTTTGAGATATAACCTTCAAGAGGGTGCAAACAACAATTTTTTATGTACCCAAGATTCTTGTAGGAGGTTTTCAACCAGAATCTAAAATAACTTTCAAAACCAGCAAGAATCTACATCATGTTGGGACATAAAAATAATATTTTTCAAAGTATGAGAACTGTTTCCAAAAAGTTCTACGGGGTCAATGTTCCATTGTTATCTACAATGATGAACATACAAAGTACCCCGGGTGACAGTTCAGCAATCCCAGCTGATACTGATCCCACACCCTCCACATCACATCCTGAACAACAATATGCTTCCACCATTCGAACCCCTGTGCATACTACTAAGGATGCACAGGTCCAAAAATCACATACACCTGTTTTGGATGTTATCGTTAAACTGGAACAAAGGGCCCCAGTTGCAATGACATACACTAGAAAAAGGAGGAAGAAGACTCCTTCTCTTCTTGTCTTAAAGGCCCAAACCCAACCTCTAAGCCCTCATTCAGAATCCCAACATTCTGATGAGAATACCAAAAGGGATATCCACAACACTAGAGAGACTTCCTTGGAAGCCTCTCTATTAGGATCAGGATCACATCCCGGATCCATAGAGCAACCCCCTGAGCCATTCCATTATTTCTCTTCTCTGAACCTAAGTGCAGAGGCACCTAGTCAAGATGATATACCTTCTCCAACAACCACTATATCGGAGGTATTGATTGACTTGGCTGCTGGTGCACCCAACCCAGGTTCATCACCCAAGAAGGTTCACTCTGGTAGTATTGATAGAGTGAATGTGGAAAGGGCTATCACTACTCCTGGTACATCAACTGCCTAGGAGGACAGTGATAACATAGCTAAGACCGTAACCACGGCAACTCCTAGTGAGGATGTTTCCTGTGAAACACTCTTCACTGAGAGGAATCCCAGGCACCAAGAAAACCAGGGCGATGGGGATGCAGAGGCTAGGCCTAAGGCCCCATCTAGCTCCAAGGATTCCACAACTGTGGATGAGGACAGACTAAAACTTCATAACTTGGAATTGACGGCCAGGGTGGCAATGCTAGAGGCTGAAGTCAAACTAAGACTCCAAGTCACTATGCATGAAGCCCATCAATGCCCCTCCATGGCTACTCCCTCCCTTGTCTCAGTGGGCACCCAAACTGATGCTTATCTATCCACTGATGGAACCAAAAAGGGGGAGATAGTCCCAATGGAAGAAGACTCAGACAGTCTTGACGACTGAATTAAAGAGCATGCTGCATTTCAAAGTACACTATTTAAGCCAGCTTTTGTACAGGTTCATGACTTGTCAGCTTCAGATGACGAAGAAGAAGAGAATTCTAAAGACTGGAAGTTAGTCGTCAGGGCTGTTGATGAGGTGTTGACTGATGTTGAAGAAAAAGAACAAACATATACATCTTTCAGCATCATCCCTGAAGCAGCAGCCATCATAAGTCAATCCAGTGCCCCCCAATTTCCACTACTTCAACACAGCTAGAGTTTGACACAATACTAGCTTGGGGGTATGATGGGAAGTCTGAGAGGTTCTGGATTGGTTGGGAGTTTAGCGGGGTAGAAGAGCTAAACTGGGACTTTCTTAACAGTATCCAAGTCCTTCACCTATACCATCTACAATGCATCAATAACTCTACGGACCTCTTCGCAGAACTTGCTATTGGCAGGTTCTATGACTTGATGAAGGATAATCTACCCAAGTTCGAAATTCAAATACAAGCAGCAAAAAGGGTAGCCTATCTTGAATCTTCAGCACCAGCAGAAAGAAGACTGACTCCTAGAAGACTTGAAATAATAAGGAGCAGTCTTCTCACTGAAGAAGAAGTTCTGTGCTTAAGAAGATTTATGTACAACTCCATTGTCAAGGACTTAGATGTGCTAGGATGGGTAAGCACTAAGACTCTTGACCACACCTTACTACTAAGCAACGTCTCCTCTCTCACCATCAACACCAGGAACATCCTGCTACTGCCTACAGACTTTCTTTACAAGATCTTTCAACTCAGGGCAAATATCTGCAATGTCAACTCACTCGAAAGCCAGGCAATGATTGCTACTATCAGAGCCCATCTTGAACAAGAAGGAAGGATTGTTGAGGCAGTATATGTGTCAAATTCTGCCACTGATTCTGACTCAGCTTCCCCTCGAGTAGACATCTTTGCTGCAGCATATGAATCAAGATCCACTGTCAAAGAAATGCTGATAGAATTTACAAGTCCTGAGTGCAAATCAGATGAAGCTAATGACCTTCCCTTATCAACCTCTCAACTTGCCAATGAAGCCGAAGCTGAGACCCCAACAACAGCACAACCATCTGCTGTTTTGATCAGTGAAGCTGAAGCTGAGGCATCCAGTGTAAACAAAGGGAAGGGAATTATGACCAAAGAAGATGAAGAGAGTTTGCTCAGAGAGAAGAGCGAGAAGGAAGAAATAAGAAGTAAGAGAGAATAAGAGGAGATGGTTGACCTGAAAAAGTCTTAAGAAAGAAAAACAGCCATGCTCCTCAGAGAACAACTTATCCAGCAGTATGCCAAACAGCTGGATGAGATGAAAGTCAAACTCCATGCAGTGTCTCAAGTTGACGAAGATGAAGAACTTGCTAGACAGCTGCAGGAACAACTAAACAAGGAAGTAGAGGAGGAGGAAGAAAAGAAAAGAAAGGAAGATGCTAAATTCAGAATCTCTGATTCTAAATTAGCAAAAGAAATAAGGGAGGAGTGGATTGAATCTCTGATCTCTCAAGGTGAGGATGCTGACTACCTTGAAAAACATTCAAACAAAGAGATCTATAGAGCCGTCATGGGTCAGCAGGGGCAATTGGCAAAGAAGAAGAGAGCTAAAGAGGAAGAAAAGGCTCGTCAAAAATCCAAGAAGGCCATTGCACTTAACCAGAGAAACCACAAAGAAAGGAAGGTCATGACTGACTTCCTAAAGGCAAGGGGGGAAAGTGGAAGGAGGCTAGGTCCCATGACATTCAT
Source organism: Smallanthus sonchifolius (assembly GCA_023525975.1). Taxonomy (NCBI): domain Eukaryota; kingdom Viridiplantae; phylum Streptophyta; class Magnoliopsida; order Asterales; family Asteraceae; genus Smallanthus; species Smallanthus sonchifolius. Next base: position 55,829,062 of record CM042022.1, on the reverse strand, counting down.
GAACCTAAAAGCCTTGTACAGACAAATCAAGAAGGAAGAAGAAGAAAGACTAGGAAAGAAAGTCTTTAAGACAAGGGTCACAGAAAAGAAAGACAAGAGACCAGTCAAGAAACAAAAGACTTCTGCCCCAGACACTACTTCCACTATCCAAAAACTTCCACAAATATCCCCAAACCTTCCTCTCCTCCACCCAAAAAGTCCAAACCATCTCACCCAGCTCCCTCTCATCAACAGCCTCTCCTGAAGAAATCCAAACCCACACCTAAACCAGAAGACTCCAGAGATATAGTTGTTTGGTTCTACAGTTCACAGGATCAGTGGTTTGAAATCTTCAGGGGGAGAACTGAAAGAAGGAGATCTGTTTACAAATCTATTGATGAAGTTCTATAATTACCAGATTCAGATCTTAGTAGAATTCTGGAGATGGGTGAAGCTCATGAGCCTGCAAATGAGGGTGGGAAATGTCTTATGCTAGCAATCAAACACCATTTCAACCCTAGAAAAGATGTGATGATAAATATCAAACCACTTCAGTCCCACTCTCCATTTGTAAGTTGGTCCTACAATGCTGATCTGGATGAGTTCACCTTAACTGATGTTAAGAAGCAGCAGATGAGATGTTCAAGCAAGACAATTTTCAAAATGCCAAGTAAAGATATCAAGACTCTATCTGAGCTTCCACTGAACAATCCCATCAAGGATCCAAGAGGCTATGAGGTTGCAAGGATAGTCTGCCACATTCAAAAGCTTCAGCAACAAAGAGATTAGAAGAATTTTGGTAGCATCATTCTAGGGGGAGTTTGTAGAACCAAAGACTGATTGCAACAAAATTCTTCTAAGTACAAATGTTGCTGATAGGCTTATCAGCAGCGTTCAACACTTGTTGCTGCTGATAGGCTTATCAGCAGCGTTCAACACTTGTTGCTGCTGACAGGCTTATCAGCAGCGTTCAACACTTGTTGCTGCTGACAGGCTTATCAGCAGCGTTCAACACTTGTTGCTGCTGACAGGTTTATCAGCAGCGTTCAACACTTGTTGCTGCTGATAGGCTTATCAGCAGTGTTCAACAGATCAGTCTTGATGCTGATCCTCATCCTTGCTGCTGACAGCCTTGTTCCTTGAAGGTAAATCGTTGCAGCTGACTATCTATGCCAAGCGTCACAGACAACTTTCTGCAAAAGCTACTGACACACTCAAAGCAGAAGGACCCTCAATGGTGCAACCAATGACGGACAACAATGCTCTTCTCCAAGCATGCAAGTAGTGATGCATAAAGAAGACGCTTCAATAAAGTTAGCTAGTTTAGACTAAACTTGTATTATTAGCTTTGTTCAAAAGATCAACGGTCTGTGTTAGATCTGATCCTTAGAATTGTGACATTTCGGGTTTTCAGTACACACTTTTATAATGTATAAACAATTCCAATTTGATGAAATACATGTATACTTATTTAATTTTGTATATATACAATGTACAAAGTATATTTTTAATTTACGGATTTAAAATGATTAAAATTTTATAAGTTTTAAACTTATATAAAAATCTAAATTTAAAAGGTCCATATATAAATAATAAAAATAATCTATTAACTTTTATAAAACCATTTAAATATAATTTAAATTAAAGAGAAATTTAATTAATTTAATTATTAAAGTTAAGGGGTCTGTTTTGAAAATTATTAAACTAAAAGGTTTTAAAATAGAAATAAGTCAAGGGGCTATTCGTGGACAAACTAAACCACAAGGGCTTATGGGTATAAATTGCAGGGACCATTTTAACCCAAAAGCAAACTCCAGAGACCATAATTGCCAAATCCCAATTCGCAATTCCGGTCATCTCTCCCATTGTCCGGTGGTCCAAGCGCTTTCCGGCGAACCCCGACACGCTTGTTCCCTGCACCTCGACAGCCGAAACAGGGCTCTCTGAGCTCGTCGTCTCCACGCAAACCTAAGCCCCCGACCAATTCGTCTTTTTAACATACGAAAAGTCTACTCGCATTTATGATCGAAAGTCAACGCCGCGAGATTGGCCTCGTCAATAGACCTCAACGCCTGCAAGACGGCTCGATAGCTTCGGCTTGCCCAGACGAGTGTCTAGGCATACTCCATTGCATGTTTCACTGTCGGGATCAGGTTCGAGTATAAATAGCCATACTTCAAATTGAAACTGTCATTGTGTTCGTATCTTTGGTGCGAAGCTGTGACCGGATTTTCAGAGCCCAATTCATCCCGAGTCATAATTTTCCCATTCTTGGTATTTTCGGACTATCGGACCAGTCATCTCGGCCCTTCGCGATCAGGTAAGAACCTCAAATGCGTTCCTTTGCCTTCGGTTATCGACTGGCTATTTGTTCCAGGCACCATCTCGGCCTTAGGCCTCCAATTACCGAGCAAACCAGTGCCCTCGGACACTGGCTTGCCGGTTGCCGAGAACCCAGTGACCAAAAGCTTGAATAGTTATAAATTAAACACCCCACACATAACCAGCGATGGGCGATAGCCCGACTGGTTAGGCGTGTGCCTGTTTGTGTCCTAGGTCCCAGGTTCGACCCTTGTTGGCCTCCGGCCTAACCATTTTCTTTTGTTTTATTATTTTCTTTACACACTAAATATTATTTCAAACCTGTTAACTCGTTCGTTTATTTTGAAACCATTAAAGGACTGTTTACACGTATTTAACCTGTCAAGGTTTATAAAACGATAAGCCCAATATTTTTATAAACTTGTTTAAATAGTTTTAACTCACAAAAAAATAATAAACAAATAGAAATTTTTATAAATACAAAAAAAAAACATAATAGCTACTTATTTAAAAATATAATATTTTAACAAGATATATTTTAGATGTTAAGTTTTACTAAAATCGTTATCATTTTACTATAATATTTTATACAAATAATTTCAAGGAATGTTTTTATTTATAAACCCATACACGTTTAAACACGAATACACATACACAAACATACATTAATACATATTTACCTACATAGGGTTTCAACATGCTTAAACATCAATATCCTTATCACATGCACGCGTGGATTTAAAACACCCGCTAGCAAGGTGAGTTACATAGCCCCTTTTACATTTTATACGCTTTTGGGGTGAAACATTGAATGCTATACACATACGTACAAACTCAAATAATTGTTTACACGCGTTATACATGTGGATTATATGCTTGTTCATTGTGATTGTCTTGGGTTTACATTCATTAACTGTAAAAAGCCAACGGTAATATTGGTAGATCTATTGTGCCTGACCAGCCCACCCGGGTAGGGTGTTTATTATTGTATACTTAGATATAACCTTGTGTTATGTTCAATCATATCGGATATAGTGGGTAACTATATTCAATCATATCGGGCATAGCTGTTGTGCTATGTTCAAACACGTCAATCAAGGTTTGAATTGTACTTAGATAAACATGAAGGATTTAACCATATATGCTATGTTTAACAAGTTAAACAATGAGTTTGCAAAACATATTTATCAACTATTTATCGAGTCCATAAAACCTATGTACTCACCAACTTTATAGTTGACACTTGATTTAACTAATGTTTCAGGTTTGGATATGTGATTGCTTGCTGAAGATTCTTCCACTTAAGAACTTATGGACCTAGTTAATTAAATCAATGTTTTGAAATAGACTGGGTTATTTGACTCGTATTATACTTGAATATTTGTTTCTTTTAATTAAATTAATGAATTATGCAACGTTTTAGTTATCATGTGCTTTTGAACAATCACCCATTATCCGCCTCGATGATTCCGCCATCGGTCGGGGTGTGACAGATTGGTATCAGAGCCATGGTTATAGGGAATTAGGTTATTAGACACAATGACCTAGACTATAACCCTAGGACTCCCTTTTACGTGTTACGTGCTAAATGTTTATTTGCTATGTGAATTATTTGTAGTTAGGTATTATTTGAATTTCCCCAAGTTTAGTGCATGAGACTTATACACATAGATACAAGGCTTTAAACACACAATACATACATTACATACACATTTGACAAACAAACATATGCAAACAAATACACTACACATCCTTATCCATACTCTTTCCTCATCCATACTATTTGCAACATTCCTACATATTTAATTATACTCATAGACTCACAAGTCTATTAATTTCTTGAAAATCTCGTCAACGACTTAATTTCTTGAAAATCAGTAAAGGACATGTGCAATCCGGAAGGGTGACACCTGTACATTGGGTTTTCTGTCTAGGAAAGCATTTCGTATAAATCCAAATAAACAGACCCGTATGCTTTCCTGTGAATTCCCGAAGTGAGTGTTTACCTATAGGCTAAAGCATGTCTCCTTGAAAGTTTTGAGAAATTACTTAACGTTGATAAGTCATTGTATTCGCAAGAATACGATCCGAGCCTAAACTCAAAATTTGGGGACATTATAGCAAAATAGGGAGAACTAGATGAACATGCAAAGTGAATTATTATTACAGGTGCACACGTAATAACAATTTATAGTGCATGCAAATCTCGGCGATTCCTATTGCACAAATAATGACCTATGACATCATATCCTACCAGGAATAGATGTCTTATTTCCCCTTTGTGTTATAAAACCTTGAATAAATATACATACATTATCACGCGACATGATGAATCTCGCATTTCCGCTTGCAATATTCCCACTATGGCACATATATATCCATTTTGTCTAAAATCTTATAAAGTTTTGTCTTTTCTTGTGGTGTTAGAATGCCTCCTCGACGTGCTGTCAATACGAACTCTAGCACTTCCGATTCGGATCTTGCTACTCTTCTTGCCCAGCTGGTGGCACAAATGACCCAAGCCAATAACAATAGTGACGGGTCTCACAACATCCAAGGGAACGGTGGTGCAAACCCGCCTCAATGCACGTTTAAGCACTTTAACTCGTGCAACCCTACAAAATTCCACGGGACTGAAGGTGCTACCGGCCTTCTACAATGGTTTGAAAGCATTGAAAGCACGTTTTTAAACATTGACTGTCCCGATAATCTTCGAGTTCGCTACGCCACAAGTGTACTTCAAAAGAGAGCCCTCACCTGGTGGAACGGTGAGAAACGCACTCGTGGAGTTGAGGTTGCTACATCTTTATCATGGGACGACCTGAAGAAAGCCATGACCGATGAATTCTGTCCTCGAAATGAAATGAGGAAGCTCGAGACTGAGTTTTGGGATCTTGCCCAAGACAGCGGGGATAATCTGGCTTACACCACCCGATTTCAAGAGCTGAGTCTATTGGTACCTCATATGATCACTCCCCTTGCTCGGGAAATTGAAAAATACATAGGCGGGCTGCCTATGCAAATTCAGGATGCCGTATTAGGAAGCAATCCTCCCACACTTGAAGCTGCTATCCGTCTATCCGCTACGCTATCCGACAACCACGTCAAAGCCGGAACCTTATCAAGAAAGGGTTCCAAGAAGGTTGTTTCTACTCTTGCGGCCGTCAAAGATATAAGGCCCGAGTCTTCTAACCGCAACAAGAAACGAATGGGTCGTAACTTCGCAGCCGTAACTCCCACCGTACCTGCTATTCAAATGGCACCTTTGGGACAAAACCCAAAACCTTATGTCGGTCAAAATCCCCAATGTCAGACCTGCAAATACCACCATCCTGCCAACATACCATGCCGACTATGTTCAAGCTGCGGACGATATGGACATGTGGCCACTACTTGCCGTACCTGTCCTCCGTCCATCAAGCTGCTCCAGCCAACCGTCCCAACCATCCAGCACCTCCCAATGGTCGGGCATGTTACGAATATGGAGACCCAAACCATTTCCATGACCGATACCCAAAACTTCAGCAACAAGGTGGTCCCCGAGGACGAGCGTTTAATATAAACGCTAATGAGGCACAAGCAAACAATGACGTGGTGAATGGTACGTTTCTCGTAAACAATCATTATGCATCCGTTTTATTTCATACCGGTGCCGATAAGAGTTTCGTGTCTCTTACCTTTGAATCTCGACTTGCTAAACAAAGAACGAAGCTTGACAATTCTTATTCCGTGGAGATAGCAAACGGGAAATCTGTTACTATAAATTCTGTTATCCGCAACTGCAATCTCGATCTTAATAATCATGTGTTCTCTGTTGATCTTGTTCCGATGCAATTGGGAAGCTTCAATATTATAATTGGCACGGATTGGTTATCCAAGCACCATGCCGAGGTTACCTGCTATGAAAAGTACATTCGTATACCTCTCCCTTCGGGCGACACGTTAGTTATTTTCGGTGAAAAACCGTGTCGTGGTCTTCAACTCATGTCTTGCACATTGGCACAAATGTACTTGCGGAAAAAGTACGTTGCCTTCTTGGCCCACGTAGTTGACACAAAAGACAAGGGTAAGAAACTGCAAGATATTTCGATCATTCAAGACTTTCCCGAGGTATTCCCCAAGGATTTACCCGGTCTTCCTCCCCCTCGACATGTAGAGTTCCGTATTGACCTTGTGCCCGGAGCAACTCTCGTGGCAAAAGCTCCTTATCGTCTTGCACCTTTCGAGATGCAAGAGCTCGCAAGTCAATTACAAGAGCTCTCATCCAAAGGTTTCATCTGACCAAGCCATTCGCCTTGGGGTGCTCCCGTGCTTTTCGTAAAGAAAAATGATGGATCGTTTCGAATGTGCATTGATTATCGTGAACTCAACAAGCTTACGATCAAGAATCGTTATCCTTTGCCCCGTATCGACGATCTTTTCGACCAACTTCAAGGTTCAACATGTTTTTCCAAGATCGACCTTCGTTCTGGATACCATCAACTTCATGTTCTCGATGAAGACATTCCGAAGACTGCCTTTCGGACTAGATATGGGCACTACGAGTTCATGGTCATGCCTTTTGGTTTGACTAATGCACCCGCGGTTTTCATGGATCTCATGAACCGCGTATGCAAACCTTATTTGGACAAGTTTGTGATCATTTTCATTGACGACATTCTCATCTATTCTAAAACGAAAGCGGAACATGAACAACATCTTCGTTTGATTTTGGAGCTCTTGAAGAAAGAACAACTATACGCCAAGTTCTCCAAGTGTGAATTCTGGCTAAAGGAAGTTCAATTTTTGGGAAACATAGTCAACGAAAAGGGAATTCATGTGGACCCGGCAAAAATCGAGGCGGTAAAGAATTGGAGTACTCCTAAGACTCCTACCAAGATTCGTTCCATCCTTGGACTAGCGGGTTACTATCGCCGCTTCATCTTGAATTTCTCCAAGATTGCAGTCCCGCTCACTTCCTTGACTCACAAAGGTAAACCTTACGAGTGGGGACCCAAACAAGAGGAAGCTTTTCAAACTCTCAAGCACAAGCTCTGCAATGCTCCTGTTCTAACTCTTCATAGTGGTAATGACGACTTTATCGTTTATTGTGATGCATCCAACCAAGGTCTTGGTTGTGTTCTTATGCAGCGTGGCCAATAATTGCATACGCATCACGTCAGCTCAAAATCCACGAGAAGAACTATACGACCCATGATCTCGAGCTTGGTGCTGTCGTCTTCGCCTTGAAAATTTGGAGACACTATCTTTATGGCACTAAATGCATGGTCTTCACCGACCATAAAAGTCTCCCGCATATTTTCAATCAAAAAGAGCTTAATATGAGGCAACGACGATGGGTCGAACTTCTTAACGACTACGACTGCGAGATTTGCTACCACCCCGGCAAAGCAAATGTTGTAGCCGACGCTTTGAGTCGTAAAGAGCGTATCATGCTTCATAGTGTTCGTATTCATAGTGATATCCAAGCATGCATTCTCCAAGCACAACACACCTCCGTTACCGAGGGAAACATATATCACGAAATGGCATGTGGTGTGGAACTCTTGTTAGAAACTAAAGCCAACGGCCTGTTGTATTACTTGGATCGTATCTGGGTTCCCGATCGCGACGACCTTCGTTTGTTTTTGATGAACGAGTCCCACAAGACTCGATATTCAGTACATCCCATAGCTGATAAGATGTACATGGGTCTTCGTCAACAATATTGGTGGCCCGGCATGAAAAAGGATATTGCCCTCTTTGTGGCAAAATTCTTAACTTGTTCCAAAGTAAAGGCCGAACACCAGAAGCCTTCTGGACTTCTCAAACAACCTGAAATTCCCATGTGGAAATGGGAGAACCTTGCTATGGACTTCATCACCAAACTCCCACACATTTCTAGTAGGCACAATAGTATTTGGGTTATTATCGATCGACTCACAAAGTCTGCTCACTTCTTGCCTATTCGTGAGGACTATCGAGTCAAGAAATTGGCTCGGATCTACATTGATGAGATCGTAAGTCGCCATGGAATCCCATTGAACATCATCTCCTATCGTGATTCACGTTTTACTTCCCGGTTTTGGCAATCATTACAATCTGCGCTTGGTACTCGTTTAGATTTAAGCACGGCTTACCATCCTCAAACCGATGGACAAACCGAGCGAACAATCCAAACTCTCGAGGATATGCTTAGAGCTTGTGTCATTGACTTTGGTGGCAATTGGGAATCTCACCTACCGCTGATCGAATTTTCCTATAACAACAGCTACCACACAAGTATTAACATGGCACCGTTTGAAGCTCTTTATGGACGAAGATGTCGTTCACCAATTTGTTGGAGCGAAATTGGTGAAGCACAAATCACCGGTCACGAGCTCATCCAAGAGACCACCGATAAAATCTCTCTTATTCGTGACAACATTTGAGTAGCAAGGAGTCGGCAAAAGAGCTATGCCGATAAACGACGAAAACCTTTGGAATTTCAAGTTGGGGATATGGTTCTTCTGAAGGTATCACCTTGGAAAGGCGTAGTCCGATTTGAAAAGAAGGGAAAACTTGCACCTCGATATGTGGGTCCATTCAAAATACTCGAAAGGGTAGGAAAAGTGGCATACAAACTCGATCATCCTCCAGAGCTCAGCAACGTCCATCCGACTTTTCACGTGTCTAATTTGAGAAAGTGCCTAGCCGACGAGAATCTCCACATCCCTCTTGATGAAATGCGCATTGATGAGAAAATGCACTTTGTTGAGAAACCCGTGGAAATCATGGACCGTGAAGTCAAGAAACTCAAGCGTAGCCGCATCCCCATTGTCAAGGTCCATTGGGAGTCTAAACGTGGACCCGAGTTCACTTGGGAACGTAAAGACCAAATGAAGACCAAACATCCGCATCTCTTTTCATAGCCTCCGCTAGTTGAATTTCGGGACGAAATTCCTTCAACTTGGGGAGACTGTGACATTTCGGGTTTTCGGTACACACTTTTATAATGTATAAACAATTCCAATTTGATGAAATACAAGTATACTTATTTAATTTTGTATATATACAATGTACAAAGTATATTTTTAATTTATGGATTTAAAATGATTAAAATTTTATAAGTTTTAAACTTATATAAAATTTTATATAAAAATCTAAATTTAAAAGGTCCATATATAAATAAATAAAATAATCTATTAACTTTTATAAAACCATTTAAATATAATTTAAATTAAAGAGAAATTTAATTAATTTAATTATAAAACCATTTCAATCAAGGTTTGAATTGTACTTAGATAAACATGAAGGATTTAACCATATATGCTATGTTTAACAAGTTAAACAATGAGTTTGCAAAACATATTTATCAACTATTTATCGAGTCCATAAAACCTATGTACTCACCAACTTTATAGTTGACACTTGATTTAACTAATGTTTCAGGTTTGGATATGTGATTGCTTGCTGAAGATTCTTCCACTTAAGAACTTATGGACCTAGTTAATTAAATCAATGTTTTGAAATAGACTAGGTTATTTGACTCGTATTATACTTGAATATTTGTTTCTTTTAATTAAATTAATGAATTATGCAACGTTTTAGTTATCATGTGCTTTTGAACAATCACCCATTGTCCGCCTCGATGATTCCGCCATCGGTCGGGGTGTGACACGAATCAAGGTTCTGTCTTGATTCTAAGTTAGTATATAAATACTGTGTAAACACTTCATTGTAAGTGTGCTTTTTGATAGAGTTTTCATTTATAATTGTTTATTCACAAAAGCTTAATACAATAGTGTTCTTATTAGTATTCTTTCTGTTTACTCGATTATACATGTGTAGTTCCTATTGTTTCCGCCAATTTCAACTAAGAACAGAACCATCTTGTATTTTCATGATCCTACACACATATAATCTCTTTACATTATGTATATTCGTATGAAAGATTTAAAATGCCTATTGTTTTACTCTAATATATATATGGCAAGCCATAAAGTTTTATAAATATATATACATATATAAGATCAAATTGTATATATATATGTATTCATACTTACACATGAACATTGATACAGCTATAAGTTAATGGTTTGACCCCCGCCCAATCATTTGAACTCCCAAATCTGAACCTACATCCCTGAAATATGAACCCATCACCTTGAATTTGAACTCTTTGACTTATTTTGACCCCATATGGACTGTTTTGACTTCCAGAAGTCAAACAATCCAAGAATCCCTCAATTTAAGGTTGCGATTGATCGAATCCATGTTGGAATGGACTCCACAGGGCCACTCCACCAATAGTCGGTCCAATCCTAGCCCAATTACCAGCTCAATTCAGTCTTTGCGCGGTTAATGTTGTGATTCAAACCGATTTGAACAATGTTGACCTTTCCAAGTCAAACCGTGTCAAATCCTTGTCAAAACTCAGAAATTAAACGCGTTCAATCCCGGGAATCACGCGTAAGCCAAGTACACGTGAATCCAGACCACATTCCCGATCCAATTCATCGGCAAATGGTCGAATTGAAGCGAAATTCACGTTGCCAGCCGTCACCTTCCGGTCTCTAATCGAATCATGCCTTACGAATGAAATTGAAAGAATCAAACTATTCTCACACCTTCGTTCAGACCAATTCAAACTCTCTCAACCTTCAATTGACTCGCATAGCTCCTATGTACCCCCGTTCGAGCTTCAAGAACACCGTTTCTGTCATTCTAGCCGTTTACGCTCGATACTTCACCAAAACAGGTTATGTTTGCGCCCTTAGTTTCGTCTTGATCTGTAGATTAAAAGCCCATGAAATTGGGACCGATTAATAGCAAGTCGGACTGAATTGGGGCTAGGGTTCGGGTTTCATATAGAAGAAGAAAGGGGTGATTTGGGTTTGCTTATTTAAGGTTTTCGGGTGGGTAGACAGTCACGGCATACGCCCTGGTCTACCGGTAACCCCCACGCGTCACAAAGGCAAGGTTGCGGGTTCGAACCAGCCCTACACCCTGTCTTTTTAACCTCAAACCCAGATTCCCTTCTTGCTATTTTTTAACATAAATCTGAATCCGATCAAATAACAATATTGTGCCTCTGGTCTAGTGGTTTGCTTGCTTACCACCTACCAAACAGACCTGGGTTCGAACCCAATGGTTTGTTTATATTTTTATATCATTTGTTTTACGCCAAATTAATTATAAAAAAATTATTTTATGAAACTTACTACTCTTTGGATATAAGTGGTACTGAAATAATCAAAGTCTAAATTAAAACTAATATTATTTCATCATTTGAATAGTTCTAACACCACATTTTTTTTCAACATAAATAAATCATGCTTATTAGATTGAATTTATGCTCTTATATTACCCATTTTTATAAAACTTTACTAAAAGTTTATTTAAAAGTATATATATATATATATACTATTATTTCATAGTTAAACTTTTATAAATAAATTTTCTATTAAACTATGCATAATAGGATTAAAACCCAATTTAAACAAATAAAACTTAAGATATATTTATAATTTTCACTTTTTTTAGAACATACCATTTTATGAATAAATAAATAAATAAAAGAGATTTCATTATTTAAATTTATTATCTTTTTCAACTAAAAATACGTCTAGGAAAAATTATAATTTTCTCAATATACATACATATTTATTTACACCACCTTTGACACACTATCTTATTATTAAAATGAATAACTAAAAAGAATTTATTTAATTAAATTATTTAAACCCTAAGACAATTAATTTTCTCTTTGAAAGTTATTTGAACATTTTGAAACTTACATTTGTATATCAAACTTTTATTTAAATACAAATGACAAATTACATACATCCTTTACATATATTAACACAAACTCATTGTACAAGACCTCACACTCACTCCTATTGAAACCCTAGACTTGCCTTAGGCTTTGTACATGATAATAACTCAAGTTCATGCATTTGCACTCTAGGCTAATTTGTGATTTACAAGAGTCACTTTGCTAACTATCCTCTACTGCTACCTACATCATCAATACAAGTGAGTTTTACATAGCCCCTTTTTAAGTTTTGTACATTTTGGGGTGAAACATTATTTGCATTGAAAACTATTTGCAATTACAATATACAATTCTACATTATGATTACTTGTGTAATTTGTGCTTTTGTGCTTGAATGCTATGAGTTGAACTACATATACATGACATACACGTGCAATCATTAACTCTGTACAAGCCAACGGTAACATTGATAGATCTATTGAGTCTGACAAACCCACCCAGGTAGGGTGATTGTTACCGACAACACATTTTGGTTTTGCATGCTAGTTAACATTGTTTTAACCATGTTTCAGGTACGAATGTTTGAGATAGATCAAAAGCATGCTTCATATAAGATGTGGACCTAGTTTAATTTTAAATAAAAGAACTTTTTTGTATTTCTATTTCATGTACTCGTTGAATCTTGTTTGGTTTGAATTTTGAATTTAAATATGATGTTTAATCTATTACAACATTAGACAACCATGTGCTCATGCATTCTCCATGTCCCGCCCTGACGTTTTCGCCGTGGGTTGGGGTGTGATAAGGGGGAAGTCATATAAGTTAATTATAACTCCTGACTTTATGTGAGACACCCAACATTTCAGGTTAATATCTATATCCATAATTGCACGTTCATATTTTATATTTCCTGATTTATTATTTTGACAGAGTATTGTCAAGGAGTCTAGCAAAGAAACACACTATATATTTTAGTAATTTTAAGAATTACTAGGAAATAAACAATAATAATCCGCAAGGTACTTTCGTTGGTGATTAACAAGATTTTATTCAAGTAAGTCTAGAGACGCGTTTTAATATAAAACCATAATTATTGGTGACTAAAATGTTAACAGTTGACATAGAAATGTTTATTAAATGGTGTAAAGTTATTTTTATGTGAAAACGTATATGTTATAGTTAAAGTAATAACTAGGTCGGGTTTAACTAGTAGAATATTAAAACTAGTCAAGATACAAAATATAGGAAGTTATTCGATCATAAAAAGTCCTACACCGGGTGTTATATTACGGGATCACCTACCGGGTTCACACCACCTAAAAACCAATCAACTAAACCACTGGAATGATTAATTGAAGTGACAACACCCAACGCCCCCCCCCCCTAACCCCCTTATTCTCGGCCTAAAGTGGGACCCACCCACACACCAACATCAAACACATCATGAACCCCATACTTGTGTCATAAGAAGTCATCCTCAATCAAGTGTGAATCCATCTAAGGTCAAATCTCTCTATACATATATACGATTCATACATACACACACACACACTTTGCATCTTTGATCCAAGAACACAAAGGTTAGAAAGAACTAGTAAGGAGCTTGAAGATTCAAGGAGGCCTTATAAGTTAGGAGTCGTTTATGCTAAAAGCAACTCAAGTCATCACCATCCTCCTACTTGTTATTCTTCACCTAGCTTGTATAGCGGTATGAAACCGACACCACCTTTATTTTCAGCTTTATTTCTTGATTAAGGCACGTTGTTCACCATTAAAATCAAAGAGATTTAAAGAACTAACGAGTTTTATAAATTATAACATTTTTAGTTAAAAACTATTGTTTGGTATAAATAAATATATATAAAGCTGAAAATTGTATATGCATGTGTATAATTGATGTGTTAATTGTATGGTGATAAGTTGTTGATGTTAAGTTAAAAGCATGATGGATAATCTAAAGAGGTGGTTAACACTTGATTAAAAGAAATATATGTATATAAATCGTAACCTATGTATATATGTATGTGTGTATTCTTAGTTGATTAACATGGAAATTCCTAAATATATGTATGCATGAGCTTTTAGTCATCAAACATGGATATGTATATATATATATATATATATATATATATATATATATATATTTCTACATAAATTGTTAAGTTGGAAAATAATAAGACACGACGTACATGGAGAAATTGTGAATCATATGTATGTATATGCGTATGTTTAAAGTTTAATAACTTGGAAAAATGGCTAGATATAGGAATATGTGTGTACGTATATCATAAATTGTTGACTTGAATAGATGATTTAGTGTATGTATGCATGTGTAGAAACCGAACCATATATATACATATGGTTGTATGATCATACGTTTTAGATCTTGGAAAATTGTTAATAATATGCATGTAAATATATATATATATATATAGAGATATATATATATATGAGTCATAATGTATATATGAGTATGATCATAACTTGTTCATGGTGATAACATGGAACGTTAATATGGGTACATGAGATCGAAAAGTAAATAAATAGATATGTGCATGAGATCTAAATACGTTCGGTTAAAAATAAATAATAAATAAATGATCACATGTTAATGTGAAACAAATGAAAGCATATGTTGAAATGTTAAATATACGTGTGTGCATATATTGGTAAGAATAAATGCATATTGAACGAAAACAAGTTAATAAATGTCGTTTGGAACAAGTAATTTCATGTGGACGTGTTAACGTGGTTATATGCACGTAGGATAATTAACATGCGGAGAACATACTTCAACGATATTTGTGATTTATATAATTATTTTTAAGAAATAATTATATGTTTATATGCGAACGATAATATGAATATATTATAAGTCAATGCAAAAATAATATTTATTTTTGGTACACTTAATAAGTCACCAATATGGAAACATAATATTTCTCGGAAAATAAGTAAGCACCTAGACTCGAATAATAATCACCAACGAGTCGTCACATGAAAACATTGTTTTAATAAACAAAGACATACTTAACGGGATTCGTTAAGTCGGGTGAACAACTTGCGTTTAAGACGGTTAGACTTAACATATAAGGTATCCTTGTGTGATTAGGATACGGATAGGCAGGGCCTACAGTTATACAAATATTTGCTAGCGTACACCACTGTCGAGGTGAGTTTCACTGTCCCCCTTTTCTAAGTTTTTGAAATATTTTGGGGAGGAAACATACTTATAACTATTTTCATATATAAATGAATGAACAAAGACCAGACAGTTATGTGTGCATTGAGGGAACAATAGAGCGCTAAAAGTCCCCAAAACAATATTAATATTTTGTAACCATTAGCTATGGTCTTAGCCTGGGATTATGTGAGTAGTACTATTGGGGGTGAACCCCCCCGGTCATGGTTAGTCGCACTAGTCGGGACTTGTAGGGTCAATGGCCGCATATTGTCTTATTCTCGTGGTACAGCGAGGGAGGGGCATTCATTTGTCATGGTTTGGTTACAGTCTCATGCATTACGTATTATTTGTATTCATTGCAAGCTTACAAATGGGGTCAATCGGTCAGGAAATGTTCAATTCATTGGTTATATATACTATTTAATCGGAAAAAAACTCATTCATTTGAACGTTGGTGAACGTTGGAACTACAAGAACATTTGATCAAAACCTGTGAACTCACCAACCTCGTGTTGACACTTTTAAGTATGTTTTTCAGGAAGTTGAATGTTGTTGGGATGGTTAGCAGTGTAGGTTACATGCATGCATGAGTGGATACGGCTTTTGAGAGATTTCTCTTGTATAACTCATTACACATGGGTCATATTTGCGAAATCTTAATATTTTGTAAACTCAAATAGATATTTTGGGATGTAAAACTTTAAATTTGATTATTTATCCAATCATTATGTATGTTTTGCGGTAATCATATGCTTTGAAAACCAGTGAATGTTACGCCTCACGTTTCCGCCTTGGCGGGGTGTGACAAAATTTGGTATCGGATCCATTGATTATAGCGAACTAGAAGTCTAAAATTAAACCTATTCTATAATTTAAATGACTCATTAAAACGTATTCATTGCATAAGCATTGCATAACCATTAATCATGTCATATGGATATTGTAGTCACATCATGTTGTAACGAACCAAAAATCCAAATTATGATATTATTTGCTTAAATAATATTGTGAGGGGTGAAGTTAGATTAAATATATTAAGTGGGTTAGTTTTAAATGGTGCATTTCATAATTTTAGAACAAAAGGAGTCAAAATGGGAAGTATAGGGGGTAAAAGTGTAAAATCAGCAAATCTGATTATATGTTGGTGTAGGTCGTGCAACACACACTCATTTGAGTGTGTGTGTGTGTCAGGAATTGCAAAGAGAAGAGGAGAGGAGAGCCATGAACGAAAATTGAAGAATTGGAGGTGGAAATTCATGGCTTTTGAGTGTTCATCTCCTTCTAAAACAACAAGTAAGTGTTATATCATCTCCTACATCAACCATTGTTAGTGTTCTTAAGGGTTTTGAGGAAAAAATGGTTTGGGGTAGATTTGGGTGAAATTGATGATACATAACTTGTTTTAACTTGTTATCTAGCTTAACTAAGGGTGTTGAGAGATGTTTAACATCCTAGAATCACCTAATTTCGATTATGAGAAATTAGGGTTCTTGAGTAGTAATTTGTGGATTTTTGATTTGTAATGTTTAGATGATGATTTTGAGGTTCGATAAGTGTGTAAGGAGTTAATAGACACATAATTAAAAATAAAACCCCAAAATTTATAGTGAATTGTGAAAATGTAGTTTTGGTGTAAATTGGGTGAAACCAAAACGGGTCAAAATGGGTGAATGTTGTCTTGGGATGTTTAAAACTTGTTTAAGGTGTAATTAATCAAGTTTAGAATGGGTGTAATCCATAAGGTTTAGGGTGGGTGTTAGACCTCAATTGGAATGATGAAATTGGTGGTTTGGGAGTTTGACTTTAATGGGTCAAACTGGTCATTTGGGTTGAAGGGTGATACTTTGGTGTTGGAGGTTTGGTTAAGGTAGTAATAACCAAACTAAGTTGGAATCTTGATTTATAGATCATAAAGGTGTGTTGGGTGTCAATTGGTGATCTTTTGGATTACTAATTGTAAATGGGTCATATAGGTAATCAAGTGGTAAGGAAGATAGCTTGGAGGATCAAACGGGTCATGTTTAGCAAAGGTAAGTGCTTTGCACTTACTTGGTAATGATAGGTGTTAGTAAATTCACATACTTGATATACATGTTGATTTTGTTGATTATCATATGTGCAAATATGTATGTAGATTTGGTGAATTTGACTTATGTGGTTTAGAGTCAAACAAATGTGGTAATTGACTTAAGTGGTTTATAGTCAAACAAATGTGTGAATTTGACTTGTATGGTTTAGAGTCAAAAAAATGTGGTGAATTTGACTTGTATGGTTTATAGTCAAACAAATGTGGTGAATTTGACTTGTATGGTTTAGAGTCAAACAAATATGGTAATTAACTTAAGTGGTTTATAGTCAAACAAATGTGGTGAATTTGACTTATGTGGTTTAGAGTCAAACAAATGTGGTAATTGACTTAAGTGGTTTATAGTCAAACAAATGTGATGAATTTGATATAATTGAAGTCATTAAACTTCACAAGTATAAATGGTGAATTTGAGATCTTTGACTCCCACATGTTGGTGATAACGTAAGGGTTATAAATGTTGAATGGTGTCGTGTGTGTACACTTGTATGTATCATAAAAGTCGGTGTTTGAAGTCTAAGAACCTCTCTCGGTGGTTAATTGAGGTCGTGAACTTCACTAATGTAATTGTCGCTTGAAGTCTTTGAACTTCGCTAATGTCGTCGTTGTTTGAAGTCTTAGAACCTCACACGATAGTTATTTGAGGTCATGAACTTCATAAGTCGTTTGTGGTATTTGAAGTCTAGGAACCTCACACGAGTGTTAGTGAGGTTATAAACTTCACATAGTCGTTTTGTGGTGTTTGAGGTCTTTAGAACCTCACAAGGTGTAAGGTCGGTTAGTGGCGATTAACTAACTAATGTATCTAAGGCGTTTTAAGTGTTATTTGAAGTTTTGGGTGCTAATTGGCATTCGGGTTGGGGTTAAACATGTATAGGTGATAATACGTATTGTTAGAAAAATCCCAAACTTCTTTTGATTATATCTCAGGCTAGAAAATGAACCACGGAAGCATTAATATATGAAACCGGGGTGCCTCGAGGTGAGGAATCCAAAAAAAAAAACGGTGGCCCGACGTAAATTACGCCTATATGGGGCTGTTTACGGTCACTTTTACGCCCAAAATGTTGAAATGTCGCTTTTGGTCGATTATTGTTGTAAGGGCCTGGGGGGCTCACATGGGGGTTTTATATCAGTACTAATGGTTGTTTTATAGTGTTTTCTTGCAGATAAAGCTCCGGTTGACGTCTCGGGTCACGCTTCGTGTCGGATTGATTCTCGTTAGTTTTATGGTGGTTTAAGGTTGGACTAGAACTCCTTTGGAGTTCATTAGACTCGTTTTAAATTAAAACTTGGAGGATTAAACTTGTCTTTATTTTGAGTTGTCGATTGTTTGTTTATAAACAAATTGTGTCGTTTGTTGTAGCATTGCTTTTGCACGTGTCGCTTAATCAAGAGTGTTAATTGGGACCTATTTTCCGCGTGTGCTGAAAGTTAAAATTGGTTGAAAATTTTAAGTGTTACACATGTCTTCGTACGATGGTCACATCCCCACTTCTGACTCTGAGGACGAGTCGTCAGAGCACTACTTACTCGCTAGGGAGGAGACTCCTACCACACACCCCCGACTTCGGGTTCAGACCCGCAGTTCCACACCACCTGACGTAGCTCATGGAGAGCCGCCTATCTGCTACCGCAAGAAGAGCGGAGGACCGATCATGGTCAAGAGTGCCAGGAAGGGGACACGACTGCCCCACAAGAGAACCCTTGCTGCACGTGACCCCGAGGACCAGGAGACTTGAGAGGAGCCGCCCATACAGCGACCTTGCTACCACCCTACCACCCGCGGGATGTCCCGTACTCTTACACGTTGGAGAGAGATGGAGGGCATCCCTTCCACATTTGAGCTCGGGGAGTCATCAAACTCCCCATCACAGCTTCCCCACACTGGGGAGGACATGCAGCTCACCGTTCCTACTTTGGTAGCCCGTGTACACACACACGAGGAGCGTCTTGATGACCTCTTAGACGATCTCTGGACACATGGAGATGCATCTAATCGGCTGCAGCGGGGGCTTGGATCCCGAGTGGAGACACTAGAAGACAACACCAGAGACCTGCAGAGTACCACTGATTACTTAGAGATGAGGGCCTATATGGACTGGCAGTTGACTACTACGGTTCAAGATAGTGTGGAGGCACTGGAGGAGAGGACTTTGGCTGTAGAGATGGTAGCTAGAGCTAGTGCTATCATGGCTGGACTTGTCATGTTGATTGGGTTGTACTCCCACTTCTTTCATTAGACCTATTATGGGTGTGTTGTGCCTGTAGCGCATTATGTAGTTTGAAACTTTAGTACGGATGTGGTTATATGTACTTTGTATCCTTTTCTTTTGGAACAATGTACTATGTATGTGTAATATATGTTGTGATGATGATTGCTTACGTTTGATGTTGTTGTATCCTTATGTCATGCTATATCATTATTATTATATAATGTTGTTTCTTTTTAAATCTTATGTTAGAAAGAACACAATGGCACCTAAGAAAAGGATGCCCTGTGACACCATTGGTGACAACAATGAGACGATTTCCCCAAACGTGGAGCAGCTCATATCACAACGAGTAGCTGCCGCCAAAGAGCAGTATGAAGAAAATCGAAATAGCGGCGGAGGGAACGACAGCGGTACCGGCGGAGGAGGTGCAAGAGGTAGCGGCACAGCCGGAGGTTCTAGAGGTAACAGAACAAATATTCACAGCCGTAACACATAGTCATCATCTAAATTTATGTCGATAATAAAATAGTGACTTATGACCCTACAGATGCTTCAAACAGGAAGTGCACCTACAAGGCCTTCCCCTACAACCCTCGCAGCTTCAATGGCACCGAGGGTGCAGTAGGCCTGATGAGGTGGATAGAAAAGCTGGAATTGGTGATTGACATCAGTGAATGCACCGCTGACTAGATGGTGAAGTATTGTACTTGCACGCTCATCGATAAAGATTTGACCTAGTGGAATTCATATCACAGAAATGGAGAAACTCATATCACAGCGTGTAGCCGCCGTCATAGAGCAGTATGAGACTAATCGGAATAACGGTGGAGGAAATAATAGTGGCACCGCCGGAGGATCTGGAGATACACCAAACAAGAAATGCACCTATAAGGCCTTTCTATCCTGCAACCCGCGCAACTTCAATGGCACCGAGGGTGCAGTAGGCCTGATGAGGTGGATTGAGAAGATGGAATCGGTGATTGATATCAGTGAACGTATTGTTGACTGCATGGTGAAGTATGCCACCTGCACGCTTAGTAACAAGGCATTAACGTGGTGGAACTTTCAAGTGAAGACTTTGGGAAGACAGACAGCTGTCACACCCCCAAATTCCACTTCCGAGCTATACCCGAAGGGCGTGACTCGAGAGGATCTTTACCATTGAATTACTAATGAAAAACTCAATCAAAAAGAATACTTTTAAGAACACTGTTGTATTAAGTTTTTGCAAATAAACGATTACAAATGAAAAACTCAATCAAAAAGCACACTTACAATGAAGTGTTTACACAGTATTTATACTCACTTAGAATCAAGACAGCCCCTTGATTCTAAGGATTAGATCTAATACAGACCGTTGATCTTTTGTATATAGCTAACTATTACACGTTTAGTCTAAAACTAGTTAACTTTATTGAAGCGTCTTCTTTATGCATTATTACTTGCATGCTTGGAAAAGAGCATTGTTGTCCGTCATTGGTTGTGCCATTGAGGTTCCTTCTGCTTTGAGTGTGTCAGTTGCTTTTGTAGAAAGTTGTCATTGACTCTTGGCATGGATACTCAGCAGCAACGATTTGTCTTCAAGGTACGCGACTGTCAGCAGCAAAGATGAGGATCATCAGCAAGATGTAACCATCCAAAGCTGCTGAGAAGCCTATCCGCAGCAACTTTGGTCTTCAGCAGATAAGGCTATCCGCAGCAGATTTGTTCTTCAGCAGAAGAACAAGTATCCGTAGCGGATAAGCTTGTCCGCATCAGTTTGTTGGTCAGCGGCAAACTCTGAGATCAGCAGCATTTGTACTTAGAGAATTTTGTAGCCATCAGTCTTTGTTTCTACAAACTCCCCCTAGACTGATGCTACCAAAATTCTCTTACTGCCTTTTTTGCTGAAGCTTTTGCATGTTTCTGACTATCCTTTCAACCTCATATCCTCTATGGTCCATGCTAGGATTGTTAAGAGGATGCTCAGATAGAGTCTTGATGTCTTTGCTTGCCATTTTGAAGATAGCTTTGCTTGAACACCTCATCTTCTGTCCTTTAACATCTGTCAGAGTGAATTCATTCTTCTTAGCATTGTAGGACCAGCTGATGAATGGAGAGTGGGATTGGAGAGGTTTGGCATCAATGATTTCATCTTTGCTGGGGTTGTTGTAATGTCTGATTGCCAGCAACAGATGTCTCCCACCTTCATTCTCAGGCTCAGAGGATTCACCCAGCTCCATCATTCATCTTAGATCAGAATCTGGAAGCTGCAGTACCTCATCAACAGATATATAGATTGATCGTTTAGGTTCTGTACTCCCCCTAAACACTTCAAACCATTGGTCTTGAGGGCTGTATGACCATCTGATTATTTCTCTTGAGTATTCTGGTTTGGAGGTGGGTTTGTTTTTCTGTTTTGAAGGTTGTTAATGAGTAGGAGCTGGGTGTGAGGATTTGGATTTTGAGGGAGGAGAGGAGGGAGGTCTAGGAAGGAGAGTGGAAGGTTGTTTGATTGAGAAAGTGTTGGGTGAGAGAGAAGGCTTGGGTTTCTTTGATTTCCTTTCTTCTTCTGGAATGTTTACCCTTTTCTTGGAGCCTTTCTTCTCCAATCTTTCTTCCTCATCCTTCTTGACTTTGAAATAGAGGGCTTGCAGGTTCATGAAATTCATGGGACCTAGCCTCTTTCCACTCTCTCCTCTAGCCTTAAGGAAGTCAGTCATGATCTTCCTTTCTTCATGGTTCCTTTTATTAAAGGCAATGGTCTTTTTGGACTTTTGTTTGGCTTTTTCTTCTTCTTCAGCCTTCTTCTTCTTTACCAATTGACCCTCCTGACCCATGAAGGCTATGTAAATTTCTTTGTTTGATAGTTTCTCAAGGTAGTCTGCATCCCCACCTTGAGAAACTAGAGCCTTTACCCACTCCTCTCTCATTTCTTTGGCTAGTTCAGAATCAGTTATTCTGAACTTAGCCTCTTCCTTCTTCTTCTTCTCTAGTTCTTCTTCTTCCTTGTCAAATTGTTCCTGCAATTGAAGAGCAAGAGCTTCATCTTCTTCAATCTGATAAACTACAGGAATCTTTACTTTGAGCTCATCCAGCTGTTTTGCATACATCTGGATTTGTTGTTCTCTGAGGAGAATGGCTGTGAGTCTATCTTGAGCTTTCTTTATTTCAGCCATCTCCTCTTCTTCTCTTCTTCTTCTTTCTTCTTTCTCTTTCTTTTCTCTTTGCGATCTCCCTTCTTCTTCTTTGGTCATAATTCCCTTTCCTTTATCTTTGTTGGATGCCTCTGCTTTGGCTTCACTGATCACAAACAGCAGATGATGGTGCTACTGTTGGAATCTCAACCTCAGCTTATTTGTCAATTTGGGGAATGGATAAGGGAGGGGAACTGACTTAATCTTCTTCCCATTCCATACCTGTCACATCCTTCCATGCCTCTTTCATCTTTTCCTCTTCTCTTCTTTTTGATTCTTCTTTTGTGTTCAGTCTGACTGTTGGAGAAGAGAGAAAGGATAGGTCTGAGTCAGATCCAGATTCCTCCTTATACAAAGAAGCCTTGATGATCTTGATCATTTCTTGACTTTCTAAGGAGTTGACATTGAAGATTAGTGATCTTAGCTCAAAGACCTTGTGTAGGAAGGCTGAAGGTAGGAGCAAGATCTCCTTGATGTTGACTGTTAGAGAAGATCCATTGCACAGGAAGAAGGTAAAGTCATGGGAGTCAGTGCTTATCCATCCTTGCACTTCGACATCCCTGACCATTCTATTGTACAGGAATCTTCTCCAGCACAGAACTTCTTTTTTTGTGAGAAGACTGCTCCTTATTATTTCAAGTCTTCTAGGAGACAGTCTTATTTCTGCTGCTATTGAAGATTCAGGATAGGCTACCCTTTTTTCTGCTTGTATTTGTCTTTGAAAGTTGGGTAGATTATCCCTCATCAAGTCATAGAACCTGCCAATGGCAAGTTCTGCTGAGAGGTCCGTTGAGTTGTTGATGCATTGTAGATGGTATAGGTGAAGGACTTGGATGCTGTTGAGAAAGTCCCAGTTTAGCTCTTCTACTCCGCAAAACTCCCAACCAATCCAGAACCTCTCAGACTTTCCATCATACCCCCAAGCTAGTATTGTATCAAACTCTAGTTGTGTTGAAGTCAGTTGAAAATTAGGGGGAAGTGGAGTGACTTATGATGGCTGCTTCTTCAGGGATGATGCTGAAAGATGCATATGTTTGTTCTGTGTCTTCGGCATCATTCAGCATCTCATCAACTGTTGATGCACTTTCCTGTGACAACACTCTGGATAGAGTCTAGGTTTGTATGTCTAATGTCTGTATTTTGTCTTTGTATGTAAGAGTCATTATGTAATAGTTTATCGAGTTGTATTTACTTTTACATAATGTGTTGTTGATTTCTTCCAAGTGTTGTGCGCACTTGTATGGGCGCAGGAGAAAGCTCCTGCGTACCTAGCAAGTACGCAGGAAGACCTATGCGTACTTGTTAAGTACGCAGGAGTAATTGGTCCTGCGCACTTACTAAGTGCGCAGGCATCAGGTCAGTATAAATAGGATAGGTTGACAGAAGATAAGTACGCAGAACCATTTGTTCAGACGAACTCAGTTTTGCTAAGTACGCAGCTTGTATTCTCTCTGTAACCGTCGAGTGTTTATAATACAAAGAACGATTATTGTGACTCTTGTGTTCGGTTTACTTTGTTCAGTTAGACTCTCCACCTAGTCACGGGTATTCCGCACCCGGTCCGACTAGTAGACCACTTGCATGTGACGATCCACCACACCCGAGGGACCTACAAGTGGTATTAGAGCATTGCTCTTGAATTCGAGTGTTGTAAGTGAGTTTGGAGACGTTTTTACTGAGTTTTACAAGCAAAGAGAGGTTATTTTGTTGATTTTTGTGATAAAAAAGGGTAGCTCTTGAGCACTTTTTTAGAAGCAAAAATCTCTCAAAAACCGATTTTTGTTGTGTATTTGTGTGTTTTGAGCATCATAGGTTGGTTAGAAACTTGTTTCTGACCCTTTGGCTCAATTGCATTGATCATCAGACCATTTTTTACCAACTCCGGCGAGTTTCAGGTCACCGGAAAAGTTTGGTGAGAGTTGCTGAAAAGGTGTCCTGCGTACTTACCATTTTTGGCAAAAAGTACAGTTTTCTGCGAACTTGCTAAATACGCAAGAGTTATCTCCTGCGTACTTACAAGTGTGCAAGACTGAACTGCGAACTTAAGACTTATCCTGCGTACTTAACAATTTACTCATGCGTACTTACAAGTACGCAAGGGCAAATATTAAATACGCGAGACCATTCATAAGTGCGCAAGGCCAATCCTAAGTGCGCAATAGCTACTGACTTTTCTGATTTTTGACCAAGTGTTCACCATGTCAAACCTTCAGAACCTTAGTAGTATGTTAAATTATGATAATGAAATCGGTACTCCACAGAAACCTCCCAAGTTGCTCAATTTAAACGATTATTCCAATTGGAAAGCCCGTTTTGAGCACTGTATTTCATACACCGATTCATCGTTATGGATACCTATTCTTGAGGGATATAAGCATCCCACCCACTTGTATCTTGATGAAAACGTACCTAAGCCTATCTCTAAGCTGGATGCAGAAGAAAAGAAAAATTATGATCGAGAGAAGAAGGCATTGGGTTCAATCACTATGTCATTAACTCGGGATTTGTTCCACAGTTTCCGAGGATATGAATCTTCTAAGGATCTTTGGAAAGCTTTACAGAAAAGATTCGAAGGAAATAGTGACATCAAGAAAAGCAAGAGGGATCTGCTCCGGAAGCAATACGAGGGCTTCAGATTTATAGAAAATGAATCTTTAGATGATCTTATCTCTAGATTCTATCACCTACAAACGGAGTTGAAATTGTTTGAGCTTAAATATCCAGAAGAGGAAATGGTGGAAAAGTTTTTGGATGCTCCGCCACCGAGATATGAGATGTATACAACCCTGATGAGGGAAAGTTCAAAGTTCTACGAGATGACAGTAGATGAGGCAGTCGGTAAGATTCAGGCTCATAACATGAATCTTATAAAAAGGGAGAATTCTGGAAGACCTCAGATACAGGACCGTTCCATGTATCACGGGACGACATCCACTTCAATGTCTTCCGGCTCTGGGATTGCACTCTTTACTGGGAAATCCATTGAAGAAGACCACTCTAATGGTTGTGGTGGTCATGCATGTTATGCATCAGGATCAGGGTTTTGATCTCATCAACAAAACTCAAAGACTCCTCAGAATACGTGCTCAGCCAACCAGTCAGCTATTACCAAGATAGCTGAAGATCATGTAGCACTATTCTCATCATGCATGCTGGCATATGAGAATTTCATTGGTGGAAAGCTAACGGATCCTGAGATTATTGAAGAGGACTTCAATCAAGTGGATCCTGATGATATTGAAGACATGGATATTCAGTGGAATATGGCCACGTTACTGAGGAGGGCCAAGCGTTTCCTGAACAGAATAGGAAGAAAGTATATTGGCGGGCATTCTAATGCCAAGGTTGGTTTTGACAAATCCAAGGCCAAGTGCTACAAGTGTCAAAACTATGGACACTTTGCTCGTGAATGTCAAAGGACAGAGCACCGGCCTCTGGTTTTACCAGACCTAGCCAGGGAAACAGTCATGGCCAAAACAACCAAAGCCACCACAATCATACCCAAAGTAATCAGTCCAATGCACTGGTCGCACAGAATGACGAAAATTTTGATTGGGGTGTGCATCTAGAAGACGCCATCATTGCTCAAGCACAGGTTGGTCTCATGGCAGAAATCATGGAGCTGATGGAGGCCGAGAGGAAGGAGGCCGAGAGGAAGGAAGCTGAAGAAGAGGAATCTTCTGAATCTGAAGAAGAGGAAGCTTCTGTAGCTGATGAAAAGGAGTCTACCACTGCTGTCGCTCTCATGGCAATTGGAGAAGGACAAAGTTCATCATCTGAGGTAGACTCAAACCCTTTCTCTGTTATTTCTTGTTCTAAATGTCTAGGGCTAAAAAATGAAATTTCTGATCTCCAAGACATAATCGAACCCCTAAAGTTGGCAGCTAAAATTTACAAAACGAATGAATCACGTTTTAAAGAATCAGTTGAAATGCTACAGAAAGAAAAACAAGACTATTCTTTAAAAATAAGCGACCAACAGGTTCATTTGGACATTGCGTATAGGGCTTTGGAAAAGAAGAACAATGAAATTAACAAACTGCAAAATGAGATCTTGCAGCTCAAATGCACTAACGAGAAATTGAAAAACTCTCGCTTCGTGGTGGAACACTACGAATCCGTGGTGAGAAAAATGAATGGCCTAGGACTTGGTACCAATGCCATTCCTCCACCAATAAGTGGGCAGTTTGTCAATAGCTTGATAGACATTGATCTCACTTGTCTAGATGAGCCCTCTGATAAGGATGATTCCCCTAAAAAGGATGAATCCTCAAGTAAGGATAACTCCACATCTAGTGAGGAGTATGTTACTGCTTCTGAGGATGGGTCGGTTAACACTTGCCCTGAAGGAGTAGTTTCTGAGGAGTTGTTGACTGAACAGAAAGTCCAGAAAAACATTATCACTAATGGTGATAATTGCATTTTAACTGAACCTGATACCATTGAAACAAATGATAAACTTAAGGGAATGCTTTACGGGGGTTTTAAAAATATTAACCAAGCTAAGAAAGAGGCTTTTTCATCTCATTATGGGCTGGGTTACAAAGAGAATTTGCAAAAGTATTATACCCCCAAACATCAAACTGTAAAAGTTCAAACTTCTGTTCATAAACCAACTCTTCCTTCTCACAATGGTGAGTTTTCTAAGGACAGAACTAAAGAGCCTTACATGAGAACTTATGTTGACAAGAGGAATTGCTTTCACTGTGGCTTGGTTGGTCACATTGTTGTGAACTGTCCTTCTAAGAACCCAGGGAAACGGCATGTTGTTTCACGACCAGCTGTTATCCCTAAGTCGCCAGTAGTGAAAGCTCCTATCAGACCAAAGCAAAATGTGGTGAAACCACCAGTGCAACCGATAGCTAAGCCAAAGATCAAATCTGAGGCCAAGCCATCTGTTGTAAGAAAGGTAAAGCAACCTGCTGTACCTCGTGTGTCTACATCTGGTAGTACACGCACTGGTGAGAAACCTGTGGCTAGACTCTCTAAGCCACAGAGAAGAAGAAGGAATAAGAGGTTGAGAAAGCTGGAACAGCTGACTAAAGCTCAATCAGGTGAAGCTTCCACAAGTTAACCGGCTGTGATTGAACCAAAGTCTCCTGTTCTGGTTAAGATTCAAAAGAGATCCTGGAACAAGAAAGTTAAAGATTCTCAATCTCCTGTTCCCAATTCCTCCAAAGATTCACCAATTTTGGACAGTCATCATGACTGTGAGTTGAAAGAAGTAGTTTATTTTGAGAAGGATGGACGACCCAAGGCTTGGGTCTCCAAATCTAACTAATTCTTTTGTTACTCGTGCAGGGACGTCCGAAGGGTACTATCTCTAACCTCTGGTATGTAGATAGTGGATGCTCCCGGCACATGACAGGAAACATGGCCTTGCTTCAAGACGTTAAACCATTTAGAGGCGGCTATGTGGCCTTTGCCGGAGAAAAAGGCGACAGTATCACGTGTCAAGGCGTGGTTTCGAACGGTTGTGTTAGCTTTGACAATGTCAACTTCTGCGAGCAGCTGAAGCATAACCTGTTGAGTGTCTCACAAATGTGTGACAAGGAGTACTCAGTGATGTTTGACAAGTCAGAATGTCTGATTCTCAAACCCGGTTTCAAAGTTCCTGATGACTGGATTCTGATGAGAGCACCAAGAACAAACGACACTTATCAGATTGATATGAGCGTGGCAAAAACCACCTCATCAGTTGCTACTTGTTTGCTTACAAAAGCGACAGAGCTTGACTCCATCTTGTGGCATAGGAAACTCGGACATTATCCTTATCGTAAAATGAATCATCTTGTCCGAAACGGTTTGGTAACCGGGGTTCCTAAGCTGAGATTTACCGTTGCAGATGACTGTATGCCTTGTAAAAAGGGCAAACAGCAACGGAAGTCTCACAAGCCCAAGCTCCAAAACTCTATTGATACCCCTTTGGAGCTATTACACATGGATCTGTTTGGCCCCATAAGTATCAGGAGTATTGGAGGTAAGTCGTTCTGTCTAGTTGTAACTGATGATTTCTCACATTTTTCTTGGGTGCATTTTTTAGGTACAAAAGATGAGACTGCTGATATTCTTCAATACTTGATCCTGAGCTTGGAATCTCTTTGCATGCTTAAAGTTAGAAGAATAAGGAGTGACAACGGAACTGAGTTCAACAATAATTTGATGGAACTTTTCTGTCTCAAGAAAGGGATCCGTCACGAATTCAGCGCGCCGTACACGCCTCAGCAGAATGGAGTTGCTGAACGGAAGAACAGAACACTGATTGAGACTGCAAGGACTATGCTGTCAGATACAAAGCCTCCTGTCACTTTCTGGGCAGAAGCAGTAAATACAGCTTGTCACGTCTTAAACAGAGTTTTGGTGGTGAAAAGACACAACAAGACTTGTTATGAGTTGATCAACAATCGACTTCCCAATCTTGATTACCTAGTTCCTTTTGGTAGTCCTTGTTCCTTGTTGCTACAGTATAAAGACCGTCAATCTAAATTTCATGCGAAAGCGGTGGAAGGCATCTTCTTTGGATATGTTGCCAATTCGCCCTGCAAGAGAGTGTACAACATAGGAACTCGTACTGTCGAGGAATGGTTCGAAGTGGATTGTAGTAAACACAGCATTCCACCAGAACCAAAAGGTCCAGCTTGGGGTTTTGATTATGATGCGCTATTCAAGTCTTTCAATCTTCCTGAGCTATCTGCAGAAGACGCCGAAAATGTTTATAATCTATTGAATGGCGGCAGTTTTTCTACTCGTGATACTGTACCAATTATAACTCCTGATTCCAATGCTGCATCTGCATCTGGAACTCATGACAGTGATAACAGTGAAAGTGTTCATGTTGTTGGAGATGACGCTCAAGCCAATCCTAACACAACTGTAGGAAATGAAGCTCCAGCTGATCCAATTAACATTGAATCTTCTTCTGCTGAAACACAGGAAATGGGGGAGTTGAGCACAAATCTAGATCCAGAAATTCAAGAACCAATTGTACCGGAGACGAGAGTGCATAGGAATCATCCAATCGACAACATTATTGGTGATCCTTATGCCGGTGTTCAGACTCGTCATAGAACCATCACTGAGAACACCAGTCTTTACACAGAGATATTTGACACTGGTGTCATGGAAACATGTCTGCATGCTGCATTCGTGTCCCAGATAGAGCCGAAGAATGTGAAGGAGGCTCTCACTGACAACTGCTGGATTGAGGCGATGCAAGATGAATTGTCCCAATTCCAAAAGTTGCATGTATGGGATTTGGTTGACTTGCCAAAAGGCTTTCAGCCAATTGGAACCAGATGGGTGTTCAAATGCAAGACGGATGATCGTCATGTAGTTGTGAAGAACAAGGCAAGATTGGTTGTTCAGGGTTTTTATCAACAAGAGGGCTTGGATTACACAGAAGTATATGCCCCAGTTGCTAGAATTGAGGCCATTCGACTGTTCTTGGCTTATGCCACATATGTCGGCTTCAAGGTCTACCAACTTGATGTGAAGAGTGCTTTCCTTTATGGTAAAGTTCATGAAGAAGTCTATGTCACTCAACCTCCCGGTTTTGAAGATCCGCATAATATCAATAAAGTGTACAAGCTCGACAAAGCACTTTATGGTCTTCATCAAGCACCGAGGGCATGGTATGAGACACTATCAAAGCATTTACTGTCTAATGGTTTCGACCGTGGGCAGATTGACTCGACTCTCTTCATAAGGAAAGCAGGAGGTGACATTCTTCTTGTGCAAGTATATGTCGACGACATCATTTTTGGGTCGACCAATGAAGGGATGTGTAGGGATTTCGAAAAGGTGATGAAGTCCAAGTTTGAAATGAGCAATATGGGTGAACTGTCGTTCTTCCTGGGTCTGCAAGTCAGTCAAAGAGAGGATGGCATTTATCTACATCAAA
Organism: Smallanthus sonchifolius; assembly: GCA_023525975.1. NCBI lineage: Eukaryota > Viridiplantae > Streptophyta > Magnoliopsida > Asterales > Asteraceae > Smallanthus > Smallanthus sonchifolius. The sequence continues at coordinate 55,798,463 of CM042022.1, read as the reverse complement.
CTAAGTACGTGCAGGACATCTTATCAAAATACAAGATGAGTGATGGCACTACTTATGGCACACCAATCCCAGTCAATCATGGTTTGCATCCTAACAAAGATGGGAAGGATGTAGACAGCAGGTTGTACCGTGGGATGATCGGATCACTTATGTATCTCACAGCTTCAAGACCCGATATTATGTTTGCTGTATGCTTGTGCTCAAGGTTTCAGTCTCAACCGAAGGAGTCACATATGATAGCTGTGAAGAGGATTTTCAGATACCTGAAAGGGAAACCCCGATTGGGTCTTTGGTACTCCAAGCAGCAGTCATTCGACTTCAAAGCCTACACTGATTCAGATTATGGCGGTTGTAACCTTGATAGAAAGTCAACTTCTGGCGGATGTAAATTCTTGGGAGACAGACTGGTCTCCTGGCAGTGCAAGAAGCAGTCAACGGTTTCTGTCTCAACTTGTGAAGCAGAATACATTGCTGCAGCTAGCGGTTGTTCTCAGATATTGTGGATTCAGCAGCAATTGCGAGACTACGGCTTGAACTTCACTGGAACTCCTTTATTCATTGACAACAATGCCACCATGTCCATCACAAATAACCCGGTGAAACATTCCAAAACTAAGCATATTGAAATTCGCCATCATTTCATCCGTGATTGTGCTGAAAAGCATTTAATTGAACTTGTAAAGGTTCACACGGATGACAATCTTGCTGACCTTTTCACAAAGGCATTTAATCCGTCCCGTTTTGAGCATCTTGTCAACTTGATAGGAATGTTCAATCCCGAGTGAAAAATTAATTTTCTTAAATCAATTCAATTCATGGAAGTTAAATTTTATTTCTTTTAAATTTTTCTGTATAGTTCTGTTAGTTTAAAATACTTTACAAAAATTAAAAAAAAAAAGAAAATGGAGAAAATTTCAAAAGTTCACTTGAGAAACGAGGAAATGATAGTACATCTGAAATGATCTAACCATCATAGACTGCTCATATGGGAAATGATTGCGTCATGTTTACTTAATTGTTTAAATTATTATGTTTTTAATCTGTTTACTTACAAGTAATTTGAATTGTCAGTAGGCTGTATGCGTCTTTGAATCACTAGTAGTGTGGAAACCAAATCTAAATTACAACTGTGATTTGAACCCATGTTTGCAAGTGTGTGTGTGTAAAAGAATAGAAAAGATCATTATCAGATAAAGGATGTTAGATTTTGGCAATAATTTTCTTTTGAGATCAGTTTCGGGTTATGTTGTTAGCACAATTAATGCGGTTCATCTCACTGCCCATACTCACAAGTATGCAAGGAGAGATTGAATCAAGACATGTCTCTACATCAACCATTGAGCATGTATTCACCCTTGAATCATTCCTGGTTCATTGAAATCAAATCCAGATAAAAGTTGGATCCCGTTACCTTATAATCAAACACCATGTTCATTATCCCGAATCATCATACCGATATTCAAAGAAGAAAATCACATGAAACCAAGACAATTGAATCACTCGATTCTGAATCTTATGATTCTTGATAATCCTTATGGATTCTGCTTGATTTTTCTGTGCTAATTGATGTAACTTCATTCTGAAAATTTAGAATATCATTGGAAAAATCTTAGATGCCTTGAGATAGTGCAAAATATCATAGCATTTAAGTGGGGTACACGTTGTATATTTTATAATTAATAACTTAATACACAAGAACATGATACAAAGATGCGTATAGTTTCAAATCTTATAATATTGTCAACTTGAATTACTTGTTTATGTGCTTATTACGTAAGAATAAAGAGTAATACATGACATGATCCCATATTCTTTGATGTTTATATTGTATCGTTTTTGCTAAAAATTAGTCTGATATGATCCTCTGCTCGTGTCTTTGATCAAAAATAGCTTGTGTGAATACTTGTATATTTCTATCTAGAAAAGAACAAAAAGATTTTAAGTTTATGCATTGTTTAAGTTTAATTCAGAAAAAGGCAAAAATTATTTTATGTTTAACCTTCATGAATTGTATTTGAATCCTCCCGATTGAATATTTTTATCTTGTTCGTTATTTGACTTGAAAATCTTCATAATTCTGAGTTGAAAATTGCGCACTTAAAGTTTCTGCGCACTTGTCAAGTACGCACGAAGTAAGACTTGCGCACTTAGCAAGTACGCAAGAGTTAATTCCTGCGTACTTGTTAAGTACGCAAGAGTTAATTCGTGCGCACTTAGCAAGTACGCACGAACAATATCAGTGGGGTATAAAGCTGACACTTAGAAAATTTTCAGGTTTACTCATTCAAACCAAATTTTTTTCCCCCCTGCGATTTTTCTCTCAAAATCGAGTGTGTTCAAACCCGTTTTTCATCCCGTCCACATTATCATCTTCGTATTTCATCTCTTTGGTGAGAATCTAGGCCGATTCCATCCATAGATTCGTGATTTTTGGACCGATTTTTGACTTAGAATTTTTAGGTTAAATCCGTCAAATTTTTGGGGTCAAATGGGTTGTTTGGGTAACTAATGTCACTAACAAGTTATTAGATTGCCTAATCGATCATACATTTTCCCTTTGGTCATCGATTGATCCGACGGGTTGAAGTCGAACCGTCAGTGGGTCGTTCGACGACCTAGGTCAAAATTTGATCGTGATTTAGTGGTTAATGGTATTGATAATGGTACCATAGGTTAGAATCCCTGATTCCGACCTAGTGGCTACCTAATCAACCCGCATTTTGAACGAATTTAAATCTTTGAAATTTTTGCTAAGGGTTGTTCTTGCGCACTTAGCAAGTACGCAAGAAGTAATTCCTGCGTACTTGTTAAGTACGCAAGAGTAAAATCCTGCGCACTTGCTAAGTGCGCAGGACCAACACTTAGAAAATTTTTCTAAGTCTGAAATTTTTTTTCAAAGTGTAACTACTATTCTATGTCATGTGTGTCAATTTCCATTGTTATAAATTTTTCTGATTATATTTTCTGTGTGTGTTTGCAGATAATGGCACGTGCATTCACTGACGAATTCAATCTGTTGGCGCACACTGAACCAGAATGGAAAGGGGCAGCCTTACAATATAGAGAGATTGTGGACTTTCTGAACAGATCTAAAATAAGTTATGCAATCTCGGCTAATCCAACAGTCTCAAGACCATACTTAGAACAATTCTGGGAGACTGCAGAGCACGATTGCACAGTATCCCCTAATGTCATAAGGGCTACTGTTGATGGTCGGGCTATTGCAATCTCTGAAGATACAATCAGACGAGTACTGCAGTTCAGAGACCTTGCCACCGACCCGACATCCTATCCAGATTACTACGTGGATGGGTGTTGGAGGCAGAGAATGGGATATGTCGGGGAAAGGGACTATGCTTCTTACAAGAAAATGTGGGTATTAGATCAATGGCGTTATTTTGCCCACATCATGATCATGTGCATCTCATCCAGGAAAGCAGGGAAAGATGCGATGGGTCATGACCTTGCAGCAGCCATGGTGGGCTTGTCTCTCAATCGGGGCTACAACTTCTCACGCTTTATTTTCAAAGCAATTAATGACCAGATAAATACAGCTGAGAGATTTAGGTTCCTTTTATACCCGAGGTTTGTGCAACTTTTGATCGATGATGCGTTGCCAAACCTGCGTGCTATCGGGGAGAGACTGCAAGTGAAAAGGGTGGCCAAGAGAGTCTTTGCATAGTTTTAAAGCCAGGCAGTGTAGAACCTACCCCTGAGCATACTGAACTCTTCGGCCACCTGATTAATGAAGCATACGTCGCTCCGGAGGACTGGAACTGGTATAGTCCCAACTCGGGACCAGAGATGAGTGATCACTCTGATGAAGAACAAGATGAAGAGAATGAGGATGATGAAGGTAATGATGAAGGTAATGATGAGGGTGATGATGAAGGTGGTGTTGGTGGTGCGGAGGAATCCGATTCGGAGGCAACAGAATCAGATTCTTCTGATTCCGATGACGCACCATCACAGGCACATCCGAGAAGGTCGGCACAGGTAACCCTGCCTGAGTCGTCTTAAAAAAGAAAACGACAAAGCTCGAGCAGCGAATATGAGCCGGCTTCCGACTCTGACGCTGCTCTACAAAGACGAAGGCGAGAGAAAGCCAACAAGAAAAGGGGAGATAGGCAAGAGGTTGCTATCCCCAGGGTTGAAGAGATTCCGATTGTGCAGCCAGTACAAGTTGAAGCTGCCCGTCCAGAGTCAGAATCTACCACGCCAGCACGGCAACTGTTTAGTAGGAGGAGAAGGCCACTGGTACAAGCAGATGTGGCGGTCATGGCGGTCACAGAGGTGATTCCTGTGACGGTGACCCTCCCAATTCCAACCGTCCAGGTGACGGTGACTGCTCCACTTCTCACGGAGTCAGTCACCATCACCCCAACCATAACACCCACTCACATCATACCATCCCCAACCCCAACACCCACCAAAGAGCCGTCAGGTCAACCCTTTAATTATGGTGACTTCTCACAGGGGTTCGACTTTGACACAATCTTCTCTTCCCCCATCCACAACGCCGAAGCCTCATCATCTAGGCAGTCTGATCCAACTGATGCAAGGATCACTGTTCTAGAAACCCAAGTTGCAGCTTTGTTAAAGACTATTCAAACGTCAAAGGAGGAGTCTGATGCTCAACAAGCACAGATAAACTCTCTGGCAGATGAAGTTAGGATTCTGCGTAGCCAGAGAACGGGGACTGATGAACGGCTGAAGAATGTGATGGCGCAGAATGAACTATTAATGAAGACGAATGAAATGATTCTGGCCCACAGAACTTCAATTGAGCTAAGGCTGGATGCTCAAAGGCAGGAGCACGCTACTATGGTCAAATTGATTGCAGAACTGACCGAGAAGCTAGGTGCTCAGGGGGAGAAGGAAAAAGAAAAATCCACCGGTGCAGAGGGTTGTCATCCAGTCGATTTGACTAAGGATGATGACAAAGACAAGGATCCTGAAGTCGGTCCTAGTGGAGGTGAGCACCAAGCTTCGGCAATTGTGCCCATCTCTACTACGTCAATGGCTGAGGGGGAGTCTACTACGCAAGAGGGTGGTGATACCTCAGGAGGTGGTGGTGGCGGTGATAAAGGGAAGTCAGTGGCTGACGAGATTCTATGTCTCGAGCCTGACTATTCTAAAGAAGCACAGATCGATGCTCTTCTTAATCTGGAAGAAGGAGAGATCGACTCTGGTGATGATTGGAACGATGATGACAATGATGTGGTGATAGAGATTCCCAAGGGCGACGGGGAACTAGAGTATGAGTTAAAGGATGGTGAGATCTTTGAAATACCATCGCTCGAATCTCTGCTCGAAACAGACACAGGCTCAGTTGATACAACAAGTAATGTTGAAGCTACAACTGATGCCCCCCGGTCGACCCTATACCTGTGGACCCCGAGGCACAAAAAGAGAAAGACATGCCTTCTGCATCTACAAAGGGTCCAGCTCCAGTGTGGCAAAAGACGTCTATCAAAGACAAGTATGGAGCGACATGTATGATCTTAGCTGTCAGGTTTGAGGAGGACAAGCAGTTGTTCGCCATCAAAAGATCTGGAGGGGTTCAATACTTGAAACCAACCAGTGAGGCGTTCAACTCTTTGCCCAGGTACGACCTAGTTAACCTTGCAAACCGCGACCTGCTGAATCATTCGAATCATGCAGTAGCAATGGGTTTGTGGAGTATACTACAGCGTGAAGCAAGATCGGGAAAGTATGAATATCTCAAGCCTCAGGTGCACAGAAGAGTCAAGGATAAGCATGCAGTGCATCCTGTGACTAAGAAGCCATTAAAGAGATTGGTATATAAGCCAGTGCGATGTGAAACTAAGATTCCCTTGAGCAAGTTACCTCAGGATATTCTTGGTGACATGTGGTACTGGTACGTTGATCCAAAAACGGGCGAGGCTGTGATCATGGGTAAAGGTAAGTCAGATAGTGGAAACATAGTGCCAAAGGAAGTGATCAGGGTTTTTGATGAAGTCTGCTTCATCAATTTCTCTGTGAACGATCTGGAGGTACTAGCAGACAAATTCTGCATCCACACTGACGAATGGACAAAGCTTCTCTCGGCCAAATATGACAAGTTAATCAAGTTCTGTCTTGATTACAAAAAGAAGATGGAAGCTAAGGAAGCAGTGCTGTGAAGACTGAAGATTGAAGACTGGAGACGATGAAGATCCCGAGCTGTTGTCAAGGGGGAGTTTGTTGATGCACTTTCCTGTGACAACACTCTGGATAGAGTCTAGGTTTGTATGTCTAATGTCTGTATTTTGTCTTTGTATGTAAGAGTCATTATGTAATAGTTTATCGAGTTGTATTTACTTTTACATAATGTGTTGTTGATTTCTTCCAAGTGTTGTGCGCACTTGTATGTGCGCAGGAGAAAGCTCCTGCGTACTTAGCAAGTACGCAGGAAGACCTATGCGTACTTGTTAAGTACGCAGGAGTAATTGGTCCTGCGCACTTACTAAGTGCGCAGGCATCAGGTCAGTATAAATAGGATAGGTTGACAGAAGATAAGTACGCAGAACCATTTGTTCAGACGAACTCAGTTTTGCTAAGTACGCAGCTTGTATTCTCTCTTAACCGTCGAGTGTTTATAATACAAAGAACGATTATTGTGACTCTTGTGTTCGGTTTACTTTGTTCAGTTAGACTCTCCACCTAGTCACGGGTATTCCGCACCCGGTCCGACTAGTAGACCACTTGCATGTGACGATCCACCACACCCGAGGGACCTACATCAACTGCCCTGACGACTAACTTCTAGTCTTCAGATGTCTCTTCTTCTTCGTTATCTGAAGCTGGCAAGTCATGAACCGGTACAAAAGCCGGCTTGAATAATGTGCTTTGAAATACAACCTACTTTTGAATCAAGTCATCAAGACTGTCTGAGTCTTCCACCATTGGGACCATCTCCCTCTTTTTGGTTGCATCAGTGGACAAATAGCATCAGTTTGGGTGCCTACTGATACAACAGAGGGAGTAGGTACAGTTGGGCATTTATGGGCTTCATGCATAGAGACTTGGTGTCTTAGTTTGGACACTTCAGCCTCTAGCATAGCCACCCTGGCAGTCAATTCCAAGTTATGAAGTTTCAGTCTGTCCTCATCCACAGTTGTGAAATCCTTGGATCCATATGGGGCCTTAGGCCTAGCCTCTTCATCCCCATCACCCACGGTTTCTTGGCACCTGGGATTCCTCTCAGTGAGGGGAGTTTCCAAGGAAGCATCCTCACTGTGAGTTGCCATGGTTGAGGTCTTAGCAATGTTGTCACTGTCCTCCTGGTCATTTGATGGACCAGCAGTAGTGACAGCCTCTTCCACATCCACTCTTTCATAACTCCTAGAGTGGACCTTCAGGGTAGAAGAACTTGGGTTGGGTGTGTTGGAAGCAAGATCAATCAGTACCTCCGAGATAGTGGTAGTTGGAGAAGGTACATCATCTTGATCAGGTTCCTCAACACTTAAGTTCAGAAGAGAAAGGAAAGGCTCAGGGGGCTGTTCTATGGATCTGGGAAGTGATCTTGATCCTAATAGAGAGACATCCAAAGGAGTCTCCCTAATATTGTTGCTGTCCCATATGATATTCTCACCAGAATGTTGTGATTCTGAGTGAGGGCTGTTAGGTTGGGTTTGGGCCTTGGAGGCAAGAGAAGAAGGAGTTCTCTTGCCCCTTTTCCTAGTATATGTCATTGCAACCGGGGCCCTGTGTTCCGGTTAAACGATAACATCCAAAAGAGGTGTCAGTGATTTTTGTGCCTGTGCATCCTTAGTAGTATGCACAGGGGTTCGAATGGTAGAAGCAGACTGTTGTTCAGGATGTGAGGTGGTGGGTGTGGGATCAGTATCAGCTGGGATTGTTGAACTGTCACCCGGGGTACTCTGTATGTTCAGCATTGTAGATAACAATGGAACCTTGACCCCTGAGAACTTTTTGGAAACAGTTCTCATGCTTTGAAAAATATTATTTTTATATCCCAACATGATGTAGATTCTTGCAGGTTTTGAAAGTTATTTTAGTTCTTGATTGAAAACTTCCTACAAAGAATCTTGGGTACATAAAAAATTGTTACTCTGCACCCTCTTGAAGGTTATATCTCAAACCCTCAAAGATGAGGTGTGCAAAGTTAAAGCCTTGGTTAGTGACCATACCATGGAAGGCGGAGGCAAGTGTGGAGCTCACCTGATGCCATCCACTCCTCTTCTGGGATATGCATTGGAGAAGTGTGTGGCAAAGATACTTCCATGGAGGGCCCATCAGCGCCTTCTCGATCGTATACTCGGTCTAATTTCCAGTGTGTCCAATGGATACAAAGGTCCTCATGTATTCGTCCTTCGAGTATGAGACGGTTGCGCCCTCATCTTGAAGCTTAAGATGTATTCTGAGTGTGGCTTCCAAGATGGTGATATCCTTGCCGTCTACTTTGGCTTTAATTTGGGGAATCCCCTGTTCGGTTGAGTAGACGGCGGTACTCCAAAAATCCTCCATATGAGGGATATATATGGTAGGGTTGGTTGTGAGGGCAAAGTAGATTTTTGATCGACATAAGAAGTCGATCATATCATTAAATCCTTCGGATTTCTTTCCTTTGGTAAGATATACTGTAAGGTTGTGGTATGGGGAGAACTTATCATCAGGGTTATTGATGTCTGCCATTGTTGTTTAATTTGGAGGGAAGGTTAGAATATGGGAGGCTTTGAATGTTTTAAAGATGAAGGGCTTGAATATGGTGGGGACTTGAGAGAAAGTGATGTGGGTTTAGGGTGAAATTGAAGGTGAAGAGGTGGTAAAGAAATTTGATTTGTTTTTATAACGACAGAGGAGAGAAAAAGCAAGATGACTTGTACAGTACAACCTTATTTACTTTTTATTGTTACAGATGTAATACACCGAGGCAGTCATGGTAAAGACTGACGTTAATTTTTACAGCGGGTAAAAGTTAATTTGGACTTAAATTTACCCATCAGCAGCAAACTTGGTTGCTGTGGATGAGGAAGCCTGTACGCAGCAACCTTGGTTGCTGTGGAAGGTTAAGTCTGTCAGCAGCAAACTCATCTGCTGCCGATGGATTTAATAATCCGCAGCAAGGATGTTGTTGCTGACAGCCTTAAAGAAATCCGCAGGAAACCTGTTCCTGCTGATAACCTAAAGCAGTCAGCTACAAATCTTTAGCTGCTGAAGATTAAACCTGTCAGCAGCTGAAGGACAAAAATGTTGCTGACTTATAACTTTTATTTACAACAAAGGACAGACACATTTACAACAAAGGATAGACGCATTCAACTGAACCAATGATGATGCTTGGTGGTTTCTTTGCCTTCCATTGTTGAGTTGGTGGTTTTCTTGCTCTCTTTGCCTTCTCAGCAGCAGAAGCTGCATCTGAGGACTTTGACTTATCAGCAGGAGATTTTGTTGCTGCTGATGGTTTTACTTCAGCAGCTGCAGACTTTGTTGCTGCTGAAGGCTTTCCTTTTGGTTGCTTGGGCTTTACTCGATTAGCAGCAGTTTTGTTGGCTGCTGAAGGTTTAAGAACAGACGTATGCCTATCCTTCTTCACCTTACTGATAGGATTTTGTATGATTGGGGTTGGAAGAAGAAATTGACTGAAAGGATTAAACTTACAATTTACAGCAAAGTGGTGTGATTCACCACAGATGATACAAGATTGTTGAGGTTTTGACAACTGCTCCCTTGGTGGAGAAAGAGAGTTTCTGAATTGAGTTGTCTTGGCTTCAAACCTTCTTACCTGTTTGTTCTTCTTTGTCTTCTCAAAAGCATGTTGCTTGAGGTTTCTTTGCTGATGAAGGTAGTAGAAGCAGGTGCTGGCAGTGTGGTTGTATTTTCCACAGACAAAGCATGATTTGGCTAGTTTGTCCCTTGAAAGGTAAACATAGTCCTTTCTTTTGAATAGGTCTTTAAATTTCCATGGTTGAGCTTTGTTGTGCTAAAAGGTGGCTTCTTCCAATGTCTTTTGAACATGTGGAACTCTTTCTCCAGGCGCATGACAAATGTCAAACACCTTTCTCTGAGTCTTTGAGGTTGAAGACTTCCCCTTTTCAACATTTAGCTTTCTTCCTTCTGGAGGATAACTAATTTTGATTTGGTTGAAAGACATAGGAATCGAAACAGCTGGTAAAGGAACAGGAGTACTTGTTTGAATGACTTCAAGAACAGGCGGTTCTGGTACTTGTACTGGTTATGAGACCTCCTCAGTTTAATTGGACTCTGAGCAAGTTGACTCAGATTCTGACGAGGTAGTGTATTCTTGCACCAGTGGTTCATGTCTTGAAGGATCAACGTCTCGGTTGGCCTTTTCAAGATTTGAGAGATTGAAGCTTGGTTCATGGATGGTAACGTAGTCAGCAGGAGGTGCAACGGCTTGATATTGTTCAGCATGATACCCCAGACCAGTTTTTACCTTTTCATGAATTTGAGCATCCAAAAGTCTTTGCAGCTTTTTGGATGCAAATTCATATTTGTCAACATGAACATTCTGTTCTGCCAATTCTGCTCTAGTAGCTTTTAATCTGGCCTGTAGATCATCAATCTGAGTTTCAAAATTGGTTTGTCCATGAAATCTCTTTCTTTAGGCAGTTAATTTTTTCTTTGTAACTGTCTTTGACCTTTTTGAATTCAGATTTCATTTGACAAAACTCTTCATTTTGATCTATGAGGTTTTGATTATGCTTTCTGTAGCCTAAAACCTTATTAATACAGGCTTGGGAACATAGATGTTCATAAACCTGAGGCGGTATCTCGGTTGTGTCTGCCATAAGAGCTTGGTTGTTAGCAGGCAGATCTTCATATTGGAAGCTCCAGTCAAAGTCAGAAGTTCCAACAGCTGCACACGCTGCAGTTTGAGCTGGAGGAGTAGCTTGTTGTTGTTGTCTTGGTTGGGCTTGGTGAGCTGCTGGGTTTACCCTAGGTGCCTTGCATTCTCTAGCAAAATGACCTAGTTGGTTACAATTGTAACATCTTAGTTTGCTTTTATCCAAGCCAACTCTGGTGTTGGAGTTATTACTTGGAATGGGTCTTCCAGTTCTAGAGTAGAACCTTTTTTCTCTTATAGATAACATGGCATACGAGTGTTGAATGTCCATTTCTTCTAAGTCATCTGGATGGAAGCATTCCAGATCCTCCTTGATAAAGGACATGTTGCTTGAGTTTTCAGAAACAAAAGCAGCAGAGGTTGAGGCTTGAGAAGGAGCTTCAAGAAGAAATGGAGAGGTATTTGATTGAGAGGTAGGAGTTTGAGGATGTGTGACTATGGGAGGATAGTAGTTGCTAGTACTAGGACCTGAGTGGTCAGAGTGAAAAGCAGAAGAGGTGGTGGTGGATGTTGAAGCTGTTTGGTAGCTTGAGCTCCTTTCCTTGGCCTGAATCATCTCTAATTCGTAGGTTTTGAGCATACCGAATAGCTCAGTCATCTGAAGAGTCTTCAGATTCTCAGTTCTTCTGATGGACACTATGTAGAGTGTCCAGCAACTAGGTAGAGATCTGATGAATTTCTTAAGAATATATTCATTCTCCAACTTCACTTTTGAGCACTACAGCTCACCTACAAGATAAGTATATCTATTATATAAAACAGTTAGAGACTCACCTTCCTTCCAGATGAAGTTTTCGTATTGCTGCTTCAGGATGTCTCTTCTTTTTTCTTTGACTTCCTCTGAGCCAGCAAACATCTTCTCAAGAGCCTCCCACAGCTCTTTAGTAGTTTTGTAACTTCTGAAGTTATGAAAAACTTCATTTGGAAGGCACATTTGGATAGCTCCTAGTGCCTTGAAGTCCACCTCCATCTTCTTTATGTCCTCTTCTGAGTACTTGGAGGGTTCCTTTGGAACTGGTGGTCCTCCAGAGTCAGCAGAGGCCACCATGGGAGTGTAGGGTCCATCCCTAATGGATTTCCACATCCCGTACTCCTGATAACAGAAAAAGCTTTCCATGCGATTCTTCCACATGTCGTAGTCTTCCCCAGATACCAATCTTGGTGGTCAGTTGATGCTGCCGATGTCTTCAAATCCATTGCTCTGTGCCATCTTTGTTTTTGGTGAATTGATGAAAGAGATAGTTTAGAATAGAACCAGAAGTGATTAAACAAGTGTGAGTTTGTTTAATCTGAGCCAAAGCTCTGATACCACTTGTAGGATCGTGAAAGTACAAGATGGTTCTGTTCTTAGTTGAAATTGGCGGAAACAATAACAACTACACAAGTATAATCGAGTAAACAGAAAGAATACTTTTAAAAACACTGTTGTATTAAGCTTTTGCAAACAAACGATTACAAATGAAAAACTCAATCAAAAAGCACACTTACAATGAAGTGTTTACACAGTATTTATACTCACTTAGAATCAAGACAGCCCCTTGATTCTAAGGATCAGATCTAACACAGACCGTTGATCTTTTGTATATAGCTAACTATTACACGTTTAGTCTAAAACTAGTTAACTTTATTGAAGCGTCTTCTTTATGCATTATTACTTGCATGCTTGGAGCCATTGAGGTTCCTTCTGCTTTGAGTGTGTCAGTTGCTTTTGCAGAAATTTGTCAGTGACGCTTGGCATAGATAGTCAGCTGCAACGATTTGACTTCAAGGCACGCGGCTGTCAACAGCAAAGATGTGGATCAGCAGCAAGATGTAACCATCCAAAGCTGCTGATGATTTGCCTGTCAGCAGCATCAAGTGTTGATGCTGCTGAGAAGCCTATCCTCAGCAACTTTGGTCTTCAGCAGATAAGGCTATCCGCAGCAGATTTGTTCTTCAGCAGGAGAACAAGTATCCGCAGCAGATAACCTTGTCTGCAGCATTTTGTTGGTCAGCAGCAAACTCTGAGATCATCAGCATTTGTACTTAGAGAATTTTGTAGCCATCAGTCTTTGTTTCTACAAGTTTACAACGCTTAACAAATGATTTAAATGTGTTTGCCAAAATAGGATGCCATGCAAGAATAATGTGTGACTCATGTGGGTGCTTTCTAGCCACATATCTTATGCATTCAATGACCTGAGATAAACATGCTAAAATGGGTCAACATAATGTTGGTGGGTTCACATGTTAAATGTAATGGAAATCATATCATGAATTGTATTGGAAAATCATATATTGACAATGCATGGAAAAGCATATGTTGAAAATGCATGGAAAAGCATATGTTGAAAATGCACGGAAAAACATATTTACTCTACACAACCATTGTTGATCAAACAAAACCAAAAATTATCATAAGTCCGTCAACCGAAGCTCAACTATAGTCACTGAAAAAGGAAAAGGATGTGGTTCGCCTCTTTGTGCCATGCACATGGATGGATTAGGTCAATTATGTACCCGTTCGACCTCCAGTCGAATTTAGCGCTACTTACCCGGGCAGGGGTTGTTAAACCCAACAGTATTGTTTATGATCACCTCGCTATAGAAAAATTAACGGTTGATTCTGAGAGGACTTTGTATACACCAGTATAACATATATAATTAATGTAACTGGGTAAGCATGGAAATATGAATTTTGAAAAATGTATTTGAACATGTATCTCACCCCAAAAGGATAATGAGTAAAACGGGGCCGTGAGAACTCACTTGATAAAACGGCAATGATATGCAAGTCTTAGCAAATCCAGCTAAATGGGACGACCTACTTGTGCCCTAGGAAACATTTAGGGCTTTAAGGTCTAAGTATTTTAAATGCTTGACTATGAACTCTATGCATCCAAAGAGTTTTTTGAAAAGTGACTTTGACGTTTCACATATGTTTTGACTTGACGACCCGTTGGTGGTTTTGACTTGACGACTCATTGGTGACCCATTGGACTTAAACATTCAAATCCTAATATTGAATTCAAACCTCCTTTGAAATAGTATATTATCGTCTAATAAACACCTTAGCACATTCGATTGGAATTTAGAACTTGAAACACAACTTTTGATACATTAAAGTTTCCCGAATTGGAAAGTCAAATTTTTGAGTCCTAAACATGGCAACTTTGCAAAGTTAATGTTCATACATGAAATTAGGCATGTTATAACACATATAGAACATCCCAAGGTTTACTTGCTAAAAATAGACAAACAAGCGAGTTTCGGAAAATTAAAGTTTCCTATTATAGCAAGACCATGTCAAATTGTCAAGTTCATGGATACACAACACACATCATCATGCAACGCACATAGTTAAGTGTCACTAAGTCATTTAAACCTTCTAATCATGTTAATAACTGCAAACACAACTTTTGGAAAAATAGAGTTTCCTTATTTAGAAACCGGGCTCTAAAATTCATACACATGCATTTTAATCTGTCATTTTGGTCAACCATTCTTCCATAATGTTAACTACACTTGTTTCATGCTTTGAATACAACCAAACATCAAGTGTTCATACATGTTAGGAAATAAAATTTCTAAAAATAGAAAATGAGCTTAAAAGGATCATGGACATGTGATTTTACCGAAAGAAAATCATGCAATCTCTATATCTAGTGTTTATGCATCATTTCCACCAAAAAAAATCTCATCATAACTTCTTTTAATAAAAACCCAAAAATTAATGTTACTATAAATAGAACCGAGCATGAAATCTCATATGACCAAAAGTTCTAGAAAGCAAATCTACACATATTATCCATTCTTTATGCATATCTAACCATTTTCCATCAACAAATAACCTAAACATGGCATCTATCATGAAACCCAAAATTAAAGTTTCCTAAAATAGCAAAACCGAGCATGCATGTATCATCCAACACTTTTGACAACAAAGTTTGCACATGTTATCCATCTACAACTATTGTTACAACATAATCTATCATCAAATCAACAAAATCTCATCATCTAGCACATGCACATATAATAAAGTTTCCTTTAATGGAAACCGAGCCTATGAACAAAATTCGGGACCAATGTCACCAACAATAGGTACCATTTGAGTTATAAAACACATTTCCTTTAAGAATCCATGGTTAATCTTTCAAAAAAAATGAGTTTTCTTTGGACGCATTTCATATGAACATGAAGATGAAAAATGAAAAAAAGAGGGTTTTGATCTTACCAAAGTTGAAAATGGATGGAATGCTGGATGAAATCTCTTGCAAATGTTTGATTCTTGATCTTGGAAGCTTGGATTTGATGAATGAAAGATAAAAAAAATAAAAAATGGTGGAGATGGTGGAGTGGTGGTATTTTCGGCTCAAAGAAGAAGAGAGTGAGGAGAGGTGAAAGATGGAAATGGGGGAAATGGGGGGTATTTATAGGGTCATTTGACTCCGAGTGGTGGAAAACGAATAGTCACCGATTTATTGACGAAAATCCCGAATAGGCATCAACGAAATTATTTAAAAATAATTTGACTCATATTTGTATGTTTAACATATAAAATTTTTGGATTTTTATTTGTAAATGTCGGTTCATACTGCAGACTGGCCGGACAGCGTTAAAACAGAAAGTTTCTCAGAAAATTCCCGAACAATTCACAAAGCCTTGATATAATATATCACAGTACTACATGTAATTTTTTCGCACCAAATTTATGTCTAAGTGTATGCCTAGAATTAATTAGCTAGCTAGTGCACACCGCGTGTCCACTAGACTGTGCTGAAAATAAAAGTATTTCTATAAATCACCGAAAAATTCAGGTAGACATGATTAATTAAATAACAGTGTTACATATAATTTATACACACAGATTACATGTCTACGTATTTGTTTTAAATTATCACCAACGGTCGTGCTGTAGGACGCGTGTTTAACCGGGTAATCTTCTAGATTACCGACACATGTAAACGGATTGACTTACTCAATGTGAAATGGACTTAATTACTATAAAATTATGTGTGACACATGTCTAATAATGTAATATGTATCTCATTCGGGTATGGATATCAACCTGAAATTTGTCGGGTGTCACATTATTCCCCAGTTGAAAGGAATTTCGTCCCGAAATTCAGCTTGCGGTAATAGCGGATGGTGTGGTCTAGAATAAGTGTGGGTGCTTGCACTTTATCTGATCTTCGCGCTCCCATTTGAACTCTTGTCCGCGTCTGGAATTCCATCGGTCCTTGAATATCGGAATGCGACTCTGTTTCAGTTGCTTAACCTCGCGGTCTAGGATTTCCATTCGACGAAATGTAGTTGTTCGTCGATTTGTACCTCCTCGAGAGGTATCGTCCGTGTCTCATCGTGTAGACACTTCTTCAGGTTGGACATATGGAATACACTGTGGATATTCTGTAGCTCTTCCAGTAGGTTGAGTTGGTAGGCAACAGGGCCAATCCTTTGCAGGATCTCAAATGATCCTATGTAGCGAGGGTTCAGTTTCCCTCGTTTACGAAAACGGATTATGCCTTTCCAAGGCGCAACTTTCAGTAACACTTTGTGACCTACTTGAAACTCTACTGGTTTACGCTTTTGATCAGAGTTGATTTTCTGTCTGTCTTGAGTGGATTTCAGTCTATCTTGGATTTTGAAAATTTTCTAGGTTGTCTCGTGGACAAGCTCTGGTCCAGTAAGCTGACTATCTCCGACTTCAGCCCAACAGAGTGGTGACTGACACTTTCTTACATAAAGTGCTTCAAATGGTGCTGCCTTGATACTCGTGTGGTAACTGTTGTTTTATGAAAATTCAACCAATGGTAAGTGAGTATCCCAACTGTTGCCAAAATCTATCACACAAGCTCTTAATATATCTTCTAGAGTTTGATTGGTTCGTTCACTTTGAACTTCTGTCTGTGGGTGATAGGAAGTGCTCAAATCTAAGCGTGTTCCCAACGCTTCTTGTAATGATTGCCAGAATCAGGAAGTAAAACGACTATCCCTATCTGAGATGATGGAGACTTGAACTCCATGCCTTGAAACTACTTCCTTTAGATAAAGCCGGGTCAACTTCTCCATTTTGTCATTTTCTTTGATTGGAAGGAAGTGTGCGGATTTGGTTAAACGGTCAACGATCACCTAGATGGTGTCGTATCCGCTCGGGTTTTGGGTAACTTCGTGACGAAGTCCATTGAAATTTGTTACCACTTCCATTATGGAATTTTCGGCTGCTTTAGTAATCCTGATGGTTTCTGGTATTCCGTCTTAACCTTGGCGCAGGCTAGACATTTTTCGACGTATGTGGCAATCTCGGCTTTCATGTTTGGCCACCAGTAGTTTGTCTTGAGGTCTTGATACATTTTGTCAGAACCAGGGTGAATCGAATACCTTGACTTATGTGCCTCATCCATCACTAAGTCTCGTAAGTTCCCATGGTTCGGTACCCATATCCAATCCATGTAGTAACGCACACCATCGGATATGATCTCAAACAGTTTCTCCATGCCTCGTAGGCCTTCATTTTCTAAATTTTCCTCCTTGAGAGCCTCGAGCTGAGCGTCACGTATCTAGATAGTAAGATTCATGTGGATTGTCAAGGTTAATGATCACACTCGACGTGGTTTGAGTTGTTCTTTCCTACTTAGGGCATCAGCAACTACGTTTTCCTTTCCCGGATGGTAACAGATTGCGCAGTCGTAATCATTAAGTAATTCGACCCATTTGCGTTGTCGCATGTTCAACTCTTTTTGATCAAATATGTGTTGGAGACTTTTGTGGTAAGTGAAAATCGTACATTTGGTACCATACAGGTAGTGTCTCCAGATTTTGAGTACAAAAACCACGGCTCCCAATTCCAAGTCATGGGTGGTGTAGTTCTTTTCGTGCACCTTGAGTTGTCATGAAGCATATGCGATAACCTTCTCCCTTTGCATCAGTACACAACCAAGTCCTTGGTGTGACGCATCGCAGTAGACTACGAAGTCGTCGTTTCCTTCAGGTAGTGCTAAGATCGGTGCGCTGTAAGGTTTTAACTTGAGTAACTGAAATGCATCTTCAGTTCTTTCATTCCAATCATACTTCGCGTCTTTCTGTGTCAAAGCAGTCAATGGTTTCACAATCTTTGAAAAGTTTTTGATAAACCTTCAGTAATATCCGGCAAGTCCAAAAAATTGTCGTATTTTGGTTGCGGTTTTAGGTGTTCGCCAGTTTCTTATTGCTTCAATCTTGGTTGGGTCAACGTGTAAGCCCTTCCCATTTACCACGTGACCTAGGAAATGCACTTCCCTAGTCCAGAAGTCGCACTTTGAAAACTTAGCGTACAACTTCTCGGTTTTCAATAATTCTAGAATGAGTCTTAGATGTTCAGCGTGTTCCTCGTCGTAGCGAGAATAGACCAAGATGTCGTCAATGAACATAATAACAAACTTGTCTAGGTAGGGTTTGCACACACGGTTCATAATATCCATAAACACTACGGGTGAATTGGTCAAACCAAATGGCATAACCAAAAACTCATAGTGTCCATATCGAGTTCGGAATGCCATCTTGTGTATGCCCTCCTCTTGGATTCTTAGCTGATGGTACCCCGACCGTAAGTCGATCTTGGAGTAATAACTCGATCCTTGTAGTTGGTCGAACAAATCGTCTATTTTGGGTAGAGGGTATCGGTTCTTGATGGTTACTTTGTTCAATTCCCTGTAGTCGATGCACATACGAAATGATTCGGCTTTCTTTCTTACAAATAAGACAGGTGTTCCCCAAGGCGAACGACTTGGTCGGATAAATCCTTTATCTAGCAACTTCTGTAGTTGGTTTGATAACTCCTGCATTTCCGACGGCGCCAGTCGGTATGGTGACCGCGCTATCGGAGTAGCTCCTTGGGTAAGGTCGATTCGGAATTCAACTTGTCGCTGCGATGGGAGTCCCGGTAAGTCTTCAGGGAATACTTCAGGAAAATCATGAACAACTGGTATGTCCTCGACCATCCTCTCTTCTGTCCGGTTCTCCGTTACATGTGCTAAGATGGCTAGTATCCTTTCCGTAGATACTTCTGGGCTTTCATACATGAGTTGATATTCAGAGGAATCTCGCTCCTTTCTCCTTGTATTGCAAGTGTTTCTCCATCTAGTAGGGTTAATCTGATAATCTTTTCGCGGCATACAATCTCCTCTCCATTCTTGGTCATCCAGTCCATACCGATAATCACGTCAAAACTCCCTATTTTAACGGGTAGTAGATCTATTTCGAAGGAATGATTAGCTAATTCTAGGACACAGCTTGGAATAATGTGGTTGGTTTTGATTAATTTACCGTCAGCTAGTTATACGGTATACTAGTTATCTAGCACAGTAGGGTCGATATCAAGTAATGGACTAAATTCATTAGACACGAAGATTCTTTCAGCACCAATATAAAACACCATAGATGCAGAATGGTTGTTTAGAAGGAACGTACCCGTGACGGTGTCGGGGTTCTGTTCGGCTTCTCCTGCTACAATCACAAAGGCTTGCCCTTTGGCGTTGTTGTTATTGTTTCTGGGCTTCCTGTTCCTTGGGCAATCCTTTGAAAAATGTCCATTTTGCCCACAAGTGTAACATGCAGGGGTTGCTCCAGTGTTTGGAATTGTTCCTCTCATCCTACAATCCTTGGCCGCATGGCCAATCCTCTTGCACTTTTGGTACCTCACCTCTTCACATGTGCCATTGTAGTGTAAATTGCATCGATTGCACTTTGGTAAGGTTCCCGTGTAAGCTCTCCTTGGATTATTATCAGCTTGACCTGCGGTGTAGGCTCTGGTAGTTTCTTGCCTTTTCTGTGGTGGTGGTGGATTAAATGACCTTGAAGAACTACCTTCGCACTTTCTCTTGTTATCAGCATGTTTGTCAAAGAGTCCCTGACGAACGGCCTGGGACGTCAGGTTGTGCGCCAATCGGATTGCTTGCTGGATTGTTGTAGGTTCAGAAGATGATAACATACCCTGGATTTGCGGGGCCAGTCCCCACAGATAACGCTCAATACGCTTCTCTTGAAGTGTTACCATATGAGGACACAATCCTGCCAAATCATGAAATTTCAATGTGTAATCCACCACATCCGGTCCATTCATTTTCAAGTTCCAAAACTTTTCCTTAAAATCCTGGATCTCATTTCATGTACAGTACTCATCCCTTAACAGCTTCTTGAAGTCTGCCCATGGCATAGCATTCGCTGCTTCCAAGCCCATCGCTTGGACATTGGATTTCCACCAGGTGAGGTCCTGTCCCTCAAAAGTTTCAGTAGCGAATTTCACCTTTGAAGTTTCTGGACAGTTGCACATATCGAAAGTAGACTCTACTTTCTCAATCCATCGTACCAAGTTAACGGCTCCATCCCGCCCATTGAAAGAGAGCGGTTTGCAGTTAAGGAAAAGCTTGTAGGTGCATACTGGGGGATTTTATCCTTGTCATCTGCATTCTGGTTGCTTGGTAAGGCTGCAATAGCTGCAACTACTCTTTGGTTAATCAGGGCCTCCATCTGTGCTGCCGTCATTGTTGCTTGGCGGTACGGCATGTCTCTTCATATTATAATGTTAGCAAAAGTTAGATTATATGTAACATACAACCAACACATATATACAAAAATAACACGTGTGCGATCCCCATCTGTCTCTCCGCCTCAGCAAGGCGGTCAGATAAAATGGTAATCCTGGCAGCATCCCTCTAGCGATCCTCCGTCAGTCGGGACACCTGCTCCTGTAGGGTTTAAAGTGCAGTATCGGACACTTGCACAAACACATGCTCAATTCTCTGCTCAGTCTCCTTCCCCAGACCCTCTAGGGACAGAACCTTTTCCTTAAGGTGTTTCACTTGCTTCAGATTGCCGCGTATCCTCTTTTGACCCCTCCGTAGATCGTCTAGTAGATCATCGTAACGGTTGCATCGGGCTACCAGAGTCGGGATCGTGCGCTTGATCGGCTCCCCGGTAATCGGTAAGGCACGTGGTCCATGAGACGACTCCCCAATCTCGGTCACAGGAGGTATTCCTTCCTCCTTAACCTAGTCTCGTAATGTATCAGATACGAACGTCCATCTCCTTGCTTTAACCCTAATCTTCTTACGCTTAGGCTCAGGGGCAAGCGTGCTTAAATGAGAGGGTGCTGCCCTGTTCTTCGGGGTATGCTGGACTAGTGGGCCATAGGGGCGATGTCAGTGTGGGTAGGCGATGTCACAAGTGGCCATCTCGTGGGTCTCCTCAGCTGTCATGGCCTCAGGCTCCGTCTTTGACTCAGCATCATCATCCTCAGTCGGTTCTTCTTCTGACTCCTCAGTAATAGGGGTGAGCAAAGTTCGGGTATACCCGAATGAGACCGGAGCCCGACCCAGAAAATACCCGAACCGATTTATAGTATTTAGGCTTTCAGTCGGGTCTAATATTCAGCACTTTTCGGGTTCGGGCTCGGGCCCGGGTTTAGACCGGAAACCCGAATTAAAAGGACAGACTCGAATTATTTAGAAACTAGCCCAAATTCTTTATATGCTAGTCTGTTTCAACTTCAATCAGGTTTAGTAATTCTTACGGTTTGGGGTATGCTAGTCTGCTTCAACTTACATTACAAAATCTTTATATTAAAAATCAAAATCATTCGATCAGAAACTGGTTTTAACAAATCAAAATCAAATCTAATATTAAAATAAATTGAGTATAAAGATAACTACAAATCAGGTTTAGTATTCCTTAGAATTTTTTAAATTAAGTATAAAGATAACTACAAATCAAAATCAAATCTAATCTTAAAATAAATTGAAAAATACCCTACTTATGCAACACATTCGATCAGAACTGGTTTTAACAACAATTGAGATTTCAGAAACTTACCTTCAGGCTTCAGCAATCAATTTACCCGGAAATCAATTATTCCGAGCCTCCCAGGTCCATAAGGAAGAAGTCTTCAGCAAACTTTGGCTAATTTTTCAAGAAAAACGCAACAGCAAGGTTAGATTATGAGTGAATTTGAATAGTATTATATATATTATATACATGTATAATCTAACTGTGTTTATATAACCGTGTTAAAGCACCAATTGAGATTATGACTGCATTTGAATAATCTAACCGTGTTTATATACATGTATTTTAATCGTTTGACCCGTTTGATTATATGCTATAATCAAACGGGTCAAACGGTAAAAATAAATGTATATGAAAACGAAATCTTGATCAGCATGCTTTTATATATTTTTTTTGGTTTTACCTCATTGCACGATAGAGTGGCCTGTACCATACTACATAGGAAAGGGGTACTCCAAGAAGTGCGTAGATTACTGCAGGGAAAAAGATCTTGACACCTGTGTATGGAAACATATAGAAGCTCAGAACTTCACAATGCCTTATTTCCCACCGTTTTAAGCTAAATAAATAATATTCACTTTCCACCGCCTTTGATCCGACACACAATCACCGCTATGACGTTAAATGTAAGGTAGAGAACTAGACCTGAATACACAAATTAAATAAAACATTTAGTTACTGTAACAATCACTTTTGTAAAGATACTGAATGATTGCAATACATATATTAGTACTTAAATACAAAAGTTTGTTCCCATTGACATATTTGTGTTCCTTTCGAATAAAACAATCCAGAAGTTTCAAGTGTGTGCTTATATGTTATAGCTTTTTTATCAGATTATAACTTGGTTTCCTTTTCTTGTTGATTAAGGTAAGATGGATCCTCTGAATGTCGAGCACTTATCAAGTGAAGAATCTCACGGGGGAGATAAAAGGAAGGCAAAACAACCGGTACAAAAGAAAACAAATCAGAAAAAAAGTAAATAGACGGTATGTTCTGCAGTTTGGGAGGTGTTTGATACTAAGTATACTGACGAGGAAGCGATTGTAAAGGCAAGATGCAAATACTGCAAGAAAGGTATGCGTTGCGACTCAAGAAAAAATGGCACAAGCGCACTGAAACGACAAATTGATATATGTCCAAAAAACCCTAACAAGATGAGGGTCAATCCAACTTGTTTGTGAAAAAGGATGACGATGTTGCGGGTGAGGGTAGTGTGAAAATTTGGAAATTAAGTCAAGAAAAAGGTAGAAAAGCCGTAGCCGAGATGATCATACTAGATGAGTTACCGTTTACTACAGTAGAACATGAAGGTTTTCGGAGGCAAATGGAAACACTGTGTCCGAATTTTAAGATACCAAGCCGGTCTACGGTATCTAGAGATTGCGCAAAATTATTTTTAGATGAAAAGACGAAGCTAAAGACTTATTTTATCCGGAGTAAAACTCGAGTGTGCCTAACAACCGACACATGGACGTCGATACAAAGGATAAACTACATGTGTGTGACGACACACTTTATTGATGACAACTGGGTGTGTCACAAGCGAATCATCAATTTCAAAACAATATTTAGCCATAAAGGAGAAGATATAGCTCGAGTATTAATTCAATGTTTAAGAGAGTGGGACATTGAATATGTTTTCGCTGCCACATCTAATGATGCTACCATGGCTATTCTAAAATCTAAATTACTAAACCAATTGGTTGAAGGAAAATACTTGCATGTCCGTTGCATGGCACATGTAATAAACCTTATCATTAAAGAAGGTCTGCAAGAAAAGGTAGGGGCAGTCGATCATATAAGAAATGCGATCCGATATGTTAGACAAACTCCTAAAAGATTGGATGCATTTAGGCAATGTGCAAAGGATGTTAATGTTAAAACTAATGCAATGGTGTCCTTAGATTGCCCTACGAGATGGAACTCGACTTATGAGATGTTGGATACAGCTGAAAAGTTTGAGAAAGCTTTTGAAGAGTATGACATGAAAGATTCAAACTACTCAAGAGATTTAGTTGAGGTTCCAACAATTGCTGATTGGATTTTCACGAGACATCTAGCGGGTGCTTTAGAGTTGTTTAAACGCAAAACCATCAAAGCTTCTGCTTCGACAAAGGTATTCCTATTTCCTACTTTAATTTTTTATAATTTATCTTAATTAATAAGTTCAACTTACACATGTTATAAACATGTGGTTAATGAATTTTCTAAAGAAGCAAGGGATATTGATAAGCACCTCCTAACGATGAAGGCGTCAAATGAATTCTACTATAACCAAATGCTATCACACGTACCTTCAAACACGGGTCTAATATGGATGCAAAGTACAACAAATTATTAAACTTATCATCATTCCTCTAATATTTTTCAAACTTTCCCTGCATTGAACCACCCATTCTTTTACTCGTGAATATTTACAGCTGAAAAAAAACAAGAGGAGACGGAAGATGATATTAAAAAAAAGGTTGTCGAATTTGTTAAATCTATAGTGAAAGAATTGGAGGTACTTTTTGATCAATATGAATCCACGAAACCTCCGGCTAACGTTTCACAAAGTGGAGTAAACGTTGATCAATATTCACAAGGAGATGATAATTTTTTTAGTGAGTTTAAATCGGATGGTGGTTTTAGCTCCTACACCACTAAGTCGGAACTTCAAATGTACCTTGATGATAAGGAGGAAGGTCATTACCCAGGATTTGATATCCTTCAATGGTGAAAAGTTTCTGCTTCGAAATACCCAGTATTAGCGAATATGACGAAAGGTATGATATTACACTAATAATATTCTATATAACTATTAATTTATTTCTACTATTCATATCACCTTTTATTGTTTGTTATTGTAGACATATTAGCTATTCCCGTATCTAGTGTGGCTTCTGAGTCGGATTTTAGTACGGTCGGAAGAGTTGTGGAAACGTTTAGAAGTTCTTTCTCCACTCTGATTGTTGAAGCACCGATATGCAGACAAGATTGAATCCGTAAGTCAAGTAAAGAAATAGACGGTGTTAAAAACTTGATAGACTTTGATGATCTTGGAAAAGGTAATATGAGATTACACAAGTTTAGATTTGTTAATATTGATTAAATATATAACTTTCATTCTTTTATTTTATAGAAATTGCTGATAGCCTTGACTTGAGTCACATACCCGAATGAGCTCGATTAACTAGTGGGTTCGGATGAATATGGAAAAGGTGAAGACGCTTTTTATGTTTTTATTTCATTGTTGCGTGTGGTTCAATTAATACATTTTTATTTCATTATTAGGTAGTTAGGTTGAGTTCAATTCCTTTTTATTTCATCATATATTTAACTCTTAATATTTTTGCATTGAATTTGACACAACTTATTTTATGTTTGATGATTACTTAAAGTCAATTATGGGTCGTGCTTAGAATTTATTAGTTGTATTGTATGCATGTATGCAGTTTGACTTGTTGCAGGTCAAAGGTGTACAACCAAGCTTTGACCTGAATGTGTATGTAGTTCATATGCAATTGAATTTATTTTATGACAATTAACTAATCCATCACCATTTTAACAGTCAATGGAGGACAATTAAGCTTTCAATGGACAATTTAAAGGATGCAGTTCATATGCAATTCTCATAGACATTTTGTCGAGCACTTGATATGCATATTTCCATTTCAATGTTACCAGTTATATTTTATTTAATTAACTTAGTAACAAATTCAGTATCACCGCTGATCTTGATGTTCCTTTATGACTGCTGCAATGTTCCTTCAGCTCAGTCGGCCTTGAATTAAGAGTATTACCCGGCCTTGACTGCTGCAACTCGTGTAATCCGACCACCGTTAAACTCAATTCATCGGGTTTTCTCTAAATGCCTAACCCGAGGTACCCGAACGCGAAGAAGACCGTAACCCGTATATATAACCTAGGGTCTTGATCTCATATGTTTTGGGTTACGGGCCGGGCCGGGCCGGGTTATGCACTTTTCGGGTCGCCTATACTAAAAGCTCACCCCTACTCAGTAGTAGTGTCGTTGGAGACAGGGTCCTCTGATACTGTCTCATCAGATGAGGTGTCTACTGGCGTCGATGGCGTGCACTCATACTCGTCCTCGGAATCCGAGATCTCAATTGGCTGGATTGCAGCTAACATGTTCCTGTAACAGGTCAACCACAAATTTATATCTTACATGAGTATTCTAAGTGTATGTGAGAATACTAAGTGTACGTGCGGATGTGAAATGCAAATGAGACATCGGTTACAGTCTAAGTCCACTATATGCAACCTAGTTCACTACAACCAATGGCTCTGATACCAGTCTGTCACACCCCCCAAATTCCACTTCGGGCTATTCCCGAGGGGCATGACTCGAGAGGATCTTTACCATTGAATTACTTCGAACGACCACTAAATGGTTTTTAAAATACCTGTTTTAATGCATAGCTCGAACGAGCTCAAATTAAGTTTGACAAAGTTCAAAGTAAATGTGCGGAAGCAATGTTTAAAAGTTTACAATGCTTAACAAATGATTTAAAAGCGTTTGCCAAAATATGATGCCATGCATGAATAGTGTGTGACTCATGTGGTTGCATCCTAGCCACATATCCTATGCATTCAACAACATGAGATAAACATGCTAAAATGGGTCAACATAATGTTGGTGAGTCGCAAGTTAAATGTAATGGAAATTGTGTCATGAAATGTATTTGAAAATCATATATTGACAATGCATGGAAAAGCATATGTTGAAAATGCATGGAAAAACATATGTACTCTACACAATCATTATTGATCAGACAAAACCAAAAATTAACATAAGTCCGTCAACCGAAGCTCAACTGTAGCCACTGAAAAAGGAAAAGGATGTGGTTCGCCTCTTTGTGCCATGCACATGGATGTATTAGTTCAATTATGTACCCGTTCGACCTCTGGTCGAAGTTAGCTCTACTAACCCGGGCAGGGGTTGTTAAACCCAACAGTACTGTTGATGATCACCTCACTATGGAAAAACTAACAGTTGACTCTGAGAGGACTTTGTACACACCAGTACAACTTATATAATTAATGTAACTGGGTAAGCATGGAAATATGATTTTTGAAAAATGCATTTGAGCATGTATCTCACCCCAAAAGGATAATGAGTAAAACGGGGCTGTGAGAACTCACCTGATAAAGCGGTAATGATATGCAAGTCTTAGCAAATCTGGCTAAATGGGATGACCTACTCGTGCCCTAGGAAACATTTAGGACTTTAAGGTCTAAGTATTGTAAATGCCTAACTATGAACTCTATGCATCCAAAGAGTTGTTTGAAAAAGTGACTTTGATGTTTCAAAGATGTTTTGACTTGATGACCCCTTGGTGACAAGTTGGACTTAAACATTCAAATCCTAATATGTAATTCAAACCTCCTTTGAAATACTCTATTATCATCTAATAAACACCTTAGCACATTCGATTGGAATTTAGAACTTGAAACACAACTTTTGATACATTAAAGTTTCCCTAATTGGAAAGTCAAGTTTTTGTGTCCTAAACATGGCTACTATGCAAAGTTAATGTTAAAACATGAAATTAGGCATGTTATAACACATATAGAACATTCGAAGGTTTACTTGCTATAAATAGACAAACACGCGAGTTTCGGATAATTAAAGTTTCCTATTATAGCAAGAACATGTCAAATTGTCAAGTTCATGGATACACAACACACATCATCATGCAATGCACTTAGTTAAGTGTCACTAAGTCATTTAAACCTTCTAATCATGTTAATAACTTACAAACACAACTTTTAGAAAAACAGAGTTTCCTTATTTAGAAACCGGTCTCTAAAACTCATACACATGCATTTTAATCCATCATTTTGGTCAATCATTCTTACATAATGTTCACTACACTAGTTTCATACTTTGAATACACCCAAACATCAAGTTTTCATACATGTCAGGAAATAAATTTTCTAAAAATAGAAAACGAGCTTAAAAGCATCATGGACATGTGATTTTACCGAAAACAAATCATACAATCTCTATATCTAGTGTTTATGCATCATTTCCACCAAACAAATCTCATCATAACTTCTTTTAACAAAAACCTAAAAATTAAAGTTACTATAAATAGAACCGAGCATGAAATCTCATATGACCAAAAGTTGTACATAGAAAATCTACACATATTATCCATTCTTTATGCATATCTAACCATTTTCCGTCATCAAATCACCCTAAACATGGCATCTATCATGAAACCCAAAATTAAAGTTTCCTAAAATAGCAAAACCGAGCATGCATGTATCATCTAACACTTTTTACAACAAAGTTTGCACATGTTATCCATCTACAACTATTATTACAACATAATCCATCATCAAATCAATAAAATCTCATCATCTAGCACATGCACATATAATAAAGTTTCCTTAAATGGAAACCAAGCCTATGAACAAAATCCGGGTTCAATGTCACCAACAATATGTACCATTTGAGTTATAAAACACATTTACTTTAAGAATTCGTGGTTAATCTTTCGTAAAAATGAGTTTTCTTTGGATGCATGTTCATATGAACATGAAGATGAAAAATGAAAAAAAAGAGGGTTTTGATCTTACCAAACTTGAAAATGGATGGAATGATGGATGGAATCTCTTGCAAATGCTTGATTCTTGATCTTGAAAGCTTGGATTTGATGAATGAAAGATAAAATAAAAATAAAAATGGTGGAGATGGTGGAGTGGTGGTGGTTTCGGCTCAAAGAAGAAGAGAGGGAGGAGAGAGAAAGTGAAAGAGTGGAGGTGAAGAAATGGTGGGGATTGGGGGTATTTATAGGGTCATTTGACTCCGGGTGGTGAAAAACGAATAGTCACTGATTTATTGATGGAAATACCGCATAGGTATGAATGAAATTATTTAAAAATAATTTGACTCATATTGGTATGTTTAACATATAAAATTTTCGCATTTTTATTTGAAAATGTCGGTTCATACTGCAGACTGGCCGGACAGCGTTAAAACAGAAAGTTTCTCAGAAAATTCCCGAACAATTCACAAAGCCTTGATATAATATATCACATTACTACATGTAATTTGTGCGCACCAAATATATGTCTAAGTGTATGCCTAGAATTAATTAGCTAGCTAGTGCACACCGCGTGTCCACCAGACTGTGCTGAAAATAAAAGTATTTCTATAAATCACCGAAAAATTCATGTAAGCATGATTAATTAAATCACAGTGTTACATGTAATTTATACACATAGATTATATGTCTACGTATTTGTTTTAAATTATCACCAACGGTCGTGCTGCAGGATGTGTGTTTGACCGGGTAATCTTCTGGATTACCGACACATGTAAACGGATTGACTTGCTAAGTGTGAAATGGACGTAATTACTATAAAATTAAGTGTGACGCATGTCTAATAATGTAATATGTATCTCATTCTGGTATGGACATCAACCTGAAATTTGTCGGGCGTCACAACAACATATCAACTAGCGTGGGAAGATCTGAAGAGCATGATGATCAAGGAATACTGCCTTCGAAATGAGATGCAAAAGATTAAGACTGAGTTATGGAATTTACAAATGATTGGAGATGACGTGGCTGGATACACCGACCGTTTCAACGAACTAGCAATTCTGGTAACGCACATGGTCACACCAGAACATATGCGTGTTGAGAGATACTTATGGGGTCTCGCGCCCCAAATCCGTAGCATGGTAACTTCATCAAAAGCCGTGGATGCCAAAAGTGCCATATCTCTGGCCTTCAAACTAAGAGATGATGCTGTTCGAAATGGTTTGTTTGGGAAGAAGGAGAGTGAGGAAAGGAAATTCGGAGAAAAGAGAAAGTCGATGGGAAAGCAAGGTAACAAAGTTGGAAAGCAAGAATTCAAGAAACAGGAGACTGTGAAGGCCTTTGTAGCCAACACTGTGGAATAGAAAAGATACAATGGGACTCTTCCAAAGTGTAATAGATGTGGGTATCACCATAGCGGGAGATGCACTTGATGCGAAAAGTGCGAAAAGCCTGGACATGCAACTCAAGTTTGCCGAACCAATATCAACCCCATGGATAGAGCTAAACAATGATGTTATCCCAAGATGAAGAAGAAAAACAACAATCAGGCCCGAGGAAGAGCGTTTGTGATGGGTGCTGGGGATGGGTGCTGGGGATGCATGCTAGGACCCGAACATTGTCACTGGTACGTTCCCGATAAATAATCACTATGCCTCTGTACTTTTTGATATGGGTGCATATGAGCTTTGTGTCAAATGACTTTAAATCCTTACTCGGTATTAAGGCCAGCAAACTAGAACAAAGTTATACAATTTAAATAGAAAATGGGAAATTAATTAAAACCGGAGAAGTCATTAAGGGTTGTACTTTATGTTTAGAAAACCATACATTTAGTATAGACCTACTACCTGTTGATCTGGGGAGTTTTGACATCGTTGTTGACATGGATTGGTTATCAAAAAATCATGCCAAGATCGTATTTTTCAAAAAAATTGTACATATCCCACTACCAAACGGAGAGGTTCTTTCAGTTCAAGGTGAAAAGAGTGGAACGATGTTGAAGATAATAAACTGCATGAAAGCCCGTAAGTATCTACGAAAAGGCTATTATGCATTCCTAGCTCAGGTTATCGAGAAGAAGTCTCGCACCAAATCTCCTCATGTTAACTCCATAGATCAAATGGGCACTCGTCACTGTAACTCCCATAGTCGCGATCCATGAAAATCACTGCAAAGAACACTCAATCAAAATGATAAGTGTTTTGCGCACTTGTAAGTGCGCAGGAGAAAGCTCCTACGTACTTAGCAAGTACGCAAGAATAACTTTGCGTACTTGCTAAGTACGCAAGAGCATTTTGTCCTGCGCACTTGCTAGGATAGGTTGACAGAAGTTAAGTACGCAGACATTATAGCAAATACGCAGATTGTAATCTCAGTGCTTTTCTCTGTAACCTTCAAATGTTTATAATACAAAGAACGTTTAAAGTGTTTTTTCTTGTCGGTTTACTTTGTTTAGCTAGACTCTCTGCCTAGTCACGGGCATTCCGCACCCGGTCCGACTAGTAGACCCACTTGCATGTGACGATTCGCCACACCCGAGGGACCTACAAGTGGTATCAGAGCTTTGCTCCTAATTTCGAGTGTTGTGAATGAGTTTTGCAGAGTTTCTACCGAGTTTTTACATGCAAAAAGAAGTATTTTTGTTGATTTTTGTGATAAAATAGGGGTAGCTCTTGAGCACTATTTTAGAAGCAAAAATAACTCAAAAAATGATTTTTTTTTTTGTGTATTTGAGTGTTTTGAGCATCAAAGGTTGGTTAGAAACAAGTTTCTGACCCTTTGGCTCATTTGCATTGATCATCTGACAAATTTTTACCATCTCCGGCGAGTTTCAGGTGACCGGAAAAGTTTGGTGAAAGTTGCTGAAAAGGAGTTGTGTGTACTTACCATTTCTGGCAAAAAGTACAGTTTTGTGCGTACTTACTAAATACGCAAGATTTATCTTCTGCGTACTTATAAGTGCGCAAGACTTATCTTCTGCGTACTTATAAGTGCGCAAGACTGAACTTGTGCGAACTTAAGTTATATCCTGTGTACTTACATTTATTCCTACGTACTTACAAGTACCCAAGAGGAAATCTAAATACGCAAGACCATTTCTCAAGTGCGCAAGGCCAAAAATCAAGTGCGCAACTATGTCTGATTTTTCTGAAATTTGACTAAGTGTTCACTATGTCGAATCTTCAGAATCTTGGAAACCTGTTAAACTACGATAATGAGATCGGTACACCACATAAACCGCCAAAGTTGGTGAACGTGAACGATTATTCTAATTGGAAAGCACGTTTTGAGCACTACATTTCGTATACCGACTCATCGCTATGGATACCAATCCTTGAGGGATATAAGCATCCCACACACATCTATCTTGATGAAACCATGCCCAAACCTATCTCTAAGCTTTCCGACGAAGAAAAGAAAGCTTATGATCGAGAAAAGAAGGCACTTGGTTCGATCACTATGGCATTAACTCGGGAATTGTTCCACAGTTTCCGAGGTTATGACAATTCCAAGGATCTTTGGAAAGCTTTACAGAAAAGATTCGAAGGAAATAGTGACATCAAGAAGAGTAAGAGGGATCTTCTTAGGAAGCAGTATGAGTGCTTCAGATTTTTAGAGAACGAATCTTTAGATGACCTCATCTCTAGATTCTATGATTTAGAGATTGAGTTGAAGGCTTTTGAGCTCAAGTATCCAGATGAATAGATGGTGGAAAAGTTTTTCGATGCTTTACCACCCAAATTTGAGATGTACACAACCCTGATGAGGGAAAATCCTAAATTCTATGAGTTGACAGTAGAGGAGGCAATAGGAAAGGTGCAAGCTCATGACATGAACCTAAGAAGAAAGGAGAGCTCAGGAAGACCCCAGATACAAGACCCTTCTATGTATCATGGGACGACTTCTACATCCAAGTCATCGGGCTCTGGAATTGCCCTCTTCACTGGAAATCCTACTGAAGAAGACCACTCAACTGGGTGCGGTGCTCATGCATGCTATGCTTCAGGATCAGGGTTGGGATCTCATCATCAAAATACCTCCAGAAATCCTCCTGCTATGTCTTCGGCTAACCAATCAGCTATAGTCAGAATAGCTGAAGATCATGTAGCACTATTCTCATCTTGTATGCTTGCGTATGAGAATTTCATAGGTGGCAAGCTTACTGATCCAGAGACGATTGAAGAAGATTTTAATCAAGTGG
This sequence comes from Smallanthus sonchifolius, assembly GCA_023525975.1. Lineage (NCBI taxonomy): Eukaryota > Viridiplantae > Streptophyta > Magnoliopsida > Asterales > Asteraceae > Smallanthus > Smallanthus sonchifolius. The sequence continues at coordinate 55,766,065 of CM042022.1, read as the reverse complement.
ATCCTGATGACATGGATGACATGGATATTCAATGGAATATGGCCATGCTATTGAGGAGAGCCAAGCGTTTCCTGAACAGAACAGGAAGAAATTTTATTGGCGGGCATCCTAATGCCAAGGTCGGGTTTGACCAATCTAAGGCCAAATGCTACAAGTGTCTGAACTATGGACACTTTGCTCGTGAGTGTCAGAAAGACAGAGCACCAGCCTCTGCTTTTACCTGACCCAGCCAAGGAAACAGCCATGGCCACAACAAATCAAACCACCACAATCAAAGCCAAGGTGGAACGTCCAATGCACTGGTAGCCCAACATGACGAAAGCTTTGATTGGGGTGTTCATCTTGAGGATGCCATCATCGAACAAAGCCAGGTTGGTCTCATGGCTGAGATCATGGAGATGATGGAAGCAGAGAAAAGGGAAGCTTCTATGGCTGACCTAGAAGAGTCTACTACTGCTGCTACAGAGGAAGAAAAGAAAGCTGAAGAAAAGGAAGCTCCTGTAGCTGAGAAAGAGGAATCGACTACTGTTGTTGCTCTCATGGCCATTGGAGAAGCAACAAGTTCATCTTCTGAGGTAGACTCTAACCCTTTTTCTGTTATTTCATGTTCTAAATGTCTAGGGCTAAAACTTGGAAATTCTAGGCTCCAAAACAAAATCGAACCCCTAAGTATGGCAGCTCTATACTATAAAGAAAACGAAAAACGTTTTAAAGATTCTATTGAAACGTTGAAAAAAGAAAAATGTGAATATTCTCTAAAAATAAGCGATCAACAACTTCATTTAGACGTTGCATACGGGGGGTTAGAAAAACGGAACAATGAAATCAACAAACTGCAAAATGAGATCTTGCAGTTAAAATGCACTAATGAGAAGTTGAAAAACTCTCGCTTTGTAGTGGAACACTACGAATCTGTAGTGAGACAAATGAATGGGTTAGGGCTAGGTACTAATGCCATTCCTCCACCAGTGAGCGGGAAGTTTGACAATAGCTTAATAGACATTGATCTCACTTGTCTAGATGAGTCCTTTAATAAGGATGATTCCCCTAAAAAGGATGAATCCTCAAGTAAGGCTAACTCCACATCTAGTGAGGAGTTTGTTACTGCTTCTCAAGATGGGTCGGTTAACACTTACCCTGAAGGAGCAGTATCTGAGGAGTTGTTCACTGAACAAAAGGTAAAGAAAAACGTTATCACTAATGGTGATAATTGCATTTTAACTGAACCTGATATCATTGAAACTAATGATAATCTAAAGGTAATGCTTTATGGGGGTTATAAAAGTCTTAACCAAACAAAGAAAGAAGCTTTTTCAGCTCATTATGGGCTTGGGTATAAAGGAAATTTGGAAAAATACTATACCCCCAAAAACCAAACTGTAAAGGTTCAGACTACTATTCATAAACCAACTCCTCCTGCTCATAAGGCTGAGTTATCTAAGGCCAGATCTAATGAGCCTTACAAGAGAACTTATATAGACAAGAGGAACTGTTTTCACTGTTGCATGGTTGATCACATTATTGTGAACTATCCTTCTAAGAACCAAGGGAAACGGAATGTTGTTCCACAACCAGCTGTTATCCCCAGGTCGCCATCAGTGAAAGCTCCCAAAAATCCAAAACAAAATGTGGTGAAACCACCAGTCAAACCGATGGTAAAGCCTAAGATAAAGTCTGAAGCTAAACCATCTGTTACAAGAAAGGTAACGCAACATGCTGTACCTTGTGTATCTACATCTGGTAGTACACGTACTGGTGAGAAACCTATGGCGAAACTCTCAAAGCCACAGAGAAGAAGAAGAAACAAGAGGTTGAGAAAGCTGGAACAGCTGACTTTAGTTCAATTAGGTGAAGCTTCCACAAGTTCACCTGCTGTTGCTGAACCCAAGTCTCATGTTCTGGTTAAGAAACATAAGAGATCCTGGACTGCCAAATCCAAAACTTCTCAATCTCCTGGTTCTGATTCTTCTAAAGATTCATCAATTTTGAACAGTCATCATGACTGTGAGTTAAAGGAAGTAGTTTATTTTGAAAAGGATGGACGACCCAAGACCACAATGGCTTGGGTCTCCAAATCTAACTAATTCTTTTGTTACTCGTGTAGGGACGTCCGAAGGGTACTATCTCTAACCGCTGTTATGTAGATAGTGGATGCTCCTGGCACATGACAGGAAACATGGCCCTGCTTCAAGATGATAAACCATTCAGAGGCGGCTATGTGGCCTTTGCCGGAGAAAAAGGCGGCAGCATCACGTGTCAAGGCGTGGTTTCGAACGATTGTGTTAGCTTTGACAATGTCAACTTCTGCGAGCAGCTGAAGCATAACCTGTTGAGTGTCTACAAAATGTGTGATAAGGAGTACTCGGTGATGTTTGACAAGTCAGAAGGTCGGATTCTCAAACCCGGTTTTGAAGTTCCTGAAGATTGGATCCTGATGAGAGCGCCAAGAACAAACGACACCTATCATATCGATATGAGCGTGGCAACAACCACTTCATGAGTTGCTACTTGTTTGCTTACAAAAGCGACAGAGCTCGACTCCGTCTTGTGGCATAGGAAACTCGGACATATTTCGTATCGTAAAATGAATCATCTTGTCCGAAACGGTTTGGTAACCGGGGTTCCTAAGCTGAGATTTACCATTGCAGATGACTGTATGCCTTGTAAAAAGGGCAAACAGCAACGGAAGTCTCACAAGCTCAAGCTCCAAAACTCTATTGATACCCCTTTGGAGCTATTACATATGGATCTGTTTGGCCCCATAATTATCAGGAGTATTGGAGGTAAGTCGTTTTGTCTGGTTGTAACTGATGATTTCTCATGTTTTTCTTGGGTGCATTTTTTAGGTACTAAAGACGAGACTGCTGATATTCTTCAATACTTGATCCTGAGCTTGGAATCTCTATGCAAGCTGAAAGTTAGAAGAATAAGGAGTGACAACAAAACCGAATTCAAGAATCTAGAGATAAGGTCATCTAAAGATTCGTTCTCTAAAAATCTGAAGCACTCATACTGCTTCTTGAGAAGATCCCTCTTACTCTTCTTGATGTCACTATTTCCTTCGAATCTCTTCTGTAAAGTTTTCCAGAGATCCTTAGAATTTTCATAACCTCGGAAACTGTGGAACAATTCCCGAGTTAATGCCATAGTGATCGAACCAAGTGCCTTCTTTTCTCGGTCATAAGCTTTCTTTTCTTCGTTAGAAAGCTTAGAGATAGGTTTGGGCATGGTTTCATCAAGATAGATGTGTGTGGGATGCTTATATCCCTCAAGGATTGGTATCCATAGCGATGAGTCGGTATACGAAATGTAGTGCTCAAAACGTGCTTTCCAATTAGAATAATCGTTCACGTTTAGCAACTTTGGTGGTTTCTGTGGTGTACCGATCTCATTATCATAATTTAACAGATTTCAAAGATTCTGAAGATTCGACATAGTGAACACTTAGTCAAATTTCAGAAAAATCAGACACAGTTGCGCACTTGATTTTTGGCCTTGCACACTTGAGAAATAGTCTTGCGTATTTAGATTTCCTCTTGCGTACTTGTAAGTACGCAGGAATAAATGTAAGTACGCAGGATATAACTTAAGTTCGCACAAGTTCAGTCTTGCGTATTTATAAGTACGCAGGAGATAAGTCTTGCGTATTTAGTAAGTACGCACAAAATTGTACTTTTTGCCAGAAATGGTAAGTACGCACAACACCTTCTCAGCAACTTTCACCAAAATTTTCCGGTCACCTGAAAGTCGCCGGAGATGGTAAAAATTCGTCTGATGATCAATGCAAATGAGCCAAAGGATCAGAAACTTGTTTCTAACCGACCTTTGATGCTCAACACACTCAAATACATAACAAAAATCAGTTTTTGAGTGATTTTTGCTATAAAATAGTGCTCAAGAGCTACCCCTATTTTATCACAAAAATCAACAAAAATACTTCTTTTTGCTTGTAAAAACTCGGTAGAAACTCTCCAAACTCACTCACAACACTCGAAATCAGGAGCAATGCTCTGATACCACTTGTAGGTCCCTCGGGTGTGGCGGATCGTCACATGCAAGTGGGTCTACTAGTCTGACCGGGTGCGGAATGCCCGTGACTAGGCAGAGAGTCTAGCTAAACAAAGTAAACCGACAAGAGAAAACACTTTAAACGTTCTTTGTATTATAAACACTTGAAGGTTACAGAGAAAAGCACTGAGGTTACAATCTGCGTATTTGCTATAATGCCTGCGTACTTAACTTCTGTCAACCTATCCTATTTATACAAGACCTAAGTGCGCAGGACAAAATGCTCTTGCGTACTTAGCAAGTACGCAAAGGTATTCTTGCGTACTTGCTAAGTACGCAGGAGCTTTCTCCTGCGCACTTACAAGTGCGCAAAACACTTAGAGAATTTAGCAACATTCAGTATGTAAAAGTAAATACAACTCGATAAACTAATGCATAAAGACTCTTACATACAAAGACAATTACAAACAAGACAAGACAACCTAAGACTAAGACTCTATCTATCTAGAGTGTTTGTCACAGGAAAGTGCTTCAACAGAGGAGTCCCTTCCTTTTAAATAGCCAATACACTCCACCATTCTCTCATTTGCAAGTTCTAGAGAGAGAAACCATAGAGAGAGAAAGTTGGCGGATCAACCCGAGATTGAAGAAGTGTGTTACTCCATAGCTCATGAGCAAAACCTCCGAATCAGAAGCTCGATACAGGTAACGATCTGATCTAGATATGAGTTTTTGCTCGTTTTGGGGTTTTCAAGTTTTGGATAAAAAGATGGCTTTTTACGTATGAAACTTGAATATAAACAAAGATCTAGCATCTAGAAAGAAACGCAAACATTTTGAACGTAAAAAGTTCAGATCTTGACGAGGTCGGATCTGCATGCAAAAAGTTAAGGTTTTTGCGGGGAAGAAGGCTGCTCGCAAGCAGGTCCTGCGTACTTATCAAGTACGCAAGAAGCAAAGCCTACCTACTTATCAAGTACGCAAGAAGCAAAGCCTTCATACTTATCAAGCATGCAAGAACGAAGTCTGCGTACATATTAAGTACGCAAGAACAAGGCCCTGCGCACTTCCTAAGTGCGCAGGCATCAGATCTATGGGGATAAATAGCTGGTTAATGAAGTCAGTATGTTCACCTAGTTCAGTATGGTTAAACCGTTAGAGTCGGGATAGGATCTGATGTGTATTTAACTTCTCAATTCAGATCGTGCATGACGTTATTGGACCTTTGATTAGGACAGCCGAGACTAGCTTACTAGGTGAGTTCTAGAAGCCCTCTTTTAAATGTTTTAAAAATATTTTAGGCTGGTGTGCATAATTATGAAATTATGTTTACAGAATGATGTTTATGAAACGTGTTACGAAATGTTTTGTCAAAAGAAGTTTAAGAAGTATTCACGAACGAAATGTTATTTAATAAAACGTATGATGCTTTAACTGAAGAGAAGTAAAGGTTTTTATGAGAGTCACAAAATGAACGAATCTGCCATGGTTCCCTTGGGAATCGAAGTATGTATGTTACATAAAGTCCTTACCTTTATAGGGGCCTTTGTTGTTGAAGCACTTTTGTGTGACAAACACTTTGGATAGTGTCTTAGCTTATGAACTTGTCTAGTATGTATTAGTCTTTGTATGTTAGTGTCTGTATGTATTAGTTATCGAGTTGTAATTTCTAATGCATGTTATTGTTGTATAATTTCTCAAGTGTTTTGCGCACTTAGCATGTGCGTAGGAATTACTTCCTACGTACTTAGCAAGTACGCAAGAATACTCTGCGTACTTACTAAGTACGCATGAACAATTTTCCCCGCGCACTTGTTAAGTGAGCAAAGATCAGGTCTAGTATAAATAGAATAGGTTGACACAATTTACGTACGCAGACATTTGCACTCAGTATATTCTCTCTATAACCTTCAAGTTTATAATAGACGGAGTTTGAAAGTAATTCGTTGTCGGTTTACTCTGTGTTGCTTGATTCTCCACCTAGTCACGGGCATTCCGCACCCGGTCCGACCAGTCACACTCCCACACGTAACGATCTGAGACACCCGGGGACCTACAAGTGGTATCATTTTCCTTGTAGCTTAACGCTGCAATACGAAGGAGTTTGACTTTGTCCTGAAGCTTAGAATTTTCTTCTTTCAAGCCAAGACATTTGGAACATGAAATAACAGCAAAAGAATTAGAGTGTACCTCAGTTGATGAACTTGATGCTTTATGGGGGATATAAAAACATTAATCAAGTTAAGAAAAAAGCTTTTTCAGCTCATTTTGGGCTTGGTTATCAAGAAAATTTGCAAAAATATTATATTCCCAAAAACCAATCATCATCGGGTCAAACTACTATTCACCAAACAACTTCTCCTACTCATCATGTTGAGTCATCTAATGCCAGATCTAATGAGCCTTACAGGAGGACTTACATAGAAAAGAGAACTTGCTTTCACTGTGGTATGGTTGGTCACATTCTTGTGAACTCTCCGGCTAAGAACCAAGGGAAACAGCAAATTGTTTCACAACCGGCTGTTATCCCTAAGTCACCACTAGTGAAGTATTCTAAAAGTCCAAAAGCAAATGTGGTGAAACTACCAGTAAAACCAATGGTAAAGCCAAAGATCACATATGAGGCTAAACGATCAGTTTCAAAAAGGGGAAAGCTACATGCTAAACCTTGTGCATCTACCTCTGGTAGTGCACCAACTGGTGAGAAACCTGTGATGAAACTCTCTAAGCCACAGAGGAGAAGAAGGAACAAGAGATTGAGAAAGCTGGAACAGATGGCTGGAATTCAATCAGGTGAAGCTTCCAGTAGTTCACCTGATGCTGTTGAATCTAAGTCTACTGTTCCAGTTAAGAAGAAGAAGAAGAGGTCCTAGAATAACAAATCTAAAATTTCTCAATCTCCTGGTCCCAAATCTTCTAAAGATTCATCCATTTTTGACAGTCACGACTGTGAATTAATTGAGGTTGTTTATTTTGAAAAAGACGAACGACCCAAGACCACTATGGCTTGGGTCTCCAAATCTAATTAATTTCTTGTGACTCGTGAAGGGACATCCGTAGGGTACTATCTCTAATCGTTGGTATGTAGATAGTGGATGCTCCCGACACATGACAGGTAGCATGGCTCTGCTTCAAGATGTGAAACCATTTATAGGCGGCTATGTGGCCTTTGCTGGAGAGAAAGGCGGTAGTATCACGTGTCAAGGCGTGGTTTAAAATGGTTGTGTCAGCTTCGAAAACGTCAACTACTGTGACCAGTTGAAGCATAACCTGTTGAGTGTCTCCCAGATGTGTGACAAAGAGTACTCGATTATGTTTGGCAAGACTGAATGCATGATTCTCAAACCTGGTTTTGAGGTTCCTAAAGACTGGATTATGATGCGAGCGCCAAGGACAAATGACACCTATCAGATTGACATGAGCGTGGCAAAAACCACATCATCTGTTGCTACTTGTTTGCTTACTAAAGCGACAGAGATTGACTCTATCTTGTGGCATAGGAAACTCGGACACATTTCTTATCAAAAAATGAATCATCTTATCCGAAATGGTTTGGTAACCGGTGTTCCTAAGCTGAGATTTACCGTTGCAGATGATTGTATGCCTTGTAAAAAGGGCAAACCGCAACGGAACTCTCACAAGCCCAAGCTCCAAAACTCCATCGATACCCCTTTGGAGCTATTGCATATGGATCTGTTTGGCCCCATAAGTATCAGGAGTATTGGAGGTAAGTCATACTGTCTGGTTGTAACTGATGATTTCTCACGTTTTTCTTGGGTGCATTTTTAGGTACAAAGGACGAAACTGCTGACATTCTTCAATACCTGATCCTGAGCTTGGAATCTCTTTGCAAGTTGAAGGTTAGAAGAATAAGGAGTGATAACGGAACTAAATTCAAGAATAATTTGATGGAACTTTTCTGTCTCAAGAAGGGGATCCGTCACGAATTTAGTGCCCCGTACACACCTCAGCAGAATGGAGTCGCAGAATGGAAGAACAGAACCTGGATTGAGACTGCAAGGACAATGCTGTCAGATGCAAAGTTTCCTTTCACTTTCTGGGCAAAAGCAGTTAATACAGCTTCTCACGTCTTGAACAGAGTTCTGGTTGTGAAGAGGCACAACAAGACTTGCTATGAGTTGATCAACAATCGACCTCCCAATCTTGACTATCTAGTTCCTTTTGGTAGTCCCTGTTCCTTATTGCTATAGTACAAAGACCGCAAGTTTAAGTTTCATGCAAAAGCAGTGGAAGGCATCTTCTTAGGATATGTTGCCAACTCGCCTTGCAAGAGAGTGTACAATGTAGGAACCCGTACTGTCGAGGAATGGTTTGAAGTGGATTGTAGTAAACACAGCATTCCACCAGAACCAACTGGTCCAGCTTGGGGTTTTGATTATGATGTGCTATTCAAATCTTTCAACCTTCCTGATTTGTCTGCCGATGATGCAATGTGTATGAATTTTTTGGAGGCGGTGATGACTCCATTTTCTCAACCCGTGCTACTGTACCGATTGTAACTCCTGATTCCAATGTTGCATCTGCATCTGGAACTCATGACAGTGATAAAATTAAAGGTGTTCATGTTGACGGAAATGACGCTCAAGCTAATCCTAACACTCGTGTAGGAAATGAAGCTCCAGCTGATCCAATCAACATTGAATCTTCTTCTACTGGAACACGGGATATGGGGGAGTTGAGCATGAATCTCAATTCAAAAATTCAGGAACCGAATGTAACAGAGACGAGAGTGCATAAGAATCATCCAATTGACAACATTATTGGTGATCCTCATGCCAGTATTCAAACTCGTCATAGAACCATTGCTGAGAACACTAGTTTGTACTCTGAGATACTTGACACTGGTGTCATGGAAACATGTCTGCATGCTGCATTCGTGTCCCAGATAGAGCCGATGAATGTGAAGGAGGCTCTCGTTGACAACTGCTGGATTGAGGCAATGCAAGAAGAACTATCTCAATTCCAAAAGTTGCATGTGTGGGATTTGGTTGACTTGCCAAGAGGTGTACAACCAATTGGAACCAGATGGGTGTTCAAGTGCAAGACGGATGATCGTCATGTTGTAGTGAAAAATAAAGCAAGGTTGGTTGTTCAGGGTTTTTATCAATAAGAGGGCTTGGATTACACAGAAGTATATGACCCAGTTGCTAGACTTGAGGCCATTCGACTGTTTCTGGCTTATGCCTCCTATGTCGGCTTCAAGGTCGATCAACTTGATGTGAAGAGTGCTTTCCTGTATGGAAAAGTTCATGAAGAGGTCTATGTCACTCAACCTCCCGACTTTGAAGATCCACATAATAGCAATAAAGTGTATAAGCTCGACAAAGCACTTTATGGTCTTCATCAAGCACCTCGGGCATGGTATGAGACATTATCAAAACATCTACTGTCAAATGGTTTCGACCGTGGACAGATTAACTCGACCCTCTTCATTTGAAAAGCAGGAGGTGATATTCTTCTTGTACAAGTGTATGTCGACGACATTATCTTTGGGTCTATAAATGAAGAGATGTGTAGGGAATTCAAACAGGTGATGAAGTCCAAGTTTGAGATGAGTAACATGGGTGAATTGTCGTTCTTCCTGGGTCTGCAAGTCAGTCAAAGAGAGGATGGAATTTATGTGCATCAAACTAAGTATGTGCAGGACATCTTATCAAAATACAAGATGAATGATAGCAGTACTTATGGCACACCTATCCCCGTCAATCACGGTTTGCATCCAGACAAAGATGGAAAGGATGTGGATTGTAAATTATACCGTGGGATGATCGGATCTCTTATGTATCTCACAGCTTCAAGGCCCGACATAATGTTTGATGTATGCTTGTGATCAAGGTTTCAGTCACAACCGAAGGAGTCTCATATGATAGCTGTCAAGAGGATATTCAGATACTTGAAAGGGAAACCCCGATTGGGTCTTTGGTACTCAAAGCAGCAGTCATTTGACTTCAAAGCCTATATTGATTCAGACTATGGCGGTTGTAACCTTGATAGAAAGTCAACTTCTGGGCGATGTCAATTCTTGAGAGACAGACTGGTTTCCTGGAAGTGTAAGAAGAAGTCAACGGTTTCTGTCTCAACATGTGAAGCAGAGTACATTGCTGCAGCTAGCGGTTGTTCTCAGATGTTGTGGATTCAGCAGCAATTGAGAGACTACGGCTTAAACTTCACCGGAACTCCACTGTTCATTGACAACAATGCCACCATGGCCATCACAAACAACCCGGTGAAACATTCCAAAACTAAACATATTGAAATTCTCCATCATTTCATCCGTGATTGTGCTTAAAAGAATCACATTGAACTTGTAAAGGTTCACACGGATGACAACTTTGCTGACCTTTTCACTAAGGCGTTTGATCGAACCCATTTTGAACATCTTGTCAACTTGATAGGAATTTTCAATCCAGAATGAAAACTTGTTTTTCTTAAATCAATTCTATTCATGAAAGTTAAAATTTATATCTTTTAAGATTTCTGTATAGTTCTTTTACTTTTCAAATGTTTTACAAAAATCCAAACAAAATAGAAAATGGAGAAAATTTCAAAGTTATCTTGAGAAAAGAGGAAATGATAGTACATCAGTAATGATCTAAACGCCATAGACTGCTCATATGGGAAATGATTGCGTCATGCTTACTTGATTGTTTCAATTGTTGTGTTTTTAATCTGCTTATTTACAAGTTATTTGAATTGTCAGTAGGCTGTAAGAGTCTTTGAATCACTAGTAGTGTGGAAACTAAACTTAGACTACAACTGTGATTTGAACCCATGTGTGCTTGTGTGCGTGTGTAAAAGAATACAAAAAGATCATTATCAGATAACGGATGTAAGACTTTAGCAAATATTTTCTTAAGAGAGCAGTTTCGGGTTATGTCTTTAGTTCAATTACTGCGGTTCATCTCACTGCCCATACGCACAAGTATGCAATGAGAGATTGAATCAAGACATGTCTTTACATCAACCGTTGAGCATGTATTCACCCTTGAATCATACCTGATTCATTGAAATCAAATCCAGATAAAAGTTGGATCACCTGACCTAAATCCTCAGACTTCATATCTATTAACCTGAATCATCATATGATATTCATTGAAGAAAATTCAATCAAACCAAGACATCTGAATCACTCGATTCTGAATCTTATGATTCTTGATAATCCTTATGGATTCTGCTTGATTTTTTCTTTGCTAAACGATGTAACTTCATTCTGGAGATTTGAAAATCTTTGGGAAAATCTTAGATGCCTTGAGATACTGCAAGTTACATTTCTGTAGCATATCAGTGGGGTACACATTGTATATCTTAAAATTAATACCTTAACACACAAGAAAATGATACAAAGATGCTTATGGTTTCAAATCTTATAATAATGCCAACTTGAATTACTTGTTTATGTGCTTATTACGTATGAATAAATTGTAATCCATGACATGATCCCATATTCTTTGACGCTTATCTTGTTTCGTTTTTGCTATAGTTTAGCCTGGTATGATCCTCTGCTCGTGTCTTTGAACAAAAATAGTGTGTGTGTATATACTTGTATATTTCTATCTAGAAAAAAATCAAAAAGATTCTAAGTTTGTGTACAGTTCAATTTTAATCAGAAAAGCCAAAAATATTTGTGTTTAACCTTCTTGAATTGACTTTGAATCCTCTTGATTGAATGTGTTTATCTTGTTCGTTATTTGACTTGAAATCTTCATAATTTGAGTTGAAAGTTTGAGCACACAAGGGTCTCTGCGTACTTATTAAGTGCACATGAGGTAAACCCTGCGTACATAACAAGTACGCAAGACTTAAGTCATGCGTACTTAGTAAGTACGCAGGAGTTAAGTCCTGCGCACTTAACAAGTATGCACGACCAGTTTGTGTTGGGTATATATACAGCAGTTAGAATTTTTCTTGGGTTTCATCTCATTTCAAACGTTTCACTGTTTAATACCTCCTGCTCTTTTTCACTCAAGATTTTCGTGTGTTCCTAATTGTTTTTTCTTCCCAATCTTTGTGTCATCCTCACCTTAGTAATCATTGGTGAGAATCTCAGTACATTTCCCCCGTTACATCTCCGATTATTGACTGACTCTCTAAGTTCTTGATAGTGAAGCTTTGACCGATTTTGGTTGTTCAAATAAAAATTAAGACCTAAAACTTGCTATTAAGTCTTTAATTGAAGCTTATTGACTCCTAAATTAGCTGTATTAGGGTTTGATTTTGCTTTTGACCCCTTGTTTGACTGTAGGCTACCGTCGGAACAAGGCAAGGTCAAAATTGACGAGTTTAGCAACCCATTGTTGTTGATAGTGGTTCCATAGGTCCTAATCATGTATTTCTACCTTGTGGTAACCCTAATCCACAGTAATGCCTCACATCTGTTGAATTTTGGAATTTGAAATTTGGCTATGTGAAAGTTCCTGCGCACTTAACATGTACGCATGAAGTAATTCATGCGTACTTGTTAAGTACTCAAGAACTAACCCCTGCGTACTTGCTAAGTACGCAGGAAGAACACTTGTGAAAAATTTCTAAGTCTGAAATTCAGTTCATTGTGTAGTTACTATATCAAGTCATTTTTGATTCATTTCCAATGATTCTTCTTGTGTTTATTGTTTGTTTTTGCAGTGATGGCTCGTGCATTTAACAGCGAATTCAATCTACTGGCTCTAAACAGCCCGAGTGGAAGGGTGTTGCACTTCTATATAGGGAGACCGTTGACTTCTTGAACCGATCGAAGATCAGCTACGCCATCTCTGTTGATCCTATTGTCTCAAGACCGTATCTGGAGCAATTCTGGGAATCTGTTGATCATGACTGTACAGTAACCCCAAACGTCATTAGGGCTACTGTAGTAGGTCATGATATTGCTATTTCTGAAGACACCATCTGACGCGTGCTATAGTTTAGGGACTTATCAACTGATCTGGTGAGTTACCCTGACTACTTCATTGATGGATGCTGGAGACAAAGGATGGGGTATGTCGGTACCATGGACTACTCTTCGAACAAGAAGATGTGGGTACTTGATCAGTGGCAATACTTCGCGCACGTCATGATCATGTGACTATCTGCTAGAAAGGCGGGAAAGGATGCCATGGGGAATGACTTGGCAGCTGCAATAGTTGCCCTCTCTCTTAACAAGGCTTATAACTTTTCAAAATATATCTACAAGTCTATCACCGATCAGATCAATGCTGCTGATAGGTTTAGATTTCTATTATACCCTCGGTTCATGCAGCTATTTAATAATGATGCTGTACCTAATCTATCGGCAATTGGAGAGATACTTCAAGTCAAACGGGTGGCCAATAGAGTTTTCTCACAGTTCTTAACGCCAGGAAGTGTAGAACCTACCCCTGAGCATACTCCACTCTTTGGCCACCTGATCAATGAAGCATATGTGGCCCCTGCTGACTTCAGATGGTATAGTGCCAAGTCTTAGCCAGAAATCAGTCAGCACAGTGATGAACAGCAAGAAGAAGAGGAAGTTGGATCTAAAGAAGAAGGAGATGAAGCACAGGAAGTTGGAGGTGCTGAAGATTCCGACTCTGAATCGACCGAGTCAGATTCCTCTGATGCTGATGATGCACCGTCCCAGGCACACCCAAGAAGAATGACAAAGGTGACCCTTCCCGAGTCATCTTCCAAGAGAAAGCGAAAAGAGACTAGCAGTGAATACGAACCCCATTCTGATTCGGACGCTGCTATATAGAGACGCAGAAGAGAAAGTATGAATAAGCAACGGGGGGATAGGCCGTAACAAGCTATCCTTCGTGAGGTAGAAGTCAGTGCTCAGAGGCAAGCACATGTAACGGCTGCGAGTACTGATTCCACTTCTACCTCACCTTCACAACATTTTTACAGGCGACAGAGGAGGAGGCCATGTGTAACACCTGATGTGGCTATCACTGCTATCACAGAGGAGGTTCCTGTGATAGTGTCCCTCCTAGTACCATCTATCCAAGTGGCGGTGACAACTCCAATTTTAACCGAGTCTGTCACCATCACCCCTACCACCATTCAAACAACAACAATCCCTACCTAAATCCCCACAACCACTCTTCAACACATCAGTGAACCATTTCATGAGTTAGATTTTACTCATGGATTTGACTTCGATGAAATCTTCACCTTCCCAAATCATCAAGCCGAAGCATCGTCTTCCAGGGGACCTGATCCTCGTGATACACGGATCACTACCCTAGAAACTGAAGTTGCGAGTCTTCTTGAAACGGTATAGAAATCAATAGAAGAATCTGACAAGCAACAGGGCCAGATAAACTCTTTGATTGATGAAGTAGTTGCGTTGAAGAAACAGCGGGCGGCTGATGACAAGCAGCTGTTAGAGCATGACACTATGGTGAAATTGGTCTGTGATATGGCCAAGACGCTTGCTGCTCAGGGGGAGAAGTTGAAGGAGCTGTTTGAGAAGCAACCACCTAAGCCTAGCAGTGAAGAGGCTTGTCATTTAGTTGATCTGACTAAGGGTGATGATCAGGACAAGGATCCTGAAGCCGGACCGAGCGGAAGTGAGCAGCAATTGTCGGCTTAGGCGATTGTTCCCATTTCTGCAGTGCCTATGGCTGAGAGGGAGTCCACTCAGAGTGAAGTTGGAGGTGATGCTTCAGGTGGCAATAAAGGAAAGTCTGTGGCTGACGTTCTGAAAGATCTATCTGATGACGTGTCGGATGATGTGATCTTATTCTTAGAGCCAGACTAGTCCAAAGAAGCACAGATCGAGGCTCTCTGCAATCTGGAAGAGGGAGAGACAGCTCTGGTGACGACTGGGATGAGGAAGATGATGATGTGGTAATCGAAGTTCCCAAGGGCAACGAGGTAGGAGAGTATGAGTTTGTGTTAGGACATAGTGTGTAATGACAAAAGCTTGTAATAGTTTAGATCTTATGTCTTTATGTTTTTGTTATGTAAAAAGTCACTAAGTGTTTATTCAAGTTTACCTAGAGGCGAACTTGTTCGCCTGGTCTAACATAGGGGAACTTAATAAGTTCGCTTAAGTCTATCTGAGGCGAACTTGTTAAGTTAGCTTAGTCTGTTAGAGGTGAACTTAATAAGTTCTCTTATAGCAGGTCAGATGTCTATATATATGTGTTTACAGAGTCAGTCGAAAAAAATATAGATAGAATAGATAATTATCGATTAGTCTGATTGAGTCTGTAAACATCATTGTGATTTGGAATACAATTGAGAAGGTTATTTACGTGATTGTCTACATTGTCTTTTATGCATATAAACATTGATTCGTTGGATTCTGCACTCCGAGTTAACGTCACGTCTTATCACGAGATCGATCCGTAGAAGCGCCATGAGGACCTACAAGTGGTATCAGAGCTATTGCTCGTGATTCTTGTTGATTCTAGACGGTTTTATATGCAAATTGACATGAAATTCGTAATTTTTTAGTTTTTCATTTCCATGGAGTTTTCAAGACTGATGTTGATCTGATTTGGTGTTTTTGAAGAGGATTTTGTCGAAATTGATCCGATAGAAAGCTTCTATTTGACAAATTACACAATCCTACGGTCCAATTTTGATTAATTCCTTCAAATCAGTGAATAATGATGATTTCCGCATGTCTCTGGTTTGCGGTTTTTGTTTGAGCTGTTCTTGAGTTTGAATCTGTTGAAGCAAGCGAACTTGCTGATTTCTTGTGCAGGCGAACTTAGCAAGCGAACTTTTCTCACAAGATTAAGCGAACTTATTTTAGGCAAATTTGATCAGATTTTTGATATCTGGTTTAAGCGAACTTATTAAGTTCGCTTCTCATTAAGTTCGCTTGGGTGTATCAGATGTGAACTTATTATCTTCGCCTAAGGGTAAAGGGAGTTCAACACTTGGAAAATTTTTCAAGAAAATGGCAAATATGGTTCAAGTCACGAATATGTTCAATTATGACAATGAGATCGGTACATCTCAAAAACCTCCTAAGTTGTTAAATCTTGCTGATTACTCAAATTGGAAAGATCGGTTCGACCAGTTTGTATCTTTTACCGATACCAGTTTGTGGATTCCAATTTTGGAAGGTTATATGCATCCGACTTATTCGTGGATGGGAAAGTATGATGTTCCATAGCCGGTGTCAGCGTTAACTACTGAAGAAATTGTTTGATAGGGAAAAGAAAGCGATGGCAAGTATTTCTATGTCTCTTTCGAAGGAAATATATCACCGTTTCAAACAGTTCAAGTCTTCTCAACAAATGTGGGAAGCATTACAGAAAAGGTGTGAAGGAAGTTTGGATGTGAAAAAGAGTAGAAAGGAGCTATTAAAGAAGCAGTTCTTGGTCTTTAAACATTTTCAAAACGAATCCTTGGATGATCTTGCTACAAGATTCTATCATCTTCTTAGTGAACTGGCAAGTGCTTCTGTGGTGTATGAGACTGAGGAAATCAATGATAAATTCTTGGAGGCTTTACCATAAAAATTTGATGTGTACACGGTTGTAATCAAAGAGAATATTAAGTATAAAACCATGTCTTTTGAAGAAGTTCTAGGGAAGATTCAGTCGCATGACATGAATATGAAGAAGAAAGAGACCAACTTGGAGCATATCCAGGATCCGTCAATGTATTTTGCCAAATCTACCGGTAAATCTGGTAATGGAGTGGCATTCTTTTCTGGTGATGCTCAAGATTCTTCAAATGATCAGTGTTCTGGAGTTCCAATTCATTCTGGTCATTCAAGCCATTCTGGTTTTTCGGCGACTACAGCTTCTACTTCATCTGGATCTCATTTGAATCAAAAGGTTGCTGATGACTATCTTGCTATGTTTTCCTCATTCATGGCATCATATGAGAATTTTATTGGAGGTAAAATACATGATCCTGATGTTATAGAAGAATATTTCAGACAGATTGACCCTGTTGATATGGAAGAAATGAATATCCGATGGAATATGGCAATGTTGATGCGTCAAGCTAAAGATTTCTTGAAGAAAACTGGCAAAAAATATATTGGCTCAAATAGTCGATCTCGCATGGGTTTTGATAAAAGCAAAGTTCGGTGTTACAACTGTCAAGAATATGGTCACTTTGCTAAGGAATGTGTGAAGCCAAAGGTCGAGTTTGATTCTCAAAAGAAGCAACCTAATTTTCAGCATAATAGGAATCAGTCACATGGTTCATCCGGTAATACAAATCATGCATCTGTTTCATCGGCATTGGTTGCTCAGAACGACAAAAACTATGACTGGGGCATTCATCTAGAAGACTTGGTGTAGATGCATAATATGTCCCTAATCCCTTGTAATATGTATTTCATCTATGTTTAATGTAATTATTTGATGTATTAATGAAATTACATGTTTATCCTTAATGTTTACTCATATATAATGACTGTGTATTAAACGATCTGATAAATAGCGATAACGTTGATCAATCGTGCTAATGAAATGCCCATTCGCACGAATGGATCATGAGAATGATCCATTCGCGCGAATAGCTCATGAGAATGATTCATTCGCTAGAATAAGTCATGAGAATGATTCATTCGTACGAATGAACCATTCTGATGATTCATTCTTAAGAATGAACCATTCTTCTGATTCATTCGCACGAATGAGTCCATTCACATGGCTCATTTGTACGAATGGCCTCTGCACTATATATATAACTTTCACTTCATGAGCACATATACAACACATATACACATAGAGAGACTGACCAGAGCAGAACCAACAGAACACAAACTCTTTTCACCTGTATTGTCGAATCTCTGTCCGTTGAGAGTTTCCAGGTCTTGTATCAAATTTCTCTACACCAAAGGGTCGATAGAAACCTTCGTTTCGACATCTAATCCGCTCGTTTCTTAAGACCCGATCCGTGTCATAGATTGGATTGCCAATCAAATCGGATTCCGCACGATTTGGTTCGGTTAATGTGTTGAATCATTGGATCAAGGTAGATCCCGATCCAACAAAGTGGTATCAGAGCCTGATTGTGCTCTAGATTCAACATAGAAAATCTAATCTTGCTTTTAATCAGGCTTTTTCTAGCTTCTTGAATGTTATAAAGATCACTTGATCATTGTTTAGCCACGTTCAAAACTTGTGATTATTGCTTCTGAGTGATCTGATCGTCTCAGTTTTCAGATCTGATAAAAGGATCAATCATTGGTGCTTTTTGGTGCAAAAAAGTCAAACAGCTCTCTGTCGTACGAATGGCTACTATGATGAACTTCATTCGCACGAATGGCTCCTACCATTCGCAGGAATAGATCAAGTCTCCCGCTCATTTGTTCAAACTTCCAATCGCACGAATAGAACATTCCATTCGCACGAATAGAAAATTCCATTTGCACGAATAGAAAATTCCATTCGCACGAATAGAAAATTCCATTCGCACGAATAGAACATTCCATTTGCACGAATAGAACATTCCATTCGCACGAATAGACCCATTCACATAAATCTCTTCTAAATTTTTTTTGTGTCGAAAAACTTCGTTTTTTACCATGTCGGACTTAGCTTTTGTTGCCAGTCAGAACAGTAAAATCCAAAACTTGTTATTAATCGATAATGAAGCTGGAAATGCTAACAAGGCTCCAAAACTCATGACAATGGACGAATATCATCACTGGAAAAACAGGTTTGAGATACACATTTATGGAGTTGATACAAACTTATGGATAATGATAGAGAATGGATATCAAAAAGTGTTGAGTGAGGATGGAACTCCTGTTTTGGCTTCCCTTTTAAGCGAACAACAAAGAAAAGATTATGACTTAGAAAAGAAGGCATATGCTATCTTATCTCAGGCCATATCAAGAGAAATATTTCATCAATTCAGGCAGTTTACATCTTCAAAATCTCCGTGGGTTGCCTTAGAACAACGTCACGAAGGAAATGCTTCGTTGAAAGCTATCAATGCTAAGGCCATTAAGAAGGAATTTGATAATTTCATGTATATTCGGAATGAGTCCTTAGATGATCTATTTGAGAGATTCTATCACTTGATGAGTGAATTGCATGCCCATGAGATCAAAACAACGAAAGAAGAAAAGGTTCAATGCATGGCAGATGCGCTACCACCAAAATGGGATTCATTCTTGATGGTTCTCAAACAGAACAAGACTCTTGAAACCATTGATATCAATGAATTTCTTCAGAAATTGAGAGAACAAGAGGTGATGAATAAGTGGAAGTTAAAGAGAGGTGTACAAGCTCAGGATCCTTCATTGTACTATTCCACATCAACTCAACAAAATGCTCCTTTGCAGACTGCGTTTGTATCAAACATGTCAAATGTTTCAGCCAGCCAGTCTTCAACAGCTCATGCTTCAGTTTCATCAAGCTCGGTTCCACAGCAGGGAAATACTGCTAGTACTCTTACACCAAGCCCCATTAAATTGCAAACAGACAACTTCGACAAGGTTACTATCGAAGTGGCCAAGGAACACATGGCACTGTTGTCTACCGTTGTCAATTCATATGACAGTCTTGTTGCTGGACAGGTTGGAAACAGTCATCTGACAGCAGAAGACTACGCTCAGATTGATAAGGATGAAATGGATCGAATTGATATAATGTGGGCTCTTGCAAGTGCAGTCAGAAGAGCGAGAGATTATGTAAAAAGGACAGGAAAAACTCTCGAAGGGAACAAAGACACTACTTATGGTTTTGATCTGTCTGCTGTTGTTTGTTTTAACTGTGGTGAGAAAGGGCATTTTGCTAGGCAATGTGAAAAGCCTAAACAGACTGGAAACTGCAACCCTTTCAACAACCGTCAAAGCCAACCGAAGCCACAAAATCAAAATACAGAAACAAACCTTGTTCCAGTTACTCTTGCACAAGATAACGACACTTCAAGTGGAACAAAAGCTATGGTTGTTCAAACAGATGAGACTGTTGATTGGTCTTTTAAATTTGGAGCTGATGGTAGTTCAGGGGATAGAGCTTACATGGCAAAGGCTGTAGAAGTCAAAGAATCAGATTCTGATGCTGAGAGAGAGATTGCTTCAGAAAGTTCATCAGCTGCAGACAACACATCTTCAAACAGTTCTGGATTTACAGCTGAGAATGAAGATAAATCATATGTTGTCTCTTCAAGTCAATCGACAGCTGATGTGGATGATAACAATTCCTCTTCTGAATCTACCTGTAGCTGTGCTTTTATGGTAAAAACATCCACAGGCATTCAGGTAAATTCTGACAGTTTTGAAAGTGAGTCTGAATCTCAACCGTGTTTAATTTGTGATGAACTTGAGAAGAAAGTTGAGACACTTAAAAGTCACAACACAGACTTAATTGCTGATTTAACTAATTGTCTTGAAGCAAACCGTGTTTTAAAGGGAAACGAACTTGCCTTCAAAAACAAAATTGATCTTTTAAACAGGCAAGTTCATGAATTAGAAATGTGTGTTATCAACAAACAAAATGCCATCACTTTTTATTTAAACACGATTGATGAAACAAAGAAAAAGCTGGCGCTTGTCGAGTGTGATTATGAAACTTTAAATCAAAAGATGAAAAGTTATTCAAATTCTGCTTACATTCTTGATTACATGATTTCACGGCGTCCAGGAAAGAAAAATGCTGGGATGGGGTATAACAATTGCCCTCCACCGGTGTTGAATACTATGGTAAACACACCGGATGATAACCCAATCATTGACTTTAAGGTCAAAACGCCACTTGTCGTTGATCCAACCGAAAACAAAATTCCTCAACCAAAGGTTAACGATAATGGTGCTTCGACCTCGAAGTCCCAGTGTGTTGATGGAATGGTAGAAGAGTGGGATGAAGACGACGATGAGTGTCCTACTCGTGGTTTGGGACACAAAAGCTCGTCTGCTCCACAGAATGACATCATTGGTATTTCAAAATCTGCTTCTAAAGATGTTTTTAAAATTAAACAAACCAATTGTCGTCCATCTTATCCCACTACTTCTGATCAGAAGAGTCAAGTAACCAAAGCCTCAATCAAAAAGGTTAATTTTGTTAAAGCTGGAGAGTCTGTTCAATCAAACAAGTCACTCTCTTCAGCTGAACAAAAAGAAGCTAAGGCTGGTGGTTCAAAAACTCACCAAAGTGAAAATCAATACAGATCTCCGAGGTTGGTTGAGCGGAGATACTGTTTTGAGTGCGGTACACAAGGACACGTTGTTGTCAGCTGTCCTTATCTTCAGAAGTCAAGTAAAAGAGTTAATCATTTTCCAGAAAATAAACAAAAGTTTTTAAAGTCAAAATCTAACTCTTTTACCCAATAACAAGTGCATCAAAAGAAAGTTAAACAAAAGATGCATGACTTGTTGGTCTCTGATTCGAGTTCCACACCTGTACAAATTGTTAAGCAATCCACTGTTTACCACAAACAGTCGTTGCACAAACAACATGTGTGGAAAGCAAAATCAGATGATGCTTCTGACGACTGTACTTCAAAGTCAAATGGTTGTTCCAAAAGTCCACAAGGACAGTGGATGGATTGTACTGTTGTAGATGAGACTGGGAAACCCAAGACCGTAAAGGCTTGGGTTCCTAACCTAAACTAATTATTTTCCTTATTGTGCAGGTTGTCCTTTATAATCCTATTAGCAATAATTGGATTATTGATAGTGGGGCATCCAGGCACATGACTGGGAACTTAGTTCTCCTTTTCGACGTCAGAAATATCAAAGGGGGCTATGTTTCATTTGCAGGCGATAAAGGTGGTTTTATCTCAGCTCAAGGAACACTGTCTAATGGAGCTGTCAGCTTTGAGAAGGTCAACTTTGTCAAACAGTTGGATAACAACTTACTTTCTGTTTCTCAAATCTGTGATAAGGAGTTCAAGGTTCTTTTTGATGACAAGCATTGTTATATCTTGAAAAAGGAGTTTATGATTCCAGAAGACATGGTGGTTATGTCTGCTCCAAGAATGAATGATCTTTATATTCTTGACATGTCAAAAGCATCATCCTCAGTGTCCACAACATCATGTTTTGTTTCAAAAGCCACTGAGAAGGATTCTATTTTATGGCACAAAAGAATGGGACATCTCAGTCTCAGAAAAATGAATCATTTGGTGCACAAAAATCTTGTTGAAGGAGTCACTGTGAAAAGTTTTCATCTTCCTGACGTGTGTGTTTCTTGCAAGAAAGGCAAACAAACCAAGAAATCTCATAAACCCAAATCTCAACATTCTATCACTATACCACTAGAGCTCTTACACATGGACTTGTTTGGTCCTATCAACCGGAAAAGTATTGCTGGAGACTTATATTGTTTGGTTGTGACGGATGAGTATTCAAGATATTCTTGGGTGATGTTCTTAAAAGAAAAATCTGAAACTTTTGAATATGTGGAGATTCTGATTACCAAGTTGGAGTCTTTGTATAAGTTAAAGGTTAGGAGGATCCGTTCGGACAATGGTACTGAATTTAAAAATCATCTTATGGAAACTTTCTGTCAAAAACTTGGTATTCACCATGAATTCAGTGCGCCATATGTTCCACAAATGAACGGTGTTGCTGAGAGGAAGAATCGGACCTTGATAGAAGCGGCAAGGACTATGCTCGCTGACTCAAACTTACCCGTGCAGTTCTGGAATGAAGCTATTGCTAATGCGTGTTACACGCTCAACCGGGTTCTAGTTATCAAGCGTCACGATAAAACTTGCTTTGAATTGTTGCATCGACGGAAACCGAACTTACAGTATCTTGAACCGTTCGGCGCTCCATGTACCATGTTGAAAAAGGATGCTCATGGCAAGTTTAACAAGAAAGTAGAGGAAGGTTACTTCTTAGGGTACAGCACTCCCAATAAAAGAGTTTACAACAAAGTCTCTGGGAATGTAGAAGAATGGTACCATGTTGATGTTCAAAAGTATACCTCTCCTGCTGCTGGAAAAGGTCTTCCTTGGATGTTTGATTATGAAGAACTTTTTGCCTCGTTTAATCTTCCTCCAGAATGTTCAGATGAGGAGGTTGCTGTTCAAATGATGTGTGATGCTCAAAACGCACCTGATGAACATGTGCAACCTACTCCCTCATCATCTGACATTCCTGAGTCCTCCAATAACACACAAGTCACACAGGATGATGACTCTTCTTCTTCTTCAGAGTATGAGGGTTCTCGACAAGAAATAGACCAGATGATTGAAGATCCTTCCCATGATGTTGTACAATTGAGTGATGATGTTTCACATTCTGTGGCAATTGAATAGAGTATCACAAACCTTGATCAAACTGTTGAGGTTCCTGCTCATCCTGTGGGTAGGATTGATAAAATTCATCCTCAACAGAACATTATTGGTGATCCCACATCTGGTGTTAAAACTAGGGGTCAGATCAATTCTGGAGTCTACTCAGAAATCATGGAATCTGGTGTGGTCAACGATTGTGCGCATTCATGTTTCGTCTCGCAAATCGAACCACGGTCTATAACAGATGCTTTAAAAGAAGAATCTTGGGTAAATGCAATGCAGGAAAAACTACTCCAATTTCAGAAGCTCGGAGTTTGGAAGTTAGTTGATTTACCAAAAGGAGCTAAGAAGATTGGTACTCGATGGGTTCTTCGTTGCAAAAGGGATGATCAAGGAATAGTCATAAGAAATAAGGCTCGTTTGGTCGTTCAGGGATTTAGGCAAATTGAAGGTATAGATTACAATGAAGTGTTTGCATCGGTTGCTCGTCTGGAAGCAATTCGAATTTTTCTTGCTTATGCATCCTACAAAAGGTTCAAAGTCTATCAAATGGATGTAAAGAGTGCTTTCCTTCATGGAGAAATCAGTGAAGTCGTATACGTCAGTCAACCTCCCGGGTTTGAAGATCCTATGCATCGTGACCGTGTCTACAAATTGGATAAGGCACTGTACGGCTTGCACCAAGCTCCGCGAGCGTGGTACGAGACACTTTCCACTCATCTTCTGAACAATGGTTTTAGAAGAGGTGTCATCGACTGCACGTTGTTCATTAGAGAAAAGGGTGGAGAACTTTTAATGGTACAGGTATACGTGGATGACATTATTTTCGGATCGACGAATGATGTTCTGTGCAAAGAATTTGAAAGAGTTATGCTGGACAAGTTCGAGATGAGTTCCATGGGAGAGATGAAGTTCTTTCTAGGGCTACAAGTAGATCAATCTGAGACAGGGATTTTCCTTCATCAAACAAATTATGTTGGAGACATACTGAGCCGATTCAGTATGACTGATGCCAAACCTGCTGGTACTTCATTGGCGATCAATCACGGGATTTCGCCTGATGACAAGGGGGAGTATATTGATGCTACTCTCTATCGAGCCATGATCGGATCTCTCATGTATCTCACGGCATCTCGACCAGACATCATGTTCGCCACGTGTCTCTGAGCCCGATATCAGTCAAAACCAAAAGTCTCCCACTTAATTGCTGTTAAAAGGATTTTTCGTTATCTGAAGGGTACTCCTGATCTTGGATTATGGTACTCTAATGATGATAACTTTGAGCTTACTGCATATAGTGATTCTGATTATGGTGGTTGCAAAACAGACTTCAAGTCTACATCTGCAGGGTGTCAGTTCTTTGGAAACCGTCTTGTGACATGGCAATGCAAAAAGCAGACTTCAGTGGCTACATCTACATGTGAAGCTGAATACATCGCTGCTGCCAGTTGCTGTTCATAGATTATCTGGATTCAACAGGAACTTCGGGACTACGGTTTGCAATTCTCTAACACTCCTATTTATGTAGATAATTCTGCTGCCATAGCTATCACTAAGAATCCGGTTCAGCATTCAAAAACCAAACACATCGGCATAAAATATCACTTCATTCGTGATTGTTTTGAAAATAAACTGATTGATGTGGTTCAAATTAACACTGATTTCCAAAAGGCAGACCTCTATACAAAAGCCTTTGACAAACCAAGATTTTTATTCTTGTTAGAGGTAAACGGCATGAAAAAGAAGGATGACGTTGTTCCGGACCAAGAGTCGAGTCAATAATCATTTTTATCAATTACGTTCCTGTATATATATTTTCTTTCTTGCGTTTATTAAAAATCTCAAAAACTCAAAAAGATTTTTCATTTTAAGATTTTAGGGGGAGAAAATGTCAGTGAGAAAATGTCAGTAAGAAAATGATCTCTCGCTGAGAAAAATGATAGTACACAGACGCTAGTTATCTGAGACTCCAAAAAGATTTCTATATTGTGTACAGTTATTTGTGTACAGTTTGTTATTAAAAAAAAAAGATTTTCCATTTTTATACAGTCTAAAACCCAAAAACATCTGAAAAACTCAAAAATGAGAAATCGTATCCAACCTTTGGGAAGTGATGGCACACTAACCATATGTATGAAGCACATTGCATTTAATGTCATAGTGAATAGTCACACTAAGTCGACATATGATGCATTGATAGACTTATCTTACTGAATCTCGACCATTGATGATCAATCTATACCATATTAGATATTGTCTTGTGAGTCACATAATGGTGAAAGGATTGACGAAAATCAACAATAGAAACTGAAGGTGTTTCTCATTCTGTGCACACCAGTTATCATCGGTTTAATGAGATATCAGAAAGTAGTTATAAAATTAAAAATTAGATTCCGAAGTCGTATACGTGCCATATTGCCTTGTAAATACCTGGCTGAAGCCGTCCATGCGATTAAGAATAAAATAAAAGTATGAATCCGAATCCGTATATGTGCCATATTACCGGGTTGCAGCCTGGTTGAAGCCATCCATGGGATAAGATGAACACAAACACCGTTAGCTGTATACGTGCCATATTGCCTTGTAAATACCTGGCTGAAGCCGTCCATGAGCTGATGGCTGTCACTGTGAATACTAAAAAAATAAAAATAAAAAAAAAATTAAAATTGGTGTAGTAAAGAAGTAACAGGGAATAACTGAGATCTAATGAACTTATGATGACTAGTTAAGTAAGTTGTGCTGATTTGAAACATTAACATGTTTTGAAAAGTAATTCAAGTCAATTCTTAACTAGTGTGGGACACACAGATAATGGACTTAATCCTTCAAGATCATCTTGTAAGTGTTGAGAAAAGGTCTGCATAAGTTTAAGATGGACAAACATATCAATGATCGCATTTTGACTAAGTGTACTTAAAGCTCAGATAATTTGCAATGTTGCTGATTGCTATGAGTTTAGTACTGATCCTATGTTCGGATCTTTCTCACAAAAAGATGTGTAAATACCATTGTATAGTTGTATCTACAAAATTCAAAATGTCTCAGATCATTAGTCACTAAGTCTGTATGATTTCTCATAAGGATCATTCTTACTAAGACATTCGTGTATATATCTTGTTGATATTATTTTCAGCATTACATATTCAAAAATCCAAAAAGATTTTACTTTTCCTGAATTTTAGATTATCTGATAAGACTCGAACGACTGTCTGAAAATCAAAATTTGAAAACCGCTTGACTTCCTGATTGATCAAATCGTTCCTTTACTTCATAAACTATTCCAAAACTTCATAATTGATCCCTCACTTCATAATTAAATGTAAATTACTTCATAATCAAATTGTTGTCAAGACCGATGTGGTCGGATACCCCATTTAACTTGAAAAGTTTAATTTGCATAAGGGGATTGTCCCATTCGTACGAATGGATGAGCAAAATGGCTCACTCGTACTAATGGATGAGGAGAATAGCTCATTCACACGGATGGACTGACCAGAATGGTCCACTCGTACGAATGAGTGACAGAATGAATCAAGTCTAGCTCATTCGCACGAATGGACTGACCAGAATGGTCCATTCGTACGAATGAACCAGGCCATCCTATAAAAAGGCCATTCATTCGCATTCGCACGTCTGTTTCATCCAATTCTGATTTTGAACAAAACTCCGTCAAATCACTGATCTAATCTTTCGATTTCATTTTACAGGTATAACCCCACAAGTATTCATCAAGTGTATACCGATTCGTGGACGTTCGACTAGATTTAGGGCTCAAAACCGAAAACAAAACCTAAAAAAAAACGTAAAAAGTGTCTTAATAAACCGATTAAAATGCTAAATACTGGTTGAAAACCATAATCGAGTGTTTTGGTGTCTTTTTTGGCAAATCTTTTCGTGTCTTGGTTGATTTTTGGACAATTTGGATCGCTACCCGTCTGTCGTACGAATGGACACACTCTTCATGTTCATTCGTACGAATGAGAACTCATTCACACAAATGAGCACTCATTCACATGAATGAACACTCATTCGTACGAATGAAAACTCATTCACACGAATGAATACTCATTCATATGAATGAAACTCATTCGCACGAATGAATAGGCAGAATGATCCATTCGCACGAATGAACCAACTTTTAGGGTTCATTCGTACACAGGGAAAATGGTCCAAAAGTTCATATTTCCAAAATCTTGCATGTACTGATCTGATGTGCTTCATGTTTTTGTGTTTGCAGACTGATCGTTATGGCGAACAGAGCTCCAGTTGTTCTTAAGGCTTCCATTAAAAGCAACATATGTGCGTACATGATTCCTACATCAAAGAATGCACGACCGTTTGTCGGCATGATCGAATTTCTGTCTGGATCAAGGATTGCTCATGCTATATCCTATCACTGCACTCCATATATGTCGCACCAAAGGGAGTTCTGGGCCTCTGCCGAGATTGACTGCGAGGTATCTCCACCGGTCATTCACGGGAAGATCGCAGGTCAAGATGTGGTTGTATCGGCAGCTCACATTCGCCGATTGTGTCAATTCGGTGATCATCCTGAAGATCCAGTGACACTGGATAAATATCTGGTCCGCGGATGCTTCATGAGAATAAAGTACGACGGGAATGTTGCCGAAGGAGTTTTAAATAAAGCGAACCTCTGTTCGCGGTACAAGTATCTAGGACATGTTCTTCTACATTGCCTTGGTTCCCGTCGTGGCGGATTTGATGATATGCGCGAAACAATTCAGAGCGCATTCGTTGCATTGGTGTTGAACATTCCGTTCAACTTTTCCGAGATGGTGTTCACACATCTTAAGGAAAACATCTATCTAAAAGGGGACAATGCGTATCTTATGTACCCCAGATTCTTACAGATGATAATAGATGACCAACTTCCTCTTCTGCCAAGGTCAGACATCGACATGATCAAGCTAGAACACATGACGGATGTCACTCTCAACAGGGTACAGACCTACAGGGGAAGACCAACAAAGCCACCTCACAAAAGACTTATTGGACATCTGGAAAATCCAGATTATGTGGCACCAACAAACAGAAAATGGCGTCATGATAACAGTGATTCTGACAGGGAGGATATTGTTGTACCTCCAGCTGACGACCAAGATGATGACGACCAAGATGGTCAGGGAGATGGTGGCAATGCTCCTAATGTTCCATCTATCGCTGCCACCACCCACACTGTTGCTGCTATAGATTCTTCCCTTCCAACTAACCCAGAAGACGTTAACCTGGACACCGTCCTGTTTACTGATTCTGAGGACACTGAAGACGAATTTGTAATCAGTCAACAAGGGGCAAGATTGGTCGCCACAAAACGAAAAAGGGGAGCAGATCAAGGAAGCTCAAGGGTTGATGATGACGTCAGGGATGCTGACTTTGTCCCTGACTGTCCACAAGTATCTGCTGCTCCTTCTTCCCAATCTACCCCAGTCAAGAAAGGAAGAGTAAAGAGAATGGCCAAACGCCAAAAGTTTAAACTTGTCAGAAGGACGAAGAGCACCTCTGCTACTACAGCAACTGCCACCAGGTCTGAGGCTCCAATGTCAACATCTATGCCTCAGACACAAACTGTGCTTCCTCCCATCTACACGACTGCTCCTACATCACAGCCATCAACTATTCGAGCTGAATCTTCAATGTCACTGCTGACTGTCTCTCTACACGACCAGATCAGTACTTTAAACAGTTTGGTACTTCGTTTACTGGCTCAAAATGAAGAGCAATCAAAACGTATTGACCAACAGGGCTCGCAGATCAGTCAGTTGACTCTGCAAAATACTGAACAAGCCCAACCCATCACAAGTCTTTCCACTAGATGCAATGATCAACAAGCCCTCCTTCTCACTGCTACAAACCAGAATCAACAGTTTTCTACAACTGTTAATACACATGCTCAGAGGATACAAAGGCTTGAGAAGGAAAATAAGAGACTGTTGGAAGACTTAGAAAGCAGAAGAGACCCGACACCCAGAATTGAGGGTGCTCGCAAAGATGGTGATGATGGTGACGATGATGATGATGATGATGATGATGACGACGACGAGGATGATGATGGTGACGATGATGATGATAATAATGACAAAGATAAGGATGATGGTGCCAATGCTGGTGCTGCATCAAGTGCTTCAAAGACAGCAGAAGCAGAGGCACGCACAAAGCAAAAATCAGACAAATCAGAAGGCCCATCATCAGATACACAAAAGGGCACTGAAGGTTGATAGTTTTTGTTTTAAGTGTTTTAAGTTGTCTTATTGTAAATATTAGATTATTATGTAAATAATTTCAGTTTTATTTTGATTAAATCAATGAAACTTCAAATTCTCACATGTTTATTCTTTGTTTGTTTATGAAAATAGTTTTGGATGTGATGCCTCTCAAGCAACAACCTTCAAAGTTAACTTATGTGCCTGACATGCAAGGGATCATCCAACATTCAGTTATTTATGACAAAGAGGAAGGGGAAATCGTACATTGCTTGTCAAAAGAACAGATTGCCGAGCTATTTCAAATGAATCCCGACGAAGTCATTACTGAAGAGGCATCTGTTCCAACAACTGATTATCCCTCTTCTGACGAACTAGAAGACGTTGATGAGGTTGAAGTCGAAGACATCACTGATCAAGAATATCCAAAGTACACATCAGTAGATGGTGATGATCTTCCCTCCTTCGTGGACTTATTCACTCAGCAGTCCGACGAGGAGGTCAACCGCATTATCGACAACAAACAGGATGAAGCCGGTCCCTCCACTATTGACATTGACGAGCTGAATGAACGTAAAAGTCAGTGGATGGAATACATGGCCGAATTAAAGAAGAACTCAAAGCCCTCTCCTCCAACCAAGTACACTAAAGTTTATCGACTCAAAGGACACAAGTCTGATGGTCGTATAATCAGTTGGGCATACTTCAACGACTTAAGCTGCTATGCTATAAAAAGAGAGAAGGGAATACAATATTTCAGGTACCCTCATGATTTCAAGACGTTGCCCGCATTTGAAGTAAATCAATTGGCGCATCTAAAGCTTCTATACAGCGAATCTTCCGGTCTATCCGAATGGTTTGAACGTCAATTACAATACGAATACCGAAAGAAGTGGGTGAACTTCAAGCCACAAATGCCTACACGTTACATTCATATGGAAAAGGTTCATCCAGTCACCAAGAAGCCCCTAATTGTCTTAAAGTGGAAGCCTCCAACGATCATGAAGAAGATTCCTTTAAGGAAAATGATCCAGGACTTCTCAGATCAGTTCAAATGGTGGTACTATGATGGGCGTACTGGTGAAGCTGTTATAGTGCTTTGTAAAGAAGGGTCATGGGAGACCATCAGGGTCTTTGATCCCTTGTGGCTGACCAACTTGTCTGAACAAGATGTTACAACTCTATACAAGTGTCAACCGTTTTTTGAAGTTGCAGATATAGACCAGGCGTTGCAGTATGTGAAAGTAATACGTATATGCTTTGCTTTTGACATACACGCCGGAGTTAACTGGAAAACTCGTACAAAAGAGATGTTGAAGACCAACTAATGTTAGTTAGGTCATTTTGAAGGGATCTAGGTCCAAGGGGGAGTATGTAGATTCATAATATGTCCCTAATCCCTTGTAATATGTATTTCAACTATGTTTAATGTAATTATTTGATGTATTAATGAAATTACATGTTTATCCTTAATGTTTACTCATATATAATGACTGTGTATTAAACGATCTGATAAATAGAGATAACGTTGATCAATCGTGCTAATGAAAGGCCCATTCGAACGAATGGATCATGAGAATGATCCATTCACGTGAATAGCTCATGAGAATGATTCATTCGCTAGAATAAGTCATGAGAATGATTCATTCGTACGAATGAACCATTCTGATGATTCATTCTTAAGAATGAACCATTCTGCTGATTCATTCGCACGAATGAGTCCATTCACATGGCTCATTCGTACGAATGGCCTCTGCACTATATATATAACTTTCACTTCATGAGCACATATACAACACATATACACATAGAGAGACTGACCAGAGCAGAACCAACAGAACACAAACTTTTTCACCTGTATTGTCGAATCTCTGTCCGTTGAGAGTTTCCAGGTCTTGTATCCAACTTCTCTACACCAAAGGGTCGATAGAAACCTTCATTTCGACATCTAATCCCCTCGTTTCTTAAGACCCGATCCGTGTCATAGATTGGATTGCCATCAAATCGGATTCCGCACGATTTGGTTCGGTTAATGTGTTGAATCATTGGATCAAGGTAGATCCCGATCCAACACTTGGTGGGTGCTGTGAGTCAGGCTTTTGTAGCAGAAATTCATTCTGAAAAACCAGAGGAGTCGACTGATGATGAAAGTTCTAGTGATGATTCTTGTGATGGTGACAGTGTTCCAAGCGTTGATGAAGAAGTAGAACAAGTGCAGAATATTGATTCTGATGATGCATCAGGTGTTGCTGAGGAGGATATTGTTCTTACTCAAAATGCTTCTGATAGTACTGATTCAGAAAATATTCCCATTGCCAAAGTATTCATGGCAGACATGTCTGATCCGTCTAAGATAAAAGACAATGTTTGTTATATTTACTGTTCTAACTGCATTTCTGTTAAAGTTAAATTGCAAAAGGTCATGGATGATAACACAAACTTTATTTGTGACATGAAATCGATGCATACTGTTAATCAGAAACTGAAAGATAATGATAAATTGTGCATTGATAGAATTGAGTCTTTGAAAAGAGACTTAAATTCTCTTGGGCTAAAATACAAAGAGCAGGGTTATCATCTACATATGGATTATGCTGAGATAGAAAATCGTAATGAAGTTGTTGCTCAAAAGAATAAAGAAATATCTGACAAAGAGTCTGAAGTGATCAAACTTCATAGAAAGATGGAAAAATTTGAAAATTCTTCGGTTGTTTTAGATTATTTTAACTCAACTGTCGATCCTACTAAGCGTGTTGCTGGAATTGGATTTATTCCTCCACCGTTCAATGCAAATTATGTGGTGGAACCTGAAATCATACATGAAGAGGAGATAGATCCAAAGACTGTGTTAAAGGTGAATCCGGTAACCGGGGAGGATATGGTGTATGAGTCTGATTCTGAAGATGAGGTGTTTGATGAGAAGAAGGTTGAAGGCATTCCAAAAGAGGTAAAAATTGATGAACCAACAGTTGTTAAAACTGTTACCCGAGATAGATGCATTCTGACTGAACCTGAAGAGGTGAAAGTTGGTCTATCTAAGCTTTCTCCGATTTTACAATCGAGTAGTTTTGTAGCGGCCGGTTATCAAAAAGTGTATTCTTCAAAGGTGCCAACACAGGCTTATGTTCCAAAGAACACGATAAACTGTTCTGGACATTCCTCTGAAGCTTATTCCTCTGATGGATCCTCAAGTTCATAGAAAACTCCTTATTTCAGAACGTATCATGAAAGAAAAGTGTGTTTTCATTGCAACGAGGCTGGTCACATTCTGATCAATTATCCTTACAAGAACCTGGGTAAAATGAAGACTGTTCCATCACAACCAAAAGTGGTGAAGATTCTGAAAAGAAAAGATGAGGGAAAGTCGTCTTCTAATTTGGAGAAAAAATTGCCTGGTCGATCTTTTGTTAAATCCTCTGAATTTAAACAACAGGATAAATTGAATTCTAAATCTTTTGTATGCAAAGAGAAACTTGAGATTCCTAATGTTGGAATTTCAAAAGATTCTCAGCAGTATGTTAAATTGTCTAGACCTCAAAGGAGAAGAAGAAACAAAAAATTGAAGAAAATTTTGGAAACATCCGAATCTGATAATAAAATATCAAATAATTTTTTTCAAAATAATAAAAATGGATCATCTTTGAAAAAGTCTGATTGTCAAACTTCTGTTCCAAAAGTGAATGATAAGATTGATTGTAAATTATAAGAAGTTGTTTATTTTGATCAATCTGGATGACCCAAGACCACGATGGCTTGGGTTCCTATTTCTAACTAATTCTCATTGTTTATGTAGGGACAACCAAGGAGGACTATCAACAATACATGGTATGTGGATAGTGGTTGTTCTCGACATATGACAGGGAATGTTAGATTGCTTGAGGATGTTAAACAAATTGATGGAGGTATGTCGCTTTTGCGGGTAATAAAGGCGGGTACATAACTGGACAGGGTACGTTAAAGAATGATAAGTAACATTTGAAAAAGTGAATTATGTTGACCAGCTGGAGCACAATCTTTTAAGTGTATCACAAGTTTGTGACAAGAAGTTTTCGTTCCATTTTAATGATGCTGAATGTTATATTTTTAAACCGGGCTTCGTGATTCCTGATGAATGGATTCTTATGAAGGCTCCAAGGAGAAATGATACTTATGTCCTTGACATGAGTGTCGCCACTACAACAGATTCAATTCCTACTTGTTTACTCTCCAAGGCGTCAGAATCTGATTCAATATTGTGGCACAGGAAGCTAGCTCACATTAACTATAGGAAGATGAACTACATTGTTAGGAATGATCTGGTTCTTGGTATTCCGAAGATGAAATTCTCAGTTCCTGATGATTGTATTCCTTGCAAGAAGGGGAAGCAAAGAAAGAAATCTCACAAATCTAAATCGATGAATTCTATCGTAACTCCTTGGAGCTGCTGCATATGGATTTGTTCGGTCCTATCAGTATCAGGAGCATTGGTGGAAAATCATACTGCTTGGTAATAACTGATGATTACTCCAGATTTTCATGGGTTAATTTTCTTTCCTCTAAAGCTGAAAGTTGGTACAATACTTAATCTTGGGTTTGGAGAATTTATTCAATCTGAAAGTCAGAAGAATCAGGAGTGACAATGGCAGCGAATTTAAGAATAGCAAAATGGGCTTATTCTGTCTACAAAAAGGAATTCATCATGAATTCAGTGCGCCATATGTTCCTCAACAAAACGGTGTTGCTGAGCAAAAGAATAAGACGCTGGTTGAAACAGCACGCACTATGCTTGCAGATTCTAAGCTTCCAGTCACCTTTTGGGCTAAAGCTGTGAATACTGCGTGTCATGTTTTGAACAGGGTCTTGACCGTCAAGTGACATAACAAAACTTGCTACGAATTACTGAATAATCGAAAGCCAAATCTGGATTATTTACTACCTTTTGGTAATCCTTGCACGCTATTGAAAGTTCAAGATGTCCCAACAAAATTTAGTGCGAAGGCTATTGAAGGGATTTTTCTGGGGTATGTGGCTAATTCAACAACCAAGAGGGTTTATAACAAGGAGACGCGCCAAGTTGATGAATGGTTCCATATTGACTGTTCAAATCGGTCTTTCCCACAAATGGCGATTGGTCCGGATTGGGCATTTGATTATGAAAATTTATTCAAGTCTGATGTTCTTTATGATTCTTGTCAAGATGCACAGCACAATGGATTTCTACCAAATGCAGTTCCAAATTCATCGATTCCATCTACTTCTGCTCCCGATCCTAATGTTGCTTCTTGTTCAGGTCCACAAGATTCAGAGAGTGAGGAGGATAATGCTATTTTCAAGATTCTTCTTCTGAACCGTTGTTGGGTGATGATCCATTACCTTCGACACAGGCTCAGGGGGAGATTCCTACAAATTTATACTCGAAAATTCTTATTAATCAAGATTCTTCTTATCAATCTGAATCTACTCAAGTTGAAGTGTTGCCGGTTCCTGAGGTTGCATCCATCAAGGAACTCAAAGATCATCCGGTGACAAATATAATTGGAAATTTACAGGATGGAGTGAAAACACGTTCTCTTGTTGACAATACTTGTGTGTCTACCTGCATTAAAGATTTTGGTGTTCTTGATGATTGCTCACATTCATGCTTTATTACGCAGGTTGAACCCAAGAATGTTGAGATGGCTTTAAATGACAACAATTAGATAGAAGCTATGCAGGAAGAACATGCTCAATTTGACAAACTTAAGGTTTGGAATCTTGTTGATCTTCCTAAGGGTGCGTATCCGATAGGAACAAAATGGGTGTTTAAATGTAAGAATGACGATCGAGGTGTCGTGGTACGCAACAAGGCAAGATTAGTTGTCCAGGGCTTCAATCAACAAGAAGGAATTGATTACACCGAGGTTTATGCGCCTGTTGCGAGGCTCGAAGCTATAAGGTTGTTTCTAGCTTTTGCTTCTTTTAAAGGTTTTAAGGTGTTTCAATTTGACGTCAAAAGTGCGTTTTTATATGGAAAGGTCAAGGAGGAAGTCTATGTTTGTCAGCCGCCGGGGTTTGAAGATCCACTGAATCCGAATATGGTTTTCAAGCTTGATAAGGCCCTCTATGGTCTTCATCAAGCTCCTCGTGCGTGGTATGAAACATTATCCACTCATCTTTTGGCAAATGACTTTGTTCGTGGAAAGATAGACTCGACCTTATTATAAAGAAATTAGGGGGAGATTACCTACTGGTGCAGATTTATGTGGACGATATTATTTTTGGCTCAACAAACGAAAGGTTATGCAAAGATTTTGAGGGGGTAATGAAGTCGAAGTTTGAAATGTCTGCTATGGGAGAGTTATCGTTTTTCTTAGGTTTGCAAGTAAATCAAAAGGAAGATGGTTTCTATATTCATCAGTCCAAGTATGTCAAAGACATCTTGAGCCGGTTCAAGATGGAGGACTGTACCCCATATGATACTCCAATTCCGGTCAATCATAAGTTGAATTCTGACTCAGATAGAAAAGATGTGGATTGTCGACTTTACAGAGCTATGATTGGATCCCTCATGTACTTAACCGCTTCGAGGCCAGATATAATGTTCGCCGTGTGCATCTGTTCCAGATTCCAGGAAAAGCCAAAAGAATCTCACTTAATTGCTGTGAAAAGAATCTTTCGATATTTGAAAGGAAAACAACGTTTGGGGCTATGGTATCCTCCTGGTTCTAACTTTGATTTCAATGCTTATACTGATTCTGATTTTGGTGGTTGTTGTTTGGACAGGAAATCTACAACATGTGGTTGCCAGTTCTTAGGTAATCGACTTGTGTCCTAGCAATGCAAAAAGCAAACCACAGTCTCCATTTCTACATGCGAAGCAGAATACATCGCTGCTGCGAGTTGTTGTTCACAGATCCTGTGGATACAACAGCAATTGAGAGATTACGGTTTGAATTTCACAGGAACCCCTATGCTTATTGATAATAATGCTACTATGTCCATAACTAATAATCCTGTTAAACATAGTAAAACTAAGCACATTGAGATTCGAAAACATTTTATTCTTGATTGTGCAGAGTAAATGTTGATTGAGCTGGTCAAGGCACACACTGACGATAATTTTGCTGATTTGTTTACCAAGGCATTTGATCGTACCAGGTTTGAATTCCTAATTAAAATGATTGGTATGATCAATCCCGAATAAAAGCTTTTCAAAATCAGAATTTCATGGAAATTTTTTTTTTAATTTCTTTTATTGCTTTATTACATTTCGGCATTTACATTTCAGTCAAAAAGTCCTTAATTTATAAAAATTCAAAACAAATTGAAAAATATAAAATTTGACAACATTTGAGGTTAGAGAAGAAATGATAGTACATCAGTGATTAGTTCATTTCACACGACCTTAGTAGACCTTTGATATATGATTGATTAAACTGAGTTGATTTGATCTAAATTTCAAAGTCTGCATAAATGAGAAATGATAGTGTTGTGAATGCTCTATTCTTGATAATTTGTGTATAAAATTTGAAACTTGAATTGTCAATAGACTAAAAGCGTTTTTTTTTAACTAATAGTAGTGTGAAAATTAAATATAATATGATTACATCTGTGATTTAAATCCATTATATGCCGAGGTGTGTGTGTTAAAGATCATTATCAGATAAAGAATATATGGTTTTAAAGAATTTCATGTGACCAATATCGAATTATATCTTTTGCACAAATTTATTTCAGTTCACTTCACTGCCCATGCCCCGAAAAACATGCAAGGTGTTGTTGAACTAAGATATGCTTTCAAAATCTGTTGAAACATATATTCACCCTTGGATCAGTTAGATACATCATCTAGTCTGACTCCATTGAATTTAATCCAGATAATAGTTGGATCCTCATACCTGAATCTGTTGATTCTCACTATTTAGCCAATTCATTAGAATCTTCTGATTCTGAATCATCATGATTCTTATATCCTTTGAGATCTGCTACTATACTTGTGCTAAATGAGATAATTTCATCTTGGAAATTGATCTAATCTTAAAATAAATTGTATATGTCTTGAAGATAGTACAAATTATATTTCTGTTTGGCATATATGTGGGGTACATGATGTGTTTCATCAAAATGGTACTAAATCACATGAATTTGGAATATAAACGCTTATAGTTTCAAATCATATAATATTGACAAATTTAAGAATTCATGCTTTATATTTCAAATTCAGTATAAATAAAAGAGCATTTCATAACCTGATCTTATTTACTTTGAAGTTTATCGCGTATCATTTCAAATATTATTCAAATTGAATGAGTTTCAAAATGAAAAAAGATGCTAAGTGAACAAAACTGAGTTGGATGGTTTCATATTATAGGTTACCCTTTGCTATTGCTACAATGTGTGATGAATTAATTGGATACTGATATGATCTTCTTGCTCATGATGATCATTCAAAAATATGTGTTTCCATTTATTCAGATAAAATCCAAAAATATGTGTTTTCGTTTGTACAAATAAAATCCAAAAATATGTGTTTCCGTTTGTATAGATAAAAATCAAAAAGATTTTGATTTTTATTTTCCATGAAAATTCTAAACTTTTATTAAAATTGTTCGGGATTGGATCGGATACATGATGCTGACGAAAGTTCAAGACTTGAAAGGTTGAAGTTGGTAAAATTTTGTTCAAGGCAAAAGTGAATAGATATTAAGTTCACCTGTGTACAGTGAAGCGAACTTAATAAGTTCGCTTAAGAACAGTGAAGCGAACTTAATCTGTTTGTCTGTGGACAATGAAGCGAACTTAGCATGTTCGCCGAATGCTTGTTAAGCGAACTTAACAAGTTCGTCTAAATAAGCGAACTTAATGTGTTTAAGGTTCTCGGCCAAGCGAACTTGACAGTCATCGTCTTCATTTTTCAAGCGAACTTGTCTGAAATTTTTTTGAAATTTTTAATCTGTGTTGTTGGAGTTGTTTGCCGGTTCTATCATATTCAAAATTGAATTGCGATCCTTTCCAAGGTAATTTTTTTGAATTTCATCCGTTCAATTGTGAGTATTTGGTGGTTTTATTCTCGGTTTCCGTCGAAAGTTTAAAAGGACTGTTTTTTGACCTAATTTTGACTGGAAATATAAAATTGATCATTCTAATTGGTTGCTAAGTGATAATCGACTGATGTTCATTGCGTATTTCATGCATTTAACTTGATTAGCCAATTTTTTGAAATTCAATGTTTGAATTTGTATCGTCACAGGTTCAGGCGAACTTGTTCCAAGCGAATTTGTTTGAAGCGAACTTGTCCTCTTGCAACACTAAGCGAACTTATTAAGTTCGCCTAGGGGTCAGAGGGTATTTGGACGTGATTTTTGAGTGTTAGAAAATTTTTTTTGTTAAATTTTTTTTTTGTTTAAATTTTTTTTGTTTGTTTGTGTTTGTTATGTTTACTAATGTGTTTTGTTGTCCGAATGTTTTCAGATGGCTCGACGTGTCGAATATAAGCATAATCAGGTGGCATTGTTAGATCCTAACATGTCCGAGGCAGTCAATTTTCAAGGAATAATCGGATTTCTGAATCGTTCGCGTTTTCATATTGCTTTATCTGCTGATCCTTACATCAGTTTGGTATACATACAGCAATTTTGG
Source organism: Smallanthus sonchifolius (assembly GCA_023525975.1). Classification (NCBI taxonomy): domain Eukaryota; kingdom Viridiplantae; phylum Streptophyta; class Magnoliopsida; order Asterales; family Asteraceae; genus Smallanthus; species Smallanthus sonchifolius. Next base: position 55,727,087 of record CM042022.1, on the reverse strand, counting down.
GATACGGTTCATCAGGATACGGACGTAGAACCTCATGTTCCTCGTGCCACTGTCAATAATACTGAAATTGCCATATCTGAAGAGACAATTCGTGCTGCTCTTGATTTGGGTGGTAATGCTGAAGACCCATTTTCATATCCTGGCACTCTTATTATGGGTTGTTTTCAAAGAATGGGATATCGTGGGAGACAAAATGATACACAAGCACATAAAGGTGGCTTAGTCGGTAAATGGAGATACTTCATTCATGTGATTATTCAATGCATCTCTCCTCGTAAAGCTAGAACCGATGGTTTAAAGATGGCTCTTCAAACTGCAATGGTGGCTTTAACATTGAATAAGCGATTCAATTTTTCACTCTACTTCTATCGAGAGATAGTCATGCAGATTAATCCGGTTGAAGGTCAAGGATTTTTTATGTATCCCACTTTATTCAAATGATTCTAAATCATCTTATTCCGGATCTTCCACAGCATCCTATAAGATTAACTTTGACTCCAATGTCAAAGCGTATCTTTACTGATTGCACGAAGGTGAAACAGCTGAATACCGCATTGATACCAGTTCATACTCCTTTGTTTGGTCACTTAATCAATCCTGATTATGTTGCACCACCTAATGCCAACTGGTTTCATCCTGATGAAATTGCTCAAGCTCAAGGCTTAAATGTTCCACAACAACAACAACAAATTCCACAGCAACCGATACAACAAGTTCCAGTTCCACAAGTTCAGGTTCCCGTACAACCACAAATTCCAATTCCTGAACAAGTTCCTATTCCACATGCTGAGGTTGGAATACCTATTCATGAACCTGATCAAGAAGAGGTCGTTCATGCACATGAACATGATTTAGGAATGAACATGGATGATTTCGTTGATGACGCTGTGAACTCATTCATGAAGCTGAAGGGAATGTGGTGACTGATGAAGAATCTAGTTCAAGCTCAAGTTATACGATATTACCTGTTAATGAAAGCACTGACTCTGATGAATCTAGGGATTTCTCCTCAGATCATTATGAGCGGTTAGCTGCTATTCCACTGGCTAATGCTGGAAAACGCATTAAATCTCACGCCAGACGACCAAGAAGAAAGTCTGTTCGGGATCCTCCTTCCAGATTAGTACTTGGAAAAAGATCCTTTGTTGATGAGAGTACTGAGTCTAATAGTGATTTTAATCCAGCTCCAAAGACTCAAAAGTTAATGTCTGCTTCAATTGCTGCTGCTCAATCTTCGCAGGGAGTAGAGGATGCTAATTTTGTTGCTTCCTTGATTATTACTCCTCCAAGATCTAAAGATACATCTCCGGTTATAACTCATGTTCCTCCAATCATTACTCCTACTGCAAGTCCTTCGATTCCACAATCGTCAGCTGGTCTGTCAAAGCCTTCTGATTCTAAAAGGATTACTATCCTTGAATCTCAAGTGCTTACACTTCAAGCTCAGGTGGATACTCTTGTGTCTACTGATTCACAACGGCAACTAGTGATTCAGACTCAAGCTCAACAGATAGCTGACATGCAAGCATTGGTGTCTAAACTCGTTTAGCGTCTTGACGCTCAGGGGGAGTTGAGGATACATGATACATGTCACACAGAGTCTATTCAAAGACGTGATGATGAAGACAATGATCCTGCTGGAAATGTTGAGGGTGATCGTCAATACACAGACGCTAATCCTATATCAAAGGTTCAGGGGGAGTCGACATCACAATCACTTGAAGGAAACAAAGATACTTCTCGTGCTAATGAAGAAGAAATTCTATTATTGGAATTCTTTGCAGATTCTGAAGAAGAAGAAGCTGAAAAGATTGCATGTCTTGATGACATTGATGATTTATTCAATGACATGGATGATGAAGTGTCTGAAAATGAAATAGAAGAAGGAGAGATAGTGGAGATAGAGATAGAGAAAGGTCAAGAGAAAGTGACTTATGAAGGCTGTGATGGTTTTAATGTTCCTTATAACTTCATCCAGGATGATGTTATTCCTGAATTCACTTATGTAGGAGTAACAGATTCTATGGACTCTATTGAAGACGTCACACTGCCTGAAGACACTGCTGATTCAAAGATGGATACTGATGATGAGAATATTCAATCCAATATAGATGCTGAAACTAAAACTACTCACACTGAGTCTCCGAAGGTTAATGAAGAACCTGTGATGTATAGAAATACAGGGATGACAAGAGAACAATAGAGAGAAGTTATAAATAGTTGGATGAAGGTGCTACCCAAGTCTCCAACACAACCTGCTCAGAAAGAGAAATATGTGAATAACGAGCGGTGTGTAGGAAGGATCATAAGTTGGTTCAATGATGGTGATACAAAATTATTTGCAATTAAAAGATCGGACGGTGTTCAATACTTAAAGCCGAGGATCAAATATTTCAATACCTTGCAAAGGTGTGAAATGAATGGTCTAGCTTCAAAGCCTATTGTTAATAGATCGAAGAATGGTTTGGCTGATGTGATAGCAAACTTAATCAAGAGAGAAGGTAATTCAGAAAAATATGAACAACTGAAACCACAAAAAGGAAAGAGAGTGAAGAACACAGATCAGAAGACTGGGAAGGTAACCTAGAGTTACAAGTATAAACCAGTTCGTGCTGTACATAAGATACCGTTGAAGAAGATTCCTCAAGATTTCCTTGGGAATATGAAATGGTGGTATGTTGATGTTAATACTGGTGAAGCAAGGATTGAAGATAAAGACAATAAGGTCATTGTGTGTTTTTATGACGCAATGAATCATATAAATTTTTCAAAGAAAGATCAGAGGACGTTGAAAAAAATGAGATAATGTTCACTGATGAATGGAAAGAACAAGGATTACAATACAAGAGAGTTTTGGAGATATGCAGAAGATATGGAGTGCATGCTGGCAGCAGACTACCAGATAACTTGAAAAGCTCATCATGAAGACAGAAGACTATAGATCAAGCTATTGTCAAGGGGGAGTCTGTTAGGACATAGTGTGTAATGACATAAGCTTGTAATAGTTTAGATCTTATGTCTTTATCTTTTTGTTATGTAAAAAGTCACTAAGTGTTTATTCAAGTTTACCTAGAGGCGAACTTGTTAAGTTTGCCTGGTCTAACAGAAGCGAACTTAATAAGTTCGCTTAAGTCTATCTGAGGCGAACTTGTTAAGTTCGCTTCGTCTGTTAGAGGCGAACTTAATAAGTTCGCTTATAGCAGGTCAGATGTCTATATATATGTGTTTACAGAGTCAGTCGAAAAAAATATAGATAGAACAGAGAATTATCGATTAGTCTGATTGAGTCTGTAAACATCATTGTGATTTGGAATACAATTGAGAAGGTTATTTACGTGATTGTCTACATTGTCTTTTATGCATATAAACGTTGATTCGTTGGATTCCGCACTCTGAGTTAATGTCACGTCTTATCACGAGATCGATCCGTAGAAGCGCCATGAGGACCAACAGTTTGAAGATGGAGAGATATTCGAAGTTCCATCCTATGAATCTCATCTTGACACAGGTTCATTCGACCCTGCTAGTACTGTTACTCAAGCCTAACCTGCCGACCCTAAACCTGTAGATCCAGAGGCAGAGAAAGACAAACATATGCCTGCAAGTTCATCGAAGGATCCGGCTCCTGTCTAGCAAAAGACTTCAATCATAGACAAACATGGAGCGACAAGGATGATCTTAGCTGTGAAGTTCGAGGAGGATAAGAAGTTGTTTGCAATCAAGCGAGCTGGGGGAGTTCAATACTTGAAACCAACCAGGGAAGTTTTCAACTCCTTTCCAAGATACGACCTTGTGAACCTAGTAAACCGAGAGCTGCTGGGTCACTCAAATGACGCAATAGCGATGGGTTTGTGGCAGGTTCTACAGCGAGAGGTAAGATTTGGGAAATTCAAAATGTTTAAACCTCAAGTGCCCAAGCGAGTCAGGGACAAGAACGCTAGACATCCTGTGACTAAGAGAAGCTTAAAGAAACTGGTATACAAGCCAGTGCTGTGTGAAACCAAGATTCCCATGAGCAAGTTATCTCAGGATATCCTCGGTAACATATGGTACTGGTACATAGATCCTAAATCGGGTGAGGCAGTGGTGATTGGAAATGTGTCGTCCGATAGTGGAGGCTTAGTGCCAAGGGAACTGATCAGAGTGTTTGATGAAGTCTGGTTCATAAACTTCTCTGTGAAAGATCTGGAGGCACTAGTTGACAAGTACTGCATGTACACGGATGAGTGGACAAAGTTCCTTGCTTCTAAATACGACAAGGCGATCAAGTTCTGTAGGTCCTCATGGCGCTTCTATGGATCGATCTCGTGATAAGACGTGACGTTAACTCGCAGTGCGGAATCCAACGAATCAACGTTTATATGCATAAAAGACAATGTAGACAATCACGTAAATAACATTCTCAATTGTATTCCAAATCACAATGGTGTTTACAGACTCAATCAGACTTATCGATAATTCTCTGTTCTATCTATTCTGTTCGACTGACTCTGTAAACACATATATATATACATCTGACTTGTGATAAGCGAACTTATTAAGTTCGCCTCTAACAGACTAAGCGAACTTAACAAGTTCGCCTCAGATAGACTTAAGCGAACTTATTAAGTTCGCCACTGATAGACCAGGCGAACTTAACAAGTTCGCTTCTAGGTAAACTTGAATAAACACTTAGTGACTTTTTACATAACAAAAAATAAATAAATAAGATCTAACTATTACAAGCTTTTGTCATTACAAACTATGTCCTAACAAGTTCTGCCTTGACTACAAGAAGAAGATGGAAGCTAAAGCTGGGGAGCAGTGAAGACCGAAGACAATCTAGAGCTGTTGTCAAGGGGGAGTTTGTTGAAGCACTTTTGTGTGACAAACACTCTGGAGAGTGTCTTAGCTTATGAACCTGTCAAGTATGTATTAGTCTTTGTATGTTAGTGTCTGTATGTATTAGTTATCGAGTTGTAATTTCTAATGCATGTTATTGTTGTATAATTTCTCTAAGTGTTTTGCGCACTTAGCATGTGCGCAGGAATTACTTCCTGCGTACATAGCAAGTACGTAAGAATACTCTGCGTACTTGCTAAGTACGGATGAACAATTTGCCCTGAGCACTTGTTAAGTGCGCAGAGATCAGGTCTAGTATAAATAGAATAGGTTGACAGAATTTATGTACGCAGACATTTGCACTCAGTATATTCTCTCTGTAACCATCAGGTTTATAATAGACGGAGTTTGAAAGTGATTTCATTGTTGGTTTACTCTGTGTTGCTTGATTCTCTACCTAGTCACGGGCATTCCGCACCCAGTCCGACAAGTCACACACCCACACGTAATGATTCGAGACACCTGGGTACATACTTTTGAGGATGGCCAATGGTTGTACAACTGGGTGGGAATGGGGTGACGACGGTCATCAAGGGGATTACCGTGATCCTAGAAGTGGGTATTGTTCTCTGCAAGGGAACGGTGCTTCATGTTTGGTACATGCTATCCTTTGGGACGCCGTGCTTGAAGGGAATTGACGTTTATGTATGATTAAGAATGGTAAAAGTTACGAACGGTTTACGTTGGTACGCGTGCTCAATCAAGCGCCGTACTTGAAGGGAATTGACTGTTACGAAAAGGCGGAGATTCGGTTTATTGTTGACTTATGTTTTATGTTTATGTTATAGCATTATTTACGTACGTTTTTATTAAATGAAGTTTGAAGTTATGTTTTTGGCAAAATGTTTGTGTTAATGTTTTACGTAAAGCTAGAACTCACCAGCGTAGTTGACTTTTAGTATGCACATTCAGGTTAAGACAAGTTATGAGGATGGATGGTGATGCTTGGCTAGCGATATGAGTTACCCGATTGATCATGAAGACTGGCATCCCGTTATGTTTTAGTTACGATTTATTTATGTTTTAGACAATGTTTACGCTTTTGCATGTTTAAACCATGTTGACGTTATGTTTGAATGAAATTTGCACTACGTTATTTGATATTCAAGTTTAAGAACTGTTTGTGAATGAGTAAATCCAACAAGTGAGGCCTCCAAGGTTTGGCGCCTTACTAGTTGGTATCAGAGCAATAGTTTGAGAGATTCGGACACTCCCAGTGTCTGAACTTAAATTGTGAATGGGACCAAAAGCGGATGCCAGTGCGGGTAACTCGAGCCACATCATCAGGTATGAAAAAGTAGAGTATGTTTATGTAGTATGCCTTAGAAAGTAATAGATTAGGACATGTGTTCTGATGAAATCAGGTGGTCAAATAGATTAGGACATCAGGTGGTCAAATAGAAGTCAGGGGTAATGTAATGGTTAATATTAACATCTTACAATACTTGTTGAATTCTATTTGTTAACTAGCGTAATGACTTTAGATTCCTTGTCTTATATAAGGAAATGGCGGGACGAAAGAGCGGAAGGCGTGGTGGGGGCCGTACCGGTGGTGAAGGCCAACACTTCACTTTTGAACCGGAAGTGAAGGTGGCCCTGGCACACGAGTTTACTGAACTGATGAAGGCTACGCTGCGAGATCTGTTGGCAGAAGCATTGAAGAAGGCTAATGAGATGGGAAAGTCCAACACGGCAACTGATAGCCCGATCATTGAGGCAGTTAACGCACCGCCTGGTCGCGGTTGCGACTATAAGTGCTTTAAGGCATGTGACCCACTGATACTTATGGGGAAGAAAGACACGATGGCCACCTTCGACTGGGTGATTCGCATGGAGGCTGCCATCCGCCTCAGCGAATGTCGAACGGATCAGGTGGTGAAATTTGCTGCTAATTCATTGAGAGAAGAAGCATCCCATTGGTGGGAGGGAGTGCAACAGGCTAAGGGGGATACTGCCATCGACTCTATGTTATGGAACGATTTGAAAACCTTGGTTATCAAAAACTTTGCCCAAGGAACGAGATTGAGAAGGTGGAGAGGGATTTTATGAAGTTAAAGGCTGGGAACATGACTCACCGTCAATACACCACCAGGTATAACGAATTGGCACGTCTGGTGCCACATCTGATCACCACTGAAGAGAGGAAGATCGCTTGCTATATCTAGGGATTGACGGACAAGGGCTGCATGTTTGTTAAGGCAAACACCCCTAGCACTTTTGACTCGGTGGTGGAACTCAGTGGTGTGGTGTACGATGACCTGTCGTTGAATGATGTCGCCGCTGAGGAACCTAAGAAGAAGCTGACTTTCTCTGCCAAGAGAACATGTGGGAAACTACTGGGAGCTCCATAGGATCAAACTTGTTGAATAATACGGCAGTTTGTGGGAAGTGTGAGAAGGAACACACGGGGGAATGCAGAATAGGATCAAACTTGTTTTTTAAGTGTGGAAAGACCGGGCACTACTCCCGTAAATACCCGCAAGGGTTCAAATGCTACAACTGTGGGGAGAATGGTCATATGAGCCGGGAATGCAATAAGCCCAGGATGGGTGAAGCAGGGAAAGGGAAAGGCCCGGAGACGAAAGAAGAGAGGCCCCGAGCAAAGACTCGAGCGTATGCACTAACACAAGATCAGGCCAGGGTGGAGCCCGATGTGGCGTCAGGTACGTTCATCCTTGACAATAATTTTGTATCTGTGTTATTTAATTCGGGTGCCAGTAAGTGCTTTATATCTACAAACTTTTGTAAACGAGTGAAGTACGCTGTTAGTAAACTAGAAAGAGCCTTTAGCGTAGAAACCGCTGAGGGTAGGACTGCGAGAGTAACTGATGTAGTTGACAATTCCACGATAAAAATAGAAGGTCATAGATTCCCCGTCAGGTTGTTTGTTATGGTTTTGGGTGGGTTTGATGTAGTGTTAGGTATGGATTAGCTAATGGCCAATAAAGCGTAGATCATATGTTAGCGAAAGAAAATCCGACTCAAGGCTCCGGATGGTAACGAAGTCGAGGTTTTGGAGATCGTGACCCCTCGATGCCTAACGTCATCTCGATGATTAAGGCAGCAAATATCTTGAGACGCGAATGCGAGGCTTATCTGGTGTACGTGATTGACAAGTGTAAGAAGGCAAAGGAACTAGACGATGTACCCGTGGTACGCAAGTACCTAGACGTATTTCCAGAGGATTTGCCTGGGATACCACTTGACAGAGAGATTGAGTTCCGAATCGACTTAGTACCAGATGCCCATCCCGTGCCCAAGGCTCCATATCGACTAGCACCAGTGGATATGAAAGAACTAATGGCACAAATAGACGAATTGCTTGAGAAAGGATTTATCCAACCGAGCATCTCGCCTTAGGGTGCTATTTTTTGTTTGTGAAGAAAAAGGACAGTTCGATGAGAATGTGTATTGATTATCGTGAGTTGAACAAACGAACGGTGAAGAACAAGTACCCTTTACCAAGGATCTACGACTTGTTTGATCAATTACAAGGCACAAGTTGGTTCTCAAAAATCGACCTTCGATCCGGGTACCATCAGTTAAAGGTGACGGAAGAAGACATACCGAAAAACGCGTTATGGAAATTTTGAGTTTCGCATGATGTCCTTCGGATTGACGAACGCCCCCGCAGCATTCATGGACTTAATGAATAGGGTATGTCGACCGATGATGGACCGATCGGTAATAGTGTTCATTGATGATATCCTCATCTACTCCAAGAATGAGGGTGATCATGCATGTCACTTGAAGGAAGTGTTTGAAGCCTTGAAAAAGGGGAAGCTGTATGCTAAGATCTCCAAATGCGCGTTCTGGCTTAGGGAAGTCCAATTCCTAGGTCACGTCATCAACCCGAACGGAATTATGGTTGACCCAGCAAAGATAATGATAGTTAGAGATTGGGATATTCCTAAGACGCCAACTGAGATCCGCAGTTTCTTGGGGTTGGCGGGCTACTATCAGAGATTCATTCAGGATTTCTTGAAAATAGCTTCGTCGTTGACAAAATTGTCATGGAAGGAGGTAAAGTACGAATGGGGTTCGAGCCAGAAAAAAGCATTTAAGGAACTAAAGGAGAATCTAACCCAAGCTCCAGTCTTGGCCATTCCCGAGGGCAATGAAGACTTGGTGGTATACTCTGACGCTTCGGGTAAGGGATTGGGGTCCGTGTTGATGCAACGCGGGAGAGTGATCGCATATGCGTCACGGCAGCTGAAGAGTCACGAATCCAATTATCCGACTCATGATCTGGAACTTGTTGTTGTCTTGCTTGCATTGAAAATATAGAGACACTACCTATACGGGGTGAAGTTTACCATATACTCCTACCATAAATGTTTGAAGTACTTCTTCGAACAAAAGGAACTTAATATGAGGCAGAGACGATGGTTGGAACTTTTGAAAGACTATGACTGTGAAATCATATACCATCCTGGAAAGGCAAACATGGTGGCTGACGCTCTAAGCTGAAAGGATGTGCCTGCTCCTATTAGAGTGAAAGCTTGCCAGTTGGTGGTAACATCAGATGTGACGAGAGAAATTGCAAGGGAAGCACTTAAGGAAGAAAACATAAAGAAGGAAAGAATGGTTGGCCAACAGGACAAGTTGGAATATAACACCTTTGGTGTTTGGACATGTTTTGGGCGGGTATGGACACCTATGGGTTGCGAGCGTAGGACCAAAATATTGGATGACGCTCATAGGTCTCGTTACTCTATCCATCCCGGTACCAACAAAATGTACCAAGATCTGAGGAAAGAATACTGGTGGCCTGGAATGAAATATGAGGTGACGAAATACGTAAGAAAGTGTTTGACTTGCTCACAAGTGAAGGCTGAACACCAGAAACAATATGGGAAGATTCAACCACTTGAGATATCGAAATGGAAGTGGGAACACATTACCATGGACTTCATAACCAAGCTACCTCGCACCACTAAAGGTCATCACACCATTTGGCTAATTGTCGACCGATTAACGAAGAGTGCTCATTTCCTACCTATTCGCGATACGTTCTCATCAGAAAGGTTAGCGAAAGTATTTATTAACGAAGTAGTAGAACATCATGGGATGCCTTTGATGATTGTATCTGATCGGGACACACGATTCACATTGATGTTCTGGAAAAGATTTAACGAAGAGATGGGCACGAGACTTAATATTAGCACGGCATACCACCCGAAAACGGATGGTCAATCTAAAATGACAATTCAAACACTGGAGGATATGCTACGCGCTTGTATTAACGACTTCGGTGGCTATTGGGACAGCTATCTGCCGTTAGCTGAATTCTCCTACAACAACAGTCATCACACGACGATAGGCATGCCGCCTTACGAAATGTTGTATGGGAGAAGATGCAGGACCCTTGTTTGTTAGGGTGAGATTGGACAGAAGGAATTAGGAAGCCTTGAAGTCGTACGAGAAACGTCGAAAAGGTTTGATCAAATCAAAGCATGAATGAAGGTCGCACAAGATCGTTAGAAATCCTATGCGGATAAACGACGAAAGCCTATTGAGTTTGATGTTGGGGATAGAGTAATGTTGAAAGTGTCGCCTTGGAAGGGAATCATACGATCCAGGAAAAGGGGAAAGTTAAGCCCAAGATTTGTCGGACCATTCAGGATAATGGCACAGATTGGTGAACTCGCTTACCGGTTGGAGTTGCCCGATGAGTTAAGTGGGATTCATCCTACCTTCCATGTGTCACACTTGTGAAGGTGTTTGGCGGATTAATCGGCTCACGTACCACTTACTAACATCAAGGTCGACAACAGCCTTAACTACATTGAGGTACCTATGGCCATCTTAGACAGGAAGGAGAAGCGTTTGCGTAATAAGGTTATTCAATTGGTTAAAGTCTAATGGAAGCACCGGAAGGGATCAAAATCTACTTGGGAAATGGAGATAGAAATGAGGGAGTCGTACCCTCATCTATTTGACTTATGATAGGTTACAGGGACGAAAATATTGTAAGGGGGTAGACTTGTAACATCCCAAAAATAAAACGACGATTAAAATAACGGGTTAAACGCGAGACAAACGGAATAAATGAACGAGGCGTGATGGGCCGGCGAACTTGAAGGGAGGAGTCCCTTCCCTTTAAATAGCCAAGACACTCCACCATTCTCTAATTTACAAGGTCTAGAGAGAGAAACCGTAGAGATAGAAAGCTGGCGGATCGACCCGAGATTGAAGAAGTGTGTTACTCCATAGCTCGTGAACAAAACCTCCGAATCAGAAGCTCGATACAGGTAACGATCTGATCTAGATCAGAGTTTTTGTTCATTTTGGGGTTTTCAGGTTTTGGATAAAAAGATGGCATTTTTACGTATGAAAATTGAATATAAACATAGATCTAGCATCTAGAATGAAAAGAAAACGTTTTGAACGTAAAAAGTTCGGATCTTGACGAGGTCGGATCTGCATGCAAAAAGTTAGGGTTTTTGCGGGGAAGAAGGCTGCCAGCAAGCAGGTCATGCGTACTTATCAGGTACGCAAGAAGCAAAGCCTGCGTACTTATCAAGTACACAAGAACGAAGTGTGCGTACTTATTAAGTACGCAAGAACAAGGCCCTGCACACTTGCTAAGTGCGCAGGCATCAGGTCTATAGGGATAAATAGCTGGTTAGTGAAGTCAGTATGTTCGCCTAGTTCAGTATGGTTAAACCGTTTGAGTCGGGATAGGATCCGATGTGTATTTAACTACTCAATTCAGATCGTACGTGACGTTATTGGACCTTTGATTAGGACAGCCGAGACTAGTGTTGAAGCACTTTTGTGTGATAAACACTCTGGATAGAGTCTTAGTGTTGTACTTTCATTGTATGTATTTGTCTTTGTTTGTAAGCGTTTGTATGTATTAGTTATCAAGTTGTATTTACTAATGCATATTGATTGTTGCTAAAATCTCCAAGTGTTTTGCGCACTTAGTAAGTGCGCAGGAATTAGTTCCTGCGTACTTAGCAAGTACACAAGAATACTCTGCGTACTTGCTAATTACGCATGAGCAATTTGCCCTGCGCACTTGCTAAGTGCACATAGTTCAGGTCGTCTATAAATAGAATAGGTTGAAAGTAGACAAGTACGCAGTCATATACGCAGACATTGTATACTCAGTATTTCTCTCTGTAACCTTCAAGTGTTTATAATAGACGAAAGTTTAAAGTGATTCTCTTGTCGGTTTACTTTGTGTTGTAAGACTCCCCACCTAGTCACGGGTATTCCGCACCCGGTCCGACTCAGGAACACACTTGCATGTGATGATCCGCCACACCCGAGGGACCTACAAGTGGTATCAGAGCATTGCTCTTGATTTCGAGTGTTGTGAGTGTGTTTGGAGAGTTTTCTACAAAGATTTTACAAGAAAAAGTGTGTATTTTTGTTGATTTTTGTGATAAAATAGGGATAGCTATTGAGCACTATTTTAGAAGCAAAAATCACTCAAAAACCGACTTTTGTTGTGTATTTGAGTGTTTTGAGCAACAAAGGTTGGTTAGAAACAAGTTTCTGACCCTTTGGCTCATTTTGTTTGTTCATCTGTCCGATTTTTACCATCTCCGGTGAGATTCCAGTGACTGGAATAGTTTGGTGAGAGTTGGTGAAAAGGTTATCTGCGTACTTACCATATCTGGCAAAAAGTTCAGTCTTGTTGCGTACTTATCAAGTACGCAAGACTAATCTTTCTGCGTACTTAAGTTAACTCCTACGTACTTATCTTCTACTCCTACGTACTTATCAAGTACGCAATAGCAAATCATAAGTGCGCAAGACCATTTCTCTTAGTGCGCAAGGCCAGTATCAAGTGCGCAAGTGTCTTTGACCTTTCTGAAATTTGACTAAGTGTTCACCATGTCGAATCTTCAGAACCTCTGTAACCTTCTGAACTATGACAACGAGATCGGAACACCTCAGAAACCGCCAAAGTTGCTAAATGTAAATGATTATTCTAACTGGATAGCACGCTTTGAGCATTACATTTCTTATACCGATTCTTCGTTATGGATACCAATTCTAGAGGGATATAAGCATCCCACACACATTTACCTTGATAAAATAATGCCCAAGCCTATCTCTAAACTCGATGAGGAAGAAAAGAAAGTTTATGATCGAGAGAAGAAGGCTCACAGTTCTATCACTATGGCCTTGACTAGGGACTTATTCCACAGTTTCAGAGGATATGATAACTCCAAGGATCTTTGGAAGGCGTTACAGAAAAGATTCGAGGGCAATAGTGACATCAAGAAAAGTAAACGGGATCTCCTCAGGAAGCAGTATGAGTGCTTCAGATTTCTAGAGAACAAATCTATAGACGAGCTCATCTCTAGATTCTTTACATCTGCAGACCGAGTTGAAAGCTTTTGAGCTAAAGTATCCTGATGAAGAATTAGTTGAAAAGTTTCTGGATGTTTTGCCTCCCAAGTTTGAGATGTATACAACCTTGATAAGAGAGAATTCTAAGTTCTATGAAATGACAATTGATGAGGTAATTGGAAAGGTTCTAGCTCATGACATGAACCTAAAAAGGAAAGAGAGCTCAGGAAGACCTCACATACAAGACCCTTCAATGTATCATGGGGCGTCTTCTACAACCAAGTCATCGGGCTCTGGATTTGCCCTTTTCTCTGGAAACTCTCATAAGGAAGAAACTGTGAAGGCTTGTGGTGGTCATGCATGCTATGCAGCATTCAAATCAGGTTATGGATCTCATCAACAACATCCCTCAAGAAATCCTCCCGCTACATCTTCAGCTAACCAGTCATCTATAGCCAAAATAGTTGAAGATCATGTAGCTTTATTTTCGTCGTGTATGCTTGCCTATGAGAACTTCATTGGTGGCAAGCTTACAGATCCTGAAACAATTGAAGAAGATTTTAATCAAGTGGATCCAGATGACATGGAGGACATGGATATTCAGTGGAATATGGCCATGATATTGTGGAGAGCCAAGCGTTTCCTGAATAGAACAGGAAGAAAGTTCATTGGCGGGCAATCTAATGCCAAGGTTGGTTTTGACAAATCCAAGGCCAAGTGCTACAAGTGTCTAAACTATGGACAGTTTGCTCGTGAATTTCAAAAAGACAGAGCACCGGCTTTGGGTTTCACCAGACCTAGCCAAGGAAACAACCAAGGCTACAACAACCCAAACAACCACAATCAAAGCCAAAGTGGATCGTCCAACGCATTGGTAGCTCAACAGGACGAAAGCTTTGATTGGGGTGTTCATTTGTGTAACATTTCTGATTTCCAACCTGTTTGAAATTCAATGTAACTCGTTTAAATTCCAAATTCTAGTGCACTGGTTTAAACTGTTCGTACCAAATATTAAACCTCAAAACAAATCCGCAAACTCGTTTACGGGTATACATTTATATAAAATTTCAATCAAATACATACACACATAGATACATTTATACCATTAACAAGAAATTTCACGGCTGATCTAACCCCAAAACAATTAAACCCTAAATTGGAACCCCACACTCCAATTTTAACCTTTCTTCACTTGTTTGACTTTCAAAAGTCAAAGGGGCCAAAACCGTGATAATTCAAGTCGGCCATCAACGGATTTCTTTTGAATTGGACTCCTCATGATTTCCCAGACAAGAATCCATCCAATCTCGGCCCAAACAACGACCCAATTTGATCGATTTAGCGGTCAAGGTTCAAATTCAAACGAATTTGACTCCTGAAAGTAAAACCGTATCATTTTAAGGTTAATTCGTGTAAATAACGCGTATTCAATCCCTAAAGTCATGCCCAGACGACCTCGAGTGAACCTGGACTGCTATCAGACTCAATTCGTTCTCAATGCAATGGAATAACGCGAAATCAGCCCCGCAAAAACGTTTCGGTCAAATCGTAATCGAATTGGTTAATTCGAATAAAATTGAACGAATTAAACCACTCACCTTCACGCGTATACCACCTCACAAACTCTCCCAAACTCTGGCGAATCTGCATTTCATCTCTGGAATCCTCTCGATCACGAAGAACAGTCGGAACCAACCTCGTAGCCGTCAGCAATTGTTGCCCAATCTCAACGTGTAAGTTTTACATCATTAGAATCGTAATCGAACCCTGATCAATAGCCATATATCAATTTATTCTATCAATACAGAATCGAACCAATTTAAATTCTAGGGTTCTTGGCGCTCATACGGATTTGGGTTTCGATCCGAAGTTGTGTTTTTAAATTTTTGGTATTCATATAATCCTGCGAAACCACCTGGTCCGGCCGGCAAGTCACTGTGCCGCCGAACCAGGTGGCGTGGGTTCGAAACCCACCAAACCAGCCTTTTTGCGCGAAGCTTGAACATCAGACCTGGATATCTTTTCGTTACGGATTATCAGATACCCGAACGGGTCTTATACGCGAATAGCTCCCCTGGTCCAGCGGTATACACGCAACACTCACACAGGATCCACCCGGGTTCGAACCGGGTGGCCTGTTTATATTTGTTTTACAAACTATATGCTATCTATATACAAACCTGTGTTATACTCACCAACTTCTTAGTTGACTTTATTTTATTCATGTTTCAGGTACTAATGTGTGAGTTTGATCAAGATGTGCTTCACATAGGCTTGGACTTAGTTAAAATAAATAAGGAACTTATGTATTTCAATTATGTTGCTTTCTTGGATTTGTTTTGTCATGAATGTTGCAATGAAGTTTGATAGTTAATATGTTTCAATTTAGTCAACCTTGTGCTTATGAACAGTCTACATGTTCCGCCCCGATGATTCCGCCGTCGGTTGGGGTGTGACAGATTGGTATCAGAGCCTTGGTTATAGGGAACTAGGTTATTAGACACCCTTGACCTAGACTATAACTTTAGGACACCCACTTATACCATGCTTCATGATTATTTGTTTATGTGCTACATGCTATGTGTTACATGCTTATTATATTATTATTTATTTCACTATGGTGCCTTATTTGTTAGAGTTCATGAATTATTAGACTATACTTAAATAATAGATTAAATAAAACAATATCCCTACATATACCCTAAAACCTCATAATATTCTTGCCTATTTCTCTATCATCATCTTCTTAGCATGTGGAAACTTCATGAATCTAAAACTATAAAAATCTTTTTATACCCTCGTTAAGGTTTTTAAACTTTGTTAATTAGTTGAGGACACGTGCAATCTGGAAGGGTGAAACCTGTATTCTGGGTTTTCTGTCTAGGAAATCATTTCGCATAAATCCCAATCAACCGAGGGACCCGTATGCTTTCCTGGGAATTCCCGGGAAGAGTGTTTACTTATAGGCTAAAGCATGTCTCCTTGAAAATTTTATGAGTTTAATTAACTTTAATGTGTCATAGTATTTAAGTGATTATATCACTATTTGAGTACAATCCAATCTATGATTAACTATTTTATTTCATTATTTTGCCCTTTTTAATCCAAGCAATTCTCATAAGTTCTTACACATTTTTCTTGTGTTGTGCAAATCTGTAGAATGCCTCCTCGTTGTGCTCCCGTGGCCAACACCAACACCGACATCGCTACTATCCTTGCACAACTTGTAACTCAACTCACTCAAGCTAATGGTGCCACCAATGGTAACCATGGGGCCAATGGTGGTAATGGAGGAAATGGTGGTGCTAACCCATCTCAATGCACCTTCAAGCATTTCAACTCGTGCAATCCTCTCAAGTTCTATGGTACCGAAGGAGCTACGGGACTCCTTCAATGGTTTGAAAGTATTGAGGGCACTTTCCTCAATAGTGACTACCCCGATGACCTTCGTATCCGTCATGCCACAAGTGTCTTCCAAAAACGGGCACTCACGTGGTGGAATGGGGAAAAGAGAACCCGATGTGTAGAGGCAACCATGGCCTTACCATGGGATGAGGTTAAGAGACTAATGACCGAAGAGTTTTTTTCCTCGGAACGAAGTGAGGAAGCTGGAAGCTGAGTTTTGGGATCTTACCCAAGACAGTGGTGAAAGTCTGGCGTATACAACTCGGTTTCATGAACTGAGTCTCCTTGTGCCCCACATGGTCACAACCCTATCCCGCTGCGTTGAAAAGTACAATGGTGGACTACCTAGGAAGATTCAGGATACTGTCTTAGGGAGAAATCCCGCCACACTAGAAGATGCTATCCGATTATCTGCCACTTTAACCGATAACCATGTGAAGGCGGGGATTCTTACTAAAAAGGGCACAAAGAAAGTTTCCGACACCACAACTCCTTCCACCCACAACAAAGAAGCCACAACTGAACCCTCCTGCAATAATAAGAAAAGAAAGGCTAGAAACTATGCTATGGTCACTCCTACTATTCCCGTTAACCAAGCTGCACCTATGGTTCAAGCACCAGTCAAAAAGCCATATGTTGGGATCTACCCGCTTTGTGCCACATGCAACTATCATCATCCCCAAAGCATCCCATGTCGCCTTTGCACTCATTGTGGGAAATATGGCCATACGGTCAATGTGTGTAGGGCCAAAGCTCTTACGGGCCAGGTCAACCCACCAAACCGAACCAACCCGCAAGTGGCTAATCAAGGTGTTCCCGCTATTGCAAATGGGCGTGCTTGTTATGAATGTGGCGACCCAAATCATTTCCGTGACCAATGCCCAAGATTTACCAATGCTAGACAAGGCGGAGCTCGTGGGCGTGCTTTCAACATAAACGCCAATGAATCTCAAGCCAACAATGATGTGGTTAATGGTACGTTCCTTGTTAATAGTCAATATGCCTCCATTTTATTTGATACCGGTGCCGATAAAAGTTTTGTGTCACTTAACTTTGAACCCTTACTTGCAAAGACACGATCCCAATTAGAGAACACCTTTACCGTGGTGACTCTCTTACAATTGACTCCATTAACTATGATTGCTCCCTAGAACTTAATGATCATACGTTTCCAATCAACCTTGTGCCATTGCCACTAGGAAGTTTTGATATCATCGTAGGCATGGATTGGCTGTCAAATCACCATGTCGAAGTCATCTGTTTTGGGAAGTGCATCCGAATACCCCTTCCGTCGGGAGAAACGTTGAGAGTCTTTGGTGAAAAACCCTGCAAAGGACTCAGATTGATGTCATGCACTACTGCTCAAAAGTACTTACGAAAGAAGTACGTGGCCTTCTTAGCTCATATTGTCCGAAAAGATGTCAAAGAGAAGAATATTCAAGATATCCCAATCATTCGGGACTTCCCCGAAGTATTCCCCGAAGACTTATCCGGTCTTCCAACCGTTCGGCAAATAGAATTTCGCATTGACCTTGTACCCGGAGCTAACCCAGTGGCTAGAGCTCCATACCGTCTTGCACCCTCTAAAATGCAAGAACTTGCAAGCCAACTCCAAGAACTCTCCGACAAGGGCTTCATCCATCCAAGTCATTCACCGTGGGGTGCACCCGTCTTATTCATCAAAAAGAAGGATGGATCATTCCGCATGTGTATTGACTACCGCGAACTCAACAAGCTTACCATCAAGAACCGTTATCCATTGCCTAGAATTGATGATCTCTTCGATCAACTTCAAGGCTCCACTTGCTTCTCAAAGATTGATCTTCGATCTGGTTATCACCAACTCCGTGTACAAGAAGAAGACATTCCAAAGACTGCCTTCCGAACAAGGTATGGTCACTACGAGTTCATGGTCATGCCTTTTAGGCTAACCAATGCACTCGCGGTTTTCTTGGACCTCATGAATCGTGTGTGCAAACCATACCTCGACAAATTCGTGATCGTCTTCATTGATGATATCTTAATTTACTCCAAGACTAAATCCGAACATGAACAACACCTTAGATTGGTTTTGGACCTCTTGAGAAAAGAGCAACTATATGCCAAGTTCTCCAAATGTGAATTTTGGCTAAAGGAGGTTTAATTCCTGGGTTATATCATCAACGAAAAAGGAATTCATGTGGACCCTGCTACGATTGAGGCTGTTAAGAATTGGAATGCCCCTAAGACCCCCACCGAAGTTCATTCATTTCTTGGTCTTGCAGGATATTATCGTCGTTTCATTTCAAATTTATCTAAGATTGCTGTTCCACTCACCGCTTTGACCCACAAGGGTAAACCTTATGAATGGGGACCAAAGCAAGAAGAAGCCTTCCAAACTCTCAAGCAAAAGTTGTGTGATGCTCCTATTTTGACTCTCCCTGACGAGAATAATGATCTAGTTGTCTACTGTGATGCTTCCAATCAAGGTCTCGGTTGTGTCCTCATGCAACGAGATAAGGTAATCGCTTATGCATCTAGGCAACTTAAGATTCACGAGAAGAATTATACAACGCACGACCTTGAATTGGGTGCGGTTGTATTCACATTGAAGATTTGGAGACATTACCTCTATGGCACTAAATGTGTGGTGTTCACCGACCACAAAAGTCTCCAACACATCTTCAACCAAAAAGAACTCAATATGAGGCAACGACGTTGGGTTGAACTCCTTAAAGACTATGACTGCGAGATTCGTTACCATCCCGGTAAGGCGAATGTTGTAGCCGACGCCTTGAGTCGAAAGGACCATGTCATGCTTCAATATGTCCAAATTTGAACCGACATTCAAAATCGTATCTTAGAAGCTCAACACGTCTCAGTCATCGAGGGAAACATGTACGAGGATATGTCGTGTGGTGTTGAACTTCTGCTCGAATCAAGACCCAATGGCTTACTGTATTACTTGAACCGTATTTGGGTTCCTGATCGCGATGATCTCTGTATATTTCTCATGAATGAGCCCCCCAAGACTCGTTATTCTATCCATCCTGGTGCGGATAAAATGTACCAAGACCTTCGCCAACAAAATTGGTGGCCCGGTATGAAGAAAGACATTGCTCTCTATGTAGCCAAATGTCTAACTTGCTCCAAAGTCAAAGCCGAACATCAACGTCCTTCCGGGTTACTTGAACAGCCGAAAATTCCCGTGTGGAAATGGGAGAACTTAGCTATGGATTTCATTACCAAACTCCCTCGCACCTCAAGTGGTTATGATAGCATCTGGGTGATCATTGACCGTCTCACCAAAGCTGCTCATTTCTTACCCATCCGTGAAGACTATCGGGTTAGGAAATTGGCCCAAATTTACATTGACGAAATCGTGAGCCGTCACGGTGTTCCATTAAACATAATCTCTAATAGAGATGCTCGATTCACCTCCCAGTTCTAGCAATCCCTCCAAACTGCTCTTGGTACGCGATTGGATTTGAGCACGGCTTACCACCCCAAACTGATGGTCAGACCGAGCGTACAATGCAAACTCTTGAGGATATTCTTAGAGCTTGTGTAATTGATTTTGGTGGCAATTGGGATTCCCATTTATCCCTTATCGAGTTCTCTTACAACAATAGCTACCACACAAGTATCAACATGGCTCCATTTGAAGCTCTTTATGGTCGCAAGTGTCGTTCTCCTATCTGTTGGAATGAGATTGGTGAAGCACAAATCACCGGACCCGAGCTAATTCAAGAAACATCCGACAAAATTATTCAAATCCGTGATAACATTCGAGTAGCGAGGAGTCGGTAAAAGAGTTATACCGACAAAAGACGAAATCCCTTGGAATTTCAAGTTAGTGACCTTGTTCTGCTAAAGGAGTCTCCGTGGAAGGGTGTGATCCATTTTGGAAAGAAAGGCAAGTTAGCACCTCGCCATGTTGGTCCATTCAAAATCCTTGAAAGGATTGGGAAAGTGGCTTACAAACTCGAGTTACCTCCATCTCTTGGCAATGTGCATCCTACATTTCATGTGTCTAATCTAAAGAAATGTCTTGCTGATGAGAACCTCCTTATACCTCTTGACGATGTGCACATTGACGAAACGATGCACTTCGTTGAGAGACCAGTAGAAATCATGGATCGTGAGATCAAGCAGCTCAAGCGAAGCCGTATTCCTATTGTCAAAGTTCGTTGGGAATCAAGACATGGTCCTGAGTTTACTTGGGAACGTGAGGACCAAATGAAGCTCAAGTACCCTCACCTCTTTGCTGATTCTGTAGTCCCAACTAGCTAAATTTCGGGACGAAATTCCCTCAACATGGGGATACTGTAACATTTCTGATTTCCAACCTGCTTGAAATTCAATGTAACTCGTTTAAATTCCAAATTCTAGTGCACTGGTTTAAACTGTTCGTACCAAATATTAAACCTCAAAACAAATCCGCAAACTCGTTTACGGGTATACATTTATATAAAATTTCAATCAAATACATACACACATAGATACATTTATACCATTAACAAGAAATTTCACGGCTGATCGAACCCCAAAACAATTAAACCCTAAATTGGAACCCCACACTCCAATTTTGACCTTTCTTGACTTGTTTGACTTTCAAAAGTCAAAGGGGCCAAAACCGTGAAAATTCAAGTCGGCCATCGACGGATTTCTTTTGAATTGGACTCCTCATGATTTCCCAGACAAGAATCGATCCAATCTCGGCCCAAACAGCAACCCAATTTGATCGATTTAGCGGTCAAGGTTCAAATTCAAACGAATTTGACTCCTGAAAGTCAAACCGTATCATTTTAAGTTTAATTCGTGTAAATAACGCGTATTCAATCCCTGAAATCATGCCCCAGCCGACCTCGAGTGAACCTGGACTGCTATCAGACTCAATTCGTTCACAATTCAATGGAATAACGCGAAATAAGCCCCGCAAAAATGTTTCGGTCAAATCGAAATCGAATTGGTTAATTCGAATAAAAATGAACGAATTAAACCATTCACCCTCACGCGTATACCACCTCACAAACTCTCCCAAACTCTGGCGAATCTGCATTTCATCTCTGGAATCCTCTCGATCACGAAGAACAGTCGGAACCAACCTCGTAGCCGTCAGCACTTGTTGCCCAATCTCAACGTGTAAGTTTTACATCATTAGAATCGTAATCGAACCCTGATCAATAGCCCTATATCAATTTATATTAACAATACAGAATCGAAAAATTTAAATTCTAGTGTTCTTGGCGCTCATACGGATTTGGGTTTCGATCCGAAGTTGTGTTTTTAAATTTTTGGTATTCATATAATCCAGCGAAACCACCTGGTCCGGCCGGCAAGTCACTGCGCCGCCGAACCAGGTGGCGTTGGTTCGAAACCCACCAAACCAGCCTTTTTGCGCGAAGCTTGAACATCAGACTCGGATACCTTTTTGTTACAGATTATCAGATACCCGAACGGGTCTTACACGCGAATAGCTCCCCTGGTCCAGCGGTATACACGCAACACTCACACAGGATCCACCCGGGTTCGAACCGGGTGGCCTGTTTATATTTATAAATACCATTTTTAAAACCCAAAAAATTTTATAAAAAATATTTTTATAAACCTTGAAACATTTATAACAGAATAAAAGCAGAATTATTAAATTTCAATATAAATTCCGATTTAATCCGAATTAAAGTGTTAAATTGCATATTAAACTTTTAAATCAAAACTTTAAACATTTAAATTAATTTCTAAATAAAAACAATTAATTTTATAAAAGTGATAAAAGATTAATTTTATTTAAAACAATCAAAATGCTTATTTTCCAAAGGATGAATAAATAAATATAAGTCATTTATTATAACATACAAAGGTAAATATATTTTACTTTTTACACACCTATATAAATAAATATTTTTTTTTACATATCTTTATAGATAAATAAATAAATTATTTATTTAAAAAAGATAAATCACATGACTAATTTTATAACTAAATTATTAAATAATAATTATTTAATTTATTTAGTTATTCGAACTCAAAACTTAGTTTAATTATTTTAAAACTATTTATTTAAATTTCTCATTTTATGAAACTTTTCATTCAAATACGAACCAGTAATACTTGCCACTCCAACACTTGTCACACACAACCGATTCAATTCTAGACATAGACATAGACTATTGTACCCTCTAATAATTCAAATATACATTATACATTAGGTTAACGTGGTGAGTTGCAAGGATCAAATTACAATCTAGTCTGCCGTGTTTAGCTACACCTTGAACCATGTGAGTATTTCATAGCCCCTTTTACTCTTTTACACTTTTGGGGTGAAACAAGAACTCTATACAAATTACTATTTACATTTACACAAACAACACAAATACAAATCCTATTTACATTCATGTGTGCAATTTGACCTTTATGCCTGAGTGCTAGATGTGCTAACTTTTGTGAACAATTTATGTGCAATCATTAACTATTCAAGCCGACGGTTTTCAATGATAGATCTATTGAGTCTGACAAACCCACCCAGGTAGGGTGATTGATACCGACAACACAATTTTGCATGCTAGTTACAAAGGTTTGATTGTACTTGGTTACACAATAGCTGCTCTCCATAAATGCCTTATTTATCATGTTATGTAGGGATTTGTTTTACAAACTATATGCTATCTATATACAAACCTGTGTTATACTCACCAACTTCTTAGTTGACTTTATTTTATTCATGTTTCAGGTACTAATGTGTGAGTTTGATCAAGATGTGCTTCACATAGGCTTGGACTTAGTTAAAATAAATAAGGAACTTATGTATTTCAAATATGTTGCTTTCTTGGATTTGTTTTGTCATGAATGTTGCAATGAAGTTTGATAATTAGTATGTTTCAATTTAGTCAACCTTGTGCTTATGAACAGTCTACATGTTTCGCCCCGATGATTCCGCCGTCGGTTGGGGTGTGACAATTTGGAGGATGCCATTATTGCACAAACTCAGGTTGGTCTCATGGCTAAGATTATGGAGATGATGGAAGCTGAAGAACGGGATGCTTCTGTGGCTGACCGAGAAGAGTCTACAACTGCTGTTGCCCTCATGGCTATCGGAGAGGCATCACATTCACCAAATGAGGTACATTCTAATCATTTTACTGTCATTTCTTATTCCAAATGTCTAGGCTTAAAAATTAAAAACTCTAAGCTTCAAGACAAAGTTGAACCCCTTCGTATTGCAGCTTTAAGCTACAAAGAAAACGAAAAATGATTTAAAGATTCAATTGAAACGTTGAAGAAAGAAAAACGTGATTATTCACTTAAAATGAGCGATCAACATCTTCACTTGGATATTGCATACAAGGGGTTAGAGAAAAGGAACAATGAGATCAACAAGCTGCAAAATGAGATCTTGCAGTTGAAATGTACTAAAGAGAAGTTAAAAAATTCTCGTTTTGTGGTGGAACACTACGAATCTGTAGTGAGACAAATTAATGGCTTAGGGCTGGGTACTAATGCCATTCCTCCACCAGTTAGCTGGAAATTTGTCAACGGTTTAGTAGACATTGATCTAACTTGCTTTGATGAGTCCTCAGATAAGGACGATTCCTCTAACAAGGATGATTCCTCAAGTAAGGCCAACTCCGCATCTAATGAGGAGTTCTTTACTGCTTCTGATGATGGGTCGGTTAACACCTGCCCTGAAGGAGTAGTATCTGAGGAGTTGTTATCTGAACAGAAAGTCAAGAAAAACATTATCACTAATAGTGACAATTGTATTTTAACTGAACACGATATCATTGAATCAAATGATAAAATAAAGGTAATGCTTTATGGGGGGTATAAAAATCTTAATCAAGTTAAGAAAGAAGCTTTTTCAGCTCACTATGGGCTTGGTTATAAAGAAAATTTATAAAAATACTATACTCCCAAAAACCAATCTATATCGGGTCAAACTCCTGTTGACAAACCAACTCCTCCTGCTCATCTTGCTGAGTCATCTAATGCCAGATCTAACGAGCCTTATAGGAGGACTTACACAGACAAGAGGACTTGCTTTCACTGTGGTATGGTTGGTCACATTATTGTGAACTGCCCTTCTAAGAACCATGGGAAACGGCCAATTGTTTCACAACCAGCTGTCATCCCTAAGTCACCACAAGTGAAGCATCCCAAAAGTCCAAAGACAAATGTGGTGAAACCACCAGTAAAACCGATGGTAAAGCCAAAGATAACCTCTGAGGCTAAACCATCTGTTTCAAGAAAGGGAAAGCAACCTGGTATACCTTGTGTATCTACCTCTGGTAGTACACCTACTGGTGAGAAATATGTAGTGAAACTCTCTAAGCCACAGAGGAGGAGAAGGAATAAGAGGTTGAGAAAGCTAGAACAGCTGACTGGAGTTCAATCAGGTGAAGCTTCCAATAGTTCACCGGCTGTTGTTGAACCTAAGTCTACTGTTCTAGTTAAGAAACATAAGAGGTCCTGGATTACCAAATCTAAAAGTTCTCAATCTCCTAGTCCTAATTCTTCTAAAGATTCATCCATTTTGAACGGTCACGACTGTGAGTTAAAAGAGGTTGTTTATTTTGAAAAAGACGGGCGACCTAAGACCACTATGACTTGGGTCTCCAAATCTAACTAAATCTTTTTGTGACTCGTGTAGAGACATCCGAAGGGTACTATCTCTAACCGTTGGTATGTAGATAGTGGATGCTCCCGGCACATGAAAGGAAACATGGCCTTGCTTTAAGACGTGAAACCATTCAGAGGCGGCTATGTGGCCTTTGCTGGAGAGAAAGGCGGCAGTATCACGTGTCAAGGCGTGGTGTCAAATGGTTGTGTCAGCTTTGACAATGTCAACTACTGCGAGCAGCTGAAGCATAACTTGTTGAGTGTCTCCCAAATGTGCGACAAGGAGTACTCAGTGATGTTTGATAAGAATGAATGCTTGATACTTAAACCTGGTTTTGAGGATCCTGAAGATTGGATTCTGATGAGAGCGCCAAGGATAAACGACACCTATCAAATTGATATGAGCGTGGCAACAACCACCTCATCAGTTGCTACCTGTTTGCTTACCAAACCGACAGAACTGGACTCTATCTTGTGGCATATGAAACTCAGGCATATTTCTTATAGTAAAATGAATCATCTGGTCCGAAACGGTTTAGTAACCGGTGTTCCTAAGCTAAGATTTACCGTTGCAGATGACTGTATGCCTTGTAAAAAGGGCAAACAGCAATGGAAGTCTCACAAGCCCAAGCTCCAAAACTCCATCGATACCCCTTTGGAGCTATTACATATGGATCTGTTTGGCCCCAGAAGTATTAGGAGTATTGGAGGTAAGTCATTCTGTATGGTTGTAACTGATGATTTCTCACATTTTTCTTAGGTGCATTTTTTAGGTACGAAGGACGAAACTGCTGACATTCTTCAATACTTGATCCTGAGATTGGAATCTCTGTGCAAGATGAAGGTTAGAAGAATAAGGAGTGACAATAGAACTGAGTTCAAGAATAATTTGATGGAACTTTTCTATCTCAAGAAGGGTATCCGTCATGAATTTAGTGCCCCGTACACACCTCAGCAGAATGGAGTCGCAGAACGGAAGAACAGAACATTGACTGAGACTGCAAACACAATGCTGTCAGATGCAAAGCTTCCTGTCACTTTCTGGGCAGAAGCAGTTAATACAGCTTGTCACGTCTTGAACAGAGTTCTGGTTGTGAAGAGGCACATCAAAATTTGTTATGAGTTGATCAACAATCAACTTCCCAATCTTGATTATCTAGTTCCTTTTGGTAGTCCTTGTTCCTTGTTGCTAAAGTACAAAGACCGCAAGTCTAAGTTTCATGCAAAAGCGGTGGAAGGCATCTTCTTAGGATACGTTGCCAACTCGCCTTGCAAGAGAGTGTACAACATAGGAACTCGTACTGTCGAGGAGTGGTTTGAAGTGAATTGTAGTAAGCACAGCATTCCACCAGAAACAACTGGTCCAGCTTGGGGTTTTGATTATGATGCGCTATTCAAATCTTTTAATCTTCCAGATTTGTCTGCAGTTGATGCCGCAAATGTATATGAATTATTGGGTGGCAGCGATGACTCCAGTTTCTCAACTCGTGCTACTGTACCAATTGTAACTCCTGATTCTCATGCTGCATCTGCATCTGGAACTCTTAATGGTGATAACAGTGAAGATGTTCATGTTGACGGAAATGACGCTCAAGCTAATCTTAACACTAGTGTAGGAAATGAAGCTCCATCTGATCCAATTAACATTGAATCTTCTTCTTCTGGAACATAGGATATGGGGGAGTTAAGCACAAACCTTGATTCAGAAATTCAGGAACCAAATGTACCAGAGACGAGAGTGCATAAGGATCATCCAATTTACAACATTATTGGTGATCCTCATGCCGGTGTTTAGACTCGTCATCAAACCATTACTGAGAACACTAGTCTCTACTCTGAGATACTTGACATTGGTGTCATGGAAACATGTCTGCATGCTGCATTCAGGTCCAAGTTAGAGCCGAAGAATGTGAAAGAGGCTCTCGCTAACAACTGCTGGATTGAGGCAATGCAAGACGAACTGTCTCAATTCCAAAAGTTGCATGTGTGGGATTTGGTTGACTTTCCAAAGGGCGCACAACCAATTGGCACCACATGGGTGTTCAAATGCAAGATGGATGATCATCATGTTGTGGTGATGAACAAAGCAATGTTGGTTGTTCAGGGTTTTTATCAACAAGAGGGCTTGGATTACACAGAAGTTTATGCCCCAGTTGCTAGACTTGAAGCCATTCGACTGTTTCTGGCTTATGCCTCATATGTTGGCTTCAAGGTCTATCAACTTGATTTGAAGAGTGCTTTCCTGTATGGAAAATTACATGAGGAGGTCTTTGTCACTCAACCTCCCGGCATTGAAGATCCGCATAATATCAATAAAGTGTACAAGCTCGACAAAGCACTTTATGGTCCTCATCAAGCACCTCGAGCATGGTATGAGAGTTTATCTAAGCATCTACTGTCTAATGGTTTTGACCGTGGACAGATAGACTCAACCCTCTTCATACGGAAAGCAGGATGTGATATTCTTCTTGTACAAGTGTATGTCGATGACATTATCTTCGGGTCTACAAATGAAGAGATGTGTAGGGAATTCGAACAGGTGATGAAGTCCAAGTTTGAAATGAGTAACATGGGTGAAATGTCTTTCTTCCTGGGTCTTCAAGCTATTCAAAGAGAGAATGGCATTTATCTGCATCAAACAAAGTATGTGCAGGACATCTTGTCAAAATTCAAGATGAATGATAGCAGTACTTATGGCACACCTATCCCAGTCAATCATGGTCTGCATCCTGACAGAGATGGAAAGGATGTGGATTGCAAATTGTACCATAGGATGATCGGATCTCTTATGTATCTCATAACTTCAAGGCCAGATATAATGTTTGTTGTATGCCTGTGCTCAAGGTTTCAGTCACAACCGAAGGAGTCCCATATGATAGTTGTGAAGAGGATTTTCAGATACTTGAAAGGGAAACCCTGATTGGGTCTTTGGTACTCTAAGCAGCAGTCATTTGACTTCAAACCCTACACTGATTCAGACTATGGCGGTTGTAACCTTGATAGAAAGTCAACTTCTGGTGGATGTCAATTCTTGGGAGACAGACTGGTTTCCTGGCACTGTAAGAAGCAGTCAACGGTTTCTGTCTTAACATGTGAAGGAAAATGTATTGCTGCAGCTAGCAGTTGTTCTCAAATATTGTGGATTCAGCAGTAATTGAGAGACTACGGCTTGAACTTCACTGGAACTCCTCTGTTCATTGACAGCAATGCCACAATCTCCATCTCAAATAACCAGGTGAAACATTCCAAAACTAAACATATTGAAATTTGCCATCATTTCATCCGTGATTGTGCTGAAAAGCATCTCATTGAACTTATAAATGTTCACACGGATGACAATCTTGATGACATTTTCACTAAGGCGTTTGATCGATCCCGTTTTGAGCATCTTGTCAACTTGATAGGAATGTTCAATCCTGAGTGAAAACTTGTTTTTCTTAAATCAATTCAATTCATGAAAGTTAAATTTTATTTCTCTTAAAATTTCTGTATTGTTCTTTTAATTTTCAAATATTTTACAAAACTTCAAACAAAATAGAAAATGGAGAAAATTTTCAAAGTAATGTTGAGAAAAGAGGAAATGATAGTACATCATAATTGATCTAAACACCATAGACTGCTCATATGGGAAATGATTGCGTCATGTTTACTTAATTGTTTAAATTGTTATGTTTTTAATCTGCTTATTTACAAGTAATTTGAATTGTCAGTAGGCTGTAAGCATTTTTGAATCACTAGTAGTGTGGAAACTAAATCTAGACTACAACTATGATTTGAACCCATGTATGCTAGTGTGTGTGCGTAAAAGAATGCAAAAGATCATTATCAGATAAAGAATGTTAGATTTTGGCAATAATTTTCTTCTGAGATCAGTTTCGCGTTATGTCTTTAGCACAATTAATGCGGTTCATCTCACTGCCCATACTCACAAGTATGCAATGAGAGATTGAATCAAGGCATGTCTCTACATCAACCGTGGAGCGTGTATTCACCCTTGAATCACTCCTGATTCATTGAAATCAAATCCAGATAAAAGTTGGATTCCCCTACCCTAATACTCAAACACCATATTCATTATCCTGAATCATCATACCGATATTCACTGAAGAAATCAAATGAAACCAAGACAAATGAATCACTCGATTCTGAATCTTATGATTCATTATAATCCTTATGGATTCTGCTTGATTTTTCCTGTGCTAATTGATGTAGCTTCATTCTGAAAATTTAGAAAATAATAGGGAAAATCTTAGATGCCTTGAGATAGTGCAACTTACATTACTGCAGCATATCAGTGGGGTACACATTGTATATCTTATAATTAATACCTTAACACACAAGAACGTGATACAAAGATGCTTATAGTTTCAAATCTTATAATATTGTCAACTTGAATTACTTATTTATGTGCTTATTACGTATGAATAAATAGTAATCCATGACATGATCCCATATTCTTTGATGTTTATATTGTATCGTTTTTGCTATATGTTAGCCTGATATGATCCTCTGCTCGTGTATTTGACCAAAAATAGTTTGTGTGAATGTGTGTATATTTCTATCTTGAAAAGATCAAAAAGATTTTAAGTTTGTGTATAGTTCAATTTTATTCAGAAAAGCTAAAAATATTTGTGTTTAACCTTCTTGAATTGATCTTGAATCCTCTTGATTGAATGTTTTTTATCTTGTTTGTTATTTGACTTGAAATCTTCATAATTTGAGTTGAATGTTTGTACACACAAGGGTCTCTGCGTACTTGATAAGTGCGCATGAGGTAAACCCTGCGTACTTGACAAGTACGAAAGACTTAAGTCATGCGTACTTAGTAAGTACGCAGGAGTTAAGTCCTGCGCACTTAGCAAGTACGCAAGACCAATTTGGGGTGGGTATATATACAGGACTTAGAAAAATTTCAGAATTTTATCACAATCAAATTATTTTCGCCTGTTAAATTCCCTCTGCCACTTTTACTCAAAAAAACTTCGAGTGTTCTTAACCGGTTTTTCGTCCCGTTTCTAGTTCCATCATCGTATTACAATCACTTGGTGAGAATATAAGGACATTTCATCCACAAAATCGCGACTTCTGGACCGATTTATACTTTAAAATAGTTAGGGTTGAATCTTGATTTTTGGACAATTTTTTGGTTGTTTTGGTAACACACTATAATTAAAACTTGCTTAGAATCAACAATCGATCCTTATTCAGTCCTTAATCGTGCTTAATGTCTATTGATTTTGATCTTGGTTTTGATTTTGACCGTCGGTTTGTTGGTCGTCATTTAGGTCAAAATGTGACTAATGTAGCTGGTAATTGGTGTTGATATTGGTCCCATAGGCTAGAATCAGGTATATCGACCTGGTGGTGACCATATTCCACATCAATTTTGATCATTAGTTGAAAAAGTTAGATTTCTGAAAAACTGAACAAGTGCGTTTCTTGCGCACTTAACAAGTACCCAAGAAGTAATTCATGTGTACTTGTTAAGTACGCAAGAACAAATCCCTGCGTACTTGCTAAGTACGCAGGACCAACACTTATGAAATTTTCTAAGTCTGAAATTTCAGTTCAATGAGTAACTGCTATACTAAGTCATGTGTATTCAATTCAAATGAAACTTCTTGTTCTTATTATGTTTTCTGTGTGTTTTTGCAGTGATGGCTTGTGCGTTTACCAGTGAGTTCAATCTCCTAGCACATATAGAACCAGAATGGAAAGGTGCTGCACTACAATACCGAGAGATAGTTGACTTCTTGAACCATTCAAGGATCAGCTATGCTATATCAGTAGACCCGATAGTATCAAGAGCGTATCTGGAGTAGTTCTGGGAGACCGCGGAACATGACTACACGGTAACCCCCAATGTTATACGGGCTACCGTGGCGGGTCATGACATCGCCTTTTCTGAGGACACAATTAGACGGGTCTTACAGTTCCGAGATCTCCCCACCGACCTAACAGCTTATCCTAACTACTTTGTGGATGGATGTTGGAGGCAGCGTATGGGATACGTCGGTGTAAGAGATTATGCTTCATACAAGAAAATGTGGGTGCTCGATCAATGGAGACACTTTGCCCACGTCATGATCATGTGCATCTCTTCAAGAAAGGAAGGAAAGGATGCAATGGGTCATGATCTTGCAGCAGCCATGGTTGGCCTATCTCTCAACAGGGGTTACAACTTCTCAAGATACGTCTTCTCAAGATACGTCTTCAAAGCCTTAAATGATCAGATAAATATGGCTGAGAGGTTTCGATTCCTGTTATACCCAAGGTTTGTGCAACTACTAATTGATGATGCGTTGCCAAATCTACCTGCTACTGGGGAGAGATTGCAAGTCAAGCGGGTGGACAAGAGGGTGTTTGCATAATTCATAAAGCCAGGTAGTGTAGAAGCTACCCCTGAGCACACCGCACTCTTTGGCCACCTGATAAATGAAGCGTATGTGGCACCGGATGAGTGGAGATGGTTTAGCCATGACTCTGAGCCAGAACTAAGTGAACATTCTAACGAACAACAAGAAGAGGAGGATGTTGAAAGTGTGGATGAATCGTCTGAAAGTGGAGATGAAGAAGCAGGTAATGATGGTGCTGAAGGATCCGACTCCGAAGAGACAGAGTCTGATTCTTCTGATTCTGATGATGCACCATCACAGGCACACCCGAGAAGAATGACGAAGGTGACCCTTCCTAAGTCATCTTCGAAGAGAAAGCGACATTCAACAAGCAGTGAATATGAGCCAGATTCTGACTCTGACACTGCTATTCAAAGACAAAGACGTGAAAGTGTAAAAAACGTAGGGGGATAGGCAGCAACATGCTATTCCCAGTGAGGTAGAGGTTTGTACTCACCAGCATGTACAAGTTTCGGCTGGAAGTACTGGTTCAGGATTCACCCCACCTTCACAGCAACTATACCGGCGACATCGGAGAAGGCCACAGGTACAACCTGATGTGGCAGTCACTTCTATCACTGAGGAAGTACCTGTGATAGTAACCCTCCCTGTATCATCTGACCTTATGACAGTGACTACTCCGATTCTTACAGAGTCAGTCACCATCACACCTTCCATCACTCCTACAACCATCATCACATCCACAATCCCTACTACCACGAACCTATCAGTCAACCCTACAACTATGGAGATTTTACTTAGGGGTTTGACTTTGATACTATCTTCTCATCCTCACTTCATAATGCTGAAGCGTCTACATCCAGACATCCTGATCCAAATGATGCAAGGATAGAAACTCTGGAAACCCAAGTCGCTGCTCTACTTGAAACCGTTCGGAAATCAAAGGAGGAGTCTGAGGCTCAACATGCTCAGATAAATTCGTTGGTGGACGAGGTTACCGTTCTGAGAAGACAAAGGGCTGGGACGCAAGAGAGACTAGCTAATGTGATGGCCCAGGACGAGCTACTGATCAAGACAAACAACATGATTCTGGGACACAGGTCGTCTCTTGAGCTTCGATTTGACGCGTAGCAAAAAGAGAATGAAATGATGGTCATGTTAGTTGCTGATCTGACCAAGAAGCTTGATGCTCAGGGGGAAAAGGAGAAAGAGAAAGAGAAATAGAAAGAGAAGGAGAAGACATCCAAACCTACTGGTGATGAGCCTTGTCATCCTGCTGATTTGACAAAGGATGATGACAAAGATAAGGATCCTGAAGTCGGTCCTAGTGGAAGTGAGCAACAAGCTTTGGCAATCGTGCCCATTTCTGCTATTCCAAGGGCTGAGGGGGAGTCTACTCACCAGGAAGGTGGTGATACTTCTTGTGGAGATAAAGGAAAGTCAGTGGCTGATGTTCTAAAGGATCTATCTGATGATGAGATCTTATACTTAGAGCCTGACTATTCCAAGGAAGCACATATCGAGGCTCACTACAATCTTGAAGAAGGAAAGATCGACTCTCGTGATGATTGGGATGAAGATGATGATGTAGTTATTGAAATTCCCAAGGGCGATGGGGAAGGTGAGTATGAGTTTGAAGATGGAGAGACCTTTGAAGTTCCATCCTTTGATCCATCTTTTGAATCTCAGCTCGACACAGGTTCAGTCGAGACTGCTAGTAATGCTGACGCATCGACTGAAGCCTCCCCAGCCGACCCTACACCTGTGGATCCAGAGGAACAGAAAGATAAAGACTTGCCTACTAGTTCATCAAAGGAACCTACTCTAGTCTGGCAAAATACTTCTATAATAGACAAGCATGGAGCAACAGGGATGATCTTAGCTGTGAGGTTCGAGGAAGATAAGCAGTTGTTCGCTATCAAGCGATCTGGAGGGGGGGTTCAATACTTGAAACCAACCAGTGAAGCTTTCAACTCCTTACCAAGATATGACCTCATGAACCTAGCAAACCAAGAGCTGTTGGGTCACTCAAATCACGCAGTAGCGATGGGTTTGTGGCAGGTTCTACAGCGTGAAGCAAGATCTGGGAAATTTGAAGTGTTTAAGCCTCAAGTGCCCAAGCGAGTCAAGGATAAAAATGCTAGACATCCTGTGACAAAGAAACGTGTAACATTTCTGATTTTTAGTATCCGTATTTTCAATTCGATGTAATGCATTTCAAACTCAATTCTAGTGCACTGTTTTATTCCTTTTCGTACCATCAATTTAATACTATATTTCAATGCAAGTCCGCAAATTTTACTCGGTTTTATCCTATTAAAACAATACATAAGTATCTAATTTTACAAATATGGTGAAAGACTAAAGTTACAAGGTCTGATATTGAAAATTTACAAGAAACCCTAATAGGCACAGTCGCGCCTCGTTCTAGCACGGTCGCACCGAGTGCCTTGGCACGGTCGCGCGACTTGCTTTGGAACGATCGCGTCTGGTGCCTTAGCACGGTCTCACCTCGTTTAGACACGGTCGCACCTAGTATCAGTTAAAACGTCATCGTTGAGTTTCGTAACCGATATACGTTTCACTTTCGTTATCAAAGACAATAATATTATCAATCGTAACAACTGACAACAGAAATCGATTCATCTCAAAGAAAACAAAAATCATTCACTTGAACCAAAATCCCCCTATTCTAAAGTGCAATTCCCTCGATCAATCGCTCCATAGAATCTCTCTGAAACCCCTGAACACACTGCTTTAGCCGGAAGTGCAGTGGAAGACGCCGAAGATCGAACTCGTCGACGCCGGAACTCCTTTCCTACCGTCATCTATCAATTCGTCGTCCATCCGGGTAATTGAAACTCTTTCCACAGTCTATTTAGCCTATAGATCAAAAGCCCCATATTAATTTGGGCTCTCAATATAGAATTAGTCCGAAACCCGAATCTGAGTTTTGTTCAAAAATGATTTAATCGAACCCAGTTCTAAACATGACTTACATACAATTAATCTAAATAACCAGACTCGTAATAGCACGGTAAATAAAAGCCCTATTATTCCCAGCAGTAACAATATAAAATTCAGTCAATTCGTGTCTGTTTTGGAAGAGACACGGTCGCGCTAATTATCTAGCGTGGTCGTGCCTCATTAGACGCGGTCGTGCCGATTACCAGCGCGGTCATGTCCTCCTGTCCAGACCCAATCATGCCCTTTGGCTAATCTCCGTCGTGTCTTGAAATCATAGACACGATCATGCCTGGCCAAGGCACGGTCGTGCCTAACGATTTAATCAGTTTAAGCCTATGTTTGATCAACACGGTCGCGCCCTGATTAGCATCGTCGCGCCCGTGGTTCGAGCACGATCGTGCCCTTCCCAGGCACGGTCGTGTGTGAGTTAAAATCTTGGCAGAATGATAAATTTTATATATTTTGCAAACCACAAATATTCTGAGTGAATTACAAAATGAAAATAGTTAAATTTTATAAAAGTTGCATTTAATCTTATTTAGAAAGAACAAATATTTAATAAATGGAAAAATTAATTATTTAAAGTTTATAAAAATTTAATTTACAATTATTGTTAAACCTTTCATTTAAAAAGTATATAAATGGTTAAGTTACATTTTATAAATAAATAAAATAATTATTTATTTAATTTATATTTAAACAAAAACAATTAATTAATTATAATAACTTATAACTAATACTTACAATGTTTTCATAAACAAAAATTATTTACATTACTTATTTAATTATTTACACTCAAACCTTAATCAAAATGTTCTAAAAATACTCTTTCAAACTTTATATATTTTATTCAATACCTCCAATTACAAATCAATGTCCTTATTACACAAGTCCAAATGCAACTTTAGACTTAAACATTGGTGCACACTATTAATACCATATACATTACACTTTAGGTTAACTTGTGCATTTCAAGGATCTTTATTCTATCTAGTACCTTTGTTAGCAACGCCTTCAAACCAAGTGAGTATACATAGCCCCTTTTACTCTTTTACATTTTTGTGGTGGAACATGAACATTATTCAAATTACATGTTTACATTTACACAAACAACACAAGTACAAATCCTATTTACATTCATGTGTGCAATTTGAGCTTTATGCCCGAGTGCTAGGTGTGCTAACCTTTGTATGCGATTATGTGCAATCATTAACTATTCAAGCCGACGGTTTTCAATGATAGATCTATTGAGTCTGACAAACCCACCCAGATTGGGGTGATTGATACCGACAACACAATTTTGCATGCTAGTTACAAAGGTTTGATTGTGCATGGTTACACAATAGCTGCTCCCCATAAATGCCTTATTTATCATGATATGTATAGATTTGTTTTACAAACTATATGCTATCTATATAAACCTGTGTTATACTCACCAACTTTTTAGTTGACTTTATTTTATTCATGTTTCAGGTTCTAATGTGTGAGATTGATCAAGATGTGCTACACATAGGCTTGGACTTAGTTAAATGAAATAAAAGAACTTTATGTATTTAAATTTTGGTTTCTATCTTGGATTTGGTTGTGTTTGGATTACTTGCAATGAAATATAACGTTTAATATATTCAATCTAGTCAACCTTGTGCTTATGAACTGTCTACATGTCCCGCCCCGATGATTCCGCCATCGGTCGGGGTGTGACAGATTGGTGTCAGAGCCTTGGTTATAGGGAATTAGGTTATTAGACACCTTGACCTAGACTATAACTTTAGGACACCTACTTATGCTATGTTTCATGATTACATGTTATATGCTACATGCTATATGTTATATATTATGTGTTACATGCTTACTATGATTAGTTATTATTTTATTTGATGACTTATTTATTAAAATTCCATGACTTATTAGTATATACTTAAATAATAAATTAAATAAACAATATCCCTTCCTATATCCTAAAACCTCATAATATCCTTATCATCTTCTCTATCTTTATCTTTCTAAGCATGTGGAAACTTCATGAAGCTAAATTCATAAAAAAAAATAAAAAATTTATTTCCTCGTTAAGGTTTTTAAGCTTTGTTAATTATTTGAGGACACGTGCAATCTGGAAGAGTGACACCTGTATTTTGGGTTTTCTGTCTAGGAAAGCATTTCGCATAAATCCCAATCAACCGAGGGACCCGTATGCTTTCCTGGGAATTCCCGAGATGAGTGTTTACTTATAGGCTAAAACATGTCTCCTTGAAAATTATATAAGTTTAATTAACCTTAATGTGTCATAGTATTCGAGTGATTATATTACTATTTGAGTACAATCCAAACTATGATTATCTATTTATTTTGTTATCTTATTCTATTAAATCCAAACATTTCTCATAAGTTCTTACATCTTTTCTTGTCTTGTGAAAATCTGTAGAATGCCTCCTCGTCGTGCTCCCGCCGCCAACACCAATACCGACATTGCTGCTATTCTTGCACAACTCGTGACACAAATCACACAAGCTAATAGTGCCACAAATGGCAACAACGGTGGTAATGGTAGCAATAGTGGAAATGGTGGTAATGGTGGAAATGGTGGTAACAACCCATCTCAATGCACCTTCAAGCACTTCAACTCGTGCAATCCCCCCAAGTTCTATGGTACCGAAGGAGCTACTGGACTCCTTCAATGGTTCGAAAGCATTGAGAATACTTTTCTCAATAGTGACTGCCCCGATAACCTTCGTGTTCGTCATGCCACAAGTGTCCTACAAAAACGGGCACTCACGTGGTGGAATGGGGAGAAAAGAAATAGGGGTGTGGATGTAGCAATGGCCTTACCTTGGGATGAGGTTAAAAGGCTAATGACCGAGGAATTTTGTCCTCGAAATGAAATGAAGAAACTTGAAGCTGAGTTTTGGGATCTTGCCCAAGATAGTGGTGAAAACTTGGCGTACACAACTCGGTTCCATGAGTTGAGCCTTCTTGTGCCCCACATGGTCACTCCTTTGTCCCGCTGTATTGAAAAGTATATTGGGGGACTACCTAGGCAAATTCAAGATACTGTCCTAGGAAGGAATCCCGCAACACTTGAGGATGCTATCCATTTGTCCGCTACCTTAACCGATAATCATGTTAAGGTGGGGACTCTTACTAAAAAGGGCACCAAGAAAGTTTCTGACACTATAACCCCTTGTACCAACAACAAAGAAGCCACAACTGAACCCTCCCGCAATAATAGGAGAAGGAAGACTAGAAACTATGCTGTGGTCACTCCTGCTATTCCTATTAACCAAGCTGCACCTATGGTTCAAGCACCGGCCAAAAAGCCATATGTTGGAATCTACCCACTTTGTGTCACCTGCAACTACCATCATCCCCAAGGCATCCCATGTCACCTTTGTACTTATTGTGGAAAATATGGCCATATAGTTAATGTTTGTAGGGCCAAAGCTCTTGTGGGTCAAGTCAATCTACCAAACCACACCAACACCCAAGTGGCTAATCAAGGTGTACCCACTATTGCAAATGGGCGAGCATGTTATGAGTGTGGCAACCCAAACCATTTCCGTGATCAATGCCCAAAGTTAGTCAATGCTAGACAAGGTGGAGCTCATGGGCGTGCTTTCAACATAAACGCCAATGAAGGTCAAGCCAACAATGACGTGGTCAATGGTACGTTTCTTTTTAATAGTCAATATGCCTCCATTTTATTCGATACCGGTGCCGATAAGAGTTTCGTGTCACTTAACTTTGAACCTTTACTTGCAAAGACATGATCACAATTAGAGAAAACCTTTACCGTCGAAATAGCAAATGGTGATTCACTTACGATCGAGTCTATTATCTATGACTGTTCTCTAGAACTTAATGATCATACATTCCCAATCAACCTTGTTCCAATGCCACTAGGAAGTTTTGATATCATCATAGGCATGGATTGGCTATCAAATCGTCATGCCGAAATCATTTGTTTCGAGAAGTGCATCCGAATACCGCTACCATCGAGAAAAACACTAAGAGTCTTTGGTGAAAAGCCTTGTAAAGGGCTTAAACTAATGTCATGCACAACTGCTCAAAAGTACTTACGAAAGAAGTACGTGGCCTTTTTGGCCCATATCGTTCAAAGGATGTAAAAAAGAAGAGTATTCAAGATATCCCCATTATCCGAGATTTTCCTGAAGTATTCCCCGAAGACTTATCCGGTCTTCCACCCGTTCGACAAGTAGAATTTCGCATTGATCTTGTGCCCGGAGCTAACCCCGTGGCAAGAACACCTTACCGTCTTGCACCTTCTGAAATGCAAGAACTTGCAAGTCAACTTCAAGAGCTCTCCGACAAGGGATTCATTCGTCCAAGTCATTCACCGTGGGGTGCACCCGTCTTATTCGTCAAAAAAAGGATGGATCATTTCGCATGTGTATTGACTACCGCGAACTCAACAAACTTACTATCAAAAACCGTTATCCTTTGCCTAGAATTGATGACCTCTTTGATCAACTTCAAGGTTCTACTTGCTTCTCAAAGATTGATCGTCGATCTGGTTATCACCAACTCTGTGTGCAAGAAGACGATATTCCAAAGACTGCCTTCCGAACAAGGTATGGTCATTACGAGTTCATGGTTATGCCTTTTGGACTAACCAATGCACCCGCAGTTTTCATGGACCTCATGAATCGTGTGTGCAAACCGTACCTCGATAAGTTCATGATAGTTTTCATCGATGACATCTTAATCTATTCCAAGACTAAAGCCGATCATGAGCAACATCTTAGATTGGTTTTGGATCTTTTGAAGAAAGAACAACTATATGCCAAATTCTCCAAATGTGAATTTTGGTTAAAAGAAGTTCAATTTCTTGGTCATATTGTCAACGACAAGGGTATTCATGTTGACCCTGCTAAAATCGAAACGGTTAAGAATTGGAATGCCCCGAAGACCCCCACTGAAGTTCGTTCATTTCTTGGTCTTGGGGGATATTACCGTCGTTTCATCTCGAACTTCTCTAAGATTGTTGTCCCCCTTACCGCTTTGACCCACAAGGGTAAGACTTATGAATGGGGACCAAAGCAAGAAGAAGCTTTCCAAACCCTTAAGCAAAAGTTATGCAACGCTCCTATTTTGACCCTCCCTGATGGAAATGATGATTTAGTTGTCTACTGTGATGCTTCCATCCAAGGTCTTGGTTGTGTCCTCACGCAACGAGGAAGGGTAATCGCTTATGCATCAAGGCAACTTAAGATTCATGAGAAGAATTATACGACGCACGATCTCGAGTTGGGTGCGGTCGTATTTGCATTAAAGATTTGGAGACATTATCTCTATGGCACAAAATGCGTGGTGTTCACCGACCACAAAAGTCTTCAACACATCTTCAATCAAAAGGAACTCAATATGAGGCAACGACGTTGGGTTGAACTCCTTAACGACTATGACTGCGAGATTCGTTACCATCCCGGCAAAGCGAATGTTGTAGCCGACGCTATGAGTCGAAAGAACCTTGTCATGCTTCAATGTGTTCGAATTCAAACCGACATCCAAAACCGCATCTTAGAAGCTTAGCACGTCTCAGTCACTGAGGGTAACATATACAGGGAAATGTCGTGTGGTGTTGAACTTCTGCTTGAATCTAAACCAAATGGCTTACTTTATTACTTGAACCGTATTTGGGTTCCCGATCGTGATGACCTCCGTACATTTCTCATGAACGA
The DNA here is from genome assembly GCA_023525975.1 of Smallanthus sonchifolius. Lineage (NCBI taxonomy): Eukaryota > Viridiplantae > Streptophyta > Magnoliopsida > Asterales > Asteraceae > Smallanthus > Smallanthus sonchifolius. The sequence continues at coordinate 55,686,871 of CM042022.1, read as the reverse complement.
GGCTCACAAGACTCGTTATTCTATTCATCCTGGTGCAGATAAAATGTACCAAGATCTTCGCCAACAATATTGGTGGCCCGGTATGAAAAAGGACATTGCTCACTATGTTGCCAAATGTCTAACGTGTTCCAAAGTCAAAGCCGAACACCAACGTCCTTCCGGATTACTTGAACAACCGGAAATTCCCGTGTGGAAATGGGAGAACTTAGCTATGGATTTTATTACCAAACTTCCTCGCACCTCGAGTGGTTATGATAGCATTTGGGTGATCATTGATCGTCTCACCAAATCTGCTCATTTCTTGCCTATCCGTGAAGACTATCGGGTTGAGAAACTAGCCCGAATTTACATTGATGAAATTGTGAGCCGTCATGGTGTTCCGTTGAATATAATATCTGATCGAGATGCCCGGTTCACTTCTCGATTTTGGCAATCTCTCCAAACTGCTCTTGGCACACGATTAGATTTGAGCACGGCTTACCATCCCCAAACTGATGGTCAAACCGAGCGGATAATCCAAACACTTGAAGACATGCTTAGAGCCTGCGTATTCGATTTTGGTGGAAATTGGGATTCACATTTATCCCTCATTGAGTTCTCTTACAATAATAGCTACCACACAAGTATCAACATGGCTCCATTCGAAGCTCTTTATGGTCGCAAGTGTCGTTCTCCTATCTGTTGGAACGAGATTGGTGAAGCACAAATCACCGGTCCCGAGCTAATTCAAGAAACATCCGACAAGATTATCCAAATTCGTGACATCATCCGAACAACGAGAAGTCGGCAAAAGAGTTATGCCGATAAAAGTCGAAAACCCTTGGAATTCCAAGTCGGTGACCTTGTCCTTCTTAAGGTGTCCCCATGGAAGGGTGTGGTCCGTTTTGGAAAGAAAGGCAAGTTAGCTTCTTGCTATGTTGGTCCATTCAAAATCCTTGAAAGGATTGGAAAAGTGGCTTACAAACTCGAATTACCTCCATCTCTTGGCAATATGCATCCTACATTTCATGTATCGAATCTGAAGAAATGTCTCGCCGATGAGAATCTCCGTATACCGCTTGATGACGTGCACATTGATGAAACGATGCACTTCGTTGAGAAACCGATATAAATTATGGATCGTGAAATCAAGCAACTCAAGCGAAGTCGTATTCCTATTGTCAAAGTTCGTTGGGAGTCTAAGCGTGGTCCTGAATTTACTTGGGAACGAGAGGACCAAATGAAGCTCAAGTACCCCCATCTTTTCACTGATGCCGTAGTTTCCTCTAGCTAAATTTCCGGACGAAATTCCCTCAACATAAGGAGACTGTAACATTTCTGATTTTTAGTATCCGTATTTTCAATTCAATGTAATGCATTTCAAACTCAATTCTAGTGCACTGTTTTATTCCTTTTCGTACCATCAATTTAATACTATATTTCAATGCAAGTCCGCAAATTTTACTCGGTTTTATCCTATTAAAACAATACATAAGTATCTAATTTTACAAATATGGCGAAAGACTAAAGTTACAAGGTCTGATGTTGAAAATTTACAAGAAACCCTAATAGGCACGGTCGTGCCTCGTTCTATCACGGTCGTGCCTCGTTCTATCACGTTCGCGCGACTTGCTTTGGAACGATCGCGCCTGGTGCCTTAGCACGGTCGTGCCTCGTTTAGACATGGTCGCGCCTAGTATCAGTTGAAACGTAAAATCAGTTTTAAACGCGAGAATCGTTGAGTTTCGTAACCGATATACGTTTCACTTTCGTTATCAAAGACAATAATATTATCAATCGTAACAACTGACAATAGAAATCGATTCATCTCAAAGAAAACAAAAATCATTCACTTGAACCAAAATCCCTCTATTCTAAAGTGCAATTCCCTCGATCAATCGCTCCATAGAATCTCTCTGAAACCCCTGAACACACTGGTTTAGCCGGAAGTGTAGTGGAAGACGCCGGAGACCGAACTCGTCGACTCCGGAACTCCTTTCCTACCGTCATCTATCAATTCGTCGTCCATACGGGTAATTGAAACTCTTTCCACAGTCTATTTAGCCTATAGATCAAAAGCCCTATATTAATTTGGGCTCTCAATATAGAATTAGTCCGAAACCCGAATCTGAGTTTTGTTCAAAAACGATTTAATCGAACCCAGTTCTAAACATGACTTACATACAATTAATCTATATAACCAGACTCGTAATAGCACGGTAAATAAAAGCCCTATGATTCCCCGCAGTAACAATATAAAAATCAGTCAATTCGTGTCTGGTTTGGAAGAGACACGGTCGCGCTAATCATCTAGCGCACTCGTGCCTCATTAGACGCGGTCGTGCCGATTACCAGCGCGGTCGTGTCCTCCTGTCCAGACCCAATCATGCCCTTTGGCTAATCTCCGTCGTGTCTTGAAATCATAGACACGATCGTGGCTGGCCAAGGCACGGTCGTGCCTAACGATTTAATCAGTTTAAGCCTCTGTTTGATCAACACGGTCGCGCCCTGATTAGCATGGTCGCGCCCTTGGTTCGAGCACGATCGTGCCCTTCCCAGGCACGGTCGTGTGTGAGTTAAAATCTTGGGAGAATGATAAATTTTATATATTTTGCAAACCACAAATATTCTGATTGAATTACAAAATGAAAATAGTTAAATTTTATAAAAGTTGCATTTAATCTTATTTAGAAAGAACAAATATTTAATAAATAGAAAAATTAATTATTTAAAGTTTATAAAAATTTAATTTACAATTATTGTTAAACCTTTCATTTAAAAAGTATTTAAATGATTAAGTTACATTTTATAAATAAATAAATAAAATAATTATTTATTTAATTTATATTTAAACAAAAACAATTAATTAATTATACTAACTTATAACTAATACTTACAATGTTTTCATAAACAAAATTTATTTAGATTACTTATTTAATTATTTACACTCAAACCTTAATCAAAATGTTCTAAAAATACTCTTTCAAACTTTATATATTTTATTCAATACCTCCAATTACAAATCAATGTCCTTATTACACAAGTCCAAATGCAACTTTAGACTTAAACATTGGTGCACACTATTAATACCATATACATTACACTTTAGGTTAACTTGTGCATTTCAAGGATCTTTATTCTATCTAGTACCTTTGTTAGCAACGCCTTCAAACCAAGTGAGTATACATAGCCCCTTTTACTCTTTTACATTTTTGGGGTGGAACATGAACATTATTCAAATTACATGTTTACATTTACACAAACAACACAAGTACAAATCATATTTACATTCATGTGTGCAATTTGAGCTTTATGCCCGAGTGCTAGGTGTGCTAACCTTTGTATGCGACTATGTGCAATCATTAACTATTCAAGCCGACGGTTTTCAATGATAGATCTATTGAGTCTGACAAACCCACCCAGATTGGGGTGATTGATACCGACAACACAATTTTGCATGCTAGTTACAAAGGTTTGATTGTGCATGGTTACACAATAGCTGCTCCCCATAAATGCCTTATTTATCATGATATGTATGGATTTGTTTTACAAACTATATGCTATCTATATAAACCTGTGTTATACTCACCAACTTTTTAGTTGACTTTATTTTATTCATGTTTCAGGTTCTAATGTGTGAGATTGATCAAGATGTGCTACACATAGGCTTGGACTTAGTTAAATGAAATAAAAGAACTTTATGTATTTAAATTTTGGTTTCTATCTTGGATTTGGTTGTGTTTGGATTACTTGCAATGAAATATAACGTTTAATATATTCAATCTAGTCTACATGTCCCGCCCCGATGATTCCGCCATCGGTCGGGGTATGACAAAACGCTTAAAGAAACTGGTATACAAGCCAGTGCTTTGTGAAACCAAGATTCCCTTGAGCAAGTTATCTCAGGATATACTCGGTAACACATGGTACTGGTACGTAGATCCAAAAATGGGCGAGGCTGTGGTGATAGGAAAGGTATGGTCAGATAGTGGAAGCTTAGTGCCAAGGGAGCTGATCAGAGTATTTGATGAAGTCTGCTTCATTAACTTCTCTGTTAAAGATCTGGAGGCACTAGCGGACAGGTATTGCATGCATACGGACGAATGGACGAAGTTCCTTGCTTCTAAATATGACAAGGTGATCAAGTTTTGCCTTGACTATAAGAAGAAGATAGAAGCTAAAGATGCAGAGCTGTGAAGACTGAAGATTGAAGACCCAAGATGATCCAGACCTGTTGTCAAGGGGGAGTTTGTTATAGCACTTTTGTGTGACAAACACTCTGGATAGAGTCTTAGTGTTGTACTTTCATTGTATGGATTTGTCTTTGTTTGTAAGCGTCTGTGTGTATTACTTATCGAGTTGTATTTACTAATGCATATTGATTATTGCTAAAATCTCTAAGTGTTTTGCGCACTTAGTAAGTGCGTAGGAATTAGTTCCTGCGTACTTAGCAAGTACGCAAGAATACTCTGCGTACTTGCTAAGTACGCATGAGCAATTTGCCCTGCGCACTTGCCAAGTGCGCAGAGTTCAGGTCTTGTATAAATAGGATAGGTTGACAGTAGACAAGTACGCAGTCATATACGCAGATATTGTATACTAAGTATTTCTCTTTGTAACCTTCAAGTGTTTATAATAGATGAAAGTTTAAAGTGATTCTCTTGTTGGTTTACTTTGTGTTGTAAGACTCTCCACCTAGTCACGGGTAATCCGCACCCGGTCCGACTCAGGAACACACTTGTATGTGACGATCCGCCACACCTGATGGACCTACAACTAGCTTACCAAGTGAGTTTAGAAGCCCTCTTTTAAATGTTTTAATAATATTTTGGGCTGGTGTGCATAATTACGAAATGATGTTTACGGAATGATGTTTATGAAACGTGTTACGAAATGATTTGTCAAAAGAAGTTTAAGAAGTGTTTACAAACGAAATGTTATTTACTAAAACGTATGATGCTTTAACTGAAGAGAAATAAAGGTTTTTATGAAAGTTACTAAAATGAATGAATCTGCCATGGTTCCCTTGGGAATCGAAGTATGTATGTTACCTAAAGGCCTTAACTTTATAGGGCCTTTGTGGCTGTCCAACGGTTGTACAACTAGGTGGGAAAGGGGTGACGATGGTCATCAAGGGGATTACCGTGATCCTTGAAGTGGGTATTGTTCTCTGCGAGGGAACAATGCTTGAAGTTTGGTACGTGTTATGCTTTGGGACACCATGGTTGAAGGTAATTGACGTTTATGTGTGGTTACGACTGGTAAAAGTTACGAACGGTTTACGTTGGTACATGTGCTTAATCGAGCGCCGTAGTTGAACAGAATTGATGGTTACGAAAAGGCGCAGATTCGATTTATTGTTGACTTATGTTTTATGTTTATGTTATAGCATTATTTACGTACATGTTTATTAAATGAAGTTTGAAGTTATGTTTTTGGCAAAATGTTTGTGTTAATGTTTTAAGTAAAGCTAGAACTCACCAGCGTAGCTGACTTTTAGTATGCACATTCAGGTTAAGGCAGGTTATGAGGATGGACGGTGATGCTTGGCTAGCGAGATGAGTTACCTGGATGATCATGAAGACTGGCATCCTGTTATGTTTTACTTACAATGTATTTATGTTTTAGACAATGTTTACGCTTTCACACGTTTAAACAATGTTGACGTTATGTTTGAATGAAATTTTCCACTGCGTTATTTGATATTCAAGTTTAAGAACTGTTTGTGAATGAGTGAATCCAACAAGTGAGGCCTCCCGGTTTTGGGGCCTTATAATGAATTCTCTAAACTTGACCAACATGTCCAACTATTTATAGGGAAATTCTCAGCCCCGTAACGGACCGTTACCATTGGTGATGGTCCGTCACCCAATTTCAAGCGGCCTCTGTAACGGACCGTTATTTCTCGTGACTGTCCGTCACGGGTATGCGTCACCTGCCACGCGTCAACACCTAGATGAGCGGTATAATTTGCGGCTGTGACAGACCGTTACCCTTCGTGACGGTCCGTCATAGGGTTTCCACGCGTCTCTTAGTCAGCTAGCACGTGTCATCCCCTCAATGATTGTTGTGGTCAAGCCATAACGGAACATTACGCCGTGTGATAGTCTGTCACCGTCCGTAACGGACCGTTATCTCCCGTAACGTTCCGTCACAGGTTTAAAACTTCAAATTTTCATTTTCAGCCCCTGAACTTTGACTCAATTGCATTTTTAACCCTTTATACTTTAACATAATGTCATCTTAACCCCCTAGGGTTTCATTAAAGGACCATTTTAGTCCTATTTATTTTTCTTAAAAAATGGGGTGTTACAAACGACGCCAAAAACTTGATGTGTGTAAACTATATATATATTTTTATAAGTAATTTTCAAACAATTAGAGTTTTAAAAGGGCTTTCACCAAAGACTAATCACACACACACACCGGGCAAGTGTACCCGTCGGATGGCAATATAGTAAGATTGAGAACCGGATATCAATCTGTGGATACGGTGGAATGTAATAATAAACCAGAACTAAGATTTAATCAAGTGATGGTTAAAACATATTTTGGAGAGTTTGTTTAAATAACTAGCATGCAAATGTATAAAACTAAACTAAAATCACAAGTCAAACAATCAAGGAAGAAAGATCACTTCGGTGTTGAATTCATCTAGAATACATTCAATACACTCATGGAAACATGACAAATATATGAAATATAGATTGACTAAATTCACGTCAAAGACATCTAATCAAATGATCATTCGAAAAGTTAGAATGAATTACACAAACCAACTACCTAAAATCATACAATGAAGCTCACGTGTTGTAATCATGTCAATGTTTATAAAGATTGAAGTAGTTTCCGATTAAGGTACTTGATGTAGTGCAAAGCACACATCTTTATTCCTAGTGTTTAATGCGTTTCCAGTTAGTTTTATCTTTGTTTTGAGTCGTTTTTGTATACTATTGAGTCTTTGTCTTGTTTGCAGGTGCTCATATGAATTACATGGGAATATACAAAGAAACCGAGCAAGAGAACGAATCTGGAAGAAAGTTCAGGGATCAAAAGTGAAAAATGAAGAAAAAAGTTCCCCCACGGTACGCGACGAGTGGAGACAAAGAACTTCGCGGTACGCGAGGGAATCCAGAAGTGGCCGCGACTATTTTGTTCCTCGCGGTACGCGATGAACCTATCCCAAATGTCTCACTGTACGCGAGATAGCTATTTTCCTCAAAACCCTAGTTTTTCAAATTAAATAGAATTCTTATGCCATTATTCAAGGAGTTCGAATTTTAGCCGTCTAGAGAGAGACCAGAGGCGATTTTCGAGCATAGGAAGTCAATCGGAGTGAAAAGGTGAAGGCTTTGAGATCCGGGTTCGTTGTTTAAGCGTTTCGGGTTTGCATGTTTGAATTTTTATCTTTGATTTGATTGTTTGAAACTATGAATCCTGTTTCTACTTCTGTTTTTAGTTGTTTGAACATGATCCTAGGCTAAAACTTTGACATTGCCTGGGTTAATTGATGATTACTTGTTAAAGTTTCGATTTTTATCGGTTTTGGATTCTAATTAATGGTTTTATGATTTTGTAAAAGATCTTGAGTTGATTATTTTGATGTTATTGCATGTTTAGATCTGATCTTATGTTTGACTTCAATTCCTTGCGTTGATTGTGGTTGTCTGCTAGTTTGATTAGCGTATCTTGGTCATAGATCTTAGGGTTTGTGATTAGGGTGGTTTGCTAGACGTAGTGACCATAGGGATTATGATTGATTACTGATTAGAGTTGAGTGTGTATCCTAGTTCAATACCTGAGAGTTGAGATTTAGTCGTTTAGTCTTCGTCATTTGGAATCCGAGTGTCAGCTGTCTGAGAGGAAACCGGTATTAGGTGTCTAGTGATTGTTGCTATTCGTGTCATAGTTGTTATCTTGAGATTACCCCGTGCATTCTTTGAGTGTATTGGTAGACGGAGAGACTGAGAGGTAATCTGTCTATTAGGGTACTTTATCATAGTTGGAAATACCTGAGAAGTGATCCAAAAATCTAGTGAGTTATTACATCTTTAAGTTCCTTAGTTGGTGACACCCTGAGAGTGATTAGGGATCCACTAGGCTGTCTAGAGTTGTTTCCTTAGAAACCCAAATCCATTATAGTTTCCATAACCGATAGAAGTTGTGCTTTACAAGTAGGATTCTGACCTAGGTGATATTCTTCCCATTCTTGATATTACCTTAGTACTAGTCTTGATAGTGGAGTCGATCTTTAGTTTCTGCATTCATTAGTTATATAGTAGGCAGTAAATCCCCCAAACCAAATAATCTTTAGTCAGAGTCTAGTTTTGTTTTCGTAGCGTCTCTAGGGTTCGATAACTTGGTTTACCGTTAAGCTATGCTACACTCGATAGGTACACTTTCCTGTCAGTGCGGTTTAGTTGAAGGTACTCCTTTTATTACTTAGGAGTCTAGGTTAGGTTTTGTTATTATTTTAATAGACCGTCTGGGCGACATCAGTATTGTTGGTCCCGGTAGGGTCTATACGGATCTGTCTAGACAAGCGACTCGACACACACACGGAGTGCGAAATCCAACGTATGCGTGTTTGTATGGTGATAACAAGAACATTAGCAATGAACACCGGATGTAAATAATCTTCTCTTCTATTGCTCTCTAACCTTGAGTGTTACAGGACTGAATGAAAAAAGCTATCAAACTAGAACAAGTAAACACTATATATAGGCACATAATCTACCACAGGCGAACTTAACAAGTTCACTAGAAACTTGTCCTAGGCGAACTTGATAAGTTCTCCTATTAGAAAACTTATCCCCACTATTACAACTTCAAACATAAAAGACAATACATGAAACATAAAGATAGTATAAAGAAATATTCTATTACAAAGCTCATTGTTACAAAACATGTCTCTACAGGTACACTAATCCAACAACTAGTTAGAAAGATAATATGAAAAACACACTACCCACATCAATTTTATTTAATTAGACAACAATATGCACTTCTTCAACATACAATGTTCATACAAAGTTTATATAAATTAGGAGAATGTGCCAACAAATCCTAGATAAACATATAACTAAGCATGAAATATCATAACAAACACTTTATCTTTCCAAACATAAGCATAAGGATACACATACAAGAATTATAAAGCATAAACAAGACTTCATTCACCATTCCTAGTCAAATGCCATAAACTAGCATACAAACATACACCAATTCATGAATATAAGCATAAACCACAAGTTTTCCAACCTAATATGGCATACACAAATACAAGTCTTGCAAACAACTTTAAATCCTTGAATACATAATTTCATTGAAGAATAATCATACGATTGTCATAACATTAACACAATGATTGCCAATAATCCATAAATGTTGTCAAATGATTCTAAACTTCATCTAAATCAAAGTGAACAAGGGTTTTAGCTCATCATGACCACAAGAATAACAAATAAGCAGGGAAACATGGTAAGAAACATGGTATAAATACAAGAATCAAACCACTCCTCCAAGCTTAGATGTTGTTGTTGATGTATGGAGATCCTCTTGATGTTGTAATCCTTCCTAGAAGCTTGAAATGTGGCTGGAACAAGGTTGGTTCGGAGCTCAAATAGTGGTTTTTGCTCTGGTTGCTCAATTTCTGAAAAGTGACTGGAAAAGCTTATGTATTTATAGAACTAGGGAGGCACGACCGTGCTAGTCACGGGGACGCGACCATGCTAAAGGACTAGCGCGGCCGTGGGACAGATGGTTGACCGATCCGGAGCTTCTATTGGGTCCCATTGATCGAGGATGTACGGGCATGAGGTCATGGCTCAGACTCACGGGATAACACGCGACCATAGGGGTGTTTGAGCATTGCTTGTCCTCAAGCAAATCAAACTAAAACAAAACTTCCAATGACACTATGGATCAATTCAGAAAACTGTAGGCATTAATAAAATTATAAAGGCTTGACAATCTTTTCAAGAAATGCAAAGTTGACTAAATGAAACCTAAGGAGCCCAATGAAGTAACAACTGAAGAGCAAATGAATATGCCTAAGAAATCACGCCTTCCAAGTCAGTTGGTCCGTGAACTCTCTCGCCTTCTCCCGCTGTTTGGATGACACGAATGATGAATCATGATTATGATCGGTCGCGGGCCAACTCTCCTTGGTGCACAACGGAGGATTGGGTGTCACCGTAGTCATTGGTTTGTTGGTGAACACATCCGTTTGCACATCTTCCTCGTGGTTCGTCTCCCCTTTGATTACCACGGTTGAATCTGCAAACAATAATGTTTCCAATCTGTCCAAATCACCAACCGGGTCGAATGTAGGGTCCTTATTGCGCTTTGTGGGGCAGCCCGGGAACTGATAACAATCCAATGTGTAATGTGGGCCCCCACAAGTCTGGCACCAAATCTTTTCATGGTAACCCCATAGATCAAACGGGTACTCATCATTGTAACTCCCATAGTCGCGATCCATGAAAATCACTACAAAGAACACTCAAACAAAACGATCACAGCTACCAGATAAAAATAAAATAGAAAATAAAAAAAAACCATTCGAAAAGCTATACACAAATATAAGATGATAATGATAAAATAAAAATAAAAATAAAAATATGTTAGGACCGTGTACGTACGGATTACAATAGATTCAACGTGAAACCGAATCAAATAGCGCGGAATTCTATTTGATTGGCGATCCAATCAGTGAGAACGACAACCCGGATCAATCTAACGATTGATAAACGTTATGAACGTGTAGGAATCGATCCGGGAACGAACTATAAAGTTGGACAAAGTCTCTGGACGATTTCGTGCGGCTAGGGTTGATTGATATGACTTTTTTTTTTAACAACACGATTTAAGATGTATTTATAGTCTGCAGGTTCCAGTCGTACGAATGGCTCATACGGATGATCCATTCGTGCGACTGAGTCATTCGGCAGATTGAACCATCCTTATGGTTCATTCGTACGAATGAGCCATACTTATGACTCATTCGTGCGACTGAGTCCATTCTGACTCATCAGCATGAACAACTTCTGCATAAGTATTATTTAAACATGTTAAGGGTATATATCAACGGTGATCAATAATAATAAACATAAACAACCATAAATACTCAAAACACACTGTTTTATATCACAACTGACTGATTACATTTGACTCGAACGCTTACAATGAACTGGGGACATATGTGTACCAACAAACTCCCCCTTGGACCTAGTTCATTCTATCTTCAATCAGTCCTCAGAAATTCCTTTGTCTTCTCCTTCCATGAAACTCCAGCGTGTATCTCGTACGCAAAGCACACTTCGATAACACGTTGAAATTGTAGCGCTTGCTCCATATCCCATATATCTGAAAATATTGGACACTTGTACAAAGTATAAACATCTCGTTCTGACAAGTTTGTGAGCCACATGGGATCATACACTCGAATTGTTTCCCAATCATCACCTTTATCCAATACAATAACAGCTTCACCCGTTCTTGAATCGTAATTCCACCACTTGAAATACCTCGAGAAGTTCTGAGGTAATTTTCGAAGTGGGATCTTCTTCATTGTAGTCGGTGGCTGCCATTTCAATGTTACCTTGGGGCGCTTTGTGATCGGATTGATTTTGTTCTTGTGAATAATACGTTGTGGTCTTTGAGGCTTGAAGTTTACCCATTTATTGCGGTACTCGAACTTCAACGCTTTTTCCAACCAACCCGATCTACCCCCTTCTTCAGCATATAATAATTTCAAACATGCTAACCTGTTCATCTCGAATCCTGGCAGCGTCTTTAGCTCGTGTGCATATCTGAAATACTGGACTCCACCTTCTCTTTTGACAGCGTAAACGTTAAGATCAGAGAAGTAAGCCCAGCTGATGATTTTTCCCATTCGTGGCTCCCCCTAATGTTATAAAACTTTGTATATTCGACAGGGGGAGGGGGCATTAGGGTTTTGCGACTGAGTAGTTTGAACGATAGGGGAACAGTTGCGATTGAGTTGTTTATATACTTACCTGACCTTCATTCGTGCGAATGGGCCAATCGCACTCACCATTCGTGCGAATGGACCAACCGTATGTTCCAATCGTGCGACTGATATCCAGTCGTGCGAATAGACTCAATCGCATGGACCAATCGTATGACTGAACCATACTTATGGCTCATACGTACACCAGAGTTTCATACGTCTGAATGGACCAACCGTATGGTCCATTCGTGCTACGGAGTGAATCCATCGGTGTGTGACATGTTCGATTCACTCTTGCACTCGGTCACCTCAGTCGTGACCCTTTTACCTCAAACATTTTACTTAATTTGATCACCTCAGACGTGATCCTTTTACCCAGTCTTCCCAGTTTCCTAACTGGTCACCTCAGACGTGACCCTTTTACCCAGTCTTCCCAGTTTCCTAACTGGTCACCTCAGACGTGACCCTTTTACTTTTTCAAAATTTTGACAAGCTGTCTTGTTTGGATTCAGAATTTTAGTTTCAAGGAGTCTTGTCTTGTCGCACAGTCCAATAATAAAAATAAAATCAAAACCTTTAAAGAAATAAAGCAAACTGAGATTTAAACGAAACAAACATTTAAAACTTTCTCCCCCTCAACAGAACACCCGTTCTGATGTCACAGACTAAAGGAAAGATCCATGTGGAATCATACAGGCATTGACACTAGTATTTGAGACTTTTCAAGTAATTTTAACTTTAAAAAATAAAATACTGTACACAAAATTAATAGAAGCTGTAAAAACAGAAAGCACATTCTTTTTGTGAGACTTGTAATTTTGGGGAATCATATCAGTATACGAAGCGGTTGACATCATGTTTTGTTCAAGTTATGATATGTTAGCACACTGCCGATCCAGTCGATTACCAGTATATAATCCATTTAAACTCACCAAAATCGGAACAATCAGCACTTGTGATATTCGAATGGTTCCCACTGCTCAACATACTTTCGTATCCAGGTATGCACAAGAATTCCGTTATACCAGTGATTATGTTGTATTCATTCAACTAAATATGTGTGAGATAAGGGAGATTTAGGCTAGGTTTTGGGTACTTGGGCATTTTTGGTAATTTGGCTTTTGAGCTTTTGGAGTGTTTGAGCTTTGAAGGATGAAGAACTTTTAATTTGTTCTTTGAGATTTGACTTTGGGCTTGAGAACTTTTTACCAGTTCTTTGAGATTTGACTTTGGGCTTGAGAACTTTTTACCAGTTCTTTGAGATTTGACTTTGGGCTTGAGAACTTTTTACCAGTTCTTTGAGATTTGAGAAGCCTTTGGCTCTTTGTGTGATAGGACTTTGTGGAGCCTTTGGCTCTTTGGGAGATTTGGGCTTATGAACTTAATACCAGTTCATTTGAAGTTTGACCTAGAGGGTATTTTCTCAGAGTCACTATCCCCAAGGGTAATACCATAGGCCATTTGGGAACTCCACCTAGAGAGTATATCCTCAGAGTCGCTATCCCCAAGGGTAATACACTAGATTTCGTTAAGGTATGGGTGATGGGTAGGTTTACGGGATTTAAAGAAAGAGGCATTGATTGAATACAACACAACGACCAAGTACATTAGTTCTCGGCAATCTTAGACCCGAAATTACCACCAAGGACATATGTCAGTGCAGTGTTCACCCACTCGACGCAAAAGATTGTTATCTTTTTATCGCGTTGAGCTTCCTGTCCGATTGAGAGAGCCTACCAATATATCGAACTGGACGTAGTATATGGTGAATCATTTAGGTTTAGACATAATATCAACCGTCCACTGATATACTATCATTTCCCCACCCTTTAACACAAGCTCATTTTTTTTCAATTTTATATTGTTTTTGAATTTTCTTAAAAAATAAACTTTGACTCATAAAATTATTTTTTTTTTTTTTTTTTTATTTTTTTTTTTTTTGGTGTCTCAAATACCTCGATGCCTGTGTACTATCATTTTCCACAGACCAGGATCAATTTCCCCAATCTGCCCTTCCCAAAGTTTTTTTTTTTTTTTTTTTTTTTTTTTTTTTTTTTTTTTTTTTTTTTTTAATAAACTTAGAAATATCTCCCCCTAAAATTTTAAAACAGAAAATCTTTTTGTGTTTTTGAATTTTAAATAACGACTAGAAAAAGAAAAAGAAAAAAAAACAAAAAATTAAATTTGGACTATGAACTCGACTCATCCGAAACGACTTCATTTTTCTTCTTGACACCATTTACCTCTAGCAGATAGAAAAACCGTGGTTTATCAAAAGCTTTAGTGTAGAGGTCGGCTCTTTGAAAATCAGTGTTAATTTTGATCACATCTATTAAGTTCTTTTCAAAACAATCACGTATAAAGTGATATTTAATGCCGATGTGTTTTGTTTTTGGATGGTGCACGGGGTTTTTAGTGACGGCAATAGCAGCTGTGTTATCAACATAAATAGGAGTGTTAGAGAATCTCAAACCGTAGTCCCGCATTTGCTGTTGAATCCAGATGATCTGAGAACAGCAGCTAGCGGCAGCAACATATTCAGCTTCACAGGTTGACAGAGCAACTGAGGTCTGCTTCTTACATTGCCACGTAACGAGACGACGTCCGAAAAATTGACATCCTGCAGATGTTGATTTGAAGTTTGTCTTACAGCCACCATAATCTGAGTCACTATATGCAGTAAGTTCAAAGTCATCGTCATGAGGATACCATAACCCAAGAGTAGGGGTACCCTTCAGATAACGTAAGATCCGTTTCACCCCGATCAGATGGTTCACTTTGGGTTTAGATTGATATCTTGAGCAGAGACATGTGGCGAACATGATATCAGGACGAGAAGCAGTGAGATACATTAGAGATCCGATCATACCTCTGTACATAGTAGCGTCGACCAAGTCCCCATTCTCATCAGGTGCCATGTCATGATTTGTGGCGAGAGGGGTACCAGCAGGAGTAACGCCTTCCATATCGAATCGGCTCAAAATGTCACCGACGTACTTTGTTTGATGAAGAAAAATGCCGGTAGAGGTTTGGTCAACTTGTAATCCAAGAAAATACTTCATTTCTCCCAATGAACTCATTTCAAACTCATCCTTCATCACCTTCTCAAATTCGGTGCACATTGATTCATTTTTTGAACCGAAAATGATGTCATCTACATATACTTGAACCATCAGCAGATCCCCATGTGTCTCTTTAATAAATAACGTGCAGTCAATTACTCCCCTACAAAACCCGTTTTTCAGCAGATGAGTGGAGAGCTTTTCATACCAAGCCCGAGGAGCTTGATGTAACCCATACAGTGCCTTGTCCAATTTGTAGACTCGATCACGATGGTAAGGATCTTCAAACCCCTCCGGTTGACTCACGTAGACAGTTTCACTGATTTTCCCATGAAGAAAGGCACTCTTTACATCCATTTGGTATACTTTAATCTTCATAAAGGATGCATAAGCAAGGAAAATTCGGATTGCTTCCATTCTGGCAACGGGAGCAAACACTTCATTATAATCAATGCCTTCAACTTGTCGGAATCCCTGAACTACAAGACGAGCCTTGTTTCTGATTACAACCCCTTGATCATCTTTCTTGCACCGAAGAACCCATTTAGTACCAATCACTTTAACACCCTTTGGTCTGTCAACCAATGTCCATACTTCCAATTTCTTGAATTGGAGGAGTTCTTCTTGCATCGCATTGACCCACGAATCATCTTTCAGGGCATCACTTACAAACTTCGGCTCAATTTGAGAAACAAAACACTTATAAGCCCCATCATGCACATATCCCTTTTCCATTACGGCAGCATAATCAGCCGAGTAAGACGAGCTTCGTGTTTGAACTCCTGAGAGAAGATCGCCGATTATGTTTTCTTGCGGATGATTTACATTAATTCGTCCCACTTGTTGAGTTGGGACAGTCACTTCATCTCCCATAGGAGTGACATCAACATCATCTGTCTCGATCGGCTGCTGATTGTCATTTGACCTTTCTTCATTTCCATTTTCAACAACCAAAGGATCATCATCCTGAGTGGGTCCGTCATCATCAGATGAGGAGTCACTCTCTTCTTCAGTGATGCCTGAGGTACTTGGCATATCAGCAGTTTCTTGTACCTGAACTTGTTGCTCATCAGTGGAATTCAGATAATCATACATCATTTGAGCAGTAATTTCTTCTTCAGAATAGACCGGAGGAAGGTTGAAAGATTTGAAGAAAGCATCATAATCAAAGAACTCTGAAGGACCTTTTCCAGCAGGAGGTGTTGTGAATCTTTGAACTTCAACATTACACCACACCTCAACTTGTCCTGTTGAGTTATTGTACACTCTCTTATCAGGAATACTGTATCCAAGAAAAATCCCTTCCTCTGCCTTCTCATTGAACTTGCCACCCTTGTCTTTCTTTAGCAACATGCACGGAGCACCGAAAGGTTCCAGATACTCCAGATTGGGCTTTCGACACTGAAGAAGTTCGTAGCAAGTTTTTCCGTGACGCTTGACAATAAGGACTCTGTTCAAGGTGTAGCAGGCGTTAGACACAGCCTCTGCCCAGAATTGCACTGGAAGTTTAGAGTCAGCAAGCATGGTTCTAGCTGTCTCGATCAAGGTCCGGTTCTTTCGTTCAGCTACCCCATTCATTTGAGGAGTATAGGAGGATGAAAACTGATGGACGATACCTCTTGCCTTGCAGAACGCATCCATCCATTGATTTTTAAATTCTGATCCATTATCCGAACGAATCTTTCTCACTTTCAATTTGTACAGAGACTCCAGGGTGGTGACAAGAACCCTAAATTTTTCAAAAGTCTCTGATTTTGCAGTAAGGAACATAACCCAAGAAAATCTTGAGTATTCATCAGTAACAACAAAACAATACCATTCGCCTGCTATGCTTCGGATGTTGACCGGACCAAACAGATCCATGTGGAGGAGCTCAAGTGGTATGTCAACGGAAAAAACTTTCTTCAACTTGTGAGCCTTTTTCGTTTGTTTTCCTTTCTTGCAAGAGATACAGAAATCAGGCAAGTGGAAATTTTTGCATGTGACTCCTTCAACCAGGCCATTGTGAACCAGATGGTTCATTTTCCTTAAGTGTATGTGCCCCATCCTCCTATGCCATGAGATTGATTCTTTCTCTGTGGCTTTGGACATGAAGCATTGTACTGTTGATTCTGATGTTGCAGCTTGAGACATACTCAAAACATATAAGTCACTCATTCTAGGGGCCGACATTAATACCAAATCTTCAGGAATCTCAAAGTTTTTCTTCATTATGTAACACTTCTTGTCATCGAAGAGTACCTTAAACTTTTTGTCACAAATTTGAGAAACTGACAGCAGATTGTTCTCTAGTTGCTGAACATAGTTCACTTTATCAAAGCTGACTTTCCCATTTGAAACTTCACCTTGAGCAGTAATAAACCCTCCTTTATCACCAGCAAAAGAAACATGTCCTCCTTTTATATTTTTGACATTTGACAGGAGTGACAAATTTCCTGTCATGTGCCTGGAAGCCCCACTATCAACAATCCACGTGTTTGTAGAAGCAGTGTAGCGGACAACCTGCACACAACAAAGAAACTCAGTTTAGGTTAGGTACCCAAGCCCTCATGGTCTTGGGTTTGCCGTCAGCATCGCGCAATAGGAAATCAACCCATTGTCCCTTCTCAGTGGTTAACTCAGGGGATTTTCCTTTATCTTTGTTCTCAGACACATGATCCGACTTAACTTTCCACGAACCAGTTTTGTGCAGTGATCGCTTGTGATAAACGGTCGACTGGTTTACTGGGTATGCACGTGGTTTGTTGTCATCAGTATTCACCATGTTGTTCATTACAGGTTTGTGAGGAACATTCCTATAATGTACTTGATGGTGTAAGGGAGAGGTTGAGTTAAACTTGGAATAATGAGTTTTTTTATAAAAATTTTCAACCTTCCTCTTTGGTGTCTTAGAATTAGGACAATTTTGTGCTAAGTGTCCCCTTTTCCCACATCCATAGCAGGATCTCCGCTCTACAATCCTCGGAGATCTACTTTGATGCGCATTGTGGTGATTCTGAAACCCATCCTTTTTCTCAATATTAGGTTTTTGGCCCTCCTTGAGGAATTGGATGGATTTGCTCAAGTTCGTGACCACTGCCTTTCCTTTCTCAAGGCTAGGACGAGGCTGAGGATTGGTCTGCCTTGGTTTGGGATTCTGAATGGTTTGAGTTCCCAAACAAGGTCTTACATAATCCTCTTCCTCATCCCTTTTTCCAATAGTGAATATATCTTTAACGCAGGAAGATGTTCCACAATTTTCAGTGATCGGTTGTAATGGTTTTACAAGAGTGTCCGGATCACTGACAAGTGGAGTTGTCACAACATGGTCTTTCACTGGGTTGTCATTTAAAGGTTTGCTTTTCGTGTTCAAAAGACCCTCAAGAGGTGGTGGAACCTCTCGATAACCAATGCCCTCTCCCCCCTTTCTAACATTCACCAGATTCTTCAAGATGTGAGAAGAACTGGCAACACTGTGTAACTTTTGTTTGAGAGAGTCATACTCAACTTGGAGAAGAGCGAGTTCTTTCTTTGCTTGTTCAATTGATTTTAAGTAAAAATTGATGTCATTTGACTGATTAAAAACTACAACTTCAGTTTCCTTAAGTTGTTTCTTCAACACTTCAATTTGTTCTTTAAAACCGCTTTCATTTTGTTTTAGAACTCGATTCGCTTCTGTACATTGTTGTAGGTCAGTTACCAGGCTTTCATTATGATCTAATAACCTAGCAAATTTCAGGTCAATTGTTTCCCGGAATTTTTCACAATCATTACAAGCATGTTTATTAAACAGTTCATCTTTGGAACATACCTGAGTCTCACTAGCGGTGTTTGTCATGAAAGCGCATGTGGAATCAGCATCTTCCACCGGTTCGGATCTTGAAACAAACTGGGCGTCTTCGGCAGCATCTTCTCCATCTGAGTTAGCACTATCAGAAGAGTTATCCCTTTCACTCGTAGAGTCATCATTCAACTCTTCTACATTTGCCATGTTTGCCTCAGTTGCTGGTCCAAATCTGAATGACCAATCTTGTCCCTCGTCTCCTTGAGCTGCCATGGCTGCTGTGTTTGATTTAGGAGCAAGAGTAGCAGTTGTGTTTTCCCTAGCATTTGAGTTAAAAGGATTACTGTTCCCTGTCTTCTTTGGCTTCACACACTCTCTTTTGAAATGGCCCTTTTCCCCGCAATTGAAGCACGTAACTTTGGATTTGTCGAAGCCAAACTTGGTTCCTTTGTTGGCTATCAGCTCTTCTCCAGTCTTCTTGACGAACTCCTTTGCTCGTCGTACAGCACTTGCGAGAGCCCAAGAAATGTCCATTCTCTCCATCTCCACAGGGTCTACTTGTTCGTAATCCTCGTCAGTAAGGTGGCAATTTCCTATTTACCCTGCCACCAACCCATTATATGAAACTACCATTGCTGCAAGCAATCCCATATGTTCCTTTGCCACTTCCACAGTCACGTTCCCAAGGTTGTCAGTTTTTAACTTTGCGGTTGAATCGGATGTATTCTTCTGTGAAGATGTGCCCGACGAACCACCAGTGGATGTGGTGTTCTGAGGAGAGCCCGAGGTGTTTGATACAAACGCGGTTTGAATAGGAGTACCAGATGATGCGGAAGCAGGAGTTGCATTGTATAAGGCTGGATTCTGATTATACGTTCCTCTTTGGGCCTTGTATTTTTCTACCAGCGCCTGTTCTCTCAGCTTGATGGTGAACTCATTTATATCCAACATCTCCAGAGTGCCATTTTGTTTCAAGATAGTGATAAAGGAGTCCCATTTGTCTGGCAAACCATCAGCAAGGCTCAACACTTTTTCTTCCATAGTAGTCACTATCCCATGAGTATGCAACTCACTCATTAGATGATAAAAACGATCAAGTATTTCATCTAACGTTTCTCTTCCAATCGCAGCAAAGTTATCAAATTCCTTTTTCAGTGCCTTGGCCCTCATATTCTTTAGAGCTGCATTCCCTTCATATCTCTTTTCTAAAGCATCCCATAAAGGTTTGGACAGTCTATTTTCTGAAAATTGGTGAAAAATATCCTTTGGAATGGATTGTGTGAGGAGAGCATATGCCTTCTTCTCAGCATTATATGTATTCTTCTGGGCTTCAGACATCCCAGTCAACGTTAGTTTGACTCCATCAGCTCCCACAGGAACAGTGTATCCTGTTTCAATTGATACCCAAAGCATTGGATCTACCCCGTTGAGATAGATCTCAAAACGATGTTTCCAGTGTGGGTAGTCATCAAGTGACACAAGTTTCGGAGCTTTCTGTCCATTTCCCGCTTCATTTTCTATTATCATCATGTTTTGAAGTCTTGCGTTCTGCCCGGCTGTATAGGCTGAGTGCTCGTCAGTCATTTTTAAAAAAATTTTGGATTTTCAACACTTAGAAAAATTTTGGAAGGATAGAACCGATTGAGTCCAGTCGTACGAATGAGTTCACCGAAAGAGCTATCCGTGCGATTGAGTTGTACGAATGAGAGAAAATTGATGCGGATGGTCTATTCGTACGAATGGAGAAGCGACTGAGGTCAATCGTGCGAATGGAGTCCACGAATGAGTCAATCGTCCGAATGTGCTACAGGACGCGCAGAAACCCTAAAAACGTGAAAATTTTCGAAAAACGAGATTTTGATCGAGTTTTTGGGGCTGCAAAAGATGTAGAACTTTAGAAAACAAGAACTAAGTGTAAAGCAATGACTTTTTCGCAAAAACACAAGTAAAACAAGATTTAACCACGAAAAATTTAGCTTTTGAACAAAAACGAGAATTTTATACCAAAACAAGATTGAATACACGAAGAATCACGAGCCAAAGCTCTGATACCACTTGTTAGGACCGTGTACGTACGGATTACAATAGATTCAACGTGAAACCGAATCAAATAGCGCGGAATTCTATTTGATTGGCGATCCAATCAGTGAGAACGACAACCCGGATCAATCTAACGATTGATAAACGTTATGAACGTGTAGGAATCGATCCGGGAACGAACTATAAAGTTGGACAAAGTCTCTGGACGATTTCGTGCGGCTAGGGTTGATTGATATGACTTTTTTTTTTAACAACACGATTTAAGATGTATTTATAGTCTGCAGGTTCCAGTCGTACGAATGGCTCATACGGATGATCCATTCGTGCGACTGAGTCATTCGGCAGATTGAACCATCCTTATGGTTCATTCGTACGAATGAGCCATACTTATGACTCATTCGTGCGACTGAGTCCATTCTGACTCATCAGCATGAACAACTTCTGCATAAGTATTATTTAAACATGTTAAGGGTATATATCAACGGTGATCAATAATAATAAACATAAACAACCATAAATACTCAAAACACACTGTTTTATATCACAACTGACTGATTACATTTGACTCGAACGCTTACAATGAACTGGGGACATATGTGTACCAACAAAATAGTAGTAAAATTAAATAAGGAATACTATTTACCAAGATATATACAAATACGTACTAAATGACTAAATAGTATTTCCGATCGTTCTCGCAAAACCGTATCCCCCGAAACAGCGCCAAAAACTTGATGTGTGTAAACTATATATATATTTTTATAAGTATTTTTCACACAATTAGAGTTTTAAAAGGGTTTTCACCAAAGACTAATCACACACACACAGGGCAAGTGTACCCATGGGATGGCAATATAGTAAAGGTAAGAACCGGATATCAATCCGTGGATACGGTGGAACGCAATAATAAACCGGAACTAAGATTTAATCAAGTGATGGTAAAAATATATTTTGGAGACTTTGTTTAAATAACTAGCATGCAAATGTATAAAACTAAACTAAAATCACAAGTCAAACAATCAAGGAAGAAAGATCACTACGGTGTCGAATCCATCTAGAATACATTCAATACACTCATGGAAACATGGCAAATATACGAAACATAGATTGACTAAATTCTTATCAAAGAAATCTAATTAAATGATCATTCGGAAAGTTAGAATGAATTACACAAATCAACTACCTAAAATCATACAATGAATCTCATATGTAGTAATCATGTCAGTGTTTATAAAGATTGAACTAGTTTTCGATTAAGGTACACTAAACCAACAACTCGTTGGAAAGATAATATGAACAACACACTACATACATCACGTTGATTTAATTAGACAACAATATGCACTTCTTCAACATACAATGTTCATACAAACTTTATATAAATTAGGAGAATGTGTCAACAAATCCGAGATAAACATATAACTAGGCATGAAACATCATAACAAACACTTTATCTTTCCAAACATAAGCATAAGGATACACATACAAGAATTATAAATCATAAACAAGACTTCATTCACCATTCCTAGTCAAATGTCATAAACTAGCATAAAACATACACCAATTCAAGAATATGAGCATAAACCATAAGTTTTCAAACATAATATGGCATACACAAATACAAGTCTTGCAAACAACTTTAAATCCTTGAATACATAATTTCATTGAAGAATAATCATACGATTGTCATAACATTAACACAATGATTGCTAATAATCGATAAATGTTGTCAAATGATTCTAAACTTTATCTAAACCCAAGTGAACAAGAGTTTTAGCTTATCATGAGTACAAGAATGACAAATAAGCAGGGAAACATGGTAAGAAACATGGTATAAATACAAGAATCAAACTACTCCTCAATGCCTAGATGTTGCTGTTGATGTATGGTGATCCTCTTGATGTTGTAATCCTTCCTAGAAACTTGAAATGTGGTGTCACACCCCGCCTAGGCGGAAACGCGAGGCGTAACATCCACTAGTTTCTAACACATATGATTACCGCAAACACATACATAATGATTGGATACATAATCATGTTTATAGTTTTACATCCCGAAAATATCAGTTTGAGTTTACAAAAGATTAAGATTTCGCAAATATGACCCATATGCAATGAGTTATACAAGAGAAATCTCCCAAAAGTCGTTTCTGCTCATGCATGCATGTAATCCTACATTGCTAACCTGAGCCCATGTTCAATTTCCTAAAAACATACTTAAAAAGTGTCAACACGAGGTTGGTGAGTTCACAGGTTTTGATCAAAAGTTCATGTAGTTCCAACGTTCACAGACGTTCAAATGTATAAGTTTTTCCGATCAATAGTATATATATAACCAATGAATTTTGAACATTTCTTGACCAATTGACCCCACTTGTAAGCTTGCAAGGAATACAAATAATATGACAATTGAATACCCTCCTTTGCTAAACCACGAGAATAAGACAACATGCGGTCATTCGGCCATGTGGACCCCTGGCTAGCGCGACTAACCATGACCGGGGGTGTCACCCCCAATAGTACTATTCATAGAATCCTAGGCTAAGTCCATAGCTAATGGTTACAAAGTGTGTTAATACGGGGACTTTAAGCGCTATATTGTTCTCTCAATGCACACATACGGTCTTATCATTGTTCATTCATTTATATATGAAAAATTGTTACAAGTATGTTTCCTCCCCCAAAACATTTCAAAAACTTAGAAAAAGGGGACAGTGAAACTCACCTCGACAGTATGAATGCTAACAATTACTTGAATAACCGTAAACCCCTCTTATCCGTACCCTAATTACACAAGGAAACCTTACATGTTAAGACTAACCGTCTTAAACACAAGTTGTTCACCCGGCTTAACGAACTCCGTCAAGCACGTCTTTGATTAATAAAGTTGTGTTTTAGTGCGACGACTCGTTGGTGATTATTATTCCGGTTTAGACGCTTTACTTATTTTCCAAGAAAATAATATATTTCCATGTTGGTGACTTGTTACGTTTGTCAAAAATAAATATTATTTTTGCAACATCTTATAATATACTTATATTATAGTCCACGTATCACCATATAATTATTCCTTATCAATAATTATATAAAATCACAAATATCGTTCAAGTATGTTCTAAGCATGTCAATTATCCTACGTGCACATAAACAATGTAAACACGTCCACATGCAATTACTTGTTCAGAACGACATTTATTAACTTGTTTACGTTTAACATGAATTTATTCATACTAATCTATGCACACAAATATAATTATAGTTCAACAATTCAACATATATTTATACACGTTTCAAGATAACATACGATCACTTATTCTTAAACCGAACATCTTTAGATTTCATTACTCGTGTCTACGTTCCATGTTATCAACAAGTTCTAAACATATTTGTTTTCATTCATTTAGTCGTTTCATGACTTGTTCCGAGTTAACAATTTTGCCGTTATTTATATATATTTCATGACTTCTATATATACTTACATACCTATGTTTAACCATTTTCCAAGTTCTACAACTTATGATCATACACCCACATATACGTTTAACCTCTTTATATGATCATATAATTTCTCACTTAATAATATTTCAAGTTACTAAACTTAAACACATATATATTTAGGTATGTTCCATACGATTTCACATATATTTTACTTTTTCATCAAGTATTAAGTTAGACTTTTACTAACCCATGATTAATTAACATGATCATCAATATTTCGTCCTAGATTAAAATCCTTATAAATGCATTCATTTATTTGACCATTTCTAAAAATATTAACCAAATCATTAATCATCCTTTTCACATTAATCTTTCTCTTTTATCATCAAGTGTTCCAACAAGAACATGTACACACACACACACACACACACACACACACATATATATATATATATATATATATATATATATATATATATATACAAGTCTCTATTTTTATACATGCATGCAACCACTTATACATTTCTGATTCTTAATCAAATCAAACATATATACACATAAGCATGCATAGTTTTGGCCTATATATATATGTATCAATTTTTGTTTTTCTTTATTTTATTTTCTTGACATCATATTATTATGTAACATCTTACCACAAACATGATCAAATCAACAAATCATACCTATATATTCATCATTTTTGCCCCCCTATACAATTTTATACAAAACTTAATAAAGTTAAGTTTTTATAAAAATTCACTAACTCTTTGAATCTATTTGATTTTTACGATGGACAACGTGTTTTAAATCAAGAAGGTGAAGATTACAAGAAGGTTTAAGTCGGTTTCTCACCACTAGTCAAGCTAGGTGAAGATTTCACTAGTAGATGGTGATGAATGCTCGTTTTGCTTCTCAAGACCCGACTCCTAGCTCCAAACCTTTCTTGGATCTCCAAACTCTACTCAAACGCTCTAGCCTTTTACTCTTGACTTTGAATGTGCAAATGTGTATGTGTGTATGCATATCGTATATATATATATATATATATATATATACATATAGATATATGGAGGGATTTGAGTGTTCAACACACCATCATCTTTGCAAGAATACAAGGACTAGATGGATGTGATCTTTACTTGGCTTCTTGGTTGAAAGAACATGGCTCTTATGACATGAGTTGAGGTGAGTAGTTGGTTTGGTAAGAGGGTGGGTGGTGGTTTGGTGGGTTCAGCCGAGAGGGGGATGGGGGGGGTTTGGGTTTTGTTCCATCTTGTAAGTTAAGTCTAATACTTAATTCCTATGGTTTTTAGGTAGTGTATACCCGGTAGGTGCTCCCGTGATCTAGAAGTCCGATGTATCAACTTTTATGATTAATGCTCTATATATTTCGTATCTTAACTATATTTTAATAGTCCACTAATTTAGCCCGTCATAGTTAACATTTTAATTATAATAGACAAGTATACATACAAAAATAACTTATCACGATGAAATAACATTTTTTTTGTCTCCACTTTTAATCGTTTTGTCACAAATATTTATGTTTTTATATCAAAGCGCATTACTAGACTTCTCCGGAATAAAATCTTGTTAATCACCAACAACGTACCATGCGGGTTATAACTGTTTACTTCCTAGTAATTCTAGAAATTACTAAAGTATATATAGTGTGTTCCTTTGCTACCCACTTGACAAAACTATGTCAAAATAATAAACCAGGAAATCTAATTTATGAACGTGCAATTATGTAATATGGATATTAACCTGAAATGCTGGGTGTCACATGTGGCTGGAACAAGGTTGGTTCAGAGCTCAAACAGTGGGTTTTTGCTCTGGTTTCTCAATTTATGAATGAGAGAAAAGCTTCTGTATTTATAGAACTGGGGAGGCACGACCGTGTCGGTCACTAGGACGCGACCGTGCCAAAGGACTAGCGCGGTCGTGGGACAGATGGTTGACCGATCCGGAGCTTCTATTGGGTCCCATTGATCGAGAAAGTACGGGTATGAGGTCATGGATCAGACTCACGGGATAAGACGCGGCCATGGGGGTGTTTGAGCACGGTTGTGTTTGAAGATTTGGCTTGGCGTGGTCGTGCCTGATGCAAGGCGCGACCATGTCTAGGGTTTGGAAGACTGGCAAGGTCATGTCAGGTAGGGGGCACGATGGTGCCTCTAACTCAGAAACCCTAATTCTTCATCTTTTTATTCCTTGAATCTTCTTGTTTGTTCACTTAGCTTCATAAAAACCTACAAAACTGGAAATGAAGCAAATAAGTGTCTAAACGTGGAAAATAACTAAGATTTGATCATGAAATGAGTGATGTTCTGTGCCAAAAAGATGTGTAAATCCTAACACATCAACACTACTGGTGAAAATAACACGACGATTTCCGCAGAAGTGGAGCAACTCATATCACAGCGTGTAGCCGCCGCCATAGAGCAGTATGACACTAATCAGAATAACGGTGGAGGATGTAACATCCATGATTTTCCTGTACCTTGTTTTATGCAAAAATGGCATTTTCAATTTCATTTTCTTGTTCAATACATTGTGACACCAATGATTACTTCAATAAGTATTAAATTCAATGTTCCAATCTTTGCAATTACATATTATTTTCCTACTATATATATACATATTTATACTTGGTCATAATAAATAAATCAAAGATAAAGCTTATGAACTTTTAATCATGTACAACTTGTGCATATCATACTTAATTTAGAGACTTAAGTCCATTTGTTGCATATCAAAGTTCGATCGATTCATATCATGCATCGGTAAAAAAACATTGGCATTTATGTAGCAAAATGTCTGACATGTTCTAAAGGAAAAGCCGAGCATCAACGCCCCTTCGGATTGCTTAAACAACCGAAAATCCTCGTATGGAAATGGGAGAATCTAGCCATGGACTTCATCACCTCGAGTGGTCATGATAGCATATGGTTGATCATTGACCGTCTAACCAAATCAGCTCATATCTTGCCAATCCGTGAAGACTACCGAGTTGAGAAATTAGCTCGGATTTACATTGACGAAATTTTGAGTCGTCACGGTGTTCCATTAAACATAATATCTGATCGAGTTGCCCGATTCACCTCTCGATTCTTGGCACACGATTTGATTTAAGTACGTCTTATCATCTTCAGACTGATGGTCAAACCGAACGAACAATCCAAACTCTCAAGGATATGCTTAGAGCATGTGTCATTGACTTTGGTGGCAATTGGGATTCCCATCTACCTCTCATTGAGTTCTCTTACAACAACAGCTACCATACGAGTATCAACATAGCTCCTTTTGAAGCTCTTTATGGTCGCAAATGTCGTTCACCTATCTGTTGGAACGAGATTGGTGAAACTCAAATCACCAGTCCCGAGTTAATCCAAGAGACATCCGACAAGATCATTCAAATCCGTGACGATATTCGGGTAGCAAGAAGCCAGCAAAAGAGCTATGCCGACAAATGACGACAACCTTTGGAATTCCAAGTCGTTGACCTTGTGCTTCTAAAGGTATCTCCTTGGAAGGGCATGGTTCGATTTGGGAAGAAAGGTAAGCTAACACCTCGCTATATGGGTCCATTCAAAATCCTTGTTAGGATTGGGAAAGTGGCTTACAGATCGAGTTACCTCAAGAACTTAGCAATGTGCATCCAACGTTTCACGTATCCAACTTAAAGAAATGCTTAGCTGACGAGAATCTTCACATCTCACTTGACGAAGTGCACATTGACGACACGATGCACTTTGTTGAAAAACCCGTGAAGATTATGGATCGTGAGATAAAGCAACTCAAGCGAAGCCGTATTCCTATTGACAAAGTCCGCTGGGAATCTAAACGTGGCCCAGAGTTTACATGGGAACGTAAGTACCAAATGAGGCTCAAGTACCCGCATCTCTTTCTTGATTCAGTAGCCTCCACTAGTTGAATATCGGGATGAAATTCCCTCAACTTGGTGATAATGTAACATCCATGATTTTCCTGTACCTTGTTTTATGCAATAATGGCATTTTCAATTTCATTTTCTTGTTCAATACATTGTGACACCAATGATTACTTCAATGAGTATTAAATTCAAAGTTCCAATCTTTGCAATTATATATTATTTTCCTACTATATATATACGTATTTGTACTTGGTTATAATAAATAAATCAAAGATAAAGCTTATGAACTTTTAATCATGTACAACTTGTGCATATCATACTTAATTTAGAGTAATTAAGTCCATTTGTTGCATATCAAAGTTCGATCGATTCATATCATGCATCGGTAATTTGGAGAATTACCGGGTCACACACCAGTCCGGTCACACACGAACGTTGGTGATATCTAAGACATATAACTAAAAGTATGATTTAGAATATAAAAATTATACGTAACACTGCAAATTAATATTTCAAGTCAAAAATAAAAGTTTGAGAATTTTTAACGAACGTTTTGTTTTAAACACAGTCTAGATAACACTGTATATTACACTGTATTTAACTAATGTATACAAAACAATATTATTTATTACAAATGATTAAAAATTAAGTATAAAAATTAAATTTTCTAAATATCTTTTAATAATCCAACATAATCATTACCATGTTTCTGGAAAATCTCTAAAATCTCTTTTCTCACACTCCACCTCCCTACACCACCAATCCACTTCTATCCACCAACCCACATTAAATAATTAATTTCTTTTTTATTTATTTAAAATCCTTCATTTCTCTCTCCTCCACACTATAAATACCTGCTCACCTCACTTTATTTCCACACTATTTCTTCCTCCTACTCAAGAGCAAAGCTCACTTCTCCCTCCTTCTTTGCCATTTTCGGCCACCAACATACACACACAACCACCATTTTATTTAGATCATCATTTCTACTACATACAAGTCATTAGAATCGTTTTCTATTTAAGGAAACTTTCTTGAATAAAAAAACCGGGTCCTTTTATCTTTACAATAGTGTTGATGATGAAACTATTTTTATTACTATTCATACATCTATTTTTAACTAATCGATGATTAAAAATACTTTATTTATTTGCATGCATAAGTCTTGAAACATGACAAAATAATATTTGGATATTTGCATAATATTTCGATCATCAAAATATATATATTTTAATATATCAAAAGAATATTGTATGACATGCATGATTTCCATCATACGATCTATTATTAATATTTATTTTTTTGGGAAATAAATATATTTTTTTATCTATTCTAACAAGTCACCAACGTGTCGTCAAGTCAAACGTGGTATGTAGAGTCTTATTATTGTATACGTTGTTGTCATCAATGTATTTATTTTGAACATTGTTTAGTTAGTTTATTTACTTTTATTTTCATTTTAATGTAATTTTCTGTTTTTATTTCTAAGTCTAGGCAATCGAAACTACTTAGTTTCGATTGAGATTTGTTCAATCGAAACTAGTAGTTTCGATATATAGTTTAGTTTCGACAGGCTTATCACGCTTGTAAATGACTCACCGAAAGTAGTAGTTTCGGTAAGCATAGTTTCGATGTCTGTCAACTTGCTATAAATAGCCTAGTTTGAGAATTTCTAGGGTGTGGATAGCAGCTGTAACCCTGAAATTCTCTCTTTCACAGTTTTCTGAATCAATGAACATTTGGAGTTTATTTCATCTGTTGTTCTTACAATTTCATATCTTATTTGTGTTGATTCCTGTGTGGTTTACCTGTTTATCTTCACCAATTATGTTTCTACCTTCTATTTCACCACCATACAGACAGATTCCGCTTCTGTGTGTAATCGATCTGTTGAGTGATTTTCGATTGAAATATGGACCTACAATTGGTATCAGAGCTTTATGCTCTTGATTTTTGAGTATTTTTCAGGTTATTTTGATCGATTGTAGGTGTTTTCCGGCATTTTATTGAAGTTTCTCTGCATCGAAGTTTTGGAAGTACTGTTTCATCGATTTCGGCTCTATTTCTTCGAGTTTTTAGGATCTGAAGATTGATTTGGGTTTAGAAGCTTAGTTGGAAGCTTTTCGCTGGATCAGATTGGGAGTTTATCATCTTTTATTTTTGAAGCTTTTCAACAATGGAGTCTGCTAAAGCTTGAAGAAGGAGGTATCGAAACTACAGGGAGACAATCTCTGCTTTTAGTTGGTCATCGAAACTTCTTGTCTATACTTTTTCCTGGAGAAGGTATCATCGAAACTAGCTTTTTGTTGTTCTATCGAAACTAACCTTTGCAGATTGTTCACCCGAAACTACTGGACTATCGAAACTAGTTTCAATCGAAACTTGTAGTTTCTTCTGAGTTTGCTGGATTTTCTGCTAAGTCTTCACCGAAACTTGTTGTTTCTAGATTCTGTTTCTTCAATCGAAACAAGAAGTTTCAGGCAAGCCTTGTTCTATCGAAACTAGTTGTTTCGATCAGCTTTTTATCTATCGAAACTAGTTGTTTCGATCATCCCTAATTCACCCGAAACTTGCTACTGTTTGTTTTTAACTTCTCTGAGTTATGGCATCTTCAAGCAGCAGTGAATATGCTGGAGGAAACAAACCACCTGTCTTGGTGTCTACTAGAGACTTTGATGATTGGTCCAAGAAAATGAAGGATTTCTTTCACTTCATGACCATACTCTGTTACAGTCAATCACTGATGGTCCACACAAGCCAGTTACTACCACTGCAGATGTTCAACGTCCCAAGCTTGTGTCTGAATATAATGAAAAGGATATTTCCTTAATTGCCATAGATAACAAGGCTTATGGATCTATTGCTATGGCTCTTCCTATGGATGTGTTCAACATATTTGCTGAGTATACAACTACCAAAGATCTTTGGGTTGCTTTATGTATCAGGTATGAGGGAAGTGCGAGTTAGAGAAAGCAAGAAGGATTTAATCAAGAAGCAATATGAAATGTTTAGCAGTGTCCCTGGTGAACCCATGTCTAAACTGATCAACCGATTCTCAAGCATTTTCTCTAAGTTAAAGGTTTTGGGAACTGAGTAACCCACTGTTGAGTTAAACAAGAAGCTGCTTGATTCACTGCCCGAGGAATGGAATATGTACCGGATTATGATCAAGAAAACTGAAAAACTAAGTGACTTGTCACATCAAGAACTCTTCAGCATTTTAGAGTCTTATGAGTTGGAGATAAAGAAAGGTGCAGTCACTCCAACTAATTAGTCTAAAACACAGCTCTTCTTACGGGTCAGGTTCCTCTACTTCATCCAACAAAACAACAATGGCTTATTTTCAAACTGATGTCCCACCTTCGATTTCTGGAGTTCAGCCTACTACTTCATCCAACTCTCAGAAGCCAACCACTATGATTCCTGATGAGTATCTGCCTATCATGACTGCCTTTATGTCATGCTATGATGCACTGATTTTTGGAAACCTAACACTGGTCAGCTTTCAACCCGATGACTTGGAGCATATCAACCCGGATGATTTGGAAAAGATGGATATTGATTGGTGTATGGCTATGCTGACTCTGAGAGCCAAAAGATTCATCAAAAGGACCGGGATGGATAGATTCAAGCAAGGAAAGACTCTAGGGTTTGATATAAAAAAGCTGAGATGCTGCAACTATGACCAGCTGGGTCATTTTGCAAGGAACTGCAAGGAGCCATCATAAAAGGAGCAACATGAGAAGAAGAATTCATCTGGAAAGCAAGCTGCCATCTCTCCGAAATCCACTACAACTTCCAGCTTAACAGCTATGGTATGTCAAACTGATGGACACTATCAATGGGGAGATCAAGAAGGGGAAACCGAAGACAAGGCATTGATGACAAACATTGAAGAAAAAGAGAAATGTGTTATGATTGAACCAGCCAAGGAATGAGATTCAGAAATATAGATTCATTAACCAGGCTTTGGTCGATGAACGAGATCATATAAAGGTGATGTATGATTCTGTGGCTAAAAATGAGAAACTTTACTTAAAGAAAATTCGTGATTTTCTAGCGAAAACCGATCTTTGATTGTGCAACTTACTACACAAAAGAATAATAATGAAATTTTAACTGAAAGACGTCAAAAGGCCGAAGAAGCAAATTTTCAAGTTGAACACATAGGTATGGATCAGAAAATCCTTTTTGGAATCATTGACAGCCAAATTCATAAAATGGTCACAGAAGGCATTGGGTATAACTCACACCCTCCTCCGTATTCCAAGTCTGGAAGATTTGCTGATATGCCAGTTGCTCATGTTCCCACACCTTTTGTTTGCAATTTATCTACTGATGATTATATTCAAACTTCAGATTCTGATAGTTTTGCTTCCTGTGCAGAGTCACATTGTGTAGGTTCCGAAGATGATTGTGATGAGAGTTCTAGTAAGGGAAAAGTTTTAAATGAACTTGAGTCGGATGAATGTAATAATATGTCCTTGTCAAAACCAGATATTTGTGAACACATTGAAAATTTGTATTTTGGTTCTGTGCCTTCTGAGCATGACAGTTTGAGAAATGCTATTTCTAAGTTTAAGAATGCTTTGCCTTTTGTTCCTAAATCTGTAAATGCTATGAGTTGTATTGCAAATTTTAAAAGTGCAGGAGTTGTTGTGACTGATATTCCATAAGAAACAATGAGCAATCTGGAATTTTTCAGATTAAATAAAGATCAAAGTCTTCAAGAAAGAAATATTGAAGAAAGAGTTGCCTCTAGTTCTGATGTCTCAACATCACAATCATCTTCATCATCCTGTGACGACAACTATAAGGCTAAGCCAACATGTGATAAAGTTTGTTTTAGTTGTGGGGAATCCAATCACGTTTTCAAGACATGTAAATTGTCTACATATCATTTCAAAGAAGAAAACGTACCATTTGTTATTCAAAGTTCTGTTGATGGGGTTTCAAATGTTTTGTCTAAATCACAACATAATAGAACTTTGCAACGTAAAAGGATTAAAAATGCTAAAAATTGGTCGAAAAAGATTTGGAAAATTAAGAATAATAATCTTTTTGAGAACACATTAAAGGAGTATTCTGACTATGACTTCCGAAATGCATCTTGTAAAATTAAGAAATTCCAAGTTAGCAATGGATTGGGTACAAATGTCTAAATGATTCATTTCATGTCGGGACAATTGAGTAGACTGGAGACAATATCTGGCGTGTCGACAGTGGTTGTTCAAGACATATGACTGGTCATTTTTCTTTATTGCAAGATTATCATCTAATGGACGGAGATTTTGTCGCATTTACAGGCAATCCAAGAGGTGGAAAGAATGAAGGTCAAGGAACTGTGTCTAACGGTGTAAATAGTTTGGAGAATGCCAATTTCGTCCCACGGTTGAAGTACAATTTGATTAGTGTGTCCCAGATTTGTGATAATGACTTTTGTGCCCTCTTCAACTCCAAGGAATGTTTGTTTCTGAAGCCTGGAGTGGTTATTCCCGAAGACCTAATTCTCATGCGTGCTCCTCGAAGATTCAATACTTACAGTCTGGATATGAATAACCCATCAGGAATCAAATCATGCTTTCTTTCAAAAGCTTCAGAGGATGAGTCCTTTCTTTGGCACAAGATATTAGGACATGTGAATTTCAAGACAATGAACCGCCTTGTTCGAGGAAACCTTGTCACCGGTTTTCCTTTGAAAGATTCCTCACCCATGGAACATTGTCTCTCTTGTTCCAAGGGCAAGCAACACAAATCTTCTCACAAACCCAAAACCACTAATTCCATTGACTCTCCCCTTCAATTGCTTCACATGGATCTTTTCGGTCCTGTGAGTGTCATGAGTCATGGAAGGAAATCTTAATGTTTGGTGGTAACCGATGACTTCTCTCGGTTTACTTGGGTATTCTTCCTGGCAAAGAAAGATGAGACGCAAGAGACACTGAAGATTCATATGCTTCAAATCTAGAACATGCTCAATTTAAGCGTGAAGACTATTCGCAGTGATCATGGCACAGAGTTCAAGAATGTCATTCTAGATTCTTTCTGTGAAAGTAAGGGTATCCCTTGGCAATTCAGTGCACCTCGTACTCCACAACAAAATGGTGTTGCTGAACGAAGAAATCACACATTGATAGAAGCAGTAAGAACTATGATCGTTGATTCTAAGCTTTCTATCACGTTTTGGGCCGAGGCAGTCAATATCGCATGTTTTGTGCAAAATCGAGTTCTCATCACCAAAAGCTGCAACAAGACTCCTTATGAAATTATGTACAAGCACAAACCTGTTATTTATTTCCTCAGGAAAATTGGGTGTGTTTGCACAATGCTGAATACTTCTGATCAGCTGAACAAGTTTGAAGCCAAAGCGGATGAGTGCTATTTCGTGGGCTATTCCTCTAACCAAAGAGCTTTTTCATGTTTACGACAAGAGACGAAGGATTGTGTTGGAGTCCATTGATATCAACTGGCATGAAAGCAATCATACGGACGCTGGGGACGGTCCTGATTGGCTTTTTGATGTCGATTCTTTGTTTAAATCATTTAATCTTCCTGATTTCAGTAACATATCTGTCTCAGCTAATTCTCTTATGTTTGTGAATATCCTAGGTACCTCTTCTGCTTCTGCCTCAAGCTTCTCTTCATCATCCACTCCGGATTCTTCGGATTTTGTGGCAACAAGTGAAACTGTTGAGGAAGAAACTCCTCAAATAGTGGATGTTGCTCCACAATCATCTAATGAAGGTCCTATCAATGAGGAAGCTGATATTCCTAATATCAACATTACCTGTCTGGATGACCACTTGGAAGAGTATGAGATTCCACAGTTGAGAATTCACAAGGATCATCCTACATACAACATCATTGGTCCACTCAATGTGGGAGTCCGAACTCGTAGTGCCACTGAAACAATGAATGACAGTCTCTTCACTTGCTTCATATCTCAAGTTGAACCTAAAAATATCAAAGATGCTTTGCTTGAGAACAGTTGGGTAGAGGCCATGCAGGAAGAATTGTAGCAGTTCAGCAAGTTACATGTGTGGAATCTGGTAGACCTTTGAAAGAACAAAGTTTCAATCGGCACTCGTTGGGTATTTCGTAACAAAAAGGACGAAGGGGAATCGTGATTCGAAACAAAGCCCGCTTGGTGGTTCAGGGGTTTTATCAAGAAGATGGAATTGACTTTGAGGATGTCTTTGCACCAGTGGCTCGCTTGGAAGCCGTCATATTGTTTCTCGCATACGCAACCTATATGGACTTCACAGTTCATCAAATGCATGTCAAAAGCGCATTTCTGTATGGAAAAGTTCAAGAGGAAGTTTATGTTAAGCAGCCACCGGGTTTCATTGATCCAACCTATCCTGACAGAGTTTACAAACTTGACAAGGCCTTGTATGGTCTTCATCAAGCACCGCGTGCGTGGTATGAGACGTTATCTACGCATATGCTTGATAATGGTTTCACACGAGGGGCAATTGACCAAACTTTGTTCAAATGAAAGGATGGTGCGAATACCATTTTGGTGCAAATCTACGTTGATGACATCATTTTCAGATCCACAAATCCTCGGTTATGTAAAGAGTTCAAGGAAGTGATGCGTTCTAAGTTTGAAATGAGTTCTATGGGAGAAATGAAGTTCGTTTTGGTTTGCATGTAGATCAGTCTGAGTCAGGAATTCTTATCCATCAAGAGAAGTATGTCAAAGAAATTCTGACTAAGTTCAAAATGACTGAGTCTCATCCTTACAAGACTCCCGTGGATGTTCGACATTGTCTGTCTCCTGATTTGGATGGTGAAAGCGTTGATCAGCACCTCTATCGCTCGATGATAGGATCTCTTCTGTATCTCACTGCTAGTACACCAGACATTGTGTTTGCAGTGTGCTTGTGTGCACGCTTTTAGGCTAATCCTAAACTCTCTCATTTAATTGCCGTCAAACGTATTTTAAGATATTTGAAGTACAAGCCAAAACTTGGGCTTTTGGTATCCCAAAAATAACTCGTTTGATCTTTTGGCTTATTCAGATTCAAACTACGGGGGATGCAACTTAGACCGAAAGTCCACTTCTGGGGGTTGTCAGTTCCTTGGCAACCACCTCGTCTCCTGGCAATGTAAGAAACAAACCACCGTTTCCCAATCCACAGCTGAAGCCGAATACATTGCCGCAACCCTTTGTTGTTCCCATGTAAGATGGATCCACCATCAAATGCTTGATTACGAGATCACCTTCCATGAAACTGCCATACTGTGTGATAACACCGCTATTCCCCATATCACCAAAAATCTCGTTCAACATTCAAAAACCAAACACATTGAGATCAAACACCACTTCATCCGTGATTGTGTCGAAAAGAAACATATCAAAATCGTTGAAGTCAAAACCGACAAGGAAACCGCCGACATCTTTACAAAAGCATTTGATTCTGCTAGATTTGAGAAATTGGTGGAGATGCTCAGCATGATCAATTTTCAGTAACCGTTGTGCATAGTTTTTTATTTAAACTTGTTAATCGGGAAGATTTTCAAAAATATTTTACTTTTCTGTATAGTTGTTTTCTTTATTTACCTTTGAAAGCAAAACTTTTGGGGCAGAAATTGGCATTTGCTTTTAGAAAGAAAAAGGTTTGCTTTGTATAGTCAAAAAGAAAAGAAAAATATTTTTCTTGTTTATTGTTTACTTAAGAAAAATTCACTGTAAGTATCATGTTTGGTTTTCAGGAAAATCAGATCCGACCTTGTGAGAAATGATAGAGTCTGATCTCACATCTTGAACATGGAATGGACTATAAGCGATGGTGCTTACTAAGGTATAGCCGGTAGGCCCGACATACGGCTATAACTCCTTAGTAGTGTGAAAACCTAAATCTCTATCGTACACGTGTGTTTGAACCCATTTTAAGCTAAGAAAACCGATTCAATCAGATATAGGCTTACGTGTTGGATTCTGATTCATGCGCCAGGTGACCGTCAAAGTAACGAGAGTTACCGCCGATGACCCCGTCTGTTTTGCTTACGCAAAGATCTCGGGAGTTCATATTTTTCCCATCTACTTGGATGATTTGACCCCGTCTGTTTTGCTTACGCAAAGATCTTAGGTGTTCAACCTTTTCCTATCTGCTTGGACAATTTTACAACTTCTTATGTTTTACCTACGCAAAGACCTAAAATGTTCGTACCTTTTTAATATCCACTTGGATATTTTTCTTTTTACATCTTTTGATATCCAGTTGGATCTTATTTTAATTTTGGCGGTAATTTTGACTTACCAAGATGGTACCCTGGTTAACCTGTAAGAGATGGTCAGATGAATGCAAGTATTTCTTGAGGATTGATAGGCTTTCAAAGCCATTTTATTTCAAAATGTGGGGTACGCCGTGTTTCATGCTCAAATGGTACCTCTTAATCACATGAAATCAGTGTACAAGCAAATGTTCGGGTTTATCTTGCACAAATATCGGCTATCTTCAGGGATTCACAGTAGCTGAGTGCAAAATGAAGTGTTTCAAGGGTTTGACCAGACATGATCTCACGTTAGATCTTTTCCAAGGCTATGTGTTTATATATCTTTTATTATTTTTACTTTTATTTTTCAATATAAATTTCTTAATCTTCCTTATTAGCTTGTTTGTGTAGTGTACATATGGGTGTTTTTGCTTTGTTTCTGATCAAGTATCTCTTTTCACCCGAAACAACATTATCATTGAAACTACTCAATCTGCCAGAAACTACCTCCCACCCGAAACTACATTGTCCTATCGAAACTAGTAGTTTTCGTAGGGGCATTTTGGTCTTTTGACAAGTACAAATTAAATGCCTTCATAATCAGGTTTCTTCCATGCCAAGCTCACTCTCACTCTTTGAAACTAGTCTCACCTTTAACTTCACACACAGAATCTCTCAATATGGTCTAAGTCTGCAAAATCAGGTGTCTCATCTGATTCCCTTGTCGTCTTCATCTTCAGGTAACAAATTTCTATGGACAAAACCTAGGGTTTGATTTTGAAAAGCTTTACGTCTGTTACTTCCTTTTAAGGGTCGATTAGGGCTTTGATCTTGTCTTTAACATCATCATTGTTAATATCTCACCTCTTTTGTATATATTTGCAGATTACAATCATATTTTTTGGTAAGAAGAAGTTTCGATCCTCACAGGCTCTTTCTCTTTTCCCTTTTACTTAGTTTTATACATATTTTATGTTTATCTGAGTTCTTTGAATTTGTATATATGTTTTGATACTTGTGTTTATGATCAGATTTCAGGCATCGAAACTTTTCGATTAAAGGGTGTTTTCTTTTGATTTTAAAATAAGATTTTTTAGAATTTGAATAGGTTTTCTATCGAAACTAGTTGTTTCCATACCCAATCTTGCCCGAAACTAAGTAGTTTCGATTAGAGTTTCTTGCCTGAAACTAGTAGTTTCGATCAGGATTCTACAAAATTTTCTAAGTGTTGGACTGATGTTTGAAATTTTTTTTTTTGACAGACATGGATCTTTTATTTGTGAAGAAGCACATTATCTGCGCCTTTCTTAATGCTGCTGATCCCAAGAATGAGGGATTTGTACCTGTGCTCAATTTTCTGGCTAACTCTAATGTGAGCTTTGCTATAAGTCACAACTTGCCCATTTTTTAAGCCACAATCAGGCAATTCTGGGCCACTGCTGAAAGAGTATCCATCAACAATATGGAGCACATAAGAGCAACTG
The DNA here is from genome assembly GCA_023525975.1 of Smallanthus sonchifolius. Taxonomy (NCBI): domain Eukaryota; kingdom Viridiplantae; phylum Streptophyta; class Magnoliopsida; order Asterales; family Asteraceae; genus Smallanthus; species Smallanthus sonchifolius. Next base: position 55,648,015 of record CM042022.1, on the reverse strand, counting down.
TGTACAACCAAGAAGTTCTATTTTCTGAGGCCACCATAAGAGAGGTACTGCAGTTTAGTGATAATCATGAAACCCATGTGGAATTTCCTAGTTTCTACATCAGAGAATGTTTTAGAAGAATGGGTCACCCAGATGAGTTCAAAAGTAGGCAGATCACAAAGACATTCCTTGCCCCTCACTGGAGGTATATTGTGCGTGTGTTCATTCACTGCATCTCAATCAGAAAAGGTGGATTTGACTCGGCCAATGCCATGGTGGCATCTGCAATTCTTGGCTTGATCAAAGGGAGGGATTATAATTTTTCTAGGTTAGTATTCAAACGACTTATAGAGAATCTCACTGGAAGAGTAAGAGACAAATTTCTCGTGTACCCAAGATTTCTACATATGATAATTAACCACATTCTACCAAATCTTCAACATGAAGGACCTGTTTGTAGGTCCCTCGAGTGTGGCGGATCGTCACATGCAAGTGGGTCTACTAGTCGGACCGGGTGCGGAATACCCATGACTAGGTGAAGAGTCTTACAACACAAAGTAAACCAACATGATGATCACTTTAAACGTTCCTCTATTATAAACACTTGAAGGTTACAGAGAGAAATACTGAGATTACAAATTCTGCGTATTTGCTACTATGAATGCGTCCTTATCTACTGTCAACCATTCCTATTTATACACGACCTGATGCCTGCACACTTAGCAAGTAGGCAAAGGTATTCTTGCGTACTTGCTAAGTACGGAGGAACTAATTCCTGCGCACTTACAAGTGCGTAAAACACTTAGAGAAATTTGCAACAAGCAATATGTAAAAGTAAATACAACTCGATTACTAATACATACAGACACTTACAAACAAAGACAAATACATACATGAAAGTACAAAACTAAGACTCTATCTATCCAGAGTGTTTGTCACAGAAAAGTTGTTCAACACTGTTCTTGTTCTTGATCATATGATAGCCAAGACCCTCAGTTATATGAAGAGTTCTAGTTCAATATCGAACAGGATAGTTGTGGACATTCCACTCTTTGCGCAAATTATTGGAGAAATTGAAAAAGTCGTCCCTGATGTTGACCCAAATATTAAAGTCCTTGACTCATCGTCGTCAGAAGAAGAAAAGCAGGCCCAAGGGAATCAAGAGCCAGATGTTAATGCTGAACAACTGATGGTGTGTTTTATATGTAGATAAAAATATAAATATATATATATCCTTGGAAACGACACCAAAAACTTGATGGCGTGGTTGAAGTGATAAATATATTTTATTTGGACCTACACAAAATCAGGTTTTAAATTTATAAATTAAAATGATAATTACTTCAACTAAATACACACACAATAGGCAAGTGTACCTATCGCAGTGTAGTAAAGTATGGGTAAGAACAAAGTATCGAACCATGGACACGGATCCCATACTCAACCCTCGCTATTGTCTGACTAGGATAATAAGTTGGAAAATGGGTTTTGTTTTAAAAGGAAAATTAAAAGATAAGAAATGTAATTAGAAGTATTATCCGGTTTAAGGTCTTACTCTACTTGTTATCCCTTGTTAATTAATGATATATTTAAAGTAAAGTTGGCCATAGTTACTAGTACTAACCCTTTCGCTAGGGGAGTTAGTATTTCGTAACAGAACAGTGGATACGGTCGGCCAACTGTTCCTTAATGAATATAACGGACCCTAAATGGGGTCTGAAGTCCGTCGGCATCTCACATTTCATTATTCGGACGAAGATTATCCAATGACTGACGTACGTCATGTCTTGTAACTTCCCTTGGAAAGTCGGAATGCGCAACTCCCTCCAGAGCTACTTTATGAATGCTCGGACCTAACAAATTATGTTCTTAAATAGTTGTCTTTACTTATAATATTATTTTAAATAAATAAAACTTTCATTCTCAAGATCTGTAGGTCCCGGGAGCCTCGTCGCGCAGCGGAAATAACACGATCTGTTCTGTGATTTGTGTGGGAACAAAGAGAACGAAGCAGATAAACAAGAACAAAGACAAAAGATAAAGAAACGAAACGTAATCCATAACAAAGAAGTCATCCCGTATTACAGACTACATACCGATGGAACACACATCTCTCATCTAAGCTCACGGTCCAGGGGTCGGGAGAGCTCGTCCCGACCCGGACACCTCTCAACTAGTTCCAGAGTTCCACCTACAAATGAAGACAAGTCTTCTATTTATAGGGGCAGGAACACTTCCTGCGTACTTACTAACTATGCATGGTTTGGTCATGCGTACTTGACAAGTACGCAAGGCAAAAGCCTTGCGTGCTTACTAAGTACGCAGGACCAAACTGGTGTGCGGGCTAAGTACTCAGGAACACCCTCCTACGTACTAGCCACGTACACCGATACATATAATTTAATCTATAGTTACAAAACATGCTTCTACAAACTCCCTCTTAACTATAGCATGAAATTCTATCTATCACTAGCACTTGATAATCATCAGTTTACAAAGAATGTCCTAACAAGATCAAATCCCATGGCTCCCGCTAGAAGTCCTCTGCAAGCCGACACGAGAGAAGTAAAGAAATACCGACACAAACCGCCCAGTCTGGTAAGGGCTCAAACGACCTGCCGAATACCCAAACATCCAATCAACCCATAATATTAAATCTATACTAACCGGCCGTGATAGCACCAAGATTTGTATATAGACCGTACAAACATCGAATAAGCTTCCCAAACAAGAAGTCTTGCTTAAGTAACTAACAAGATTTGAGATTATTAGATTGGTTTAAAGATCACTTATTCTTGTCTTTTTAACATAACTCAAAGTAAAGACTTTAAAAACATAACATACTAAAAATACTTCATTAATTAATTAAAGTTCAATCAACTCGAGCAACACAAGAGAACTAGCCATGAATGACCATACAAGTGACTCCACTAACTCTTATACAATGTGTGGAAATATTCCAACACCAAGGGAGAGCGGGTATAGAGTGCCTCTTGTCTAACACGAACGAGAAGAATAGCTTCATATTACAAGACTTTTAAAAAGGAAATAAACAAAGAAAAGCTAAACAGACCAAAACCGAGAGAGCTTCGGCTCTTAGCAGGGCAATAAGGCCTTCACACCACTTGGTAATGGACACCTAAAACACTAGAATGAGCTTGCTATTTATAGGCTAAGATTTTGGCAATGCACGGCCATGCATTAGATTGCACGGCGTGCAAAGTACCCATTTCTTTCATGTGCATTACCCTTGTCTGGTCCCTGTTGACTTTTTGATCTTCTGGTTTGACTTCCTGCGTCCGATTTCGTTCAATTGGCCCCCGAATGTTGATTTTACCCTGATTTTGAGTGTTTTCTTCATGTTTTTGTAAATCCGGGTCAATTATCCTATCGGAACACAAAGGAGTGGATTAGGCATCAATTATTATCATATTATCTCTAATTGTGATGATTTCGGGGATAATTATGCGTGCAAAACATGTATAATTTACGTCATATCATAATACCCCACACTTAAACTTTGCTTGTCCACAAGCAAACTCATGCATGATTATACTCGTAGAAGTAAAATATTGATAAAAGGTCAATCCAAAGCTGTTGTCACAAATGGCTGAATGGCCTTCTTAAAAACAATGATTTGGTGGTTATACCTTTCGAGTGTTTCTCCACAATAGGGTAGCAAGCCCAACATATTCGATGGAACTATGATTATGCACAAAATTACGGTCTCACAAATGTCCACTCAACACTCGGGTTAAATATATGGATATAGTATGTTAAGAAGAACACTTAATGCTATAATTAATGCTTGCATAATCATTGGCTTGTATAGAAATCAAATCTTCATCAATTGACATAAAATATGTGCAAAAATCAAGAGGGCTTTATAAAGGGTTGTAATGATTGGCTTAGGGTTAGGGTAGGAAATATTTGGGAAAAGTGGCTAAATGTTGAAAATTTGACTTGGCTTTATGATAAAAATGAAAATGATTCTGTTATTCAACTTAGATTAGACATTGTGACTAATCTAAGGACTTGTTTAAGGTCATCACTGAAGCTTCTGTAATGAAAATGATATCGTCAAGACCAAATCCCTTCCTTCAAGAATGTCAACTTCTTCTTATTGTTGAAATATTCATTGCTATGAATTCTTCATGAATTGTTCAGATGTTTCTTCCTAATACATCCACTTTGATTAACTTTGTATACTCCAATTTTTCGAGTAAGTTTGATTTTCTTTTGACGAGATTTCTTCACTAGGTTGGGTAATTTAATAATTTCTTTTGGTTGCCCCTTTATCTTCATAATAGTTCTTCTTTTCATACCTATTCTTCTTTTTATGAGTTTCTTTCTTCTAACATAGGATGGATCTATAATCTTTCGGCGGATGATCATTCTTTAAATCATAGCCAAGTCGATTTTTAACTAAAAGGGTTAAAATATAAAAGGCTAATTTTTCGGGTTTAATGGTTTTGAGATGTGGGTTTAGAAATGAAAAGGTTTAGGCTCAAAGGGGCTAACTAGGGGATAATATTTAGGGTAGATAAAAGAAAAGAAAAGGCTAAAGAAAATGGGTTAACCGTAATGCCTCAATCATTTTCATGCATTCTTTTAGTACATGATCTTGAAATGTATATTTTATACAAGTTCTAACATGCAAAGCAATAATTAGCAATTACTCTAACAAACGAAATGAGCATGTGAAATACGTAATAATCAACGGCGTCAAAAACTTGATGTGTTCGTGATATTGCTCGGATAGGTTCAAATCTCTCACATGGAAACGGAAGGTAAAGGGCAATAAAGTAAAAATGTGCATAAACTTATTTCTTTCTTTCTGTTATACTCCTAATCTTCCCTATTTGTTTCCTTTATTCACTTTAACGGTATTTCAAATTGTTGTTTTTATAAGCCCGTTTATGCCAATTGATTTTTAAGACTTGTTGCTTTAAGATTATTTTTGAAAATGTTTTTATTACTTCTATATAACTTTTAATTCAATAGATTGGGTAGTTATTAGTCATGAACTCATAATACTTAGGACAAAATTTGGCAATCAAAATATCAACGGGGTTCCACCCCACACTTAGTTTCTGAAAATATGAATGTATGCAATATGATATGTGTCATTAATAATACGAGTGTGGTGAACTAATACTCCCCAGATGAGATGTAATTTCCATGCGTGTAGTCGATTCTCATCATTGCCTAGATCGTATTTCCGGGCATGAACCAAAATATATATCAGTTGTAATGCTATGCAATGCTCAACAAATAAAGTATGTACTAAAAGGAAAAATTTAACTAATATTCGCTTAATAAAGTTGTCGAATAAGGTTGGTGGCAGTGCCACCATGTCAACAGTTACTCCTGTAACCGGTAAAAATTGTATCGTGTCTAGTCAACCAACGTCAAAAGTCAAGAACCACAAACTATATAAACAAAAGGAAGAGAGAGCTGCTACTGATATGGCGGGCGAGGCCACTGCTGGTATGGGCCATGAGGTTGATGATGTGGTTGGTGAGCATACGGGTCATGTAGATGATCGTGAAAATCCTGCCGCATGTCATCCATCATCTGACCCAGCTGACCCATACGGATCATTAAATCTAACATTGTTGGGTCAGCGGTAGTGTTTTACATACCTGGGCCTTGATGCCCCAGTTGTTCCATAGGTGCTCCCTCGTCCTTTGATTCTTCAACTACACCAGTCCAAATATTTCCCTGATGGCCTACTAATCGGTACACCCCATTGAACTTCTTCATCATATGCATGTTGATCAATACTTGGGTGTCAACAGGTAGAATGGGTGTATCCATTTCTGTAAGTATACCGAGGTGCACAGGAGACAAGACTCCTAGGTAGGAAGCAAGGTGAGAAATGTATGGTCCCCAAAATATGTGGCTGTTGGAACAGTAGCCAGTAGCTCTGGTAAAGAACTTGGCCAAGCTGTAAGCCAAGTTACAAGGAATCCCATCAATCAAGCAGTGTAAGTGAAGGAGATCTCTAACGCTCACAACCCCCGTTCTATCCTTTCTTCCCCCGATGGAAAGGACAATGCATCAGTGCAGATAACGGTAGAGGGGATGTCTGATCTTGGTGCTCTTTTGACTGTGCGGGTCAAAACGTCCAGATCCGATCCTATTCCAAAATGCTGATGCTTCTCCCTCGGCAAACTCCCCTTTACTGTCAGTAAATAGCATCTCCAAAATCTCCCTGTGCATATATAATCCCATTTTTACCCCAAACTGTGCCAGTGACATTTCATACCAATGCCTAGCCATCTTGAAGCGCACAAAATCATGCATTTCCATACTTACCACTGGCCTATCGAATTGGAAGGATGCTAGGAACTAAAGAGTGAGTTCATAGTAGGTTGTTTCTCTGATAGAAAAGAATCTTTGCCATGGCTTTGTGATCAGGGGAACTGCACTGTCTAAGAGATTTATATCCTCCAAGGTTGGGTAGCAAATGGTTTTGTATGACCCGAAGCTTTGCGTTAGTAATGTAGGCAGGATTGGGTAGGCATGGACCTCGATGGCATCATCGGGGTCAAAGATAAGCCACGGGTGCAAATCCTGTGGCCCTTCTGGCATGGGCTGTGGGTGAAAAGGCGGTGGAGGAGATGGTGGAGTCTGTGGTGAGCCACTCATGTGGGCAGATGAGGATGAGCCCGACCTAGAACCTGATCGGGCGTTTCTTCTATTTCACCCCGCTTTTCGGGAAGACTCAGCCATGGCCTACATAATCACCATTTAAAGGAGTTAGTACATAAGAATAAGAATAACCCAACATATATATTTTAATAGCACCAAAAACTTGATATGATGTACATTACGATGCATATTGGTGCCAAAAACCTGATATGAATCATGTTTTTAGAGAAAATATATATGTATATAATTTTTGGACCACACAAGGGAAACACAAATTCGGACATGGTTATGGCACGGTTATGTTTCTCGAGTCCTTAAATGGTCAATTATAATCAATCGAGCAAGGTTCAAATTCAAACGGTGTAATTTGACTGTGAAAATAGATGGTCAAAGTGTTTACTTTTGAAAAGTCAAACCCGCATACAAATCCTACCCAAACAAGGCTAAAATGAGTTACATTCAAACAAGATTCATGCTTCAATTTGTAATTCCAAGTTCAAGAACTCTAATTCAAAATTCATAAACTCGTTCATACAAATCCTACCCAAACAAGGCTAAAATGAGTTACATTATGATCCTACCTAGTCAAATATGCATCTAGATCAAGCATTGAGTTCATATTCAAGCATATTCAAACCAAAGTTCAAAACGAAACCCTAGCCTCATTTGAACAAGATTAGCCTCATTTGAACAAGATTAGCCACATTTGAAGTATAATTCACACTAAAATTGACAATGGACAAGTTTACATACCTCGGGGAAGAGATTAGAAGGAAAAATCAAGAGAAACTGTGAGAAATCGAGCATTTTTGGGTGATTTCGAAGAGTTCTGAGCGTTTTCGGAGTTGGGGGTTTTGAGGAAATTGAGGTTTTCTACATTTTTAACACCAGACGCGCACGAAATCCATTGCACGGGCGTGCATTGGGTTGCACGGCCGTGCATTGCCCCTGTTGACCAATTTTGACTTTTTTTTAAATAAATTGAAATATATAAAAATAATTTAAATTATATTGAAGTATTAATTTATTTTAAAATTAGTAAAATAAATTGGTCAAAGGGGACAATCACCATTAAAATCCTGATTTCACGTTAGAAAACTTACCTTGTTTCTTGATATCCAATTTCAAATTATCGAGCTTGTAATCATCGAAGATAAAGAGGAATGTAAAATCTAAACACGTAAAACCGTTCGAAAGTGTTACGCCTAATCTTAAAATGCTTTCGAATGGCGGCACTTGTATCCATTCAATTTACTTAGCAATAATTCCTGGGTTGCGATCCTTGAAAGTTCCTGCAAAGATAGATTAGCTAGCACAAGTACCAAAACAAAAATAATAGTAAAAGTAAAAAATGAAAGGAAAAAGAAGAAGAGCAGGCCCAAGGGAATCAAGAGGCTGAGATTGATGTTGAGCAAAACATAGAACAAAATTAAGGGAATCAAGAGCTAGATGTTAATGTTGAACAACTGATGGTGTGTTTTATATGTAGATAAAAAAATAAATATATATATCATTGGCAACGACACCAAAAACTTGATGGCGTGGTTTAAGTGATAAGTATATTTTATTTGGAGCTACACAAAATCAGGTTTTAAATTTATAAATTAAAATGATAATTACTTCAACTTAATACACACACAATAGACAAGTGTACCTATCGCAGCGTAGTAAAGTATGGGTAAGAACCAAGTATCGAACCATGGACACGGATCCCGTACTCAACCCTCGCTATTTTCTGACTAGGATAATAAGTTGGAAAATGGGTTTTGTTTTAAAAGGAAAATAAAAAGATAAAATTTTTAAATAAAAGTATTTTCGGTTTAAGGTGTTACTCTAGTTGTTATCCCTTGTTAATTAATGAGATATTTTAAGTAAGGTTGGTCATAGTTACTAGTACTAACCCTTTCGATAGGGGAGTTAGTATTTCGTAACGGAATAGTGGATACGGTCAGGCAACTGTTCCTTAATGAATATAACGGACCCTAAACGGGGTCTCAAGTCCGTCGGCATCTCACAATTCATTATTCAGACTAAGATTATCCAATGACTGACGTACGTCATGTCTTGTAACTTCCTTTGGAAAGTCGGAATGCGCAACTCCCTCTAGGGCTACTTTATAAACGCTCGGACATAACAAATTATGTTCTTAAATAGTTTTCTTTACTTCTAATATTATTTTAAATAAATAAAACTTTCATTCTCAAGATCAAACCCCAAGGCTCCCGCTAGAAGTTCTCTGCAAGCCGACAAGAGAAAAGTAAAGAAATACCGACACAAACCGCCCAGTCTGGTTAGGGCTCAAACGACCTGCCGAATACCCAAACCTCCAATCAACCCATAATATTAAATCTATACTAACCGGGCATGATAGCACCATGATTTGTATATAGACCATACAAACATCGAATAAGCTTCTCAAACAAGAAGTCTTGCTTAAGTAACTAACAAGATTTAAAATTATTAGATTGGTTTAAAGATCATTTATTCTTGTCTTTTTAAGATAACTCAAAGTAAAGACTTTAAAAACACAACATATTAAAAAAACTTCATTAATTAATTAAAGTTCAACCAACTTGAGCAACACAAGAGAACTAGCCATGAATGACCATCAAAGTGACTCCACTAACCCTTAGACAATGTGTGGAAGTATTCCAACACCGAGGGAGAGCGGGTATAGAGTGCATCTTTTCTAACTCGAACGAGAAGAATAGCTTCATATTACAAGACTTTTAAAAAGGAAATAAACAAAGAAAAGCTAAACGAACCAAAACTGAGAGAGTTCCGGCTCTTAGCAGGGCACTAAGGCCTTCACACCTCTTGGTAATGGACACCTAAAACACTAGAATGAGCTTGCTATTTATAGGCTAAGATTTTGGCAATGCACGGCCGTGCATATGATTGCACGGGCGTGCAAAGTACCCATTTCTTTCACGTGCGGAATCTGGCAGTACAGGGGAGTACAGTGACCCAGAATTGGGTTTGCACGACCGTGCAAGGCAATGCACGGCTGTGCATTGCCCTTGTCTAGTCGATGTTGACTTTTTGATCTTCTGGTTTGACTTTCTCCGTCTGGTTTTGTTCAATTGGCCCCGAATGCTGATTTTACCCTGATTTTGAGTGTTTTCTTCATGTTTTTGTAAATCCAGGTCAATAATCCTAGCGGAACACAAATGAGTGGATTAGGCATCAATTATTATCATATTATCTCTAATTGTGATGATTTCGGGGATAATTATGCGTGCAAAACTTGTAGAATTTATGTCATATCAACGACACATAGAGCAAGATGTTGAACAGCGTATCTTAGAGGCTCCTTTTATGGATCAATTGTTAGAAAATCTTGAGCCAATAATTGAAGAGCAACGTGCTGAAAACATCAAAGCAGATGTTAATGATGAGGTTCAAGAGAATATTGAAGCTGAAGCTGAGTCTAGTGACACCTTGGATGAAGGCATATATGGCACTAAATATGATCAATCTGACTATGAGTCTGAAGATGAGGAACAGACTGAACCGCCTGCATCTTCCTCTAAGAGACGAGTTGATTCTGAGTTTGATTATGAATAAGAAGAACCTCTTGCAAAGAAAATTAAGACATGACTAGAGTCCTTAACATCTTCTGATGAATCACTGTTTGACATTCCTGAACACTTAACCCCCACTCACTCTCCTACTCATATTCCACCTCCCTCACCACAACCATCTCTACTACATACACATGTTCCTACACCACCCGCATCCCCTGTTCCTGATCCATCACCATCTGTCACAAGAGTTAAAACCTTAAGCCTAGAAGTGAAAAGGATACAGGAAAAAGTTACTAAAAGAGATGAAGTAATAGAAAGCTTAAAGACAGAACTGAGTGAGTGCAAAGAATAAATAAAAGACCTAAGGCTAGAAGTTGTAGTCTTACATGCCCAACTTGATGTTCAGCAAACCCAGCTGGAAACCCAACAAAAGATAATCTCTCAGCAACAACAAGAGTTCAAAGCCTTATCTGATGCTGTTGAACAAATCAAGGATTCATTGATTAAATCTTCTCAACAGGAAACCCCTTCCATAGCTCAAGGGGAGACCACTTCTGCTGGCGGACCCTCTTCCCCTGCCTTTGTGTCAAATCTTCAGTCTGCACTAACAATCTTCACTGGCCAAGTTGCCAAGACAAAAGATGCTGTGGAAGTCAAGATAGAAAAAAACATGTTATGATTTTCCATCTGTCAGTGAAAGGAGAGCATTAAGAGGAAAAGGAAAGGGAAAAGAAGCTGATATTGAACTTGTGGTATTAGATGAAGAAGAAATTGGATTAGATCATGAGCTGGATGACCTTCTAAAGCAGGTTGATGACTTTGGAGCAGTTGAAGATTATCCTGAAATTGTTACCCTAGAGGAAGAACAGGAAGATAAGATCAGGTACTTTACTGAAGATGTAGATGAAATATAGGCACTTTCTGACATAGAAGCTGAAGATTCAGATGTAAAAGTAACTTTTGTTCAACAAGAATTCGGTTTTGGGCAAACTGGCACCATAAAAGAAGCAACTCAAACTTCACCAACAGCAACAACAACACCAACTCCATCTGCAACTACAGTTGACACTCAATCCCAACAGGGCTCAGAGATAAGGAGATCATGGTTCAAGAAACTGCCTACTGAGGAGCTTCCCAAACATTATGAATGGTTTGCAGAATATCAAGAATTAAAGAGGCCTCCAGTAGGATGGAAATATGTCAAGGAAAGATCTATATTTATTGATCGAAGATACAAAGGAGGAGTGGAGCACTTCAAGTCTCCTCATGACTTCAACTCCCTCCCTAAATATAATTTAAGAGCTCTTGCCAAGCTACCTCTACAAAATCCTGGAAATGTGGGCATTGCAAAAGACTTTGAAACCTTCTTTAGAAATCAGACTTTCAATAATTTCAGATCTATGACCACTGCTAAGCCAAGAGGAGTTATCTCAAAGACAAGAATTCATCCCAGAACTCAAAGGCCTTGGGTAAGCCTTTGGTAAAATCCGGCAGAAACTGTCAAATCTACTATACTGCCACGGTCTATACCGGTCCAGCTTCAAAAGTTTACAAAATGGTCTTACAACCCCACCATTGGAAGTGCTGTGATTGAAAGGCAAGGAATGGAAGACATTCACTTATTTGAGCCCATGGTGTTATTAAAATTTCAACCAGAGGATCTTGAGGTGCTCTTCAACAACCCTATCAAGCTCCTGCATACCGATGATGAGGCTGATGCCAAGGAATATCAAAGGGTGGTGACCATCAATGCAAAACCTCACTTTCAGCAACCAAATCAAGGGCCAACGGTTTAGAGAAGAGTTGAAGACATTGATGCAGCAGCTTAGGGGGATATTGTAGAGTCTTATTATTGTATAAGCTGCTGTCATCAATGTATTTCTTTTGAACATTGTTTAGTTAGTTTATTTACTTGTATTTTCATTTTAATGTAATTTCCTGTTTTTATTTCTAATTCTGGGCCATCGAAACTACTTAGTTTCGATTGAGGTTTGTTCAATCGAAACTAGTAGTTTCGATAGATAGTTTGGTTTCGACAGGCTTATCACACTTGTAAATGCTTCACCGAAACTAGTAGTTTCGGTAAGCATATAAATAGCCTAGTTTGAGAATTTCTAGGGTGTGGATAACGACTGTAACCCTGAAATTCTCTCTTTCACACTTTTCTGAATCAATACACATTTGGAGTTATTTCATCTGTTGTTCTTATAATTTCATATCTTATTTGTGTTGATTCCTGTCTGGTTAGCTTGTTTATCTTCACCAATTCTGTTTCTACCCTCTGTTTCACCACCATACACACAGATTCCTCCTGTGTGTGTAATCGATATGTTGAGTGATTTTCGTCTGAAATCTGGACCTACATGGTCAAACCCAAAAAGATAAACACTTTTTACAAAGAGTCGTGTTGGGTGGATTGATCGCATAATCAGGCACAACATTTCATAGAACTTACGTCCTTACATATTTTAGGACACGTGTAGTTTGGGCATTTTCACGTGTCTAGTACTTACGCTACTCATACCAAGTGAGTTACATAGCCCCAAATTTTACATTTTTACATTTTTGGGGTGAAACATGATTACAATTGAACTATTTTCAATTTATACAATTCAAACATTGTCTACATGTGTATCTTTGTGCCTTATGCTTGGACACTATGAGCTAAACTACATTTATAACAAGTACAATCGTTAACTCTGTACAAGCCAACGGTAACAATGATAGATCTATTGCATTTGACAAATCCACCCAGGTAGGGTGATTGCTTAACGATAATACAGAAGGGTAACATTGAGTGTTATGCCTAACATGTCACAAGGTTTGATTGTGCACCCGGTTTACTATAGTGGTTCCCCATAATTGCCTATTTATATCATGTTACATGTGAGTTGTACACAACATTTTGAACATTATTTGTAGAGTCAAAACCTATGTATACTTACCAACTATTTTTCGTTGACCTTGTTTTCATCATGTTTCATGTGCAAATGTTTGAGATCATATGCAAGATGCTTCACTTAGGATCGAGACCTAGTTGAATAATAAATTGAACTTTTGATGTATTCTGTTTTGGATGTTTGTTTGAACTCATGTATGAAATCTTGGTTTATTAACTTATATGAATTTTAGTATGATCATGTGATTATTAACAGTCTCCATGTCCCGCCCCGGCGTATTCCGCCGTCGGTTAGGGTGTGACAGAGGAAATAATAGTGGCACCACCGGAGGATCTGGAGATACTCCAAACAAGAAATGTACCTATAAGGCCTTTCTATCCTGCAACCCTCGCAACTTCAATGGCATCGAGGGTATAGTAGGCTTGATGAGGTCGATTGAGAAGATGGAATCGGTGATTGATATCAGTGAATGTACTGCTAACTGTATGGTGAAGTATGCCACCTGCACGCTTACTGACAAGGCAGTAACGTGGTGGAACTCTCAAGTGAAGACTTTGGGAAGACAGACAACATACCACCTAGCGTGGGATTATCTAAAGAGCATGATGATCGAGGAATACTACCCTCGAAATGAACTGCAAAAGATTGAGACTGAGTTATGGAATTCACAAATGATTGGATATGAGGTGGCTGGATACACCGACCATTTCAATGAACTAGCAATTCTGGTACCGCACATGGTCACACCCGAACAAAAGTGTGTTGAGAGATACTTATGGGGTCTTGCGTCCCAAATCCGCAGCATGGCAACTTCATCAAACCTTGTGGATGCCAAAAGTGCCATATCTCTGGCCTTCAAAGTAAGAGATGATGTTGTTCGAAATGGATTGTTTGGGAAGAAGGAGAATGAGGAAAGGAAATTTGGAGAAAAGAGAAAGTGGATGGGAAAACCAGGTAACAAAATTGGAAAGCAAGAATTCAAGAAGCAGGATACCGAGAAGGCCTTTGTAGCCAACACTGCAGAACAAGAAAGGAAACAATGGGACTCTTCCAAAGTGTAATAGATGTGGGTATCACCATAGCGGGAGATGCACTCGATGCGAAAAGAGAAGAAAGCCTAGACATGCAACTCAACATTGCCGAACCAATATCAACCCCATGGATAGGGCTAAACAAGGATGTTATGAATGTGGTGATCCAAAGCATTTCAAAAGAGACTATCCTAAGTTGAAGAATCAAAACAACAATCTGGCCCAATGAAGAGCGTTTGTGATGGGTGCTGGGGATGCTTGCCAGCACCCGAACATTGTCAATGGTACGTTCCCGATAAATAATCACATTGCCTCTGTACTTTTTGATGCGGGTGCTGATATGAGATTTATGTCAAATGACTTTAAATCCTTACTCGGTATTAAGGCCAGCAAACTAGATCAAAGTTATACAATTGAATTACCAAATGGGTAACTAATTAAAACCGAAGAAGTCATTCAGGGTTGTACTTTATGTTTAGAAAACCATACATTTAGTATAGACCTACAACATGTTGATCTGGGGAGTTTTGACATCATTATTGGCATAGATTGGTTATCGAAAAATCATGCCGAGATCGTATGTTTGAAAAAAAATTGTACGTATCCCACTACCAAACGGAGAGGTTCTTTCAATTCAAGGTGAAAAGAGTAGAACGATTTTGAGGATGATAAACTGCATGAAAGCCCGTAAGTATCTATGAAAAGGCTAGTATGCATTCCTTGCTCACGTTATTGAGAAGAAGTCTCGCACAAGTCTCGCACCAAATCTCCTCGTGGTAACCCCATAGATCAAACGGGTATTCGTCACTGTAACTCCCATATTCGCGATCCATGAAAATCACTTCAAAGAACATTCAAACAAAACGATCACGGGTACCAGATAAAAATAAAATAGAAAATAGAAATACCATTCGCAAAGCTATACACAAATATAAGATGATAATGATAAAAAAAAAATAGAAGTAAAGTTAAATAAGGAAAACTATTTACCAACATATATATAAATATGTACTAAATGACTAAATAGTAATTCCAATCGTTCTCGCAAAACCGTATCCTTGACAACGTCGCTAAAAACTTGATGTGTGTAAACTATATATATTTTTTAATAAGTATTTTTCACACAATTAGAGTTTTAAAAGGGTTTTCACCAAAGACTAATCACACACACACCAGGCAAATGTACCCGTCAGACGGCAATATAGTAAAGGTAAGAACCCGATATCAATCCGTGGATACTGTGGAATGCAACAATAAACCGGAACTAAGATTTAATCAAGTGATAGTAAAAAGATATTTTGGAGAGTTTGTTTAAATAACTAGCATGCAAATGTATAAAACTAAACTAAAATCACAAGCCAAACAATCAAGGAAGAAAGATCACTTCGGTGTCGAATCCATCTAGAATACATTCAATACACTCATGGAAACATTGAAAATATACGAAACATAGATTGACTAAATTCTCGTCAAAGACATCTAATCAAATGATCATTCAGAAAGTTAGAATTAAATACACAAACCAACAACCTAAAATCATAAAATGAAGCTCAACTATAGTAATCATGTCAATGTTTATAAAGATTGAACTAGTTTCCGATTTAGTACACTAATCCAACAACTAGTTTGAAAGATAATATGAACAACACACTACCCACCTCAAGTTGATTTAATTAGACAACAATATGCACTTCTTCAACATACAATTTTCATACAAATTTATATAAATTAGGAGAATGTGTCAACAAATCATAGATAAACATACAACAAATCCACTTGCGGGCTATACCCGAGGGGCGTGACTCGTGGGGATCTTTACCATTGAATTACTTTGAACGACCACTAAATGGTTTTCAAAATACCTCTTTTAATGCATGGCTCGAACGAGCTTAAAATAAGTTTGACAAAGTTCAAAGTAAATGTGCGGAAGCAATGTATAAAATTTTACAACGCTTAAAAAATGATTTAAAAGCGTTTGCCAAAATAGGATGCCATGCATGAATAGTGTGTGACTCATGTGGGTGCATCCTAGTCACATATTCTATGCATTCAACGACCTGAGATAAACATGCTAAAATGGGTCAACATAATGTTGGTGAGTTCACAGGTTTAATGTAATGGAAATCATATCATGAAATGTTATGGAAAATCATATATTGATAATGCATGGAAAAGCATATGTTGAAAATGCATGGAAAAGCATATGTACTCTACACAATCATTGCTGATCAGACAAAACAAAAAATTATCACAAGTCCATCAACCGAAGCTCAGCTGTAGCCACTGAAAAAGGAAAAGGACGTGGTTCGCCTCTTTGTGCCATGCACATGGATGGATTAGGTCAATTATGTACCCGTTCGACCTCCAGTCGAAGTTAGCACTACTAACCGGGGCAGGGGTTGTTAAACCCAACAGTACTATTCATGATCACCTCGCTATGGAAAAATTAACGGTTGACTCTGAGAGGACTTTTTACACACCAGTACAACTTATATAATTAATGTAACTGTGTAATCATGGAAATATGATTTTTAAAAAATGTATTTGAGCATGTATCTCACCCCAAAAGGACAATGAGTAAAACGGGGTTGTGAGAACTCACTTGATAAAGTGGTAATGATATGCAAGTCTTAGCAAATCCTGGCCAACTGAGACGACCTACTCGTGCCCTAGGAAACATTTAATACTTTAAGGTCTAAGTTTTGTAAATTCTTGACTATGAACTCTATGCATCCAAAGAGTTGTTTGAAAAAAAGTGACTTTGACATTTCAAATATTGTTTTGACTCGACGACCCATTGGTGACACATGGGACTTAAGCATTTAAATCCTAACATAGAATTCAAACCTACCTTGAAATAGTCTATTATCATCTAATAAACACATTGGCACATTCGATTGGAATTTAGAACTTGAAACACAAGTTTTAATACATTAAAGTTTCCTTAATTGGAAAGTCAAGTTTTTGAGTCCTAAACATGGCAACTATGCAAAGTAAATTCCCACACATGAAATTTGGCATATTATAACACATATAGAACATTTCAATGTTTACTTGCTAAAAATAGACACACATGCGAGTTTCAGATAATTAAAGTTTCCTATTATAGCAAGATCATGTCAAATTGTCAAGTTCATTGAATAACAACATATATTATCATAAGATGCACTTAGTTAAATGTTACTAAGTCATTTAGACCTTCTAATCACGTTAACAACTTACAAACATAACTCTTGAAAGAATAAAGTTTCCTTATTTAGAAATCGGGCTCTAGAACTCATACGCATGCATTTTAATCCTTCATCTTTGTCTGTCATACTTTCATAATGTTCACTACACTAGTTTCATGCTTTGAATACACCCAAACATCAAGTTTTCATACATGTCAAGAAATAAAGTTTCTAAAAATAGAAAACGAGCTTAAAAGCATCATGGACATGTGATTTTGCTGGAAAAAATCATACAATCCCTATATCTAGTGTTTATGCGTCATTTCCACCAAACAAATCTCATCATAACTTCTTTTAACAAAAACCCAAAAATTAAAGTTACTATAAATAGAACCGAGCATGAAATCTCATATGACGAAAAGTTCTAGATAACAAATCTACACATATTATCCATTCTTTATGCATATCTAACCATTTTCCATCATCACATCACCCAAAACATGACATCTATCATGAAATCCAAAATTAATGTTTTCTAAAATAGCAAAATTGAGCATGCATGTATAATCCAACACTTTTGACAACAAAGTTTTCACATATTATCCATTTACAACTATTATTACAACGTAATCCCTCATAAAATCAACAAAATCTCATAATCTAGCACGTGCACATATAATATAGTTTCCTTAAATGGAAACTGAGCCTATGAACAAAATCTGAGTCCAAAGCCACCAACAATATGTACCATTTGAGTTTTAAAACACATTTCCTTCAAGAATATATGGTTAATCTTTCAAGAAAAAAAGTTTTCTTTGGATACATGTTCATATGAACATGAAGATGAAAATGGAAAAAGATGGGTTTTGATCTTGCCAAACTCGAAAATGTGGTGAAATGATGGATGATTTCTCTTGCAAACTTGATAATCTTCACTTGGATACTTGATTCTTGGATGGATTGAAGATTAAAGAATCAAAAATGGTGAAAATGGTGGTGATGGTGGAGGTGGGTTCGGCCAAGAGGGGGAGAAAGAGAGAGAAAGTGAAAGATGGAAATGGTGGAAATGGGTGGATTGGTGGGGGTTTTTATAGGGGGTTTTTGTAACGGGTGGTGGAAAATGAATAGTCACCGATTTATTGACGGAAATATCGAATAGGTATGAATGAAATTATTTAAAAATATGTTGACTCATGTTGGTAAGTTTGACATATAAAATTTTTAGATTTTTATTTGGAAATGTCGGTACATACTACAGACTGGTCGGACAACGTTAAAACAAAAAGTTTCTCAGAAAATTCCCAAAAAATTCACAGAGTCATAGAATAACATATCATAGTAGTAAATGTAATTTTTGCACACCAAATATATGTCTAAGTGTATGCCTAGAATTAATTATCTAGCTAGTGCACACCGCATGTCCACCGGACTGTGCTGAAAATAAAAGTATTTCTATAAATCACCGAAAAATTCATGTAGGTATGATTAATTAAATCATAGTGTTATATATAACTTATACACAGAGATTATATGTCTAGGTATTTGTTTTAAATTGTCACCAACGGTCGTGCTATAGGACGCGTGTTTGACCGGGTAATCTTCTGAATTACTGACACGTGTAAACGGATTGACTTGCTAAGTGTGAAATGGACTTAATTACTATAAAATTAAGTGTGATTCATGTCTAATAATGTAATATGTATCTCAGTCGGGTATGGATATCAACCTGAAATTTGCCGGGTGTCACATTATCCCCCGGTTGAAAGGAATTTCGTCCCGAAATTCAGCTTGCTGTAATAGCGGATCGTGTGGTCCGGAATAAGTGTGGGTGCTTGCGCTTCATCTGATCTTCGTGCTCCTATGTGAAATCTGGTCCGCGTCTGGAATATCCATCGGACCTTGACTATCGGTATGCGACTCTGTTTCAGTTGCTTAACCTCGCGGTCCAGGATTTCCACAGGTTCTTCAACAAAATGTAGTTGTTCATCGATTTATACCTCCTCGAGATGTATTTTCAGTGTCTCATCGTGTAGACACTTCTTTAGGTTCGACACATGGAATACATTGTGAATATTCTGTGGCTCTTTCGGTAGTTTGAGTCGGTAGGCAACATGGCCAATCCTTTGTAGGATCTCAAATGGTCCTATATAGCGGGGGTTCAGTTTCCCTCATTTGCCAAAAAGGATTATGCCTTTCCAAGGTGAAACTTTCAGTAACACTTTATCACCTACTTGAAACGCTACTGGCTTACGCTTTTGATTAGTGTAGCTTTTCTGTCTGTCTTGAGTGGATTTCAGTCTATCTCGGATTTTGAAATTTTTCTTGGTGGTCTCGTGGACAAGCTCCGGTCCAGTGAGCTGACTATCTCTGACTTCAAGCCAACAGAGTGGTGAACGACACTTTCTTCCATAAATGCTTCACATGGTGCTTTCTTGATACCCGTGTGGTAAATTTTGTTGAATGAAAATTCAACAAATGGCAAGTGAGTATCCCAACTGTTGCCAAAATCCATCACACAAGCTCTTAATAGATCTTCTAGAGTTTGGATGGTTTGTTCACTTTGACCATCGGTCTGTGGGTGAGAGGCAGTGCTCAAATCTAAGCGTGTTCCCAACGCTTCTTGTAATGATTTCCAGAATCGGGAAGTAAAACGACTATCTCTATCTGTCACACCCCCAAATTCATTTACTTAATAAATAAATAAATAAATTAAGGTTGCAAAAATTGGTAACATTACACAACAGCGAAAGCTAAAGTAAAGATCTCTAAAGTATTGAACACTGTTACAAATATTAATATAAACTAGTACATTGACCTAAAATCCATATAGGTCAAAATAGGCTTGAGGTTTGACGATCATGCGTGTTCGACTTCTAGGGTTTTAATCCGAGTGGTTATCCTATTCCAACCGTGCCATAGCTATGTGTTACCTGAAAAAAATACTTGAAAATGTCAACACAAAGGATGGTGAGTTAACAGGCTTACTTGTCTCAGTGTAAAGTGGTTTGCCTTGAAAACATTGATGGTGTATACGTGGCCAAAATATGAATCCGTTTTCCTTGAAAATGTATGATGACTTTATAGTCATAAAATGAGTAGTTTTCCTAATGAAACATGTGATGACATCATAGTCATAAAATGAGTAGTTTTCCCAATGAAAACATGTGATGACTTCATAGTCATAAAATGAGTTGTTTTCCAACTGAAAACATGTGATGACGTCATAGTCATAAAATAAGTTGTTTTTTCTGAAAACATTGTACGTGTACATGGCCATAACATGAAATTGTTTCCCTTGAAAACACTGATAAAAACATTTGCACGTAAACGAATGACTAAACCATTTGTGTGTAAACGATTGGCAGATCCATCTGCACGAAAACGTTTCAATGTTTATGATAAACAAAACAAGTAATGTGTGCCCATTCATAAACTAGCTAGGAATATGAATATATATTCATACATGAGGTATAACCAAACCTAAACACTTGTTTTTGCCCCTTGCTCGTACCAAACCAACCCTTATGTACACACTATGCGTACATTCGATCAGGTGGATTGTTGGTTAGTGCGACTAACCATGACCGGGGTGTGTCAATCCCAATAGTACTATTAATAGGGCATCAGGCTAACCTATAACTAATGGTTATAAATTACGTAATGTAGGGGACATTACGAGCTCTACACGTGCCAACTCATAGTCGAGCCCTGTTTTCTTGTTACCATATGAAAATGTTTGTAAGTATGTTTCATGTTTTCTCAAATGTGTCAAACAAGGATGTTCCCAAATGTATTAAACAATGATGTTTCATGTTTTCAAACGTGTAAAGTAAGTATGTTTCTCCCCCGTTGTTTCTAAAGCATTTAAAAGTTAAAAGAGGGGCCGTGAAACTCACCTGGTAATTGTGTTAGGAAAGATAACGTCCTTCATGTAACAACGGGAACCAATGTCCACGTAATACGATAGTAGCGGTTCTATGTCCTACTCCAGTCATATGATACCTGTAGGTACTTAATGAGAATTACGGACTAACCCAAATATTAGGAGGTGAGTCTCAACTCGTGTTGAGTTATCATGTGTGTGGTTGAGCTAGACTGTTTCGTTAAAGTGTAGTGACTGTTTGATAGCTACTCTTGTGTTGTAGTTATGCCCTGGGGAGTTGGCTTGTCTTTGTGTATTTGGATATGTATAATAGAATTACTTGTACGCATTTATTTATGTTGAACCATAATCATAGTTTAACTAGTCTTAGAAAAATAAATACTGTACGTGTCACGCGTGTAAACATGCTTGTATAAAATTTGGTTTAGTAAGTTTATACATAAATACGTTCTGCCCCGCACAATGGTATTAAATGTATTCAGACACATACGAATGTATATTGTATATACCTATATATCTTTCCAAAAACTAATAATATATTATACAAGTATTTCATTATGCAATAAATGTTTGGTTTCATGTAAAATATACATTTATATATGAATATGATTATATATATATGTAACATAATATTTGTTCAAGTTTATATAGATTTAAGTTTTCATATTCATTTGAGGCATAATCATTTAGGTTTTCGACCATGTGTGTCTTATTACCAATAATCCTAATGATATAGACATCTATACCTTTTATATTTGTGCATAAAAATATGCATGTATATATATTTGATTCTATATATCGTGTTACATATCAATCGTTTGATTTAAAAAAAAAAAGGAGTATTTACATACTCATATATATATATATATATATATATTTGTATAATAAATATATTAATATCATACGTTTATATTTATGAAAAGTATATTTGTATTTTCTTTTGTTTATTGTTATTTACTCGTTTATTTGGTCTATGTTTAAATACATTCATCAACATACCGATTAGATTCGTATATGTTTTATACAAAATGCTTAAAGTCCAAATTCTCCGGTCATATGTATTTTGTATAAATTATTTTATACTAAAGACATAACGTGAACGTTTTCGTCAATCAAATAATAATATCAAATAATTGCACGTATTGTTTATTTTCGTATTAAAAAAATAAGTTTATACAAACGTACTTGTCTAATTCATCCCGAATAATAATCATCAATGTTTTATATATCACGAGTAGTTTTGTAAATATATATATATACGACGAAAGTAATAATCATTATTTATATATACGAATATATAACGATTGTTTGTTGTAATAAAGTTCTCGTCTTAATATTTATATATTTCTCGTCTAAAATCATTTCTCATTTGAGCGGATTTCTTTTGTCAACACTACGTTTAATACGACTCGTTTAATGTTTAACGCTATTATTTACTTTAACCGTTAACGAATCATTTGAACTCAACGTAAATCAACCGCACACACGTCTAACTTACGCGTAATTAAATATATGCATATTAGCGTGCGTTTTATACCTTTCGGGAGTCTCCTTTACGAATCGACACGTCTTAAACTCACGTTTCCCATATTGACAACGTTTGACTTTTATTGACCAGCGTTGACCAGGTTTGACCAAGGCTCGGGACGACGTATCTTGTCTAAAAACTACATTTAATACTCGGGAATGAAACCCGGCCACATGTTCAACTGGTCTAACGAAAAACAACCCATCGAGATGTAACCTACTAGATTTTGCTAAAATATAACTCAACTTGTAGATCGGGACGATCAGGAACCCTGCAAAGCGGGATCTGATCACCGGAGACTCGTCGGATTATCAAACCGAGCACGATTCGGTACAAGTGTATAGATCTCATTCAGAAAACAAGGAAATTAGGAAGAAACTCACCTCAAACGAGAGGGCTTAACCGAAAAACCATCAGCCGGAGTGGTTGGAACCCCATCCGACACCTGAACTCGTCGTCGAAAAAATGAGCCTGCCCGGATTCCCGGTTCCGCCGTCTTAACTTCCTCCTTCTGCTGTTGGTACCCCACCACCATCGAGACATGCGTTTGATGGCGGAATCTTAGCCATCGATGTCTTTGTTGACAACGAATCCACCATATTCGACGAATCCTAGCTGTCGCCGTCACTAGAGGTCGTCCGACCTTTACCGCTGCCACATCTACTCCACATGAACACCGCCATCGTCGTCGTCTTCTTCACTCGATCTGCCACCACCATAGCGAGGAGGACGGTCGAAGGGCCGCCTTGTGCTGGCCGGCTCCGCCATACAGTCGTCGTTTCTGAGGTTGCCGGGAGGAGCCGCCGGAGGTGGCCGGTCTCCTCCCCCGACCTGTTATCCCTCTCTATAGTTACACACACAAACATGTGTGTGGTTTGTGTGGTTAGGGTTTGGGAGAAATGAGGAGAAGGGAATGATTAGATGCTTTTATACTTAGGGTTAGGATGGAGGCTTCCAAGAGAAATAATACTGGTATAGGGAGAGTGCGTTTCCACTCGAGTCTCCGTCACGATTAAATTTACGAATTATTATTTTAAATTGCTTAGAGTTATGAAAAATTATTATAAATATCTTTTAAGTATTAAAATCGTGAAATTATTATTATTATTATTATTATTATTATTATTTTACTAATAGTTACTAAAATAAATATACATAATCTTCTCTATATCAATATACGTATTGGTAACAACTGCACTGCTATCGTTAATCTTACGAGCCTCTGTCGTGGTTTAACATTCACATAAACGTACTACGCGTGTATTTACCTGAACTGTCTCTTCGAACGAATAATAATACTTCATATCAATAATTTATTATCTTATTTAATCGTCTTAGCTAATTTTTAGTAATAAACCGATATCTGACGCGTTAAATGATAAAATTACTAAATCGCGTACGTTCCTATGTCTCTTCTTGTATTTTCAGAATCGTGTAACGAGTCATTAGATGAAACCGTGTGACTAATATGATGTTTGAATTACGCAATTTGGGCCTCCAATGGGCTTGGATCCTTATTGGGCCTCGAATGGGTTTGGATTTATATTAGGCCTTGTTGGGTTTAGCCCAACAACTAGGTTTTGGATTCTGGAATTTTGCAGTTGTCACATTCTCCCCTCATTAAAAAAATATCGTCCTCAAATTTGTTATGCATACATGGATTAGGGTTTTGTATCCTTACTCCATTTTTGGACTCTTAGGGAGAATGTTGACTCATTCCAAATATTAGTCAGTAATATAGATGAAGTGGATATCCCATCAACTAACGATATCGGATGTGTAAATATTTGAGATATCATCGTATCATGTAGTAGTATACGCTACTGTTGAGTATACATTATATCAATTGAATAGCTTTAGGAAAACTTCTCAAACGTGTCATTAGGCGAACTTTGTTGGCTTTACCACTAAGTGATAAAGTCATCACTAGAGTTTCATGAACAAGAGGGATTACAACTATAAAGATCATATTCGTGTTTTGAGTGAGTCATTAAGAGGATGTCTAATCGGTGTGAATAAAAATAGCGACTTTTCCCAAATCATGTGAACTACTAACGCACCAAAGTTGTTAGGACATAGTTTGTAATGAGAAAAGCTTTATAATAGTTTAGATCTAATATCTTTATGTTTTTGTTATGTATAATGTTCTAAGTGTTTTATGCAAGTTATGCTAGAGGCGTAACAGAGGCGAACTTGTTAAGTTCGCTTAGTCTGTCTGAGGCGAACTTGTTAAGTTCGCCTAATGCAGGTCAGATGTCTATATATAGATGTTTACAAAGTCAGTCTAAGAGATCTATCAGAACTATAACATAGTTGAACAATTGAGTCTGTAAACTCTATTGTGAATTGGAATACAAGTGTGAATGTTATTTACTTGATTGTCTATATTTACTTTTGTGTGTGCAATCGTTGATTCGTTGGATTCCGCACTTCGAGTTAACGACACGTCTTATCAAGAGAACGATCTGTAGAAGTGCCATGAGGACCTACAAGTGGTATCAGAGCTTTTGCTCGTGATTCTTGGTGATTCTAGACGGTTTTGTTTGCAAATTGACAAGAAATTCATCATCTTTGACATTTTCATTTCCATGGAGTTTCAAGCTTAATTTGGTTCTGATTTGGTGTTTTTTGAAGAGGATTTTGAAGAAATTGATCCAATA
Source organism: Smallanthus sonchifolius (assembly GCA_023525975.1). Classification (NCBI taxonomy): domain Eukaryota; kingdom Viridiplantae; phylum Streptophyta; class Magnoliopsida; order Asterales; family Asteraceae; genus Smallanthus; species Smallanthus sonchifolius. Next base: position 55,622,680 of record CM042022.1, on the reverse strand, counting down.
GAAAGGTTCTAATTGAGAAATTACACAATCCTACGGTTTGATTTTGACTAATTCCTTCAAATCAGTGAATTATGAAGTTTTTTGGTGATTCTTGGTTCGCGGTTTCTGGTTGAACTGTTCTTGATTTTGAATCTGCAGAAGCAAGCGAACTTGCTGATTTTGTGTGCAGGCGAATATAGCAGGCGAACTTGTCAAGTTCGCCTGCTAAGTTAAGCGAACTTATTTTTAGGCGAACTTAATTATATTTTCTGGTTTCTGGTTTAAGCGAACTTATTAAGTTCGCTTGGGTATCACAGAAGCGAACTTATTATCTTCGCCTAAGGGTAGTGAGTTTTCAACACCTGGAAATTTTTCAGGAAAATGGCAAATATGGTACAAGTAACGAATATGTTCAATTATGATAATGAGATTGGTACATCTCAAAAACCACCGAAGTTGTTGAATCTTGTTGATTATTCTAATTGGAAAGATAGGTTTGATCAGTTCGTATCTTTTACCGATACCAGTCTCTGGATTCCTATTTTAGAAGGTTATACGCATCCGACTTATTCGTGGATGGGACAGGATAATGTTCCAAAGCCGGTATCAGCGTTAACGACTGAAGAAAAGTTATTGTTTGATAGGGAAAAGAAAGCGATGGCAAGTATTTCGATGTCTCTTCCGAAGGAAATATATCACAGTTTCAGACAATTCAAGTCTTCTCAACAACTGTGGGAAGCATTACAGAAAAGATGTGAAGGGAGTTTGGATGTAAAGAAGAGTGGAAGCAATTCTTGGTCTTCAAACATTTTCAAAATGAATCCTTGGATGATCTTGCTACCAGATTCTATCATCTGCTTAGTGAACTGTCGAGTGCTTCTATGGTGTATGAAACTAAAGAAATTAACGATAAATTCTTGGAGGCATTACCATCAAAATTTGATGTGTATACGGTTTTGATAAAAGAAAATATCAAGTACAAAACCATGTCTCTTGAAGAAGTTCTTGGGAAGATTCAATCGCACGACCTGAATATGAAGAAGAAGGAGACTAACATGGAGCATATCCAGGATCCTTCAATGTATTTTGCCAAGACTTCTGTTAAAACTGGTACATGAGTTGCATTCTTTTCTGGCGATGCTCAAGATTCTTCTAATGATTAGTGTTCTGGGGTTCCTATTCATTCTGGTCATTCTGGATTTTCTGCGACAACAGCTTCTACATCTTCTGGATCTCATATAAATCAAAAGGTTGCTGATGATTATCTAGCTATGTTTTCCTCATTCATGGCTTCGTATGAGAATTTTATTGGAGGGAAAATTCATGATCCTGAGGTTATTAAAGAAGATTTCAGACAGATTGACCCTGTTGATCTGGAAGAAATGAACATCCAATGGAATATGGCCATGTTGATTCGTCAAGCAAAGGATTTCTTGAAGAAAACTGGCAGAAAGTATATTGGATCTAATTGTCGATCACGCATGGGATTTGATAAATCCAAAGTGCGTTGTTATAAATGTCAAGAGTATGGTCACTTTGCTAAAGAGTGTGTGAAGCAAAAGGTTGAGTTTGATTCTCAGAAGAAGTAGAATAATTTTCAGAATAATCGTAATCAATCACATGGTTCATCTGGAAATTTATGAATCTGCATCATCGGCATTGGTTGCACAAAACGATGAGAACTATGACTGGGGTATTCATCTAGAAGATTTAGTGGGTGTTGTAAGTCAAGCCTTTGTAGCAAAAATTAATTCTGAAAAATCGAAAGAGGTGACTGATGATGACAGTTCGAGTGATGGTTCGAGTGATGGTTCAAGTGATGGTTCGAGTGATAGTTCAAGTGATGGTTCGAGTGATGGTAAAAGTGTGCAGATTGTTGATGAAGAGATAGAACAAGTGTAGAATACTGATTCTGATGTTGCATCAGGTGTTGCTGAAGATGATATTGTTCTAACACAAAATGCTTCAGATGGTGCTAATTCAGAGAATATTCCCATTGCCAAAGTTTTCATGGTAGACATGTCTGATCCGTCAAAGGTAAAAGACTCTGTTTGTCATATTTACTATTCTAACTGCATTACTGTTAAAGATAAATTGCAAAAGGTCATGGATGATAACACAAACTTGATTTGTGATATGAAATCGATGCATTCAGTTAATCAGAAACTGAAAGATAACGATAAATTGTGCATCGATAGAATTGAGTCTTTGAAAAGAGACTTAAATTCTCTGGGGTTGAAATATAAAGAACAAGCTTATCATCTGGATATGGCTTAAGCTGAGATAGAAAAACGAAATGAAGTTGTTGCTCAAAAGAATAAAGAAATTTCTGACAAAGAGTCTGAGGTGATCAAACTTCATAGAAAGTTGGAAAATTTTACAAATTCTTCGGTTGTTATGGATTATTTTAATTCAAATGCTGATCCTACTAAACGGGTTGCTGGGATTGGAATATTCCTCCACCATTTAATGCAAATTATGTGGTTGAACCTGAAATCATACATGAAGAGGAAATAGATCCAAAAACAGTATTGAAAGTGAACCCGGTAACTGGTGAGGATATGGTTTATGAATCTGATTCGGAGGATGAGGTATTTGATGAGAAGAAGGTCGAAGGTATTCCAAAAGAGGTGAAACTTGATGAACCAACAGTTGTAAAAACTGTTACCCGTGATAGATGCATTCTGACTGAACCTGATGCGGTGAACGTTGTTACACCTAAGCTTTCCCCAATTTTACAGTCAAGTGGTTTTGTCGCTGCTGGTCATCAAAAGGTGCATTCATCAAAGGTTCCTACACAGGTTTATGTTCCAAAGAAATTAGTAAACTGTTCTAGAAAATCTTCTAAAGCTTATTCCTCTTATGGCTCCTCAAACTCAAAGAATTCTTCTTACTTTAGAACTTATAAAGAGAGAAGGGTTTGTTTTCATTGCAACGAAGCTGGTCACATTCTGGTCAATTGTCCTTATAAGAACCAGGGCAAATTGAAGACTGTTCCTTCACAACCAAAAGTGGTGAAAATTATGAAAAGAACAGATGAGGGAAAGTCATCATTTAGTTTGGAGAAAAATACGTCCTGTCGATCTTTTGTTAAATCCTCTGGATTTAACAGCAAGATAAATTCAATTCTAAATCATTTGAGTGTCAAGAGAAACTTGAGATTCCTCATGTTAGAATTTCAAAAGATTCTCAATCTGAAGTTAAATTGTCTAGACCACAAAGGAGAAGACGAAACAAAAAATTGAAGAAAATTTTGGAAACATCTGAATCTGATAATAATATTTCAAATTATGTTTTTCAAAATAATCAAAATATGTCTCCTTTGAAAAAGTCTGTTGGTAAAACTTCTATTCCAAAGGTTAATGATAACCTTGATTGTGAATTACTAGAAGTTGTTTATTTTGATCAATCTGGACGACCCAAGACCAAAATGGCTTGGGTTCCTATTTCTAACTGATTTTTGATGTTTATGTAGGGACAACCAAGGAGGACTATCAACAATACATGGTATGTGGATAGTGGTTGCTCTCGACATATGATAGGGAATATTAGATTGCTTGAAGATGTTAAAAATATTGATGGATGTTATGTCGCTTTTGCGGGGAATAAAGGCGGGTACATAACTGGACAGGGTACTTTAAAGAATGATAAAGTCAAATTTGAGAAGGTGAATTATGTGGAGCAGCTTGAACACAATCTTTTGAGTGCATCACAAGTTTGTGACAAGAAGTTTTCGTTCCATTTCAATGATGCTGAGTGTTATATCTTGAAACCTGGTTTTGTTATTCCTGACGAACGGATTCTCATGAAGGCCCCAAAGAGAAATGACATGTATGTCCTTGACATGAGTGTTGCTACTACAACGGATTCAATTCCTACATGTTTACTCTCCAAGGCGTCGGAATCAGATTCTATTTTGTGGCACAGGAAGCTAGCTCACATCAACTATCGGAAGATGAACTATATTGTTAAGAATGATCTGGTTCTTGGTATTCCGAAGATGAAATTCTCAGTTCCTGATGATTGTATTCCTTGCAAGAAGGGGAAACAACGAAAGAAATCACACAAATCTAAATCAAAGAATTCTATCGTAACTCCTTTGGTGTTGATGCATATGGATTTGTTCGGTCCGATTAGTATCAGGAGCATTGGTGGAAAATCGTACTGTTTGGTAGTAACGGATGATTTTTTTAGATTTTCATGGGTTAAGTTTCTTTATTCTAAAGCTGAAACCACTGAGTTGGTACAATACTTAATTCTGGGTTTGGAGAATTTATTCAATCTGAAGGTCAAAAGAATTAGGAGTGACAATGGCAGCGAGTTTAAGAATAGCAAGATGGGCTTGTTTTGTCTACAAAAAGGAATTCATCATGAATTCAGTGCGCCATATGTTCCTCAACAAAACGGTGTTGCTTAACGAAAGAACAGGACGTTGGTTGAAACGGCACGCACGATGCTTGCAGATTCTAAGCTTCCAGTTACTTTTTGGGCTGAAGCTATGAATACTGCGTGTCACGTTTTGAACAGGGTCTTGACCGTCAAGCGACACAACATGACTTGCTACGAGTTGTTGAATAATCGAAAGCCGAATCTGGATTATTTACTACCTTTTGGTAATCCGTGCACCTTGTTGAAAGTTCGAGATATCCCAACAAAATTCAGTGATAAGGCTATTGAAGGGATTTTTCTTGGGTATGTTGCTAATTCGACTACCAAGAGGGTGTTAGGACATGTTTTGTAACTGTTGATAAAATTCTGTGTAAGTTCTGCTAGAGGCGAACTTAACAAGTTCGCCTGGGCTATCAGAGGCGAACTTAATAAGTTCGCTTAAGTCTATCAGAGGCGAACTTAATAAGTTCGCTTAAGCCTATCAGAGGCGAACTTATTAAGTTCGCCTAAGCACAGTGAAGCGAACTTGTTAAGTTCGCCTGGTGCAGAACAGTGCTTATATATTGACAGAACAGAGTCTGTTGAGGGAGACGAGAACAGATTAGAGAAGAGACGATATCAGAGTAGACAGAATAGACGATATCAGAGTAGACGAGAGAGAATTCTTGTAACCTGATATTGGTGGAATACACAGTGTTTATTTACACAGCTGTTGTTGATTGAGTTACACGAGCACGTTGATCATGGATTCTGCACGTTATCACCGTGTCGTACCGCGAGTCTAGAGATCCGTCACGCACCGAATTAGGGACCTACAAGTGGTATCAGAGCTATTGCTCTTGATTAGCAAAAGATTCGTGGTGGTTTCGTGTCCAATCAACATCAAATTCATCATTTTTGAGTTTTTCATTTCAATGGAGTTTTCAAGACTGTTTTGATTCTGATTTGGTGATTTTGAAGACGAAATTGACGAAATTGATCCGATAACAAGTTTCTGTTTGACAAATTACATAATCCTACGGTCCAATTTTGATTAATTCCTTCAAATCACGTTATCACCGTGTCGTACCGCGAGTCTAGAGATCCGTCACGCACCGAATTAGGGACCTACAGAGGGTTTATAACAAAGAGACGCGCCAAGTTGAAGAATGGTTCCATATTGACTGTTCAAATCGGTTTTTACCTCAAATGGCGATTGGACCAGATTGGGCATTTGATTATGAAAACTTAATCAAGTCTTTTCATTTACCTTCTGATATTTCTCCTGATGAAGCTGCTGTTCTCTATGATTCATGTCAAGATGCAGAGCACAATGGCTTTCTACCAAATGCAATTCCACATTCATCGGTTCCATCTACTTCTGCTCCCGATCCTAATGTTGCTTCTTGTTCGAGACCACAAGATTCAGAGAGTGAGGAAGACAATGCTATTTTTCAAGATTCTTCTGCTGATCCTTTGTTGGGTGATGATTCATTACCTTCGACACAGGATTCGAGGGAGATTCCTACAAATTTAGACTCGGAAATTCCAATTAATCATGATTTGTCTTATCAATCTGATACAACTTGTGTTGAAGTGTTACAGGTTGCTAAGGTCGCTTCCATTAAGGAACTCAAAGATCATCCAGTGACAAATATAATCGTAAACTTGCAGGATGGAGTGAAAACACGTTCTATTGTAGACAATACTTGTTTTTAGATTCAGGTGTTCTTGTTGATTGCTCACATTCAAGTTTTATTTCTCAGGTCGAACCCAAAAATGTTGAAATGGCTTTAAATGATAACAATTGGATAGAGGCCATGCAGGAAGAACTTGCTCAGTTTGACAAACTTAAGGTTTGGAATCTTGTAGATCTTCCGAAGGGTGTTTATCCGATTGATACTAAATGGGTGTTTAAATGTAAGAAAGACGATCGAGGTGTCATTGTAAGAAACAAGGCAAGATTAGTTGTCCAGGGCTTCAATTAACAAGAGGGAATTGATTACACCGAGGTTTATGCGCCTGTTGCGAGGCTTGAAGCTATACGGCTGTTTCTAGATTTTGCTTCTTATAAAGGTTTTAAGGTGTTTCAATTGGATGTGAAAAGTGCGTTTTTAAATGGAAAGGTCAAGGAGGAGGTTTATCTTTGTCTGCCGCCGGGGTTTGAAGATCCACTTTATCCGAATATGGTTTTCAAGCTTGATAAGGCCCTCTATGGTCTTCATCAGGCCTCTCGAGCGTGGTATGAAACTTTATCTACACATCTTTTGGCAAATGATTTTGTTCGTGGCAAGATTGACTCGACCTTATTCATAAAGAAATCAGGGGGAGATTACCTACTGGTGCAGATATATGTGGACGATATTATTTTTGGCTCAACAAATGAAGGGTTATGCAAAGATTTTGAGAGTGTAATGAAGTCGAAGTTTGAAATGTTAGCTATGGGAGAGTTATCATTTTTCTTAGGTTTATAAGTAAATCAAAAGGAAGATTGTTTCTTTATTCATCAGTCCAAGTATGTCAAAGACATCTTGAGCCGATTCAAGATGGAGGACTGTACCCCATATGATACTCCGATTCGGTCAATCATAAGCTGAATTCTGACCCGGATGGAAAAGATGTGGATTGTCGACTTTACAGAGCAATGATTGGATCTCTCATGTACTTAACCGCTTCAAGGCCATATATAATGTTCGCTGTGTGCATTTGTTCCAGATTCCAGGCAAAACCAAAAGAATCTCACTTAATAGCTGTAAAAAGAATCTTTTGTTATATGAAAGGAAAACAAAGATTGGGACTATGGTATCCACATGGTTCTAACTTTGATTTCAATGCTTATACTGATTCTGAATTTGGTGGTTGTTGTTTGGACGGGAAATCTACAACAGGTGGTTGCCAGTTCTTGGGTAATCAACTTGTTTCCTGGCAATGCAAAAAGCAAACCACAGTCTCCATTTCTACATGCGAAGCAGAATACATCGCTGCTGCAAGTTGTTGTTCACAAATTTTGTGGATACAACAGCAATTAAGAGATTACGGTTTGAATTTCACAGGAACCCCTATGCTTATTGATAATAATGCTACAATGTCTATAACTAATAATCCTGTTAAGCACAGTAAAACAAAGCACATTGAGATTAGATATCATTTTGTTCGTGATTGTGCAGAGAAAATGTTGATTGAGCTGGTAAAGGTTCACACTGATGATAATTTTGCTGATTTATTTACCAAGGCATTTGATCATACCAGGTTTGAATTTCTAATAAAAATGATAGGTATGATCAATCCCGAATAAAAGTTTTTCAAAATCAGATTTTCATGGAAAATTTTGTTTTTAATTTCTTTTATTGCTTCATTTTAAATTTAAAAAAAAGGTTCTTAATTTATAAAAAGTCAAAACAAATTGAAAAATATAAAATTTGACATCATTTGAAGTTAGAGAAGAAATGATAGTACATCCGTGATTAGTTCATTTCACACGACCATAGTAGACCTTTGATTTATGATTGATTAGACTGAGTTGATTTGATCTAAATTTCAAAGTCTGCATAAATGAGAAATGATAGTGTTGTGCATGCTCTAATCTTGGTAATTTGTTTTCAAATTTGTGTGTGAGTTTTGAAACTTGAATTGTCAATAGACTAGAAGCGTTTTGAAACTAATAGTAGTGTGAAAATTAAATATGATATGATTACATCTGTGATTTGAATCCATTATATGCCTGGGTGTGTGTGTAAAAGATCATTATCAGATAAAGAATATATGGTTTTAAAGAATTTCATGAGACCAATATCGAAGTATATCTTTAGCACAAATCTATTTCAATTCACATTACTGCCCATGCCCCAAAAAACATGCAATGTTTTGTTGAACTAAGATATGCTTTCAAAATCTGTTGAAACATATATTCACCCTTGGATCAGTTAGATACATCATCTAGTCTGACTCCATTGAAACTTGTCCAGATAATAGTAGGATCCTCATACCTGAATCTGCTGATTCTCATTGTACAGCCAATTCATTAGAATCTTCTGATTCTGAATCATCATGATATTTATATCCTTTGGGGTCTGCTTTTCTATACTTGTGCTAAAAGAGATAATTTCATCTTGGAAATTGATCTAATCTTAAAATAAACTGTATATGTCTTGAAGATAGTGCAATTTATATTTCTGTTTGGCATATATGTGGGGTACACGATGTTTTCCATCTAAATGGTACTAAATGGTACTTCATCTTGGAGAATAAACGCTTATAGTTTCAAATCATATAATATTGACAAATTTTAGAATTCATGCTTTATATTTTAAATTCGGTATGAATAAAAGAGCATTTCATAACCAGATCTTATTTACTTTGAAATTTATCGCGTATCAATTCAAATATTATTCAAATTGATTGATTTATAAATGCTGAAAAAGATACATAGAGTACAAGATGAGTTGGATTGTTTCATATCATAGGTTACCCTTGATTATTGCTAAAATGTGTGATGAACTACTCGGATACTGATATGATCTTCTTACTCATGATGTTCATTCAAAAATATGTGATTTCAGTTTATACAGATAAAAAATCCAAAAATAGGTGATTCCGTTTGTAAAGATAAAATTCCAAAAATATGTGATTCCGTTTGTATAGATAAAATTCAAAAAGACTTTGTTTTTTATTTTCCATGAAAATTCTATTCTTTTATTAAATTGTTCGGGATTGGATCAAATACTTGCTGCTGACGGAAGTTCAAGAAGTGACGGATTGAAAGTTGGTAAAAATTTTGATTAAGGGAAAAAGTTGAAGGTATTAAGTTCGCCTAATTCTGATGAAGCGAACTTAATATGTTCGCCTGATGTTGGTGAAGCGAAATTATTATGTTCGCCTAGGGCTTGTTAAGCGAACTTAACAAGTTCGCCTAAATAAGCGAACTTAATCTGTATATGGGTTGTCCAGGCGAACTTATTCACTTCATCGTCTTCACAGATAAAGCGAACTTGTCCGATCCGTCGAAATTTTTTTAAAATTTTCAAATTAAGTGGTTGTTGGGTTGTTAATCGGTATATTCTGATTCGAAATTGAATTGCGAACGTCACAAAGGTAATTTCATTGATTTTCATCCGTTCAATTGTGAGAAAATTGAGGTTTTTGTCTCGGTTTTGATGACGTGACTGTTTTTGCCCTAATTGTTGGTATATCAGCCTTAAATCTTGAAATTGATCATTGCTATTGACTAATTAGTAATATTCTATGTGTTTAAAATGCTTAGTTTCGGATTTCCACACGATTTGAACAATTTTTGATTTCTGAGTTAGAATTTGAAACGACAGACAGTTCAGGCGAACTTGTTCAAGCTAACTTGTTTATGCGAACTTAATAAGTTCGCTTCTTGAAACACTAAGCGAACTTATTAAGTTCGCCTAGGGGTCAGAAGGAGTTTTTGGACATGTAAATTTTTTGTGTGTTTGAAATTTTTAAAATTTTTTTTTGTTTCAAATTTTTTTTTCGTGTTGTTTGTGTTGGTTATTTGTCTAATATGTTTGTTGTCCAAATATTTTTCAGATGGCTCGTCGTGTCGAATACAAACATAACCAGGTGGCATTGTTAGATCCTAACATGTCAGAGCCCGTAAATTTTCAAGGGATTATCAGATTTCTGAATCATTCACGACTTCGTGTCGCATTATCTGCAGATCCATACATAAGTCTGGTGTATATTCAACAGTTTTGGGACACAGTTCATTCAGATACTAACGTAGAACCTCATGTTATTCGTGCCACTATAAACAATACGGAGATTGCTATATCTAAAGAAACTATTCGTGCTGCTCTTGCACTAGGTGGTGCTGCTGATGATCCTATATCATATCCAAATACATTGATCATGGGTTGCTTTCACAGGATGGATTATCGTGGACGACCTAATGATACACAAGCTCGTAAAGGTTTTTTGGTGGGTGAATGGAGATAATTCATGCATGTGATTATTCAATGTCTGTCTCCTCGAAAAGCTGGTGCAGATGGTTTAAAGACTTCTCTTCAAGATGCAATGGTAGCTTTGACGTTGAACAAACGATTCAATTTTGCACGATATGTTTATCGGGAGATGGTTATGCAAATCACACCTGCTGAAGATAAAGGATTTCTTATGTATCCTCGGTTCATCCAAATGATTCTGACTCATCTTCTTCTTGATCTCCCACAGCATCCGATTAGATTAACTTTGACTCCGATGTCCAAGCGTATTTTTACAGATTGCACTAAGGTCAAACAACAGAATCAAGCATTGATTCCTGTTAATACTCCATTGTTTGGTCACTTAATCAATCCTGATTATGTTGAACCACCAAATGACAACTGGTTTCATCCTGATGAGAAAGCTCAAGTGCAAGGTCAAAATGTTCAACAACCACAACAACCTATTCAACAACAACAACAACAACCACAACAACCTATTCCACAACAAGAACAAGTTACACAACAACAAGTTCCCGTACAACAACAAATTCCTATTCAAGAACAAGTTCCAATTCCACAAGCTCATGTTGATATACCCGTTAATGAACCTATTCTAGAAAAGTTCGTTCATGAACATGATCTAGGGATGAATATGGATGACTTTATTGATGAAGCTGTGAACTCGCCCATTCATGACGCTGAAGGGAATGTGGTAACAGATACTGAGTCAAGTTCTAGCTCAAGTGGCACAATTTTACCTATTTCTGAAGAAACCGATTCTGATGAGTCTAGAGATTTTTCATCAGATCATTATGAAAGGTTGGATCGTATACAATTGGCTAATGCTGGGAAACGCCTTAAATCTACAGCCAAAAGACAAAGACGTAAGTCTGTTCGGGATCCGTACTTGGCAAAAGAACATTAGTGGATGACAGTTCTGATAGTGATTTTAATCCAGATCCTAAATCTCAAAAGCTTATGGCTGCTTCAATTGTTGCTGCTCAATCTTCACAGAATGTAGAGGATGCTACCTTTGTTGCTTCCTTAATTGTCACACCTCCACGTTCTAAAGATCCATCTCCTGTTCAAACTCCTATTCCTCCTGTGGTTATTACTACTCCTAGTACTTCAGTACCTCAATCGTCAGCTGGTCCTTCCAAGCCTTCTGATTCTGATAGGATTACTTTCCTTGAATCTCAAGTGCTTGCTTTACAAACTCAGGTGGATACTCTTGTATCTACTGATACTCAAAGACAACTGGTGATTCAGACTCAAACTACGCAGATTGCTGCTATGCAAGCATTAGTGTCCAAACTTTTTGAGCGTCTTGACGCTCAGGGGGAGTTTAGGATACGTGATACATGTCACACTGAGTCTATTCAACGACATGATGATGAAGACAATGATCCTTCTGGTAATATTGAGGGTGATCATCAATACGCTGACGTTAATCCTATATCTAAGGTTCAGGGGGAGTTGACATCACAATCCATTGATGGAAACAAAGATACTTCTGGAGTTAATGAAGAAGAAATCTTATTATTGGAGTTCTTTGTAGAGTCTGAGGAGGAAGAAGATGAAAAGATAGCTTGTCATGATGACATTGATGAACTATTCAATGACATGGAAGATGATGTGTCAGATACTGAAATAGAAGAAGGAGAGATAGTGGAGATAGAAATAGAGAAAAGTCAAGATAAAGTGATTTATGAAGGCTGTGATGGTCTTAATGTCCCTTATAACTTCATCCAAGATGATGTTATTCCTGAGTTTAATTATGAAGGAGCAACAGATTCTATGGACTCATTTGAAGACATCACACTGCCTGAAGATACTGTTGATTCTAATATTGATACTGATGATGAAAACATTAAATCTAATACAGATACTGAAGCTAATACTACTCACACTGAGTCTCCAAATGTGAATGAAGAACCTGTGATGTACAGAAATACAGGTATGACAAAAGAACAGTGGAAAGAAGTGGTGAATAGCTGGATGAAGGTGCTACCCAAGTCTCATGCATAACCTGCTCAGAAAGAAAACTATGTGAATAAAGAGAGGTGTGTAGGAAGAATCATAAGTTGGTTTTATGATAATGACACAAAATTATTTGCTATTAAAAGATCTGACGGTGTTTAGTACTTAAAGCCGAGGATCAAGTATTTCAATACCTTGTCAAGGTGTGAAATGAATGGTCTAGCTTCAAAGCCACTTATTAATAGATCCAAGTTTGGATTAGCTGATGTAATTGCAAATATGATCAATTGAGAAGGTGGTTCGGGGAAGTATGAAATGATAAAGCTCAAAAAGGGAAGAGAGTAAAGAACATAGATCAAAAGACTGGAAAAGTGACCTGGAAGTACAAATTCAAACCAGTACGTGCTGTACACAGGATACCATTGAAGAAGATTCCTCAAGATTTCCTTGGGAATATGAAATGGTGGTATGTCGATGGTAATACTGGTGAAGCAAGGATTGAAGACAAAGATAATAAGGTCATTGTATGTTTATATGACACAATGAATCTTATTAATTTTTCAAAGAAAGATCAGAGAACTTTGAGAAAGAATGAAATCATGTTCACTGATGAATGGAAAGAACAAGGATTGCAGTACAAGAGAGTGTTGGTGATATGTAGAAGATATGGAGTGCATGCAGGCAGCAGATTACCGGATAACTGGAAGAGCTCATCATAAAGACAGAAGACTGAAGATCAAGCTATTGTCAAGGGGGAGTCTGTTAGGACATAGTTTGTAATGACAAAAGCTTTGTAATAGTTTAGATCTAATGTCTTTATGTTTTTGTTATGTATAATATTCTAAGTGTTTTATGCAAGTTATGCTAGAGGCAAACTTGTTAAGTTCGCCTAGTCTAACAGAGGCAAACTTGTTAAGTTTGCTTAGTCTGTCTGAGGCAAACTTGTTAAGTTCGCCTAATGCAGGTTAGATGCTATATATAGATGTTTACAAAGTCAGTTTAAGAGATCGATCAGAACTAGAACATAGTTGAACAATTGAGTCTGTAAACACTATTGTGATTTGGAATACAAGTGTGAATGTTATTTACTTGATTGTCTATATTGTCTTTTGTGTGTGCAATCGTTGATTCATTGGATTCCGCACTTCGAGTTAACGACACGTCTTATCACGAGAATGATTTGTAGAAGTGCCATGAGGACCTACAAAAGTAAACAATCAAGGTTTAGCTGTCAAAGAATTTCATTATGTGATGATTCTCATCATAGTGAAACTGTATGATCTTTATCATTAGTAATGAATGACGAAAATGCATTCATGCATGCGGATTTTCGAAAGTATATGAGTGCATACTCTTTATTCATATTCGAGTTCTCTCTGATGAGAACACACCATGATAGAATCTAACGGAAAACTTATCACAAGTTCCATAAAGATATGTCAAGTGGTTTTGATGGAATATTCACATGTTAGTTCCTAATCAGGTAATTGGTTGTTCATCACAATATGTCAGTGCCTTAATGTGTTCTATCTTTCTAGAACAAAAGATTCTAACATTTCATTTATCTAATTAGTGCGTAGGTTAAAATGATTCGAATTAAAGTCCTCGTATGCTATTTCTCTTAAATACGCCGGAATGGTTTAGAGGAACCGTTATTTGTTGTCTAGGTAGTGAATTAGACAACTATGATATGGAGTATGATTTTTATAGGTACCTGATCCTATGAGATTGATCTTGGTTTCATCCAAGTTCATTACTAATGACATCATCACGCCTGTCCTTCGTAATCTGATATGGATATGGATCTTAACGAAATAGATGCCGAACAATAGGCTCGAAGCAATAAAAACTTTCTAGTAACAGTGAATCATCCAGATTATTGAATCGTCCAGGCTTCTATGATTTTGTCTAAAGATGAGGGTGAGTCTAGATGAAGAAAGATAATGTCAAAGTATCTGTGAATCGTCTATTTGATTTAACTCCACAGACACGAGAGATAAATGAATCTCCATGGGGTTCTAAGAAAAGTGAGAATGGCTCTCAAACCAATTACTAAGGGCTAGTAAGGAAGATTTACTTCTATTCATTTTCTATCTGCATATCCATCACCTTCTTGTACTCGGATAGCAATGACAGAATATAGAAAGAAACGTTACGATTCTTCCCTTATACTCCTCGAGAGCATTTTTTGGGAACATTAAAATTATGCTCTCATATTAGGTTCTATGCCATATGAGATTTTTCCATTTACATGGTCGCAATTGATTAAAGGTTTTAAGATTCCTCGTATGCTTTCACTGACGAAGATTGAGTTTAATACCTCATCAATCATTGTTTGCACTACACTTCTACTGTAGTCTTGCATCTAGGTTGTAATATCTTGATTTGTGAACTCATAACTTGACTATCATGTCCACGAGATAGATAAGTCTTAAGGGCTTCTAGACCGCAGTCCGTCTAAATGAGAAGGTAAACAGTCACCTCGTGGAACTAGCCTCATAGGAAGGGTGTTTCCCCAAGACTGATTATGAGCTTGCTAGCCCATTAAATTGGTAGCCTGTGATGCGACGTCATAGCCAGTTTAATCAAAGTCTTGACTTCTCATTAAGCGGATGTCAGGAAATAGACGACAATCAAGTAAAATTTCTAGAATTGATTCGTCCCCCCTTTTTTTCATCTTCCTGGTAGCGCATAGCTTTAGACGGTTGTCAATCGTAGAACACATAATTAAATTCTCATACTTTAACTTAGGTTCTTGATTTCTTATCAAAGTTGCTCGGATGGATCATGAAGTTTCAGAATTTTCCCAACTACTAATAATACAGTATGTCTGCAACTTCCTTGGCATTCGAATGGTATTGTCATGACTTGCCATTATGTATTTCACTCATATCTGTTATAGCCTTACAGTCCTTCGCACAAGGGCTTAAGCCATAAAATTGAGGTAATGAGTGTTAAATGTCAAAGTTTTGTATTTTTTTCCCGAGCATGTGTTAAGAAGTCGTTTCCTAACAGTAGGTGCTCCAGAGCTCCCTAAATATAGAAGGCTAAGAGTAATAGATGTGAACACGTCTCTCTGGCAGTCTTAAGTCAGAGTTTTAACCAACACAATGATTCTTGAGGGAAAGACAAGCACAAAAGGATGTATGATTATCCACTAGTCTCAAGTAGGGTTTCCACAATGCCCTATAGATGTCACGTGTACGAGGGTCAGAATAAATTTCCATCCCATCACATAAGTTAGTGCATAGCACTTCCGCCGTAAATTTCAAGTAAGTGTGATATTGAGTTGTGAGATAGATCTTGAGATTATTTGTGCCCATGAAGACTCGATAAGAGTTTTGGATTCATTAAAATTCAAAGATGAAGGAGATAATGTGCATTTCCACGTCGCTTGTGATAGCCCAAAGCATCATCTGATGCCTTTTGGCTCAACTCTTTGGTTATGGTAATTTCGGCCATTAATTGAGTGACTGGAAATTGAGATTAAGAATACAGATTATTAGCTCAGACAGTAAGACTCACTAGAGTTCTCATGCGCTGCAAACTATGATTACGTGTGCAGCCGTAATGATAATTTACTTCGTATGGTCTCTCTAGGGTTTCTCCTATCTCAAGTTCTCAATTAAAGAGGAAGCTAAAATGCTCATTAGATCGTGTCATCGTGTTGCACTTTCGCGTACGAGCATGTATGCTCTATCTTATCACTCATGGTTATTAGTACTAATAGTCATATATATGCCGACTAAGATTACTGCTGAATGGAGTTAATGGCAGAGAGGCACAACCGGTGTCCTCTGTTAACAAGATGTGTGCGGTGGAAAGCAGACACTATATTAGGGCAGAGATCCTCAAATCAACGTCGAGCAAATCATGCTCCAAGTTTATATGTACGTGTGGATCCACGTGATCCAAATGAGTCTATGAGTCTCCTGACTCGTCAAGTTCTCTCCTGATTAGTCCTAATTTTCCCACCTTGAGTTCCCTTCTACTTGGGTAGTCCCGTCAGCCACATCTCATTGTAAAGGTTTCAGTCATCCAATCCAGCAAATCATGAAAGAGAGTATATATATATCACACCGAATGAAGACAACATATGTCAGAATAGAAAACTGACTCCACAGCTGGAGTAGATGTAGGTGTGGCATAGGTACAAGTACAAGTTCAGATACGGGTTCAGCCTGTTGTGATACCAAGATCGGTAACTGGTGATTATGTTAGGATATAGAATGTATGACAAAAGCTTTGTAATAGTTTAGGTCTTATTGTCTTTATGTTTTTATGTAATTGTATAGATTTTGTCTAAGTGATAGAACAAGTTCTGCTAGAAGCGAACTTGTTAAGTTCGCCTAGCCTATTAGAGGCGAACGTGTTAAGTTCGCCTAGTCTCATGTGAGGCGAACTTGCATCTTTGAGGCGAACTTGTTAAGTTCGCCTATTGCAGAGTTTGTGTCTATAAATAGGAGTTTACAGAATCTGTTTAGAGAGCGAAATAGAGAGACTTGATTGATCGTATTCTGTAAACTCTGTGTTTTGGTGATATACAAAGAGAAAGATTATTTACATGTTGTTTCTATTGTGAATTAGTATACAAACGTTAATACGGTAGGATTCCGCACTCCATGTTATCGAGACGTCCTATCACGAGATCAATCTGAGATGAGTCATGTGGACCTACAAGTGGTATCAGAGATTTTGCTCGTGATTTGTGTTTGATTCTTGGTGATTAAAGACGTTTTTGTGTACAATTTGACAAGAAATTGATCATTTTTAGATGTTTTTGTATCCATGGAGTTTTCAAATTCTTGATGCTGATTTTACTGCTGAATTCGTGGATTTGAGGTGGATTTTGGTGAAATTAATCCGATAGAAGTGTTCTAATTCATAAAATACTAAATCTTATGGTCCAATTTCTTCCAATTCCTTCAAATCTGTGAGAAATGATGATTTTCGATGCAATGAGTTCGTGTTTGGGTTGCCGAGTTTGTTACAGCTGAAGCAAACGAAATTACTGATATTTGTTGCAGGCGAACTTAGCAAGCGAACTTATCAAGTTCGCTTCTCTCAGTTTAAGCGAACTTAGTAGGCGAACTTAATCAGTAGGCGAACTGTAGAGTCATATCTTATGTATAAGTTGTTGTTATTTATTGTATGTTTAAACATTTTTAGACTAGTTTACTTTATATCATTTCATTAAATGTAATTTCAGTTTTCTGTAATTTACTGCTTTATTAGCTAAGTCTGGGCCATCGAAACTACTTAGTTTCAATTGAGTTTGTTCAATCGAAACTAGTAGTTTCAATAGATGGTAGTTTCGACAGTCTGTGTATCACCATGTAAATGGTCAATCGAAACTAGTAGTTTTGATTGAACATAGTTTCGATACCTGTCACTACTATAAATAGCCTAGTTTGAGAATGTTTAGGGTGTGAGTAGCGGCTGTAACCCTGAACCTTCTCTTTCACATTGTTCCTGAATCAATACAATTTGCAGTTGTTTATTCACTGTGTTCTTACATTTTCATACCATTTGCGTGTTGATTCATAGTGTGGTTAGCCGGTTATCTTCACCAACACTGTTTCTATCATCTGCTTCACCACCATACACACATTTTCCGCCTGTGTGTGTGTGTAATCGATCAAATTAGTGATTTCAAGAGAAATCTGGACCTACAATTGGTATCAGAGCTTTATGCTCTAGTGTTTTTGAGTGTTATCAGGTTTATTAATCGATTCTAGGTGTTTATTGAGGGTATTCGCAGCTTATTTTGGGTTTTTGCACATCTATTCTCGGAAGTACTGGTTTATTGATTGAAGGTTACTGTTTCATCGATTTCCAAGGGTTTTTGCTCGTATTTTCAGAATCGGAGGTTGGATTAGTGATCAGGAGTGTTAGACGAAGGTTTTCGCTGGATTGGTTTGTCATTTCTGCACTATTGATTTCTGGAGCTTGTCATTAATGGAGTATTTCTGAGCTTGGAGAAGAAGGCATCGAAACTATAGGGGACAGTTTCTGATCTCTGTCGATCATCGAAACTTCTTGTCTACATTTTGTCGGGAGAAGGTACTATCGAAACTAGATTTTTGTCTTATCTCTATCGAAACTGTGGTTATCGAAACTTGCCTGTGAAATTTTCAGTATCGAAACTAGTTGTTTCGATAAAAGCTGTCCTATCGAAACTAGTTGTTTCAATAGAAGTTGTCCTATCAAAACTAGTTGTTTCGATAAAAATTGTTCAATCGAAACTAGTTACTGTTTTAGTTTCGATTCCGAATATTATGGCCACTTCAAGTTCAACAGAACATTCTGGGGGAAATAGACCACCTGCTCTTGTGTCCACAAGAGAATTTGATGATTGGACTAAGAAGATGAAGCTTTTCTTTCAATTTCACGATTATACTTTGTTGAGTTCTATCACTGATGGTCCCCACAAGGCGTAACTACCACTGCTGATGTTCAACGTCCTAAGTTAGTATCTGAGTATGATGAGAAAGATCTTGCCTTGATTGCCCGAGATAACAAGGCCTACGGGACTATTGCCATGGCTCTTCCTTTGGATATTTTCAACATCTTTGCTGAGTACACAACTGCCAAAGACTTATGGGCTGCATTGTGCACAAGATATGAGGGAAGTGAGGATGTCAGGGAAAGCAAAAGAGATCTGATCAAGAAACAATATGCGATGTTCAGCAGTGTAAGGGGAGAATCAATATCTGATTTGATCAACCGTTTCTCAAGCATTGTATCAAGGTTGAAAGTAATGGGAGTTGAGTACCCTACTCTTGATCTAAACAAGAAACTCCTAGATTCTCTTCTTGAGGAATGTAATATGTATCGAATCATGATAAAAAAGACTGAGAATCTGAGTGCTTTGTCTCAACAGGAAGTCTATAGCATTCTTGAATCTTATGAAATTGAGATTAAGAAGGGAGCAGTCACCCCGTCAAATCCGTCTGGAAACACAGCTCTTATTGCTGGATCAAGCTCATCCGGTAGCCCATACTTTCAGACTGATGTCCCTCCTTTAGCTGCTGCAATTAATTCTACCAGCTCCTCTACTCCTCAAAAGACTGTCACCATGATTCCTGATGATTATGTCCCAATCATGACTGCTTTCATGTCGTGCTGTGATGCACTGATTTCTGGAAATCTAACACCGGTTAGCTTTCAACCTGATGACTTAGAGCAGATTAATCCTGATGATTTGGAGAAAATGGACATTGATTGGTGCATGGCCATGTTGACCTTAAGAGCCAAAAGATTCATCAAAAGGACTGGCATAGACAGATTCAAGCAGGGAAAGACACTTGGGTTTGATATCAAGAAGGTGAGATGCTACAATTGTGATCAGCTGGGTCACTTTGCTAGAAACTGCAAGGAGCCGTCCTCCAAGGATCAGCAAGAAAAGAAGATTTCCTCTGGAAAACAAGCTGCCAATCCTTCAAAGACAAACACATCTTCCAGTTCCACAGATCTTGTGTGTCAAGCTGATGGACACTATCATTGGGGAGAACAAGCTGATGAAGCTGCTAATAAAGCCTTGATGGCTGATGTTGAGGACACGGACAAGTGTGTCATGATTGAACCTGCTGAGGATCTCACTGCTGTGCCTGCTGAGGTTATTTCTAAACTTTGTAATTGCAGATCTTGCTTAAATGAAATTCAAAAATACAGATTCATCATTCAAGCCTTGATTGATGAACGAAATCACATTAAGGTGATGTATGACTCTGTTGCCAAAAATGAGAAACTTTACTTAAAGAAAATTCGTGACATATCTGGTGAAAATCGTTCTTTAATTGTTCAACTAAATACTCAAACTATTAACAATACGATTTTAACTGAAAGAGTCCAAAATGCAGAAAAAGCCAAACTACAGGTTGACCACATGGATATGGATCAGAAAATTCTGTTTGGAATAATTGATAAACAATTTAATAGAAAAGGCACAGAAGGTCTTGGGTATAACTCTCATCCACCTCCTTATTCTAAATCAGGGAGATTTGCTGATATGCCAACTCCACATGTTCCCACACCTTTTGTTTGCACATTATCTCCTGATGATTATATTACGTCCTCTGATTCTGACAGTTTTGCTTCTTGCGCAGAATTAAATTGTGAAAATTCCGAAGATGATTGTGATGAGAGTACCAATGACAGAACTATTTTAAAAGAACTTGAGTCGGATGAATGTAATAATATGTCCATGTCAAAACCAAATATTTGTGAACACGTTAAAAACTTGTATTTTGATTCTATGCCTGCTGAGCATACGGGTTTGGGATGTGATGTTTCTAAATTTAAAGATGCTTTGCCTTTTGTTCCTAAATCTTTGAATGTTATGCCATGTGTTACCAAGTTTAAAAGTGCAGGAATTATTGTGAATGATGTACCACGTGAAACCATGAGCAACATGGACTTTTTCAGATTAAAGGAAGCACATCGTCTTCAAGACAAAGTTATTGATGAGAGAACCGTCTCATGTTCAGACTCTTCAACATCACAATCATCTTCATACTGTGATGACTATTATCAGGCTAAGATATCTTGTGAAAACGCTTGTTTTAGTTGTGGTGCCTCAAACCATGTTTCAAAAAGTTGTAAATTGACAACCACAAATTCTAATGAAGAATCGACTTCCAAAAGTTCATCAAATTCATACGTGTTGCCTAAGTCTTCTCATAGTAGGAAATCTAGGCGTAAAATAATTAAAAAGGCTTAAAATTATTTAAAACGAACGTGGAAAATTAAAAATAATGTTCTATTCGATGACCGTGCTTCTTCAAAGGATGGTTGTAATTCTGATTCTAATGAGATGTCATATCCTGACACTAAGATCTCTTGATTGAAACAATTTTGGTCAAAACGTATAAATGGTTTGTTGTGTATAGGGACAATCTAGAAGAACCGGCGATAACATCTGGCATGTAGATAGTGGATGTTCAAGACATATGACTGGGCACTTTAACTTGCTGCAAGATTATCATCAAATTGATGGAGAGTATGTTGCTTTTGCTGGAAACCCAAGAGGAGGAAAAATTGAAGGACAAGGAACAGTATCAAATGGAGTAAATAGTCTGGAATTTGTCAACTTTGTTCCTCAGTTGAAATACAATCTGATGAGTGTTTCACAGATTTGTGACAAGAACTTTTGTGCTTTATTCAATTCAAAAGAATGTCTTATCTTGAAGCTGGGAGTGGTGATTCCGGAAGAACTTATTCTCAAGCGTGCTCCCAGAAGATACAACACATATAGCTTGGATATGAACAACCCATCGGGCATTGAATCATGTTTTCTCTCAAAGGCTTCCGAAGATGAATCTTTCCTGTGGCATAAGAGGTTGGGACATGTCAATTTCAAAACAATGAACCGACAGGCTCGAGGCAACCTAGTCACTGGATTACCTCTCAAAGATTTCACTCCTATGGAACACTGTATTTCATGTTCCAAGGGAAAACAGCACAAATCTTCACATAAGCCTAAAACCACCAATTCCATTGACTCTCCTCTCCAATTGCTTCACATGGATCTTTTTGGTCCTGTGAGTGTCATGAGTCTTGGACGAAAGTCATACTGTCTGGTGGTAACAAATGATTTTTCTCGATTCACTTGGGTGTTTTTCCTAGCCAAGAAAGATGAGACGCCAGAGATTTTAAAAACGTATCTGCTTCAAATTGAGAACCTCTTCAATCTAAGTGTGAAGACTATCCGCAGCGATCATGGAACAGAATTCAATAATGCAACTCTTGATTCCTTGTGTGAAAGCAAAGGAATTTCTCGACAATTTAGTGCACCTCGTACTCCTCAACAAAACGGTGTAGCTGAAAGAAGAAACCGCACTTTAATTGAAGCTGCACGAACTATGATTGTTGACTCTAAGCTTCCCGTGACTTTCTGGGCTGAGGCAGTCAACACTGCATGTTTTGTGCAAAATCGGGTTCTTATCTCTAAAAGTTGCAACAAGACACCTTATGAGATCATGTACAAGAGCAAGCCATTTATTGATTTCTTCAGAAAATTTGGGTGTGTGTGCATAATGCTGAACACTTCAGATCAGCTCAACAAGTTTGAAGCCAAAGCTGATGAATGCTATTTTGTTGGTTACTCATCCAATCAACGTGCTTTTCGTGTCTACCATAAGAAGAAAAGGATAGTGATGGAGTCCATTGATATCAATTGGCATGAAAACAATCATACGGACGCAGGAGACGGTCCCAATTGGCTCTTTGACGTCGATTCAGTTTTTAAGTCATTTAATATTCTTGATTTCTCTATTGAATCAACTCATGCTAATCCTTACTTCTCTGTGACCAATCTAGGGAACATAAATGATCAAGGCTCTTCCTCATCTGCTCAGGTTGAAATTCTTGTGGTTGCTAATGCTGAATCTGATATGGAGTCTTCCAGTTCTGGTGCAACAAATGAAACTGTTGAAGACAACTCCATTCCAATAGTAGATGTTGCACCACAATCACCTGTTGAAGATCCTATTAATGATATTGCCGATCCTCCTGCTGAAAATCTTACCAATTTGGAAGAAGTCGTGGAAGAAGATGAAATTCCTCAACTGCGAATTCACAAGATTCATCCCACCACTAACATCATTGGACCACTCAATGTGGGTGATAGTACCCGAAGTGCCTGTGAAGCATTTGAAAACAGCATGTTTTCTTGCTTCATTTCTCAAACTGAACCAAAGAACATCAAAGCAGCTCTAGTAGAAAACAGCTGGGTGGAAGCAATGCAGGAAGAGCTACAACAATTCTCAAAGCTGCATGTGTGGAATTTGGTAGATCTTCCCAAGAACAAAGTTCCAATCGGCACTCGTTGGGTTTTTTGCAACAAAAAGGATGAAGGCGGCACTGTGATTCGAAATAAAGCTCGTCTGGTGGTTCAAGGTTTCTATCAAGAAGAAGGGATTGACTATGAGGAAGTCTTTGCACTAGTGGCTCGCTTGGAAGCCATCAGAATGTTTCTCGCCTATGCAACCTACATGGATTTCACTGTCCATCAAATGGATGTCAAAAGCGCATTTTTGTATGGCAAAGTTCAAGAGGAAGTATATGTCAAGCAGCCGCCGGGTTTCATTGATCCTAATTTTCCAGACTGTGTTTACAAGTTAGACAAAGCATTGTACGGTCTTCACCAAGCACCTCGTGCGTGGTATGAAATTTTATCAAAGCATCTGCTTGAGAATGGTTTCACACGAGGAGCAATTGACCAAAATTTGTTCAAACGGAAGGATGAAAAGGATACAATCATGGTGCAAATTTATGTGGATGATATCATTTTTGGATCTACAAATCCCCGTCTCTGCAAAGAATTTGAAGTGATGCGATCTAAGTTTGAAATGAGCTCCATGGGGGAATCGAAGTTCTTTTTGGGACTACAAGTTGATCAGTCTGAGTCGGGAATCCTTATCCATCAAGAAAAAAACGTAAAAGAAATCTTGACAAGTTCAAAATGGCTGATTCTCATCTAGTAAAAACTCCTGTGGAAGTTCGACATTGTTTGACTCCTGATGTGGATGGGGAAAGCGTTGATCCGCATCTATATCGCTCTATGATAGGATATCTCATGTATCTCACGGCCAGCAGACCCGACATCATGTTTGCAGTGTGCTTGTGTGCATGTTTTCAGGCTAATCCTAAACTCTCTCATTTATCTGCTGTCAAACGTATTTTAAGATATTTAAGGTATAAGCCAAAATTAGGTCTGTGGTATCCTAAAACTGACTTGTTTGATCTTGTGGCTTATTCAGATTCAGACTACGGGGGTTGCAACTTAGACCGAAAATCCACTTCTGGAGGTTGTCAATTCCTTGGCAACCGCCTTGTCTCATGGCAATGTAAGAAACAATCCACCGTTTCTCAATCCACCGCCGAAGCCGAATACATTGCCGCAGCCCTCTGTTGTTCCCAAGTCAGATGGATACACCATCAGATGCTTGACTATGGGATCACATTCCATGAGACACCCATTCTGTGTGACAACACTGCTGTTCCCCATATCACCAAAAACCCCGTTCAGCATTCCAAAACAAAACGCATTGAAATCAAACATCATTTTATCCGTGATTGTGTGGAAAAGAAGCATATTCAAATTGTTGAAGTCAAAACTAATAAACAAACCACAGACATCTTCACAAAGGCTTTTGACTCTACCAGATTTGCCCAATTGGTGGAGATGCTTGGAATGATCAACTTTCAGTAAATTGTGTAAATAGTATTTTTTATTTCTGTTTAAATTGTCTAAGAAAATTCCAAAAAGATTTTATTTTTATGTACAGTATCCACGCAAATCTTTTGGGGGAGAAATATAATATTTTAATGTTGAAAAGAATTGCTGTGTATATAATCTTACAAGTTGCAAGAAAAAATTGAATATGACCTTTGAGAAATGATAGTGTCTGATCTCATCTCTTGGACATGGAATAGACCAAAAGCAATGGTGTTTACTGAGGTATAGCTGGTAGGCCCGACATATGGTTAAAACTTGTAAGTAGTGTGAAAACCTAATATATATCTCATACTTGTGTGTTTGAATCCATTATTAAAACATCTAACCCATTTTTGTATCTAAGAAAACCAATTCAATCAGATACAGTCTTACGTATTGGATTCCTATTCATACGCCAAGTGACCGTCAATATAACGATATTTACCACCGATGACCCCGTATGTTTTGCTTATGCAAAGATCTCGGGTGCTCATCCTTTTCCCATCCACTTCGATGATTTTGCTCCGTCTGTTTTACTTACGCAAAGATCTCGGGTGTTCAACATTTTTCTATCCGCTTGGATAACTTTACGACTTCTTCTGTTTTGCTTACGCAAAGATCTAGAATGCTCGTACCTTTTTAATATCTACTTGGATATATTTTATTTTAATTTTCTAAATCCACTTGGATATCTTATTTTATTTTGGTGGTACTTTGACATTACTAAGACGGTACCTTGGTTAATCAGAAAGAGATAATAGGATGAAGATGGGTACTTCTTGAGGATTGATAGGTTTTCAAAATCATTTTATTTTAATATGTGGGGTACACCTTGTATGTTGCTTAAGTGGTACCTTCTAATCACATGAAATCTTTATACAAACAAATCTTCGGGTTTACTTTGCACAAATACCAGCTATCTTCAGGGACTCACAGTAGTTAATTGCAAAAGGAAGTGTTTCAAGAGACTGACCATATCTGATCTCATGTTGGATCTTTTTCAAGAAGATAAGTGTAAATATCTTGTGTACAATTTCATTTCTATATGTTAGTCTTGTTTCTGCTATTTGAACTATCGAAACTAGTTGTATATATCGAAACTACTTTGAACTATCGAAACTAGTTGTACATATCGAAACTAATTTGAACTCTCGAAACTACTTTGTGCATATCGAAACTACTTTGACATATCGAAACTACTTTGTGCATATCGAAACTAGTTGTTTCGACAGGGGCATTTTTGTCTTTTGTCTCACGAAAATTAAAAGCCTTCATAAGCAATCCCTCCCTTCATACTGATATTCACTCATCTTTTTCAAACCCTCTTCATCTTCTCTGTCATTCGCAAAATCTCTCAAACCATCGGTCTGAGTTGCAAGATATCAACATTAATCACCTGATTTCCCCGTTGTCACCATCGTCTTCATCATCAGAAAACAGTCTCACATTGGGTATGGATCTTTTATTTTTAAAAAGACACAATGTCTATGCATTCCTTAATGCCAATGATCCAAAAGCTGTAGAGTTCATTCCTGTCTTAAACTTCCTGGCAAACTCCAACATCAGCTTTTCCATCCGCAACAATTTACCGGTGTTTGAGACATCTATAAGAGAATTTTGGGAGACTGCAGAAATCATCACAATTGAAAATGTGGAGCACATTAGAGCAACTGTGCTTGGCCAAGAAGTCTTACTTTCTGAAGCTACAGTTAGAGAGGTGCTACAGTTTAATGACAATCCAGATGCACCCATTGAATTTCTAATCTTCTATGTTAAAGAATGCTTCAGAAGATTAGGTCATCCAGATGAGTTCAAAAGTGGCCAGATAATCAGGAACTCCTTACCAAGCCACTGGAGATACATAGTGCACGTGTTTATTCACTGTCTATCAATCAAAAATGGAGGGTTTGATTCAGCAAACAACACTCTGGGCTCAGCAATTTTGGGGATAATCAAGGGAAGAGATTACAATTTTTCTGGCTTCATCTTCAGACAGTTAAAGGACAATCTAACAGGAGTTGTGAAGGAAAAATTTCTGGCATATCCAAGATTTTTACAAATTATCATCAATCATCTTCATCCTGAGCTGCAACAAGGTGGGAACACCTTTGTGTTCGACCATATGATTGCCAAGACTCTCAGCTATATGAGAAGTACTAACAAAAGAACCAACAGGGCTATAGCTGACGTTCCCCTGTTTGGTCATATTATTGGTGAAGAAGAAGAATTTATCCCTGATATTGACCCTGATCTTGAAGAAGAGAACTTATCATCTGAAGAAGAAGAAATGGAAGTTGAGCAAGATCAAGGTAATCCACCTATTGATGAAGCTGAGATTAAGATAAACGTCCCTAATGTTCAAGAACAAGAACAACCCATCATTGAGCCTATAATAGAGGCTCCTTTTGTTGAACAAATACAGATAATTCAAGAGCCAGCAGTTAATGTTGAAGCTGGTATGCATGAAGTTGAGGAGGAAGTTGCAGAATCAAGTGGAACTCTGGATGCAGGAATTTATGGATCTGACTACTACAAGTCTGATTCAGATGATAGAACAAAGCATCTTGCATCTTCCTCCAAATAGCAAGTTGAGTCAGGTTCTGATTTTGAGGATGAAGAGCCTAAGGAAATGAAAATCAAGACTGGATTAGAAGACTTGTCATCCTCGTCAGATTCTCTTTTAGCTACTCCACAACCATCTCCACAACCATCTCCACAACCATCTCCACAACCTACTCCACAACAAACTCCACTACCATCTCCACAACAATCACCCATCCATACTACTCCCACATCACCAACTCATGATTCAACCTCTCATGTACAAAGAGTTAAAACTTTAAACCTTGAACTTAAGAAAATGCAGGATACGATTCAAAAGAAAGATAAAGAAATTGAAGGCTTAAAATCTAATTTGCATGATGTTCAGGAAGAAGTTAAAGACCTGAAGCTGGAAGTTGGGGGTTTACATACCCAGATTGAGGTTCAACAAACTCAACTTGAAACACAACAGAAACTAATCTCAAAGCAAAAAGAAGAATTCAAGGCTTTAGCTGAAGTGGTGGAACAGCTCAAGGCCTCAATGGTAAAACCGTTACAACAACAACCAACCACTTCAACAGCTCATGGGGAGACCACATCTGTAGTTGAACCCTCATCTCCTGATCTTGTGACTAATCCAGAGTCTGCACTAACTATCTTTGCTGGCCATGCTAAAAAGACAAAAGAGGCAGTTGAAGTCAAAGTTGAAGAAACAGAACTAAACCTTCCCTCAGGAAGTGAGAGAAGAGATGCAAGGAAGAGAGGGAAAAGGACTTGCACTGAAATAGAGACCGTGATTCTTGATGAAGAAGACATTCCATCTGATGATGAGCTGAATGCCCTTTTAGATGACATTGAAAACTATGGGTATAATGATCTTTATCCAGAAATTCTGACCACTGAAGAAAAAGAGACTGAGAGAACTAGATACTTTACGGAAGAAGGAGATGAAATTCAAACCTTATCTGACGAAGAAAAAGGCGAAGAAGATGTTCAGGTTAATCTTATCAAAACAGTCACTCCTGAACCAACCACTACAGTCTTTGAATCCAGTCTAGCACAATATCCACCCTCTGTTGCTCTGAACCTCCAATTTCAAGAAAGTCTTGGTTTAAGAAAATAATCCAGGAGGAAACTCCTAAAACATATGAATGGATAGCAGAGCATCAGGAACTAAAGAGGCCTCCAATTGGCCGGAAGTATGATGCTGAAAGGAAGCTCTTTATTATAAGAAGATATAGAGGGGGAGTTCAGCACTTTAAAAATATGACTGACTTCCAAACCCTTCCTTTCTATGACCTCAGGGATTTAGACAAACTTCCCCTTCAAAACCCTGGGAAGGTCATGATGGCTTATGACTTTGAGAAATTTATGCATTCTCAAGTCAATAATGATTTCAAAGGAATGAAGCGTAGGAAAACTCAAAAGAAGATCTCAAAGACAAGGTTTCATCCTAAGACTAACAAGCCATATGTGTTTTTAAGGTACAAGGCTGCCCAAACTCACAAGACCATCACCATTCCAAAGTCTGTACCTGTCCAGCTACAAACTTTCAGAAAGTGGTACTATGACCAAATCATTGGCAGTGCAGTAATAGAGTGTGAGGGCAAGGAAGACATCACTATCTTTGAGCCTATGGAGATGTTAAAATTTCAGCCTGAAGATCTGGAGATTCTTTTTCAGAATCACATTCAGGCATACAGTGATGAAGATGAAGCTGATGCTAAGGCCTACCAATGGGTTGTATCTCTCCATGTTAAACCTTTTATACTAAGGACAACTGAAGGACCAGCTGCTTGATGAAGAGCTGAAGACAGTAATGCAACAGCTTATGGGGAGATTGTAGAGTCATATCTTATCTATAAGTTGTTGTCATTTATTGTATGTTTAAACATTTTTAGACTAGTTTACTTTATGTCATTTCATTAAATTTAATTTCAGTTTTCTGTAATTTATTGCTTTATTAGCTAAGTCTGGGCCATCGAAACTACTTAGTTTTGATTGAGTTTGTTCAATCGAAACTAGTATTTTCGATAGATGGTAGTTTCGACAATCTGTGTATCACCATGTAAATGGTCAATCGAAACTAGTAGTTTCGATTGAACATAGTTTCGATACCTGTCACTACTATAAATAGCCTAGTTTGAGAATGTTTAGGGTGTGAGTACCGACTGTAACCCTGAACCTTCTCTTTCACATTGTTCTTGAATCAATACAATTTGCAGTTGTTTATTCACTATGTTCTTACATTTTCATACCATTTGCATGTTGATTCATAGTGTGGTTAGCCGGTTATCTTCACCAACATTGTTTCTATCATCTGCTTCACCACCATACACACAGTTTCCGCCTGTGTGTGTGTGTAATCGATCAAATTAGTGATTTCAAGAGAAATCTGGACCTACACGAACTTACCGTATTTTCTTGGTCGCTTGATATCAAATTTGCTTATTTGGCTTTGATGTGAACTTGGAAATTTGTTCAAGCGAAATTGGTGATATTTGTTGCAGGCGAACTTAGCAAGCGAACTTAGCAAGTTCGCTTCTCTCAGTTTAAGCGAACTTAGTAGGCGAACTTAATCAGTAGGCGAACTTACCGGATTTTCTTGGTTAAGCGAACTTATCAAGTTCGCTTGATTTCAAATTTTCTTATTTCGCCTAAGTGGAGTATTTGTTCAACACTTGGAAATTTTTTTTCTGAAAATGGCAAATATGGTGCAAGTGACTAATATGTTAAATTACGATAACGAGATTGGTACATCTCAAAAACCACCCAAATTGTTAAGTCTTGCAGATTATTCTAAATGGAAAGATCGGTTTGATTAGTTCATGTCTTTTACTGATACAATTTTGTGGATTCCAATCTTGGAAGGTTATACACATCTAACATATACTTGGATGGGAAAGGATGATGTTCCTAAATCGGTATCTGCGTTAACCATAGAAGAAAAATTATTGTTTGATAGGGAAAAGAAGGCAATGGCTAGTATCTCTATGTCTCTTCCTAAAGAAATTTATCATAGCTTTAAACAATTCAGGACTTCTCAACAATTGTGGGAAGCATTACAAAAGCGGTTTGAAGGTAGTTTGGATGTTAAGAAAAGCATAAAAGAATTACTGAAGAAACAGTTCTTAGTATTCAAGCACTTTCAAAATGAATCTTTAGATGATCTTGCAACGAGATTCTATCATTTGCTAAGTGAGTTGTGAAGTGCTTTAGTGGTTTATGAGACTAAAGAGATAAATGATAAGTTTTTAGAGGCATTACCATCTAAATTTGATGTATATACAGTTTTTATAAAAGAGAATGTCAAGTATAAAATTATATCTCTTGAAGAAGTTCTTGGCAAGATTCAATCACATGATTTGAATACGAAGTTGAATGAAACCAATATGGAGCATATTCAAGATCCTTCAATGTATTTTGCTAAGTCTTCTGGCAAAACTGGTGCAGGGGTTGCCTTCTTTTCTAGTGATACTCAAGATGTTTCTAATGGTCATTGTTCTGGAGTTCCAAATCATTCTGGTTTCTCTGCAAATACAGCTTCTTCATCATCTGGAACACATAATATGAATCACAGAGTTGCTGATGATTATTTAGCAATGTTTTCTTCCTTTATGGCTTCTTATGAAAATTTTATTGGAGGAAAGATTCATGATCCAAATGTTATTGAGGAGGATTTCAGACAGATTAATCATGTTGATCTGGAAAAGATAAACATTGAATGGAACATGGCTATGCTGATGCGACAAGCAAGGGATTTTTTGAAGAAGACTGGAAGAAAGTATATTGGTTCTAACAGTCGTTCACGTATGGGATTTGACAAAACCAAAGTTCGTTGCTATAATTGTCAGGAGTATGGTCATTTTGCCAAAGAATGTGTGAAATCAAAAGTTGATTTTGATTCTCAGAAGAAGCCTAATAACTTTTAGAACAATCGTAATCAGTCACATGGCTCCTCTTGTTCTGGAAATTCTAATCATGCATCTGCATCATCTGCGTTGGTTGCTTAGAATGATGAAAATTATGACTGGGGTATTCATCTTGAAGATTTGGTTGGTACAGTAAGTCAAGCTTTTGTAGATGAGATTCATTCTTTAAAATCTGAAGAGTCAACTGATGATAATAGCTCAAGTGATGGTGAGAGTTTGCCAAGGGCTGATGAAGAGCGTGATCAAGTACATAATGTTGAGTCTGATATTGCATCTGGTGTATCTGAAGAAGATATAGAAGATGATATAGTATTAACTCAAAATTCTTCTCATGGTGCTGATTCTGAAAATATTCCGATTGCAAAAGTCTTCATGGCGAATATGTCAGATCCTTCAAAGGTAAAAGATTATGTCTGTCACATTTATTGCTCTAATTGCATCAGTATAAAAGATAAAATGCAAAAAGTAATGGACGATAACACAAATTTAATTTGTGATATGAAATCGATGCATTCAGTTAATCAAAAATTGAAAGATAATGATAAATTATGTATAGATAGAATTGAGTCTTTGAAAAGAGATTTGAACTCTTTGGGATTGAAATATAAGGAACAAGCATATCATCTGGATATGTCTTATGCTGAGATTGAGAAGCGAAATGAAATTGTCGCTCAAAAGAACAAAGAAATTTCTGATAAAGAATATGATGTGATCAAATTACATAGAAAGCTGGAAAATTTTGAAAATTCATCTGTGGCATTGGATTACTTTAATGCTAATGTTGATCCTACAAAGAGGGTTGCTGGAATTGGATTTGTTTTCCCACCATTCAATGAAAATTATGTGGTTGAACCAAAAATTATTCATGAAGAGGAAATTGATCCAAAGACGGTGTTGAAAGTAAATCCAGTAACTGGTGAAGATATGATCTATGATTCTGATTCTGAGGATGAAGTTTTTGATGATAAAAAGGTTGAAGGCATTCCTAAGGAAGTACAACTTGATGAACCAAAGGTAGTGAGAAATGTTACCCGTGATAGATGCATTTTAACAGAACCTGATGAGGTGAAAGTTGATCAACCTAAACTTTCCAAAATGTTACAATCAAGTGGTTTTGTTGCTGCTGGTCATCAGAAGAAGAATTTATCAACGGTGACTAAACAAGTTTTTGTTTAAAAGAATCCAGTCAACTATTCAGTAAAATCTTCTTAAGATTGTTCATCAGAAAGGTCATCAAATTCAAGAAAAAATCCTTATATCATAAATCATCAAGATAGAAGAGTTTTCTTTCACTGTAATGAGGCTGGTCATATTCTGATTCACTGTCCTTATAAGAATCAAGGCAAATTAAAGAGTGTTTCCTCACAACAACGAGGGGTGCCGATTCTGAAAAGACAAAATGTGGGAAAGCCTACGTCTAATGTTGTAAAGAATATGCCTTGTCAATCATTTGCTAAA
This sequence comes from Smallanthus sonchifolius, assembly GCA_023525975.1. Lineage (NCBI taxonomy): Eukaryota > Viridiplantae > Streptophyta > Magnoliopsida > Asterales > Asteraceae > Smallanthus > Smallanthus sonchifolius. The sequence goes on along the minus strand of CM042022.1, from coordinate 55,590,254 downwards.
TCTTCAGGATTTAAGCAACATGATAAGCATATTTCTAAACGAGTTGTTTTTCAAAAGAGGTTTGAGATTCCACATGTTGGAATACCAAAAGATTCTCAACCTGAGGTCAAACTTTCTAAACCACAACGAAGAAGACGTAACAGAAAATTAAAGAAATTTTTTGAAAAATCTGAATCTGATAATCATAAATCTAATAATGTTTTTCCAATTAATCATACTGTGTCTTCGTTGAGATGGTCTAATTGTGAATCTTATGTTCCAAAGGTTGATGACAATGTTGATTGTGAATTGCTTGAAGTTGTTTATTTTGATCCATCTGGACGACCTAAGACCACAATGGCTTGGGCTCCTATTTCTAACTGATTTTCTTTGTTTATGTAGGGACAACCAAGGAGGACTATCAACAATACGTGGTATGTGGATAGTGGTTGTTCTCGACATATGACATGGAATATTCGTTTGGTGGAAGATGTTTTTCCAATGGATGGTGGTTATGTCCCTTTTGCTAGAACATAACTGGTCAGGGAACTTTGCAGAACAATAAAGTCAAATTTGAGAAAGTAAACTATGTGGAGCAACTTGAACACAATCTTTTGAGTGTATCTCAAGTGTGTGATAAGAAATTTTCATTTAATTTCAATGATTCTGAGTGTTATATCTTGAAACTGGGTTGTATTATTCCTGACGAATGGATACTAATGAAGGCTCCGAGGAGAAATGACACATATATCCTAGACATGAGTGTTGCTACTACAACAGATTCAATTCCTACATGTTTACTCTCCATGGCGTCTGAGTCGGATTCTATTTTGTGGCACAGGACACTTGCTCACATCAATTATCGGAAAATGAATTATCTCGTGAAGAATGATCTGGTTATTGGTGTTCCAAAAATGAAATTTTCAGTTCCTGATGACTGTATTCTTTGCAAGAAGGGGAAACAACACAAGAAGTCCCACAAATCTAAGACAAAGAATTCTATTGTAACTCCTTTGGAGCTACTGCATATGGATTTGTTCGGACCGATTAGTATCAGGAGCATTGGCGTTAAATCTTACAGTCTGGTAGTAACAGATGATTTCTCTAGATTTTCATGGGTTAAGTTCCTTGCTTCTAAAGCCGAAACCATAGAGTTGGTACAATTCTTAATCCTGGGTTTATAGAATTTGTTCAAACAGAAAGTCAGAAGAATTAGGAGTGACAATGACAGCGAGTTTAAAAATAGCAAGATGGTTTATTTTGTCTTTAAAAAGGAATTCATCATGAATTCAGTGTGCCATATGTTCCTCAACAAAATGGTGTTGCTGAACGAAAGAACAGGACTTTGGTTGAAACGGCACGTACGATGCTTACGGATTCTAAGCTTCAAGTAACTTTTTGGGCTGAGGCTGTGAATACTGCGTGTCATGTTTTGAACAGAGTTTTGACTGTTAAGCAACACAACAAGACATGCTATGAGTTGCTTAATAATCGTAAGCCGAATCTGGAATATTTACTACCTTTTGGTAATCCATGCACCCTGTTGAAAGTTAGAGATGTCCCAACCAAGTTTAGTGCTAAGGCTATTGAAGGGATCTTTCTTAGGTATGTTGCAAATCCTACTACCAAGCGGGTTTATAAAAAAGAGACTCGTCAGGTTGAAGAATGGTTTCATATTGACTGTTCTAATCGGTCTTTACCTCAAATGGCGATTGGACAAGACTAGGCTTTTGATTATGACAATTTATTCAAGTCTTTTCAATTACCTTCTGATATTTCTCCTGAGGAAGCTGCTGCATTATATGATTCATGTCAGGATTCATAGAATAGTGGTTTTCTACCGACTGCGGTTCCACAATTATCTATTCCTTCAACATCTGTTCCAGATCCTAATGTTGCTTCTTGTTCGGGAACACAAGAGTCTGATAGTGAGGATGAAAATGTTATTTTCCAAGATTCTTTTGCTGATCCTTTGTTAGTCGATGAACCTTCTAATTTGACACAGGCTCAGGGGGAGATTCTTACAAATCTGGACTCAGAGATACCAGTTAATCAGGATATTTCTTATTAATCTGATATAACTCAAATTAACGAGTTTTGTCACACCCCAACCGACGGCGAAATACAGCAGGGCGGGACATGTAGACTGTTCATGAGCACAAGGTTGACTAGATTTCAATAATTTAATCATCAAATTTCATTTCAAACGATTCAAACACAACCAAATTCAAACAAGTACATAATTGAAATACATAATATTCTTTATTTAAATTTAACTAAGTCCAAAGCCTATGTGTAGCATGTCTTGATCAAACTCACATATTTGCACCTGGAACATGAATAAAATAAAGTCAACTAAAAAGTTGGTGAACATACAAAGGTTTATACATAGATAGTGTGTAGATATAAATAATCAAATCCTTACATAACTTGATAAAATAAGGCATTTATGGGGAGCAGCTATTGTGTAACCAAAGTACAATCAAACCTTTGTAACTAGCATGCAAATTGTGTTGTCGGTAATAATCACCCCAATCTGGGTGAGTTTGTCAGACTCAATAGATCAATCATTGTTAACTGTCAGCTTGAATAGTTAATGATTGCACATAAATTGTACACAAAATTTAACACACCTAGCACTCAAACATAAAGCTCAAATTTGTACACATGAATGTAAAGAGGATTTGTATTTGTGTAGTTTGTGTAAATGTAAGCAATTGTTTGTATAGAGTTCATGTTTCACCCCAAAAAGTGTAAAAGAGTAAAAGGGGCTATGTAATACTCACATGATTCGAAGGTGTAGCTAGCACGTGAGACTAGGTAGTAAAATGATCCTTGCAACTCACCACGTTAACCTAGTGTGTAATGTATATTGAATTAATAGTGGGTACAATAGTCTATGTCTAAGTCTAGGATTGAATTGGATGTGTGTATCAAGAGTTGGAGTTGTAGGTGTTAGTGGTTCGTACTTGAATGAGGTGCTTTATAAAATAAGAAATTTAAATGAATAGTCTTAGAATAATTAGATTAGGGTTTTAATAACTAAATAAATTAAATAATTATTATTTAGTAATTTAGTTATAAAATTAGTGTGTGAATTATCTTAAATATAAATTAAATAAGTAATTTTGCTTTATTTATTTATTTATAAATATGTGTAGGAATAATATTCATTTATAAGGATGTGTAAAATGGAGTTGTGTAAATAATATTTATGTGTAGAGTTAATTATACATTTACTTTTATAATAAATAACTTTTATTTATTTATTTACCATTTAGAAATAAATATATTTGATCGTTTTAAATAAAGTTAATATTTTATAAATTTTATAAAATCAATTGTTTTTATTTGGAAATTAATTTAAATATTTAGATTTTTGCATTAAATATTTAATGTACAAATGTTTTAGTTATAACTTCATAATAAAATGAATTTATATTGAAAATTTATAAATATAATTTCATTGTGTTAAAAAAATATAATTAAAATTTTTAAAACTTTGTATAAAGTGTTTATAAAAATTGTCACCAAATTTTATAAATAATTTACTCAAAATAAATACATAATTTAAATTGAGTATTCAATAAATTATTTTATAAAAATTGAGATTTTTATTCGAAAATTGTAAAATTGGTTTCATTCTGTTCTAATAGTTGTAAAGTTTATAAAAAAAAATTATAATTTTTGGAGCCTTAAAAACGGTTTTAAAAAATTAAACAGACCACAGGGACTCGAACCCGGGTCTGTGCTGGGTGCGTCGGACGAACAAACCACTGGACCAGGAGGCAGGTCCGGTGATTGAATTGGATTCCGAAACGTTTTAACATGCGGCTGAGTTGGGTCCGGGTTTGAGTTTTTAAACGAGGTGCAAAAAGCCGGACAATCATGCGGGCCGTGGGTTTCGAAACCACACCACCGGGTCCGATGGGGCGTGGTCTTAACCAGTCGGACCAGGTGATTCGCTGATTATAACAGGAACACAAAAATTTAAATGCTAAAATTAAATTCATATCCCCAAATTTAAATATTTAATGTACAAATGTTTTAGTTATAACTTCATATCCCCAAATTAGAAAACGCAAGAACACGACACGAACTCAAGTCGCAATTGAGTTCGATGCGTAATATGAACGCGAATTGATAACGGGCTTTTGATGAGCACTGAAAAACGAATCGAATGTTGTAAGAACCTACTTGATTGGTTTGGGCACGAATGCAGACGGCTACAGTTTCTCTCCGACTGTTCTTCGTGATCGATAGGACTCCAGAGATAAAATGCGGGTTCGCCTGAGGTTGGGAGAGTTTGTGTGGTGGTATACGCGAGTGAGAGAGAGGTTTAATTTGATTAATTTTGTGAGTAATGGACAATTCAATTTCAATCTTAACGCGTTAATCCATCGAATCGGGAATGAAGTGGGTCTGATAATAGTCCAGGTACACTCGAGGTTGACTGGTGCATGATTTCTGGGATTGATTACGCGTCATTTACACAAATTAAACATAAATTGACACGGTTTCACTTTCAGGAGTCAAATTCGTTTGAATTTGAATTATTCCCGCTTAATCGGTTGAATTGGATTGATGTTTGGGCCGGGACTTGGTCGATTCTCGTTTGGGTAAACATGTGGAGTCCAACTCAACAATAATCCGTCGATGGCCGCCTTGAATTGTCACGGTTTGGGATTTTTGACTTTTGAAAGTCAATGGAGTCCAAGAAAAGTCAAAATTGACGTTTTAGAAGTCAAAATTGAGTGTAGGGTTCCAATTTAGGGTTCAAATGGTTTGGGGTTCAAGCAAACGAGTAATAAATGCATCTATGTATGTATGTATTTGTTTGGTATTTACATAAATATATCTATATATATATATATATGATTTTAATAATGTATACCCATGTAAAACCCGTGAATTTGTATTGTAATCTAGGGTTTGATTGTTGGTACGAATAGAATAAACATGTGTACTAGATTTTGGAATTAAATGCGTTACATTGAATTGGAAATAAAGATAATAAAATCAGAAATGTTACAGTATCCCCATGTTGAGGGAATTTCGTCCCGAAATTTAGCTAGTCGAGGCGACTGAATCAGCAAAGAGGTGCGGGTACTTGAGCTTCATTTGGTCCTCACGTTCCCAAGTAAACTCGGGACCACGTTTTGATTCCCAACGAACTTTGACAATAGGGATACGGCTTCCCTTGAGTTGCTTGATCTCGCGATCCATGATCTCTACAGGTCCCTCAACGAAGTGCATCGTTTCGTCAATGCGCACGTCGTCAAGAGGTATATGGAGATTCTCATCAGCAAGACATTTCTTTAGGTTGGACACATGAAATGTAGGATGCACATTGCCGAGTGATGGAGGTAACTCGAGTTTGTAAGCCACTTTCCCAATCCTTTCAAGGATCTTGAATGGGCCCACATAGCGAGGTGCTAGTTTGCCTTTCTTTCCAAAACGGATCACGCCTTTCCATGGAGACACCTTTAGAAGGACAAGATCATCGACTTGGAATTCCAAGGGTTTTCTTCGTTTGTCGGCATAGCTCTTTTGCCGACTCCTTGCCACTCGAATGTTGTCACAGATTTGAATGATCTTGTCGGATGTTTCTTGGATTAGCTTAGGACCGGTGATTTGTGCTTCACCAATCTCATTCCAACAGATAAGAGAACGGCACTTACGGCCATAGAGAGCTTCATAGGGAGCCATATTTATACTTGTGTGGTAGCTATTGTTGTAAGAGAACTCAATTAGAGATAGATGTGAATCCCAGTTACCACCAAAATCAATTACACAAGCTCTAAGCATGTCCTCAAGAGTTTGAATTGTACGCTCGGTCTGACCATCAGTTTGGGGATGGTAAGCCATGCTCAAATTCAGTCGTGTGCCAAGGGCAGTTTGGAGGGATTGCCAGGAACGGGAGGTGAACCGAGCATCTCTATCGGAGATTATGTTTAAGGGAACACCGTGACGGCTCACAATTTCATCAATGTAGATTCAGGCTAATTTCTCAACCCGGTAGTCCTCACGGATAGGCAAGAAATGAGCAGATTTGGTGAGGCGGTCAATGATCACCCAGATGCTATCATAACCACTTGAGGTGTGAGGGAGTTTGGTAACGAAATCCATAGCTGAGTTCTCCCATTTCCACATGGGAATTTTCGGTTGTTCAAGTAACCCGGAAGGACGTTGGTGTTAGGCTTTGACTTTGGAGCAAGTTAGACATTTGGCAACATAGAGAGCAATGTCTTTCTTCATACCGGGCCACCAATATTGATAGCGTAGATCTTGGTACATTTTATCCGCACCAGGATGAATAGAATAACGAGTCTTGTGGGCCTCGTTCATGAGAAACGTACGGAGATCATCGCGATCGGGAACCCAAATACGGTTCAAGTATTAAAGTAAGCCATTAGGTTTCGATTCGAGCTAAAGTTCGACACCACATAACATTTCCTCGTACATGTTACCCTCGGTGACCGACACGTGTTGAGCTTCTAGGATACGATTTTGAATGTCGGTTTGAATTTGGACACAATGAAGCTTGACATAGTCCTTTCGAATCAAAGCGTCGGCTACAACATTCGCCTTGCTGGGATGGTAACGAATCTCGCAGTCATAGTCGTTAAGGAGTTCAACCCAACGTCGTTGCCTCATATTGAGTTCTTTTTGGTTGAAGATGTGTTGGAGACTTTTATGGTCGGTGAACACCACACATTTTGCGCCATAAAGGTAATGTCTCCAAATCTTCAATGCGAATACAACCGCACCCAATTCGAGGTCGTGCGTTGTATAATTCTTCTCATGGATCTTGAGTTGCTTTGAGGCGTAAGCGATCACCTTGCCTCGTTGCATGAGGACACAACCGAGACCCTGGTTGGAGGCATCACAGTAGACAACTAGATCATCATTCCCATCAGGGAGAGTCAAAATAGGAGCATTGCACAACTTTTTCTTGAGAGTTTGGAATGCTTCTTCTTGCTTTAGGCCCCATTCATAAAGTTTACCCTTGTGGGTCAGAGCAGTGAGAGGAACAACAATCTTAGAGAAATTTGAAATGAAACGATGATAATATCCCGCAAGACCAAGAAATAAACGAACTTCGGTGGGGGTCTTTGGGGCATTCCAATTCTTAACAACTTCGATCTTAGCAGGGTCAACATGAATTCCCTTTTCGTTGACGATATGACCCAGAAATTGAACCTCCTTTAGCCAAAATTCATATTTGGAGAATTTGGCATATAGTTGTTCTTTCCTCAAGAGGTCCAAAACCAATCTTAGGTGTTGCTCATGCTCAGCCTTAGTCCTGGAGTAGATTAAGATATCATCAATGAAGACGATCATGAATTTATCAAGGTATGGTTTGCACACACGATTCATGAGGTCCATGAAAACCGCGGGTGCATTGGTTAGCCCAAAATTCATGACCATGAACTCGTAGTGACCATACCTTGTTCGGAAGGCAGTCTTTGGAATATCTTCCTATTGTACACGGTGTTGGTGATAACCAGATCGAAGATCAATCTTCGAGAAGCAAGTAGAGCCTTGAAGTTGATCGAAGAGGTCATCAATCCTAGGCAAAGGATAACGGTTCTTGATGGTAAGCTTGTTGAGTTCGCGGTAGTCAATACACATGCTGAATGATCCATCCTTCTTCTTGACGAATAAGACGGGTGCACCCCACGTTGAATGACTTGGACGGATAAAGCCCTTGTCGGAGAGCTCTTGGAGTAGACTTGCAAGCTCTTGCATTTCAGAAGGTGCAAGATGATATGGAGCTCTAGCCACGAGGTTAGCTCCGGGCATAAGATCAATGCGAAATTCTACTTGTCGAACGGGTAGAAGACCAGATAGATCTTCGGGGAAAACTTCGGGAAAATCCCGGATGATGGGGATGTCTTGAATACTCTTCTCTTTGACATCCTTTTGAACAACATGGGCTAAGAAGGTCATGTACTTCTTTCGTAAGTACTTTTGAGCAGTAGTGCATGACATTAACCTGAGTCCTTTGCAAGGTTTTTCACCAAAAACTCTTAACGTTTCTCCAAACGGAAGGGGTATTCGGATGCACTTCTCAAAACAGATGACTTCGGCATGGTGATTTGACAGCCAATCCATGCCTATGATGATATCAAAACTTCCTAGTGGCATTGGCACAAAGTTGATTGGAAATGTATGATCATTAAGTTCTAGAGAGCAGTCGTGGATAATAGAGTCAATTGTAAGAGAATCACCATTTGCTACTTCGACGGTGAAGGTTTTCTCTAATTTGGATCGTGTTTTTGCAAGTAAGGGTTCAAAGTCAAGTGACACAAAACTTTTATCTGCACCGGTATCAAATAAAATGGAGGCATATTGACTATTAACAAGGAACGTACCGTTGACCACATCATTGTTGGCCTGAGCTTCATTGGCGTTTATGTTGAAAGCACGCCCACGAGCTCCGCCTTGTTTAGCATTGATGAACTTCGGGCACTGGTCACGGAAATGATTTGGGTTGCCACATTCATAACAAGCACGCCCAATTGCAATAGCGGGAACACTTTGATTAGCCACTTGTTGGTTGGTTCTGGTTGGTGGGTTAACTTGGTCTGTAAGTGCTTTGGCTCTACAAACATTGATCGTATGGCCATATTTCCCACAGTGGGTGCAAAGGCGACATGGGATGTTTTGGAGGTGGTGATAATTGCATGTGACACAGAGTGGGTAGATCCCCACATATGGCTTCTTAACTGGTGCTTGAGCCATGGGAGCAACTTGGTTAACAGGGATAGCAGGAGTGACTAAAGCAAAATTTCTAGCCTTTCTCTTCTTATTATTGTGGTAGGGTTCAGTTTTGGCTTCTTTGATGTGTGCAGGAGGGGTTGTGGTGTCGGGAACTTTGTTGGTGCCTTTTCCAGTCAGAGTCCTTGCTTTCACATGGTTGTCGGTTAAAGTAGCAGATAGGCGGATAGCATCTTCGAGTGTTGCGGGATTTCTCCCTAAGACAGTGTCCTGAATCTGCCTAGGTAATCCACCAATGTACTTCTCAATGTAGCGGGATAAAGGTGTGACCATATGGGGCACAAGGAGACTCAACTCATGGAACCGAGTTGTATAAGCTAGACTCTCACCACTGTCTTCGGCAAGATCCCAAAACTCAGCTTCCAGTTTCTTCACCTCATTCCGAGGACAGAACTCCTCGGTCATTAGTCTCTTAACCTCATCCCATGGTAAGGCCATTGCTACCTCCATGCCTCTAGTTCTCTTTTCCCCATTCCACCACGTGAGTGCCCGTTTTTGTAAGACGCATGTGGCATGACGAACACGAAGGTTATCAGGGCAGTCACTATTGAGGAAGGTGCCCTCAATACTTTCGAACCATTGAAGGAGTCCCGTAGCCCCTTCGGTACCATAGAACTTAAGAGGATTACATGAGTTGAAGTGTTTGAAGGTGCATTGTGATGGGTTGGCACCACCACCATTAGCTCCATGGTTACCATTTGTGGCACCGTTAACTTGAGTAAGTTGAGTTACAAGTTATGCAAGGATCGCAACAATGTCGGTGTTGTTGTTGGTCACGGTAGCATGATGGGGAGGCATTCTACAGATTTGCACAACACAAGAAAAGATGTAAGAACTTATGAAGATTGCTTGGATTTAAAAGGGTAAGATAACAAGTAAAATAGTTAATCATAGTTTGGATTGTACTCAAATAGTGATATAATCACTTGAATACTATGACACATTAAGGTTAATTAAACTCATATAATTTTCAAGGAGACATGCTTTAGCCTATAAGTAAACACTCATCCCGAGAATTCCCAGGAAAGCATACGGGTCCCTCGGTTGATTGGGATTAATACGAAATGCTTTCCTAGACAGAAAACCCAGAATACAGGTGTCACCCTTCTAGATTGCACGTGTCCTCAAATAATTAACAAAGTTTAAAAGCCTTAACAAGGAAATAAAGAAATTTTATAGATATAGATCCATGGAGTTTCCACATGCTAAGAAAGTGATGATAGAGAAATAGGTAATAAGGTTATGAGGCTTTAGGGTATAGGTAGGGATATTGTTCATTTAATTTATTATTTAAGTATAGTCTAATAAGTCATGAATTTTAACAAGTAAGGCATCAAAAATGTGATAATAACTAATCATAGTAAGCATGTAACACATAGCATGTAGCACTTATCACATAATCATGAAGCATGGCATAAGTGCGTGTCCTAAAGTTATAGTCTAGGTCAAGGGTGTCTAATAACCTAGTTCCCGATAACCAAGGCTCTGATACCAATCTGTCACACCCCAACCGACGGCGGAATACGTCGGGGCGGGACATGTAGACTGTTCATGAGCACAAGGTTGACTAGATTTCAATAATTTAATCATCAAATTTCATTTCAAACGATTCAAACACAAACAAATTCAAACAAGTACATAATTGAAATACATAATATTCTGTATTTAAATTTAACTAAGTCCAAAGCCTATGTGTTGCATTTCTTGATCAAACTCGCATATTTGCACCTGAAACATGAATAAAATAAAGTCAACTAAAAAGTTGGTGAGCATACACAGGTTTATACATAGATAGTGTGTAGATATAAATAATCAAATCCTTACATAACATGATAAAATAAGGCATTTATGGGGAGCAGCTATTGTGTAACCAAAGTACAATCAAACCTTTGTAACTAGCATGCAAATTGTGTTGTCGGTAACAATCACCCCAATCTGGGTGGGTTCGTCAGACTCAATAGATCTATCATTGTTAACCGTCGGCTTGAATAGTTAATGATTGCACATAAATTGCACACAAAAGTTAACACACCTAGCACTCAAACATAAACCTCAAATTTGTACACATGAATGTAAAGAGGATTTGTATTTGTGTAGTTTGTGTAAATGTAAGCAATTGTTTGTAGAGAGTTCATGTTTCACCCCAAAAAGTGTAAAAGACTAAAAGGGGCTATGTAATACTCACATGATTCGAAGGTGTAGCTAGCACGTGAGACTAGGTAGTAAAATGATCCTTGCAACTCACCACGTTAACCTAGTGTGTAATGTATATTGAATTAATAGTGGGTACAATAGTCTATGTCTAAGTCTAGGATTGAATTGGATGTGTGTATCAAGAGTTGGAGTTGTAGTTGTTAGTGGTTCATACTTGAATGAGGTGCTTTATAAAATGAGAAATTTAAATGAATAGTCTTAGAATACTTAGATTAGGGTTTGAATAACTAAATAAATTAAATAATTATTATTTAGTAATTTAGTTATAAAATTAGTGTGTGAATTATCTTAAATATAAATTAAATAAGTAATTTTGCTTTATTTATTTATTTATAAATATGTGTAAGAATAATATTCATTTATAAGGATGTGTAAAATGGAGTTGTGTAAATAATATTTATGTGTAGAGTTAAATATACATTTACTTTTATAATAAATAACTTTTATTTATTTATTTACCATTTAGAAATAAATATATTTGATCGTTTTAAATAAAGTTAATATTTTATAAAATCAATTGTTTTTATTTGGAAATTAATTTAAATATTTAGATTTTTGCATTAAATATTTAATGTACAAATGTTTTAGTTATAACTTCATAATAAAATGAATTTATATTGAAAATTTATAAATATGATTTCATTGTGTTAAAAAAATATAATTAAAATTTTTAAAACTTTGTATAAAGTGTTTATAAAAATTGTCACCAAATTTTATAAATAATTTACTCAAAATAAATACATAATTTAAATTGAGTATTCAATAAATTATTTTATAAAAATAGAGATTTTTATTCGAAAATTGTAAAACTGGTTTCATTTTGTTCTAATAATTGTAAAGTTTATAAAAAAAAATTATAATTTTTGGAGCCTTAAAAACGGTTTTAAAAAATTAAACAGACCACAGGGACTCGAACCCGGGTCTGTGCTGGGTGCGCCGGACGAACAAACCATTGGACCAGGAGGCGGGTCCGGTGATTGAATTGGATTCTGAAACGTTTTAACCTGCGACTGAGTTGGGTCCGGGTTTGGGTTTTTAAACGAGGTGTAAAAAGCCGGACAATCATGCGGGCCGTGGGTTTCGAACCCACACCACCGGGTCAGATGGTGCGTGGTCTTAACCAGTCGGACTAGGTGGTTCGCTGATTATAATAGGAATACAAAAATTTAAATACTAAAATTAAATTCATCAAATCCCCAAATCAGAAAACGCAAGAACACGGCACGAACTCAAGTCGCAATTGAGTTCGATGCGTAATATGAACGTGAATTGATAAGGGGCTTTTGACGAGCACTGAAAAACGAATCGCATGATGTAAGAACCTACTTGATTGGTTTGGGCACGAATGCAGACAGCTACGATTTTTCTCCGACTGTTCTTCGTGATCGATAGGACTCTAGAGATGAAATGCCGGTTCGCTTGAGGTTGGGAGAGTTTGTGTGGTGGTATACGCGAGTGGGAGAGAGGTTTAATTTGATTAATTTTGTGAGTAATGGAAAATTCGATTTCAATCTTAGTCCGCAACGGTTATGGTGACTGATTACGCGTAAATCCATCGAATCGGGAATGAATTGGGTCTGATAATAGTCCAGGTACACTCGAGGTTGACTGGTGAATGATTTCTGGGATTAATTACGCGTCATTTACACGAATTAAACATAAATTGATACGGTTTGACTTTCAGGAGTCAAATTCGTTTGAATTTGAATTATGCCCGCTTAATCAGTTGAATTGGATTGATGTTTGGGCCGGGACTTGGTCGATTCTCGTTTGGGTAAACATGTGGAGTCTCACTCAACAATAATCCGTCAATGGGCGCCTTGAATTGTCACGGTTTGGGCTTTTTGACTTTTGAAAGTCAACGGAGTCCAAGAAAAGTCAAAATTGACGTTTTAGAAGTCAAAATTGAGTGTAGGGTTCCTATTTAGGGTTTAAATGGTTTGGGGTTCAAGCAAACGAGTAATAAATGCATCTGTGTATGTATGTATTTGTTTGGTATTTACATAAATATATCCGTATATATATTTGATTTTAATAATGTATACCCATGTAAAACCTGTGAATTTGTATTGTAATCTAGGGTTTGATTGTTGGTACGAATAGAATAAACCAGTGTAATAGATTTTGGAATTAAATGCGTTACATTGAATTGGAAATAAAGATAATAATATCAGAAATGTTACAAGTTTTACACGAGTATACATTATTAGAATCCTATATGTATGTATATATTTATGTAAATATCAAACAAATACATACTCACATATATAGTTTTATCCAATTAACAAGGAATTACTCGTTTGCTTGAACTCCATTTGAATCTTAATTTGAACCCCACACTCTCAAATTTTGACTTTGAAACCTCAATTTTGACTTTCCTTGATCCGGTTGACTTTCAAAAGTCAAAGTGGCCAAACCGTGATAATCCAAGGCTGCCATCGATGGATTATTGTTTGAGTTGGACTCCACATGTTTACCCAAACAAGAATCGACCAAGTCCCGGCCCAAACATCAAGCAAATTCAACCGATTACGCGGTCAATTCAAATTCAAAAGAATTTGACTTTGCATAGTCAAACCCGTATCAATCTCCGATCGATTTGTGTAATTGACGCGTATTGGATCCCGCAAATCACGCGCAGACCAGACCCTCATGTATTCAACACCTTAACATGACTCAATTCATCCCCAAATTAATCGAATTAACGAGTAATCAGCCCCACGACTGTTACGGTCAAATCAAAACCCAATCGTGTAATTTAGATTAAATCAATTCAATGACACACACACCTTTGCCTGGTCCTTTACAACCTTTCTGAACCGATAATCACCTCTCATTTTCGTCTCTGGAATCCTGCCGATCAGGAAGAACAATCGAAGCAAACCTGTAGCCACCCGCATTCGTGCCCAAACCAAATCAGGTGAGATTACACTCGTTCGATTCGTTTTTGAATCCTTGTCAAAAGCCCTATACCAATTCGTGTTAACAAAACTAATCGCGACCGATTGGGGCTAGGGTTCATGGCGGGTTGGATCGGATTTGAATTTTGGTTTGTTTAATATCATGTTTTAATAAATTAGGATCCGTAATTATTCAGTGAAACCACCTAGTCTGGCCGGCAAGTCACTGCGCCGTCGAACCAGGTGGCGTGGGTTCGAAACCCACAAACACCGGACCTTTTTGCGAAAGCCTCAAACCCAAACCCGGTTCCCATGTAGACCCGTGTTAATACATTTAGGAACCATTCTATTACACGGGAGTGTCCCCTGGTATAGTGGTGCTTGCGCACTATCCATACAGAAACCACCCGGGTTCGAACCGGGTGGTCTGTGTTATTTTTTAAAAGCAGTTTTAAAACTCCAAAAATTTTATAAAAAAATATTTTTATAAACCTTGCAATATTTATAACAGAATAAAACCATAATTTTTAATTTTCAATATAAATTCAGATTTATTTCGAATTTAATTGTTAAACTTGTATATTAAATTTTTAAAACAAAAATTCAAATATTCAAATTAAATTCCAAATTAAAACAATTGATTTTATAAAATTTATAAAATATTAACTTTATTTAAAACGATCAAATATTTATTTCTAAATGATAAATAAATAAATAAAAGTTATTTATTATAACGTGCAAAGTTAAATGCATAACCCTACACATAGATATTATTTACACAACCCCGTGTTTACGCATCTTTATAAATAAAGAAATGATGTAAAAATTGTTTATTAAATTTATATTTAATATAATACGCCCGCTATTTTTTTCATATATAGCTAAATGGTTAAATTACATGCCTTTATAAATAAATAAATAAAGTAACAATTATTTATTTAATTCATATTTAAACAAAATTGGTTATTTAGGCCATACTTAAATAAACCGAATAATTACATTGGTTTGTAACTAGAATAATTAAATAATAATTTGGTTTAATTATTCAAATCCAAACCCTAATTTAAAAATATTTTAAACTATTCATTTCAAATTGTTTTCATTTTATTCAACACCTACACAACCTTTTTTCATAATTCGACATGAACTCATTATATAATTCCTTATACTCACATCCATTAAAACCCTAGACTTTGATTTAGACATTTTATTAATTCATGTTCACACGCAATACACTTTAGGTTAACGTTGTGCGTTACAATTATCACGTTACTACCTAGTCTCTCGTGTTAGCTACACCTTTGAAACAAGTGAGTATTATATAGCTCCTTTTACTCTTTTACACTTTTTGGGGTGAATCATGAACTCTATGCAAACAATTGCTTACATTTACACAAACTACACAAACACAAATCCTCTTTACATTCATGTGTGCAAATTTGAGTTTTATGTTTGAGTGCTAGGTGTGTTAACTTTTGTGTGCAATTTATGTGCAATCATTTACTATTCAAGCCGATGGTTAACATTGATAGATCTATTGAGTCTGACAAACCCACCCAGATTGGGGTGATTGTTACCGACAACACAATTTGCATGCTAGTTACAAAGGTTTGATTGTACTTTGGTTACACAATAGTTGCTCCCCATAAATGCCTTATTTTATCATGTTATGTAAGGATTTGACTATTTACATCTATACATTATTTATGATTAAACCTGTGTATGCTCACCAACTTATTAGTTGACCTTATTTTATTCATGTTTCAGGTGCTAATGTGTGATTTTGATCAAGAATTACTACACATAAGTTTTGGACCTAGTTAATTTTAAATAAAGGATTATGTATTTCATATTATGTACTTGGTTTGATTTTGTTTTGTCTTGAATGTTTGAAATGAATTTAAATGATTAATATATTTCAATTAATTCATCCTTGTGCTCATGAACAGTCTACACGTCCCGCCGTCGGTCGGGGTGTGACAGATTGGTATCAGAGCCTTGGTTATGGGGAACTAGGTTATTAGACACCCTTGACCTAGACTATAACTTTAGGACACCCACTTATGTCATGCTTCATGATTATATGATACGTGCTACATGCTATGTGTTACATGCTTACTATGATTAGATATTATTTCATTTTGATGCTTTACTTGTTAAAATTCATGACTTGTTAGACTATACTTAAATAATAACTTAAACAAACAATAACTCCACCTATACCCTAAAGCCTCATAACCTTCTTACCTATTACTCTATCATTATCTTCTTAGCTTGTGGAAACTTCATGGATCTAAATCCATAAAAATTTCTTTATTCCCTCGTTAAGGTTTGTAAACTTTGTTAATTATTTGAGGACACGTGCAATCTGGAAGGGTGACACCTGTACTCTGGGTTTTCTGTCTAGGAAAGCATTTCGTATAGATCCCAATCAACCGAGGGACCCGTATGCTTTCCTGGGAATTCCCGGGATGAGTGTTTACTTATAGGCTAAAGCATGTCTCCTTGAAAATTATATGAGTTTAATTATCCTTAATGTGTCATAGTATTCAAGTGATCATATCACTATTTGCGTACAATCCAAAGTATGATTAACTATTTTATTTGCTATCTTATCCTTTTAAATCCAAGCAACTTTCATAAGTTCTTACATCTTTTCTTGTGTTGTGCAAATCTGTAGAATGCCTCCATGTCGTGCTACCGTGACCAACAACAACACCGACATTGCTGCTATCCTTGCACAACTTGTAACTCAACTCACTTAAGCTAATGGTGCCACAAATGGTAACCATGGAACTAATGGTGGTAGCGGTGCTAACCCATCACAATGCACCTTCAAACACTACAACTCATGCACTCCTCTAAAATTCTATGATACCAAGGGAGCCACAGGACTCCTTCAATGGTTCGAAAGTATTGAGGGCACCTTCCTCAATAGTGACTACCCCGATAACCTTCGTGTTCGTCATGCCACAAGTGTCTTTCAAAAACGGGCACTCACGTGGTGGAATGGGGAAAAGAGAACTAGAGGCATTGAGGTAGCAATGGCCTTACCATGGGATGAGGTTAAGAAACTAATGACTGAAGAGTTCTGCCATCGGAATGAGGTGAAGAAACTGGAAGCTGAGTTTTGGGATCTTGCCCAAGATAGTGGTGAGAGTCTGGCTTATACTACTCAGTTCCATGAGTTGAGTCTCCTTCTGCCCATATGGTCACACCTTTATCCCGCTGCATTGAGAAGTACATTAGGGGATTACCTAGGCAGATTCAGGATATTGTCTTAGGGAGAAATCCTGCAACACTCGAAGATGCTATCCGCCTATCTGCTACTTTAACCGACAACCATGTGAAAGCAGGGACTCTGACTAGAAAATGCACCAAGAAAGTTCCCGACACCACAACCCATCCTGCACACATCAAAGAATCCAAAACTGAACCATATCACAATAATAAGAAAAGAAAGGCTAGAAATTTTGCTGTGGTCACTCCTGCCATCCCTGTTAACCAAGTTGCTCCCATGGCTCAAGCACCAATCAAGAAGCCATATGTGGGGATCTACCCACTCTGTACCACATGCAATTATCACCATCTCCAACACATTCCCTGTCGCCTTTGCACTCACTGTGGGAAATATGGCGATACGGTCAATGTTTGTAGAGCCAAAGCACTTGCAGGCCAAGTCAACCCACCAACCCGAACCAACCAACAAGTGACTAATCAAGGTGTTCCTGCTATTGCTAATGGGCGTGCTTGTTTTGAATGTGGCAACCCAAATCATTTCCATGACCAGTGCCCGAAGTTCATCAATGCTAGACAAGGCGGAGCTCGTGGGCGTGCTTTCAACATAAACGCCAATGAAGCTCAGGCCAACAATGATGTGGTCAACGGTACGTTCCTTGTTAATAGTCAATATCCCTCCATTTTATTTGATACCGGTGCAGATAAAATTTTTGTGTCAGTTATCTTTGAACCCTTGCAAAAACACGATCTAAATTAGTGAAAACCTTCACTGTCAAAGTAGCAAATGGTGATTCTCTTGCAATTGACTCCGTTATCCACGACTGCTCTCTAGAACTTAATGATCATACATTTCCAATCAACCTTGTGCCAATGCCACTAGGAAGTTTTGATATCATCATTGGCATGGATTGGCATTCAAATCACCATGTCGAAGTCATTTGTTTTAAGAAGTGGATCCGAATACCCCTTTCGTCGGGAGAAACATTAAGAGTCTTTGGTGAAAAGCCTTGCAAAGGACTCAAGTTAATGTCATGCACTACGCTCAAAAGTACTTACAAAAGAAGTACGTAGCCTTCTTAGCCCATATTGTTCAAAAAGATGTCAAAGAGAAGAGTATTCAAGACATCCCCATCATCCGGGTCTTTCCTGAAGTATTCCTCGAAGATCTATATGGCCTTCCACCCGTTCGAAAAGTAGAATTTCGCATTGACCTTGTACCCGAAGCTAACCCCGTGGCTAGAGCACCTTACCGTCTTGCATCTTCTGAAATGCAAGAACTTGCAAGTCAACTCCAAGAGCTCTCCGACAAGTGCTTCATCCGTTCAAGTCACTCACCGTGGGGTGCATCCGTCTTATTTGTCAAGAAGAAGGATGGATCATTCCGTATGTACATTGACTACCGCGAGCTCAACAAGCTTACCATCAAAAACCGGTATCCCTTGCCTAGAATTGATTATCTCTTTGATCAACTTCAAGGTTCTACTTGCTTCTCGAAGATTGATCTTCGATCTAGTTATCACCAACTCCGTGTACAAGATGAAGATATTCCAAAGACTGCCTTCCGATCAAGGTATGGTCACTACGAGTTCATGGTCATGCCTTTTGGGCTAACCACTGCACCCGCGGTTTTCATGGACCTCATGAATCGTGTGTGCAAACCGTACATTGATAAATTCGTGATCGTCTTCATTGATGATATATTAATCTACTCCCAGACTAAGGCCGATCATGAGCAACACCTAAGATTTGTTTTGGACCTCTTGAGGAAGGAACAACTATATTCCAAATTCTCCAAATGTGAATTTTGGCTAAAGGAGGTTCAATTTCTTGGTCATATCATCAACAAAAAGGGAATTCATGTTGACCCTGCTAAGATCGAAGTTGTTAAGAATTGGAATGCCCTTAAGACCCCCGCCGAAGTTCGTTCATTTCTTGGTCTTGCGGGATATTATCATCGTTTCATTTCAAATTTCTCTAAGATTGTTGTTCCTCTCACCGCTTTGACTCACAAGGGTAAACCTTATGAATGGGGATCAAAGCAAGAAGAGGGTTTCCAAACTCTCAAGCAAAAGTTGTGCAATGCTCCTATCTTGACTCTCCCTGATGGGAATGATGATCTAATTGTCTACTGTGATGCCTCCAACCAAGGTCTCGGTTGTGTCCTCATGCAACGAGGCAAAGTAATCGCTTATGCATCAAGGCAACTCAAGATTCATGAGAAGAATTATACAACGCACGACCTCGAATTGGGTGCGGTCGTATTCGCATTGAAGATTTGGAGACATTAACTCTATGGCACAAAATGTGTGGTGTTCACCGACCACAAAAGTCTCCAACACATCTTCAACCAAAAAGAACTCAATATGAGGCAACGACAATGGGTTGAACTCCTTAACGACTATGACTGCGAGATTCGTTACCATCCCGACAAAGCAAATGTTGTAGCCGACGCTTTGAGTTGAAAGGACCATGTCATGCTTCATTGTGTCCAAATTCAAACCGACATGCAAAATCATATCCTAGAAGCTCAACACGTCTCGCTCACCGAGGGTAACATGTACGAGGAAATGTCATGTGGTGTTGAACTTCAGCTTGAATCAAAACCCAATGGCTTACTTTATTACTTGAACCGTATTTGGGTTCCCAATCGGGTTGATCTACGTGCATTTCTCATGAACGAGGCCCACAAGACTTGTTATTCTATTCATCCTGGTGCGGATAAAATGTACCAAGATCTTCGCCAACAATATTGGTGGCCCGGTATGAAGAAAGATGTTGCTCTCTATGTTTCCAAATGTCTAACTTGCTCCAAAGTCAAAGCCGAACACCAATGTCCTTCCGGTTTACTTGAACAACCGGAAATTCGAGTGTGGAAATGGGAGAACTTAGCTATGGATTTCATTACCAAACTCCCTCGCACCTCAAGTGGTTATGATAGCATCTGGGTGATTATTGACCGCCTCACCAAATCTGCTCATTTCTTGCCTATCCATGAAGACTATCGGGTTGAGAAATTGGCCCGAATTTACATTGACGAAGTTGTGAGCCCTCACGGTGTTCCCTTAAACTTAATCTTCGATATAGATGCTCGGTTCACCTCCCTTTTTTGGCAATCTCTCCAAACTGCTCTTGGTACACGATTGGATTTGAGTACGGCTTACCATCCTCAAACTGATGGTCAGACCGAGCGTACAATTAAAACTCTTGAGGACATGCTTAGAGCAAGCATTATTGACTTTGGTGGTAATTGGGATTCACATCTATCCCTAATTGAGTTCTCTTACAATAATAGCTACCACACAAGTATCAACATGGATCCATTTGAAGCTCTCTATGGTCGTAAGTGTCGTTCTCCTATCTGTTGGAACGAGATTGGTGACGCACAAATCACCAGTCCCGAGCTAATTCAAGAAACATCCGACAAGATTATCGAAATCCGTGACAACATTTGAGTAGCGAGGAGTCGGCAAAAGAGTTATGCCGACAAACGATGAAAACCCTTGGAATTCCAAGTCGGTGACCTGGTTCTTCTAAAGGTATCTCCGTGGAAGGGTGTGATCCATTTTGGAAAGAAAGGCAAGTTAGCACCTCGCAATGTGGGTCCATTCAAGATCCTTGAAAGGATTGGAAAAGTGGCTTACAAACTCGAGTTACCTCCATCACATGGCAATGTGCATCCTATAGTTCATGTGTCTAATCTAAAGAAATGCCTTGCTGATGAGAATCTCCATATACCTCTTGACGACGTGCGCATTGACGAAACGATGCACTTCGTTGAGAGACGGGTAGAAATCATGGATCGTGAGATCAAGCAGCTCAAGCGAAGCCGTATCCCCATTGTCAAAGTTCGCTGGGAATCAAAACGTGGTCCTGAGTTTACTTGGGAACGAGAGGACCAAATGAAGCTCAAGTACCCCCACCTCTTTGCTGATGCAGTCGCCCCAACTAGCTAAATTTAGGGTCGAAATTCCCTCAACATGGGGATACTGTAACATTTCTGATTTTACTATCTTTATTTTCAATTCAATGTTTCAATTCCAAAATTTAGTACACTGGTTTAATCTATTCGTACCAACAATTAAACACTAGGTTCCAATGCAAATTCACGAGTTTTACACGAGTATACATTATTAGAATCCTATATATATGGATATATTTATGTAAATATCAAACAAATACATACTCACATATATACTTTTATCCAATTAACAAAGAATTACTCGTTTGCTTGAACCCCAAACCATTTGAACCTTAATTTGGAACCCCACACTCTAAAATTTTGACTTTGAAACCTCAATTTTGACTTTCCTTGATCCGGTTGATTTTCAAAAGTCAAAGTGGCCAAACCATGATAATCCAAGGCTTCCATCGATGGCTTATTGTTTGAGTTGGACTCCACATGTTTACCCAAACAAGAATCGACCAAGTCCCGGCCCAAACATCAAGCAAATTCAACCGATTACGTGGTCAATTCAAATTCAAAAGAATTTGACTTAGCATAGTCAAACCCGTATAAATCTTCTATCGATTTGTGTAATTGACGTGTATTGGATCCCTTAAATAACGCGCAGACCAGTCCCTCATGTATTCAAAACCTTAACACGACTCGATTCATTCCCAATTAATCGAATTAACGCATAATCAGCCCCACGACTGTTACGGTCAAATCGAAACCCAATCGTGTAATTTATATGAAATCATTTCAATTAAACGACACACACACCTTCGCCCACATTCGTGCCTAAACCAAATCAGGTGAGATTACACTCGTTCGATTCGTTTTTGAATCCTTGTCAAAATCCCTATACCAATTCGTGTTAACAAAACTAATCGCGACCGATTGGGGCTAGGGTTCATGGCGGGTTGGATAGGATTTTAATTTTGGCTTGTATAATATCATGTTTTAATAAACTAGGATCCGTAATTATTCAGTGAAACCACCTAGTCCGGCCGGCAAGTCACTGCGCCGCCAAACCAGTTGGCGTGGGTTCGAAACCCACAAACACCGGACCTTTTTGCGAAAGCCACAAACCCAAACGCGGTTCCCATGTAGACCCGTGCTAATACATTTAGGAACCATTCTATTACACGGGAGTGTCCCCTGGTCTAGTGGTGCTAGCACGCTCTCCATACAGAAACCACCCGGGTTCGAACCGGGTGGTCTGCGTTATTTTTTTAAAAGCAGTTTTAAAACTCCAAAAATTTTATAAAAAAATATTTTTATAAACCTTGCAATATTTATAACAGAATAAAAGTAGAATTTTTAATTTTCAATATAAATTCAGATTTATTTCGAATTTAATTGTTAAACTTGTATATTAAATTTTTAAAACAAAAATTCAAATATTCAAATTAATTTCCAAATAAAAACAATTGATTTTACAAAATTTATAAAATATTAACTTTATTTAAAACGTTCAAATATTTATTTATAAATGATAAATAAATAAATAATAGTTATTTATTATAACGTGCAAAGTTAAATGTATAACCCTACACATAGATATTATTTACACAACCCCGTGTTTACGCATCTTTATAAATAAAGAAATGATGTAAAAATTATTCATTAAATTTATATTTAATATAATACGCCCGCTATTTTTTTCATATATAGCTAAATGATTAAATTACATGCCTTTATAAATAAATAAAGTAACAATTATTTATTTAATTCATATTTAAACAAAATTGGATATTTAGGCGATACTTAAATAAACCAAATAATTACATTGGTTTGTAACTAGAATACTTAAATAATAATTTGGTTTAATTATTCAAATCCAAACCCTAATTTAAAAATATTTTAAACTATTCATTTCAAATTGTTTTCATTTTATTCAACACCTACACAACCTTTTTTCATAATTCGACATGAACTCATTATATAATTCCTTATACTCACATCCATTAAAACCCTAGACTTTGATTTAGACATTTTATTAATTCATGTTCACACGCAATACACTTTAGGTTAACGTTGTGCGTTACAAGGATCACGTTACTACCTAGTCTCTCGTGTTAGCTACACCTTTGAAACAAGTGAGTAATACATAGCCCCTTTTACCCTTTTACACTTTTTGGGGTGAATCATGAACTCTATACAAACAGTTGCTTACATTTACACAAACTACACAAACACAAATCCTCTTTACATTCATGTGTGCAAATTTGAGCTTTATGTTTGAGTGCTAGGTGTGCTAACTTTTGTGTGCAATTTATGTGCAATCATTAACTATTCAAGCCGATGGTTAACAATTATAGATCTATTGAGTCTGACAAACCCACCCAGATTGGGATGATTGTTACCGACAACACAATTTGCATGCTAGTTACAAAGGTTTGATTGTACTTCGGTTACACAATCGTTGCTCCCCTTAAATTCCTTATTTTATCATGTTAGGTAAGGATTTGACTATTTACATCTATACACTATTTATGATTAAACCTGTGTATGTTCACCAACTTTTTAGTTGACCTTATTTTATTCATGTTTCAGGTGCTAATGTGTGATTTTGATAAAGACTTGCTACACATAAGTTTTGGACCTAGTTAATTTTAAATAAAGGATTATGTATTTCATATTATGTACTTGGTTTGATTTTGTTTTGTCTTGAATGTTTGAAATGAATTTAAATGATTAATATATTTCAATTTAGTCAACCTTGTGCTCATGAACAGTCTACACGTCCCGCCCCGACGTTTCCGCCGTCGGTTGGGGTGTGACATATCAAGGAACTCAAAGCTCATCTGATTACTAATATCATTGGGAATTTGCGTGATGGAGTGCAAACGCGTTCTATTATTGACAACACTTGCTTGTATACAGGTTTTAAGGATACTGGTGTTTTTTATGTATGCTCACATTCCTGTTTTATTTCTCAGGTCGAACCAAAGAATGTTGAAATGGCGTTACGTGATAACAAATGGATATAGGCCATGCTGGAAGAACTTGCTCAGTTTGACAAACTCAAATTTTAGAATCTTGTAGATCTTCCAAAGGTTGTGTATCCAATTGGTATGAAGTGGGTGTTTAAATCCAAGAAAGACGATCAAGGTCTTGTGGGGAGAAATAAGGCAAGATTAGTTGTACAAGGTTTCAATCAATAAGAGGGAATTGATAACACCGAGGTTTATGCTCCTGTTGCTAGGCTTGAAGCTATACGGCTGTTTATTTCTTTTGCTTCATACAAAGGATTTAAGGTGTTTCAATTAGATGTAAAAAATGCTTTCTTATATGGTAAAGTCAAGGAGGAAGTTTATGTGTGTCAGCCGCCGGGGTTTGAAGATCCACTTAATCCGTCTAAAGTTTTCAAGGTTGATAAAGCTCTCTATGGTCTTTATCAAGCTCCTCGAGCGTGGTATGAAACGTTGTCTACACATCTAATGGATAATGATTTTGTTCGTGGACATATTGACTCGACTTTATTCATTAAGAAAGCAGGGGGAGAATATCTACTGGTACAGATATATGTAGATGATATTATTTTTGGCTCTACAATTGAAGGGTTGTGCAAAGAGTTTGAGAGTATTATGAAATCGAAGTTTGAGATGTCAGCTATGGGAGAGTAATCATTTTTCCTAGGTCTTCAAGTTAATCAGAAGGAAGATGGTTTCTTTATTCATCAATCCAAGTATGTAAAGGACATCTTGAGCCGGTTCAAGATGGAGGACTGCACCCCATAGATACTCCGATTCCGATCAATCATAAATTGAATTCTGACCCGTATGGAAAAGAAGTTGATTGTCGACTCTACCGTGCAATGATTGGATCTCTCATGTACTTAACCGCTTCAAGGCTAGACATAATGTTCGCTGTGTGTATTTGTTCCATGTTCCAAGAAAAACCCAAAGAGTCTCATTTGATTGCAGTAAAGAGAATCTTTCATTATCTGAAAGGAAAACAATGATTGGGACTATGGTTTCCACATGGTTCTAACTTTGAATTCAATGCATACACTGATTCTGATTTTGGGGGTTGTTGTTTGGACAGGAAATCTACTACAGGTGGTTGCCAGTTCTTGGGTAATCGTCTAGTTTCCTGGCAATGCAAAAAGCAAACTACGGTCTCCATTTCAAAAAGTGAAGCAAAATACATTGCTGATGCAAGTTGTTGTTCACAGATCTTGTGGATCCAACAGCAAATAAGAGACTACGGTTTGAATTTTACAGGAACCCCCATGTTTATTGATAATAATGCTACACTGTCTATAACAAATAATCCTGTTAAGCACAGTAAAACCAAGCACATTGAAATTAGATATAATTTTATTCATGATTGTGCAGATAAAAAGTTGATTGAGCTGGTGAAGGTGCATACAGATGATAATTTTGCTAATCTTTTTACCAAGGCATTTGATAGTACCAGGTTTGAATTTATGATCAAAATGATAGGTATGATCAATCCCGAATAAAAATTTTTCAAAAAAAAATTTTCATTGGAGATTTTGTTTTAAATTTCTTTTATTGCTTTATTACATTTCTGCTTTTTAAATTTCAGTCAAAAATTGTTATTTATAAAAATTCAAAACAAAATGAAAAAAATAAAATTGACATCATTTGAAGTTAGAGAAGAAATGATAGTACATCAGTAAATGGTTCATTACACATGAACATAGTAGACCTTTGATATATGATAGTTTAAAGTAAATTGATTTGATCTAACTTTCAAAGTCTGCATGAATAAGAAATGATAGTGTTTTAAATGCTCTAATCTTGATAATATGTTTTAATTTGAATATGAGTTTGAAACTTGAATTGTCAATAGACTAGAAGCGTTTTTGAACCAATAGTAGTGTGAAAATTAAATATGATATGATTACATCTGTAATTTGAATCCATTATATGCATGGGTGTGTGTGTAAAAGATCATTATCAGATATAGAATATATGGTTTTAAGAATTTCATGAGACTAATATCGAATTATGTCATTAGCACAATCTCTTTTAGTTCACTTCACTTCCCATGCCCCGAAAAACATGCAATGTGTTGCTGAACTAAGATATGTTTCTGACATCATCTGTTAGAACATATATTCACCCTTGGATCAGTTAGATACATCATCTATTCTGATTTCATTGAAATTTATCCATATAATAGTTGGATCCTCCTACCTGAAATTTATCTATTCTCATTATAAAGCCAATTCATTAGAATCTTTTGATTCTAAATCATCCTGATTCTTATATCCTTTGGGATCTGCTATTCTATACTTGTGCTAATAGAGATAATTTCATCTTGGAGATTGATCTAATCTTGGAATAAACTATGTATGTCTTGAAGATAATGCAAATTTAAATTTTTGTTGCCATATATGTGGGGTACACAATGTTTTTCATCTAAATGGTACTAACTCACATGAATTTGGAAGGAAAAAAATGCTTATAGTTTCAAATTATATAATATTGACAACTTAAGAATTCATGCTTTGTATTACAAATTCGGAATGAAAAATTGAGCATTTCATGACCTGATCTTGTTTACTTTGAAATTTATCGCCTATCATTTCAAGTAATATTCAAATTGATTGCAAAAATTACATAAGATGAAAAAGATTTGAGTTACATAAGAATGAGTTTGATTGTTTCATATCATTTTTTTGTGCATTTCATAGGTTACCCATAGTTGATAATAGATTGTGTGATGAATTACTCATATACTGATATGATCTTCTTGTTTATGATGTTAATCCAAAAATATGTGTTTCAGTTTGCTTAGATAAAAACCAAAAATATGCGATTCCGTTTGTACAGATAAAATCCAAAAATATTTTGTTTCTATCTTCCATGAAAATTTTATTTTTTTATTAATATGATTCGGGATTGGATCGGATACATGCTACAGATGGAAGTTCACAAGAATGTGACGTGGTGAAAGTGAAGAAATTGTTCATGGCAAAGGTTTGGAGCGAGTTTAATATGTTCGCTTGTTTCTGATTAAGCGAACTTAATATGTTCGCCTGGGCTTGTAAAGCGAACTTAACAAGTTCGCCTAATGAAGCGAACTTAATTGTGATTAAATATTTTGTTAAGGCGAACTTATCCTTATTATCTTATTTCACTGTGGGAGAGAACTTATTGAGCGAACTTACGGGTTTTTTAGCGAACTTGTGAAATTCTGAACTAGGGTTTTCGATTTGAAATTTTCGTGTTTCTCTCTGGATAGGATTTGAATTGCGAATCTTTCTAAGGTAATTTCAGGGTTTTTTATCCGTTAAATCGATGGAAATTTGATCCTTTGACCCTGTGTTCATCATTTTTTGACAGTCGGTCTGAGATTGATCTGACATGGTGTCTTTTCATGGTTAAAACTTAAAATTGACGCTTAATATTGTTTCGTGGTTGAGTATCGTTGATTATGATATGTTTAATTTGAAAAATTTTGACGATTTGGACATTTTGGATATCTGCTGTAGAATTTGTATCGACAAAATGGTTCAGGCGAACTTGTTCAAGCGAACTTGTTTAGGCAAACTTATTATGTTCGCCTCTTGAAACACTAAGCGAACTTATTAAGTTCGCCTAAGTGCTAAGCAGTGTTTGGACTTGTGATTTTTTTTGTGTGTCAATTTTTTTGTGAAATTTTTTTTATGATTTTTTTTCTTTTGTTTGTTATATGACTAATGGGTGTTCTTTGTCCAATAATCTTACATATGGCTCGTCGTGTTGCGTACAAACATAATCAAGTGGCGTTGTTAGATCCAAATATGTCTGAAGCTGTTAATTTCCAAGGAATTATCAACTTCCTGAATCGTTCACGTTTGCATGTGGCCTTATCTGCAAATCCGTACATTAGCCTACCGTATATACAACAATTCTGGGATACTGTACATCAAGACACAGATGTTGAACCTCACGTACTTCGTGCTACGGTGAATAATACAGAGGTAGCTATTTTAGTGGACACTATTCGTGCTGTTTTGGCATTGGGAGGTGCTAATGAAGATCCTATGTCTTATCCTGGAACACTGATTATGGGATGTTTTCAGAGGATGGGTTACAGAGGCAGACCAAATGATACTCAAGCACGAAAAGGTGGTTTAGTTGAAGAATGGAGGTATTTTATGCACGTAATCATCCAATGTTTGTCTCCAAGAAAGGCTGGTACTGATGGTTTGAAGAGTGCATTACAAGCTGCAATGGTTGCATTGACCCTGAACAAACGGTTTAATTTTGCTTTATATATCTGCCGTGAGTTGGTCATGCAAATCAATCCTCCAGAAGTTCAAGGGTTTCTTATGTACCCTAGGTTCTTGCAAATGATGCTGAATCATTTAATTCCAGATTTACCACAGCATCCAATCCGTTTGACCTTGACTCCTATGTCCAAAAGAATCTTTACTAATTGTACTAAGGTTAAACAACAAAATGTTGCTTTGATTCTTGTTCTGACTCCTTTGTTTGGTCAGTTAATCAATCTTGATTATGTTGAACCACCTAATGATAATTGTTTTCATCCTGAGGAGTTAGTTCAAGGCCAAGTCCAGAATCAAGTACAATAACCACAACAACCGCAACAAGTTCAAGCTCAACAACAACAACAACAAGTTCCTATTCAACAACAACAAGTTCCTATTCCTCAAGAATAGATTCATATTCATGTTAATGAATCAGTTCAGGAAAATGTTGCTCAAGATAATGAACAAGATTTGGGTATGAATATGGAAGATTATTTTTAGTTTATCGTTTTCAGCAATCAGAAACGTGTTTGCTTCATGATAATTTTGCATTCGATCTACATACAATGAGGAACATATATCAAATTTATTTTCAGAATTTACCTCATTCTCAGATGAAGTTTCATCAGAAACATCAGCTTTGCCTTTTCCTTTAGAATCAGTTTTGAGCGCACAGTCACTGGTAATATCAGCTGGTTTCATTGAATCTTCAATTTCAGCCATCAAGGCTTCATCCATTTCATCCTCAGCATCCTCGATCTCATCCTCCCATTCACAATTACTCAGTTGCTTGGACATGAGTGCAGTTGGAGCCTTCTTTGACTTGTCAGATTCATCAATCATTTCCACCAGCTTAACCCCGCTTCCATCAACCTTCATTTTCTTGTCCTTGGTACACTCACGAGCGAAGTGACCAAGTTGTTGACAGTTGTAGCACCTAAGTTTAACTTTGTCAAAACCAACCTTTTTACCAAACTGCAACTTATCCTTCCCTACCTTCTGCAAATATTTTTTAGCCCTTACAACTATCATGGCCATCTGCCTTTGCAAGTCCATATATTCCAAATCATCAGGATTGGTTTGAATAAGATCTTCTACATCATGCACGATAGGTTGTAACTTTCCTGTCACCAGTGCATCATAGATGCTCATGAAAGCTCTAAACAGAGCAATCTGATCTTCAGGGATTTGTCCAGGTGACTTGACTTTCTCACCAGATGAGTGTTCACAACAACCTTTGTTTTTCTCAGGTTTTGTTCCACTATTTCCTCCACTACTTCCAGAAAATAATGTTGCATTTTTTAAACTTGAGTTATTTTGTTTATCTTTGTTGTTCAGTTCTCTCTTCTTTGCATCCAATTCATAAGACTCGAGTAAACAGATAATATCATCAAGTGTTTTACTCTTCGGATCTGGAGTTGTGTTCTTGATTAGCATACAAGGTATGCTCCAGCAATCTGGCAGTGAGTCTAACAACTTATTTCCTAGGTCATACTCTTCAAATTTTACTCCCATTTTTCTCAACCTGTTGATCATGGTTGTAAACCTAGTCACCTGCTCACTGCTAGTCTCATTCTTTTTATAACTAAACATGTTATATTGCTTTAGTAGAAGATCGGTTCTGCTTTCCTGAAGAGCTGTATTACCTTCAAATCTTAAGCACAAAGCGTTCCACATGCCCTGAGCAGTTTCATGCTACTCAAAATTCAAATACAACTTAGTCAGAAGTGCTAGAATAATAGAACCTAATGCTTTGTTATCCCTTTCGATTAACTTCTTATCTTCCTATGAATAAAGATCAGGATCAGCAATCGGGACTAACCCATCAGCATTTGCAGTCTTAGGAATGTGAGGACCTTTTACAATTGATTCCCAAAGTGTTTGTTCAGTAAACTCGAAATAAGACTTCATCATTATCTTCCAATTTGAATATTCTGATATTGATTTCAGCATCGGTGGTGATTTACCAATAACCCTCTCGGTATCGTATACCTTTCCAGCCATTCTTTACTTGTACATTGAAACTTGGTTGAAATCAGAAAAATTTCCAACTTATAACTTTTCGGTCGAAAACTTAGTACAATACTTTTCGATCGAAAAGTCAGAAAATTTCGGACATATGAACTTTCGGACAATACTTTTCGATTTCTTCAAACAGATTTTTCGGCTACTTCAAACAAACTTTTCGGAAAATTTAACAGAAAAACACTTGAATTGACCAAAAACTTTCTGTGATGATCTAAGTAAAGAATCAAGTCTTCAAACTTGATGCAAACTTCATCTCCATCAAAACTAGCTTCAAATCAGCAACAATGGCACCCAAATTACTTCAATTTGATCAAATTTGACTTAAAATCTTCTTGAATACCAAGAGCTATTAACCAATAGCTCTGATATCACTTATGATTCCCTCAGATCTATTGATATTCAAGGATAAAGTCTTCAATCACTCTCTGAATTGGCGGAATCAATTCCGAATTCAAATCCACATCAAAATGAACAAATCAAAAAAGAACAATCTTAATAATATCAATCACACCAAATGCACACTTCAACATGATTAGCTTCATTAATCAAGTAATGTAATCAAGTATTAACAGCAGAAACACATAGAAATTCTCTCGATTAACTTGTAAATCACAATACAAAATGAAAAGTTACTTGAAATACAAAAGACACAACTATTTATACTACAGAGTTTTCGATCGAAATCTTCTTGATAGAAAAATGTTTTCGAACGATAACATTTTCCGACCGAAAACATAAAGTTTTCGACCAAAAACATAAAGTTTTCGACCGAAAACTCTGAAGTTATAATTCTAAAACCTAATTGATTTCTATGGACTATTAGGTTCCAACATATTATGCAGCCATAAATGAAAGTCTAGAAAGGTAGACTAAACTAAGGCCACTACGGTGGAGTAAGTCTCTCAATCGATGAACGGCTGCATATATAGTTCAAGTGGGAAACGGATGCCTTAGGGCAGATGGGCGAATATGACGGACTATGACGGTAGGATGGTAAAGACGGACGGCCAAAGGTTTGCTGGACGGTTAAAGATATGACGGACGGTTTCTAGTGCCGGACGGTTAAGTAAATGGGCTACGACGATAGTTCGAGAACGTTTGTCTTTGTGACTTACGTAAGCAAAGTAACGAGTTGATCACCCATATGTGTATGACCAATGATTGTGCACTAAGAACTAAGCATGTATGTATTTATATACATACTCATTATGAATTTTATAAGAAATAAGTAAAGTAAAGGAAAACATATATGTAAATTATACATATATATATATATATTGTATGATAAGTTTATATCTGATTGCTTTAAACTAGAACTAACCAGCGTTTGCTGACTTTTACTATACATTTTAGGTAATAGAAAGAAGGGTCGTGCGAAGGCGTGATGACTACCCGTGTAGGTCTACATGACTCATCTTAGATCGATCTCGTGACAGGACGTCTCGATAACACGGAGTGAGGAATCCTACCGTATTAACGTTTGTATATCAATTGACAATCGACACAGCAGGTAAATAAACTTCTCTTTTTATATCATCAAACACATAGAGTTTACAGATTATCTCTCTGCTCTCACTTGTCGTTCTTTTCTTAACAGATTCTGTAAACTCTCTATTTATAGAGACACGCTCGCAATAGGCGAACTTAACAAGTTCGCTTCAAAGATGCTTTGGCCAACTTAATAAACTAGGCGAACTTATCAAGTTCGCCTCTAGCAGAACTTGTTCTATTACTTAGACAAAATCTATACAATTACATAAAAACATAAAGACAATAAGACCTAAACTATTACAAAGCTTTTGTCATACAATCTATGTCCTAACAGACTCCCCCTTGACAATAGCTTGATCTTCTTTCTTCAGTCTTTATGACGATCTCTTCCAGTTATCTGGTAATCTGCTTCCTGGGTGCACTCCATATCTCTGACAGATCTCCAACACTCTTTTATACTGCAATCCTTGTTCTCTCCATTTATCAGTAAACATAATCTTATTCTTTCTTAACGTCCTCTGATCTTTCTTTGAGAAGTTAATAATATTCACTGTATCATAGAAACTAACAATGACCTTATTATCTTTATCATCAATCCTAGCTTCACAAGTATTCACATCTACATACCACCATTTCATATTCCCCAGAAAATCTTGTGGTATTTTCTTCAATGGTATCTTCTGTACAGCACGTACTGCTTGAACATATACTTCCCTCAGTCTTTTGATCTACAATCTTCACTCTTTTTTCCTTTCTGTGGCTTTAATCTTTCATACTTCCCTGATCCACCTTCTCTTTTAATCAGGTTAGCAATCACATCAGCTAATCCACACTTTGATCTATTAATCAGTGGTTTCGTAGCTAGACCATTCATTTCACACCTTGGCAAGGTATTGAAATACTTGATCCTTGGCTTTAAGTATTGAACACCATCAGATCTTTTAAGAGCAAACAACTTCGTGTCATCATCATAAAACCAACTGATGATTCTTCCAATACACCTCTCTTTATTCACATATCTTTCTTTCTGAGCAGGTTGTATAGGTAACTTTTGTAGTACTTTCATCCAACTACTAACTATTTCACTCCACTGTTCTCTAGTCATTCTTGTATTTCTATACATCACAGGTTCTTCATTCAGCTTAGGAGACACAGTATGAGTAGTATCAACATCAGAATCTATCTTGGATTGAACAGTGTCATCAGGTGTAGTGATATCTTCAACAGAGTCCATAGAATCTGTTACTCCATCATACGAAAACTCAGGAATAACATCATCTTGGATGAAGTTATACGGAACATTCAGACCATCACTTCCTTCATATGTAACTTTATCTTTACTCTTTTCTATCTCAATTTCTACAATCTCTCCTTCTTCAACTTCATTATCCATCACATCCTCTTCAACATCATCAAATAATTCGTCAATATCATCCAGACATTCTAATTTCTTAGCTTATTCTTCTTTAGAATCTTGAAAGAATTCCAATAATAATAATTATTCATTCACTACAGAATCATTCTTGGTTCCTTTAATAGTATGTGATGTCGACTCCCCCTGAGCTTTTGATATTGGATTCACGTCAGCGTATTGACGATCACCCTCAATATTACCACTAGGATCATTGTCATCATTATCCTTTCGTTGAATTGATTCAGCATGACATGTATTATGTATCCTTAACTCCCTTTGATCGTCAAGATGCTCAACAAGTTTGGACACCAATAACTGCATGTCAGCAATCTGTGTAGCTTGAGCCTGAATGACCAACTGTCTCTGAGTATCAGTAGACACAAGAGTATCTACCTGAGTCTGCAAAGCTAGCACATGTGATTCAAGGAAGGTAATCCTTTCAGAATCAGAAGGCTTTGAAGGACCAGCTTCAGATGAGTGTGGAACATTTGGAGAAATCACCAGAAGATGGATGTTTAGAAGTAGGAGGTGTAATCAGTAAGGATGCAACAAAAGTAGCGTCCTCAACACCTTTAGATGAATGAGCAGCAGCAATAGAAGCAGACATAAGCTTCTGAGCTTTTGGAACTGGAATAACATCGCTATCCGAGTCAGAACTCTCATCGATGAATGAGCAGCAGCAATAGAAACAGACTTACGCCTCGGTTTTCTTTCTTTTGATTTAATACGTTTCCCCGCATTTGCCAATGGTAACGTAGCCAACCTTTCAGAATGATCTGAGCTAAAATCTCTAGATGAATCAGAATCAGTAGCTTCAGAATCAGGTAAAATAGTATCACCGGAACTCGTATCTACAACATTTCCTTCAGCTTCATGAATAGGTGAGTTCATAGCTTCATTATCAAAATCATCCATATTCATTCCCAAATCTTATTCATTAACTTGAGCAACATCTTCCTGAACTGGTTCATTAATAGGAATGTGAACCTGTTCTCGTGGAATTGGAACTTGATGCTGTTGTTGAATAGGAACTTGTTATTGTTGTAGTTGTACCTGAGCTTGAACTTGTTGCGGTTGTTGTTGTTGAACTTGATTCTGGACTTGGCCTTGAACTAACTCCTCAGGATGAAACCAATTATCATTAGGTGGCTCAACATAATCAGGATTGATTAAGTGACCAAACAATGGATTTGGAACATGAATTAAAGCAACATTTTGTTGTTTAACCTTAGTACAATCAGTAAAGATTCGTTTAGACATAGGAGTCAAGGTCAAACGGATTGGATGCTGAGGTAAATCTGGAATTAAATGGTTCAGAATCATTTGCACGAACCTAGGGTACATAAGAAACCCTTGACCTTCTAGAGGATTGATTTGCATGACCAACTCATGGTATATATACAAAGCAAAGTTAAACCGTTTGTTTAGGATCAAAGCAACCATTAAGCTTGTAATACACTCTTCAAACCATCAGTACCAGCTTTTCTTGGAGACAAACATTGTATGATGACGTGCATAAAATACCTCCATTCTCCAACTAAACCTCCTTTTCTTGCTTGAGTATCAT
The DNA here is from genome assembly GCA_023525975.1 of Smallanthus sonchifolius. NCBI lineage: Eukaryota > Viridiplantae > Streptophyta > Magnoliopsida > Asterales > Asteraceae > Smallanthus > Smallanthus sonchifolius. The sequence goes on along the minus strand of CM042022.1, from coordinate 55,555,460 downwards.
TGTGTCTGCCTCTGTAACCCATCCTCTGAAAACACCCCATAATCAGTGTTCCAGGATAAGACATAGGATCGTCAACAGCACCTCCCAATGCCAAAGCAGCACGAATAGTTTCCACTGAAATAGATACATCCATATTATTCACTGTAGCACGAAGTACGTGATGTTCAACATCTGTATCTTGATGTACGGTATCCCAGAATTGTTGAATATACGGTAAACTGATGTACGGATTAGCAGACAAGGCCATATGCAAACGTGAATGATTCAGAAAGTTGATACTTCCTTGAAAATTAACAGCTTCAGACATATTTGGATCTAACAACGCCACTTGATTATGTTTGTACTCAACACGACGAGCCATCTGTAAATGTATTGGACAAAAAACACACATTAGTCATCAAACAAACAAACAAAAAAAAAAACCATAAGAAATTTAAAAAAAAAAATTTCAACACACAAAAAAAAAATCACAAGTTCTCCTAAACAAGTTCGCTTGAACTTAATACTACTGAGCCCTTAGGCGAACTTAATAACTTCGCTAAGTGTTACAAGAGGCGAACATAATAAGTTCGCCTAAACAAGTTCGCTTGAACAAGTTCGCCTAAACCAATTTGTCGATACAAATTCTTCAGCAGATTCTCAAAAAGTCTAAATCGTCAAAATTTTCAAATTAAAACACATCATCAGCAACGATTAACAACCATGACACACTATTAAGCATCATTTTCAAGATGTAAATCCAGAAAACCTAGTTTTTCTTAGAAACCCGTAAAAATTCAAAATCTGATTAACACAGGTTAAAAAGAAAAAGATTCCCATCGATGTAACGGATAAAAATATTCGAAATTACCTTAGAAAGATTCGCAATCAAAAACCGATCCAGAAACAAACAAAAAAATTTCGAATCGAAAACCCTAGATCAGAAAATCACAAGTTCGCTAAAAACTCGTAAGTTCGCTCGGTAAGTTCGCTCTCACAGTGAAAGAAGATAATACGGATAAGTTCGCCTGAACAAAATATTTAATCACAATTAAGTTCGCTTCATTAGGCGAACTTATTAAGTTCGCTTAACAAGCCTCAGGCGAACATATTAAGTTCGCTTAATCAGAACCAGGCGAACATATTAAGTTCGCTCCAAACCTTTGCCATGAACAATTTCTTCACTTTCAACATGTCACATTCTTGTGAACTTCCATCTGTAGTGTGACATTTCGGGTTTTTTTATTCACGTTTTTATAACATATGCCATGTAATCATTTCCTATTCAATGAAATGCAAGTGTTGTTATTTAATTTTTGTACAAAGTATATATTTTTAATTTATTGATTTAAAATAATTAAAATTTTATAAGTTTTAAACTTATATAAAATTTTATATAAGAATCTAAATCTAAAAAGGTCCATATATAAATAGGATGATTTATAAAATAATTAACTTTTATAAAAATATATATAATAATATAAGTTTATAAAAACCACTTAAATATAATTTAATTAAAAAGAAATTTAATTAGTTTATTTTTTTATAAAAGTTAAGGGGTTGGTTTTGAAACTTATTAAACTAAAAGGTTTTAAATAAAAATAAGTCAAGGGGCTATTAATGGACAAACTAAACCACAAGGACTAAGGAGAATAAATCACAGGGACTGTTTTAATGCAAAAACAAACTCCAGGGACTATTCTTGCCAATTTCCAATTCGTAATTCCGGTCATCCCTTCCCTTGTCCGGCGGTCCAAGCTATTTTCCGGCGACCCCCCTCGACACGCCTGTTCCCTGCACCTCGACAGCCGAAAAGGGTCTCCCTGACCTCGTCGTTCCCACGCGAACATAAGCCCCCGACCAATTTGTCGTTTTAGCATACAAAAAGCCTGTTCGCTTTTGTGACCGAAAGTCCACGCCGTGCAATTGGCCTCGTCAGTAAACCTCCACGCCTGCAAGACAGCTCGTTAGCTTCGTCTTGTCCAGACGAGTGTCTGGACATACTCAATTGCATGTTTCATTATCAGGATCAGGTTCGGCTATAAATAGCCATTACCGGACCTTCTCGAGCTCGCCATCCCTTCTTCACCCACTCTCACTTCAAATTGAAGCTGTCATTGCGTTCGTCGCCTCTGTGTGAAGCTGTGACCAGAGTCTTAGAGCCCAACTCGTCCCGAGTCTCACTTTCCCGATCTTGGTATTTTCGGACATTCCGCCCGGTCGTCCAGACCCTTCGCGACCAGGTAAGGACCTCAAAAATTGTTCCTTTGCCTTCTGTTATTATCTGGCCAACTGTACCAATCGAAATCGCGACCTCATACCTTGGGTTACCGGGAAACCAATGTTCTCGGACACTGGTTTGCCGGTTGCCGAGAACCAGCGACCAGTTTCGCGTAAGTGGTTATCAATTAAACGTTACACACATAACCAGCGATGGGCGATAGCCCGGCTGGTTATGCGTGTGTGTGATTGTGTCCGAGGTCCTGGGTTCGATCCTTGTGGCCTTCGGGCCAACCATTTTTTTGCTGTTTTATAATATCTTTTATTTTATTTATTTCGCTTATTTTATTTCACTTTATTTTATTATTTTCTATACACATTAAAAATTATTATGAACCGGTTGACTCGTTCGTTTATTTTGGAAACCATTAAACGACTTATACACATATTTAACCTGTCAAATTTTTATAAAATAATAAGTCCTATATTTTTATAAACTTGTTTAAATAGTTTTAACTCACAAAATATATAATAATGATAATATAAATAAGCAAATAGAAATTTTTTTTATATAAATACAATAAACATAATAACTATTTATTTATAATATTTTAACAAGATCAAAATATATATTTTTAGATGTTAAATTTTATTAAAAATCGTTATCATTTTACCATAATATTTTATACAAATAATTTCAAGGAATGTTTTATTTATAAACCCATACACGTTTAAAGTACGAATACACATATACAAACATACAATAATACATATTTATCTACATAGGGTTTCAACGTGCTTAGATATCAATATCCTTATCACCTACACACGTGGATTAAAACATCCGCTAGCCAGGTGAGTTACATAGCCCCTATTTTACATTTTTACATGCTTTGGGGTGAAACATTATTACCTATACATGCTACTCATCAAATTGTTTATACATGTTATACATGTGGATTATATGCTTGTTCATCGTGAATTATCTTGGGTGTACATTTATTTACTATAAACACAAAGAGAACCAACAGTAATATTAATAGATCTATTGTGCCTGACCAGCCCACCCGTGTAGGGTGTTTATTACTGCATACTTGGGTATAGCCACGTGTTATACTCAAGCATACCGGATATAGTGGATAACTATATTCAATCATACCGGACCTAGCTGATGTGCTATGTTCAATCGCGTCAATCAAGGTTTGAATTGTGCTTAGATAAACATGAAGGATTCAACCATATATGCTATGTCTAACAAGTTAAACAATGAGTTGCAAAACGTTTTTTATCTACTATTTATCGGGTCCACAAAACCTATGTACTCACCAACTTTATAGTTGACACTTGATTTAAATAATGTTTCAGGTTTGGATATGTGATTGCTTGCTGAAGATTCTTCCACTTAAGAACTTGTGGACCTAGTTAATTAAATCAATGTTTTGGAATAGACTAGGTTATTTGAATTGTATTGTACTTGAATATTTGTTGTTTTTAATTAAATTAATGAATTATGCAATATTTTAGCTATCATGTGCTTTTGAACAATCACTCATTGTCCGCCTCGATGATTCCGCCATCGGTCGGGGTGTAACAGATTGGTATCAGAGCCAGGTTATATGGAATTAGGTTATTAGACACAATGACCTAGACTATAACCCTAGGACTCCCTTTTATGTGAACTATTTGTAGTTAGGTATTATTTGAATTTTCCCAAGTTTAGTACATGAGACTTATACATACAAGGCTTTAAACACACAATACATAATTTACATACACATTTGGCAAACAAACATATGCAAACAAAATACACTACACATCCTTAACTATACTCTTTCCTCATCCATACTATTTGCAACATTCCTACATATTTTATACCCATAGACTGACAAGTCTATTAATTTCTTGAAAATCTCGTCAACAACTTAATTTCTTGAAAACCAGTAAAGGACATGTGCAATCCGGAAGGGTGACACCTGTACATTAGGTTTTCTGTCTAGGAAAGCATTTCCTATAAATCCAAATAAACGGACCCGTATGCTTTCCTGGGAATTCCTGAAGTGAGTGTTTACCTATAGGCTAAAGCATGTCTCCTTGAAAGTTTTGAGGAATTACTTAACGTTGATAAGTCATTGTATTCGAAAGAATACGATCCGAACCTAAACTCAAAATTTGGGGACATTATAGTAAGATAGGAAGAACTAGATGAACATGCAAAGCAAATCATTATTACGGGTGCACACGTAATAACGATTTGTAATGCATGCGAATCCCGGCGATTCCTATTGCGCGAATAATGATCTATGACATCATATCCTACCAAGAATAGATGACTTATTTCCCCTATCAACCTTGAATAAATACACATACATTGGCACGCGACATGATGAAACTCACAAATCTGCTTATATTATGGCTCATATATATATCCACTTTATCTAAAATATTATAAACTATTGTCTTGTTAGAATGCCTCCTCGACGTGCGGTCAATACAAACTCTAGCACTTACAACCCGGATCTTGCTACTCTTCTTGCCCAACTGGTGGGACAAATGACCCAAGCCAATAACAACAGTGACGGGTCTCACAACATCCAAGGAAACGGTGGTGCCAACCCGCCTCAATGCACATTTAAGCACTTTAACTCGTGCAACCCTACAAAACTTTACAGGACTGAAGGTGCTACCGGTCTACTACAATGGTTTGAAAGCATGGAAAGCACGTTCTTAAACAGTGACTGTCCCGATAATCTTCGAGTTCGCTATGCCACAAGTGTACTTCAAAAGAGAGCCCTCACCTGGTGGAACGGTGAGAAACGCACTCATGGAGTTGAGGTTGCTACATCTTTTTCATGGGATGACCTGAAGAAAGCCATGACTGATGAATTCTGTCCTCGAAATGAAATGAGGAAGCTCGAGACTGAGTTTTGGGGTCTTGCCCAAGACAGCGGGGATAATCTGGCTTACACCACCCGATTTCAAGAGCTGAGCCTATTGGTACCTCATATGATCACTCCCCTTGCTTGGGAAATTGAAAAATACATAGGCGGGCTGCCTATGCAAATTCAGGATGCTGTGTTAGGAAGCAATCCTCCCACACTTGAAGATGCTATCCGTCTATCCGCTACGCTATCCGACAACCACGTCAAAGTCGGAACCTTATCAAGAAAGGGTTCCAAGAAGGTTGTTTCTACTCTTGCAGCCGTCAAAGATGTAAGGCCTGAGACTTCTAACCGCAACAAGAAACGAAAGGGTCGAAACTTCGCAGCCGTAACTCCCACCGTACCTGCTATCCAAGTGGCACCTTTGGGTCACAACCCAAAACCTTATATGGGCCTGAATCCCCAATGTCAGACCTGCAAATACCACCATCCTGCCAACATACCATGCCGATTGTGTTCAAGCTGCGGACGATATGAACACGTGGACTGTCACACCCCGACCGATGGCGGAATCATCGGGGCGGGACATGTAAGACTGTTCATAGCACATGGTTGACTAAATTAAATATATTAAAGTTAAATTTCCATTACAAATAATCCAAGTACAAACCGAATTCAAACAAGAAACATAAAATAACTCATAAAGTTCTCGATTTAAATTGCTAAGTCCAAATCCTATGTTGAACACGTCTTGAATCAATCTCACATATTGGGGCCTGAAACATGAATAAAATAAAGTCAACTAAAAAGTTGGTGAGTATAACACAGTTGTATGTAGATAGCATATAGTTGAAAACAAATCATTTACATATCATGGCAAATAAGGCATTTATGGGGAGCAGCTATTGTCTAACCATGTACAACCAAACCTTGTAACTAGCATGCAAAAATTGTATTGTCGGTTTCAATCACCGCGTACCATGGGTGGGTTTGTCAGACTCAATAGATCTATCATTGAAAACCGTCGGCTTGTATAGTTAATGATTGCACATAATCGCATACAAAGGTTAGCACACCTAGCACTCGGGCATAAAGCTCAAATTTGCACACATGAAAGTAAATAGGATTTGTACTTTGTGTTGTTTGCGTAAATGTAAATGTGTACTGTGTAATGTGTATAGAGTTCATATTCCACCCCAAAAGTGTAAAAGAGTAAAAAGGGGTTGTGAATACTCACTTGGTATGGAAGTGTAGCTAACAAGGATTATAGATAGCAAATATGATCCTCGAAATGCACAATTTAACCTAAAGAGTAATGTGTATTGAATCAAATAGATGCATAAAGTTTAAGTCTAAAATGAAAGTTGAATTTGTGTATAAAACTATTGATTTGTATTTAAAAGTATTAAATGAAATATATAGAGTTTGAAATAAAATATTTTTGAAACAATTTGATTAGGTTTGAATTGGATAATTGAATAAATATATAATTATAGTTTATGAAATAATGTAAATATTAATTGTAAATGAGTATAAATAAATAAATGATTTTGATTTAATATGTAAATTAAATAAATAATCATTATCTTATTTATTTATAAATTTTGTAACTTAATTATTTAAAATATCATTTAAGTGTAAGATAAATAATATAAATTTAATTTTTATAAACTTTTAAATAAATTATATTTATGCCAAGATTAAACTTTTAATCCATTTTTAAATACAGAAAACATATTTTTATAAAATCGAAACATTTATTGATCGAAAATATATAAAATTATAATTCTGTTAAAAGTTCTGAGTCTCACACGACCGTGCCTCGGAAGGGTACGATCGTGCTCAAGCCAGGGGCGCGACCGCGCTAGTCGGGGCACGACCGGGTTGATCAACAGAGGGCACAAACTAGACAAGTCAACAGGCACGACCGTGCCTTGGCCCGACACGGTCGTGTCTATGATCTTTAGACGCAACAGAGACTAGCCCAGAGGGCGTGACAAGGTCTGGACAGGAGGACACGACCGCGCTGCTAATCGGCACGACCGCGTTTCATGAGGCGCGGCCGCGCTAGATGATTAGCGCGACCGTGTCTCTTCCAAATCAGACACGAATTGAACAATTCTTGTATTTACAGTGTTGGAATTGATAGGGCTTTTGATTAATGAGTCGATACGAGTCTATTAGTATAAATTAATTGTATGTAACTTGTGTTTAAGAGTGAAATCGATTAAATCCTTTTTATTAAAAATATAAGTTCTGATTCGGACGATTTCTGTAATGAAAGCCCAGATTGATAGGGGGCTTTTGATATATGGACCGAAACGAAAGGGAGGGACGATTCAATTACCTCAAACAGAATGGAATCGATAGCGATCGATAGAAGGGAGTTCCGACGACGGCGATAACGGGTTCCGGCGACTTCGGCTGCAATTCCGGCTAGGCCAGAGAGTCCAATAATAACAGGGAAGATTGCTGAATAGAATTTCTTGATTGCTTGAGAGGAATTTGATCGAATTTTAGGATTGAGCCTTGAGGAAAAGATCGACGGTTTTGAGAGAGTTTTGATAATAATAATTGTAATCAACTGAGTTATTTTCTTTGTTAATGAAAATGAAACGTAATCGGATTTGAATTTGAACGATCGAGCATTTTGAAATCTCATTTACGTTTCGACTGTTACGCAGGCGTGACCGTGCCCAAATATGGCGCGACCGTGCCTAGGCACCGGGCGCGACCGTGCCTAGGCACCGGGCGCGATCGTTCCAGGACCAGTCGCGCGATCGTGCCGAGGCACTTGGCGCGACCGTGCCATAACGAAGCACGACCGTGCTAGACTAGGGTTTCTTGACATTTTTCAACTTTAGTCCTTGACTTTTCAGGTTTAATGTGTTTGAATTAAATAGTTTCTTGCATAGTGTTTAAATGTATATAATCGAGCAAAACTTGTAAATTTGTATTGAATCATTGCATTTCGTTTAAGGTAAGCAAAATAATAAGGCAGTGCACAAGTATTGAATTTGAAATTGCATTACATTGAATTGAAATATGAATACTAAATTCAGAGATGTTACAGTCTCCCCATGTTGAGAGAATTTCATCCCGAAATTTAGCTACAGGATACAACAGTATTAGTAAAAAGATGAGGGTACTTGAGCTTCATTTGGTCCTCTCGCTCCCAAGTGAACTCTGGACCACGATTAGATTCCCAACGAACTTTAACAATAGGAATGCGACTTCACTTGAGCTGTTTGACTTCACGATCCATAATTTCCACCGGCTTCTCAACGAAATGCATCGTTTCATCAATGCGCACGTCGTCAAGCGGTATATGGAGATTTTCATCGGCGAGACACTTCTTCAGATTAGATACATGAAATGTAGGATGCACATTTCCAAGAGATGGAGGTAACTCGAGCTTGTAAGCCACTTTCCCAATCCTTTCAAGGATTTTGAATGGACCAACATAACGAGGTGTTAACTTGCCTTTCTTTCCAAAACGGATCACGCCCTTCCATGGAGACACCTTAAGAAGAACAAGATCACCGACTTGGAATTCCAAGGGTTTTTGTCGTTTGTCGGCATAACTCTTTTGCCGACTCCTCGCTACTCGAATATTGTCACGGATTAGAATAATCTGGTCGGATGTTTCTTGAATTAACTCAGGACCGGTGATTTGTGCTTCACCAATCTCGTTCCAACAGATAGGAGAACGACACTTGCGACCATAGAGAGCTTCGAATGGAGCCATGTTGATACTTGTGTGATAGCTATTGTTGTAAGAAAACTCAATGAGGGATAGATGTGAATCCCAATTGCCACCAAAATCGATTACACAAGCTCTAAGCATGTCTTCAAGAGTTTGGATTGTTCGCTCGGTTTGACCATCAGTATGCGGATGGTAAGTCGTGCTCAAATCCAATCGAGTACCAAGAGCCTTTTGGAGAGATTGCCAAAATCGAGAGGTGAACCGAGCGTCTCTATCGGATATTATGTTCACGGGAACACCATGACGGCTCACAATTTCGTCAATGTAGATTCGGGCTAGTTTCTCCACTTTGAAGTCTTCGCGGATAGGCAAGAAATGAGCGGATTTAGTGAGACGATCAATGATCACCCAAATACTATCATATCCACTCGAGGTGCGAGGGAGCTTGGTAATGAAATCCATAGCTAGATTCTCCCATTTCCACACGGGAATTTCTGGTTGTTCGAGCAAACCAGAAGGACGTTGATGTTCGGCTTTGACTTTGGAACAAGTTAAGCATTTGGCCACATAAAGAGCAATATCTTTCTTCATACCGGGCCACCAATAAAGTTGGCGAAGATCTTGGTACATTTTATCCGCACCAGGATGAATAGAATAACGAGTCTTATGAGCCTCGTTCATGAGAAATGTACGGAGATCGTCGCGATCGGGAACCCAAATACGGTTCAAGTAATATAATAAGCCATTGGGTTTTGATTCAAGAAGAAGTTCAACACCACATGACATTTCTTCATACATGTTACCCTCGGTTACCGAGACGTGTTGAGCTTCTAAGATACGGGTTTGAATATCGGTTTGAATACGGGCACAATGAAGCATAACATGGTCCTTTCGACTCAAAGCATCGGCTACAACATTCGCTTTGCCGGGATGGTAACGAATCTCGCAGTCGTAGTCGTTAAGGAGTTCGACCCAACGTCGTTGCCTCATATTGAGTTCTTTTTGGTTGAAGATATGTTGAAGACTTTTGTGGTCGGTGAATACCACACATTTTGTGCCATATAGGTAATGTCTCCAAATCTTTAACGCGAATACGACCACACCCAACTCGAGATCGTGCGTCGTATAATTCTTCTCATGAATTTTGAGTTGCCTTGATGCATAAGCGATTACTTTGCCTCGTTGAATGAGAACACAACCAAGACCTTGGTTAGAAGCATCACAATAGATAACTAAATCATCATTCCCATCGAGGAGAGTCAATATGGGAGCATTGCACAGATTTTGCTTGAGGGTTTGAAAAGCTTCTTCTTGTTTCGGTCCCCATTCATAAGTCTTACCCTTGTGGGTCAAAGCGGTAAGAGGGACAGCAATCTTTGAGAAGTTTGAGATGAAACGACCATAATAACCCGCAAGACCAAGAAATGAACGAACTTCGGTAGGAGTCTTCGGGGCATTCCAATTCTTAACCGTTTCAATCTTAGCAGGATCAACATGAATACCCTTGTCGTTGACGATGTGACCAAGAAATTGAACTTCTTTTAGCCAAAATTCGCATTTGGAGAATTTGGCATATAGTTGTTCTTTTCTCAAGAGGTCCAAAACCAATCTAAGGTGTTCTTCATGGTCAGATTTAGTCTTGGAATAGATTAAGATGTCATCAATGAAAACGATCACGAATTTATCAAGGTACGGTTTGCACACACGATTCATGAGATCCATGAAAACTGCGGGTGCATTGGTTAACCCAAAAGGCATAACCCTGAACTCGTAATGACCATACCTTGTTCGAAAAGCAGTCTTAGGAATGTCATCTTCTTGAACACGAAGCTGATGATAACCGGATCGAAGATCAATCTTTGAGAAACAAGTAGAACCTTGAAGTTGATCAAAGAGGTCATCGATTCTAGGCAAAGGATAACGGTTCTTGATAGTAAGCTTGTTAAGTTCGCGGTAGTCAATACACATGCGAAATGATCCATCCTTCTTCTTAACAAATAAGACGGGTGCACCCCACGGTGAATGACTAGGACGGATGAATCCCTTGTCGGAGAGTTCTTGAAGTTGACTTGCAAGTTCTTGCATTTCAGAAGGTGCAAGACGATAGGGAGCTCTAGCAACAGGGTTAGCTCCAGGTATAAGATCAATACGGAACTCTACTTGACGAACGGGAGGAAGACCGGATAAATCCTTAGGAAAAACTTCGGGGAAATCCCGAATGATCGGAATGTCTTGGATACTCTTCTCCTTGACATCCTTTTGAACAATATGAGCTAAGAAAGCAATGTACTTCTTTCGTAAGTACTTTTGAGCGGTAGTACACGACATCAACTTAAGTCCCTTGCAAGGCTTTTCACCAAAAACCCTTAAGGTTTCTCCCAATGGTAGCGGAATTCGGATACACTTTTCAAAGCAAATGACTTCGGCATGATGATTTGATAGCCAATCCATACCTATGATAATATCAAAGCTTCCTAGTGGCATTGGAACAAGGTTGATTGGGAATGAATGATCATTTAGTTCTAAGGAGCAATCATAAATAATGGACTCAATGGTAAGGGAGTCACCATTTGCTATTTCAACGGTGAAGGTTTTCTCTAATTGGGATCGCGTCTTTGCAAGTAAAGGCTCAAAACTTAGTGACACAAAACTTTTATCGGCACCGGTATCGAACAAAATGGAGGCATATTGACTATTAACAAGGAACGTACCATTAACCACGTTGTTGTTGGCTTGAGATTCGTTGGCGTTTATGTTGAACGCACGACCACGAGCTCCACCTTGTCTAGCATTTGCAAGTCTTGGACATTGATCACGAAAATGGTTCGGGTCACCACACTCATAGCAAGCACGCCCATTAGCAATGGCGGGAGTACCTTGATTAACCACTTGAGGTACAGTTCGGTTTGGAGGGTTGACTTGGCCCGTAAGAGCTTTGGTCCTACAAACACTAACTGTATGACCATATCTCCCACAATAAGTACAAAGGCGACATGGGATGGTTTGAGGATGATGATAATTGCAGGTGGCACAAAGAGGGTAGATCCCAACATATGGCTTTTTAGCCGGCGCTTGAACCATGGGTGCAGCTTGGTTGACGGGAACAGCAGGAGTAACCACAGCAAAATTTCTAACCTTCCTCTTTCTATTATTGCGAGAAGGCTCGGTTGTGGCTTCTTTGTTGTGAGTAGGAGGGGTTATGGTTTCAGAAACTTTCTTAGAACCCTTTTTGGTAAGAGTTCCAGCTTTCACATGATTATCAGTTAAAGTAGCGGCTAGACGGATAGCATCCTCCAGAGTAGCAGGATTTCTACCTAAGACAGTATCTTGGATTTGTCTTGGTAGCCCACCAATATACTTCTCGATACAACGGGACAAAGGAGTGACCATGTGGGGCACTAGAAGACTCAACTCATGGAACCGAGTTGTATATGCTAAGCTTTCACCACTATCTTGGGCAAGATCCCAAAATTCAGCTTCTAACTTTTTCACTTCATTTCGAGGACAGAACTCCTCGATCATAAGCCTTTTGACCTCATCCCAATGTAAGGCCATAGCTACATCAACACCCCTATTTCTTTTCTCCCCATTCCACCATGTAAGTGCCCGTTTTTGTAGGACACTTGTAGCATGACGAACACGGAGGTTGTCGGGACAGTCGCTATTGAGAAAGGTATTCTCAATGCTTTCGAACCATTGAAGGAGTCCAGTAGCTCCTTCGGTACCATAGAACTTTAGGGGATTGCACGAGTTGAAGTGCTTGAAGGTGTATTGAGATGGATTATTATCACCATTATTACCACTATTGCTTCCATTTCAACCATTGTTGCCATTGGTGGCACCATTGGCTTGGGTGAGTTGTGTCACCAATTGGGTAAGAATAGCAGCAATGTCGGTGTTGGCGTTGGTTGCGGGAGCACGACGAGGAGGCATTCTACAGATTTTCACAAGACAAGAAAGATTATAAGAACTTATGAGATTTGATAGGATTTAATAGAATGAGATAATAAAAATAGATATTCTTAGTTTGGATTGTACTCAAAAGTGACAAAATCACTTGAATACTATGGCACATTAAGGTTAATTAAACTTATATAATTTTTCAAAGAGACATGCTTTAGCCTATAAGTAAACACTCATCTCGGGGATTCCCATGAAAGCATACGGGTCCCTCGGTTGATTGGGATTTATGCAAAATGCTTTCCTAGACAGAAAACCCAAAATACAGGTGTCACCCTTCCAGATTGCACGTGTCCTCAAATAATTTAACAAGTTTAAAAACCTTAACGAAGAAATAAAAATTTTAAAGATTTTTGCTTCAAAAGTTTTCCACATGCATAGAAAAGATAAAGATAGAAAAGAAGATAGAAATATCATGAGGTTTTAGAATATAGGAAAGGATATTATTTATTTAATTATTTAGAATATCCTAATAAGTCATGGATTTAAAACACATAAGTCATCAAAATGAAATAATAAGTAATCATATTAAGCATGTAACATATAACATGTAGCACATAGCATGTAACACATAGCACAAATATCATGAAGCATAGTATAAGTGGGTGTCCTAAAGTTATAGTCTAGGTCAAGGTGTCTAATAACCTAATTCCCTATACCTAAGGCTCTGATACCAATCTGTCACACCCCGACCGATGGCGGAATCATCGGGGCGGGACATGTAAGACTGTTCATAGCACATGGTTGACTAAATTGAAATATATTAAAGTTAAATTTCCATTACAAATAATCCAAGTACAAACCAAATTCAAACAAGAAACATAAAATAACTCATAAAGTTCTCGATTTAAATTGCTAAGTCCAAATCCTATGTTGAACACGTCTTGAATCAATCTCACATATTGGGGCCTAAAACATGAATAAAATAAAGTCAACTAAAAAGTTGGTGAGTATAACACAGTTGTATGTAGATAGCATATAGTTGAAAACAAATCCTTTACATATCATGATAAATAAGGCATTTATGGGGAGCAGCTATTGTCTAACCATGTACAACCAAACCTTGTAACTAGCATGCAAAAATTGTATTGTCGGTTTCAATCATCGCGTACCATGGGTGGGTTTGTCAGACTCAATAGATCTATCATTGAAAACCGTCGGCTTGTATAGTTAATGATTGCACATAATCGCATACAATGGTTAGCACACCTAGTACTCGGGCATAAAGCTCAAATTTGCACACATGAAAGTAAATAGGATTTGTACTTTGTGTTGTTTGCGTAAATGTAAATGTGTAATGTGTATAGAGTTCATGTTCCACCCCAAAAGTGTAAAAGAGTAAAAAGGGGTTGTGAATACTCACTTGGTATGGAAGTGTAGCTAACAAGGATTATAGATAGCAAATATGATCCTCGAAATGCACAATTTAACCTAAAGAGTAATGTGTATTGAATCAAATAGATACATAAAGTTTAAGTCTAAAATGAAAGTTGAATTTGTGTATAAAACTATTGATTTGTATTTAAAAGTATTGAATGAAATATATAGAGTTTGAAATAAAATATTTTTGAAACAATTTGATTAGGTTTGAATTGGATAATTGAATAAATATATAATTATAGTTTATGAAATAATGTAAATATTAATTGTAAATGAGTATAAATAAATAAATGATTTTGATTTAAAATGTAAATTAAATAAATAATCATTATCTTATTTATTTATAAATTTTGTTACTTAATTATTTAAAATATCATTTAAGTGTAAGATAAATAATATAAATTTAATTTTTATAAACTTTTAAATAAATTATATTTATGCCAAGATTAAACTTTTAATCCATTTTTAAATACAGAAAACATATTTTTATAAAATCGAAACATTTATTGATCGAAAATATATAAAATTATAATTCTGTTAAAAGTTCTGAGTCTCACACGACCATGCCTCGGAAGGGCACGATCGTGCTCAAGCCAGGGGCGCGACCGCGCTAGTCGGGGCACGACCGGGTTGATCAACAGAGGGCACAAACTAGACAAGTCAACAGGCACGACCGTGCCTTGGCCCGGCACGGTCGTGTCTATGATCTTTAGAAACAACAGAGACTAGACCAGAGGGCATGACAAGGTCTGGACAGGAGGACATGACCGCGCTGCTAATCGGCACGACCGCGTTTCATGAGGCGCGGCCGCGCTAGATGATTAGCGCGACCGTGTCTCTTCCAAATCAGAAACGAATTGAACAATTCTTGTATTTACAGTGTTGGAATTGATAGGGCTTTTGATTAATGAGTCGATACGAGTCTATTAGTATAAATTAATTGTATGTAACTCGTGTTTAAGAGTGAAATCGATTAAATACATTTTATTAAAAATATAAGTTCTGATTCGGACGATTTCTGTAATGAAAGCCCAGATTGATAGGGGGCTTTTGATATATGGACCGAAATGAAAGGGAGGGACGATTCAATTACCTCAAACAGAATGGAATCGATAGCGATCGGTAGAAGGGTGTTCCGGCGACGGCGATAACGGCTTCCGGCGACTTCGGCTGCAATTCCGGCTAGGCCAGAGAGTCCAATAATAACAGGGAAGATTGCTGAATAGAATTTCTTGATTGCTTGAGAGGAATTTGATAGAATTTTAGGATTGAGCCTTGAGGAAAAGATCGACGTTCTTGAGAGAGTTTTGATAATAACAATTGTAATCAACTGAGTTATTTTCTTTGTTAATGAAAATGAAACGTAATCGGATTTGAATTTGAACGATCGAGCGTTTTGAAATATCATTTACGTTTCGACTGTTACGCAGGCGCGACCGTGCCCAAATATGGCACGACCGTGCCTAGGCACCGGGCGTGATCGTTCCAGGACCAGTCGCGCTATCGTGCCGAGGCACTTGGCGCGACCGTGCCATAACGAAGCACGACCGTGCTAGACTAGGGTTTCTTGACATTTTTCAACTTTAGTCCTTGACTTTTCAGGTTTAATGTGTTTGAATTAAATAGTTTCTTGCATAGTGTTTAAATGTATATAATCGAGCAAAACTTGTAAATTTGTATTGAATCATTGGATTTCGTTTAAGGTAAGCAAAATAATATGGCAGTGCACAAGTATTGAATTTGAAATTGCATTACATTGAATTGAAATATGAATACTAAATTCAGAGATGTTACATGGCCACTACTTGCCGTACCTGTCCTCCCGTCCATCAAGCTGCTCCAGCCAACCGTCCGAACTATCCAGCACCTCTCAATGGTCAGGCATGTTACGAATGTGGAGACCCAAACCATTTACGTGACCGATGCCCAAAACTTCATCAACAAGGTGGTCCCCAAGGACGAGCGTTTAATATAAACGCTAATGAGGCACAAGCAAACAACGACGTGATAAACGGTACGTTTCTCGTAAACAATAATTATGCATCCGTTTTATTTGATACGGTGCCGATAGGAGTTTCATGTCTCTTACCTTTGAATCTCGACTTGCTAAACAAAGAACGAAACTTGACAATTCTTATTCCGTGGAGATAGCAAACGGGAAATCTATTACTATAAATTCTGTTATCCGCGACTGCAATCTCGATCTTAATAATCATGTGTTCTCTGTTGATCTCCTTCCAATGCAATTGGGAAGCTTCGATGTTATAATTGGCATGGATTAGTTATCCAAGCACCATGCCGAGGTTATTTGCTACGAAAAGTGCATTCGTATACCTCTCCCTTCGGGCGACAAGTTAGTTATTTTCGGTGAAAAACCGTGTCGTGGTCTTCAACTCATGTCTTGCACATTGGCACAAAAGTACTTGCGTAAAAAGTACGTTGCTTTCTTGGCCCACGTAGTTGACACAAAAGACAAGGGTAAGAAATTACAAGATATTCCGATCATTCGAGACTTTCCCGAGGTATTCCCCGAGGATTTACCCGGTCTTCCTCCCCCTAGAGAAGTAGAGTTTCGTATTGACCTTGTGCCCGGAGCAACTCCCGTGGCAAAAGCCCCTTATCGTCTCGCACCTTCCGAGATGCAAGAGCTTGCAAGTCAATTACAAGAGCTCTCATCCAAAGGTTTCATCCGACCAAGCCATTCACATTGGGGTGCTCCCGTGCTGTTCGTAAAGAAAAAAGATGGATCGTTTCGAATGTGCATTGATTATCATGAACTCAACAAGCTTACGATCAAGAACCGTTATCCTTTACCCCGCATCGACGATCTTTTCGACCAACTTCAAGGTTCAACATGTTTCTCCAAGATTGACCTTCGTTCCGGATACCATCAACTTCGTGTTCTCGATGAAGACATTCTGAAGACTGCCTTTCGGACTAGATATGGTCACTACGAGTTCATGGTCATGCCTTTTGGTTTGACTAATGCACCTGCGGTTTTCATGGATCTCATGAACCGTGTATGCAAACCTTATTTGGACAAGTTCGTGATCGTTTTCATTGACGACATTCTCATCTATTCTAAAACGAAAGCGAAACATGAACAACATCTTCGTTTGATTTTGGAGCTCTCGAAGAAAGAACAACTATATGCCAAGTTCTCCAAATGTGAATTCTGGCTAAAAGAAGTTCAATTTTTGGGACACATAGTCAACGAAAAGGGGATTCATGTGGACCCGGCAAAGATCGAGGCGGTAAAGAATTGGAGTACTCCTAAGACTCCTACCGAGATTCGTTCCTTCCTTTGACTAGCGGGTTACTATCGTCGCTTCATCTCAAATTTCTCCAAGATTGCGGTCCCGCTCACTGCCTTGACTCACAAAGGTAAACCTTACTAGTGGGGATCCAAACAAGAGGAAGCTTTTCAAGCTCTCAAGCACAAGCTCTGCAATGCTCCGGTTCTAACTCTTCCTAGTGGTAATGACGACTTTGTCGTTTATTGCGATGCATCCAACCAAGGTCTTGGTTGTGTTCTAATGCAGCGTGGTCAAGTAATTGCATACGCATCACGTCAGCTCAAAACCCACGAGAAGAACTATACGACCCATGATCTCGAGCTTGGTGCTGTCGTTTTCGCCTTGAAAATTTGGAGACACTATCTTTATGGCACCAAATGCGTGGTTTTCACCGACCACAAAAGTCTCCAACATATTTTCAATCAAAAAGAGCTTAATATGAGGCAACGACGATGGGTCGAACTTCTTAACGACTACGACTGCGAGATTCGCTACCACCCCGGCAAAGCAAATGTTGTAGCCGATGCCTTGAGTCCTAAAGAACGTATCATGCTTCATAGTGTTCGTATTCATAACGATATCCAAGCCCGCATCCTCTAAGCACAACACACCTCGGTTACCGAGGGAAACATGTACCACGAAATGGCATGTGGTGTGGAACTCTTGCTAGAAACTAAAGCCAACGGTCTGTTGTGTTACTTGGATCGTATCTGGGTTCCCGATCGTGACGACCTTCGTATATTTTTGATGAACGAGTCCCACAAGACTTGATATTTGGTACATCCCGGAGCTGATAAGATGTACTTGGGTCTTCGTCAGCAATACTGGTGGCCTGGCATGAAAAAGGATATTGCCCTCTTTGTGGCAAAATGCTTAACTTGTTCTAAAGTAAAGGCCGAACACCAGAAGCCTTCCGGACTTCTCGAACAACCTGAAATTCCCATGTGGAAATGGGAGAACCTTGCTATGGACTTCATTACCAAACTCCCTCGCACTTCTAGTGGGCACGATAGTATCTGGGTTATTATCGATCGACTCACAAAGTCTGCTCATTTCTTGCCTATTCGTGAGGACTATCGAGTCGAGAAATTGTCTCGGATCTACATTGATGAGATCGTAAGTCGTCACGGAATCCCTTTGAACATCATCTCCGATCGTGATTCGCGTTTTTCTTCCCGATTTTGGCAATCATTACAATCTGCGCTTGGTATTCGTTTGGATTTAATCACGGCTTACCATCCTCAAACCGATGGACAAACCGAGCGAACAATCCAAACTCTCAAGGATATGCTTAGAGCTTGTGTCATTGACTTTGGCGGCAATTGGAATTCTCACCTACCACTGATCGAATTTTCCTACAACAACAGCTACCATACAAGTATTAACATGGCACCATTTGAAGCTCTTTATGGACGAAAATGTCGTTCAGCGATTTGTTGGAATGAAATTGGTGAAGCACAAATCACCGGTCCCGAGCTTATCCAAGAGACCACGGATAAAATCTCTCTTATTCGTGACAACATTCGAGTAGCAAGGAGTCGGCAAAAGAGCTATGCCGATAAACGACCAAAACCCTTGGAATTTCAAGTTGGGGATATGGTTCTTCTAAAGGTATCACCTTGGAAAGGCGTAGTCCGATTTGGAAAGAAAGGAAAACTTGCACCTCGATATGTGGGTACATTCAAGATACTCGAAAGGGTAGGAAAAGTGGCCTACAAACTCGATCTTCCTCCAGAGCTCAGCAACGTTCATCCGACTTTTCACGTATCTAATTTGAAAAAGTGCCTAGCCGACGAGAATCTCCACATCCCTCTTGATGAAGTGCGCATTGACGAGAAAATGCACTTTGTTGAAAAACCCGTGGAAATCATGGACCGTGAAGTCAAGAAACTCAAGCGTAGTCGCATCCCCATTGTCAAGGTCCGTTGGGAGTCTAAACGTGGACCCGAGTTCACTTGGGAACGTGAAGACCAAATGAAGACCAAATATCCGCATCTCTTTTCATAGCCTCCACTAGTTGAATTTCGGGGCGAAATTCCTTTAACATGGGGAGACTGTGACATTTCGGGTTTTTTTATTCACGTTTTTATAACATATGCCATGTAAACATTTCCTATTCAATGAAATGCAAGTGTTGTTATTTAATTTTTGTACAAAGTATATATTTTTAATTTATGGATTTAAAATAATTAAAATTTTATAAGTTTTAAACTTATATAAAATTTTATATAAGAATCTAAATCTAAAAAGGTTCATATATAAATAGTATGATCTATAAAATAATTAACTTTTATAAAAATATATATAATAATATAAGTTTATAAAAACCACTTAAATATAATTTAATTAAAAAGAAATTTAACTAGTTTATTTTTTTATAAAAGTTAAGGGGTTGGTTTTGAAACTTATTAAACTAAAAGGTTTTAAATAAAAATAAGTCAAGGGGCTATTCATGGACAAACTAAACCACAAGGACTAAGGAGAATAAATCACAGGGACTGTTTTAATGCAAAAACAAACTCCAGCGACTATTCTTGCCAATTTGCAATTCGTAATTCCGGTCGTCGCTTCCCTTGTCCGGCGGTCCAAGCTATTTTTCGGCGACCCCCCTCGACACGTCTGTTCCCTGCACCTCGACAGCCGAAAAGGGTCTCCCTGACCTCATCGTCCCCACGCGAACATAAGCCCCCGACCAATTTGTCGTTTAAGCATACAAAAAGCCTGTTCGCTTTTGTGACCGAAAGTCCACGCCGCGCAATTGGCCTCGTCAGTAAACCTCCACGCCTGCAAGACGGCTCGTTAGCTTCGTCTTGTCCAGACGAGTGTCTAGACATACTCAATTACATGTTTCATTATCGGGATCAGGTTCGGCTATAAATAGCCATTACCGGACCTTCTCGAGCTCGCCATCCCTTCTTCACCCACTCTCACTTCAAATTGAAGCTGTCATTGCGTTCGTCGCTCTGTGTGAATCTGTGACCAGAGTCTCAGAGCCCAACTCGTCCCGAGTCTCACTTTCCCGATCTTGGTATTTTCGGACACTCGGCCCAGTCGTCCAGACCCTTCGCGACCAGGTAAGGACCTCAAAAATTGTTCCTTTGCCTTCTGTTATCATCTGGCCAACTGTACCAATCGAAATCGCGACCTCAAACCTTGGGTTACCGGGCAAACCAATGTTCTCAGACACTGGTTTGCAGGTTGCCGAGAACCAGCGACCAGTTTCGCGTAAGTGGTTATCAATTAAACGTTACACACATAACCAGCGATGGGCGATAGCCCGGCTGGTTATGCGTGTGTGTGATTGTGTCCGAGGTCCTGGGTTCGATCCTTGTGGCCTCCGGCCCAACCATTTTTTTGCTGTTTTATAATATCTTTTATTTTATTTATTTTGTTTATTTTATTTCACTTTATTTTATTATTTTCTATACACATTAAAAATTATTACGAACCGGTTGACTCGTTCGTTTATTTTGGAAACCATTAAACGACTTTTACACATATTTAACCCGTCAAATTTTTATAAAATAATAAGTCCTATATTTTTATAAACTTGTTTAAATAGTTTTAACTCACAAAATATATAATAATGATAATATAAATAAACAAATAGAAACTTTTTTTATATAAATACAATAAACATAATAACTATTTATTTATAATATTTTAACAAGATTAAAATATATATTTTTAGATGTTAAATTTTATTAAAAATCGTTATCATTTTACCATAATATTTTATACAAATAATTTCAGGGAATGTTTTATTTATAAACCCATACATGTTTAAAGTACGAATACACATATACAAACATACAAAAATACATATTTATCTACATAGGGTTTCAACGTGCTTAGATATCAATATCCTTATCACCTACACGCATGGATTAAAACATCCGCTAGCCAGGTGAGTTACATAGCCCATATTTTACATTTTTACATGCTTTGGGGTGAAACATTATTACCTATACATGCTACTCATCAAATTGTTTATACGTGTTATACATGTGGATTATATGCTTGTTCATCGTGAATTATCTTGGGTGTACATTTATTTACTATAAACACAAAGAGAACCAATAGTAATATTAATAGATCTATTGTGCCTGACCAGCCCACCCGTGTAGGGTGTTTATTACTGCATACTCGGGTATAGCCACGTGTTATACTCAAGCATACCGGATATAGTGGATAACTATATTCAATCATACCGGACCTAGCTGATGTGCTATGTTCAATCGCGTCAATCAAGGTTTGAATTGTGCTTAGATAAACATGAAGGATTCAACCATATATGCTATGTCTAACAAGTTAAACAATGAGTTGCAAAACGTTTTTATCTACTATTTATCGGGTCCACAAAACCTATGTACTCACCAACTTTATAGTTGACACATGATTTAAATAATGTTTCAGGTTTGGATATGTGATTGCTTGTTGAAGATTCTTCCACTTAAGAACTTATGGACCTAGTTAATTAAATCAATGTTTTGGAATAGACTAGGTTATTTGAATTGTATTGTACTTGAATATTTGTTGTTTTTAATTAAATTAATGAATTATGCAATATTTTAGCTATCATGTGCTTTTGAACAATCACTCATTGTCCGCCTCGATGATTCCGCCATCGGTCGGGGTGTGACATGTAGCATGTATCAGATCCAATCCCGAATCATTTTAGTAAAAATAAAATTCTCATGGAAGATAGAAACAAAATATTTTTGGATTTTATCTGTACAAACAGAATCACATATTTTTGGTTTTTATCTGAGCAAACTAAAATACGTATTTTTGGATGAACATCATGAGCAAGAAGATCATATCAGTATATGAGTAATTCATCACACAGTTTATTATCAACTATGGGTAACCTACGATATGAAACAATCAAACTCATTCTTATGTAACTCAAATCTTTTTCAATTTTATGTAACTTTTGCATTCAATTTGAATAATACTTGAAATGATACGCGATAAATTTCAAAGTAAACAAGATCAGGTTATGAAATGCTCAATTTTTCATTTCAAATTTGCAATACAAAGCATGAATTTTTAAATTGTCAATATTATATAATTTGAAACTATAAGCATTTTTCTTCCAAATTCATGTGAATTAGTACCATTTAGATGAAAAACATCGTGTACCCCACATATATGCCAATAGAAATTTAAATTTGCACTATCTTCAAGACATACACAGTTTATTGCAAGATTAGATCAATCTCCAAGATGAAATTATATCTATTAGCACAAGTATAGAGTAGCAGATCCCAAAGGATATAAGAATCAGAATGATTCAGAATCAAATGATTCTAATGAGAATCAATAGATTCAGGTAGGAGGATCTAACTATTATCTGGATTAATTTCAATGAAATCAGAATAGATAATGTATCTAACTGATCCAAGGGTGAATATATGTTCTAACAGATGTTGTCAAAAACATATCTTAGTTCAGCAACACATTGCATGTTTTTCGGGGCATGGGCAGTGAAGTGAACTGAAAGAGATTGTGCTAAAGACATAATTCGATATTGGTCTAATGAAATTCTTAAAACCATATATTCTTTATCTGATAATGATCTTTTACACACACACACACATGCATATAATGGATTCAAATCACAGATGTAATCATATCATATTTAATTTTCACACTACTATTGGTTCAAAAACGCTTCTAGTCTATTGACAATTCAAGTTTCAAACTCATATTCAAATTTAAAACATATTATCAAGATTAGAGCATTCAAAACACTATCATTTCTCATTTATGCAGACTTTGAAATTTAGATCAAATCAAATTACATTAAACTATCATATATCAAAGGTCTACTATGGTCACGTGTAATGAACTATTCACTGGTGTACTATCATTTCTTCTCTAACTTCAAATGATGTCAATTTTATAATTTTCATTTTGTTTTGAATTTTTATAAATAACAATTTTTGACTGAAATTTAAAATGCAGAAATATAATAAATCAGTAAAAGAAATTTAAAACAAAATCTCCCATGAAAGTTTGGTTTTGTAAACCTTTTATTCGGGATTGATCATACCTATCATTTTGTGTAGGTCCCTTCGTGTGTGTCGGATCGTCACATGCAAGTGGTCTACTAGTCAAACCGGGTTGCGGAATACCCGTGACTACGTGGAGAGTCTTACTAAACAAAGTAAACCAAACACGAGAGTCACAATAAACATTCTTTGTATTATAAACACTCGACGGTTACAGAGAGAATACAAGCTGCGTACTTAGCAAAACTGAGTTCGTCTGAACAAATGGTTCTGCGTACTTAGCTTTTGTGAACCTATCCTATTTATACTGACCTGATGCCTGCGCACTTAGCAAGTGCGCAGGACCAATTGCTCTTGCGTACTTAACAAGTACGCAGAGGTGTTCTTGCGTACTTGCTAAGTACGCAGGAGCTTTCTCCTGCGCACTTGTAAGTGCGCAAAACACTTAACAGAAAAACAACAAACATTATGTAAAAGTAAATACAACTCGATAAACTATTACATAATGACTCTTACATACAAAGACAAATTACAGACATTAGAAATACAAACTAAGACTCTATCCAGAGTGTTGTCACAGGAAAGTGCATCAACAAACTCCCCCTTGACAACAGCTCGGGATCTTCATCGTCTTCAGTCTTCATTCTTCAGTCTTCACAGCACTTGTTCCTTAGCTTTCATCTTCTTCTTGTAATCAAGGCAGAACTTAATCACCTTGTCATATTTAGCAGAGAGAAGCTTTGTCCATTCGTCAGTGTGGATGCAGAATTTGTCTGCTAGTACCTCCAGATCGTTCACAGAGAAATTGATGAAGCAGACTTCATCAAAAACCCTGATCACTTCCTTTGGCACTATGTTTCCACTATCTGACTTACCTTTACCCATAACCACAGCCTCGCCCGTTTTTGGATCAACATACCAGTACCACATGTCACCAAGAATATCCTGAGGTAACTTGCTCAGGGGAATCTTAGTTTCATATCGTACTAGCTTGTATACCAATCTCTTTATGGGCTTCTTAGTCACAGGATGCACAACGTGCTTATCCTTGACTCTTCTGGGCACCTAAGGCTTAAGGTATTCAAAGTTCCCTGATCTTGCTTCCCGCTGTAGTGTTACCCACAAACCCATTGCTACTGCATTACTCGAGTGACTTAGCAGATCGCGGTTTGCAAGGTTAACTAGGTCGTACTTGGGCAAAGAGTTGAACGCCTCACTGGTGGGTTTCAAGTATTGAACCCCCCCAGATCTTTTGATGGCGAACAGCTGCTTGTCCTCCTCGAACCTAACAGCCAAGATCATACCTGTCGCTCCGTGCTTGTCTGTGATAGACGTCTTTTGCCACACGGGAGCTGGACCCTTTGTGGATGCAGAAGGCATGTCTTTCTCTTTTGGTGCCTCGGGGTCCACAGGTGTAGGGTCGACTAGGGAGGCTTCAGTTGTAGCTTCAACATTACTTGCCATGTCAACTGAGCCTGTGTCTGTTTCGAGCAGAGATTCGAGCGATGGTATTTCAAAGATCTCACCATCCTCTAACTCGTACTCTAGTTCCCCGTCGCCCTTGGGAATCTCGATTATCACATCATCATCATCATCGTTCCAGTCATCACCAGAGTCGATCTCTCCTTCTTCCAGATTAAGGAGAGCATCGATCTGTGCCTCTTTGGAATAGTCAGGCTCTAAATAAAGGATCTCATCATCAGATAATTCCTTGAGCACGTCAGCCGCTGACCCTCAGCCAATAGAACAGAAGAGATGGGCACAATCGCCAAAGCTAGGTGCTCACCTCCACTAGGACCGACTTCAGGATCCTTGTCTTTATCATCATCCTTAGTCAGATCGACTGGACGACAAGACTCGGCACCGGTGGATTTCTTTTCTTTGTCTTTCTCTTTCTCTTTTTCTTTCTCTTTCTCTGTCTCCTTCTCCCCCTGAGCACCTAGCTTCGCGGTCAGTTCACCAACTAATTTGACCATCGCTGCGTGCTCCTTTCTCTGCAAGTCCATCCTCAGCTCAAGTGAAGTTCTGTGGCCTAGAATCATTTCGTTAGTCTTCATTAACAGTTCCTTCTGTGCCAAGACATTCTTCAACTGTTCATCAGTCCCCGTTCTCTGGCTACGCAGAATCTTAACTTCATCCGCCAGAGAGTTTATCTGTGCTTGTTGAGCATCAGAATCCTCTTTTGACTTTTGAATAGTCTTCA
Organism: Smallanthus sonchifolius; assembly: GCA_023525975.1. NCBI lineage: Eukaryota > Viridiplantae > Streptophyta > Magnoliopsida > Asterales > Asteraceae > Smallanthus > Smallanthus sonchifolius. The sequence continues at coordinate 55,529,820 of CM042022.1, read as the reverse complement.
ACAAGCCAGAAACTTGGGTTTCTAGCACATCGATCCTAGCTTCATTTGGATCCGGATGCCTAGATGATGAGGCTTCGGCGTTGTTGATAGGGGAAGAGAAGATTGTGTCAAAGTCGAACCCCTGTGAGAAATCACCGTAGTTAAAGGGTTGACCTGACGGCTCTTTGGTGGGTGTTGGGATGGGGGATGTAATGATGGGAGTTATGGTTGGGGTGATGGTGACTGACTCGGTGAGAAGTGGAGCAGTCACCGTCACCTGGACGGTTGGAGTAGGGAGGGTCACCATCACAGGAATCACCTCTGTGACCGCCGTGACCGCCACATCTGCTTGTACCAGTGGCCTTCTCCTCCTACTAAACAGTTGTCGTGCTGGCGTGGTAGATTCTGACTCTGGACGGGCAGCTTCAACTTGTACTGGCTGCACAATCGGAATCTCTTCAACCCTGGGGATAGCAACCTCTTGCCTATCGCCCCTTTTCTTGTTGGCTTTCTCTCGCCTTCGTCTTTGTAGAGCAGCGTCAGAGTCGGAAGCCGGCTCATATTCGCTGCTCGAGCTTTGTCGTTTTCTTTTTGAAGACGACTCAGGCAGGGTTACCTGTGCCGACCTTCTCGGATGTGCCTGTGATGGTGCGTCATCGGAATCAGAAGAATCTGATTCTGTTGCCTCCGAATCGGATTCCTCCGTACCACCAACACCACCTTCATCATCACCTTCATGTTCATCATCACCTTCATCATCCTCATTCTCTTCATCTTGTTCTTCATCAGAGTGATCACTCATCTCTGGTCCCGAGTTGGGACTATACCAGTTCCAGTCCTCCGGAGCGACGTATGCTTCATTAATCAGGTGGCCGAAGAGTTCAGTATGCTCAGGGGTAGGTTCTACACTGCCTGGCTTTAGAAACTGTGCAAAGACTCTCTTGTCCACCCGTTTTACCTGCAGTCTCTCCCCGATAGCACGTAGGTTTGGCAGTGCATCATCGATCAGTAGCTGCACAAACCTCGGGTATAAAAGGAACCTGAACCTCTCTGCTGTATTTATCTGGTCATTTAGTGCTTTGAAAATATAGCGAGAGAAGTTATAGCACCGATTGAGAGACAGGCCCACCATAGCCGCTGCTAGGTCATGACCCATAGCATCTTTCCTCGCTTTCCTGGATGAGATGCACATGATCATGATGTGGGCAAAATAACGCCATTGATCCAATACCCACATCTTCTTGTAAGAAGCATAGTCCCTTGCCCCGACATACCCCATTCTTTGCCTCCAACACCCATCCACGTAGTAATCTGGATAGGATGTCGGGTCGGTAGCAGTACTCTCCTGATTGTATCTTCAGAGAACACAATTGCCCAACCATCAACGGTTGCCCTTATGACATTAGGGGACACCATGCAATCGTGCTCTGCAGTCTCCCAGAATTGCTCCAGGTAAGGTCTTGAGACTGTTGGGGAAATCCACAATCTCCCTGTACTGCAAGGCTGCGCCTTTCCATTCTGGTTCGGTGTTAGCCACTAGGTTGAATTTGTCAGTGAATGCACGAGCCATAGCCTGCAAACACACACAGAAGACATATTCAGAACAACCTATAACAGTGGAAGTAGACACACATGACACAGTATAGTAGTTTATACTTTGAAAAATTTTTAGACTTAGAAAAAAATTTTCTAAGTGTTGGTCCTGCGCACTTAGCAAGTGCGCAGGTTTTTCCTCTTGCGTACTTAACAAGTACGCAAGAATTACTTCTTGCGTACTTGCTAAGTGCGCAAGAACAACCCTTAGCAAAAACTTTTTCAGAAATTTTGAAAACAATACAAATTGCATAAAATTGGGTCGAATAGGTCGCCAAGCAGTCGGATCCAAGGATTCTAACTTACGGGACCATTCTCGACACCAAAAACTACCAACACTAGCACCAAGTTTGACCTAGCCAGTCTCTCGATCCAATGACGGTTCAGTTTCAACCGAAGGATCAAATCGAGGACCAGAAAGATGATTATAGGATCGATTAAGCTATCTATTAGCATGTTAATGATAATAAGTTACCCAAACAATCCCATTTTCCCAAAAACTTTATCGGATTTAACCAAAAAAATTTCTATGTCAAATCGGTCCAAATGTCATGAATCTACGGTTGGAATTGCCCTAGATTCTCACCAATGAGATGTAATACGATGATGAAAGTATTGACATGATGAAAAGAGGGTTTGAACACACTCAATTTTGAGAGAAAAATTGCAGGGGGGAAAAAATTAGGTTTGAAAGCGTAAAACCTGAAAATTTTCTAAGTGTCGGATTTATACCCCTCAGAAATTGTTCGTGCGTACTTGTTAAGTGCGCACGAATTAACTGTTGCGTACTTAACAAGTGCGCAAGGTTTAACTCTTGCGTACTTGCTAAGTGCGCAAGTTTTACTTCATGCGTACTTTGCTAAGTGCGCAGAAACCTTAAGTGCACAACTTTTCAACTCAGAATTTATGAAGATTTTCAAGTCAAATAACGAACAAGATAAAACTATTCAACCAAGAGGATTCAAATACAATTCATGAAGGTTAAACATAAAATATTTTTGGCTTTTTCTGATTAAACTTGAACAATGCATAAACTTAAAAACTTAAAATCCTTTTGTTCTTTTCAAGATAGATATATACAATCATTTACACAAGCTATTTTTGATCAAAGACACGAGCAAAGGATCATATCAGGCTATCTTTTAGCAAAAACGATACAAAATAAACATCAAAGAATATGGGATCATGTCATGTATTACTTTTTATTCATACGTAATAAGCACATAAACAAGTAATTCAAGTTGACAATATTATAAGATTTGAAACTATACGTATCTTTGTATCATGTTCTTGTGTATTAAGGTATTAATTATAAGATATACAATGTGTACCCCACTGAGATGCTATGATATTTTGCACTATCTTCAAGGCATCTAAGATTATTTTCAATTATTTTCTTAATTTTCAGAATGAAGTTACATCAATTAGCACAGAAAAATCAAGCAGAATCCATAAGGATTATCAGGAATCATAAGATTCAGAATCGATTGATTCGTTTGTCTTGGTTTCATGTGATCTTCTTCTTTGAATATCGGTATGATGATTCGGGATAATGAACATGGTGTTTGATTATAGGGTAAGGGGATCCAACTTTTATCTGGATTTGATTTCAATGAACCAGGAATGATTCAAGGGTGTATACATGCTCAACAGTTAATGTAGAGACATGTCTTGATTCAATCTCTCCTTGCATACTTGTGAGTATGGGCAGTGAGATGAACCGCATTAATTGTGCTAACAACATAACCCAAAACTGATCTCAAAAGAAAATTATTGTCAAAATCTAACATCCTTTATCTGATAGTGATCTTTTCTAATCTTTTACTCACACACGCTTGCAAACATGGGTTCAAATCACAGTTGTAATTTAGATTTAGTTTCCACACTACTAGTGATTCAAAGACGCATGCAGCCTACTGGCAATTCACAATACTTGTAAATAAACAGATTAAGAACATAATAATTTGAAACAGATAAGTAAGCATGACGCAATCATTTCCCACATGAGCAGTCTATGAAGTTTAGATCATTTCTGATGTACTATCATTTCCTCTTTTCTCAGGTTAACTTTGAAATTTTCTCCATTTTTTTTTTTGATTTTTGTAAAATATTTTAAAACTAAAAGAACTATACAGAGAATTTAAAGGAATAAAAAATTTAACTTCCATGAATTGAATTGAGTTAAGAAAACTTAGTTTTCACTCAGGATTGAACATTCCTATCAAGTTGACAAGATGCTCAAAACGGGATCGATCAAATGCCTTTGTGAAAAGGTCAGCAAGATTGTCATCCGTGTGAACCTTTACAAGTTCAATTAAATGCTTTTTAGCACAGTCACGGATGAAATGATGGCGAATCTTTATATGTTTAGTTTTGGAATGTTTCACCGGGTTATTTTTGATGGACATGGTGGCATTGTTGTCAATGAATAGAGGAGTTCCAGTGAAGTTTAAGCCGTAGTCTCTCAACTGCTGCTGAATCCACAGTATCTGAGAACAACCGCTCGCTGCAGCAATGTATTCTGCTTCACAAGTTGAGACAGAAACCGTTGAATGCTTCTTGCACTGCCAGGAGACCAGCCTGTCTCCTAAGAATTGACATCCACCGGAAGTTGACTTTCTGTCAAGGTTACAACCGCCATAATCTGAATCAGTGTAGGCTTTGAAGTCGAATGACTGCTGCTTAGAGTACCAAAGACCTAATCGGGGTTTCCCTTTCAGATATCTGAAAATTCTCTTCACGGCTATCATATGTGACTCCTTCGGTTGAGACTGAAACCTTGAGCATAAACATACAGCAAACATTATATCGGGTCTTGAAGCTGTGAGATACATAAGTGATCCGATCATCCCACGGTACAACCTGCTGTCCACTTCCTTTCCATCTCTGTCGGGATGCAAACCATGATTGACTGGGATTGGTGTGCCATAAGTAGGCTATCACTCATTTTGTATTTTGACAAGATGTCCTGCACGTACTTAGTTTGATGTAGATAAATACCATTCTCTCTTTGACTGACTTGCAGACCTAGAAAGAATGACAGTTCACCCATATTGCTCATTTCAAACTTGGACTTCATCACCTTCTCGAATTCCCTACACATCCCTTCATTGGTCGACCCAAAGATAATGTCGTCGACATATACTTGCACAAGAAGAATGTCACCTCCTGCTTTCCGTATGAAGAGAGTCGAGTCAATCTGTCCACGGTCAAAACCATTAGACAATAAATGCTTAGATAATGTCTCATACCATGCCCGCGGTGCTTGATGAAGACCATAAAGTGCTTTGTCGAGTTTGTATACTTTATTGATATTATGCGGATCTTCAAAATCGGGAGGTTGAGTGACATAGACTTCTTCATGCACCTTACCATAAAGGAAAGCACTCTTCACATCAAGTTGATAGACCTTGAAGCCGACATATGTGGCATAAGCCAAGAACAGTCGAATGGCCTCAATTCTAGCAACTGGGGCATATACCTCATTGTAATCCAAGCCCTCTTGTTGATAAAAACCCTGAACAACCAATCTTGCTTTGTTCTTCACAACAACATGATAATCGTCCATCTTGCATTTGAACACCCATGTGGTACCAATTGGCTGAAAGCCTTTTGGCAAGTCAACTAAATCCCACACGTGCAACTTTTGGAATTGAGACAGTTCATCTTGCATCGCCTCAATCCAGCAGTTGTCAATGAGAGCCTCCTTCACATTCTTCGGCTCTATCTGGGACACAAATGCAGCATGCAGACATGTTTCTATGACACCAGTGTCGAATATCTCTGTGTAACGACTGGTGTTTTCAGTGATGGTTCTATGACGAGTCTGAACACCGGCATAAGGATCACCAATAATGTTGTCGATTGGATGATTCCTATGCACCCTCGTCTCCGGTACAATCGGTTCTTGAATTTCTGGATCTAGATTCGTGCTTAACTCCCCCATTTTCGGTGATCCAGAGGAAGAAGATTCAATGTGTATTGGATCAGCTGGAGCTTCATTTCCTACAGTTGTGTTAGGATTGGCTTGAGCGTCATCTCCAACAATATGAACACCTTCGCTGTTATCACTGTCATGAGTCCCAGATGCAGATGCAGCATTGGAATCAGGAGTTATAATTGGTACAGTAGCACGAGTAGTAAAACTGGAGTCATTGTCGTCACGCAATAAATCATAGACATTTGCGGCGTCTTCTGCAGATAAATCAGGAAGATTGAAAGACTTGAATAGCGCATCATAATCAAAACCCCAAGCTGGACCTTTTGGTTCTGGTGGAGTGCTGTGTTTACTACAGTCCACTTCAAACCATTCCTCGACAGTACGAGTTCCTATGTTGTACACTCTCTTGCAGGGAGAATTGGCAACATATCCTAAGAAGATGCCTTCCACCGCTTTCGCATGAAATTTAGACTGACGGTCTTTATACTGTAGCAACAAGGAACAAGGACTACCAAAAGGAACTAGGTAATCAAGATTGGGAAGTCGATTGTTGATCAACTCATAACATGTCTTGTTGTGCCTTTTCACAACCAGAACCCTGTTTAAGACGTGACAAGCTGTATTAACTGCTTCTTCCCAGAAAGTGACAGGAAGCTTTGCATCAGACAGCATAGTCCTTGCAGTCTCGATCAGTGTTCTGTTCTTCCGTTCAGCAACTCCATTCTGCTGAGGTGTGTACGGCGCGCTGAATTCGTGACGGATTCCTTTCTTGAGACAGAAAAGTTCCATCAAATTATTCTTGAACTCAGTTCTGTTGTCACTTCTTATTCTTCTAACTTTCAGCTTGCAAAGAGATTCCAAGCGCAGGATCAGGTATTGAAGAATATCAGCAGTCTCGGCTTTTGTACCTAAAAAATGCACCCAAGAAAAACGTGAGAAATCATCAGTTACAACTAGACAGAATGACTTACCTCCAATACTCCTGATACTTATGGGGCCAAACAGATCCATGTGTAATAGCTCCAAAGGGGTATCGATAGAGTTTTGGAGCTTGGGCTTGTGAGACTTCCGTTGCTGTTTGCCCTTTTTACACGACATACAGTCATCTGCAACGGTAAACCTCAACTTAGGAACCCCGGTTACCAAACCGTTTCGGACAAGATGATTCATTTTACGATAAGAAATATGTCCGAGTTTCCTATGCCGCAAGATGGAGTCAAGTTCTGTCGCTTTTGTAAGCAAACAAGTAGCAACTGATGAGGTGGTTTTTGCCACGCTCATATCGATCTGATAAGTGTCGTTTGATCTTGGTGCTCTCATCAGAATCCAGTCTTCGGGAACCTTAAAACCGGGTTTGAGAATCAGACATTCTGACTTGTCAAACATCACCGAGTACTCCTTGTCACACATTTGGGAGACACTCAACAGGTTATGCTTCAGCTGCTCGCAGAAGTTGACATTGTCAAAGCTGACACAACCGTTTGAAACCACGCCTTGACACGTGATACTGCCGCCTTTTTCTCCGGCAAAGGCCACATAGCCGCCTTTGAATGGTTTAACGTCTTGAAGCAAGGCCATGTTTCCTGTCATGTGCCGGGAGCATCCACTATCTACATACCAACGGTTAGAGATAGTACCCTTCGGACGTCCCTGCACGAGTAACAAAAGAATTAGTTAGATTTGGAGACCCAAGCCATTGTGGTCTTGGGTCGTCCATCCTTCTCAAAAGAAACTACTTCTTTCAACTCACAGTCATGATGACTGTCCAAAATTGGTGAATCTTTGGATGAATTTGGAACAGGAGATTGAGAACCATTAACTTTCTTGTTCCAGGATCTCTTTTGATTTTTAACCAGAACAGTAGACTTTGGCTCAACCACAGCCGGTGAACTTGTGGAAGCTTCACTTGATTGAGTCTTAGTCAGCTGTTCCAGCTTTCTCAACCTCTTATTCCTTCTTCTTCTTTGTGGCTTAGAGAGTCTAGCCACAGATTTCTCACCAGTGCGTGTACTACCAGATGTAGACACACGAGGTACAGCAGGTTGCTTTACCTTTCTTGCAACAGATGGTTTAGCCTCAGATTTAATCTTAGGTTTTACCATAGGTTGTACTGGTGGTTTCACCACATTCTGCTTTGGACTTTTGGGAGATGGTTTCACTGGTGGCGACCTGGGGATAACAGCAGGCTGTGAAACAACATGTCGTTTCCCTTGGTTCTTAGAAGGACAGTTCACAACAATGTGACCAACCAAGCCACAGTGAAAACAGTTCCTCTTGTCTACATAAGTTCTCTTGTAAGGCTCATTAGATCTGGCCTTAGATAACTTTCCATTATGAGCAGGAGGAGTTGGTTTATGAACAGAAGTCTGACCCTTTTTAGTTTGGTTTTTGGGGGTATAATACTTTTGCAAATTCTCTTTGTAACCAAGCCCATAATGAGCTGAAAAAGCCTCTTTCTTAACTTGGTTAATATTTTTATAACCCCCATAAAGCATTACCTTAAGTTTATCATTTGTTTCAATGATATCAGGTTCAGTTAAAATGCAGTTATCACCATTAGTGATAATGTTTTTGTGGACTTTCTGTTCAGTCAGCAACTCCTCAGAGACTACTCCTTCAGGGCAAGTGTCAACCGACCCATCTTCGGAGGCAGTAACATACTCCTCACTAGATGTGGAGTTAGCCTTACTTGAGGATTCATCCTTTTTAGGGGAATCATCCTTATCAGAGGACTCATCTAGACAAGTGAGATCAATGTCTATCAAGCTCTTGACAAACTTCCCACTTATTGGTGGAGGAATGGCATTGGTACCAAGACCTATACCCTTCATTTTCCTCACTACTGATTCGTAGTGCTCCACCACAAAGCGAGAGTTTTTCAACTTCTCATTTGTACATTTTAACTGCAGGATCTCATTTTGCAGTTTGTTGATTTCATTGTTCCGTTTTTCTAACCCCCTATACGCAATATCCAAGTGAACTTGTTGCTCACTTATTTGTAAACAATATTCACATTTTTCCTTTTTTAATGTTTCAACAGATTCTTTAAAACGTTTTTCGTTTGCTTTGTAATTATGAGCTGCCATAGTTAGGGGTTCGATTTTGTCTCGGAGCTTAGAAATTTCATGCTTTAGCTCTAGACATTTAGAACAAGAAATAACAAAGAAAGGGTTAGAATCTACCTCAGAAGATGAACTCTGTGCTTCTCCAATGGCCATGAGAGCAACGGCAGTGGTAGACTCCTTTTCAACAGCTACAGAAGCTTCCTTCTCCTCAGCTTCTTTTCTCTCAGCCTCCATCAGCTCCATGATCTCAGCCATGAGACCAACCTGTGTTTGAGCAATGATGGCGTCCTCTAGATGAACACCCCAATCAAAGTTTTCGTCATGCTGAGCTACCAGTGCATTTGACGAACCACCTTGGTGTTGATTGTGGTGGCTAGTGTTGTTGTGGCCGTGGCTGTTTCCCTGGCTAGGTCTGGTGAAACCAGAGGCCGGTGCTCGGTCTTTTTGACACTCACGAGCAAAGTGTCCATAGTTCAGACACTTGTAACATTTGGCCTTGGATTTATCAAATCCAACCTTGGCATTAGAATGTCCACCAATGAACTTTCTTCCTGTTCTGTTCAGGAAACGCTTGGCCCTCCTCAAAAGCATGGCCATATTCCATTGAATATCCATGTCCTCAATATCATCAGGATCCACTTGGTAAAAGTCTTCTTCAATAGTTTCAGGATCCGTTAGCTTGCCGCCTATGAAATTCTCATACGCAAGCATACATGATGAAAACAATGCTACATGATCTTCAACTATTTTGACTATTGCAGAATGGTTAGCTGAAGACGTAGCTGGAGGATTTCTTGAGGTGTGTTGATGATTAGTTCCCAACCCTGATCTGGATGCATAACAAGCATGACCACCACACCCATTTGAGTGGTCTTCTTCATTGGAGTGTCCAATAAAGAGGGCAATTCCAGAGTCCGATGATTTTGAAGTGGAAGTCGTCCCATGATACATGGAAGAGTCCTGTATCTGAGGTCTTCCCGAGCTCTCCTTCTTCATAAGATTCATGTTATGAGCTTGAATCTTACCAATAGCCTCATCTACTGTTAACTCATAGAATTTAGGATTTTCCCTCATCAGGGTTGTATACATCTCAAACTTTGGTGGCAAAGCATCAAGAAATTTTTCCACCAGTTCTTCATCGGGATATTTCAGTTCAAAAGCTTTCAACTCCGTTTGTAAATGATAGAATCTAGAGATGAGATCATCTAACGATTCATTTTCCATGAAATTGAAGCATTCATACTGCTTCCGGAGAAGATCCCGCTTACTCTTCTTAATGTCACTGTTCCCCTCAAATCTTTTCTGAAGTGCTTTCCAAAGATCCTTGGAGGTGTCATAGCCTCGGAAGCTGTGAAACAATTCCCGAGTTAATTACATAGTGTTTGAGCCAAGAGCCTTCTTTTCCCGATCATAAGCTTTCTTTTGTTCTTCATCAAGCTTAGAGATGGGCTTTGGCACCTCTTCATCAAGATAGATGTGTGTGGGATGCTTATATCCCTCAAGGATTGGTATCCATAATGATGAGTCGGTGTATGAAATGTAGTGCTCAAAACGCGCCTTCCAATTGGAATAATCGTTTACATTTAATAGTTTAGGCGGTTTCTGAGGTGTACCGATCTCATTATCATAGTTTAACATGTTTCCAAGATTCTGAAGGTTCGACATAGTGAATTACTTGGTCAAAAATCAGAAAAGTCAGACACTGTTGCGCATTTGTTTTTGGCCTTGCGCACTTGAGAAATGGTCTTGCGTAGTTAAGACTTACTCTTGCGTACTTGTAAGTACGCAGGAGGAAATATTAAGTACGCAGGATATATCTTAAGTTCGCACAAGTTCAGTCTTGCGCACTTGTAAGTACGCAGGAGATAACTCTTGCGTACTTAGTAAGTACGCAGAAAACTGTCCTTTTTACCAAAAATGGTAAGTACGCAGGACACCTTTTCAGCAACTCTCACCAAACTTTTCCGGTCACCTGAAACTCGTCGGAGATGGTGAAAAATAGGCTGATGATCAATGCAATCAAGCCAAAGGATCAGAACCAAGTTTCTAACCAACCTTTGATGCTCAAAACACACAAATACACAACAAAAATCGGTTTTTGAGAGATTTTTGCTTCTAAAAAAGTGCTCAAGAGCTACCCCTTTTTTATAACAAAAATCAACAAAAATACCTCTTTTTGCTTGTAAAACTCAGTAAAACGTCTCCAAACTCACTTACAACACTCGAATTCAAGAGCAAAGCTCTGATACCACTTGTAGGTCCCTTCGTGTGTGTCGGATCGTCACATGCAAGTGGTCTACTAGTCAAACCGGGTTGCGAAATACCCGTGACTAGGTGGAGAGTCTTTCTAAACAAAGTAAACCAAACACGAGAGTCACAATAAACGTTCTTTGTATTATAAACACTCGACGGTTACAGAGAGAATACAAGCTGCGTACTTAGCAAAACTGAGTTCGTCTGAACAAATGGTTCTGCGTACTTAGCTTCTGTGAACCTATCCTATTTATACTGACCTGATGACTTAGCAAGTGCGCAGGACCAATTGCTCTTGCGTACTTAACAAGTACGCAGAGGTGTTCTTGCGTACTTGCTAAGTACGCAGGAGCTTTCTCCTGCGCACTTGTAAGTGCGCAAAACACTTAACAGAAAAACAACAAACATTATGTAAAAGTAAATACAACTCGATAAACTATTACATAATGACTCTTACATACAAAGACAAATTACAGACATTAGAAATACAAACTAAGACTCTATCCAGAGTGTTTTCACAGGAAAGTGCATCAACATTTTGATCAGAAATTCAAACCTGGTACGATCAAATGCCTTGGTAAAAAGATCAGCAAAATTATCATCTGTATGTACCTTTACCAGCTCAATCAACTTCTTATCTGCACAATCACGAATAAAATGATATCTAATTTCAATGTGCTTTGTTTTACTATGCTTAAGAGGATTATTTGTAATAGACATTGTAGCATTATTATCAATAAACATGGGGGTTCCTGTAAAATTCAAACCGTAGTCTCTTGATTGCTGTTGGATCCACAAGATCTGTGAACAACAACCTGTAGCAGCAATGTATTCTGCTTCACATGTTGAAATGGAGACCGTAGTTTGCTTTTTGCATTGCAAGGAAACTAGACGATTACCCAAGAACTGGCAACCACCTGTAGTAGATTTCCTGTCTAAACAACAACCACCAAAATCAGAATCAGTGTATGCATTGAATTCAAAGTTAGAACCATGTGGAAACCATAGTCCCAATCTTTGTTTTCCTTTCAGATAACGAAGGATTCTCTTTACTGCAATCAAATGAGACTCTTTTGGTTTTGCTTGGAACCTGGAACAAATACACACAGCGAACGTTATGTCTCGCCTTGAAGCGGTTAAGTACATGAGAGATCCAATCATTAAACGGTAGAGTCGGCAATCAACTTCTTTTCCATCCGGGTCAGAATTCAATTTATGATTGACCGGAATCGGAGTATCATATGGGGTACAGTCCCCCATCTTGAACCTGCTTAAGATGTCCTTTACATACTTGGACTGATAAATAAAGAAACCATCTTCCTTCTGATTAACTTGAAGACCTAGGAAAAATGATAACCCTCCTATAGCTAACATCTCAAACTTCGATTTCATAATACTCTCAAACTCTTTGCACAACCCTTCATTTGTAGAGCCAAAAATAATATCATCTACATATATCTGTACCAGTAGATATTCTCCCCTTGCTTTCTTAATGAATAAAGTCGAGTCAATATGTCCACGAGCAAAATCATTTTCCAAAAGATGTGTAGACAACGTTTCATACCACGCTCGAGGAGCTTGATGAAGACCATACAGAGCTTTACAAACTTGAAAACTTTAGACGGATTAAGTGGATCTTCAAACCCCGGCGGCTGACACACATAGACTTCCTCCTTGACTTTACCATATAAGAAAGCACTTTTTACATCTAATTGATACACCTTAAACCCTTTGTATGAAGTAAAAGCAAGAAACAACCGTATAGCTTCAAGCCTAGCAACAGGAGCATAAACCTCGGTGTATACAATTCCCTCTTGTTGATTGAAACCTTGTACATCTAATCTTGCCTTATTTCTCACCACAACAACTTGATCGTCTTTCCTGCATTTAAACACCCACTTCGTACCAATTGGATACAGACCCTTTGGAAGATCTACAAGATTCCAAACTTTGAGTTTGTCAAACTGAGCAAGTTCTTCCTGGATGGCCTCAATCCAATTGTTATCACGTAATGTCATTTCGACATTCTTTGGTTTGACCTGAGAAATAAAACAGGAATGTGAGCATACATCAAACACACCAGTATCCTTAAAACCTATATATAAGCTAGTGTTGTCAATAATAGAACGTGTTTGCACTTCATCACGCAAATTCCCAATGATATTTGAAATCAGATAAGCTTTAACTTCCTTGATTGATGCAACCTCAGGAACCGGCAACACATCAACCTGAGTTGTATCAGATTCATAGGACATATCTTGATTAACTGGTATCTCCGAGTCCAGATTTGTAGGAATCTCCCCCTGAGTCTGTGTCAAATTAGAAGGTTCATCAACTAACAAAGGATCAGCAAAAGAATCTTGGAAAATAACATTTTCATCTTCACTATCAGACTCTTGTGTTCCCGAACACGAAGCAGCATTAGGATCTGGAGCAGATGTAGAAGGAACAGATGATTGTGGAACCGCAGTCGGTAGAAAACCACTATTCTGTGCATCCTGACATGAATAATATAATACAGCAGCTTCCTCAAGAGATATATCAGAAGGTAAATGAAAAGACTTGAATAAATTTTCATAATCAAAAGCCCAGTCTGGTCCAATCGCCATTTGAGGTAAAGACCGATTAGAACAGTCAATATGAAACCATTCTTCAACCTGACGAGTCTCTTTGTTATAAACCCTCTTGGTAGTAGAATTTGCAATATACCCCAGAAAGATCCCTTCAATAGCCTTGGCACTGAACTTGGTTGGGACATCTCAAACTTTCAACAGGGTGCATGGATTACCAAAAGGTAGTAAATAATCCAGATTCGGCTTACGATTATTAAGCAACTCATAGCATGTCCTGTTGTGTCGCTTAACGGTCAAAACTCGGTTCAAAACGTGACACGCAGTATTCACAGCCTTAGGCCAAAAAGTTACTGGAAGCTTAGAATTTGCAAGCATCGTACGTGCCGTTTCAACCAAAGTCCTGTTCTTTCGTTCAGCAACTCCATTTTGTTGAGGTACATATGGCGCACTGAATTCATGATGAATTCCCTTTTGAAGATAGAATAAACCCATCTTGCTATTTTTAAACTCGCTGCCATTGTCACTCCTTATTCTTCTAACTTGCTGTTTGAACAAATTCTCTAAACCCAGGATTAAGAATTGTACCAACTCTGTGGTCTCGACTTTAGAAGCAAGGAACTTAACCCATGAAAATCTAGAGAAATCATCTCTTACTACCGGACAGTAAGATTTACCACCAATGCTCCTGATACTAATCGGTCCGAACAAATCCATATGCAGTAGCTCCAAATGAGTTACAATAGAATTCTTTGTCTTAGATTTGTGGGACTTCTTGAGTTGTTTCCCCTTCTTGCAAGGAATACAGTCACCAGGAACTGAAAATTTCATTTTCGGGACACCAAAAACCAGATCATTCTTCATAAGATAATTCATTTTCCGATAATTGATGTGAGCAAGTTTCCTGTGCCACAAAATAGAATCCAACTCAAATGCCTTGGAGAGTAGACATGTAGGAATTGAATCCGTTGTAGTAGCAACACTCATGTCTAAGACATATGTGTAATTTCTCCTCGGAGCCTTCATTAGAATCCATTCATCAGGAATAACAAAGCCCGGTTTCAAGATATAACACTCAGAATCATTGAAATGAAATGAAAATTTCTTGTCACACACTTGAGATACACTCAAAAGATTATGTTCAAGTTGCTCCACATAGTTCACTTTCTCAAATTTGACTTTTTCGTTCTTTAAAGTATCCTGACCAGTTATGTACCCGCCTTTATTTCCAGCAAAAGCGACATAACCACCATCAGTATTAATAACATCTTCCAACAAACGAATATTCCCTGTCATATGTCGAGAACAACCACTATCCACATACCACGTATTATTGATAGTCCTCCTTGGTTGTCCCTACATAAACAAAGAAAATTAGTTAGAAATTGGAACCCAAGCCATTGTGGTCTTAGGTCATCCAGATGGATCAAAATAAACTTCAAGCAATTCACAATCAACATTGTCATCAACCTTTGGAACATAAGATCCACAACTAGACCTTCTTAATGAAGACATAGTATGATGATTCGGAAAAACATTATTAGATTTATGATTATCAGATTCAGGTATTTCCAAAAATTTCTTTAGTTTTCTGTTACGTCTTTGTAGGTCCCTAATTCGGTGCGTGACGGATCTCTAGACTCGCGGTACGACACGGTGATAACGTGCGGAATCCATGATCAACGTGCTCGTGTAACTCAATCAACAACAACGGTGTAAATAAACGCTTTGTATTTCCACCACAATATCAGTTTACAATAATTCTCTCTCTAATCAGTTCCTCCTAATATCGTCTCTCTAATCTTACTAACAGACTCTGTTCTGTCTATTTATAAGCACCAGTTCTGCACCAGGCGAACTTAACAAGTTCGCCTAAAAGATGCTTAGGCGAACTTATAGGCTAAATGAACTTAACAAGTTCGCCTCAGATAGACTAAGCGAACTTAACAAGTTCGCCTCTGGTAAACCGAGCGAACTTGTTAAGTTCGCCTCTCTATGAACTTACACAGAATTTTATCACCAGTTACAAAACATATCCTAACAGACTCCCCTTTAACTGTTGCTAACAATTCTATCAATTACAAGTCAAAGACTCTAAGACTAAGACATAATATCTTCAAGCTCGTTGTCACCAGAATATACTCCAACAGACTCCCCCTTGACAACAGCTTCAGAAGATTGTCATCCGTCTTCATATATCATCAAACACACTGTAGTCTTCTTCTTGTGCATCTGCACATTCTCTTTCTATCTAGAAGAAAACTTGGGAGAATGACCCCTTGTCAACTTCTATCTGTAATATTCAGTTTTTGCAAAGGAGAACAACCAAGAATAACCAACAATTAAGATTTCCATGGAAGCTGGAAAAATAAAATCTTTTTGATTTTTCAAACATAAGAAACACAAAATCTTTTTGGTTTTTCTCTATATAAATTGAAATGTAAAATACAAAATCACATCTTTTTGGTCGAACATCACGAGTAAGAAGATCATATCAGTATATATGATATATCAATCACACATCTTGGATATAAAATCCATATAATATCAAATGGTATCCTATGTCACTCTTTCAAGCCTTGACCAATCAAACCAATATCTTTCAAGATTATCACACTCTATCTTTTCAAGACTTTCATATTGCATGTTATGATACGCGATAAACATTCAAAGAAAATAGGATCAGGCTATGACACACAAATTCAAATTGTCAATATTATAAGATTTGAAACTAAAGCATCTCATTCCCACTTTCTTGTGAGTTTATGTACCATTTAAGTATGAAATACTACGTGTACCCCACTAGTATGCCAACAGAAAGTAAATGTGCACTATCTTCAAGACATATGAGATTTTACTAAAGATTATCCGAATTTCCAGAATGAGGAGACATCACTTAGCACATGAATAGCAGAATCCAAATTGGATTGTATAGGAATCAATGAGATTCAGAATCGAATGATTCAATGTCTTGGCTTATATATGTGGAATCATAAGATTCAGGTACGTGGATCCAACTGTTATCTGGATTATGAATTCAATGGAATCAGTAAAGATGATTTATCAATATGATCCAAGGGCTAGTATATGTTTGACAGATGTTGTCAAGTACATATCTTGATTATACTTCAAATTGCATGCTTTTCGAGACATGGGCACTGAAGCAAATTGAATGAATAGTGCTAAGGACATAACCCGAAACTGATCTCATAGGAAAATCTTTATTAAAAGCTAATATTCTTTATCTGATAGTGATCTTTTAACACACACACGCAGGCATAAAATGGGTTCAAATCACAGTTGTAACATATACAATTATGTTTTCACACTACTAATGGTTCAGTGATGCTTTTAGTCTACTGACAATTCAAATTATATGCATACACAACACTATCATTTCCTATTTGTGCAGTCTCTAATGTTTAGATCAAAACATATAATTCGGATATATTAACATAAAGCACCAACCAGTCAATCTAAGGTCATGTGTGAAAGAACATCTACTGATGTACTATCATCTCTTCTTTAACTTCAAGTAATGTCGATTTTATTTTTTTTCAATTTGTTTGGATTTTTTAAAATCTTTTTCAAAGAAAGTAAAACAAACGAAAATAAAATCTTCCATGAAACCATTTTAAGAAAAACATTTTACTTGGTTACTCAGGATTAATCAAATCAATCAATTAAAAACTCAAACCGATGTAATCCTGTAATTGAATGCCTTTGCCTTTGTCACCAACATAAATCTGTACTCCACCTATCCTGTAGTTTCCCTCTTAACTAGTCAAATGGTTGCATCAACGACTTTATACTCACCATCGTCATCCTAAGTTTCAGGTTATCATTTGGACTTTGTAAAACTCTTTCCAAAACATTGTGTGTGAACATATTCTCCCCCTTGAGCATCAAATCGTTGAATCAAAGAGATTTCTCAGTTATCAACATCTCTTTACTCTTGCAGATGTCATTCCCTGTCATGTGCTTAGAACCACCACTATCAACAACCAAAATGGTATTAATAGTCCCTCTTGGTAAATCCTGCACAACTAACAAGAAACATTAATTTGAAATTGGGACCCACGCCATGGTAGTCATGGGTCGTCCATCTGTATCAAAATAATAAACCTCACTCCATTCACAATCGAATCTTTCATCTATTTTCGGAGATTGTTCCGACGAGTCAGAAACAGAAACTTTAGATTTCCAAACATACTTCTGTTCATTAAGTTCTTTTAGCTTAAAATGTGAAATGTTTGAACAATCTTGTTCATTTGAAAAATGTTTAGATTGTGAAAACTCTTGTTGTTCTAATAGTTTTCTCAATCTTCTGTTTCTCCTCCATTTTTGAGGTCTAGAAAGACTAACCTCAGATTTTGAATTACCCTTTGGTATATCACGAGGTTTAACCACACTTGGGTTAACATAAGGCTTACCAGGAGTTCTTACCTTTTCTGGAGTAACATGTCGGTTACCTTTGGCGTTGTGAGGACAAGCAATCCTAAGGTGACCCACAAGACCACAGTAAAAGCAAGATCTCGTCTCACGATATTCTCTCATATAAGGAATCTTCACACGATAAGATGCACTTGAAGAAGATTCTCCTACATGAACTTCTTTTGGTTTTATTTTCTCTGGAACTCCAGATTTTGCAACAGGTTTTGATTCAGGCTTCATCTTCTCAGGAACTACATGCTTCTTCCCTTTATGTTTGTAAGGACAGGTCACCACAATGTGTCCCATATCATTACAATGAAAACATGTACGCCTGTCTGTATAATCTCTGATATATGGAACTCTCCTTGAATTTGGAGAACTTCCAAATGTATAATTTCCAGATGAATTAGAATCAACCTTTGAGTTTTCTTTCTTAACCTCTTTCGGTATCCCCTCTACCTTAACTTCATCAAAATATTCATCATCACTCTCATCAGAATACACCATATCTTCACCTGTGACTGGATTCACTTTCAACATAGTTTTAGGATCTAAATCCTCTTTGTTTATAATCTCAGGTGTAACAGAATAATTTCCGTTGAATAGTGGAGGAACATATCCAATACCACAAGTTCCCTTCCCCTCTTCAGTATTATTTATGATAAAATCATAATAAGAATGATGAATTTCCAAAGCTTTCTAACTTTCTATGCAATCTGATCACCTCTGCCTTAGATTCAACTAGTTCCTTATCTTTCGCAACAAGATCATTATTTCGTTTCTCAATTTCTGCAAAGGACATATCCAGGTGATATGCCTGCTCTTTGATCTTCAAAGTCAGAGAACTTATATCCCTCTTTAGTGATTCTATCCTTTTAACACACACATTCTCATTATCTTTTAATTTCTGATTAACCGTGTGCATGGATTTCATATCACAAATGAGGTTTACGTTGTCATCCATAACCCTCATCATTTTATCCTTCACTGAACTACAGTTAGAACAAAACATTTCAAAGTTAGAAAATACCACAGGTTTTACTTCTGAAAAAGATGCATCAGGTGTCACACCCCCAATACTTATTTACTTATTAAATAAATACAGGTTGCAACGATTGGTTCATTACACGATAGCGGAAGCTGTAATAGTGATTTCTAAGACTTGATTACATATACAATTACTAAAACTAAGTAATACTATGATCTAAGTTCTTCTAGATCAACGATAGACTTGAGACTTGATATTCTACGTCCTTCCAGCCTTTAATAATTGATCCAACATAGCTAGCCTATTCCAACCGTACCATGGCTAAAAGTTACCTGAGAAACATACTTGAAAATATCAACACAAAGGTTGGTGAGTTCACAGAGTTAGTTATATTAGTGCTTATAGTTTTTCCCAGAAACATGTTCATGACTTTACCGTCATAAAACTAAGTAGTTTTCATTTGAAAACATTACCATGACTTAACCGTCATAAATTCAATGTTTAAACATGATCCTTATAACCTGATCAGAATCCTTTTGTATAAACATGATTACTTTAACCGGATCAAAACACTTTTGTTTAAACCTGATCACTTTAACCAGATCAGAACCCTTTGTTTAAATTCAATTGTTCGTAAATAGTTCTAGTTGCATGTGATAATCAAAATAAGAATTGTTGACCCATTTGTAAACTAGCTAGGAATACAAATAATATGTTCATACTGTCAAACATATAAGCAATGAAATTCATGTTTTCAAAATATAACAAGTAAGTATATTTCTCCCCCGATGTTTACAAAACAGTAAAGAGTTAAAAGGGGGCCGTGAACTCACCTTGAGTTTGTGTATACTTGTAATGATACTTGTTGTAGTCAAACTTGACTATTCGTACCCTAGATACCAAAGGGTAAATTGTGTTAAGACCGAACGTCTCATATTGCAAATTGTTCACCGACCTAGTAAATCTAGTTGCTTTTATTTAAATATCTTCTTAGATTTTCAACACTTGTTTTGCTATAAAAACAGTTCTAAGTTACTGCCCAATGTGACTGATGAACAGGTGTCGAAACTACCTAGTTTCGATTGAGTAGTTGGGTATCGAAACTACCTAGTTTCGATTGGGAAGAAGGGTATCGAAACTACCTAGTTTCGATTGAGCAATATGTATCGAAACTACCTTGTTTCGATTGAGTAAACAGGTATCGAAACTCCCAGTTTCGATTGAGTAAACTGGTATCGAAACTATAGTTTCGATTACTGGACTTCTGTTTGACAGAATCAGTCCTGCATATTTTTAGGTTTTAATCTTGAATTCGACACACTTTTCTTGTTATCTTTCTTGTGTTTGAATATTTTGTATGTTTAGCTACAGTTTTTAAAGAAAATAATATGAATAATATTGAGTTTTGTGACACCAGACATTTCAGGTCAATATCCGTACATGTTATAAACAAGTTTAAATTATAATTGTTTTGTGATTTACTTAATTTCACAAACAAGGACATTAAGGTCTAACAAAAATCGTACAGGGTCTCATTTCACATTCTGGTAATTCTAGGAGTTACCGGTTCACGTACCAGGATAACCCGACTAAATACGAACACTAGTGGTTAAATTTACACTTAAATCAAATGGTTTGATTTATTTAACCCCAACCCACTTGCTTGACTTTTCGGCCGAAATTCAGAGAAGCCATTCCCCCACTTGCAAGTTCACTCAATCTCAGATTAAGAACCATACCTCTTCAGTCGAAATCCCACAATCCCTTCCATACTTCTCATTTTCATACGGCAACTTCCCAATTCTCCTTCTAGTCGAAGTCCAGTTTAAGGCAGAAATCCACCACAATTCGGTATTTTAAGAAGATTTCAAGTGTTCTAAAGAAAGTTTAACAGAAGATTCAAGACTCTTCTCTGTTTTCTTTCATCATCTTCGTCTCGGTTTTAAGGTAAAAACTCGATATTATCCACTTTATTTTCTTTAAAACCGTATCTAAGCCTACAAAAGGTTCAATCGCAAGTAAGATAACAAGAAAAGTGTGTCAAATTCAAGATTTGAACATAAAAATATACAGGACGAATTCTGTCAATCAAAGTGCAGTAATCGAAACAAGGAGTTTCGATACCTGTTCAATCGAAACTAGGAGTTTCGATACCTGTTATTCAATCGAAACTAGGAGTTTCGATACCTATTCAATCGAAACTAGGAGTTTCGATACCAATTTACCCAATCGAAACTAGGAGTTTCGATACTAGTTGTTCAATCGAAACTAGGTAGTTTCGATACATATTGCTCAATCGAAACTAGATAGTTTCGATACCCTTCTTGCCAATCGAAACTTGGTAGTTTCGATACCCAACTACTCAATCGAAACTAGGTAGTTTCGATACCCAACTACTCAATCGAAACTATGAAGTTTCGATACTCAATTGCCCAATCGAAACTAGGAAGTTTCGACATCTGTTCATCAGTCACATTGGGCAGTAACTAAGATCTGTTTTATAACAAAACAAGTATTGAACAACTAAGAGGATATTTTAAACAAAAGCAACCAGATTTACAAAGTCGGTGAACAATTTGCAATATAAGACATTCGGTCATAACACGAATTACCCTTTTTGAAATTAGGGTACGAATGGTCAAGTTGACTAGAACAATTATCATTGCAAGCATACACAAACTCAAGGTGAGTTCACGGCCCCCTTTTAACTCTTTACTGTTTTGTAAACATCGGGGGAGAAACATACTTACTTGTTATGTTTTGAAAACATGAATTACATTGCTTATACGTTTGACAATATGAACATTTTGGTTTAACTTCTTGTGAGTCTCCCAGCCCCACTTTTACTACTTGTTTTTAAATTGTTTTTAAACAAACGGGGAGAAAACTTTCTCAACTAAACAGCTGGACACAAGTACACACAACGATTGTTCGGATGAACAACACACAACGATTGTTCGGATGAACAACACACAACGATTGTTCGGATGAACAACACTCAACGATTTAAGGAAAAACATACTTACAACTATTTCATGGGATAACAAGAGAATAAGACACGACTTTATGTTTACATGGGATGAGAACAACACATTGGAGGTCGCTAAAGTCCCCTGGAACAACATAGTAACCATTAACTGTAGCCTAGGGTCCTATGAATAGTACTATGGAGAGTGACGTCTCCCGGTCATGGTTAGTCGCGCTAACCACAATCTGGAGGATTTATGGCCGCATAGAACCTGATAACAATTATTAGGGGCTCACACATGTCATGGTTTGGTTACGCCTCATGTATGAACATATTATTTGTATTCCTAGCTAGTTTACAAATGGGTCAACAATTTTTATTCTGATTATCACATGCAACTGGAACTATTTACGAACAATTGAATTTAAACAAAAGAGTTTTGATCCGGTTAAAGTGATCATGTTTCTACAAAAGGGTTCTGATCTGGTTATAAGGATCATGTTTAAACATTGAATTTATGACGGTAAAGTCATGGTAATGTTTTCAAATGAAAACTACTTAGTTTTATGACGGTAAAGTCATGGTAATGTTTTCGGGAAAAACTATAAGCACTAATATAACTAACTCTGTGAACTCACCAACCTTTGTGTTGACACTTTCAAGTATGTTTCTCAGGTGACCTCTAGCCATGGCGCGGTTGGAATAGGCTAGCTATGTTGGATCAATTCCTAGTAGCTGGAAGGGCGTAGAATATCAAGTCTCAAGTCTGTTGTTGATCTAGAAGAACTTAGATCATAGTATATCTTAGTTTTAGTAATTGTATATGTAATCAAGTCTTAGAAATCATTATTACAGCTTCCGCTATCGTGTAATGAACCAATCGTTACAACCTGTATTTATTTAATAAGTAAATAAATATGGGGGTGTGACAGATTGGTATCAGAGCAATGGTTTTAGCGAATTAGGTTTCCTTAGTGATACCTAGGCTCTAACCGGACTCATTTAGGGACCAAGATTTCTAAGACTTGCATCACATTAAAAACACCCAAGACTTGAGCATAGGAATTCCAACCGTTGCCGAACAATTTGTGTAGACTATTAGTGCATGGAGTTAAACTAGGGTACCGTTAGCTACACTAATACAATTACATGGCACATGTAGTGAACACTCAGACACGTACAACAATGTGAAAATAATAAACACTTATACCATGTTACTGTTCGGATTACGAGTCAAGAATAATGGGTACTCAACATACTGCAACCTTAGAAGATCGAGTTACGAGCTGAGCTTGGACTTCGACGACAACGATCGTCAGTTACCGATCTTGGTATCACAACAGGCTGAACTCGTACCAGAATCTGTACCTATACCTGCACCACAACTACTCCAGCCATGGAGGCAACTATCTTTCTAACGTATTTGCGGTATAAATACTCTCCTTCATAAGTTTTCGGATCGGATGCCTAGACTCTCGCCATGTTATATGGCTGGCATGATTGCCCAGACAGAAGGGAATTCAAGGTGAATAAGCAGGACTAAATGGGAGAGAACTCCAAGGGTCAGGAGACCCAGACATACATCAGGATCATGTGGATCCATGCATATATACAGACTTGGAGCATGAGTTGCTCGACACTCGTTTGAGGATCTCTGCCCAACACATAGTGCCTGAATTTCACCATGCACATTTTTTTAGAGACACTGGTGGTGCCTCTCTACCCTTGGCCTCATCCGACAACTGCCATATTCGGCAGATTCATGAGTATTGGTACACATAATTAAGAGTAATCCGATAAAACAATACACACTCCTGTACAAATGTTCAAACGCAATCTAATGATCTTTTCAAATCACTTTTGATTAAAAGCTAGGGATAGAAGAAACACTATAGGGATCAGGCAAGGCAAATCATCATTACGGGTGCACACGTAATCATAATTTGCAGTGCATGGGAACTTTAGTGAGTCTTGCTGTCTAAGCTGATGATCAACTCATGTTCTCAATCACTTGATTAAGGATTGGATCTCAACAAATCAGACTTCTCAATTTGGTGCTCACAAAGCATTCTCCTAATTTTGGAGGAACGAGAGAAATTCAAATTGAATTCAACCAATCCTTAGTAAATCCTGAACGACGAAGAAATTCGCACATTCACTCTTTGATATTCTACTTGTCAGGAATGCTTCAAATTGAGCGTTACCACAACTAACACCTACAGTAATTGCACAACTATTGTGGGAGATTATAGCGTAATCTCAGGATTCATTATACAGTTTAATCTCATGATCCATCATACAGTTCAATCTCACAATTGATTGAAAGTTACGCCAAGAGTGTTATGCGCTAACTTCAGTAATAGGGCAGGATATTATTCTGACCCGCATACACATGGCACCTATGGATATTGTGGAACTCGACATGAGACAAGTAGGAAATCGGACATTTCAGAATGTCGGTCAAACAGGATTGCTCTCGCAGCCATTGACATTCAATATACCTTTAAGTCTAACTATTCTCTCGGTAATAGATAAGCCGGGTTTGATGCTCGAGCAAATGCCAAAGAAACCTAAGTGTGGACTAACGACTATTGTCGCACTAACCAAAACGACATGCAAAACCCTTAAAGGAGTCCCAAATGCGGAATCTCATGCTAATCTCATTAGCTCATGATATGCATAAAGGACGTAAACTCGAACTATTCACAATAGGCCACTGTCCACAAAGAGTTGAGAAGAATAATTTATTACTCTTTTATACTCGCACTTCCTCAAGGTTCATCTTGATGGATGGATCCCAGATTTAGCCTAGAAAAGAGATGTGATTGCATCTTTCACTCCTAGTTTTCTATAATTGGGAAGCTCTAGAGCATCTATTGTTAAGAAATGATCTCTTAGAGTAGACTCAGTTAGAATACAAAAGTCTCGACGTTCAACACTCATTACCTCAAGTTTATCCTTGTGCTAAGGATTTTAAGGCTATAACCTGAATGAGTGGAATACGTAATGGTAAGTCACCAAAGTACCATTCAAACACTAAGGGAGTGCATACACACCGTATGACTAATAGTTGACTATCAGCTCTTTCTGCCAACTTAATGAGTTGACAAACCCATAGCCCATTTTGGGGAAAACACTAATTCGATGAGACCATTCTTACAGTATTATTATTCATTCCCTCAGCTAGACGGAATATGAATATCCCAAACAAACATCGAACTTCGTATGGCTTACATTCTTCGAAGGTATGGTAGTCGAGACATGAGTTTACATATCAAGACGCTACAACCCAAAGGCTAGTATGCCTTGAAAAGTAGTGCAAACAAAGGGGTAAAGTAGTGATTAGACTCGAAGTTTGCAAATAAGAGCTCCCGAGGAACATCAATTCTTAGCTCCATGAAGGCACATGGAGAGGAAAATCATAGAAAACATGAAACCCGAAATAAGAGAAAAGTTTTAGTCCGGGAAAATGCTTTGGAAAAGCATAAGAGGGACAAACATAAAGTTTCATTTTCATACTCTTTCATTTCTACCCAATATATAACAAAAACTTGGACACCTCGTCGAGTAATTCTTTCATAATACTGAGTTTCTCATCATGGGGAGTTCCGGTACTGTTTGTAAAGAAAAAGGATGGAACCTTTAGAAGGTGCATCAATTATCGGGAGTTGAACAAGCTGACAATCAAAAACCTGTATCCTCTTCCTCGAGTAGACGATTTGTTTGATCAACTTCAAGGGTCCAGTTTCTATTATAAAATTGATCTACAATCAGGATATCCTCAACTGAAAATTCAGGAAGAAGATATACCAAAAACGACTTTTAGGACTCGTTACGGTCACTACGAGTTCCTAGTTATGCCATTTGGCTTGACTAATGCACCGGCCGTTTTCATGGATCTAATGAACCGCGTGTGCAAGCCATACTTGAATAAATTCGTGATTGTATTTATCGATGACATATCAATATATTCACAAACCAATGAGGAACATGAACATCATTTGAAATCAATCTTGGAACTACTCCGGAATGAGAAACGTTATGCCAAATTCTCTAAGTGTGAGTTTCGGATTCGAGAGGTTCACTTTCTCGGACACGTCATCAATAAGAAGGGTATTCACGTAATTCCAACCAAGATTGAAGCTATCAAAAACTGGGAAGCACCAAGAACTCCGACTGAGGTGCGTCAATTTTTGGGTTTGGCCGGCTATTACAAACGATTCATCGAGAATTTTTCGAAAATAGCCTTGCCTTTAACCACATTAACCCAGAAAGAAAAGAAGTATGATTGGAGTGACCAGCAGGAGTCAGCTTTCCAATTACTGAAGCAGAAGCTGTGTAGTGCACCGATCTTATCCCTTCCGGAGGGAATCGACAATTTTGTTGTGTACTGCGATGCATCACACCAAGGACTTGGTTGTGTGTTAATGCAAAAAGACAAGGTCATCGCATATGCCTCACGACAACTAAAAGTGCACGAAAAGAATTATACGACTCATGATCTGGAATTGGGTGCTGTCGTGTTTGCACTCAAGATTTGGAGACATTACTTATACGGTACAAAATGTACTATTTTTTACAGACCACAAGAGTCTCCAGCACATCTTTAATCAGAAAGAACTTAACATGAGGCAACGTCGTTGGGTAGAACTACTGAATGATTACGACTGTGATATCAAGTATCACCCTGGTAAGGTAAATGTCGTAGTAGATGCCTTGAGTCGTAAGGAACGGGTTAAAACTCTCCGTGTTCGTGCCCTAGGATTGACAATTCATGCGAGTCTCACGACTCAAATCCGGATGGCACAACAGGAGGCAATCAAAGAAGATAACATTCAGAGTGAAGCTATACGAAGAATGATCAGACAATTAGAGCCAAAATCAGATGATACTTTATACTTTGCAAATAGAATTTGGGTGCCATGTTTTAGTAACTTACGGGAGTTAGTTATGGACGAAGCCCACAAGTCTAGGTACCCCATTCACCCAGGTTCGGATAAAATGTATAAGGATCTGAAAGAACTTTACTGGTGGCCGAACATGAAAAGAGAAATTGCTATTTACGTCGGTAAATGCCTGACATGTTCAAAGGTAAAGGCAGAACATCAGAAACCGTCGGGATTGTTATAACAACCCGAGATACCTCAATGGAAATGGGAACAAATTTCAATGGATTTCATTTCAAAGTTATCCAGAACACCTAGCAACTATGAAACTATATGATAATCGTCAGTCGTTTGACGAAATCCGCGCATTCCCTACCAATAAAGGAGACAGATAAAAGTAAGAAGCGTGCAAGGCTAAATATTAAGGGAATTAAGGCCAGGCATGGTATGCCAGTTTCCATTTTCACAAAAAGGGACGGTCGATTCATGTCAAGAATCTGGCAGTCTGTACAATAAGCCTTGGGCACACGCCTTTACATGACCACTGCATATCATCCCCAGATGAACGGTCAAAGTAAAAGGACCATCCAAACTTTAAAAGATGTGCTCCGTGTGTGTGTAATCGATTTCAGAGGAAATAGGGATACTCACCGCCGTTGGATGAGTTTTCATATAATATCAACTACCATACCAGCATTAAAGCCGCTCCGTTGAGTCTTTGTATGGTTATAAGTGTCACTCATCGCTATGTTGGGCGGGGGTTAACGAAAAGCATTTGACTGGTCCTGATATTGGCTAGGAAACCACTGACAAGATCGTCGAAATAAAAGATCGTCTGAAAGCCACTCAAGACAGACGAAAGAGAGTGGAGCTAGCAACAGACGAAAACCATTAGAATTCCAAGTGATAGACAAAGTCACGTTGAAGGTCTCACCTTGGAAAAGAGTGGCAAAATTTGGCAACCGTGGCAAGCTTAATCCTAGGTACGTTGAACCATTTGAATGAGAGGATCAAATGAAAACAAAAATAGTTCAAGAGGACACAAATTGAATTTCGGGACGAAATTCTTTTAACATGGGGAGAATGTGACACCAGACATTTCAGGTCAATATCCGTACATGTTATAAACAAGTTTAAATTATAATTGTTTTGTGATTTACTTAATTTCACAAACAAGGACATTAAGGTCTAACAAAAATCGTACAGGGTCTCATTTCACATTCTGGTAATTCTAGGAGTTACCGGTTCACGTACCAGGATAACCCGACTAAATACGAACACTAGTGGTTAAATTTACACTTAAATCAAATGGTTTGATTTATTTAACCCCAACCCACTTGCTTGACTTTTCGGCCGAAATTCAGAGAAGCCATTCCCCCACTTGCAAGTTCACTCAATCTCAGATTAAGAACCATACCTCTTCAGTCGAAATCCCACAATCCCTTCCATACTTCTCATTTTCATACGGCAACTTCCCAATTCTCCTTCTAGTCGAAGTCCAGTTTAAGGCAGAAATCCACCACAATTCGGTATTTTAAGAAGATTTCAAGTGTTCTAAAGAAAGTTTAACAGAAGATTCAAGACTCTTCTCTGTTTTCTTTCATCATCTTCGTCTCGGTTTTAAGGTAAAAACTCGATATTATCCACTTTATTTTCTTTAAAACCGTATCTAAGCCTACAAAAGGTTCAATCGCAAGTAAGATAACAAGAAAAGTGTGTCAAATTCAAGATTTGAACATAAAAATATACAGGACGAATTCTGTCAATCAAAGTGCAGTAATCGAAACTAGGAGTTTCGATACCTGTTCAATCGAAACTAGGAGTTTCGATACCTGTTATTCAATCGAAACTAGGAGTTTCGATACCTATTCAATCGAAACTAGGAGTTTCGATACCAATTTACCCAATCGAAACTAGGAGTTTCGATACTAGTTGTTCAATCGAAACTAGGTAGTTTCGATACATATTGCTCAATCGAAACTAGATAGTTTCGATACCCTTCTTGCCAATCGAAACTTGGTAGTTTCGATACCCAACTACTCAATCGAAACTAGGTAGTTTCGATACCCAACTACTCAATCGAAACTATGAAGTTTCGATACTCAATTGCCCAATCGAAACTAGGAAGTTTCGACATCTGTTCATCAGTCACATTGGGCAGTAACTAAGATCTGTTTTATAACAAAACAAGTATTGAACAACTAAGAGGATATTTTAAACAAAAGCAACCAGATTTACAAAGTCGGTGAACAATTTGCAATATAAGACATTCGGTCATAACACGAATTACCCTTTTTGAAATTAGGGTACGAATGGTCAAGTTGACTAGAACAATTATCATTGCAAGCATACACAAACTCAAGGTGAGTTCACGGCCCCCTTTTAACTCTTTACTGTTTTGTAAACATCGGGGGAGAAACATACTTACTTGTTATGTTTTGAAAACATGAATTACATTGCTTATACGTTTGACAATATGAACATTTTGGTTTAACTTCTTGTGAGTCTCCCAGCCCCACTTTTACTACTTGTTTTTAAATTGTTTTTAAACAAACGGGGAGAAAACTTTCTCAACTAAACAGCTGGACACAAGTACACACAACGATTGTTCGGATGAACAACACACAACGATTGTTCGGATGAACAACACACAACGATTGTTCGGATGAACAACACTCAACGATTTAAGGAAAAACATACTTACAACTATTTCATGGGATAACAAGAGAATAAGACACGACTTTATGTTTACATGGGATGAGAACAACACATTGGAGGTCGCTAAAGTCCCCTGGAACAACATAGTAACCATTAACTGTAGCCTAGGGTCCTATGAATAGTACTATGGAGAGTGACGTCTCCCGGTCATGGTTAGTCGCGCTAACCACAATCTGGAGGATTTATGGCCGCATAGAACCTGATAACAATTATTAGGGGCTCACACATGTCATGGTTTGGTTACGCCTCATGTATGAACATATTATTTGTATTCCTAGCTAGTTTACAAATGGGTCAACAATTTTTATTCTGATTATCACATGCAACTGGAACTATTTACGAACAATTGAATTTAAACAAAAGAGTTTTGATCCGGTTAAAGTGATCATGTTTCTACAAAAGGGTTCTGATCTGGTTATAAGGATCATGTTTAAACATTGAATTTATGACGGTAAAGTCATGGTAATGTTTTCAAATGAAAACTACTTAGTTTTATGACGGTAAAGTCATGGTAATGTTTTCGGGAAAAACTATAAGCACTAATATAACTAACTCTGTGAACTCACCAACCTTTGTGTTGACACTTTCAAGTATGTTTCTCAGGTGACCTCTAGCCATGGCGCGGTTGGAATAGGCTAGCTATGTTGGATCAATTCCTAGTAGCTGGAAGGGCGTAGAATATCAAGTCTCAAGTCTGTTGTTGATCTAGAAGAACTTAGATCATAGTATATCTTAGTTTTAGTAATTGTATATGTAATCAAGTCTTAGAAATCATTATTACAGCTTCCGCTATCATGTAATGAACCAATCGTTACAACCTGTATTTATTTAATAAGTAAATAAATATGGGGGTGTGACAAGTTTTTACCTAAAACAGAGAATGATGATTTTGAGAGAAACAGAGAATGATCTTGAGCTCCTTAGCTTGATTCTTGAGAAAAATACTTGGAACTCTTCTTATAGCACCGAATTATGGTGGATTTTGCCTTAAACTGGACTTTGACTTGAAGAAAATGGGGAATAATGCCGTAAGAAAATGAGGAAGGCAAAAGAAATTGTGAGATTTTGATTGAGGGGAGTATGGTTCATATCTGCATTCTCGCAGGTATGGTATGGGTTTAAAGATAAGGAAGATGAGAGAGAAGAAAACAATAGTGTGAAAAGGGGGGGTGGGTCTTCTCTGGCTTCGGCCGAGAAAGTCAAGGGTGGGTTGGGTTAATTTAATCTAATAATTAGATTTAGGTGTAAATTTATTTAATTTAATCACTAACGTTCGTATTTAGTCGGGTCATCCTGGTACGTGAACCGGTAACTCCTAGAATTACCAAATATGAAATGAGACCATGTACGGTTTTTGTTAGACCTTAATGTCCTTGTTTGTGAAATTAAGTAAATCACAAAAACAATTATAATGTAAACTTGTTTATAACATGTACGGATATTGACCTGAAATGTCGGGTGTCACATTCTCCCTATGTTAAAAGAATTTCGTCCCGAAATTCAATTTGTGTCCTCTTGAACTGGTGTATCCTTAAACAAGGATGGGTATTTTGTTTTCATTTGATCCTCTCGTTCAAATGGTTCAACGTACCTAGGGTTAAGCTTGCCACGGTTGCCAAATCTTACAACCCCTTTCCAATGTGAGACCTTCAACATGACTTTGTCTCCCACTTGGAATTCTAATGGTTTTCGTCTGTTGCTAGCTCAACTCTATTTTGTCTGTCTTGAGTGGCTTTCAGACGATCTTTTATTTTGACGATTTTGTCAATGGTTTCCTAGCCAATATCAGGACCATTCAAATGCTTTTCGCCAACCTCCGCCCAACATAGCGATGTGTGACACTACAACCATACAAAGCCTCAACGGAGCGGTTTTAATGCTGGTAGGGTAGTTGGTACTATATAAAAACTCAGCCAACGGCGGTGAGTATCCCAATTTCCTCTGAAGTCGATTACACACGCACGGAGCACATCCTTTAAAGTTTGGATGGTCCTTTTACTTTGACCTTTCATTTGGGGATGATATGCAGTGCTCATGTAAAGGCGTGTGCTCAAGGCTTCTTGTACAGACTGCCAGGTTCTTAACATGAATCGACTGTCCCTTTTAGAGAAAATGGAAACTGGCATACCATGCCTAGCCTTAATTCCCTTAATATTTCGCCTTGCACGCTTCTTACTTTTATCTGTCTCCTTTATTGGTAGGGAATGCGCGGATTTCATCAAACGACTGACGATTACCATATAGTGTCATACCCGTTCGGCGTCTTGGGTAACTTTGTTATGAAATCCATTGAAATTTGTTCCCATTTCCATTGAGGTATCTCGGGTTGTTGTAACAATCCCGACGGTTTCTGATGTTCTGCCTTTACCTTGGAACATGTCAGGCATTTATCGACATAAATAGCAATTTCTCCTTTCATGTTCGGCCACCAGTAGAGTTCTTTTAGATCCTTATACATTTTATCCGAACCTGGGTGAATGGAGTACATGGACTTGTGGGCTTCGTCCATAACCAACTCCCGTAAGTTACCAAAACATGGCACCCAAATTCTATTTGCAAAGTATAAAGTATCATCTGATTTTGGCTCTAACTGTCTGATCATTCCTCGCGAAGCTTCACTCTGAATGTTTTCTTCTTTGATTGCCTCCTGTTGTGCCACCCGGATTTGAGTCGTGAGACTCGTATGAATTGTCAATCCTAGGGCACGAACACGGAGTGTTTTAACCCATTCCTTACGACTCATGGCATCTGCTACGACGTTTGCCTTACCAGGGTGATACTTGATATCACCGTCGTAATCATTCAGTAGCTCTACTCAACGACGTTGCCTCATGTTGAGTTCTTTCTGATTAAAGATGTGCTGGAGACTCTTGTGGTCTGTAAAGATTGTACATTTTGTACCGTATAAATAATGTCTCCAAATCTTGAGTGCAAACACGACAGCACCCAATTCCAGATCGTGAGTCGTATAATTTTTCTCATGTACTTTTAGTTGTCTGGATGCATATGCTATGACTTTTTCTCTCTGCATCAATACACATCCCAGACCTTGGTGTGATGCGTCGCAGTACACGATGAAATTGTCAGTTCCTTCGGGAAGGGATAGGATTGGTGCACTGCAAAGCTTCTGCTTCAACAATTGAAACGCTGATTCTTGTTTATCAGTCCAATCAAACTTTTTGTCCTTCTGAGTTAACGTGGTCAAAGGCAAGGCTATCTTTGAAAAATTCTCGATAAATCGCCTGTATTATCCTGCCAAACCCCGAAATTGACGCACCTTAGTCGGAGTTTTTGGTGCTTCCCAGTTTTTGATAGCTTCAATCTTGGTTGGGTCTACGTGAATACCCTTGTTTTTGATGACGTGTCCGAGAAAGTGAACTTCTCGGATCCAAAACTCACACTTATAGAATTTAGCATAAAGCTTCTCATTCCTGAGTAGTTCCAAGATTAATTTCAAATGATGTTCATGTTCCTCCTTGGTTCGTGAATATATCAATATATCATTGATAAACACAATCACGAATTTATCCAAGTACGGCTTGCACACGCGGTTCATGAGATCCATGAAAACGGCCGGTGCATTAATCAAGCCAAATGGCATAACTAGGAACTCGTAGTGACCGTAACGAGTCCTAAAAGCCGTTTTTGGTATATCTTCTTCCTGAATTTTCAGTTGATGATACCCTGATCGTAGATCAATTTTAGAATAGAAACTGGAACCTTGAAGTTGATCAAACAAATCGTCTATTCGAGGAAGAGGATACCGGTTTTTGATTGTCAGCTTGTTCAACTCCCGATAATCAATGCACATTCTAAAGGTTCCATCCTTTTTCTTTACAAACAGGACCGGGGCTCCCCATGGTGGGAAACTCGGTCTTATGAAAGAATTACTCGACGAGGTGTCCCAGTTTTTGTTGTATATTGGGTAGAAATGAAAAAGTATGAAAATGAAACTTTATGTTTGTCCCTCTTATGCTTTTCGAAAGCATTTTTCTGGACTAAGACTTTTCTCTTATTTCAGGTTTCATGTTTTCTAGGATTTTCCTCTCCATGTGCCTTCATGGAGCTAGGAATTGATGTTCCTTGGGAGCTCTTATTTGCGAACTTCGAGTCTAATCACCACTTTACCCCTTTGCTTGCACTACCTTTCGAGGCAGACTAGCCTTTGGGTTGTAGCGTCTTGATATGTAAACTCATGTCTCGACTACCATACCTTCAAAGTATGTAAGCCATACGAAGTTCGATGTTTGATTGGAATATTCACATTTCGTCTAGCTGAGGGAATGAATAGTAATACTGTGAGAATGGTCTCATCGAATTAGTGCTTTCCCCAAAATGGGCTTTGGGCTTGTCAACCCATTAAGTTGGCTGAGATGTTTTAGGAGTTTCACAATTTCCATTTTTGTAGTCATTTAGTGTATCTGCACTTCCTTAGGGTTTGAATGGTACTTTGGTGACATACCATTACGTATTCCACTCATTCAGGTTATAGCCTCAAAATCCTTAGCACAAGGATAAACTGGAGGTAGTGAGTGTTGAACGTCGAGACTTTTGTATTCTAACTGAGTCTACTCCAAGAGATCACTTCTTAACAATAGATGCTCTAGAGCTTCCCAATTATAGAAAACTAGGAGTGAAAGATGCAATCACACCTTTCTTCTAGGCTAAAATCTGGGATCCATCCAACAAGATGAACTTTGGGGAAGTGCGAGTACAAAAGAGTAATAAATTATTCTTCTCAACTCTTTGTGGACAGTGGCCTGTTGTGAATAGCTCGAGCTTACGTCCCTTATGCATATCATGAACTAATGAGATTAGCATGAAATTCCGCATTTGGGACTCCTTTAAGAGTTTTGCATGTCGTTTTCCGACTAGTGCGACAATAGTCGTTAGTCCACACTTAGGTTTCTTTGGCATCCGCTTGAGCATCAATCCCGGCTTATCCATTACCGAGAGAATAGTTAGACTTAAAGGTATATTGAATGTCAATGGCTGCGAGAGCAACCCTGTTTGACCGATATTCTGAAATGTTAGATTAGCTACTTGTCTCACATAGATCTTCCACAATACCTCATAGGTACTATGTGTATGCGGGTCAGAAATATTTTCTGCCCCATTACCGAAGTTAGTGCCTGGCACTCTTGGCGCAACTTTCAAGCAATTGTGAGATTGAATTGTACGATGGATCCTGAGATTACGCTATAATCTCCCACAATAGTTGTGCAATTATTGTAAGCGTGGGTTGTGGTAATGCTCAATTTAGGGCTATCTTGACCAGTAGAATCTCAAGGAATGAATGTGTGAATTCCTTCGCCGTTCAGGATTCACTAAGGATTGGTTGAATTCAATTTGAATTTCTCTCGTTCCTCCAAAACTAGGAGAATGCTTGTGAGCACCTAATTGAGAAGTCTGCTTTGTTAAGATTCAATCCTTAATCAAGTGATTGAGAACATGGGTTGACCCTCAGCTTAGACAGCAAGACTCACTAAAGTTCCCATGCACTGCAAATTATGATTACGTGTGCACCCGTAATGATAATTTGCCTTGCCTGATCCCTATAGTGTTTCCTCTATCCCAAGCTTTTAATCAAAAGGGATTTGAAATAATCATTAGATTGTGTTTGCACATTTGTACAGGAGTGTGTATTGTTTTATCGGATTACTCTTAATTATGAGTACCAATACTCATGAATCTGTCGAATATGGCAGTTGTCGGATGAGGCTAATGGTAGAGAGGCACCACCAGTGTCTCTTAAAATAAAATATGTAGGGTGAAATTCAGGCACTATGTGTTGGGCAGAGATCCTCAAATGAGTGTCGAGCAACTCATGCTCCAAGTCCATATATATGCATAGATCCACATGATCCTGATGTATGTCTGGGTCTCCTGACCCTTAGAGTTCTCTCCCATTTAGTCCTGCTTATTCACCTTGAATTCCCTTCTGTCTGGGCAATCATGCCTGCCATATAACATGGCGAGAGTCTAGGCATCCGATCCGACAACTTATGAAGGAGAGTATTTATACCGCAAATACGTTAGAAAGATAGTTGCCTCCACGGCTAGAATAGTTGTCGGTGTGGTGCAGGTACGGGTACAGATTTTGGTACGGGTTCAGTCTGTTGTGATACCAAGATCGGTAACTGACGGTCGTTGTCGTCGTAGTCCAAGCTCAGCTCGTAACTCGATCTTCTAAGGTTGCAGTATACTGAGTACCCGTTATTCTTGACTCGTAATCCGAATAGTAACATGTTGTAAGTGTTTATTATTTCCACATTATTGTATGTGTTTAAGTGTTCATTACATGTGCCATGTAATTGTATTAGTGTAGCTAATGGTCCCCTAGTGTAAGTCCATACACTAATAGTCTACACAAGTTGTTTGGCAGCGGTTGGAATTCCTATGCTCAAGTCTGGGGTGTTGTTAGTGTGATGCAAGTCTTAGAAATCTTGGTCCCTAAATGAGTCCGGTTAGAGCCTAGGTATCACTAAGGAAACCTAATTCGCTAAAACCATTACTCTGATACCAATCTGTCACACCCGCAATACTTATTTACTTATTAAATAAATACAGGTTGCAACGATTGGTTCATTACAAGATAGCGGAAGCTGTAATAGTGATTTCTAAGACTTGATTACATATACAATTACTAAAACTAAGTAATACTATGATCTAAGTTCTTCTAGATCAACGATAGACTTGAGACTTGATATTCTACGTCCTTCCAGCCTTTAATAATTGATCCAACATAGCTAGCCTATTCCAACCGTGCCATGGCTAAAAGTTACCTGAGAAACATACTTGAAAATGTCAACACAAAGGTTGGTGAGTTCACAGAGTTAGTTATATTAGTGCTTATAGTTTTTCCCGGAAACATGTTCATGACTTTACCGTCATAAAACTAAGTAGTTTTCATTTGAAAACATTACCATGACTTAACGGTCATAAATTCAATGTTTAAACATGATCCTTATAACCTGATCAGAATACTTTTGTATAAACATGATTACTTTAACCGGATCAAAACTCTTTTGTTTAAACCTGATCACTTTAACCTGATCAGAACCCTTTGTTTAAATTCAATTGTTCGTAAATAGTTCCAGTTGCATGTGATAATCAAAATAAGAATTGTTTACCCATTTGTAAACTAGCTAGGAATACAAATAATATGTTCATACTGTCAAACATATAAGCAATGAAATTCATGTTTTCAAAATATAACAAGTAAGTATATTTCTCCCCCGATGTTTACAAAACAGTAAAGAGTTAAAAGGGGGCCGTGAACTCACCTTGAGTTTGTGTATACTTGTAATGATACTTGTTGTAGTCAAACTTGACTATTGGTACCCTAGATACCAAAGGGTATATTGTGTTAAGACCGAACGTCTCATATTGCAAATTGTTCACCGACCTAGTAAATCTAGTTGCTTTTATTTAAATATCTTCTTAGATTTTCAACACTTGTTTTGCTAAAAAAACAGTTCTAAGTTACTGCCCAATGTGACTGATGAACAGGTGTCGAAACTACCTAGTTTCGATTGAGTAGTTGGGTATCAAAACTACCTAGTTTCGATTGAGTAGTTGGGTATCGAAACTACCTAGTTTCGATTGGCAAGAAGGGTATCGAAACTACCTAGTTTCGATTGAGCAATATGTATCGAAACTACCTAGTTTCGATTGAACAACTAGTATCGAAACTCCCAGTTTCGATTGAGTAAACAGGTATCGAAACTCCCAGTTTCGATTGAGTAAACTGGTATCGAAACTATAGTTTCGATTACTGGACTTCTGTTTGACAGAATCAGTCCTGCATATTTTTAGGTTTTAATCTTGAATTCGACACACTTTTCTTGTTATCTTTCTTGCGTTTGAATATTTTGTATGTTTAGCTACAGTTTTTAAAGAAAATAATATGAATAATATTGAGTTTTTACCTAAAACAGAGAATGATGATTTTGAGAGAAACAGAGAATAATCTTGAGCTCCTTAGCTTGATTCTTGAGAAAAATACTTGGAACTCTTCTTATAGCACCGAATTATGGTGGATTTTGCCTTAAACTGGACTTTGACTTGAAGAAAATGGGGAATATTGCCGTAAGAAAATGAGGAAGGCAAAAGAAATTGTGAGATTTTGATTGAGGGGAGTATGGTTCATATCTGCATTCTCGTAGGTATGGTATGGGTTTAAAGATAAGGAAGATGAGAGAGAAGAAAACAGTAGTGTGAAAAGGGGGGGGGGGTCTTCTCTGGCTTCGGCCGAGAAAGTCAAGGGTGGGTTGGGTTAATTTAATCTAATAATTTGATTTAGGTGTAAATTTATTTAATTTAATCACTAACGTTCGTATGTAGTCGGGTCATCCTGGTACGTGAACCGGTAACTCCTAGAATTACCAAATATGAAATGAGACCATGTACGGTTTTTGTTAGACCTTAATGTCCTTGTTTGTGAAATTAAGTAAATCACAAAAACAATTATAATGTAAACTTGTTTATAACATGTACGGATATTGACCTAAAATGTCGGGTGTCACATCAGGAGCCATGAAAACGTCATCATCAGCTTCACTCTTTTGAGCAACAATGATAGGCTCTGCATCAGTTTCTGATACACTTAAATCATTTTCAACTGTCTGAAAGCTTTCTTCACTCATCACATCAGTCTCAGTAGATTGAGTACTTTCACCAGAACGAATACTCTCACTATCACTTAACTCTGCAGAAGAATCACTTTGAGAATCACTCTTCTTCTCTAATACTTTTTTGATCAAGACTACAAACGGTTGAGAAATTTCTTCACCCTTTTTCTTCAATGCTTCCCATAGATCTCTTGAAGTTGGACACTTCCCGAGACTATGAATGATTTCTTTTGGTAAAGACAACGTTAAAGTTTCACGCGTCTTCATCTCTCGATCAAACTTCTGCTTTTCTAGTTTACTAAGAGCTGTCACTGGTTTAGGAACATCATACTATCCCATATAGTCATAAGTAGGATGCACATATATTTCAAATATGGATGTCCAAAAGTTTTCATCAGTTTCTGATACGAGCTGTTCGAACCGGACTTTCTAGCTACGAAAATCT
Source organism: Smallanthus sonchifolius (assembly GCA_023525975.1). Lineage (NCBI taxonomy): Eukaryota > Viridiplantae > Streptophyta > Magnoliopsida > Asterales > Asteraceae > Smallanthus > Smallanthus sonchifolius. Next base: position 55,491,348 of record CM042022.1, on the reverse strand, counting down.
GATATGCACAAAAGCCTCGGTGGCATAGTTCCAATCTCATTATCATCATAAGAAATTGACATTTTTAATTTTTTGCGAAAATATCCGGAAAAAATTTCCCGTCAAAATACTCTTTTTTTAAAAATTTCAAAAATTTAAAATTTCAAAAATGATTCAAAACGACTATATAAGCTTTCCCTAAAAAAATTGAACAAGAATAAATTTCCCGCCAAAATACATGAACACTAGCTAAGTTCGCCTGACACTGCCTAAGCGAACTTAATAAGTTCGCCTGACTGAGCGAAATTGACCCCAAGCGAACTTAACCTCAAGCGAACTTATTAAGTTCGCCTCTCTAAGTTCGCCTGCAACAGAATTGCTAAGTTCGCCTGCATCAGCTGTTCAACCAAACACGAACCAAAAATTCTGAAAATCATCATATCTTGCTGAATTGATGGAATTTGATTAAACTGAACCGTAGGAATGTGTAGGAACTGATTAGGAACACTTCTATCAGATCAATTTCATCAAAAGAATCAAAAATCAATCCAAAATGATCAAAAATTCTCCATTTTTATCAAGAACACAAAAATGATGAAAAATCTTCAAAATCTCTTAAATTTGATGTTGATTAGACACGAAAACACTACGAATCTTCTGCGAATCAAGAGCAAAAGCTCTGATACCACTTGTAGGTCCCTAATTCGGTGCGTGAAGGATCTCTAGACTCGTGGTATGACACGGTGATAACGTGCGGAATCCATGATCAACGTGCTCGTGTAACTCAATCAACAACAACGGTGTAAATAAACGCTTTGTATTTCCACCACAATATCAGTTTACAATAATTCTATCTCTAATCAGTTCTTCCTGATATCGTCTCTCTAATCTTATTAACAAACTCTGTTCTGTCTATTTATAAGCACCAGTTAGTTCGCCTAAAAGATGCTTAGGCGAACTTAGTCTAAGCGAACTTAACAAGTTCGCCTCAGATAGACTAAGCGAACTTAACAAGTTTGCCTCTGGTTAACAAGTTCGCCTCTCTAAGAACTTACACAGAATTTTTTCACCAGTTACAAAACATGTCCTAACAGACTCCCCTTTAACTGTTGCTAACAATTCTATCAATTACAAGTCAAAGACTCTAAGACTAAGACATAATATCTTCAAGCTCGTTGTCACCAGAATATACTCCAACAGTCTTCTTCTTTATGGTCTAGAAAGTTTGACCTCAGGTTGAGAACCTTTTGGAATTCCAACATGTGGAATCTCAAACTTCTTTTGAAAAGCAACTAGTTTAGAAATACGCTTATCATGTTGCTTAAATCCCGAAGATTTAGCAAATGATTGACAAGGCATATTCTTTACACCACTTGACGTAGGCTTTTCCCCATTTTGTCTTTTCGGAATCGTCACAACTCGTTTTTGTGAGGGATCACTCTTTAATTTGCCTTGATTCTTATAAGGACAGTGAATAAGAATATGACCAGCCTTATTATAGTGAAAGCAAACTCGTCTATCTTGATGATTTCTGATATAAGGAGTTTTTCTCGAATTTGATGACCCATCCGATGAACAATTTTCAGAAGATTTTACAGAACAGTTGACTGGCTTCTTTTGAACAAAAACTTGTTTAGTCACCATTGATAAATTCTTCTTCTGATGACCAGCAGCAACAAAACCACTTGATTATAACATTTTGGAAAGTTTAGGTTGATCAACTTTCACCTCATCCGGTTCTGTTAAAATGCATCTATCAAGGGTAACATTTTTCACTACCTTTGGTTCATCAAGTTGCACTTCCTTAGGAATGCCTTCAACCTTTTTATCATTAAAAACTTCATCCTTCGAATCAGAATCATAGATCATATCTTCACCAGTTACTGGATTTACTTTCAACACTGTCTTTGGATCAATTTCCTCTTCATGAATAATTTCTGGTTCAACCACATAATTTGCATTGAATGGAGGAGAAACAAATCCAATACCAGCAACCCTCTAAGTAGGATCAGCGTTAGCATTAAAGTAATCCAATACCACAGATGAATTTTCAAAATTTTCTAGCTTTCTATGTAATTTGATCACTTCGGATTCTTTATTAGAAATTTCTTTGTTCTTCTGAGCGACAATTTCATTTCCCTTCTCAATCTCAGCATAAGTCATATCCAGATGATATGCTTGTTCCTTATATTTCAATCCCAAAGAGTTCAAATCTCTTTTCAAAGACTCAATTCTATCTATACACAATTTATCCTTATCTTTCAATTTTTGATTAACTGAATGCATCGATTTCATATCACAAATTAAATTTGTGTTATCATCCATTACTTTTTGCCTTTTATCTTTTATACTTATGCAATTTGAGCAATAAATGTGATAGACATAATCTTTTACCTTTGAAGGATCTGACATATCTGCCATAAAGACTTTTGCAATCGGAATATTTTCATAATCGGCACCATCAGAAGAATTTTGAGTTAATACAATATCAACTTTAGATACACCAGATGCAATATCAGACTCAACATTATGTACTTGATCACGCTCTTCATCAGCACTAGGCAAACTCTCACCATCACTTGAGCTATCATCATCGGTTGACTCTTCAGATTTTGTAGAATGAATCTCAGCTACAAACGCTTGACTTACAATACCAACCAAATCTTCAAGATGAATACCCCAGTCATAATTTTCATCATTCTGAGCAACTAAAGCAGATGATGTAGATGAATGATTAGAATTTCCATAGCCAGAGGAGCCATGTGACTGATTACGATTGGTCTGAAAGTTATTAGGCTTCTTTTGAGAATCAAATTCGACTTTTGGTTTCACACGTTCTTTGGCAAAATGACCATACTCCTGCAATTATAGCAACAAACTTTGGTTTTATTAAATCCCATACATGAACAACTGTTAGAACCAATATACTTTCTTCCAGTCTTCTTCAAAAAATCATTTGCTTGTCTCATCAACATAGCCATATTCCATTGAATGTTCATCTCTTCCAGATCAACAGGATCAATCTGTCTGAAATCCTCCTCAATAACATCTGGATCATGAATCTTTCCTCCAATAAAATTTTCATAAGAAGCAATAAAGGAAGAAAACATCGCTAAATAATCATCAGCAACTCTTTGATTCATATTATGTGTTCCAGATGATGAAGAAGCTGTGTTTGCAGAGAAACCTGAATGACTTGGAACCCCATAACAATGATCATTAGAAACATCTTGAGTATCACCAGAAAAGAACGCAACCCCTGCACCTGTTTTGCCAGAAGACTTAGCAAAATACATTGAAGGATCGTGAATATGCTCCATATTCGTTTCCTTCTTATTCATATTCAAATCATGTGATTGAATCTTGCCAAACCTCTTCAAGAGACATAGTTTTATACTTGACATTCTCTTTTATCAAAATCGTATACACATCAAATTTAGATGGTAATGCCTCCAAAAACATATCATTTATCTCTTCAGTCTCATAAACCACTGAAGCACTTGACAATTCACTCAACAAATGATAGAATCTCGTTGCAAGATCATCTAAAGATTCATTTTGAAAGTGCTTGAATACTAAGAACTGCTTCTTCAGTAATTCTTTTCTGCTTTTCTTAACATCCAAACTACCTTCACACCGCTTTTGTAATGTTTCCCACAATTGTTGAGAAGTCTTGAATTGTTTAAAGCTAGGATAAATTTCTTTAGGAAGAGACATAGAAATACTAGCCATTGCCTTCTTTTCCCTGTCAAACAATAATTTTTCTTATATGGATAACGCAGATACTGATTTAGGAACATCATCCTTTCCCATCCAAGTATATGTCGGATGTGTATAGCCTTCCAAGATTGGAATCCATAAACTTGTATCAGTAAAAGACACGAACTGATCAAACCGATCTTTCCATTTAGAATAATCTGCAAGACTTAACAATTTGGGTGGTTTATGAGATGTACCAATCTCGTTATCATAATTTAACATATTAGTCACTTGCACCATATTTGCCATTTTCAGAAAAAATTTCCAAGTGTTGAACAAAAACTCCCCTTAGGTGAAGATAATAAGTTCGCTTCAAATCCAAACAAGCGAATTTGATATCAAGCGAACTTAATAAGTTCGCTTAACCAAAAAACTCCAGTAAATTCGCCTACTGATTAAGTTCGCCTACTAAATTAGCTTAAACTGAGAGAAGCGAACTTAATAAGTTCGCTTGCTAAGTTCGTCTACAACAAATTTCAGCAAGTTCACTTACAGCAGCTGAAACAAACTCAGCAAGAAGTTTAACCCAAACACGAACAAACATCATCAAAAATCATCATTTCTCACAGATTAGAAGAAATTTGAAGAAATTGGACCGTAGGATTTAGTATTTTATGAATTAGAACACTTCTATCGGATTAATTTCACCAAAATCAACTTCAAATCCATGAATTCAGTAGTAAAATCGGCTTCAAGAACTTGAAAACTCCATGGATATAAAAACTTCAAAAATGATAAATTTCTTATCAAATTGTACACAAAATCGTCTCTAGTCACCAAGAATCAAACACAAATCACGAGCAAAAGCTCTGATACGACCACTTGTAGGTCCACATGACTCATCTTAGATCGATCTCGTGACAGGACGTCTCGATAACACAGAGTGCGGAATCCTACCGTATTAACGTTTGTATATCAATTGACAATCGACACAGCAGGTAAATAAACTTCTCTTTTTATATCATCAAACACATAGAGTTTACAGATTATCTCTCTACTCTCACTTGTCGTTCTTTTCTTAACAGATTCTGTAAACTCTCTATTTATAGAGACACGCTCTGCAATAGGCGAACTTAACAAGTTGGCTTCAATAAGTTCGCCTCTAGCAGAACTTGTTCTATTACTTAGACAAAATATATACAATTACATAAAAACATAAAGACAATATGACCTAAACTATTACAAAGCTTTGGTCATACAATCTATGTCCTAACAACCCGGCATAAGACAATCCCACTTTGATTTATGTTAAGACAATGTTATCTTATGTTTAAATATTAATACTTTTGTTGTTTATGTACTCGAATGATGAATGCTTCCGCTGTGTTTGAATGCTTCTAATTAATAGTTCAGTATTGATGACTATGTTTATGAGTAAATCCAACAAGTGAGGTCACCAGGTAAAAGGGGCCTTACAAGTTGGTATCAAAGCAATAGTTTGAGAGATTCAGACATCCCTAAATGTTTGGACTCAAGCTGATAATGACACCAACGCACGGATGTCAGTCTGGGTAGCCAACGCCAACACAGTAAGTATGTGATAAAGTTAATGCATGTAGTTAGGGATAGATGCCTTAACTTAGAACGCTTAGATGTCAATGTCACTACTGATGTGAAGAGTTGTGAACCCGAAAAGCAAAGCAAATTATTAATCACAAACCGATCACTGTAATTAAGAATTTACCTTGCTCGTACTTTTCCAAACTATGATTTGAAGGAATGACATTGATGTATTTCCTTTACATATCAGAAAAATATAGAAAACTATGGCTTGTAGAGGAAGAGCTGCACGCCAAGGCGGCTATACGGGCCGACTAGGTACACCACCATTGAACCAAAGACAAGAGGAAGAAGAAAGCATGCACGTGAAACACACCGAGAGAGTGCATGGCACTAATGTGACCCCACCAGGAGGTGGCAATGAAGGGTCACTAAAAATGGAACCCGAACTTAGGGATGCTATTGTCCGTGAGGTTGTACTGACACTGAAGAGCGTATTGCCTGGTCTGTTACCTGAGACATAGAAAAGGAAATGGGAAAACATGTATAAGGGAACTGGAAAGGGGAACTATACAGCTGGGGCTAAGAAGCCAAGAACTGAAGAATACGAAGCTTGTAAAAAATATTTGAAGAAACACCAAGGCGAGTGCCTAGTTGGTTCCACCATCTGTTATAGGTGTGGGAAGGCGGGGCACTATTCTCGCGACGGTTTAAGAGACACTAAATGCCAAGGTTGTGGACTATTTGGACATCTGACCAAGAATTGCAGGAGAACCAGACAATCTGGTTCGGGAAAAGAAAAGGAACAGGAACAGCCAAAGGCTAAGACTCAGGCTTATGCCCTAACTGAGGAGGAGGCAAGAGGAAACCCTAATGTCGTGTCAGGTACGTTCCTAGTTAATGATGAACATGCGGCTATTTTATTTGATTCTGGTGCTAGTAAAAGCTTTATATCGAACAACTTCTGCGCAAACTAGACTGCTCAATAGATACTATAGTGAAGGCTTTTAGCGTAGAAACCGTCGTTGGTAGAAACTCGGCAATATTTCAAGTGACTGAAGATTGCATGATAGAAATAGAGGGCCATAGATTTCCTTCTAGATTATTCCTTCTAACCTTAGGAGGATTCGATATAGTATTGGGCATGGATTGGTTAGCTACCAACGAAGCTCAAAACATATGTAAACGAAAGATGATACATCTCAAAGCCACTAACGGCAGTCCGATTACGGTTTATGGTGATTGGAATTGCATGATGCCGGACGTCATCATGATGATCAAGGCTGAAAGTTACATAAGGCACGGTTGGGAAGCTTATCTGGCATATGTTATTGATGATAGAAAGAAAATGAAAGATCTCAAAGACGTGCCCGTGGTGTGCAACTTTCCAGAAGTGTTCCAAGAGGACCTACCTGGCTTGCCGCCCGATCAGGAAATAGAATTCCAGATTGACTTACTGCCAGGGGCTCAGCCCGTGGCCAAAGCACCCTACCGATTGGCTCCGTCAGAAATGAAAGAATTAATGTCTCAACTTGAAGAATTGACAGAGAAAGGATTTATCAGACCGAGCATCTCACCATGGGGCGCTCCGGTATTATTTGTAAATAAGAAAGATGGAAGCATGCGCATGTGCATCGACTACCGTGAATTGAACAAACGAACAGTAAAGAACAAGTACCCACTGCCTAGAATAGATGATCTTTTTGATCAACTGCAAGGCTCGAGTTAGTTCTCAAAGATCGATCTTAGGTCGGGTTACCATCAATTGAAAGTAAGGGAGGAGGATGTACCAAAAACAGCGTTTCGCACGCGTTATGGGCAATATGAATTCCTCATGAGGTCCTTCAAACTGACCAACGCACCAGCAGCATTCATGGATTTAGTGAATAGAATATCCTGCCCAGTGTTAGATCGATCGGTTATAGTATTCATAGACGACATTCTCATCTACTCAAAGAACGAAGGTGATCACCATTGTCACCTAGGGGAAGTATTGGTGGTTTTGAAGCGGGAGAAGTTATATGCAAAATTTTCCAAATGCGTATTCTTGCTTAGGGAAGTCCAATTTCTAGGTCATGTCATAATCCCAGACGGCATTATGGTGGACCCCACAAAGATCGAGATGGTAAAAGAATGGAATGTCCCAAAAGGCCAACAGAAATACGAAGTTTTCTGGGATTGGCATGCTACTATCGGAGATTCATTTAGGATTTCTCGAGAATAGCATCGCCACTGACAAAGCTGACATGTAAGAAAGTGAAGTACGAATGGGGCCCAACCAAAAACAACGCGTTCGAAGAATTAAAAGCACGATTAACCCAAGCTCTGGTCCTGACCTTACCTGAAAGAAACGAAGACTTGGTAGTCTACTCTGACGCTTCGGGTCAAGGATTAGGTCGTGTACTTATGCAACGAGGAAAAGTAATTGCTTATGCCTCACGAAAGTTAAAGATTCATGAAGTTAACTACTCGACTCATGACCTAGAGTTGGCGGCGATAGTTTTCGCATTAAAGATATGGAGGCACTATTTGTACGGAGTTAAATGCACCATTTACTCCGACGACAAGAGCCTGAAGTACTTTTTTGAAAAAAAAGGAATTAAACATGAGACAAAGAAGGTGGTTGGAACTACTAAAAGATTATGATTATGAGATATTGTACCATCCAGGCAAAGCAAATGTAGTGGCTGACGCCCTAAGCAGGAAGGAAGAGCCGAAACCGATCCAGATCAAATCATGTCAGTTGATTACAAGACAGGATCTGATGAATGAAATAGCAAAAGCGCAAGATGAAGCACTATCGGAAAGGAATGTGAAACGGTAAAGAATAGTGGGACAATAGAGTAATTTGGAGACCAATGCGTACGAGGTACTAACTCGTTTTGGCCGGATGTGGATACCTAATATTGGTGAACTTAGGGCCAAAATCCTTAATGAGGCCCATAAGTCTCGCTACTCTATCCACCCCGGGACGAACAAAATGTATCAAGACTTGAAGAAAGAATATTGGTGGCCTGGCATGAAGAACGATGTAACCGAATATGTAAGCAAGTAGCTTAACTTGTTCACTAGTTAAGGCCGAGCACAAGAAACCATGCGGTAAAATGCAACCCTTGCCGATACCGGAATGGAACTGGGAAGAGATCACAATGGACTTCATTACCAAGCTAACACGAACAGCTAAAGGCAATGATACCATTTGGGTGATCGTCGATCGCTTGACGAAAAGTGCTCACTTTTTACCAATACGTGAGGCTTCTTCATCTGAGAAACTAGTAGAGTTGTTCATCAACGAAATTGTGAGTAGACATGGTATGCTAGTGTCGATCATGTCCGACAGGGACACTCGATTCATGTCAAGATTTTGGAAGAAATTCAATGAAGAAATGGGCACACGACTGAATATCAACACCACTTACCACCCCCAAACCGACGGTCAGTCAGAAAGGACCATTCAGACCTTGGAGGACATGCTCCGGGACTGTATCATTTATTTCGGTGGGAGCTGGGATAGCCACCTACCCTTGGCAGAGTTTTCATATAACAACAGCTATCACTCAACAATCGGCATGTCGCCTTTGGAGATGCTATATGGAAGGATATGTAGAACCCCGGTATGTTGGGAAAAACAAATTGGACAGAAAGACATTGCAAGTCTCGTAGTGGTCAAAGCTACTTCTGAGAAATTCGACCAGATAAAGCACGCATGAAAGCCGCAAAAGACCGACAAAAATCATATGCGAGCAAGAGAAGAAGAGATTTAGAGTTTCAAGTAGGGGACATGGTACTATTGAAAGTGTCACCCTCGAAAGGAATTATCCGACTCAGAAAACGTGGCAAATTAAGTCCATGGTTTGTCGGACCTTTCAAAGTCGTAGCAAGAGTTGGTCAATTTGCTTACAGACTCGACTTACGTGATGAGCTCAGTGGAATTCACCCTACATTCCACGTATCGCACTTATGCAAGTGCCTTGCTGACGATACGGCTCACATACCCTATGACGAAATCGAAGTGGATAACAGTTTGAACTATGTAGAGGAACCAATAGCTATTCTCGACCGAGCCAAGAAACGACTACACAATAAGTCAATTCCTTTAGTCAAAATACAATGGAAGCACAGGAAAGGGTCTGAAGCTACTTGGGAGAAGGAAGACGAGATGAAAGGACTGTATCCGAAGTTGTTTAACTTGTAGCAGGTTTCGAGGATGAAACCTCAATAAGGAGGGTAGACTTGTAACATCCCGAATAAATGGAAAACAAATAAATGAAAAGCAAGGTGGGATTGGCCAAGGTTCGGCCCATGGGCCCGAAATATGAAGGGAAACCCTTCTAATCAGTAGCCACCAACCCTTCCCCCTTATTTCCACCACATTCATAAGTTTCTAGAGTGAGAGAGAGAGACCGGCTCTAGAGAGAGAAAGCGGGGAAATAAGCTCAAAGGAACGAGAATCGTTTGCCAACATCACAGCAACACATAGCTACGGAAACTGGACTCCAAGAGGTAAGCATCACCTCTAAATCTAAGTTTTTACACATTTTGGGGTTCGGGTTTAAGTAGCATAAAGAAATGGTTTTTACATATAAAACTTTAAACAAATCACATATTTGTGCTCATGATGAAAAACGAAAGTTTTGAAGGTAAAAAGTTTAAGGCTTGATCAACAAGAAATAATTGGCCAGATCTAGGGTTTCTGGTCGGGGAAGAAGACTGATGCTTCGAAACTACTAGTTTCGATATAGGCGAATCCATCGAAACTACCTAGTTTTGATATATGCAGACCCTAAATCGAACCTACCATAGTTTCGATATAAACCCATGACCCCAAACTACCATAGTTTCGATATAAACCCATGACCCAAAACTACCATAGTTTCGATATAAACCCATGACCCGAAACTACCATAGTTTCGATATAAACCCATGACCCTAAACTACCATAGTTTCGATGTGATTCATCCATTGAAACTATTGGGTTCAAGCATAGTAATGTCTAGTATTATCTAGGAGCACTACCTTATGTGTATGACTTCATTATACAGATTGTGAGTGACATTAGTGGCGCTTAGTAACCCGCTAAGGGTATTTCAGAAACCACTCATCAGGTGAGTTATATGTGCCCTCTATGTGTTACGTGTAAATCATTTTAAATTTTTTTGGGGCTGAAGTGTATACATGATATGAATTAATGTTATGTTATGTGTTATATATTACAATACATGCGGAATATAAGTATAACAAGTATGTTTATAAATAAAGAAATGAAAGCATGACATAACGTATAAGAAATAAATCTTACTTTATATCTATGTATATATTGCTTGCTAAGTATGAATGAACGTTATGGACGAAAACGATGATAACGGCTACTTCGGTAGACGGACGACCATTCGACTATTATGCAGCTAGAAGTGAAAGTCTAGAAAGGTAGACTAAACTAAGGCCACTACGGTGGAGTAAGTCTTCAGGGACAAACCTAGGAAATGCAATCTTTGAAAAGATTTCGATAAACCTTCTGTAATATCCGGCAAGTCCCAAAAATTATCGTATTTCGGTTGCGGTTTTGGGTGTTCGCCAGTTTATTATTGCTTCAATGTTGGTTGGGTCAACGTGTAAGCCCATCTCGTTTACCACATGACCTAGGAAATGCACTTCTCGGGTCCAGAAGCCGCACTTTGAAAACTTAGCGTACAACTTCTCGGCTTTCAATAATTCTAGAATGAGTCTTAAATGTTCAGCGTAATCCTCCTCGTTGCGAGAATAGATCAAGACATCATCAATGAACACAATAACAAACTTGTCTAGGTAGGGTTTGCACACACGGTTCATAAGATCCATAAATACTGCGGGTGCATTGGTCAAACCGAATGGCATAACCAAAAACTCGTAGTGTCCATATCGAGTTCAGAATGCTGTCTTGTGTATGTCCTCCTCTTGGATTCTTAGTTGATGGTACCCTGACCGTAAGTCGATCTTGGAGTAATAACTCGATCCTAGTAGTTGTTCGAACAAATCGTCTATTCTGGGTAGAGGGTATCGGTTCTTGATGGTTACTTTGTTCAATTCCCTGTAGTCGATACACATACGAAACAATCTATCTTTCTTTCTGACAAATAAGATAGGTGCTCCCCAAGGCGAACGACTTGGTCAGATAAATCCTTTATCTAGCAAATCATGTAGTTGGTTTGACAACTCCTGCATTTCCTACAGCGCCAGTCGGTATGGTGACTGCGCTATCGGAGTAGCTCCTTGGGTAAGGTCGATTCGGAATTCGACTTGTCGCTGTGGTGGGTGTCCCGGTAAGTCTTCAGGGAATACTTTAGGAAAATCATGAACAACTGGTATATCCTCGACCTTCCTTTCTTCTATCCGGTTCTCCGTTACATGTGCTTAGATGGCATAGTATCCTTTCCGTAGATACTTCTGGGCTTTCATACATGAGATGATATTCAGAGGAATCCTGCTCGTTTTTCCTTGTATTGCAAGTGTTTCTCCATCTGGTAGGGGTAATCTGATAATCTTTTCATGGCATAAAATCTCCGCTCCATTCTTGGACATCCGGTCCATACCAATAATCACGTCAAAATTCCCCAGTTTAACGGGTAGTAGATCTATTTCGAAGGAATGATTGGCTAATTCTAGGACACAGCTTGGAATAATGTGGTTGGTTTTGATTAATTTACCGTCGGCTAGTTCTATGGTATACTCATTATCTAGCACAGTATGTTCGATACCAAGTAATGGACTAAATTCATTAGACACAAAGCATCTTTCATCACCATTATCAAATAACATAGATGCATAATGGTTGTTTAGAAGGAATGTATCCGTGACGGTGTCGGGGTTCTGTTTGGATTCCCCTGCTCCAATCACAAAGGCTCGCCCTTTGGCGTTGTTGTTGTTGTTTCCTGGCTTCCTGTTCCTTGGGAAAACCTTTGAAAAATGTCTATTCTGCCCACAAGTGTAACAAGCATGAGTACTCCAGTGTTTGGAACTGGTCCTCTCATCGTACAATCCTTGGCCGGATGTCCAATCCTCTTGCATTTTTGGCACCTCACCTCTTCTCATGTGCCACTGTGGTGTAAATTGCATCGATTGCACTTTGGTAGGGTTCCTATGTAAGCTCCCCTTGGCTTATTGTCAGCTTATCCTGCGGTGTAGGCTCGGGTAGTTTCTTGCCTTTTCTGTGGTAGTGGCGGATTAAACGATCTTGAAGAACTACCTTTGCACTTTCTCTTGTTATCAGCAGGTTTGTCAAAGAGTCCCCGACGAACGGCCTGGGACGTCAGGTTGTGTCAATCGGATTGCTTGCTGGATTGTTGTAGGTTCAGAAGATGATACTATACCCTGGATTTTCGGGGCCAGTCCCCACAGATAACGGTCAATACGCTTCTCATCAGGTGTTACCATATGAGGACACAATCCTACCAAATCATGAAATTTTGATGTGTAATCCACCACATCTAGTCCATTCATTTTCAGGTTCCAAAACTTTGCCTCAAGATCCTGGATCTCGTTTCGTGTACAGTACTGGTCCCTTAACAGCTTCTTGAAGTCTTCCCATGGCATGGCATTCGTTACTTCCAAGCCCATCGCTTGGACATTGGATTTCCACCAGGTGAGGGCCTGTCCCTCAAAAGTTTTAGTAGCGAATTTCACCTTTGAAGTTTCTGTACAGCTGCACATCTCGAAAGTAGACACTACTTTCTCAATCCATCATACCAAGTTAACTGCTCCATCTCGCCCATTGAAAGAGAGCGGTTTGCAGTCAAGGAAAAGCATGTAGGTGCATACTGGGGGATTTTGTCCTTATCCTCCTGTATTCCGATTGTTCGGCAAGGCTGCAACTACTCTTTGATTAATCAGGGCCTCCATCTGTGTTGATGTCATTGTTGCATGGTGGGGCGGCATGTCTCTTCATATTATAATGTTAGCAAAAGTTAGATTGTATGTAACATACAACCAACACATGTAAGCAAAATAACACATCACGTCACCAATCAACCACAAAATATAAAAAAGATAATAAAATTGATAAAATAGATTGTATGAAGTACAAAATATTCCAGGTGTCTCTGCTCCTTCAAAAATGAGAAGAAGTTTAATACTTCAAATATTCTGTGGGCACAGCCCGCCCACAATAGGCTGAATAGGAACAACACACTACCCACCTCAAGCTGATTTAATTAGACAACAATATGCACTTCTTCAACATACAATTTTCATACAAATTTATATAAATTAGGAGAATGATCAACAAATCCTAGACAAACATATAACTAAGTGTCACACCCCCAAATTCCACTTCCGTGATATACCCGAGGGGCGTGACTCGAGAGGATCTTTACCATTGAATTACTTTGAACGACCACTAAATGGTTTTCAAAATACTTGTTTTAATGCATGGCTCGAACGAGCTCAAACAAAGTTTGACAAAGTTCAAAGTAAATGTGCGGAAGCAATGTTTTAAAGTTTACAACGCTTAAAAAATGATTTAAAAGCGTTTGCCAAAATAGGATGCCATGCATGAATAGTGTGTGACTCCTGTGGATGCATCCTAGCCACATATCCTATGCATTCAACGACCTGAGATAAACATGCTAAAATGGGTCAACATAATGTTGGTGAGTTCACAGGTTAAATGTAATGGAAATCATATCATGAAATGTATTGGAAAATCATATATTGACAATGCATGGAAAAGGATATGTTAAAAATGCATGGAAAAGCATATGTACTCTACACAATCATTGCTGATCAGACAAAACCAGAAATTATCACAAGTCCGTCAACCAAAGCTCAACTATAGCCACTGAAAAAGGAAAAGGATGTGGTTCGCCTCTTTGTGCCATGCACATGGATGGATTAGGTCAAGTATGTACCCGTTCGACCTCCGGTCGAAGTTAGCGCTACTAACCCGGGCAGGGGTTGTTAAACCCAACAGTACTGTTCATAATCACCTCGCTATTAAAAAATTAAAGGTTGACTCTGATTGGACTTTATACACACCAGTACAACTTATATAATTAATGTAACTGTGTAAGCATGGAAATAAGATTTAAAAAAATGTATTTGAGCATGTATCTCACCCCAAAAGAATAATGAGTAAAACGGGGCTATGAGAACTCACCAGATAAAGCGGTAATGCTTGACTACTCGTGCCCTATGAAACATTTAGGAATTTAAGGTCTAAGTATTGTAAATGCTTGACTATGAACTCTATGCATCCAAAAAGTAGTTTGAAAAAAAATGACTTTGATGTTTCAAAGATTGTGTTGACTCGACCACCCGTTGGTGACACATTGGACTTAAGCATTTAAATCCTAACATAGAATTCAAACCTACTTTGAAATAGTCTATTATCGTCTAATAAACACATTGGCACATTCGATTGGAATTTAGAACTTGATGTGACATTTCGGGTTTTTAATTTACGCTTTTGTAATATATATCATGTAATCATTTTCTATTAAATGAAATGCAAGTGTTTTTATTTAATCTTGTACAAAATATATATTTTTATTTTATGGATTTAAAATAATTAAAATTTTATGAGGTTTAAACTTATATAAAATTTTATATAAAAATGTAAATTAAAAAGGTTCATATATAAATATGATAATCTATCTAAATAATAATTAACTTTTATAAAAATATATATATAATAATAATATAAGTTTATAAAATATAATTGAAATTAAAAAGAAATTTAATTAATTATTTTCATAAAAGTTAAGGGTTTATTTTGAAAATAATTAAACTACAAGGTTTTAAAACAGAAATCAGTTAAGGGATTAAATGTGGACAAATCAAACCACAAGGACTCATCCGTAATTATCTTAGGGACCAAATAGATTTAGAAGTAAACTCCAGGGACCAAAATTGCCAAATCCTAATTCGCAATTCCGGCTGTCTTCCCCATTGACCGGCGGTCCGAGCTATTTTTCGGCGACCCACTCGACACGCCTGTCCCCTGCACCTCGACAGCCAAAATTGGTCTCCCTGACCTCGTCGTCCCCACACGAGCATAAGCCCCCGACCAATTTGTCGTTTCAACATACGAAAAGTGTGATCGTGTTTGTGGCCGAAAGTCCACGCCGCGCAATTGGCCCCGACGGTAGACCTCCACGCCTGAAAGATGGCTCGACAGTTTCGTCTCGTCCAGACGAGTGTCTGGACATGCTCAATTGCTTGTCTCATTATCAGGATCAAGCTCGGCTATAAATAGCCATTATCGGACCGGCACGAGCTCGCCATCCCCTCTTCACCCCCTCTCACTCAAAATTGAAACTACCATTGTGTTCGTCGCCTCTGAGAGAAGCTGTGACCAGATTTTTAGGGTCCAATTCATCCCGAGTTGTGTTGTCCCGATCTTGGTATTTTCGGATTAAAGGCCCTGCCGTTTGACCCTTTGCGACCAAGTAAGAAGCCTCAAACTCGTTTTTTTATCTTCTGTTATCGACTGGCCAACTATCCCAATCCAAATCTCGGCCTCAGATCGTCGATCACCGGGCAAACCAATGTCTCGGACACTGGTTTGCCGGTTGCCGAGGACCAGCGACCTGTTTTGCACATATGGTTAAGTATTAAACAACATACACATAACCAGCGATGGGCGATAGCCAGGCTGGTTATGCGTGTGTGTGTTTGAGTCTTAGGTCGCGGGTTCGAATCTTGTGGCCTCCGGCCCAACCCATTTTTCTTCTGTTTTTATTTTATTTAATTATTTTATCTTATTTTAATATTTTCCCTATACAATGAAAACTATTACGAGTTGGTTGACTCGTTCATTTATTTTGGAAACAATTAAACCATTTTTCGTTACACATATTTAACCCGTCAAAGTTTTAAAATAATAAATAACAAACCCTATATTTTATAAACTTGTCTAAATAAGTTTTAATTCACAAAAGAAAATATATATATAATAATGATAATATAAATAAACAAAATAGAAATTTTTATAAATATAATATCTACTTGTTTAAAAATATAAATATTTAACAAGATTAAATATATATTTTTAGATGTTAAATTTTACTAAAAATCATTATTATTTTACTACAATATTTTATACAAATAATTTTAAGGAATGTTATTATAAACCTATACACATTTAAATACGAATACACATATACAAACATACAATAATACATATTTATCTACATATGATTTCATCGTGCTTAGTTTTCAACATCCTTATCACCCGCACTCGTGGATTAAAACATCCGCTAGCCAGGTGAGTTACATAGCCTCTATTTTACATTTTTACATATTTTGGGGTGAAACATTATTTCATGCTACTCAATCAAATTTTTTATACGTGTTATTCATGTGGATTATATGCTTATTATCTTGGGTGTACAATCATTTTCTTTAAACACAAGAAAACCAACAGTAATATTAATAGATCTATTGTGCCTGACCAGCCCACCCGGTTAGGGTGTTTATTACTGCATACTCGGATATAGCCGTGTGTTATATTCAAACATATCGGATATAGTGGGTAACTATATTCAAAGATACCGGACCTAGCTGTTGTGCTATGTTCAAGCGCGTCAATCAAGGTTTGAATTGTGCTTAGATAAATGATACAACCATATATGCTATGTTTAACAAGACAAACAATGAGTTGCAAAACGTTTCTATCTACTATTTATCGGTTCCACTAAACCTATGTACTCACCAACTTTATAGTTGACACTTGATTTAAATAATGTTTCAGGTTTGGATATGTGATTGCTTGCTGAAGATTCTATCACTTAAGAACTTATGGACCAAGTTAATTAAATCAATGTTTTGAAATAGACTAGGTTATTTGAATTTGTATTGTACTTGAATGTTTGTTGTCTTAAATTAATTTAATGAATTATGCAACATTTTAGTTATCATGTGCTTTTGAACAATCATTCCAATGTTCGCCTCGATGATTCCGCCATCGGTCGGGGTGTGACAGATTGGTATCAGAGCCATGGTTATAGGGAATTAGGTTATTAGACACAATGACCTAGACTATAACCCTAGGACTCCCTTTTATGTTTTACGTGCTAAATGATTATCTGCTATATTTGTAGTTAGGTATTATTTGAATTTCCCCAAGTTTGGTACATGAGATTTATACACATACATACAAGGCTTATACACATACATACAAGGCTTTAAAACACATAATACATACTTTACATACACATTTGACAAACAAACGTATGCAAACAAATACACTACCCATCCTTATCCATACTCTTTCCATACTTTACATACACATTGGGTTTTCTGTCTAGAAAAGCATTTCGTATAAATCCAAATAAACGGACCAGTATGCTTTCCTGGGAATTCCTGAAGTAAGTGTTTACCTATAGGCTAAAGCATGTCTCCTTGAAAGTTTTGAGGAATTACTTAACGTTGATAAGTCATTGTATTCACAAGAATACGATCTGAACCTAAACTCAAAATTTTGGGGACATTATAGTAAGATAGGAAGAACTAGATGAACATGCAAAACAAATCATTATTACGGGTGCACATGTAATAACGATTTGTAGTGCATGCGAATCCCGGCAATTCCTATTACGCGAATAATGATCTATGACATCATCTCCTACCCGTAATAGATGGTTTATTTTTCCCCATCAACCTTGAATAAATACACATACATTGGCTCGCGACATGATGAATCCCGCATTTTCCGCTTACATTATTCCCACTATAGCTCATGTATACCCATTTTATCTAAAATATCATTGTCTTTTCTTATGGTGTTAGAATGCCTCCTCGACGTGCAAACTCTAGCACTTCCAACCCGGATCTTACTACTCTTCTTGCCCAACTGGTAGGACAAATGACCCAAGCCAATAACAACAGTGACGGGTCTCACAACATCAAAGGAAATGGTGGTACCAACCCGCCTCAATGCACGTTTAAGCACTTTAACTCGTGCAACCCTACAAAATTTTACGGGACTGAAGGTGCTACCGGCCTACTACAATGGTTTGAAAGCATGGAAAGCACATTCCTAAACAGTGACTGTCCCGATAATCTTCGGGTTCGCTATGCCACGAGTGTACTACAAAAGAGAGCCCTCACCTGGTGGAACGGTGAGAAACGCACTCGTGATGTTGAGGTTGCTACATCTTTATCATGGGATGATCTGAAGAAAACCATGACTGATGAATTCTGTCCTCGAAATGAAATGAGGAAGCTCGAGATTGAGTTTTGAGATCTTTCCCAAGACAGCGGGGATAATCTGGCTTACACCACCTGATTTCAAGAGCTGAGCCTACTGGTACCTCATATGATCACTCCCCTTGCTCGGGAAATTGAAAAATACGTAAGCGGGCTGCCTATGCAAATTCAGGATGCTGTGTTAGGAAGCAATCCTCCTACACTTTAAGCTGCTATTCGTCTATCCGCTACGCTATCCGACAACCACGTCAAAGCCGGAACCTTAACAAGAAAGGGTTCCAAGAAGGTTGTTTCTACTCTTGCGGCCGTCAAGGATATAAAGCCCGAGTCTTCTAACCGCAACAAGAAACGAAAGGGTCGAAACTTCTCAGCCGTAACTCCCACCGTACCTGCTATTCAAATGGCCCCTTTGGGTCAAAACCCGAAACCTTATTTTGGTCCAAATCCCCAAATGTCAGACCTGTAAGTATCACCATCCTGCCAACTTACCATGCCGATTGTTTTCAAGCTGCGGACGATATGGGCACGTGGTCACTACTTGCCGTACCCGTCCTCCCGTCCATCAAGCTGCTCCAGCCAACCGTCCAAACTATCCGGCACCTCTCAATGGTCGGGCATGTTACGAATGTGGAGACCCAAACAATTTCCGTGACCGATGCCCAAAACTTCATCATCAAGGTGGTCGTCAAGGACGAGCGTTTAATATAAACGCTAATGAGGCACAAGCAAACACCGACGTGATAAACGGTACGTTTCTCGTAAACAATCATTATGCATCCATTTTATTTGATACCGGTGCCGATAGGAGTTTTGTGTCTCTTACCTTTGAATCTCGACTTGCTAAACAAAGAACGAAACTTGACAATTCTTATTCCGTGGAGATAGCAAACAGAAAATCTATTACTATAAATTCTGTTATCCGCGACTGCAATCTCGAGCTTAATAATCATGAGTTCTTTGTTGATCTCCTTCTAATGCAATTGGGAAGCTTCGATATTATAATTGGCATGGACTGGTTATCCAAGCACCATGCCGAGGTTATTTGCTACGAAAAGTGTATTCGTATACCTCTCCCTTCGGGCGACACGTTAGTTATTTTCGGTGAAAAACCGTGTCGTGGTCTTCAACTCATGTCTTGCACATTGGCACAAAAGTACTTGCGGAAAAAGTACGTTGCCTTCTTGGCCCACATAGTTGACACGAAAGACAAAGGTAAGAAATTGCCAGATATTCCGATCATTCGAGACTTTCCCGAGGTATTCCCCTAGGATTTACCCGGTCTTCCTCCCCCTAGACATGTAGAGTTTCGTATTGACCTTGTGCCCGGAGCAACTCCCGTGGCAAAAGCTCCCTATCGTCTTGCACCTTCCGAGATGCAAGAACTCACAAGTCAATTACAAGAACTCTCATCCAAAGGATTCATCCGACCAAGCCATTCACCTTGGGGTGCTCCCGTGCTGTTCGTAAAGAAAAAGGATGGATCGTTTCGAATGTGCATTGATTATCGTGAACTCAACAAGCTTACAATCAAGAACCGTTATCCTTTACCCCGTATAGACGATCTTTTCGATCAACTTCAAGGTTCAACATGTTTCTCCAAGATTGACCTTCGTTCCGGATACCATCAACTTCGTGTTCTCGATGAAGACATTCCGAAGACTGCCTTTCGGACTAGATATGGTCACTACGAGTTCATGGTCATGCCTTTTGGCTTGACTAATGCACCTGCGATTTTCATGGATCTCATGAACCGTGTATGCAAACCTTATTTGGACAAGTTCGTGATCGTTTTCATTGATGACATTCTCATGTATTCTAATACGAAAGCGGAGCATGAACAACATCTTCGTTTGATTTTGGAGCTCTTGAAGAAAGAAAAACTATACGCCAAGTTCTCCAAGTGTGAATTCTGGCTAAAAGAGGTTCAATTTTTGGGACACATAGTCAACGATAAGGGGATTCATGTGGAACCGGCAAAAATCAAAGCGGTAAAGAATTGGAGTACTCCTAAGACTCCTACCGAGATTCGTTCCTTCCTTGGACTAGCGGGTTACTATCGTCGCTTCATCTCAAATTTCTCCAAGATTGCGGTTCCGCTCACTGCCTTGACTCACAAAGGTAAACCTTACGAGTGGGGACCCAAACAAGAGGAAGCTTTTCAAACTCTCAAGCACAAGCTCTGCAACGCTCCTGTTCTAACTCTTCCTAGTTGTAATGACGAAATCGTCGTTTACTGCGATGCATCCAACCAAGGTCTTGGTTGTTTTCTTATGCAGCGTGGTCAAGTAATTGCATACGCATCATGTCAGCTCAAAATCCATGAGAAGAACTATACGACCCATGATCTCGAGCTGGTTGATGTCGTTTTCGCCTTGAAAATTTGGAGACACTATCTTTATGGCACCGAATGCGTGGTTTTCACCGACCACAAAAGTCTCCAACATATTTTCAATAAAAAAGAACTTAATATGAGGCAACGACGATGGGTCGAACTTCTTAACGACTACGACTGCGAGATTCGCTACCACCCCGACAAAGCAAATGTTGTAGCCGACGCCTTGAGTCATAAGGAACGTATCATGCTTCATAGTGTTCATATTCATAACGATATCCAAGCCCGCATTCTCCAAGCACAACATACCTCGGTTACCGAGGGAAACATGTACCAAGAAATGGCATGTGGTGTAGAACTCTTGCTAGAAACAAAGCCAACGACCTATTGTATTACTTGGATCGTATCTGGATTCCCTATCGTGACGACCTTCGTATGTTTTTGATGAACGAGTCCCACAAAACTCGATATTCGGTACATCCCGGAGCTGAAAAGATGTACATGGGTCTTCGTCAACAATATTGGTGGCCCGGCATGAAAAAGGATATTTCCCTCTTTGTGGCAAAATGCTTAACTTGTTCTAAAGTAAAGGCCGAACACCAGAAGCCTTCCGGACTCCTCGAACAACCTGAAGTTCCCATGTGGAAGTGGGAGAACCTTGCTATGGACTTTATCACCAAACTCCCACGCACTTCTAGTGGGCACGATAGTATCTGGGTTATTATCGATCGACTCACAAAGTCTGCTCATTTCTTGCCTATTCGTGAGGACTATCGAGTCGAGAAATTGGCTCGGATCTACATTGATGAGATCGTAAGTCGTCACGGAATCCCTTTGAACATCATCTCCGATCATGATTCGAGTTTTACTTCCCGATTTTGGCAATCATTACAATCGGCGCTTTGTACTCGTTTGGATTTAAGCACGGCTTACCATCCCCAAACCGATGGACAAACCGAGCGAACAATCCAAACTCTCGAGGATATGCTTAGAGCTTGTGTCATTGACTTTGGCGGCAATTGGAATTCTCACCTACCACCGATCGAATTTTCCTACAACAACAGCTACCACACAAGTATTAACATGGCACTGTTTGAAGCTCTTTATGGATGAAAATGTCGTTCACCGATTTGTTGGAATGAAATTGGTGAAGCACAAATCATCGGTCCCGAGCTTATCCAAGAGACCACCGGTAAAATCTCTCTTATTCGTGATAACATTCGAGTAGCAAGGAGTCGGCAAAAGAGCTATGCCGATGAACGACAAAAATCCTTGGAATTTCAAGTTGGGGATATGGTTCTTCTAAAGGTATCACCTTGGAAAGGCGTAGTCCGATTTGGAAAGAAAGGAAAACTTGCACCTCGATATGTGGGTCCATTCAAGATACTCGAAAGGGTAGGGAAAGTGGCCTACAAACTCGATCTTCCTTCAGAGCTCAGCAACGTTCATCCGACTTTTCACTTATCTAATTTGAAAAAGTGCCTAGCCGACTAGAATCTCAACATCCCTCTTGATGAAGTGCGTATTGACGAAAATATGCACTTTGTTGAAAAACCCGTGGAAATCGTGGACCGTGAAGTCAAGAAACTCAAGCGTAGCCGCATCCCCAATGTCAAGGTCCGTTGGGAGTCTAAACGTGGACCCGAGTTCACTTGGGAACGTGAAGACCAAATGAAGACCAAATATCCGCATCTCTTTTCATAGCCTCCACTAGTTGAATTTCGGGGCGAAATTCCTTTAACATGGGGAGACTGTGACATTTCGGGTTTTTAATTTACGCTTTTGTAATATATATCATGTAATCATTTTTTATTAATTGAAATGCAAGTGTTTTTATTTAATCTTGTACAAAATATATATTTTTATTTTATGGATTTAAAATAATTAAAATTTTATGAGGTTTAAACTTATATAAAATTTTATATAAAAATCTAAATTAAAAAGGTTCGTATATAAATATGATAATCTATCTAAATAATAATTAACTTTTATAAAAATATATTTATAATAATAATATAAGTTTATAAAATATAATTGAAATTAAAAAGAAATTTAATTAATTATTTTCATAAAAGTTAAGGGTCTATTTTGAAAATAATTAAACTACAACGTTTTAAAACATAAATCAGTTAAGGGATTAAATGTGGACAAATCAAACCACAAGGACTCATCCGTAATTATCTCAGGGACCAAATAGATTTAGAAGTAAACTCCAGGGACCAAAATTGCCAAATCCTAATTCGCAATTCCGGCTGTCTTCCCCATTGACCGGCGGTCCGAGCTATTTTTCGGCGACCCACTCGACACGCCTGTCCCCTGCACCTCGACAGCCGAAATTGGTCTCCCTGACCTCGTCGTCCCCACGCGAGCATAAGCTCCCGACCAATTTGTCGTTTAAACATACGAAAAGTGTGATCGTGTTTGCGGCCGAAAGTCCACGCCGCGCAATTGGCCCTGACAGTAGACCTCCACGCTTGAAAGATGGCTCGACAGTTTCGTCTCGTCCAGACGAGTGTCTGGACATGCTCAATTGCTTGTCTCATTATCAGGATCAAGCTCGGCTATAAATAGCCATTATCGGACCTGCACGAGCTCGCCATCCCCTCTTCACCCACTCTCACTCAAAATTGAAACTACCATTGTGTTCGTCGCCTCTGAGAGAAGCTGTGACCAGATTTTTAGGGTCCAATTCGTCCCGAGTCGTGTTGTCCCGATCTTGGTATTTTCGGATTAAAGGCCCTGCCGTTCGACCCTTTGCGACCAAGTAAGAAGCCTCAAACTCGTTTCTTTATCTTCTGTTATCGACTGGCCAACTATCCCAATCAAAATCTCGGCCTCAGACCGTCGATCACCGGGCAAACCAATGTCTCGGACATTGGTTTGCCGGTTCCCGAGGACCAGCGACCTGTTTTGCACATATGGTTAAGTATTAAACAACATACACATAACCAGCGATGGGCGATAGCCCGGCTGGTTATGTGTGTGTGTGTTTGAGTCTTAGGTCGCGGGTTCGAATCTTGTGGCCTCCGGCCCAACCCATTTTTCTTCTGTTTTTATTTTATTTAATTATTTTATCTTATTTTAATATTTTCCCTATACAATGAAAACTATTACGAGTTGGTTGACTCATTCGTTTCTTTTGGAAACAATTAAACCATTTTTCGTTACACATATTTAACCCGTCAAAGTTTTAAAATAATAAATAACAAACCCTATATTTTATAAACTTGTCTAAATAAGTTTTAATTCACAAAAGAAAAAATATATATATAATAATGATAATATAAATAAACAAAATAGAAATTTTTATAAACATAATATCTACTTGTTTAAAAATATAAATATTTAACAAGATTAAATATATATTTTTAGATGTTAAATTTTACTAAAAATCATTATTATTTTACTATAATATTTTATACAAATAATTTTAAAGAATGTTATTATAAACCTATACACATTTAAATACGAATACACATATACAAACATACAATAATACATATTTATCTACATAGGATTTCATCGTGCTTAGTTTTCAACATCCTTATCACCCGCACTCGTGGATTAAAACATCCGCTAGCCAGGTGAGTTACATAGCACCTATTTTACATTTTTACATACTTTGGGGTGAAACATTATTTCATGCTACTCAATCAAATTGTTTATACGTGTTATTCATGTGGATTATATGCTTATTATCTTGGGTGTACAATCATTTGCTTTAAACACAAGAAAACCAACAGTAATATTAATAGATCTATTGTGCCTGACCAGCCCACCCAGTTAAGGTGTTTATTACTGCATACTCGGATATAGCCGCGTGTTATATTCAAACATATCGGATATAGTGGGTAACTATATTCAAACATACCGGACCTAGCTGTTGTGCTATGTTCAAGCGCGTCAATCAAGGATTGAATTGTGCTTAGATAAATGAAACAACCATATATGCTATGTTTAACAAGATAAACAATGAGTTGCAAAACGTTTTTATCTACTATTTATCGGTTCCACTAAACCTATGTACTCACCAACTTTATAGTTGACACTTGATTTAAATAATGTTTCAGGTTTGGATATGTGATTGCTTGCTGAAGATTCTACCACTTAAGAACTCATGGACCTAGTTAGTTAAATCAATGTTTTGAAATAGACTAGGTTATTTGAATTTGTATTGTACTTGAATGTTTGTTGTCTTTAATTAAATTATTGAATTATGCAACATTTTAGTTATCATGTGCTTTTGAACAGTCATTCCAATGTCCGCCTCTATGATTCCGCCATCGGTCGGGGTGTGACACTTGAAACACAACTTTTGATACATTAAAGTTTCCTTAATTGGAAAGTCAAGTTTTTTAGTCCTAAACATGGCAACTATGCAAAGTAAATGCCCACACATAAAATTTGGCATATTATAACACATATAGAACATTTCAATATTTACTTGCTAAAAATCGACACACATGCGAGTTTCAGATAATTAAAGTTTCCTATTATAGCAAGATCATGTCAAATTGTTAAGTTCATGGAATAACAACATATATTATCATACGATGCACTTAGTTAAATGTTACTAAGTCATTTAGACCTTCTAATATTGTTAACAACTTGCAAACATAACTCTTAAAAGAATAAAGTTTCCTTATATAGAAATCGGGCTCTAGAACTCATACGCATGCATTTTAATCCATCATCTTTGTCTATCATACTTTCATAATGTTCACTACACTAGTTTCATGCTTTGAATACACCCAAACATCAAGTTTTCATACATGTCAAGAAATAAAGTTTCTAAAAATAGAAAACGAGCTTATAAGCATCATAGACATGTGATTTTACCGAAAAAAAAATCTTACAATCTCTATATCTAGTGTTTATGCATCATTTCTACCAAACAAATCTCATCATAACTTCTTTTAACAAAAACCCAAAAATTCAAGTTACTATAAATAGAACCGAGCATGAAATCTCATATGACCAAAAGTTCTAGAAAGAGAATCTACACATATTATCCATTCTTTATGCATATCTAACCATTTTCCATCTTCACATCACCTTAAACATGGCATCTATCATGAAACCCAAAATTAAAGTTTCCTAAAATAGAAAAACCTAGCATGCATGTATCATCAAACACTTTTGACAACAAAGTTTGCATATATTATCCATCTACAACTATTATTACAACATAATCCATCATCAAATCAAAAAAATCTCATCATCTAGCATATGCACATATAATAAAGTTTCCTTAAATGGAAACCGAGCCAATGAACAAAATCCGAGTCCAAAACCAGCAACAATATGTACCATTTGAGTTTTAAAACACATATCCTTCAAGAATATATGGTTAATCTTTCATGAAAACAAGTTTTCATTGGATGCATGTTCATATGAACATGAAGATGAAAATAGAAAAAGATAGGTTTTGATCTTACCAAACTCGAAAATGTGGTGAAATGATGGATGATTTCTCTTGCAAACTTGATAATCTTCACTTGGATGCTTGATTCTTGGATGGATTGAAGATCAAAGAATCAAAAATGGAGAAAATGGTGGTGGTGGTGGTGGTGGAGGTGGGTTCGGCCAAGAGAGGCGAGAAAGAGAGAGAAAGTGAAAGATGGAAGTGGTGGAAATGGGTGGATTGGTGGGGTTTATATAGGGGGGTTTTGTACCGGGTGGTGGAAAATGAATAGTCACCGATTTATTGATGGAAATTCCTAATAGGTATAACCGAAATTATTTAAAAATATTTTGACTCATGTTGGTAAGTTTGACATATAAAATTTTCAGATTTTTATTTGCAAATGTCGGTACATACTGCAGACTGGCCGGACAGCGTTAAAACAGAAAGTTTCTTAGAAAATTACCGAAAAATTCACAGAGTCTTAGAATAATATATCGCAGTACTACATGTAATTTGTGCACACCAAATATATGTCTAAGTGTATGCCTAGAATTATTTATCTAGCTAGTGCACACCAAGTGTCCATTGGACTGTGCTGAAAATAAAAGTATTTCTATAAATCACCGAAAAATTCATGTAGGCATCATTAATTAAATCACAGTGTTACATATAATTTATACACATAGATTTTATTTCTAGGTATTTGTTTTAAATTATCACCAATGGTCGTGTTGTAGGACGCGTGTTTGACCGAGTAATCTTCTGAATTACTGACACGTGTAAACGGATTGACTTGCTAAGTTTGAAATGGACTTAATTACTAAAAAATTAAGTGTGATGCATGTCTAATAATGTAATATGTATCTCAGTCGGGTATGGATATCAACCTGAAATTTGCCGGGTGTCACATTATCCCCCGGTTGAAAGGATTTTCGTCCCGAAATTCAGCTTACGGTAATAGCGGATGGTGTGGTCTGGAATACGTGTGGGTGCTTGCACTTCATCTGATCTTCATTCTCCCATGTGAACTCTGGTCTGCGTCTGGAATTCCATCGGACCTTGACTATCGGAATGCGACTCTGTTTCAGTTGCTTAACCTCACGGTCCATGATTTTCATAGGTTCTTTGACGAAATATAGTTGTTCGTCGATTTGTACCTCCTCGAGAGGTATCGTCAATGTCTCATCATGTAGACATTTCTTTAGGTTGGACACAAGGAATACATTTTGTATATTCTGTAGCTCTTCCAGTAGGTTGTGTCGGTAGGCAACAGGGCCAATCCTTTACAGGATCTCAATTGGTCCTATGTAGCGGGGGTTTAGTTTCCCTCATTTTCCAAAATGGATTATGCCTTTCCAAGGGTCCCATTACTCAATGAAGTACGATTGCTCGATGAAGTACGAGCATGAGGTCATGGATCAGACTCACGGGATAACACGTGGACGTGGGGGTGTTTAAGCACGGTTGTGCTTGAAGATTTGGCTTGGCGCGGGCGTGCCAGATGCGGGGCGCGACCGTGTCTAGGGTTTGGAATACTGGCGTGGTCGTGCCAGGTTGGGGGCAAGACCGTGCCTCCAAATCAGAAACCCTAATTCTTTATCTTTTATTCCAAGAATCTTCTTATTTGTTCACTTAGCTTCACAAAAACCTATAAAACTAGAAATGAAGCAAATAAGTGTCTAAACGTGGAAAATAACCAAGAATTGATCGTGAAATGAGCGAAGTTTTGTACCAAAAAGATGTGTAAGTCCTAACACAACAAACAACCCCACACGTGAATATTGCTTGTCCTTAAGCAAATCAAACTAAAATGTAACACCCCAATAATCCGAGAGTTAATGGTTTGGGTTAGTGGACGACCCAGATCTTATTTAAACGTAATGTTGAGTAGGGTTAATCAAATGAGGTGTGTTTTAAACACGATAAGGGAGACGGTTAGTTGTTAAAGAGCTAACTTGTGATCGAAACATACGAGGTGGAAGTAGAGGGACCCGAAGTGTAAAACGTGGGGGTATATATATCACTTAAATTTCAAGCCTAGGTCATTCGTGACCTAGGTACACTTACGAAAACAAAAGAGAAGGGAGAAGGGTGAACTGCGACGTTGGTTTGGTGGTGGTCTTGAGCGGAGGAACTCCTTACGAAGGCAGACGTAATATCCGTCTATATTATGCGTGTGTTTGTTTGTCTGTATGGTAGAAAAACCCGACTAGGGTTTTGATTTGTTACTCGGTCATGAGCGACGAAGGGGGAGGGGCTGAGATGGTGGTGGCAACCGGTGAGTACTATTAGAAGATTGGTGGTAGTGGTGATGGTGGTTGGCTAAGGTGAAGCCGTAGGTAGCGGTAGCGTGTGACACGAACACTAGGGTGGTCGGCTACCGTGAAGAAGGGAAGAGAGAGAGGGGTGGCGAGCATAGAAGAACGACGACAAAGGAGACTGCCCTAGCGGTGGCTGTGGTGGTGCTTGATGGTATCGAGCGGCGATGCATGGTGGTGTCCAGCGATTGGTGCACAAGGAAGGAAGATGAAGATGCTAGTTGTGAGGGGTAAAGCAATGCACGACGGTGAATATGGGAGATTGGTTGGAGCCATTAACGCATAGGATTCCCTCGGCTAGCGTTGCATGGTAACATGCATGCGCGTAGGGGGATCGGTTCGAGTACGTGTGTGTTCGAGGAGCAAGGGTTTTCATGGGGGTGGTTCACTGTGGTGACCCGGGATGTAACATCCATGATTTTCTAGTATGATTTTATTTAATACAATGATGACACTCCGTTTCAACCCCTTACCCGCCCAACACAATATGTCACAACAATTATTATTTTTAACGTGTATAAAATTTAATTTTCAATCTTGCAATTAAAACATTTTTCTCCTACTTTATATATAATGTATGTATGTATATTCGTGCAAGTTAATATATATATATATATTTATATATATATATATATATATATATATATATATATATATATATGGTTATATTAAATGAAAATTTATGTAAATATATTGATAAATTTGAAGTTATTAAATAAAACATTTATAAAAAATATAAAATATTTATTTAGACTTAAATAAACATATATACTTGTTAAATTAAGAAAAATAATTATAAACTATGAGCTTTATAAAATATGGTTGATTTGATAAAAAGAAGTTTATGAAGTGTTAATGAATGAATGAATGTTTTTAATAAAACGTACGAATGCTTTAACTGAAGTTTTGAAGTAAAAGAAGTGAAGGTTTACGAAAGTCACAAACGAACGAATCTGCCAATATTCCTTAGGGAATGAAGGTTAAGGGTATGGGAAGTATGTTATAGTCCTTTACCTTTTAGGGGCCTTTGTGGCTGGCCAACTGTTGTACAACTGGGGCGATGACGGTCGTCAAGGGGATTATCGTGATCCTTGAAGTTTGGTACGATTTACCTTATGGGGTAGTCGTGCTTGAAGTTTGGTACTTGTGCCCTACGGGGCGCAGTGCTTGAAATTTGGTACGTGTCATCCTTGTGATGCCGTGCTTGAAGTAGTGTTGAATAACCTAAGTATCGGGCCCTAGGATTTCTTCACCCGAAGGACAGTACGGTGATTGATGGGCCTAGTGGTGGTGATCTTTAGATTATTCAGCCAGTATGTGACGTTTGGATTTGACGGTTACGAGAAGGCGCAGATTCGATATGTTCGTTGACTTATGTTTTTGAAGTGTTATGTTTTGTTATTGCATTATTTTACGTACGCTTTTTATTAAATGAAGTATGAAGTTATGAAGTTATGTTTTTGGCAAATTATTTGAAGTTA
Source organism: Smallanthus sonchifolius (assembly GCA_023525975.1). Classification (NCBI taxonomy): domain Eukaryota; kingdom Viridiplantae; phylum Streptophyta; class Magnoliopsida; order Asterales; family Asteraceae; genus Smallanthus; species Smallanthus sonchifolius. The sequence goes on along the minus strand of CM042022.1, from coordinate 55,461,390 downwards.
AAGTTTTATGTTAAAACTAGAACTCACCAGCGTAGCTGACTTTTTAGTATGCACATTCAGGTTAAGGCAGGTATGGATGATGGGCGGTGATGCTTGGCAAGTAAGAAGAGTTACCTGGTTGATCATGAAGACTTGCATCCCGTTATGATTATATTATGATATGTTTATGTAATAGAATATGTTACGCTTCCGTTGTTAAACAATGTAATGGTTATGTTTATTTGAAGTATTTTCCGCTGCGTTATTTTGATATTTAAGTTTAAGAACTGTTTGTAAATGAGTAAATCCAACAAGTGAGGCCTCCCGGGTTTGGGGCCTTACATGTTGGTATCAGAGCAATAGTTTGAGAGATTCGGACACTCCCATTGTCTGAACTTAAAATGTGAATGGGACCGAAAGCGGATGACAGTACGGGTAACTCAAGCCACAGCATCAGGTATGAAGGTAGTATATATTTACATATATAGTATGCCTTAGAAAGGGTTAGGTAAGGACTTGTGTTCTGATGGAATCACAAAGGTGGTCAAATAGAAATCGAAGGGTAGTGTAATGGTTAATTGCAGATGGCCAGTGTATATTAACATCTTACAGTACTTATTGAATTTTATTTGTTAACTAGCGTGATAACATTGGATTCTTGTCTTATAGAACAAAATGGCAAGAAGAGGAAACGGAAGGCGTGGTGGCCGTACCGGTGGTCGTACCGGCGGTCGAAATGGTGGGCGTGGCAGGATCCCTGCGCGCCAAGAGAATAGTGAAGAAGGAAGTGTTCACACTGAACCAGTGGTTAGTGTGCATGGAACTGAGCAGACACTGGTTGAAGAACAACCTTTCACTTTTGAACCAGAAGTGAGAGCAGCTATAGCTCGAGAGTTCACAGAATTGATGAAGACTTCTCTGCCAGGTCTGTTGGCAGAAGCATTGAAGCAGGTTAATGGGGTGGGTGGGTCTAGTGCGGTAATAGGTGCTCAGAACAATGAGACCGACAACGCACCGCCTGCTCGCGGATGCGACTACAAGTCATTTAAAGCATGTGACCCACCGGTCCTCACTGGAAAGAAAGACACGGTGGCTACGTTTGATTGGGTGATCCGTATGGAAGCTGCATTCGTCTGAGCGAGTGTCAAACGGATCAAGTTGTAAAATTTGCTGCTAACTCATTGAGGGAAGAAGCATCCCATTGGTGGGAAGGTGTACGTCAGGCAAAAGGGAGTGAGATTGTGGATGTGATGATGTGGGCTGACTTGAAAACTTTAGTTATTAAGAATTTTTGCCCAAGGAACGAGATTGAGAAGGTGGAGAGAGAATTTCTGGGTTTGAAGGCCGGGAACATGACGCACCGGCAATACACAACCCGATTCAATGAACTAGCACGTCTGGTGCCACATCTTGTCACTACTGAAGAGAGAAAGATTGCCTGCTATATTCAAGGGTTGCCGGACCAAGTCCGCACCTTTGTTAAGGCAAATGCCCCTACTACCTATGATTCGGTAGTAGAACTCAGGGGCGTGGTATTTGATGATCTCGCACTGAATGTCATTGCCATTGAAGAGCCTAAGAAAAAGTTGAGTTTTCCCGCTAAACGATCGGGTGGGAAGTTGTTTGGGGCTCGGGACAAGCAGGCCAGGGTAGGCGGGACGACAGTCTGTGGGAAATGTGGAGTAAGACATGCGGGTGAATGCCGGTTAGGATCGAATCTGTGCTTTAAATGCGGCAAGACCGGACATTACTCCCGTGAATGCCCGCAAGGCTATAAGTGCTACAATTGTGGGGAAAATGGTCATATGAGTCGGGAATGCACCAAGCCCAGGATGAGTGAAGCCGGGAAAGGGAAAGGCCTGGAGAAGAAAGAAGAGAGGCCCCGAGCAAAGACTCGTGCCTACGCGCTGACGCAAGACCAAGCCAGGGCAGACCCCGACGTGGCGTCAGGTACGTTCATCCTTGACAACAATTTTGTTTCGGTGCTATTTGATTCGGGTGCCAGTAAGAGTTTTATATCTGCGACTTTTTGTAAACGAGTGAAGTACGCTGCCAGTAAGCTAGAAAGGGCCTTTAGCGTAGAAACCGCTGAGGGTAGAACCGCGAGAGTGACCGATGTAGTTGACAACTCCACGATAAAAATAGAAGGTCATAGGTTCCCTGTCAGATTGTTTGTTATGGTTTTGGGAGGGTTTGATGTCGTGTTAGGTATGGATTGGCTAACTGCCAATGAAGCGCAAATTATATGCAAACGAAAGATAATCCGACTCAAGGCTCCGGATAGTAGCAAAGTCGAGGTTCTTGGAGATCGGGACGCCCCGATGCCAAACGTCATCTCGATGATTAAGGCAACAGATTATTTGAGGAGCGGATGCGAGGCGTATCTGGTGTACGTGATTGACAAGTGTAAGGAAGTGAAGGAACTAGACGATGTACCCGTGGTACGCGAGTACCCGGAGGTGTTTCCAGAGGATTTGCCTGGGATACCACCCGACAGAGAGATTGAATTTTGAATCGACTTAGGACCAGATGCTCAGCCCGTGGCTAAGGCTCCATATCGACTAGCACCAGTGGAGATGAAGGAACTTATGGTCCAACTAGACGAGTTACTTGAGAAAGGATTTATCCAACCGAGCATCTCGCCGTGGGGTGCTCCGGTGTTGTTTGTGAAGAAGAAAGACGGTTCAATGAGAATGTGTGTTGATTATCGCGAGTTGAACAAGCGTACCGTAAAGAACAAGTACCCGTTACCAAGGATCGACGACCTGTTCAATCAATTGCAAGGCGCAAGTTGGTTCTCGAAAATCGACCTTCGGTCCGGGTACCATCAATTGAAGGTAAGGGAGGAAGACATACCGAAAACTGCATTTCGCACGCGTTATGGACATTTCGAGTTCCGCGTAATGTCTTTCGGATTGACGAATGCCACCGCAGCGTTCATGGATTTGATGAATAGAGTTTGTCGACCAATGCTGGATCGATCGGTAATCGTGTTCATCGATGATATCCTTATCTACTCCAAGAATGAGGGTGATCACGCGTGTCACTTGAAGGAAGTATTGGAAGCTCTGAAGAAGGAAAAGTTGTATGCTAAGTTCTCTAAATGCGCGTTCTGGCTTAGGGAAGTCCAATTCCTAGGACACGTCATTAACCCGAACGGCATTATGGTTGACCCAGCAAAGATAGTGACGATAAGAGAATGGAGTATTCCTAAAACGCCAACTGAAATCCGTAGTTTCTTGGGATTGGCAGGCTACTATCGGAGATTCATCCAGGATTTCTAGAAAATAGCTTCGCCGTTGACAAAGTTGACTCGGAAAGAGGTTAAGTATGAATGGGGTTCGACCCAAGATGAGGCGTTTAAGGAATTGAAGAAGAGGCTAACCCAAGCTCCATTCTTGGCCCTCCCCGAGGGCAATGAAGACTTAGTGGTATACTCTGATGCTTCGGGTCAGGGATTGGGATGCGTGTTGATGCAACGCGGAAGAGTGATCGCGTATGCGTCACGGCAGTTGAAGATTCACGAAGCTAATTATCCGACTCACGCTTTGGAACTTGCTGCTGTCGTATTCGCATTGAAAATATGGAGGCACTACCTTTACGGGGTGAAGTTTACTATTTACTCCGACCACAAAAGTTTGAAATACTTCTTCGAACAGAATGAACTTAATATGAGGCAGAGGCGATGGTTGGAACTGTTGAAAGACTATGACTGTGAAATAATGTACCATCCTGGGAAGGCAAACGTGGTGGCTGACGCTCTAAGCCGAAAGGATGTGCCTACTCCTATTAGAGTGAAAGCTTGCCAGTTGGTGGTAACATCAGATGTGATGAGGGAAATTGAAAGAGCTCAAGATGAAGCACTTAAAGAAGAAAACATTAAGAAGGAAAGGATGGTTGGCCAACAGGACAAGTTGGAATATAACACTCTTGGTGTTAGGACACGTTTTGGACGAGTATGGATACCTATGGGTGGCGAGCTTAGAACCAAAATCTTGGATGAGGCTCATAAGTCTCGGTACTCTATCCATCCCGGTACCAATAAGATGTACCAAGATCTGAGGAAGGAATACTGGTGGCCCGGAATGAAACATGAAGTGACAAAGTATGTAAGCAAGTGCTTGACTTGCTCACAAGTAAAGGCCGAGCACCAGAAACCGTATGGAAAGATTCAACCGTTTGATATACCAGAATGGAAGTGGGAACACATTACCATGGACTTCATAACCAAGCTACCTCGCACAGCTAAAGGTCATGACACCATTTGGGTAATTGTGGACCGATTAACAAAGAGTGCTCATTTCCTACCTATTCGCGAGACGTTCTCGTCGGAAAGGTTAGCGGAAGTATTTATTAACGAAGTAGTAGCACGACATGGGATGCCTTTGACGATAGTATCCGACCGGGACACACGATTCACATAGAGGTTCTGGAAAAGATTTCACGAGGCGATGGGTACGAGACTTAATATCAGTAAGGCATACCACCCGCAAACGGATGGTCAGTCTGAAAGGACCATTCAGACATTGGAGGATATGCTTCGTGCTTGTATTATCGATTTTGGCGGAAGTTGGGACAGTCATCTGCCATTAGCCGAATTCTCCTACAACAATAGTTATCACACGACGATAGGCATGCCGCCTTAAGAAATGTTGTATGGGAGAAGATGCAGAACCCCGGTTTGTTGGGGCGAGATTGGACAGAAGGAATTAGGGAGTCTGGAAGTAATAAGGGAAACGTCGGAAAGGTTTGATCAAGTCAAAGCACGAATGAAGGCCGCACAAGATCGTCAAAAATCCTACACGGATAAACGGCGAAGGCCTATTGAGTTTGATGTTGGGGACAGAGTAATGTTGAAAGTGTCACACTGGAAGGGAATCATACGATTCACGAAGAGAGGAAAGTTAAGTCCGAGGTTTGTCGGACCGTTCAGTATAATGGCACGGGTTGGTGAAGTCGCTTATCGGTTAGACTTGCTTGATGAGTTAAGTGGAATTCATCCTACCTTCCATGTATCACACTTGAGAAAGTGTTTGGCGGATGAATCGGCTCACGTACCACTTACTGACATCGAGGTAGACAATAGCCTTAACTACATCGAAGAACCCGTGGCCATCCTAGATCGAAAGGAGAGACGTTTACGTAATAAAGTTATCCAATTGGTTAAAGTCCAATGGAAACATCGAAAGGGATCGGAAGCCACTTGGGAAACGGAGACAGAAATGAGGGAGTCGTACCCTCAACTATTTGACTTATGATAGGTTTCGGGGACGAAACCTATTGTAAAGGGGGGGGTAGACTTGTAACATCCCAAAAATAATAAAACGAATAAATATAGCGAGACCGGTGATTTAGTCAGAATATTTAAACAAAAGGGAGCGGGCTTGGGCTCGGCTTCAATGGGTCGAGGGAAGCCCAGGTATATAAGAGGCAGGGCAGCCCTCTTCTCTGCTCATTCCCCCACTCACGCAACTTCTAGAGAGAGAAAGGAGAGCTCGGGTCTAGAGAGAGAAAGTTGACGGATCGTCCCGGAATTGAGGGAACACGTTACTGCTAAGCTCGTGAGAAGAACCTCCGGATCAGAATCTCGATACAGGTAATGATCTTGCCTAAATCTAAGTTTTTGTTCGTTTTTGAGATTTTCAGGTTTTGGCTAAAAAGGTAATGATTTTGCGGATGGAACTTGAAAATGAGCTTAGGTATAGCATCTAGAATGAAAACCGAACGTTTTGATCTAAGAAAAATTGAGATACTGACTCGATCAGACTCGCATTAAAAAACTTCAGATTTTTGGGAAGACGATCTGTGCAGGCCCATTGAAACTACCTAGTTTCGATATGTGCAGGCCCATCAAAACTACCTAGTTTCGATATGTACAGACCCATCGAAACTACCTACTTTCGATATGTGTAGACCCATCGAAACTACCTAGTTTCGATATGTGCAGGCCCATCGAAACTACCTAGTTTCGATATGTGCAGACCCATCGAAACTCCCATAGTTTCGATATGAGCCCACGATCCGAAGTTAAGATTACACCTAAGTTACTTATCGAAACTACCAAGTTTCGACATACACAACCTATCGAAACTATCAAGTTTCGATATAAGCAAATCCATCGAAACTACTAGGTTTAAGCATAGGGATGTCTAGTGTCATATAGGAGCACTACCTTACACGTATGGCTTTATTATAATAGATCGTGAGTGACATTAGTGACGCGCAGTAGCCAGCTAAGATTATTTCAGAAACTACTTATCCGGTGAGTTCTAGAAGCCCTCTTTTAAATGTTTTAATAATGTTTTTGGGCTGGTGTGCATACGTAACGATGTGACTATTTTATAAAACGATGTTTATGAATGTTGCATGTGACGTTTTATAAAATGATGTTTATGAACGATGTTTTGGAAGGAAGGGTTATGAAAGAAGTGTTTATGAAATATTTTGCCAAAAGAAGTTTATGAAGTGTTTATGAATGAATGAATGTTTTTAATAAAACGTACGAATGCTTTAACTGAAGTTTTGAAGTAAAAGAAGTGAAGGTTTACGAAAGTCACAAACGAACGAATCTGCCAATATTCCTTAGGGAATGAAGGTTAAGGGTATGGGAAGTATGTTATGGGCCTTTACCTTTTAGGGGCCTTTGTGGCTGGCCAACTGTTGTACAACTGGGGCGATGACGGTCGTCAAGGGGATTATCGTGATCCTTGAAGTTTGGTACGATTTACCTTATGGGGTAGTCGTGCTTGAAGTTTGGTAATTGTGCCCTACGGGGCGCAGTGCTTGAAGTTTGGTACGTGTCATCCTTGTGATGCCGTGCTTGAAGTAGTGTTGAATAACCTAAGTATCGGGCCCTAGGAGTTCTTCACCCGAAGGACAGTACGGTGATTGATCGGCCTAGTGGTGGTGATCTTTAGATTATTCAGCCAGTATGTGACGTTTGGATTTGACGGTTACGAGAAGGCGCAGATTCGATATGTTCGTTGACTTATGTTTTTGAAGTGTTATGTTTTGTTATTGCATTATTTTACGTACGCTTTTTATTAAATGAAGTATGAAGTTATGAAGTTATGTTTTCGGCAAATTATTTGAAGTTAAAGTTTTATGTTAAAACTAGAACTCACCAGCGTAGCTGACTTTTTAGTATGCACATTCAGGTTAAGGCAGGTATGGATGATGGACGGTGATGCTTGGCAAGTAAGAAGAGTTACCCGGTTGATCATGAAGACTGGCATCCCGTTATGATTAGATTATGATATGTTTGTGTAACAGAATATGTTACGCTTCCGTTGTTAAACAATGTAATGGTTATGTTTATTTGAAGTATTTTCAGCTGCGTTATTTTGATATTCAAGTTTAAGAACTGTTTGTAAATGAGTAAATCCAACAAGTGAGGCCTCCCGGGTTTGGGGCCTTACAAAAATAATTAATGATATAATTAGGTGCTAAATTTAAGAGATTTATAAAGAAAAATCTCATAATTAAATGTTTAAATTACATAAAATTGGTCTTGAACCCCACCCCCCCCCCATTTGAACCCCTCCATCTTTGAACCCTGGAACAACCAAATCATACAAATTTTGACTTCAAGAAAGTCAAACATGTTCAAATCATCAATCAATCCCTGAAAATCAGGAGTTTTAATGCTCCCCAATCAATTTACAGCTCATTTGCGACCGTTTTGGGCATGTAATCGTTCGAATTGATAGAAAATTTATCAGTTTTTAGAGCCACAAGGATATTATGATCGTGATTTCATAAGCCCAGGAATCTTGCTTCAAAAACCCGCAAATCTCGTCGAGTTAAAGTTGTAACGCGTGTTAAATCGTCCCTTATAAATCCCTACCATCTGATTACACGAAAACAACCGCAAAAATCAGTCCTTAGCCCCTCTCTGTCGCTATCATTATTGAGGAAAAGTGTCTCTCGTTTTTACAACAAATCAATCCCATTTCAGGTAAATAAACTATGTTTCATCTCATTTTTACACTGCAAATCAAAGCCCAAAAGTTTTGATTTCGATTTATTTGTAGTCCTTGACGAATTAGTAGACTAGGGTTTCAAATTTCTTAATTGGGGAAGAAGGGTATCTGGGGCTGTTTTAAAAAAAGTAAATAAATCCTTCGTTTATCAAGGCATAGCACCCAGATCAACTGGTTATTACCCTTCCCCTCTCCAGTGTGGGTCGCGGGTTCAATCCCGGGCAGTCAGTCGTTTTTCTTGTTCCCTTATTTTTACATAGTATTTCACACACACACACCCATATTTATGTTATAACTAATATTAATAAGTTTCGATTTAATAAACAACTTTCTTATGGACTTTGAAAGGATTATAGTTATTAACTTTTTAGTGAATAAAAATATATATATGTATATACATATATAAATATATATATATATATATATATTTGATTTTACTCTAAAAACTCTTATTACTACAAATGCACGAACCCTATTATTTCATATATATAACTTTTTTAAATCTATAAAATAAATGTGATTGTAACGTCATGACTTTCATTTATATATATACATATTGAACCAGAACCATTAAAATAACATGATCTATATCATTGAACCAATTTTGTATCATAAGTTTTATGTAAGTGTTTTATTGCTATATCTAATTATTATCATTATACATATATCCTTAAAAATATCATTTTTATATTATTCGAAATGATGATTTCTCGTTAAATAATTAATCTTATTAATTAAAATTTCCATAAATAGTAAACTCGTGTCACTAATTTATTTAATTATTTCAAAAGATACCGATATAAATATTATTATATTATTCCAACCTCGTCTTAGTAGGACATTAATTATCTTAAATATGAAATTAATATTTGACGCTTAAAATCTTTTTTTATAATATCTATAAACATTTTTCCTTGTAACTTGATTCACACATTTAATTTGTTATCGTATTAATTCGAATTTTTAATAGTCTCTCATTCGTTCGTTCCAAATCTTAAAATCCAAATCGTTCCGTTCCTATTTCTTTCAAACCATTCCTTTATATTAATATGTGTAATTATTTAATTAGGACATCATTGATCCGTTTCACTTGTCCTCATGATATAGTTCAAGTTTAAGTCTCAATATCAAGGTGAGTTTACATAGCCCATTTTTCATTTTTACATACTTTGGGGTGAAACATGACTTTCATTGAAACTATTTGCAATTACAACATATACAATTCTACATTATGACTATTTGTGTAATTCGTGCTTTTATGCTTGAATGCTATGAGTTGAACTACATATACATGACACACTCGTACAATATTTAACTCAGTACAAGCCAACGGTAACATTGATAGATCTATTGTGTCTGACAAACCCACCTAGGTAGGGTGATTGTTACCGACACTACATCAGGATAACATGTGTTGTTATGCCCTACATTAGGATAACCTGCGGGTTATGCCCTTCAGTCACAAGGTTTGATTGTACACCTAGTTTCGACTATAGATTCTCCATAAAATGCCTTATTTACGACATGTCATATGAATTGAATATAAACTATTTGAAAACTACTTGAGATTTCTAAACCTATGTATGCTTACCAACTATTTATAGTTGACCCTCTCATTTTAAACATGTTTCAGGTGGATATGTTGAGGTACAAGTTTATCACATAGGAGCTTATGGACCAAGTGACAAATAAATTGATGTATTGTTAGCTTCTGATGTTTGAACAAAATGTGTTTGTACCTGTAATTCAATTCAATAAAGTTATGAAATTTAGTTTAATCATGAGCTTTTGAACAGTTTACATGTCCCGCCCTGACGTATTCCGTCGTCGGTTGGGGTGTGACAGATTGGTATTAGAGCCTTGGTTATAGCCTATTAGGTTATTAGATACTTTTGACCTAGACTATAACCTTAGGACACCCATATTATGCCATGCTCTATGTACATGACATTAGTCATATTACTAAATGCTACATGATTACTACATTGTGTGAATATTTTTACATGTTATTCTAAGTGTTACATCACATGATACAATACCCGATAGCCTATGTACTACATTACTTGATAACTCTTGTGCTTATAAGCATTGCTATCTACATGCTATCTATTTGATTTCATGAAGTTTTATCCTAAGACTTATCACACACTTATTCACACCTAATCTTTTATGCCCCCTCATTCTTGCGCACATGTCACCATCATCAGTTGCGAACAAAAACTTAAACTCTTGGGCCTAAAGCCTATTAAGATTTTAAAATCCCGTCAAAGTTTTGAGTTCTGAAAACTAGTAAAGAACATGTGTAATCCGGAAGGGTAAATGCATGTACTTTAGGTTTTCTATCTAGGAAAGCATTTCATATAATTCCAAACCATCCGAAGGATCCGTATGCTTTCCTAGGAATTCCCGAAGTGAATGTTCACCTATAGGCTAAAGCATGTCTTCTAGAAAGTGTAAGATTTTGAATCACTTTGATTTGTCAAAGTATCCATTTGATTATGTTATCAAATGAAGTACAATCTAAACACCATCGTTTTGTTTATTACAATTTAGTACACGTACATAAGCCTTCCTTGCAAACTAACCATTTTATTATTTGATTTAAACAACATCGTTATTTCATTCAAACAAAGCGATTATCAAACCTTTAGTTTATAAATAGTATCTGAAGTATAAATCTTCTATAAACCTTTTCTCATTGTAAGGAAACTTAATACAACTTGTTTTATAAAAACATTATTTTTAATTGATAATTAATTATGAGTTTTCTCGCTAAGTTAATTATTATTAAACATTGGCTTAATTATTAAATAATCTAGCCATTATTTTCTCTTAAAAATAGTCTTTTTATAATAATTTAAAAATTAAATAAAAAGGTTTTCATTTAATTATCAATATAGTTAATTATTCAACTATTTTTCACCAATTTATTTACAAACAAGAATAAATTTCAACTACTTGTTTATTTATAAACAAAGAGCACAAATCAGTTATTCGTAAGCACACTGCTCTAAATATCTACACAACCTTCTCGTTATCTTACTCCTTCAGAAATGCATAATTGTACTAGGTACTGCAATGAGATGAATCATTTCGCGTAGGCATTAGCCCTCCATATAAACCTCAACAAGATTTTAAAAGTTAAAAAAATCCAACTACCCATATCATACATGAACGCCAAACAACACGCTTGTCTGTAACACTCGACTACCTACAAAATTCGATATTTTACATTACACATGAGATCCAATAGCTTACATATGAACATTCACAAAATACATGAAACTTAGTTATTTAGAATATGCATGATCCTAGGTTAATCACATGATACATGAAACTTGTTGGCTTGATACATGATACTAGACTGAACACATTATACACGATCACAAAATACAAGAAACTTAGTAGTTGCAATATTGTTAGGACATAGATTGTAATGACAAAAGCTTGTAATAGTTAGATTTTATGTCTTTATGTTTTTGGTATGTAAATGTCTAAAGTTACTAAGTGTTTTACAAGTGAGCCTAGAGGCGAACTTGTTAAGTTCCCCTGGTCGATCAGAGGCAAACTTAATAAGTTCGCTTAGGTCTAACTGAGGCGAACTTGTTAAGTTCACTTAAGCTGTTAGAGGCGAACTTAATAAGTTCACTTATATCTGGTCAGTTGGTTATATATATTTGTGTTTACAGAGTCAGTTGATATAGAGAGAACGAACCAGAGAGATCAAATCAGATTGAGTCTATAAACATCATTGTGATTGGAATACGAATTAAGAAGTTTATTTACTTGATTGTTTGCTTTGTCTTTTATGCGTATAAACGTTGACTCGTTGGATTCCGCACTCCGAGTAAACGTCACGTCTTATCACGAGATCGATCCGTAGACGCGCCATGGGGACCTACAAGTGGTATCAGAGCTATTGCTCGTGATTCTTGTTGATTTGAGATGGTTTATAGGCAAATTGACATCAAATTCATCATTTTTGAGTTTTTCATTTCAATGGAGTTTTCAAGACTGATTTTGATCTGATTTGGTGTTTTTGAAGAGGATTATGATGAAATTGATCCGATAGAAAGCTTTTAATTGACAAATTACACGATCCTACGGTCCAATTTTGTTTAATTCCTTCAATTCAGTGCTTAATGACGATCTTTAGTTGATTTTGGTTCGCGACTGTGGTCTGAAGAAGTTCTTGATCAAGATTCTGTTATAGCAAGCGAACTTGCTGAATTCTGTGCAGGCGAACATAGCAGCAGGTGAACTTGTCAAGTTCGCTTCTCACAGGGTTAAGTGAATTTATTAAGTTCGCTTTGGTGTAGTAAAGGCGAACTTATCATCTTCGCCTGAGTGTAAGGGTGTTCAGCACTTAGAAAATTTTTTTTTTCAGAAAAATGGCAAATATGGTTCAAGTCACTAATATGTTCAATTATGACAATGAGATCGGTACATCTCAAAAACCTCCGAAGTTGTTGAATCTAGCTGATTATTCTAATTGAAAAGATCGGTTTGACCAGTTCGTATCTTTTGCCCATACTAGTTTGTGGATTCCGATTTTGGAAGGATATACGCATCCGACTAATTCTTGGATGGGACAGGACAATGTTCCAAAGCCGGTATCAGCGTTAACTACTGAAGAGAAGTTGTTATTTGATAGAGAAAAGAAAGCAATGGCTAGTATTTCGATGTCTCTTCCAAAGGAAATATATCACAGTTTTAAACAGTTCAAGTCTTCTCAACAATTGTGGGAAACATTACAGAAAAGGTGTGAAGGAAGTTTGGATGTGAAGAAGAGTAGAAAGGAGTTACTAAAGAAGCAGTTCCTGGTTTTTAAACATTTTCAAAATGAACCCTTGGATGATCTTGCTACAAGATTCTATCATCTTCTTAGTGAACAGGCTAGTGCATCTGTGGTATATGAGACTGAGGAAATCAATAATAAATTCTTGGAGGCTTTACCATCAAAGTTTGATGTGTATACGGTTTTGATCAAAGAAAATATTAAGTACAAAACCATGTCTCTTCAAGAAGTTCTAGGGAAGATTCAGTCACATGACATGAATATGAAGAAGAAAGAGACTAATATTGAGCATATCCAGGATCCCTCAATGTATTTTGCTAAATCTGCTGGTAAATCTGGTACTAGAGTGGCATTTTTTTTCTGGTGATGTTCAAGAATCTTCAAATGATCAGTGTTCTGGAGTTCCAATTTGTTCTGGTCATTCAAGCCATTCTAGTTTTTCTGCGACTACAGCTTCAACATCATCTGGATCTCATTTGAATCAGAAAGTTGCTGATGATTATCTTGCTATGTTTTCTTCATTCATGGCATCATATGAAAATTTCATTGGAGGTAAAATACATGATCCTGAGGTTATAGAAGAAGATTTCAGATAGATTGACCCTGTTGATCTGGAAGAAATGAATATCCAATGGAATATGGCCATGTTAATGCGTCAAGCTAAAGATTTCTTAAAGAAAACTGGCAGAGAATATATTGGTTCAAATAGTCGATCTTGTATGGGTGTTGATAAGAGCAAAGTTCGTTGTTACAACTGCCAAGAGTATGGTCACTTTGCTAAGGAGTGTGTGAAGCCGAAGATAGAATTTGATTCTCAAAAGAAGCAGTCTAACTTTCAGCATAATAGGAATCAGTCACATGGTTTATCTGTTAATCAAAATCATGGTCCTTCTGGTAATATAAATCATGCATCTGCTTCATCAGCATTGGTTGCTCAAAACGATGAAAACTATGACTGGGGAATTCACCTGGAAGACTTGGTGGGTGCTATGTGTCAAGCGTTTGTTGCAGAAATTCATTCTGAAAAACCAGAGGAGTCTACCGATGATGAAAGTTCTAGTGATGATTCGTGTGATGGTGATAGTGTTCCAAGCATTGATGATGAGGTAGAACGAGGGCAGAATATTAATTCTAATGCTGAATCAGGGGTTGCTGAGGAGGAAATTGTTCTTACAGAAAATGCTTCAGTTGGTGATGATTCAGAGAATATTCCCATTGCCAAAGTATTCATGGCAGACATGTCTGATCCGTCTAAGGTAAAAGACTCTGTTTGTCATATATACTGTTCTAATTGCATTTCTGTTAAAGATAAACTGCAAAAGGTCATGGATGATAACACAAACTTGATTTGTGAAAATCAATGCATTCAGTTAATCAGAAACTGAAAGATAATGATAAGCTGTGCATTGATAGAATTGAGTCTTTGAAAAGAGACTTAAATTCTCTTGGGCTAAAATACAAAGAGCAGGGTTATCATCTAGATATGGCTTATGCTGAAATAGAAAAACGTAATGAAGTTGTTGCCCAAAAGAATAAAGAAATATCTGACAAAGAGTCTGAGGTGATCAAACTTCATCGAAAGTTGGAACAATTTGAAAGTTCTTCAGTTGTTTTGGATTATTTTAACTCAAATACTGATCCTACTAAGCGTGTTGCTGGTATTAGATTTATTCCTCCACCGTTTAATGCAAATTATGTGGTGGAACCTGAAATTATAAATGAAGAGGAGATAGATCCAAAAACTGTGTTAAAGGTGAATCCGGTAACTGGGGAGGATATGGTGTATTAGTCAGATTCTGAAGATGAAGTGTTTGATGAGAAGAAGGTCGAGGGAAATCCAAAAGAAGTGAAAATTGATGACCCAACAGTTGTTAAAACTGTTACCCGGGATAGATGCATTATGACTGAACCCGAAGAGGTGAAAGTTGTTCCAACTAAACTTTCTCCAATCTTACAGTCAAGTGGGTTTGTTACGGCTAGTTATCAAAAAGTGAATTCTTCAAAGGTGCCAACACAGATTTATGTTCAAAAGAAGCCGATAAATTATTCTGGACATTCCACTGAAGTTTATACTACTGATGGATCTTCAAATTCAAAGAAAACCTCTTATTTCAGAAACTATCAAGAAAAAAGAGTGTGTTTTCATTGCAATGAGGCTGGTCATATTTTGATCAATTGTCCTTACAAGAACCAGGGTAAAATGAAGACTATTCCTTCACAACCGAAAGTGGTGAAGATTCTGAAAAGAAAAGATGAGGGAAAGTCGTCTTCTAGTATGGAGAAAAATATGCCTGATCGATCTTTTGCTAAATCCCCTGGATTTAAACAACAGAATAAGTTGAATGCTAAATCATTTGTATGCAAAGAGAAACTTGAGATTCCAAAAGTTGGGATTTCAAAAGATTCTTTTCAGGAGGTTAAATTGTCTAGACCTCAAAGACGAAGAAGAAACAGAAAATTAAAGAAAATTTTGGAAACATCTGAATCTGACAATAATATATCAAATAATGTTTTTCAAAATAATAAAAATGGTTATTCTTTGAAAAAGTCTGATTATCAAACTTCTGTTCCAAAAGTGAATGATAAGATTGATTGTAAATTACAAGAAGTTGTTTATTTTGATCAATCTAGACGACACAAGACCACGATGGCTTGGGTTCCTATTTCTAACTGATTCTCATTGTTTATGTAGGGACAACCAAGTAGGACTATCAACAATACATGGTATGTGGATAGTGGTTGCTCTCGACATATGACAGAGAATGTTAGATTGCTTGAGGATGTTAAACAAATTGATGTTGGTTATGTCGCTTTTGCGGGTAATAAAGGCGGGTACATAACTGGTCAGGGAACGTTAAAAAATGACAAAGTCAAATTTGAAAAGGTGAATTATGTTGAGAAGCTAGAACACAATCTATTAAGCGTATCACAAGTCTGTGACAAGAAGTTTTCGTTCCACTTCAACGATGCTGAATGCTATATTTTGAAACCGGGTTTCGTGATTCCTGATGAATGGATTCTCATGAAGGCTCCGAGGAGAAATGACACGTATGTCCTTGACATGAGTGTCGCCACTACAACGGATTCAATTCCAAATGTTTACTCTCCAAGGCGTCGGAATCTGATTCAATATTGTGGCACAGGAAGCTAGCTCACATTAACTTTAGGAAGATGAACTACATTGTTAGGAATGATTTGATTCTTGGTATTCCGAAGATGAAATTCTCTGTTCCTGGTGATTGTATTCCTTGCAAGAAGGGAAAGCAAAGAAGGAAATCTCACAAATCTAAATCTACGAATTCTATTGTAACTCCTTTGGAGTTGCTGCATATGGATTTGTTTGGACCTATCAGTATCAGGAGCATCGGTGGGAAATCGTATTGCTTGGTAGTAACTGATGATTACTCCAGATTTTCATGGGTTAAGTTTCTTTCTTCTAAAGCTAAAACCACTGAGTTGGTGCAATACTTAATCCTGGGTTTGGAGAATTTATTCAATTTGAAAGTCAGAAGAATCAGGAGTGACAATGGCAGTGAATTTAAGAATAGCAAAATGGGCTTATTCTGTCAACAAAAAGGAATTCATCATGAATTCAGTGCGCCATATGTTCCTCAACAAAACGGTGTCGCTGAACGAAAGAACAGGACGTTGGTCGAAACAGCTCGTACAATGCTTGTAGATTCTAAGCTTCCAGTCACCTTTTGGACTGAAGCTGTGAATATTGCGTGTCATGTTTTGAACAGGGTCCTAACCGTGAACGACACAACAAGACTTGCTACGAGTTGCTGAATAATCGAAAGCCGAATCTGGAATATTTACTACCTTTTGGTAATCCTTGCACCCTGTTGAAAGTTCAAGATGTCCCAACAAAATTCAGTGCAAAGGCTATTGAAGGGATTTTTCTGGGGTATGTGGCTAATTCGACAACCAAGAGGGTTTATAATAAAGAGACGCGCCAAGTTGAAGAATGGTTCCATATTGACTGTTCAAATCGGTCTTTCCCACAAATGGCGATTGGTCCGGATTAGGCATTTGATTATGAAAACTTATTCAAGTCTTTTCATTTACCTTCTGATATTTCTGATGAAGAGGCTGCTGTTCTTTATGATTCATGCCAAGATGCACAGCACAATGGATTTCTACCAACTGCAGTTCCAAATTCATCGATTCCATCTACTTCTGCTCCCGATCCTAATGTTGCTTCTTGTTCAGGTCCACAAGATTCAGAGAGTGAGGAGGATAATGCTATTTTTCAAGATTCTTCTGCTGATCTGTTGTTGGGTGATGATTCATTACCTTCGACATAGGCTCAGGGGGAGATTCCTACAAATTTAGACTCGGATATTCCAATTAATCAAGATTATTCTTATCAATCTGAATCTACTCAAGTTGACGTGTTGCCGGTTCCTGAGGTTGCATCCATCAAGGAACTCAAAGATCATCCGGTGACGAATATAATTAGAAATTTACAGGATGGAGTGAAAACACGTTCTCTTGTTGACAATACTTGTTTGTATACTTGCATTAAAGATTCTGGTGTTCTTGATGATTGCTCACATTCATGCTTTATTTCGCAGGTTGAACCCAATAATGTTTAGATGGCTTTAAATGACAACAACTGGATAGAAGCTATGCAGGAAGAACTTGCTCAATTTGATAAACTTAAGGTTTGGAATCTTCTTGATCTTTCGAAGGGTGCATATCCGATAGGAACAAAATGGGTGTTTAAATGTAAGAAAGACGATCGAGGTGTCGTGGTATGCAACAAGGCAAGATTAGTTGTCCTGGGCTTCAATCAACAGGAAGGAATTGATTACACCGAGGTTTATGCGCCAGTGTCGAGGCTCGAAGCTATAAGACTGTTTCTAGCTTTTGCTTCCTTTAAAGGTTTTAAGGTGTTTCAATTAGACGTTAAAAGTGCGTTTTTATATGGTAAGGTCAAGGAGGAAGTCTATGTGTGTCAGCCACCGGGGTTTGAAGATCCACTAAATCTGAATATGGTCTTCAAGCTTGATAAGGCTCTCTATGGTCTTCATCAGGCTCCTCGTGCGTGGTATGAAACTTTATCCACACATCTTTTGGCAAATGATTTTGTTCGTGGAAAGATAGACTCGACTTTATTCATAAATAAATCAGGGGGAGATTACCTACTGGTGCAGATTTATGTGGATGATATTATTTTTGGCTCGAAAAATGAAGGGTTATGCAAACTTTGAGGGTGTTATGAAGTTGAAATTTGAAATGTCTGCTATGGGAGAGTTATCGTTTTTCTTAGGTTTACAAGTAAATCAAAAGGAAGATGGTTTCTTTATTCATCAGTCCAAGTATGTCAAAGACATCTTGAGCCGGTTCAAGATGGAGGACTGTACCCCATAAGATACTCCAATTCCGGTCAATCATAAGTTGAATTCTGACCCGGAAGGAAAATATGTGGATTGCCAACTTACAGAGCTATGATTGGATCCCTCATGTACTTAACCGCTTCAAGGCCGGATATAATGTTCGTCGTGTGTATCTATTCCAAATTTCAGGCAAAGCCAAAAGAATCTCACTTAATTGCTGTGAAAAGAATCTTTCGATATTTAAAAGGAAAACAACGTTTAGGGCTATAGTATCCTCAAGGTTCTAATTTTGATTTCAATGCTTATACTAATTCTGATTTTGGTGGTTGTTGTCTGGACAGGAAATCTTCAACAGGTGGTTGCCAGTTCTTAGGTAATCGACTTGTATCCTGGCAATGCAAAAAGCAAACCACAGTCTCGATTTCAACATGCGAAGCAGAATACATCGCTGCTGCAAGTTGTTGTTCACAGATCCTGTTGATACAACAGCAATTGAGAGATTACGGTTTGAATTTCACAAGAACCCCTATGCTTAATGATAATAATGCTACTATGTCCATAACGAATAATCATGTTAAGCATAGTAAAACTAAGCACATCGAAATTCGATATCATTTTATACTTGATTGTGCAGAGAAAATGTTGATTGAGCTGGTCAAGGTACACACTGAAGATAATTTTGCTGATTTGTTTACCAAGGCATTTGATCGTACCAGGTTTGAATTTCTAATTAAAATGATTGGTATTATCAATCCCGAATAAAAGTTTTTCAAAATCAGAATTTCAAGAAAAAATTTGTTTTTAAGTTCTTTTATTGCTTTATTACATTTCTGCAGTTACATTTTCAGTCAAAAAGTGTAATTTATAAAAGGTCAAAACAAATTGAAAAATATAAAATTTGATATCATTTGATATTAGAGAAGAAATGATAGTACATCAGTGATTAGTTCATTTCACACGACCTTAGTAGACTTTGATATATGATTGATTAAAATAAGTTGATTTGATCTAAAATTCAAAGTCTGCATAAATAAGAAATGATAGTGTTCTGAATACTCTATTCTTGATAATTTGTTTTTAAAATTTGTGTATAAAATTTGAAACTTGAATTATCAATAGGCTAAAAGCGTTTTGAAACTAATAGTAGTGTGAAAATTAAATATAATATGATTACATCTGTGATTTAAATCCATTATATGCCTGGGTGTGTGTGTAAAAGATCATTATCAGATAAAGAATATATGGTTTTAAAGAATTTCATGAGACCAATATCGAATTATATCTTTAGCACAAATCTATTTCAGTTCACTTCACTGCCCATGCCCTGAAAAACATGCAAGGTGTTGTTGAACTAAGATATGCTTTCAAAATCTGTTGAAACATATATTCGCCCTTGGATCAGTTAGATACATCATCTAGTCTGATTCCATTGAATTTCATCCAGATAATAGTTGGATCCTCATACCTGAATCTGTTGATTCTCACTAATCAACCAATCCATTAGAATCTTCTGATTTCTGAATCATCATGATTCTTATATCCGTTGGGATCTGCTTTTATACTTGTGCTAAAAGAGATAATGTCATCTTGGAAATTGATCTAATCTTAACATTAACTATACATGTCTTGAAGATAGTGCAATTTATATTTCTGTTTGGCATATATGTGGGGTACACGATGTTTTTCATCTAAATGGTACTAAATCACATGAATTTGGAGTATTAACGCTTATAGTTTCAAATAATATAATATTGACAAATTTAAGAATTCATGCTTTATATTTCAAATTCGGTATAAATAAAAGAGCATTTTATAACCTGATCTTATTTACTTTGAAATTTATCGCGTATCATTTCAAATATTATTCAAATTGAATGAGTTTCAAAATGAATAAGATGCAAAGTGCACAAAACTGAGTTGAATGGTTTCATACTATAGGTTATCATTTGTTATTGCTAAAATGTGTGATGAATTAATTGAATACTGATATGATCTTCTTGCTCATGATGTTAATTCAAAAATATGTGTTTCTGTTTGTACAGATAAAATCCAAAAATATGTGCTTTCGTTTGTATAGATAAAAATCAAAAAGATTTTGTTTTTTATTTTCCATTAAAATTCTAAAATTTTATTAAAATTGTTCGGGATTGGATCGAATATATGTTACTGACGGAAGTTCAAGATTTGACAGGTTGAAGTTGATAAACTTTTTGTTCAAGGCAAAAAGGTTGAAAAGTTATTAAGTTCGCCTGTGTACTTCGCTTCAAACAGTGAAGCGAACTTAGGGATGAAGCGAACTTATCATGTTCGTCGAAGGCTTGTTAAGCGAACTTAACAATTTCGCCTAATTAAGCGAACTTAACAAGTTCGCCTAATTAAGCGAACTTAATGGGTTAAAGGATCTAGAACAAGCGAACTTATCAGTTCATCGTCTTCTCCATTTTTAGGTGAACTTGACTGAATATTTTCGAAATTTTTTAAACTGTGTTGTCAGGATTGTTTACCGGTTGTACCATATTCCAAATTGAATTGCGAATTCAACAAAGGTAATTTCATTGAATTTCATCTGATAAATTGTGAGTATTTGATGTTTTTCATCTCGGTTTCCGTCAAACTTTAAATTGGATGGATTTTGACCTAATTTTGACCGGATTTATAAAATTGATCATCCTATTTGGTTATAAATTGTTATTCGACTAATATTCATTGCTTATTCCATAATTTCATCTCGATTTATAGATTTTTACTCGACTGTGTTTGAATTTGAAACGTCACAGGTTCCGGCGAACTTGTTCCAAGCGAACTTGTTGGAAGCGAACTTGTATTAAGTTCGCCTCTTGCACTATTTGGACTTGTAATTTTTTTTGTGTTCAAAATTTTTTTGTTTTAATTTTTTTTAATTTTGTTTTGTTTTGATGCTTGTTCGTGTTTGTTATTTTTTTTAATATGTTTGTTGTCCAACTTTTTCAGATGGCTCGACGTGTGGAATATAAACATAATCAAGTGGCATGTTAGATCCGAACATGTCCGAGGCTGTGAATTTTCAGGGCATTATAGGATTTTTGAACATATCACGTCTTCAGGTTGCTTTATCTACTGATCCTTATATAAGTCTCGTGTATATACAACAATTTTGGGACACTGTGCATCAAGATACGGACGTTGAACCTCATGTTCTTCGTGCCACTGTTAATAATACCGAGATTGCAATTTCTGAAGAGACGATTCGTGCTGCTCTTGATTTGGGTGGAAATGTTGAAGATCCATTTTCTTATCCTGGAACTCTTATTATGGGTTGTTTTCAACGGATGGGTTATCGTGGACGACAGAATGATACCCAAGCTCGGAAAGGTGGATTAGTCGGTGAATGGAGGTATTTCATGCATGTGATTATTCAATGCATCTCTCCTCGCAAAGCTGGTACCGATGGATTGAAGATGGCTCTTCAAACTGCTATGGTGGCTCTAACATTGAATAAGAGATTCAATTTTCCACTTTATTTCTATCGGGAGATGGTCATGCAGATTAATCCAACTGAAGGTCAAGGATTCTTGATGTATCCTCGCTTTATTCAAATGATTTTGAATCACCTTATTCTGGATCTTCCACAACATCCAATAAGTTTAGTCAAAGCGTATCTTTACCGACTGCACGAAGGTGAAACAGTAAAATGCTGCATCCATTCCAGTCAATACTCCATTGTTTGGGCACTTAATCAATCCTGATTATGTTGCACCACCTAATGACAACTGGTTTCATCCTGATGAAATTGCTCAAGCTCAAGGCTTCAATATTCAACAACCACAACAGCAACAACCACAACAACCAGCACAACAACAAGTTCAACAACAACAAATACCGGTTCCACAAGTACAAGTTCCCGTACAACCACAAATTCCTATTCCTGGACATGTTCCTATTCCACAAGCTGAAGTTGAAATACCTATTCAGGAACCAGTTCAAGAAGAGGTCGTTCATGATCCTGATCAAGATCTAGGAATGAACATGGAAGATTTCGTTGATGATGCTGTGAGCTCGCTCATTCATGAAGCTGAAGGGAATGTGGTGACAGATGATGATTCTAGTTCCAGCTCAGGTGATACGATATTATCGGTTAATGAAAGCACTGATTCTGATGACTTTAAGGATTTTTCCTCAGGTCATTATGAACGGTTGGCTACAATTCCACTGGCTAATGCTGGCAAACGCATTAAATCTCAAGCCATACGACCAAGAAGAAAGTCTGTTCGGGATCCTCCTTCCGGATTAGTACTTGGCAAAAGATCTTGGTCGATGAGAGTACTGACACTGATAGTGACTTTAATCTAGATCCTAAGAGTCAAAAGTTGATGTCTGCTTCGATTGCTGCTGTAAAATCTTCTCAGGGAGTCGAGGATGCTAATTTTGTTGCTTCATTGATAATTACTCCTCCAAGATCTAAGAATCCATCTCCAGTGATTTCTCCTGTTTCTCCAGTCATTCCTACTACTTCAAGTCC
This sequence comes from Smallanthus sonchifolius, assembly GCA_023525975.1. Classification (NCBI taxonomy): domain Eukaryota; kingdom Viridiplantae; phylum Streptophyta; class Magnoliopsida; order Asterales; family Asteraceae; genus Smallanthus; species Smallanthus sonchifolius. The sequence goes on along the minus strand of CM042022.1, from coordinate 55,438,791 downwards.
TTCTATTCCACAATCAACAGCTGGTCCGTCAAAGCCTTCTGATTCTGACAGGATTAGTTTCCTTGAATCTCAAATGCTTTCTCTACAAACCCAGGTAAACACTCTTGTGTCTACTGATTCACAACGGCAGCTGGTGATTCAGACTCAAGCTCAATAGATTGCTGGCATGCAAGCGTTAGTGTCCAAACTCGTTCAGCGTCTTGACGCTCAGGGGGAGTTGAGGATACCTGATACTTGTCACACAGAGTCTATTCAAAGACGTGATAATGAAGACAACGATCCTGCTGGAAATATTGAGGGTGATCGTCAATACACTGACGCTAATCCTATATCTAGGGTTCAGGGGGAGTCGACATCACAATCACTTGAAAGAAACAAAGACAAAGATACTTCTGGTACTAATGAAGAAGAAATTCTTATAGTGGAGTTCTTTCAAGATTCAGAAGAAGAGGAAGCTGAAAAGATTGCATGTCTTGATGACATTGATGATTTATTCAATGACATGGAAGATGATATGTCGGATAATGAGATAGAAGAAGGAGAAATAGTAGAGATTGAGATAGAGAAAGATAAAGATAGTGTTACTTATGAAGGCTGTGATGGTCTTAAAGTGCCGTATAACTTCATCCAGGATGATGTTATTCCTGAATTCACTTATGACGGAGTAACATATTCTATGGACTCTGTTGAAGACATCACACTGCCTGAAGACACTGCCGATTCAAAGATAGATACTGATGATGAGACTATTTAATCCAATAAAGAGGCTGAAACTGAAACTACTCACACTGAGTCTCCGAAGGTTAATGAAGAACCTGTGATGTACAGAGATACAGGGATGACAAGAGAACAGTGGAGAGAAGTTGTAAACAGTTGGATGAAGGTGCTACCCAAGTCTCCAGCACAACCTGCTCAGAAAGAGAAATATGTGAATAAAGAGCAGTGTGTAGGAAGGATAATAAGTTGGTTCTATGATGATGAATCAAAATTATTTGCAATAAAACGATCTGATGGTGTTCAATACTTAAAGCCGAGGATCAAATATTTCAATACCTTGCCGAGGTGTGAAATAAATGGTCTAGCTTCAAAGCCACTCATTAATAGATCGAAGAATGGTTTGGCTGATGTGATAGCAAACTTGATCAAGAAAGAAGGTAGTTCAGGAAAGTATGATCGGCTGAAACCACAAAAGGGAAAGAGAGTGAAGAACACACATCCAAAGACTGGGAAAGTGACCTGGAGATACAAGTATAAACCAGTGCGTGCTATTCACAAGATACCATTAAAGAAGATTTCTCAAGACTTTCTTGGGAATATGAAATGGTGGTATGTTGATGTTAATGCTGGAGAAGCAAGGATTGAAGATAAAGATAATAAGGTCATTGTGTGTTTTTATGACGCAATGAATCTTATTAATGTTTCAAAGAAAGATCAGAGGACACTGTGAAAGAATGAGATCATGTATACTGATGTTTGGAGAGAACAAGGTCTACAGTACAAAAGAGTTTTGGAGATATGCAGAAGATATGGAGTGCATGCTGGCAGCAGACAACCGGATAACTGGAAGAGCTCAAGATAAAAACTGAAGACAGAAGATCAAGCTATTGTCAAGGGGGAGTCTGTTAGGACATAGATTGTAATGACAAAAGCTTGTAATAGTTAGATTTTATGTCTTTATGTTTTTGGTATGTAAATATCTAAAGTTACCAAGTGTTTTACAAGTGAGCCTAGAGGCAAACTTGTTAAGTTCGCCTGGTCTATCAGAGGCGAACTTAATAAGTTCGCTTAGGTCTAACTAAGGCGAACTTGTTAAGTTCGCTTAAGCTGTTATAAGTTCGCCTATATCAGGTCAGTTGGTTATATATATTACAGAGTCAGTTGATATAGAGAGAACGAACCAGAGAGATCAAATCAGATTGAGTCTGTGAACATCATTGTGATTGGAATACGAATTGAGAAGTTTATTTACTTGATTGTTTGCTTTGTCTTTTATGCGTATAAACGTTGACTCGTTGGATTCCGCACTCCGAGTAAACGTCACGTCTTATCACGAGATCGATCCGTAGACGCGCCATGGGGACCTAAAAATATACATAATCTTACTCTGATCACATAATACATGAAACTTGTTTGCAAAATACATTATACAAGATTGATCCCATAATACATGAAACGTAGTTGTTTGCAAAATACATGATACCAAATTTTTCACACTATACAATATACATGATACTACGTTGCTCACATAATACCTGAAACTTCATTGTTTACAAAATGCAGGATATTAAATTGTTTACATTTACAAAATTCATTATACTAAATCATACATGAAAACTTATTTGATACTAAATTGTTCACATTATACATGAAACTTATTTGTTTACAATGTACATGACACTAAATTGTATTCATAAGAATATTTGTTTAGCAAATATATAACTAACATCTTAGATTTTGAATATAGTTAGTTTTATAAAGTTTAAAATGGGAAAGATTATGGTTTTATAGTTTTTATACAAAAATCAAATTTATAAATATATATATATATATATATAATTTCTAGTTAAATAAACTAGTTCGAACCCCCATTTGTTGCATTTGAACCCTTTCACCTAAAAATCAATCCTATTTAATAATTTGAATCTTTAACCATCCCCTTTGACTTTTTAAAGTCAAACTGAAATGAATTTCTAACGAATTAGCCTTGGATTCAGTCAAACCCGAATGCAATGGACCTGCCTTGTATACTTGGAGGATTCCCAATCAGTTTTTCAGTCCCTTTAACACACCAATTTAACTAATTTTGCGGCCGAATTCAAATTCAAACAAGTTTGACTTGTATGAGTCAAACCAAGCTAAATCAGGAAAGAATCCATGAATTCAAAACGTGTTTTTGACAGCAAATCATGCGTGGGTTAATTGTGCATGAACCCATACCATAAATGTGAACAATTTAGTATCAAATAAGTTTTCATAAGAATATTTGTTTAGCAAATATATAACTAACATCTTAGATTTTGAATATAGTTAGTTTTATAAAGTTTAAAAAGGGAAAGATTATGGTTTTATAGTTTTTATACAAAAATCAAATTTATAAATATATATATATATATATACAAAATACATTATACTAAATTGTTTACATTTACAAAATACATTATACTAAATTGTTTACATTTACAAAAATACATTATACTAAATTGTTTACATCATACATGAAAACTTATTTGATACTAAATTGTTCAAATTATACATGAAACTTATTTGTTTACAATGTATATGACACTAAATTGTTCACATTATACATGGAACTTATATGTTTACATTATACACAGAACTAAATTGTTTACAATTGTTGCAATTGATCGATCACATTGTACACAAGGTATGATTATCCACCTTATCCATGAAAGCTACTCGGGGTTTGACGTATTCTTGTTCAATCACGAGGAAGCTATGAAACTTTAAGTTATGCCCATTATTACTCTGTAGTTTTCTGATTGGCCTTACTACTTAGGGGTACAGTTATTTATTTGCAACTCATACATAAAAACAATAGATATGAACTAAGTAATTTTGTGTCCTCTCTTGACCCGCACACAACGGAAGGATCTATACAGACCATACGACGATTCGAGTAATCACGGGTGCACACGTAATTATAAAAATCAACGCATGGAAAACATAGTAAATTATGTCGTGTGTTATGACATAAAACCTATCGTGATGTATAGTAACGAAACTAATGTGATGTGACAAGGCCATGGTGGATACACCGCCAGTACTTCCTATATATAAGTGTTCCTATCATATTGACAACAGTAGCGTTGTTCGTGTCAAGTGAAGTTTTATGTTATTTTGATCTTGACCAATGTTTGTGAAATCTCATGTCCAGTGATAGTTCTTAAACATGTTAGGCTACATCCTAAATAAACTTTGACCATCAAATTCTCATTGTCCTCATGATACATTTCATCTGGGAAATCCAAAGTATTCTTCAACAGTTTTCTCCTAAATTCTCTTGAAACTAAATCCACTATTACCATTCATACCTAACTTAAGCGTCAGACCTAAATCTTGTTATCTATCGTACTCCTCAAACCGACAGTCAAGTATTCTCATCTCTTTCCTGGTTCAGTAGCCTCCATCAATTGAATTTCGGGACGAAATTCCCTCAACTTGAGGATATTGTAACATTCATTATTTTCTAGTATGATTTTATTTAATACAATGATGACACTCCGTTTCAACCTCTTACCCGCCCAACACAATATTTCACAACAATTATTATTTTTAACGTGTATAAAATTTAATTTTCAATCTTGCAATTAAAACATTTTTCTCCTACTTTATATATAATGTATGTATATTCATACAAGTTAATATATATATATATATATATATATATATATATATATATATATATATATATTTAGACTTAAATAAACATATATACTTGGTTAAATTAAGAAAAATAATTATAAACTTTGAGCTTTATAAAATAAAGTTGATTTGATAAAATATAATAATAAAAATACTTAATGATATAATTAGGTGCTAAATTTAAGAGATTTATAAAGAAAAATCTCATAATTAAATGTTTAAATTACATAAAATTGGTCTTGAACCCCCCCCCCCATTTGAACCCTGGAACAACTATTTCAAACAAATTTAGACTTCAATAAAGTCAAGCACGCTCAAATCATCAATCAATCCCTGAAAGTCAGGAGTTTTAATCCTCCCCAATCAATTTACAGCTCATTTACGACCATTTTGGGCATGTAATCATTCGAATTGATTGAAGTACAAGGAGTGTATTGTACTTTGAGTAAATGTTCAGGACGAGGTCCTGTGGAAAATTGTAGTTATATACCTTGTGTGTGAGTATAAATGTTCAGGACGGGATCCTTTGGGGAATTACTATGTTATGTGTATGAATGTGTGGGAGGATGTCTAGTTTAGGAAACCTATATGGTAACCCATGAAATAATGTCTTGTGTGTAGTCTGAGTAGTGTGTCGTTTTGAACCTTGGGTAATGGCCCGTGTGGGGTACGACTGTGTGAACTCTAGGTGAGTACGAGATGACGTGTGGCAAGGGCCACCTTTGTGGTGAGTAAGAGATAATGTTCAGGAGTTTGTGTGTATACCAATGACATGGTCTGGTCGTATGCACGTAGCTTTACTCAGGTATAGCAGTTTGTGTGGGTGCACATGATGAGTGGGGTTACTAGTACGTGTGCAGAACATTGTGTGCTCTGTCGTTATGTTATGTGGTACATGGAGGGCCGTGTGTAGGACGTTTAGACGATGTACGTTGGTGGAGTACTTCTACCCTTGATATTTTCTCTGCATTTGATGTACCGAGATGATGCGAGGAGTTTTGACGTTCTCTAGACGGTCTGCGAAGTGCTCGTCGGAGATGCCTATACTTATATCTCGGGAATTTGAAGCACGAAGCCAAGGGGTGGAATTATGAGAGTAGATAATGAAAGTGTTTACGTGGACGCTTGACCAGAGATAATTATGATGGGATTAAGGTGATGAAGAGTATTCATGGAACACGTCCCATATGAAGGATTTAGTAGTTGTGAGGAACAAGAGGAATGGTGATGTTCTCTCTGAACGAGACTACGGAAAGCTGATGCTTGTGAACAGACGGACTCCATGTTCGTACATGATAAATGAGATGCGGTCGGTGATCGCATGGTAATGGTAGAGCAACATAGAGGAAAGTGAAACTCAGGAGGGGAAAGTGCAGGATTGCACATAAGTAACTGGGAATGAGATACCTACGTTGATAAATCTAAGAGTAGCTTAATGTGAGCTCCTATGGATCATTTAAGGAAAGCAAGCATTTGGCTATTAAAACAGACATGACAAAGGTAAATGAGCTTTGAGAAACATCGAGAGCTAATGAAGATGACCCTAGTGTTGGGGTGTGTACATACTTAAGGGGCGGTCTGAACGTGTGGTAATGAGGTAAAGAGATACTATGGTAGAGAAATTATGTGGGGACCAGTGTAGCTTTGCACAAGCTCCTGGAGATCATCGGAGAAGAGTAGAATTAATACACGTATGTGTAGACAATGTACTTGAGTTTGGGAAGTCATCGTAGGATGACGATCAAGGTATGAGGCGAGGAGTATGATGACTTCACTTTGGAAGGGCAACGAATGAATCAAGTCACGAAAGGAAAGAAGCCTACTTGGAGTGGTGATAGTCAGAATGACGAGACCATTAGGATTATACAAGAGACAAAGGCAATGGTGCCCGTGAGATGAAGTGAAAAGGGTGACCTGTGAGCAATAAACATTGTTGTGCTATGTAGAACTGGAATGATGTGTACGAAGTTCTTAAGAATAAGGTTAATGATGAAGTATTGTCAAGGACAATGACAATGAAACCCTCATGAAAGGGTTAATAATCAAGGCGATCACGGAAGGCAACTTCTAGCAAGTGTCGGGATAGCGAGAGTTGGATTTGCAGTTGTTTGACTAATGGCTGGAAAGACGAGAGATGAGGGAATGAGTAGGTGAAACCTACAAGTTCCAAGGTTGAAAGAGGGCAATGGAGAAGAATTCTTCGAACCCCAAGGAGGGTAGTCGTATTGCAAAGCAAGGTAATGAAAACGAATAGTGTGAAGGTTGATGCTGAACACCGAATGAATTTGGTGCGCGATTTAGAATGAAAGAATATGATGGGTTGGTTTGTGCCGACGCAGAATTCGAGGACGAATCCACTTTTAAGGGGGGGGGGTAGACTTGTAACACCCCAATAATCCGAGAGTTAATGGTTCGGGTTAGTGGACGACTCGGATCTTATTTAAACGTAATGATGAGTAGGGCTAATCAAATGAGGTGTGTTTTAAACACGATAAGGGAGACGGTTACTCGTTAAAGAGCTAACTTGTGATCGAAACGTACGAGGCGGAAGTAGAGGGACCTGAAGTGTAAAACGTTGGTGTATATATATCACTTAAATCTCAACCCTAGGCCATTCTTGACCTAGTACACTTACGGCAACGAAAGAGAAGGGAGAAAGGTGGCCGACGACGTTGGTTTGGCGATGGTCTTGAGCGGAGGGACTCCTTACGAAGGCAGAGGTAATATCCATTTTTATTATGCGTGTTTTTGTTTGTGTGTAATGCAGAAAAATCCGACTAGGGTTTTGATTTGTTACTCGATTGTGAGCGAAGAAGGGGGAGGAGCTGAGATGACGGTGGTAACCGGCGAGTACTATTAGTGGATCGGTTGTAGTGGTGATGGTGGTCAGCTAAGGTGAAACTGTAGGTGGTGGCAGCGTGTGGCGGGAGCACCTGGGTGGTCGGCTACCGTGAAGAAGGGAAAAGAGAGAAGGGTGACGAGCATAGAAGCACGACAAGAAGGGAGACTGCCCTAGTGGTGGCTATGGTGGTGCTTGACGGCATCGAGCGACGGTGCATGGTGGTGTCCGGCTAGGGGTGCACAAGGAAGGAAGATGAAGACGGTAGTTGTGAGTGTTAAAGCTATGCATGACGGTGAATACGGGAGATTGGTTAGAGCCATTCACGCATAGGATTCCCTCGGCTAACGTTGCATGGTAACATGCATGCACGTAGGGGGATCGGTTTCTAGAACGTGCATGCTCGAGGAGCTAGGGTTTTCATGGGGGTGGTTCACGGTGGTGTCCCGACAACTTTGTTGAGGGGATGGACGATTAGGGTTTCCATGGCATGCATGCATGCATGCATGTAACCTATTCGAGTATTCGAGTCTTAAGCGGATCTAGGACGATCAAGTCCAAGTGAACACTTGGAGTTAGGGTTTTGCATGAACAAAGGGCCGAGTAGATGAGACGTGGGTCGAGAGCATTTATATTGTACGTAATTGACACATGTTCATGACGTACACTGACCCTGTGATCTTACGTTGGCAGGTTCGAGTTTCATGACCGTTGCAGTTCAAGAGTTGGATCTCCGTAACGGGGATTTTCTAATTCCCCTCTTTAAATGTTTTTTTTAATATTTGGGGCTATCGTACACGCTAACAAGATATGTTTATTTTTATAAACGTGCTAAGAGGTTTGAGTCTTAACCCAAAGTGGTCATGAACTATAATGTTTACTAATGAGTCGGTGGGCCTATGGGGTGCCTATGAGACCTTGTGAGCTATGGGTAAAATAGTTAATGACGTGTGTCGTGTTATGAGTTAGTCGCGATGAGTCGGGATATAAGCTAAATGTCTTATGGGTGTAAGTAGAATGTGTTATCTGGAGTGAGTATGTGAGGTGCATGCTTAGCTAACGGGATGTGTAAATGCTAATCTGCTGTTATGTTTTATGAGTTAGTCAGAGTAAGTCAGAATGTGAGCTAGACGCTCATGAGATTGTGTCGGATATATTATCCTGGGAAATGTGTATATGGTGCAGGCCTAGTAACTAGGCATATAAATAATAGGTATGATGAGTATTATGTGTTTTATTTGTGTATTGTGTCGTTCCCCTTGTGACACGACGGGTATTGTGTTTGCATTGTTGTCTTTAGGACACGACAAACGGGATTGTGAATGTAACATTTCTGATTTCCATTATCTATATTTCAGTTCAATGTGATACATTTCAAACCAAATTCTAGTATACTGACTTGTTCTATTCGTACCAACAAATAAATACTATGTTTCAATGCAAATCCACAAATTTTACACGAGTATATCCTATTAAACTCTACATAAATTTACATTCATACAAATCTGTCAATACTGAAATTTGCAAGGACTGATTTTATAAATAAATTAACAAGAAACCCTAATAGGCACGGTCGCGCCTCGTTCTGGCACGGTCGTGCCAAGTGCTATAGCACGGTCGCGCGCCTTGCTTTGGAACAGTCGCGCCCGATGTCTTGGCACGGTCGCGCCTCTTATTGGTATAGTTGCGCCTCTTAACAGTTGAAACGTAAAAACGATCTTTAATCCTAAACTCGTTCAACTTTGTAACGGTTATACACGTTCATCTGTTAACAACCATCATTAGTCAGTTAAACATCGACATTACACCTGAATTGAAACCAATTATAGATTTTTAAACTAAACCGTCGACCTCTTCATCTTTTGCTCATCGAATCCATCATTCTGACTTAATCCACCCAAGCAAACGCATTATCATCCTCTCTGAAGCTCCTGAACATGTTGATTTCAATCGGAGTTGGAACCGAAGACGCCGGAGGTCAAACCGACGTCGCCGGAACTCGCTCTACCCGTACGCCATCGATTCATCATCCTTTCGGGTAATTGAAACCTTCTACACTTTCAATTTTGTCTATAGATCAAAAGCCCCAAACTAATTTGGGCTTACAATAGCAAAATTAGCACGAACCCGAATCTAGGATTCGTTCTAAAATGGTTTAATCGAACCAAGATTCACGAGAAGAATTATACGATGCACGATCTAGAGTTGGGAGCGGTCGTATTCGCATTGAAGATTTGGAGACATTACCTCCATGGCACGAAGTGTGTGGTGTTCACCGACCACAAAAGTTTCCAACACATCTTCAACCAAAAGGAACTCAATATGAGGCAACGACATTGGGTTGAACTCCTTAACGACTATGACTGCGAGATTCGTTACCATCCCGGCAAAGTGAATGTTGTAGCCGACGCTTTGAGTCGAAAGGACCCTGTCATGCTTCATTGTGTCCGAATCCATACCGACATTCAAAATCGCATCTTAGAAGCTCAACACGTCTCAGTCACCGAGGGTAACATGTACGAGGAAATGTCGTGTGGTGTTGAACTTCAACTTGAATCAAAACCCAATGGCTTACTTTATTACTTGAACCGTATTTGGGTTCCCGATCGCGATGATCTCCGTACATTTCTTATGAACGAGGCTCACAAGACTCGTTTTTCTATTCATCCTGGTGCGGATAAAATGTACCAAGATCTTCGCCAACAATATTGGTGGCCCGGTATGAAGAAGGACATTGCTCTGTATGTTGCCAAATGTCTAACGTGCTCCAAAGTCAAAGCCGAACACCAACGTCCTTCCGGATTACTTGAACAACCGGAAATTCTCGTGTGGAAATGGGAGAACTTAGCTATGGATGTCATTACCAAACTTCCTCGCACCTCAAGTGGTTATGATAGCATTTGGGTGATCATTGACCGTCTCACCAAATCTGCTCATTTCTTGCCTATCCGTGAAGACTATCGGGTTGAGAAACTAGCCCGAATTTACATTGATGAAATTGTGAGCCGTCACGGTGTTCCCTTAAACATAATCTCCGATAGGGATGCTCAGTTCACCTCTCGTTTTTGGTAATCTCTCCAAACTGCACGTGGTTCACGATTGGATTTGAGCACGACCTACCATCCCCAAAATGATGGTCAGAACGAGCGAACAATCCAAACTCTTGAAGATATGCTTAGAGCTTGTTTAATTGATTTTGGTGGTAATTGGGATTCACATCTATCCCTAATCGAGTTCTCTTACAATAATGGCTACCACCCGAGTATCAACATGGCTCCATTTGAAGCTCTCTATGGTCGCAAGTGTCGTTCTCCTATCTGTTGGAACGAGATTGGTGAAACACAAATCACCGGTCCCGAGCTAATTCAAGAAACATCCGACAAGATTATTCAAATCCGTGACAACATTCGAGTAGCGAGAAGTCGGCAAAAGAGTTATGCCGATAAACGATGAAAACCCTTGGAATTCCTAGTCGGTGACCTTGTCCTTCTAAAGGTGTCTCCGTGGAAGGGTGTGATCCGTTTTGGAAAGAAAGGCAAATTATCACCTCGATATGTGGGTCCATTTAAGATCCATGAAAGGATTGGGAAAGTGGCTTACAAACTTGACTTACCTCCATCACTTGGCAATGTGCATCCTACTTTTCACGTGTCTAATCTGAAGAAATGTCTTGCTGACGAAAATCTCCACATATCTCTTGCCGACGTGCACATTGACGAAACGATGCACTTCGTTGAGAGACCAGTGGAAATCATGGATCGCGAAGTCAAGCAGCTCAAACGAAGCCGTATTCCTATTGTCAAAGTTCGTTGGGAATCTAAACGTGGTCCTGAGTTTACTTGGGAACGAGAGGACCAAATGAAACTCAAGTACCCACATCTCTTCACTGATGTCGTAGCCCCCACTAGCTAAATTTGGGGACGAAATTCCCTCAACATGGGGATACGGTAACATTTCTGATTTCCATTATCTATATTTCAGTTCAATGTGATACATTTCAAACCAAATTCTAGTACACTGACTTGTTCTATTCGTACCAACAAATAAATACTATGTTTCAATGCAAATCCACAAATTTTACACGAGTATATCCTATTAAACACTACATAAATTTACATTCATACAAATCTGTCAATATTGAAATTTGCAAGGACTGGTTTTATAAATAAATTAACAAGAAACCCTAATAGGCACGGTCGCGCCTGGTGTCTTGGCACGGTCGCGCCTCTTATTGGCACGGTCGCGCCTCTTAACAGTTGAAACGTAAAAACGATCTTTAATCTTAAACTCGTTCAACTTTGTAACGGTTATACACGTTCATCTATTAACAACCATCATTAGTCAGTTAAACATCGACATTACACCTGAATTGAAACCAATTATAGATTTTTAAACTAAAACCGTCGACCTCTTCATCTTTTGCTCATCGAATTCATCATTCTGACTTAATCCACCCAAGAAAACGCATTATCATCCTCTCTGAAGCTCCTTAACACGTTGATTTCAATCGGAGTTGCAACAGAAGACGCCGGAGGTCAAACCGACTTCGCCGGAACTCGCTTTACACGTACGCCATCGATTCATCATTTTTCCGGGTAATTGAAACCTTCCACACTTTCGATTTAGTCTATAAATCAAAAGCCCCGAACTAATTTAGGCTTACAATAGCGAAATTAACACGAACCCGAATCTAGGGTTCGTTCTAAAATGGTTTAATCGAACCTTGCTTTGAACACGTTTTAAATACAATTAATATATTCCAATAGACTCGTAATAACCTAATGGGTGAAAGCCCTATGATTTCTAACACTATTATCATAAGAAATAGTCAATTCATTTCTGTTTTGGACAAACACGGTCGCGCTAGTCTTCTAGCGCGGTCGCGCTTCATGAGACACGGTCGCGCTAAATATCAGCGCGGTCGTGCCTCACACACTCAGACCTGATCATGCCCTTGTCTAGACTTTGTCGTGACTCAAAACCCTAGACATGGTCGTGCCTGGCCCAAGACACGGTCGTGCCTATGAACAGCCTAATTATGCCTCTTGTTTGGTCAACACGGTCGCGTCCCTGACTAGCACGGTCGCGCCTGTGGTCCAAGCACGATCATGCCTTGTCTCAGGCACGGTCGTGTGTGTGAGAAAAGTCTTGGCAAAATAATTATTTCCATATTTTAAAAACAATAAGTATTTTAGATTAAATTTTTTATAAAAAGAATTGATTTTTTAAAGATTTATATTGACGTTATTTGAAAGATCAAATTTCTGTTCTAAAATAAATAGAAATTATTTATTTAAAACTTACAAAAAATTAAATTTATATTTATTGCTAAACCCTCCACTTAATTATTATTTACATAATTTATTTAAACATCTTTATGAAAATAAAATAAAGAAATTTATATTTAATATGAAACATCTAATACATGTTAATAACAAAATGACTAAGTTACATATTTTATAAATAAATAAATAAGGTAACAATTATGTATTTAATTTACATTTAAACAAAAATCATTTATTTAGGTTATACTGAATTACCTCTAATACCTACATTATTTTTATAACTAAGTGAGTAAATAATAACTTTGTAATTTATTTATTTAGTTATTTGAACACAAACCTTGAGCAAAATGTCTAAAATACATCCATTTCAAATCCTTCAATTTATACAATACCTTTCAAGTACAAACCACAAGCTTTATACACACAACCAATTCAACCCTAGACTTAGACATAGACTATTTAGTACACTATTAATCCAATATACATTCCACACTAGGTTAACGTTGCGCATTACAAGGATCATATTACTATTTAATATCTCGAGTTAGCTACGCCTTCAAATCAAGTGAGTATTACCTAGCCCCTTTTATTCTTTTACACTTTTTGGGGTGGAACATGAACACTATACAACACTATTGCTTACATTTACACAAACTACACAAGTACAAATCCTCTTTACATTCATGTGTGCAAATTTGAGCTTTATGCCAGAGTGCAAGGTGTGTTAACTTTTGTGTGCGATTTATGTGCAATCATTAACTATTCAAGCCGATGGTAAACAATGATAAATATATTGAGTCTGACAAACCCACCTAGATTGGGGTGATTGTTACCGACAACACAATTTTGCATGCTAGTTACAAAGGTTTGATTGTACTTGGTTACACAATAGCTGCTCTCCATAAATGCCTTATTTTATCATGTTATGTAAGGATTTGTTTATTTACAATCTATATGCTATCTATGTAAAAACCTATGTATGCTCACCAACTTTTTATTTGACCATATTTTATTCATGTTTCAGGTGCTAATATGTGAGTTTGATCAAGGCATGCTACACATAGGCTTGGGACTTAGTTAAATTTAAATAAAGACTATTATGTATTTCGATTATGTACTTGTTTGAATTTGGTTGTGTTGAATTATTTGAAGTTAAACTTGATGATTAAAATATTGAAATCTAGTCAACCTTGTGCTCATGAACAGTCTACATGTCCCGCCCCGATGATTCCGCCGTCGGTTGGGGTGTGACAGTGAAGGACGAAGTCCTTTGGGAGGTCACCAAAGGTGACAATGTCCAACAGGACAGTGATGAGGTATGTGTTGGTGTGCATATATATGTGTTAAATTGCATGCAAGTGATGAGTATGATAATTATGTACGAGATGATATTGATGTGGTGAGTAGATGATATTATTGTGGTGTGTAGAGTAAGATTGACAGTTGTGTCGAGATGAGGACATTGAGTTTACAACTGTTATTCCATTGGCTTGTGAGAGTCCTAGTTAGGGTTGGGTAAGTCGGTGTCTATAGGTTGGTTGAGATAACTAGTGTTTGGTTAATATGGGTGGTAAATTCCGAGTTATCAGAGTGGTAAGCTCGATGCATGTCGGAGAGTCTTACGGAGTAAAAGGTTGGGTTTAGTCTGGGGTGGTGAATCATTTGGGATATTGTAAGATAACAAGGGTTATCTTTGTGATGATAATTTATCTAAATATTTTATAAATACCAGAGGGTCTATAATAGAGATAAACATTAATTGAGACGAGTTGGCTTTTATTTAAATTAAACTGTTAGAACTCACTCAGCGTAGCTGACTTTGTGTGTACGTTAGATTGTGTTGTAGCTGAGCTTTGGGGTCGACGTATCATGGCTTGGGGACGGTGCTAGTCGAATTGGTGTGCAAACATTCGTGAGGTAAAGTTATTAACAATGATGACTTTAAGCTGAAATAAGTATTCTAGAAAGACTTCCGCTAAAATTTTAATTTACTAAACGGGTATTTTAAAGAGATTACCCGATGATGAGAACCAGTAGTAGGGTGCCTGGTTTGAGATCTTACATAAAACAAAAAATCCAATGGAACTATGGATGAATACGGAAAACCGTAAGCATTAATAAAATTATAAGGTTTTACAAGCTTTTTAAGAAATTCAAAGTTGACAAAATGAAACCCAAGGAGCGCAATTAAGTAACAACTGAAGAGCAAATAAATATGCCTAAGAAATCATTAGGATGCAATCTTATACTCCTCACAATGTTCACACATACTCGGGTATATATATGATCATACAAGTAATGGTGTATGTATAGAACACTCAAATGCCAAGACAATGAATCATGCATAAATCATAAGCTTGCTAAAAGATCAAATCTCTACCAACTAACATGAAACAAAACATAAATCAAGAGGACTTTCAACGGGTTGTAACTTGGCAACGGTTAAGGGTAAGGAAGTGGACTTTGAAAGTGGCTAGATGGCTAAAAACCCGGCGGCTATGCTAACTCAAAAACTATTACAACTTATAACATAAAAATAAACTAAATAATATTTTCCTATAGATTAGAGCTAACAATCGGATTCTTTTCTTCTTCGTTTACAAAATTGCTCTAATCTGCTGTAGTTCACCTAATTTTTGGTGAATACTTTTTTTTGAATGTATATATCCCTATTTATTTTCTTTTGAAGAGAACTAAGTAAATATGTATCTTTCTTTAGCTAAAAACTTCTCAAGAACTAAAAATTTACATAAAATAACAACTATAAAATTAACATTAGCCAACCGGATTTCCAACAGTGGTGAAAAATAAAATAAATGAAAAGGCTAATGAAGGTTTATGGTGGTGTAATGTGGGTAATAAAAGAAAAACATGGGATAGGCTCAACATGGTTAACTAGTGGATATGTTCGGGTGAGGGAAAAATAAAAATAAAAATGCTCACAAAGTGGTTTATCCTAATGCCTCAATCATTTTTATGCAATATTTATCTTCATGATTTTTAAATGTATACTAAAAGCAAGTTCTAACAAGCATTAAACATCCGGCACACTCAAATCCTCAAAAACGAGAGCAAACAATGTCTAAAGCTATCAAGGCTCAAAAATAAACTCACGGAAACCGAAAGGAGTGGGTGTAAGCAAAAGGTTACATGCAATTCATTCGTTTAGCCAACTAAAACTCATGGTTATCACAAAAAAATGGGTTTGACTCGATCGGAGATTTCAAAAAAATCAAACCTCTAATATTTACTAAAAATGTGAATATTAAATGGTTAACTTGTATTCTATTTTTGTGTTTTTAATTTTTTTATAAAATTGATTTAATGCCAATAAAAGTTATGAAGGAAGATTTTGAAAAAAAAATGAATTGATAAAATGTTTAGAAGGACAAACATCGCATGAACAAATTCCCACCCTACACTTAGAAATCATACACTGCCTTCAATGTATAACAAAAAAGAATGCAAAGCGAAGAATAAACACCCAACCCCACACTTTAGAAACGTACATTGCCCTTAATGTACACAAAAAAATATGCAATGCAAAAAGGAATGCAAAACAAAAGAATGTGAAGGGAAAACCAAAACTTCCCTCGTGTCGATCTCGGTCAAGCTGAAATGGACTACCCACAAAAATAACGTTCCAAGCAGTTCCACAATTCCAAGATCTAATCAAGACTAGCAACATCAAACACAGATCACTAACATCAAGCCAAAATATAAACATGAGAAGTAAAGACAAATATCCACATACAACGAAACAAACAAACGAAAGTACAAGGAAACAACAACGCCGAAGCATGATCAAAGAGTGTGTACAACATGAAACCAAGTACAACTCATCAAAAGGTGATACCAAAAAGGCAGTGGAGGTCACTACTCCTCCATCTGCATGGCGTCAGGATCCACGTCTGCTGCACCACCCTCCTCGGCTCCTCCTCCTCCTGGTGGTGCTGGTGATGGAGAATGATGATGTTGTGGTAAGGCTGGGGCTGTGGCGACGGTGGTGGCTGGTGCTCTGGTTGCATGAAAAATGGAAGACGAACCATGTACGGGGCTCCGCCAGCAGCAGCGGCGGCACATTGGACTTCATATTGCCAGGTCTAATAATAGAGAAACAAATCCTGTGGAATGACAACCGGAACTGGTGGAGGTGGTGGTGGTGGTGGAGGAGGTGGTGGAATAATCGGATCGGGCTCAACATGCTCGGTGTGCTCTGCATGCCCGTGCTCCTGCTCCTGATGAGCCACATGAGCTTGGTGAGCGGCGCCTATGGTCCTGCCTCGGCCTGAACAACATCGGTGCCTGGACCCGGTCGATCTAGATCCCAGACTCGCCCCCATCTATCTACTAATCTAACTCCAGCTGGGGCTCGTCGAACTACATGCATGTTCCGAAGAGTCTACGTAGGCATCACTGAATCTCTGCCACGGGAGTCAGATGTCACACCCCAACCAACGGCGGAAACGTCGGGGCGGGACATGTAGAGTGTTCATAAGCTCATGGTTTGCTAAAGTTGTAATAATTAAACAATAAGTTTCATTTCATAACTCAAGAAATCAATTACATCATTTACAAGAATTAAAGAATACATAAATCTCCATATTAAAATTTAAGACTAGGTCCTCAACCCTAAGTGAAGTAGCTTGAATCTTAACTCAAACATTTGTACCTGAAACATGATAAAATGAGAGGGTCAACTATAAATAGTTGGTGAGCATACATAGGTTTTGACACCACAAGTAAAGTCCAAACGTTTTGTGTACAATTCAAATGATACATGGTTTATAAAGCATTTATGGAGAATCTATGTTAAGCTGGTTGCACAATTGAAACGTTGTGATTGAAGGGCATAACAACACATGTTATCCTAATGTAGGGCATAACAACACATGTTATCCTAATGTAAAGGTAGGGCATAACAACACATGTTATCGTGATGAAAATGTAGGGCATAACAACACATGGTATCCTGATGTAAATGTAGGGCATAACAACACATGTTATCCTGATGTAAATGTAGGGCATAACAACACATGTTATCCTGATGTAATGTGTTAATGATTGTACGAGTATGTCATGTATATATAGCCTTAACAAATAGCATTCAAGCATAAAGCACAAATAAACACATATGATCATATTGTAGAATTGTACGTGTGTAATTGCAAATAAGGTTTGTTGAGTAATCATGTTTCACCCCAAAAATGTACAAAAGGAAAAGGGGCTATGTAAACTCACCTTGATAAGTAGAAGGTTGGACTTGTAACTTGAAGTAATAGAATTCAAGAATGCCCTAAGTTAAATGTGATACGTTATTAAAATGTAAAGCCGATTTAAGAACAATTAAAATGGAATGAGTTGGGATTTAGGGTTTGGAACGATCGAACGAACAAAATTAAATAAAAGTGGTAATATATCAATGAAATAAAGTTTTATAAATGTTATTTATAAAGAAAACTTGGAGTCAACAATAAATATTATTTGCTAATATATTAAAAATACTAATTATATTTATATCATAATTATATTATTAATATAATGTCAAAATCGACGAAAATCATGTTATTAGAAGAAAATCGATACTTTTAAATATTATTATTGGCATACAAAACATTAATGGCCAAACTTTATGATCTCGTTATATGTCTTAATAAATATAATACTAAGCGGCTCCAACGAGTAGGATCATGTATTTTAAAATAAAAATGATTATTTATGCTTTTAATAATACCTATATAACTTATAAAATATAAAAGTTTCCCCTACTTTTAACATTAAATAAAACACATGAGTTGGATACAAGGTATTCCTTCTTAGTGTTTTTAATGAAATTTTAATTAAACCAAACCATATCTAAATATTGGAAATTTAGAAAAAGAAAATGATCAGTTTAGATTTATTTGTAAAAAGAAACAGATGATATGATTTACAATATATATAGATATATTACTTTGTGTGGTGTGTAGGCTTGAGACAAAACAATAAAAAGAAAGCAATAAAAATTCGAATCTGCCAGGGATAGAACCCATGACCCGGGCTGTAAGAGTGGAGTGTCTTAACCGATTAGTCTGGGCATCAAGCTTTACTAATAAGCAGAAACGAACAGCCCTTATCACTTAGTCACAGCCACTCATCTTCCCCAAATCAAAAACCCAAACCCTAGCCCCAAACAAACTCTGATTACTCACAGATCACGCACAAAACGATGGGGCTTTGAGAAGTAATGTACAAACAAGATGTTAAATGGTTCGATTACCTTAAATGGGGCTGAAATAGGGAGCTATAATCCCCTTATGCAGGTTGCGACAGAGATGATAGAAAACGCAGAGAAACTTCGATTTTAAGTGAAGGGAAGGGAATAGTGAGCGGTGTGTCTGTATTGAGCGATTTCGTTTGCTTTTATAGGGTTAAACACGCGCTTTACAGATTTGGAAACTTCGAGATTTGGGGTCACAATTAAGCACGCATTGGTTGGAATTTGACAGCTATAAACGCGTAAATGGGATCCCGTGATTCTTGGTTTGAATGGAGATCACTAACCGACGCATTGCTTTTATAATCCCCTTATGCTGGTTGTGACAGAGATGATAGAAAACGTAGAGAAACTTTGATTTTGAGTGAAGGGAAGGGAATAGTGAGCGGTGTGTCTGTATTGAGCGATTTCGTTTGCTTTTATAGGGTTAAACACGCGCTTTACAGATTTGGAAACTTCGAGATTTGGGGTCACAATTAAGCACGCATTGGTTGGAATTTGACAGCTATAGACGCGTAAATGGGATCCCGTGATTCTTGGTTTGAATGGAGATCACTAACTGACTCATTGGACTAGTGATTTGGGGCGTAAAGATGGCTCGCCGGAAAATGAGCCGGTGGCCGGAGAGGGTTGCCGGAAAAATGGGGGGTGGGGGGCAGTAGGGAAGGAGATGGGTTCAAAGCATTTTACCCTTTTGGTCCTTGCCATTTTGCATAATGGTCCTTTAGTCCCTAAACTTCTAATAACCCTCTTTTTATTTTTATTATTATGTATATATATATATATTTTTTAAAAGATATACAAAATGTAAATAAATAAAAAAATTAAATACCCAAATTAAATCTCATTAATCATTTACAAATTGGACATTTTAGTTATAATTTAAAATTTTGAATTATTATAATGTAATGATATGTTAGGCATCCCGGTTTACAAACATTTATATTGAAATAAGATAAAGTATTACGAGTACAAAAATTATGGATGTTACAGTATCCCCATGTTGAGAGAATTTCGTCCCGAAATTTGACTAGTGGAGACTATTGAATCAGAGGGGAGGTGAGGGTTTGGATTCTCAATGTGTTGTGATGGTTGGTTTTAAGGAGTATAACAGGTGACAAGACACAGGTTTTGATACTCTAGGTCGGATATGGATGATGATAATGAATTTAGTCTTTAAAATGAATTTTAGGAGAAAAACTGTCGAATAATATTTTGAATTCTAAGGATGAAATGCATTACTTGGGATGGAATTTTTTTGGGGCTTTGATGACCAGGGTTTGTTTAAGATGTAATCTAATATGTTCAGGTATTTTCAGTAGATAAGATATTTCACAAACATTGACCCGCCAAACAACATAAAACTTTACGTGACACAAATAACGCTACTTCTGATAATATGAAAGGAACACTTATATATAGGAAGTACCAGCGGCGTATCCACCATGCCCTTGTCATATCACATTAGTTTTGTTATTTAATATCATGATAGGTTTTATGTCATAACACATGATAGAATTTGCTATGTTTTCCATGCGATGATCTTTATAATTACGTGTGCACCCGTAATTATCTAAATCGTCGCATGGTCCGTATAGTTCATCCCATTATGTGTGTGGGTCCAGGGGGTAACACAAAATCACTTAATTTGTAACTACTGTCTTTACGTAGGTGTTTCTAACAAATAATTATGTCCATAGATAGTAGAGTCAATCAGGTACTAAAGAGTAATAACGTGGCATAATTTAGGGTTCCATAGCTTTCTCGTGTTTGAATAAGAGTACGTCAAACCCCGAGTAGCTTTCATGGATAAAGTGAATAATCATGCCTTGTGTAAGATATACTTAATCGATTGCAACAATGTAAACAACCAAATTCCGTGTATAATGTAAGCACTCAAGTTTCCATAAGTGATCTAGTGTTATGTACATTGTAAGTAAATATGTTTCATGTATACTGTGAATAGTTTAGTACCATGTATGCAGTAAACAAATGAGTTTTATGTATAAGGTGAACGATTTAGTATTTATGTATTTTGTAAACAAACAAGATTTATGTATAATGTAAACAATGTACTATCATGTATGTTGCATAGGGTGAACAATTTAGTATCATATATTTTGTATACAAATGAGTTTCAGGTATAATGTATATATTGTATAGTGTGAACATGTATTTTGTAAACAATTAAGTTTCATGTATTATGTGATCAATCCAGTATAGTGTATGTTGCAAACAAACAAGTTTCATGCATTATGTGATCAATGTAACATTATGTATATTGCAACCAACTAAGTTTCATGTATTATGTGGTCATGTATAATGTGCTCAATCTTGTATTAAACAAACAAGTTTCAAGTATCATGTGATTAACCTAGTATCATGCATATGGTAGACAACTAAGTTTCATGTAACATGTGAATGTTCATATGTAAGTTATTGGGTCTCATGTGTAATGTAAACCATCGAATTTTACAAGTAGTCGAGTATTGTAGACAAGCGTGTTGTTGGCGTTCACGTATGATGTGGTTAGTTGAAATTTAACCTCTAAATCTTGTTGAGCTTTATAAGGATGGCTAATGCCTACGTGAAATTATTCATCTCATTGCAGTGTCTACATTCATACATTTTTGGATAAGTAATATCACGAGAAGGTTGTGTAGATATTCAGAGTAGTGTGTTTATGAATAACTGATTTGTACTCTTTGTTTGTAAATAAACAAGTAGTTGTAATTTCTTCTTTTTTGTTTGTAAATAAAATGGTGGAAAATATTTGAATGAGTAACTATATAGATAATTAAATGAAAATTTTTTTTTCATTATTATAAAAAGAATATTTCAAAAGAAATTAATGGCTAAATAATTTTTCCAAAGTTTAATAATAATTAATTTAACGAGAAGAAGTCATAGCTAATTAAAAATTAAAGCTTTTATAAAACAAGTTGTGTTAATTTCATTACAAAGTGGAATAGTTTATAGAAAATTTATATTTCAAATACTATTTATAAACTAAGGGTTTGATAAATGCTTTGTTTAGACAAAATAACGATGTTGTTTAAATCTGATGGGAAAAAGATTAGTTTACAAAGAATGCTTAGGTGTGTGTACTAAATTGTAATAAACAAAATGAAGGTGTTTAGATTGTACTCATTTGGTATCATAACCAAGTGGGTACTTTGACAAATCAATGTAATTCAAGTTCTTTATATTTTCGAGAAAACATGCTTTAGCCTATAGGTGAACACTCACTTCGGGAATTCCCAGGAAAGCATACGGATCCTTCGGTTGATTTGGATTTATATGAAATGCTTTCCTAGACAGAAGACCCAAAGTACAGGCACTCACCCTTCCGGATTGCACGTGTTCTTTACTAATTTTCAGAACTCAAAACTTTGACGAGATTTTAGAATATTAATAGGCTTTAGGCCTAAGAGTTCAAATTCGTCACAGGTGACGATGATGAAGACGTAAATCTCAAGGTGTGTGTGTGTGGAGGTGTATGAAAGCTTAAATATAAACAAGTGTGTGGTAAGACTTAGGATAACATTTAATAGCCTCAAATGAGTAGCATGAAATCAAGCAGTGGTAAAGAAAGTATTATATAAGTAGCAATGTTTTTAAGAATATGAGTTATCAAGTAGTGTATCATATAAACTATCATGTATTGTATCATGTGATGTAACACTTAGAATAACATGTAAGAAGATTACCCATAGTAGTGAACATGTAACACGTAGCAATGTGGCAAAAATCATATAACATAGAGTATAGCATTTGATGGGTGTCCTAAGGTTATAGTCTAGGTTAAAAGGGTCTAATAACATAATTCCCTATAACCAAGGCTCTGATACCAATCTGTCACACCCCAACCGACGGCGGAAACGTCGGGGCTGGACATGTAGACTGTTCATAAGCTCATGGTTTGCTAAAGTTGTAATAATTAAACAATAAGTTTCATTTCATAACTCAAGAAATCAATTACATCATTTACAAGAATTAAAGAATACATAAATCTCCATATTAAAATTTAAGACTAGGTCCTCAACCCTAAGTGAAGTAGCTTGAATCATAACTCAAACATTTGTACCTGAAACATGATAAAATGAGAGGGTCAACTATAAATAGTTGGTGAGCATACATAAGTTTTGACACCACAAGTAAAGTTCAAACGTTTTGTGTACAATTCAAATGATACATGGTTTATAAAGCATTTATGGAGAATCTATGTTAAGCTAGTTACACAATTGAAACGTTGTGATTGAAGGGCATAACAACACATGTTATCCTAATGTAGGGCATAACAACACATGTTATCCTAATGTAAATGTAGGGCATAACAACACATGTTATCCTGATGAAAATGTAGGGCATAACAACACATGTTATCCTGATGTAAATGTAGGGCATAACAACACATGTTATCCTGATGTAAATGTAGGGCATAACAACACATGTTATCCTGATGTAATGTGTTAATGATTGTACGAGTATGTCATGTATATATAGCCTTAACAAATAGCATTCAAGCATAAAGCACAAATAAACACATATGATCATTTTGTAGAATTGTACGTGTGTAATTGCAAATAAGGTTTGTTGAGTAATCATGTTTCACCCCAAAAATGTACAAAAGGAAAAGGGGTTATGTAAACTCACCTTGATAAGTAGTAGGTTGGACTTGTAACTTGAAGTAATAGAATTCAAGAATGCCCTAAGTTAAATATGATACGTTATTAAAATGTAAAGCCGATTTAAGAACAATTAAAATGGAATGAGTTGGGATTTAGGGTTTGGAACGATCGAACGAACGAAATTAAATAAAAGTGGTAATATATCAATGAAATAAAGTTTTATAAATGTTATTTATAAAGAAAACTTGGAGTCAACAATAAATATTATTTGCTAATATATTAAAAATACTAATTATATTTATTTCATAATTATATTATTAATATAATGTCAAAAGTGATGAAAATCATGTTATTAGAAGAAAATCGACACTTTTAAATATTATTATTGGTATGCAAAACATTAATGGCCAAACTCTAGGATCTCGTTATATGTCTTAATAAATATAATACTAAGCTGCTCCAACGAGTAGGATCATGTCTTTTAAAATAAAAATGATTATTTATGCTTTTAATAATACCTATATAACTTATAAAATATAAAAGTTTCCCTACTTTTAACATTAAATAAAACACATGAGTTGGATACAAGTTATTCCTTGTTAGTGTTTTTAATGAAATTTTAATTAAACCAAACCATATCTAAATATTGGAAATTTAGAAAAAGAAAATGACCAGTTTAGATTTATTTGTAAAAAGAAACAGATGATATGATTTACAATATATATAGATATATTACTGTGTGTGGTGTGTAGGCTTGAGACAAAACAATAAAAAGAAAGCAATAAATATTCGAATCTGTCAGGGATAGAACCCATGACCCGGGCTGTAAGAGTGGAGTGTCTTAACCGATTAGTCTGGGCATCAAGCTTTACTAATAAGCAGAAACGAACAGCCCTTATCACTTAGTCATAGCCACTCATCTTCCCCAAATCAAAAACCCAAACCCTAGCCCCAAACAAACTCTGATTACTCACAGATCACGCACAAAACGATGGGGCTTTGAGAAGTAATGTACAAACAAGATGTTAAATGGTTCGATTACCTGAAATGGGGCTGAAATACAAAGCTATAATCCCCTTATGCAGGTTGCGACAGAGATGATAGAAAACACAGAGAAACTTCGATTTTGAGTGAAGGGAAGGGAATAGTGAGCGGTGTGTCTGTATTGAGTGATTTCGTTTGCTTTTATAGGGTTAAACACGCGCTTTACAGATTTGGAAACTTCGAGATTTGGGGTCACAATTAAGCACGCATTGGTTGGAATTTGATAGCTATAAACGCGTAAATGGGATCCCGTGATTCTTGGTTTGAATGGAGATCACTAACCGACTCATTAGACTAGTGATTTGGGGCGTAAAGATGGCTCGCCGGAAAATGAGCTGGTGGCCGGAGAGGGTTGCCGGAAAAACGGGGGGGGGGGGGCAGTAGGGAAAGAGATGGGTTCAAAGCATTTTACCCTTTTGGTCCTTGCCATTTTGCATAATGGTCCTTTAGTCCCTAAACTTCTAAGAACCCTCTTTTTATTTTTATTATTATGTATATATATATATATATATATATTTTAAAAAGATATACAAAATGTAAATAAATAAAAAAATTAAATACCCAAATTAAATCTCATTAATCATTTACAAATTGGACATTTTAGTTATAATTTAAAAGTTTGAATTTTTATAATGTAATGATATGTTAGGCATCTCGGTTTACAAACATTTATATTGAAATAAGATAAAGTATTACGAGTACAAAAATTATGGATGTTACATCAGATCCCCGATAAGCACATCGGTCAGCAAATGGTAGTGCCTAGCAATCTTGGTCACAAAGTGACCGCCACAGATGGCACTGGTGACATGTCTCCCGGAACTATTGATCAAGTACCATGCAATACAGTGCGCCAGATTACAGTTGCGTGAGCGTACAACGCAATAAAGGTAAAAAAGCTCCCTCAAATTAACTACCGTCTCCCCCTAACCTCTCCCTGATATAGAACAAATGATGCATCGGTGGAGGATACGGTGCACTGGATCCCGAAGGCTCGGAGCCTTGGTCAAGCTCGGATCATACATCCCAAACCCAAACTCGTGCCTGAACTGGTCTTTGTCCTCCTCAGATGGGAACTCGGTAATACCATTGTCATACCCCGACCGATGGCGGAATCATCGTGGCGGGACATGTAGACTGTTCATAAGGACAAGGTTGACTAGATTGAATATATTAAACGTCAAATTTCATTGCAAGTAATCCAAACACAACCAAATCCAAGATAGAAACTAAAATTGAAATACATAGAGTTCTTTTATTTAATTTAACTAAGTCCAAGCCTATGTGTAGCACATCTTGATCAATCTCACACATTAGAACCTAAAACATGAATAAAATAAAGTCAACTATAAAGTTGGTGAGTATAACACAGGTTTATATAGATAGCATATAGTTTGTAAAACAAATCCATACATATCATGATAAATAAGGCATTTATGAGGAGCAGCTATGGTGTAACCAAGTACAATTAAACCTTTGTAACTAGCATGCAAAATTGTGTTGTCAGTATCAATCACCCCAATCTGGGTGGGTTTGTCAGACTTAATAGATTTATCATTGAAAACCGTCGGCTTGAATAGTTAATGATTGCACATAATCGCATACAAAAGTTAGCACAACTAGCACTCGGGCATAAAGCTGAAATTACACACATGAATGTAAATAGGATTTGTATTTGTGTTGTTTGTGTAAATGTAAACATGTAATTTGATAGAGTTCATGTTTCACCCCAAAAATGTAAAAGAGTAAAAGGGGCTATGAAATACTCACTGGATTTGAAGGCGTTGCTAACAAAGGTACTAGATAGAATAAAGATCCTTGAAATGCACAAGTTAACCTAAAGTGTAATGTATATGGTATTAATAGTGTGTACAAGAGTTTAATTCTAAAGTTGCATTTGGACTTGTGTAAGAAGGTCATTGATTTGTAATTGGGAGGTATTGAATAAAATATATAAAGTTTGAAAGAATATTTTTAGAACATTTTGATTAAGGTTTGAGTTTGAATAATTAAATAAGTAATATAAATAATTATTTTTTATGAAAATATTATAAGTGTTAGATGAAATTAAGTGTAAATAAGTTAATGTCTTTGTTTAAACATAAAGTAAATAAATAATCATTATTTTATTTATTTATTTATAAAATGTAACTTAACCATTTAAATACTTTTTAAATGAAAGGTCTAGCAATAATTGTAAATTTAATTTTATAAACTTTAAATAACTATTTTTCTATTTATTAGATATTTGTTCTTTCTAAATAGGATTAAATGCAATTTTATAAAAATCAACTATTTTTATTTTGTAATTAAATCAGAATATTTATTTTTTGAAAAATATATAAAATTTATAATTCTGCCAAGAATTTAACTTGCACACGACCGTGCCTGGGAAGGGCACGATCGTGCTCGAACCACGGGCGCGACCATGCTAGCCAGGGCGCGACCGTGTTGATCAAACTGAGGCTTAACTAACTAGATCATTAGGCACGACCGTGATTAGCAAAAGAGCATGGTTGGGTCTGGACAGGAGGACACGACCGCTCTGTTAGTCGGCACGACCGCGTCTCATGAGGCACGACCGCGCTAGATGATTAGCGCGACCGTGTCTCTTTCAAAACAGACCCGAATTGACTGATTCTTACATTGTTATCATTTGAAATCATAGGGCTTTTATTCGTAGTGATGTTACGAGTAGGTTGGGATGTTTTAATTGTATTAACAACATGTTCTAGGTTGAAATCGGTTAAACCTGTAGGTCCCTAATTCGGTGCGTGACGGATCTCTAGACTCGCGGTTCGACACGGTGATAACGTGCGGAATCCATGATCAACGTGCTCGTGTGACTCAATCAACAACAACGGTGTAAATAAACTCTTTTTATTCCACCAATATCAGGTTACAAGAATTCTCTCTCGTTTACTCTGATATCGTCTCACCTGTCTGTTCTCTGTGTTCTACTACAATCTGCTATTTATAGCCACTGACCTGCACCAGGCGAACTTAACAAGTTCGCTTCACTGTGCTTAGGCGAACTTATTAAGTTCGCCTCTAATGGGCTAAGCGAACTTAGTAAGTTCGCCTCTGATAGACTTAAGCGAACTTATTAAGTTCGCCTCTGATAGCCCAGGGGAACTTATTAAGTTCGCCTCTGATAGGCTAGGCGAACTTGTTAAGTTCGCCTCTAGCAGAACTTACACAGAATTTTATCAACAGTTACAAAACAAGTCCTAACAGACTTCCCCTTAACTGTTGCTAACAATTCTATCAAATACAAGTCAAAGACTCTAAGACTAAGACATGATCTTCAAGCTCGTTGTCACCAGAATATGCTCCAACAGACTCCCCCTTGACAACAGGTTTAGAAGATTGTCATCCGTCTTCAAATATCATCAAACAAGTTGTAGTCTTCGTCTTGTTCATCTGCACACTCTCTCTTTATTTCTAGAAGAAAACTTGGGAGAAGGACCCCTTGTCAACTTCTGTCTGCAATATTCAGTTTTTACAAAGGAGAACAACCAAGAATAACCAACAATTAAGATTTCCATGGAAGTTGTAAAAATAAAATCTTTTTGGTTTTTCAAACATAAGAAACACAAAATCTTTTTGGTTTTTCTATGTACAAACTGAAATGTAAAATACGAAATCACATCTTTTTGGTCGAACATCACGAGTAAGAAGATCATATCAGTAAAAACAATGCATCAATCACACATTTTGGATAAACATCCATAAACATTCTATGGGTATCCTATCCAGATTCATCATTTCTTTATATCAGATAAGATCAAATCTTTTAAGCTTCAACCAAAACATGTAATGATACGCGAAGAACTTTAAAGAAGATGAGATCAGATCATAACATGCTTATTACATACGAATTTGCAACACATAACATGTCAATCTAAGTTGTCAATATTATAAGAATTGAAACAATCAGTATCTTTGTCCCATGTTCTTGTGAATTAAGGTACCATTTATTTTGTAATACAACGTGTACCCCACAAATATGCCAACAGAAATTTAAATGTGCACTATCTTCAAGACATATAAGATCATTGCAAGATAATATTCAATCTCCAGGATGAATTATACCGATAAACACAGGATAATATCAAGCAGAGAATCAGAATGATTCAGAATCGAATGATTCAAATGTCTTGGTTTGGATGAAGTATCATGATTCATAGTAACAGAAAGATTGATCAAGGAATCGATTGATTCAATGACATAGGGTAGCGTGATCCAACTGTTATCTGGATATATTCAATGGAATCAGGATATTGATCCAAGGGCTAGTATATGTTCCAACAGATGTTGTCAGAAACATATCTTAGTCCAACAACACATTGCATGTTTTTCAGGGCATGGGCAGTGAAGTGAACTGAAAAATTTGTGTTTAACAACATAACCGATACTGGTCTCATGAAGTACTTTAGATCTTATATTCTTTATCTGATAATGATCTTTTACACACACACCCGGCATTCCATGGGTTCAAATCACAGTTGTCACAAAGATCATTATGTTGTCACATTACTAATGGACCAAAGATACTCATAGCCTATTGACAATTCAGACTACATACTAGTATCCAAATTAAAATATAAGCATCAAGCATCAATTTTTATTAAGCATAAGCAGTTATGAAGCTATCATTTCTCATACTGTGCAGTCTAAGAAGTTCTGATCAAAACATTTATCACATATATATTAGATAAGCTTCATAAAGTCCAACTAAGGTCCTGTGTGAAAGAACATCTACTGATGTACTATCATCTCTTCTTTAACTTCAAGTAATGTCGATTTTATCTTTTTCAATTTGTTTGGCTTTTTCAAAATATTTTTCAAAGAAAGTAAAACAAACGAAACTAAAATCTTCCATGAAAACATTTTAAGAAAAACATTTTACTTGGTTACTCAGGATTAAGCAAGTCAATCAATTAAAAACTCAAACCAATGTAATATAATTGAATGTCATTGCCTCTGTCACCAACACAGTTCTGTTCTCTCCCTGTCCTGTAGACTCCCCCTCAACTAGTCAAATGGTTGCATCAACGACTTTATGCTCACCATCGTCATCCTAAGTTTCAGGATGTCATTTGGACTTTGTAAAACTGTTTCCAAAACATTGTGTGTGACATATTCTCCCCCTTGAGCATCAAGTCGTTGAATCAAATATATTCTCAGTTATCAACAACTCGTTACTCTTGCAGATGTCATTCCCTGTCATGTGCTAAGAACCACCACTATCAACAACCAAAATGGTATTAATAGTCCCTCTTGGTAAATCCTGCACAACTAACAAGAAACATTAATTTGAAATTGGAACCCAAGCCATGGTAGTCATGGGTCGTCCATCTGTATCAAAATAATAAACCTCACTCCATTCACAATCGAATCTCTCATCAATTTTAGGAGATTGTTCCGACGAGTCAGAAACAGAAACTTTAGATTTCCAAACATACTTCTTTTCATTAAGTTCTTTTTGCTTAAAATGTGAAGTGTTTGAACAATTTCTTTCATTTAAAAATTGATTTGATTGTGAAAACTCTTGTTGTTCTAAAAGTTTTCTCAATCTTCTGTTTCTCCTCCGTCTTTGAGGTCTAGAAAGCCTAACATCAGATTTTGAAATACCCTTTGGTATAGCATGAGGTTTAACCACATTTGGGTTAACATAAGGCTTACCAAAGAGTTCTTACCTTTTATGGAGTAACATGTCGGTTACCTTTGGCTTTGTGAGGACAAGCAATCCGTATATGACCAACAAGACCACAAGAAAAGCAAGATCTCGTCTCACGATAATCTCTCATATAAGGAATCTTCACACGATAAGATGCACTTGAAGAAGATTCTCCTACATGAACTTCTTTTGGCTTCATTTTCTCTGAAACTCCAGATTTTGCAGTTTGAGACCGAACAAACTTTTTCTCAACAGGTTTTGATTCAGATTGCATCTTCTCAGGAACTACATGCTTCTTTCCTTTGTTTTTGTAAGGACAGTTCACCACAATGTGTCCTATCTCATTACAATGAAAACATGTACGCCTGTCTTTATATTCTCTGACATATGGAACTCTCCTTGAGTTTGAAGAACTTCCAAATGTAGAATTTTCAGATGAATTAGAATCAACCTTTGATTCCTCAACTTTAATTTCTTTAGGTATCCCCTCTACCTTAGCTTCATCAAAATATTCATCATCACTCTCATCAGAATACACCATATCTTCACCTGTGACTGGATTCACCTTCAACACAGTCTTAGGATCTAAATCCCCATCATTTATAATCTCAGGTGTAACAGAATAATTTCCATTGAATGGTGGAGGAACATATCCAATACCAGTAGTTCCGTTCCCCTCTTTAATTGTATCATGATAATATCCTAATAAGAATGATGAATTTCCAAAGCTTTCTAACTTTCTATGCAAGCTGATTACCTCGGCTTTAGATTCAGCTAATTCTCTATCTTTCTCAGTAAGATTATTATTTCTCTTCTCAATTTCTACAAAGGACATATCCAGGTGATATGCCTGCTCTTTGATCTTCAAAGTCAGAGAACTTATATCTCTCTTCAGTGATTCTATTCTCTCAATGCACACGTTCTCATTATCTTTTAATTTCTGATTTACCGCGTGCATCGATTTCATATCACAAATGAGGTTTACATTGTCATCCATAACCCTCATCATTTTATCCTTAACCGAACCACAGTTAGAACAAAACGTTTCAGAGTTAGAAAATACCTCAGGTTTTACTTCTGAAGAAGATGCACCAGGAGCCATGAATACGTCATCATCAGCTTCACTCTTTTGATCAACAATGACAGGCTCTACATCAGTTTCTGATACACTCAGATCATCTTCAACTGTCTAGAAGCTTACTTCAGTCTCTACATCACTCTCTGTAGACTGAGTACTTTCACCAGATCGAATACTCTCACTATCACTTAACTCGGTAAACGAATCACTTTCAGAAACACTATGCTTTACTACTTCTTCTTTGATCAAGACCACAAACGCTTGAGTAGTAGCTTCACCCTTTTTCTTCAAAGTTTCCCATAGTTCTTTTGAAGTAGGACACTTCCCGAGACTATGAATGATTTCTTTTGGTAAAGACAACGTTAAAGTTTCAAGCGTCTTCATTTCTCGATCAAGCTTCTGCTTTTCTGCTTTATTAAGAGCTGTCACTGGTTTAGGAACATCATAATATCCCATGAAGTTATAAGTAGGATGCACATATCCTTCCAATATTGATGTCCAAAAATTTTCATCAGTGATTGAGACGAACTGTTCGAACAGGACTTTCCAGCTACGATAATCTGATATGCAAAAAAGTCTCGGTGGCATAGTTCCAATCTCAATATTATCACATGAAATTGACATTTTGAAATTTTTGCGAAAATTTCCGGAAAAAATTTTGAAAAATTTTTCCCGCCAAAAACTCTTTTTAAAAAATTTCGAAAATTCAAAATTTCAAAAATGATTCGAAACGACCATATATGCTTTCCGTAAAAAATTTGGACAAGGTGAATTTTCCCGCCAAATTTTATTTTATTTTTTTTTTATTTTTTTTTTAAGCGAACTTAAGTTGACCGAGCGAACTTGTTAAGTTCGCCTGCTGATTAAGTTCGCCTGTTGATTAAGTTCGATTACTCTGCACCAAGCGAACTTATTAAGTTCGCTTAATATTCACCAAGCGAACTTATTTAGTTCGCCTGGTGATTAAGTTCGCTTACTCAGCAAGTTCGCCTGGTTCAACAGATTCAAACTCAGGAACAGCGCAGAACCATATTCGCGCGAACCAAAACTTTCGAATTTCATGAATTCTTGCTTAATTGATAGAATTTGATAAAATTGAACCGTAGGAATGTGTAGGAACTGATTTGGAACACTTCTATCGGATTAATTTCATCAAACAAATCCAAAATCAATCCAAATTGAGCAAAATTTCTCCATTTTTATCAAGAACAAGAAAATACTTAAAAATCTTCAAAATCACAGAACTTTGATGTTGATTGGACACGAAAACACCACGAATCTTTTGCTAATCAAGAGCATAAGCTCTGATACCACTTGTAGGTCCATAATTCGGTGCGTGACGGATCTCTAGACTCGCGGTTCGACATGGTGATAACGTGCGGAATCCATGATCAACGTGCTCGTGTGACTCAATCAACAACAACGGTGTAAATAAACTCTTTTTATTCCACCAATATCAGGTTACAAGAATTCTCTCTCGTCTACTCTGATATCGTCTCACCTGTCTGTTCTCTGTGTTCTACTACAATCTGCTATTTATAGCCACTAACCTACACCAGGCGAACTTAACAAGTTCGTTTCACTGTGCTTAGGCGAACTTATTAAGTTCGCCTCTAATGGGCTAAGCGAACTTAGTAAGTTCGCCTCTGATAGACTTAAGCGAACTTATTAAGTTCGCCTCTGATAGCCCAGGCGAACTTATTAAGTTCGCCTCTGATAGGCTAGGCGAACTTGTTAAGTTCGCCTCTAGCAGAACTTACACAGAATTTTATCAACAGTTACAAAACATGTCCTAACAAAACCATTTTTTATAAAATATGGTTTCGGGTTTAGGGTGATTTCTATATTGTAAGCCCAAATTGATATGGGGCTTTTGATATAGCGACTAAATATATTGAGAACAAGATTTCAATTACCCGGAAGGACGACGGATGGATAGCGTTCGATAGAAATGAGTTCCGGCGACAACGAGAGTGGCTTTCGGCGTCTTCTGCTGTGATTCCGGCTAAACCAGGGAGTCTAGGAGCTTTAGGGAGAATCGAGTAGCGTGACTTGTAGAACCAAAGACTGATTGCTACCAAATTATTCTAAGTACAATTGCTGCTGATAGGCTTATCAGCAGCAGTCAACACTTGTTGCTGCTGATAGGCTTATTAGCAGCATTCAACACTTGTTGCTGCTGATAGGCTTATCAGCAGCCTTCAACACAAGTTGCTGCTGATGGGCTTATCAGCAGCAGTATTCTCAACTTTGCTGCTGATAGCTTTATTCACTGAAGACCAAACGTTGCAGCTGACTATCCATGCCAAGCGTCTCTGACAACTTTCTGCAAAAGCAACTGCCACACTCCAAGCAGAAGGAACCTCAGTGGTGCAACCAATAAAGGACCTTGTTGCGCGTCTCCAAGCATGCAAACAATGATGCCTAAGAAGACGCTTCAATAAAGTTATCTAGATTAGCCTTTGCGTATAATTTAGATTAATAAACAAGATCAACGGTCTGTGTTCGATCTGATCCTCAGAATCAAGGGTTTGTCTTGATTCTGAGTTACTATAAATACTGTGTAACCACTTCATTGTAAGTGTGCTTCTTCTCAGAGTTTTCATCTGTAATCGTTTATTCACTAAGCTTAATACAACAGTGATCTTACTAGTATTCTTTCTGTCTGTTCGATTACATTTGTGTAGTTGTTATTGTTTCCGCCAATATCAACCAGAATAGAATCACCTTGTAATCTCACGATCCTACAAGTGGTATCAGAGCTTTGGCTCAAGATTAAACAAACTAACATTTGTTTAATCACTTTCTGATTCTATTCTAAACTCTATTCTTAATCAAGTCACACAAAATAGAAATGGCACAAAGTAATGGATTTGAAGACATCGGCAGTATCAACCGACCACCGAGGTTGGTGTCTGGGGAGGACTATGATATGTGGAAAAACCGTATGGAAAGCTTCTTCTGCTACCAAGAATACGGAATGTGGAAATCCATAAGGGATGGACCTTATATCCCCATGGTGGCCTCGGCTGACTCTGGAGGACCACTAGTCCCGAAGGAACCCTCCAAGTATTCTGAAGAAGACATCAAGAAAATGGAGGTGGACTTCAAGGCATTAGGAGCTATCCAAATGTGCCTTCCAAATGAAGTTTTTCACAACTTCAGGGCTTACAAAACCGCAAAGGAGTTATGGGAAGCCCTGGAGAAGATGTTTGCTGGATCTGAGGCGGTCAAAGAAAACAGACGTGACATCCTCAAGCAACAGTATGAGAACTTCGCCTGGAAGGAAGGTGAGTCACTAACAGTTTTATATAACAGGTACACGTATCTGGTAGGAGAACTGCAGTGCTCCAAGGTGACCCTGGAAAATGAAGACATTCTGAAGAAGTTCATAAGATCTCTTCCCACCTGTTGGACACTATACACTGTGTCCATCAGAAGAACGGAGAATCTAAAGACTCTCCAGATGACTGAGCTCTTTGGCATGCTTAAAACCTATGAATTAGAAATGATTCAGGCTAAAGAAAGGAGCTCCAGTTATCAATCAGCCACCACTTCCTCCACCAACACCTCAGCACTTCACTCTGATCATTCTGGTCCTAGTGCAAGCAACTACCATCCTCCCATTGTCACTCATCCTCAAACACCAACTGTTTCACAATCCAACTCATCTCCATTTCTTCTAGAAGCGCCTCCTCAACAGTCAACCTCTACTGCCTTTGTCTCTGACAGCTTAAGCAGCATGTACTTCATTAAGGAGGATTTGGAATGCTTTCATCCAGATGATCTGGAAGAAATGGATATTCAGCACTCTTATGCAATGCTCTCCCTCAGAGCAAAAAGGTTCTACTCTAGAACCGGAAGATCTGTTCCAAACAACAACTCAAACACCAGAGTTGGTTTGGATAAAAGCAAGATCCGGTGTTACAACTGTAACCAAATGGGTCACTTTGCCAGGGAGTGCAAGGCACCAAAAGCCAATCAGGGTGCCAGCCATCAAAAACAAGCCTATCAAGGACAGCCCAGGCAGCAGCAGCAGCAGCAAGGAACTCCTCCAGCACAAACTGCAGCATGTTCAAATGTTGGAACTACAGACTTTGACTGGAGTTTTCAATATGAAGATGTTTCTGCCTCCAACCAAGCACTTATGGCAGACAATGCAGAGATACCACCTCAGGTATTTGAACATCTTTGCTCTCAAGCTTGCATTGACAAAGTTTTAGGTTATAGAAAGCATAACCAAAATCTGATAGATCAAAATGAAGAGTTTCATCAAATGAAGTCTGAATTCAAAAAGGTCGAAGATACTTACAAAGAAAAAATTAACTGTCTTAAGAAAGAGATTTCTTCATTAAAACACGAACAAACTAATCTAGAAACTCAGATTGATGATCTATTAGTAAAACTCAAAGCTACCAGAGCTGAACTGGCTGAACAGAAAGTTCATGTTGAAAAATATGAATTTTCATCTAAAAAACTACAAAGATTGTTAGATATTCAAGTCCATGAAAGAGTAAGAACTGGACTTGGATATCATAGTGACGAGTACCAGACAGTTCCTCCTCCTGCTGATTATGTTGCCATTCACCAACCAAGCTTCAATACTGCAAACCTTGACATGGCAAACCAAACCCTTGATCCTTTAATGGATGCATGTGTTGTGGAAAACTGCTCCACCTCTTCAGAATCTGAGTCAACCTGCTCAGACAATTGTGAAACTAGTGCAGTCCCATCTGCTCCTATCTCTGAAGCTGTTCTAAACAAAGCTGAATTTCCTGTTGTTACTCCAGCTATTCCAGCACCAATCCCATTCAAACAAATCAAGATTAGCTATCCTCCAGGTGGAAGAAAGCTAAACATTGAAAAGGGAGAGACATCAGGTTTCACCAACCCAAAGTCTCAGTCAAAGCCAATCACAAAGAGAAGGGTGTTTGATATCTTTCATGCACCTGGAGAAAAGGTTCCTTATGTTCAAAAGACACTAGAAGAAGCCACTTTTGAACATAACAAAGCTCATCCCTGGAACTTCAAAGATTTGTTTCAAAGAAAGGACTATGTGCACTTTCACAGGGACAAGATAGCACTATCTTGCTTTGTGTGTGGCAAATACAATCACACAGCCAGCACCTGCTTTCACTACCTTGATCACCAAAGAAACTCAAAGCAGCATGCCTTTGAGAAAACAAACAGAAACAAACAGGTAAGAAGCTATGATGCAAAGGCAACAAAGTTCAGGGAGTCTCTATCTCCTCCAAGAGTGAAGGTTCCTAAGCCCAAACAAACCTGTATCATTTGTGGTGAATCAGACCACTTTGCTGCCAAATGCAGGTTTAATCCATTCAACCAGTTTGCAAAGTGCTCATCTAGGTTTACTCCAACAGCAGTGAACAAAACTGCTGCTGATCCTAAAAAGGCTAGAAAATCTAAGGTTAAGCCTTCAGTAGCAAAAATATCCACTGCTGACAAAGGGAAATCAAAGGCAAAGCCTTCAGCAGCCAAAATTCCTGTTGCTGCTCCAGTAAAGCCATCAGCAGCAACAAAATCTGCTGCTGATAAGTCAGAATCTTCAGCAACAAAAACTGCTGCTGATAGAATAAAGAAAACTGGAAAACCACCAATAATGCAATGGAAAGCCAAATCATCAGATACAACGTCGGATGCTGAAAAGACCAAGAAAGCTGGAAAACCACCAATTCAACAATGGAAGGTAAAGAATACACTAAGTATTGTCATCGGTTAAGATGGATGCATCTGTCTTCTGTTGTAAATATGTATGTCTATTGTTGTAAATAAAAGTTAGTATCAGCAGCACTTTTTCACTGCTGACAGGTTTACTCTTCAGCAGCAAAGCCTTTGCCACTGATCTCTTTAAGTTATCAGCAGGAACAAGTTTCCTGCGGATAGCTTTAAGGCGGTCAGCAGCAACATCTTTGCTGCGGATGAATACATCCATCAGCAGCTACCAAATTTGCTGCTGAAAGACTTAACTATCCGCAGCAACCAAGTTTGCAGCGGATAGCTCACCATCAGCAGCAACCAAGTTTGCTGCTGATGGGTAAAACAAATCTACATTAACTTTTACCCACGGTAAAAACTACTCTCAGTCTTTACCATGACTGCTCGAGTGTTTTACAGCTGTAACAGTGAAAAGTAAAAAGGGTTGTACTGTACAAGAAAATTTGCTTTTTCCCTCGTCTGCCGTTATATCAAAATCCCAAACGTCCCCACAACCTCTTCATATTCAATTTCAAACCTAACTTCCATCACTTTCTCTCCCGTCCCCACAGCATTCCAAGCCCTCCATACTTAACCACCATTCAAACACCCTTCCCTCCTCCCTCCAAATCCATAAAAATGGCAGGCGCGGACATAAACAACCCCAACGACAAGTTTTCCCCATATCACAACCTAACTGCATACCTAATCAAGGGCAAGAAATCCGAAGGATTCGATGATATGATCGACTTCCTTTGTCGGTCCAAAATCCGCCATGCCCTAACAGTCAACCCAACCATCTACACTTCCCACATGGAAAATTTTTGGAGCTCAGCCGTGTATTCCACTGAACAGGGCACTCCTCAAATCAAAGGCACAGTAGACGGCAAGGAGATAATCATCACTGAAGCCAAGCTCCGCCAACACCTCAAGCTTCAGGATGAAGGGGACGCCATCTCTTACCCAAGAGACGTATACATGAGGACCTTTGTATCCATAGGGTACACTGGAAATCAAACAGAGTATACAATAGAGAAGGCACTCATGGGTCCCAAATGGAAGTATCTCTGCCACACTCTTCTCCAATGCATATCCCAGAAGAGGAGTGGCTGGA
Source organism: Smallanthus sonchifolius (assembly GCA_023525975.1). NCBI lineage: Eukaryota > Viridiplantae > Streptophyta > Magnoliopsida > Asterales > Asteraceae > Smallanthus > Smallanthus sonchifolius. The sequence continues at coordinate 55,400,763 of CM042022.1, read as the reverse complement.
ACCAACTTAGCTCCGGACTTGCGTCGGCAGTTCACGGTATGATAACAGGGGCAGGTTTCAATTTTTCCCACCTCATTCTTGAAGGTTTGAGATACAACCTTCAAGAAGGGGTGAAAGCACAGTTCTTCATGTACCCAAGATTCTTGCAGGAAGTGTTCAATATTGAGCACCAAGATCTTTCAAAAACTGCAAGAATCTACTCAATACTGGGACATAAGAACAACATTTTTCAGAGCATGAGAACAGTTTCATCAAAGTTCTCAGGGGCCGATGTTCCATTGTTATCTACAATGTTGAACACGCAAAGTGCCCAGGGTGACAGTTCAGCAAACCCAGCTGATACTGATCCCACACCCTCCTCCTCACTGCCACAAATTCAAACTACTGTTTCCCTTGATCGAACCCCTGTGCATTCTACTGAGGATGCACAGGCACATACATCACTCTCCCACAGTTTGATTGCTCAACTGGAACACAGGGCCCCAGTTGCAGCCAAGTATACAAGAAAGAGGGGCAAGAGAACTCCTTCTTCTCTTGCCTCCAAGGCCCAAACCCAAGCCAACATCCCTCACTCAGAATCACAACATTCTAGTGAGAATATCATAAGGGAATGCCACATTGTTAGAGAGACTCCTTCGGAAGTCTCTCTATTAGGATTAGGATCACTTCCCGGATCCATAGATCAGCCCTTTGAGCCATTCCTATCTTCCTTGAACTTAAGTATTGAGGAACCTGACCAAAGTGATGTACCTTCTCCAACTACCACTATTCAGGAGGTACTGATTGGTCTTGCTTCCAAAACACCCAACCCAAGTTCTTCACCCTTGGAGGTCCACTCTGGGAGTATTGAAAGAGTGGATGTGGACGAGGCTGTCACTACTGCTGGTCCATCAACTGACCAGGAGGACAGTGACAACATCATTAAGACCTCAACCACGGCAACTCATGGTGAGGGTGTTTCCTTGGAAACTCCCTTCACTGAGAGGAATCCCAGGCGCCAAGAAACCATGGGTGATGGGGATGCTGAGGCTAGGCCTACGGCCCCATCTAGGTCCAAGGATTCCACAACTGTGGATGAGGACAGACTGAAACTTCATAACTTGGAATTGACGGCCAGGGTGGCTATGCTAGAGGCTGAAATGTCCAAACTAAGACACCAAGTCGCTATGCATGCAGCCCATAAATGCCCAACTCTAGCCACTCCCTCTCTTGTATCAGTAGGCACCCAAACGGATGCTTACCTGTCTGCTGATGCAACCAAAAAGGGGGAGATGGTTTCTATGGAAGAAGATACAGACAGTCTGGACGACTGGATTCAAGAGCAGTTTGTTCTTCAAAGCTCACAATACAAGCCAGCTTTTGTCCAAGTTCATGACTTGCCAGCCCCAGATAACGAAGACGAAGAGATATCTGAAGACTGGCAGTTGGTCGTCAGGGCTGTCGATGAAATGCTGAATGATGCTGAAGACACAGAACAAACAAATGCATCATTCAGCATCCTTCCACAAGCAGCAGCCATCATAAGTCATACATCTGCCCCCCACTTCCCACTGACATCCACACAGCTAGAGTTTGATATTATACTAGCTTGGGGGTACGATGGGAAAACTGAGAGGTTTTGGATAGGTCGGGAGTTTAGCGGAGTAGAAGAGCTAGACTGGGATTTAATTCATCCATTTGAAATCCTTGACCTATATGATCTCATCTGCATCAACAACTCATCAGACCTCTCAGCAGACCTTTCCATTGACTTGTTCTATGACTTGATGGAGGACAACCTACCCAACTTCATAAGACTAATCAAAGAACTAAAACGGGTAGAGTCTCCTGAGTCATCTCAGGCTGCAGAAAGAAGACTATCTCCCAACAATCTTCAAATCACAAGGAGCAGTCTTCTCAATGAAGAAGAAGTTCTGAGCCTGAAAAGACTCCTGTACAAGACAATGGTCAAGGACTTAGATGTGGTTGGATGGTCTAGCAATAAGTCCTTTGACCATAATCTTCTTCTAAGCAACAGCACCTCTCTCACCATCAACACCAGGGACATTCTTCAGCTACCCTCAGACTTTCTACTAAAGATCTACCAACTAAGATTCAACATCTGCAACATCAATTCATCAGAGAGTCAGGGAATGATGCAAACTGTCAGAGCCCATCTTGTAAATGAAGGTTGGATTGAGGGGTATGAGTCTGTGTCAAACTCTGACACTGACTCCAACTCATCTTCTCCCAGAGTTGACATTAATTCTGCAGCCTATGGGTTAAGATCATCAATTAAGGATCAACTAAGAGAGATAACAGATCATGAGTCCCAAACCAACCAACCAAATGTGCTTTCCTTGTCAATCTCCGAAGATGCCGATGAAGCCGAGGCTGAGATTCCAACAGTTCCACAATCAACTGTTGCTGTGATCAGTGAAGCCAGAGCAGAGGCATCCAATTTTGATAAAGGAAAGGGCACTATGACTAAAGAGGATGAAGAGAGATTGCTAAAAGAAAAGAAGGAGAAAGAAGAAAGGAGAAGAAAGAGAGAAGAAGAAGAGATGGCTGAAGAGATGGCTTATCAAACGAAGCATCAAGAAAGAAAGACAGCCTTACTCCTAAGACAACAAACAATCCAGCTGTATGCCAAACAGCTGGATGAGATGAAAGTTAAAATCCATGCAGGGTCTCAAGTTGAGGAAGATGAAAAACTTGCCAGACAGCTGCAGGAAAAGTTTGCCAAGGAAGAAGAAGAAGAGAATGAAAAGAAGAAGAAGGAAGATGCTAAGTTTAGAATCACTGATTCTAAATTAGCAAAAGAATTAAGAGAAGAGTGGACTGAAGCTCTGATCTCTCAAGGTGAGGATGCAGACTACCTTGAGAAACTTTCAAACAAAGAGATTTACAGAGCCTTCATGGGTCAGCAGGGTCAATTGGCTAGCAAGAAAAAGGCTGAAGAAGAAGAAAAAGCCAAGCTACAGTCCAAGAAGACCATTGCACTGAATAAAAGAACCCATGAAGAAAGGAAGGTCATGATTGACTTCCTTAAGGCTAGAGGAGACAGTGGAAGGAGGCTAGGTCCAATGAATTTCATGAACCTGCAAGCCCTCTACTTCAAGGTTAAAAAGGATGAGGAAGAAAGACTAGGGAAGAAAGGCTCCAAGAAAAGGGTACTTATCAAAGAAGAAGAAAAACCAAAGACAAAGAAACCCAAGCCTTCTCCCTCACCTACCTCTTCCTCAGTCCATCATCCTTCCACTCTCCTCCCCAAACCTTCCACTCCTCCACCCAACAAGTCCAAATCATCCCACCCAGCTCCCACTCATCAACAGCCTCCCTTGAAGAAATCAAAATCCTCATCTAAACCTGAAGACTCAAGAGACATTGTTGAATGGGTCTACAATCCACAGGGTCAAAGGTTTGAGATCTTCAGGGGGAGAACTGAAAGAAGAAGATCTACATACAGGTCTGTTGATGAGGTTCTGCAACTACCAGATTCAGACCTAAGAAGAATTTTGGAGCTGGGTGAAGCTCATGAGCCTGCAAATGAGAGAGGGAAACATCTTATGCTAGCAATCAGACATTACTTCAACCCTAGCAAAGATGTGGTCATGGATATCAAACCACTCAAGTCCCACTCTCCATTTGTATCTTGGTCCTACAATGCTGACTTGGATGAGTTCACACTAACTGATGCCAAGAAGCAGCAGATGAGATGTTCAAGCAAAGCAATCTTCAAAATGCAACCCAAAGACATCAAGACTCTGTCTGAACTTCCACTGAACAATCCCAGCAAGGATCCAAGAGGATATGAGGTTGAAAGGATAGTCAGACACATGCAAAAGCTTCAACAGCAAAGTGATTAGAAGAATTTTGGTTGCATCAGTCTAGGGGGAGTTTGTAGAACCAAAGACTGATTGCTACCAAATTATTCTAAGTACAATTGCTGCTGATAGGCTTATCAGCAGCAGTCAACACTTGTTGCTGCTGATAGGCTTATTAGCAGCATTCAACACTTGTTGCTGCTGATAGGCTTATCAGCAGCCTTCAACACAAGTTGCTGCTGATGGGCTTATCAGCAGCAGTATTCTCAACTTTGCTGCTGATAGCTTTATTCACTGAAGACCAAACGTTGCAGCTGACTATCCATGCCAAGCGTCTCTGACAACTTTCTGCAAAAGCAACTGCCACACTCCAAGCAGAAGGAACCTCAGTGGTGCAACCAATAAAGGACCTTGTTGCGCGTCTCCAAGCATGCAAACAATGATGCCTAAGAAGACGCTTCAATAAAGTTATCTAGATTAGCCTTTGCGTATAATTTAGATTAATAAACAAGATCAACGGTCTGTGTTCGATCTGATCCTCAGAATCAAGGGTTTGTCTTGATTCTGAGTTACTATAAATACTGTGTAACCACTTCATTGTAAGTGTGCTTCTTCTCAGAGTTTTCATCTGTAATCGTTTATTCACTAAGCTTAATACAACAGTGATCTTACTAGTATTCTTTCTGTCTGTTCGATTACATTTGTGTAGTTGTTATTGTTTCCGCCAATATCAACCAGAATAGAATCACCTTGTGATTCCGGCTAAACCAGGGAGTCTAGGAGCTTTAGGGAGAATCGAGTAGCGTGACTCTACTGCTGGATTGAGAGAATTCGGATCGCAAGGAGGTTTTGTGTTTTCTTTGAAATGCTTAAGAGAATTTTTGAGATTGATTGGATTAATCTTAGATGTTTGTTGTAATTGGGAAAGTCATTGCTTTCGTTAATGGTAATGAAGTGTAAATCGGTTACGGAAACTCAACGATCGGGTGATTAAAACTGTATTTACGTTTCAACAGGTATTCGGCGAGACCGTGCCCATTTGAGGCGCGACCGTGCCTAGACACCGGGCGCGATCGTTCCAAAGCTAGTTACGCGACCGTGCCAAAGCACTCGCTGCGACCGTGCCAGAATGAGGCGTGACCGTGCCTATTAGGGTTTCTTGTAAATTTTCAACATCAGACCTTGTAACTTTGGTCTTTGACATATTCGTATAAATAGATATTTATGTAGTGTTTTAGTAGGTTATAACCGTGTAAAATTTGTGGGTTAACATGGAAATATAGTATTTAATTGATGGTACGAATAGAACAAAACAGTGCACTAGAATTTGGTTTGAAATGCATTACATTGAATTTGAAATACGGATACTAAAAATTAGAAATGTTACAGTCTCCCCATGTTGAGGTAATTTTGTCCCGAAATTTAGTTAGAGAAAGTGACGGCATCAGTAAAAAGGTGGGGTACTTGAGCTTCATTTGGTCCTCTCGTTCCCAAGTGAATTCAGGACCACACTTAGACTCCCATAGAACTTTGACAATAGGAATACAACTTCGCTTGAGTTGCTTGACTTCACGATCCATAATTTCTACCGGTTTCTCAACGAAGTGCATCGTTTCATCAATGTGCACGTCATCCAGCGGTATATGGAGATTCTCATTTCTTCAGATTAGATACATGAAATGTAGGATGCACATTGCCAAGAGAGGGAGGTAACTCGAGTTTGTATGCCACCTTCCCAATCCTTTCAAGGATTTTGAATGGACCAACATAGTGAGGGGCTAACTTGCCTTTCTTTCCAAAATGGATCACACCTTTCCACGGGGACACCTTAAGAAGAACAAGGTCACCGACTTGGAATTCCAAGGGTTTTCGTCGTTTATCGGCATAACTCTTTTGCCGACTTCTCGTTGTTCGGATATTGTCACGGATTTGAATAATCTTGTGGGATGTTTCTTGAATTAGCTCGGGACCGGTGATTTGTGCTTCACCAATCTCGTTCCAACAGATAGGAGAACGACACTTGCGACCATAAAGAGCTTCGAATGGAGCCATGTTGATACTTGTGTTATAGCTATTATTGTAAGAGAACTCAATGAGGGATAAATGTGAATCCCAATTTCCACCAAAATCGATTACACAAGCTCTAAGCATGTCTTCAAGTGTTTGGATTGTTCGCTCGGTTTGACCATCAGTTTGGGGATGGTAAGCCGTGCTCAAATCCAATCGGGTGCCAAGAGCGGTTTGGAGAGCTTGCCAAAATCGAGAAGTGAACCGGGCATCTCGGTCGGATATTATGTTCAAGGGAACACCATGACGGCTCAAAATTTCATCAATGTAAATTCGGGCTAGTTTCTCAACCCGATAGTCTTCGCGGATAGGCAAGAAATGAGCAGATTTTGTGAGACGATCAATGATTACCCAAATGCTATCGCAACCACTCGAGGTGCGAGGGAGTTTGGTAATAAAATCCATGGCTAAGTTCTCCCATTTCCACACGGGAATTTCCGGTTGTTCAAGTAATCCGGAAGGACGTTGGTGTTCGGCTTTGACTTTGGAACACGTTAGACATTTGGCAACATAGTGAGCAATATCCTTTTTCATACCGGGCCACCAATATTGTTGGCGAAGATCTTGGTACATTTTATCCGTTCCAGGATGAATAGAATAACGAGTCTTGTGAGCCTCGTTCATGAGAAATGTACGGAGATCATCGCGATTGGGGATCCAAATACGGTTCAAGTAATAAAGTACGCCATTGGGTTTTGATTCAAGCAGAAGTTCAACACCACACGACATTTCCTCGTACATGTTACCCTCGGTGACTGAGACGTGTTGAGCTTCTAAGATGCGGTTTTGAATGTCGGTTTGAATTCGAACACATTGGAGCATGACATGGTTCTTTTGACTCAAAGCGTCGGCTACAACATTCGATTTGCCGGGGTGGTAACGAATCTCGCAGTCATAGTCGTTAAGGAGTTCAACCCAACGTCGTTGTCTCATATTGAGTTCCTTTTGATTGAAGATGTGTTGGAGACTTTTGTGGTCGGTGAACAGCACGCATTTCGTGCCATAGAGATAATGTCTCCAAATCTTTAATGCAAATACGACCGCACCAAGCTCGAGATCGTGTGTCGTATAATTCTTCTCATGGATCTTAAGTTGCCTTGATGCATGAGCGATTACTTTGCCTCGTTGCATGAGGATACAACCAAGACCTTGGTTAGAAGCATCACAGTAGACAACTAGGTCATCACTCCCATCAGGGAGGATCAAAATGGGAGCGTTGCACAACTTTTGTTTGAGGGTTTGGAAAGCTTCTTCTTGTTTTGGTCCCCATTCATAAGTTTTACCCTTGAGAGTCAAAGCGGTAAGGGGAACATCAATTTTTGAGAAGTTTGAGATAAAACGACGGTAATATCCCGTAAGTCCAAGGAATGAACGAACTTCAGTGGGGTCTTCGGGGTATTCCAATTCTTAACCGTTTCGATCTTAGCAGGGTCAACATGGATACCCTTGTCATTGACAATATGACCAAGAAATTGAACTTCTTTTAACCAAAATTCACATTTGGAGAATTTGGCATATAGTTGTTCTTTCTTCAAGAGATCCAAAACCAACCTAAGATGTTGCTCATGATCGGCTTTAGTCTTGGAATAGATTAAGATGTCATCGATGAAAACTATCATGAACTTATCGAGGTACGGTTTGCAGACACGATTCATGAGGTCCATGAAAACTGCGGGTGCATTGGTTAGCCCAAAAGGCATAACCATGAACTCGTAATGACCATACCTTGTTCGGAAGACAGTCTTTGGAATATCGTCTTCTTGCACACGGAGTTGATGATAACCAGATCGAAGATCAATCTTCAAGAAGTAAGTAGAACCTTGAAGTTGATCAAAGAGGTCATCAATTCTAGGCAAAGGATAATGGTTTTTGATAGTAAGTTTGTTGAGTTCGCGGTAGTTAATACACATGCGAAATGATCCATCCTTCTTTTTGACGAATAAGACGGGTGCACCCCACGATGATTGACTTGGACGAATGAATCCTTTGTCGGAGAGCTCTTGAAGTTGACTTGCAAGTTCTTGCATTTCAGAAGGTGCAAGACGGTATGGAGCTCTAGCCACGGGGTTAGCTCCAGGCACAAGATCAATGCGAAATTTTACTTGACGAACGGGTGGAAGACCGGATAAGTCTTCGGGGAATACTTCAGGAAAATCTCGGATAATGGGGATATCTTGAATACTCTTCTTTTTAACATCCTTTTGAACGATATGGGCCAAAAAGGCCACGTACTTCTTTCGTAAGTACTTTTGAGCAGTAGTGCATGACATTAATTTAAGCCCTTTGCAAGGCTTTTCACCGAAGACTCTCAACGTTTCTCCCGATGGTAGAGGTATTCGGATGCACTTATCGAAACAGACGACTTCGGCATGATGATTTGATAGCTAATCCATGCCTATGATGATATCAAAACTTCCTAGTGGCATTGGAACAAGGTTGATTGGGAATGTATGTTCATTAAGTTCTAGAGAACAGTCATAGATAATAGACTCGATTGTAAGTGAATCACCATTTGCTATTTCGACGGTAAAGGTTTTCTCTAATTGGGATCGTGTCTTTGCAAGTAAAGGTTCAAAGTTAAGTGACACGAAACTCTTATCGGCACCGGTATCGAATAAAATGGAGGCATATTGACTATTAAGAAGAAACGTACCATTGACCACGTCATTGTTGGCTTGAGCTTCATTGGCGTTTATGTTGAAATCACGCCCACGAACTCCACCTTGTCTAGCATTGACTAACTTTGGGCACTGATCACGGAAATGGTTCGGGTTGCCACACTCATAACATGCTCACCCATTTGCAATAGCGGGTACACCTTGATTAGCCACTTGGGTGTTGGTTTGGTTTGGTAGGTTGACTTGGCCCGCAAGAGCTTTGGCCCTACAAACATTAACTGTATGGCCATATCTCCCACAATAAGTACAAAGGCGACATGGGATGCTTTGGGGATGATGGTAGTTGCAGGTGGCACAAAGTGGGTAGATTCCAACATATGGCTTTTTGGCCGGCGCTTGAACCATAGGTACAGCTTGATTAACAGGAATAGCAGGAGTGACCACAGCATAGTATCTAGTCTTCCTTTTCCTATTATTGCGGGAGGGTTCAATTGTGGCTTCTTTGTTGTGGGTAGGAGGGGTTATAGTGTCAGAAACTTTCTTGGTGCCCTTTTTAGTAAGAGTCCCCGCCTTCACATGATTATCGGTTAAGGTAGCAGATAAGCGGATAGCATCCTCAAGTGTTGCGGGATTCCTTCCTAGGATAGTATCTTGAATTTGCCTAGGTAGTCCCCCAATATACTTTTCAATGCAGCGGGACAAAGGAGTGACCATATGGGGCACAAGAAGACTCAACTCATGGAACCGAGTTGTATACGCCAAGTTTTCACCACTATCTTGGGCAAGATCCCAAAATTCGGCTTCAAGTTTCTTTACTTCATTTCGAGGACAGAATTCCTCGGTCATTAGCCTTTTAACCTCATCCCACGGTAAGGCCATTGCCACATCCTCACCTCGATTTCGTTTCTCCCCATTACCCCACGTGAGTGCCCGCTTTTGTAGGACACTTGTGGCATGACGAACACGAAGGTTGTCGGGGCAGTCACTATTGAGAAAGGTATTCTCAATGCTTTCGAACCATTGAAGGAGTCCGGTAGCTCCTTCGGTACCATAGAACTTGAGGGGATTGCATGAGTTGAAATGCTTGAAGGTGCATTGAGATGGGTTGTTACCACCATTTCCACCATTACCAGCATTACCACTATTACTACCATTTCCACCATTGTTGCCATTGGTAGCACTATTAGCTTGAGTGAGTTGTGTCACGAGTTGTGCAAGTATAGCAGCAATGTCGGTATTGGTGTTGGCCGCGGGAGCACGACGAGGAGGCATTCTACAGATTTTCACAAGATAAGAAAAGATGTAAGAACTTATGAGAATTGTTTGGATTTAATAGAAGAAGATAACAAAATAAATAGATAATCATAGTTTGGATGGTACTCAAATAGTGATATAATCACTCGAATACTATGACACATTAAGGTTAATTAAACTTATATAATTTTCAAGGAGACATGCTTTAGCCTATAAGTAAACACTCATCTCGGGAATTCCAAGGAAAGCTTACGGGTCCCTTGGTTGATTGGGATTTATGCGAAATGCATTCCTAGACAGAAAACCCAAAATACAGGTGTCACTCTTCTAGATTGCACGTTTCCTCAAATAATTAACAAAGTTTAAAAACCTTAACGAGGAAATAAATAATTTTTTTAATTTTTTTTTGAATCTAGCTTCATGAAGTTTCCACATGCTTAGAAAGGTAAAGATAGAGAAGAAGATAAAAATATTATGAGGTTTTAGGATATAGGGAAGGATATTGTTTATTTAATTTATTATTTAAGTATATACTAATAAGTCATGGATATTTAACAATTACGTCATCAGGTAAAATAATAACTAATCATAGTAAGCATGTATCACATAGCATGTAACACATAACATATAACATATAGCAAGTAGCATATAACATGTAATCATGAAACATAGCATAAGTAGGTGTCCTAAAGTTATAGTCTAGGTCAAGGTGTCTAACAACCTAATTCCCTATAACCAAGGCTCTGATACCAATTTGTCACACCCCGACCGATGGCGGAATCATCGGGACGGGACATGTAGACTGTTCATAAGCACAAGGTTGACTAGATTGAATATATTAAATGTCAAATTTCATTGCAAGTAATCCAAACACAACCAAATCCAAGATAGAAACTAAAATTGAAATACATAGAGTTCTTTTATTTAATTTAACTAAGTCCAAGCCTATGTGTAGCACACCTTGATCAATCTCACACATTAGAACCTGAAACATGAATAAAATAAAGTCAACTATAAAGTTGGTGAGTATAACACAGGTTTATATAGATAGCATATAGTTTGTAAAACAAATCCATACATATCATGATAAATAAGGCATTTATGGGGAGCAGCTATTGTGTAACCAAGTACAATCAAACCTTTGTAACTCGCATGCAAAATTGTGTTGTCGGTATCAATCACCCCAATCTGGGTGGGTTTGTCAGACTCAATAGATCTATCTTTGAAAACCGTCGGCTTGAATAGTTAATGATTGCACATAATCGCATATAAAAGTTAGCACAACTAGCACTCCGGCATAAAGCTCAAATTGCACACATGAATGTAAATAGGATTTGTATTTGTGTTGTTTGTGTAAATGTAAACATGTAATTTGATAGAGTTCATGTTTCACCCCAAAAATGTAAAAGAGTAAAAGGGGCTATGAAATACTCACTGGATTTGAAGGCGTTGCTAACAAAAGGTACTAGATAGAATAAAGATCCTTGAAATGCACAAGTTAACGTAAAGTGTAATGTATATATGGTATTAATAGTGTGCACAAGAGTTTAATTCTAAAGTTGCATTTGGATTTGTGTAATAATGTCATTGATTTGTAATTGGGAGGTATTGAATAAAATATATAAAGTTTGAAAGAATATTTTTAGAACATTTTGATTAAGGTTTGAGTTTGAATAATTAAATAAGTAATATAAATAATTATTGTTTATGAAAATATTATAAGTGTTAGATGAAATTAAGTGTAAATAAGTAAATGTCTTTGTTTAAACATAAAGTAAATAAATAATCATTATTTTATTTATTTATTTATAAAATGTAACTTAACCATTTAAATACTTTTTAAATGAAAGGTCTAGCAATAATGGTAAATTTAATTATATAAACTTTAAATAACTATTTTTCTATTTATTAGATATTTGTTCCTTCTAAATAGGATTAAATGCAATTTTATAAAAATCAACTATTTTTATTTTGTAATTTAATCAGAATATTTATTGTTTGAAAAATATATAAAATTTATAATTATGCCAAGAATTTAACTTGCACACGACCGTGCCTGGGAAGGGCACGATCGTGCTCGAACCACGGGCGCGACCATGCTAGCCAGGGCGCGACCGTGTTGATCAAACTGAGGCTTAACTAAGTAGATCATTAGGCACGGCCGTGATTAGCAAAAGAGCATGGTTGGGTCTGGACAGGAGGACACGACCGCGCTGTTAGTCGGCACGACCGCGCTAGATGATTAGCGCGACCGTGTCTCTTCCAAAACAGATCCGAATTGACTGATTGTTACATTGTTATCGTTTGAAATCATAGGGCTTTTATTCGTAGTGATGTTACGAGTAGGTTGGGATGTTTTAATTGTATTAACATCATGTTCTAGGTTGAAATCGGTTAAACCATTTTTTATAAAATATGGTTTAGGGTTTAGGGTGATTTCTATATTGTAAGCCCAAATTGATATGGGGCTTTTGATATAGCGACTCAATATATTGAGAACAAGATTTCAATTACCCGGAAGGACAACGGATGGATAGCGTTCGATAGAAATGAGTTCCGGCGACGACGAGAGTGGCTTCCGGCGTCTTCTGCTGTGATTCCGGCTAAACCAGGGAGTCTAGGAGCTTTAGGGAGAATTGAGTAGCGTGACTCTACTGCTTGATTGAGAGAATTCGGATCGCAAGGAGGTTTTGTGTTTTCTTTGAAATGCTTGAGAGAATTTTTGAGATTGATTGGATTAATCTGAGACGTTTGTTGTAATTGGGAAAGTCATTGCTTTCGTTAATGGTAATGAAGTGTAAATCGGTTACGGAAACTCAAAGATCGGGTGATTAAAACTGTATTTACGTTTCAACTGGTATTCGGCGCGACCGTGCCTAGACACCGGGTGCGATCGTTCCAAAGCTGGTCACGCGACCGTGACAAAGCACTCGGCATGACCATGCCAGAACGAGGCGCGACCGTGCCTATTAGGGTTTCTTGTAAATTTTCAACATCAGACCTTGTAACTTTGGTCTTTGACATATTCGTATAAATAGATATTTATGTAGTGTTTTAGTTGGTTATAACCGTGTAAAATTTGTGGGTTAACATGGAAATATAGTATTTAATTGATGGTACGAATAGAACAAAACAGTGCACTAGAATTTGGTTTGGAATGCATTACATTGAATTTGAAATACGGATACTAAAAATCAGAAATGTTATAACCATTAGTGAACAACTCGGTCTCCATCTCATCCCTTGTGTATAAAACCAATAACCTCCTAAACCTAGCCACCGACATCACTCGTTGTTACTCCCTCTAATCTTCTATAATTAAGCCAACAAATCACCAACGACCTCCTGGAAACCTTGAATACAATCCAAGAGATAACGAGATCGAATCAACGGATCAAACACTGAAAAACGAATAACACGCCATAATAACAAGATGAATTACCAAATAATATCTGCTATTGATAACAAAGCTGAATACAAGTTGCTAACTGTGTGTAGAAAACACTACAATCAGACTTATCACAATGATGCTCAACACTTAGACAAATGGCAAAAGCTTACAAGGTTCTAATTATATTTCAAACACAAGACTATATATAGTATAAAGATTTCGTCCGAAATCTTTCTCGTCCAAAAACGTTTTCGTCCGAAATAGTTTTTGACCGAAAACTTTGTACTTGTACAATTAGAGCTTTTGAACTTGGATTCGATGGACTACTAGGTTCCAACAATCTCCCCATAGTCCATTGAATGCCATGTCTTCAGTCTTTGTCTGCATCTGGCTTCAGCTCCACTTTAACTCTCTTAGATTCCAAATCCTACAATTGCTTCTTGATCAACTTAGCTTCAGCTCTCATCGACAGACATCTTGCCACAACTCTCATGTACAACTTAGCTTCATTCCTGATAAGATACTCATATCACACTGTATAGTATTGTAGTACAGAATCTTCAGATCTTCATCAGAAAAACTAAACAGCTCCATTGGATCGAAGATTCTAAACTCAGGTGGATCTCTTTGTAGAATCCTAGCTTCATAGTCTTGCTTTCGTAAAACCAACGATCAAAATACTTGATAAAACTTTCTTTTCTTTCAGGAATATACACTGTTGTCACCATGTCAGCTGGTTGAACAATGTACTTAAACTTCCTTTCACCTGTCATTCTGTCTCTCTTCTTAATCTTAACACACTTTGGAATCTGAGGTTGAAATGTTGTAAACTTATCTTGGCCACACTGATTCCTCATAAATAATTCAAAATCTGATGCACCATTGTTGCTTGAATGATTGATTAATTCCAGATGACTTAATTCCCGTACATCCCATCTTGGTAACGATTGCAACTTGTGACAAGTTTCAGAATATTGTATATCACCCTCAAAGCTTTCATCTTCTTTTCATTGTCAAATTTCCAACCCAGTATCTGACCAGTCAAAGCTTTCTTTGGATTTCTAATCTTTTGAGTAATCCGTTAAACGATCGACGACTTCCCATCTCTCTTCCACCATGAGCTTTTATCGAGTTCACTTTGTTTTGGTGTAGTCTTCAGCTTGAACATCAAATGGAATTCGATCATCAAGAATCCTATCCATCTTTCCAATCACTTTGCCATCACCTTCAGCATAAGTTTGTTTTTCTTCGTACTCATACTTGTCATAATATTTGTTTGAGTGACCTTCTTCGTCTGACTCTTGGTCATTTGAACCACCACCAATATTACCTGTTGAAGCACTTTTGTGTGACAAACACTCTGGATATTGTCTTAGCTTTTGTACTTGTCTTGTATGTATTTGTCTTTGTATGTTAGTGTCTGCACGTATTAGTTATCGAGTTATAATTACTAATGTATGTACTAGTCGTTTATTTTCTCTAAGTGTTTTGCGCACTTAGCATGTGCGCATGAATTACTTCCTGCGTACTTAGCAAGTACGCAAGAATACTCTGCGTACTAGTTAAGTACGCATGAACAATTTGCCCAGCGCACTTGTTAAGTGCGCAGAGATCTGGTCTAGTATAAATATGTTGTGGTGACAGAAGTTATGTACGAACTCATTTGTAACATCTCGGTAACCTATAAGTTTTATAATAGATGAAGTTTGAAAGTGTTTTCGCTGTCGGTTTACTTTGTGTTACTTGATTCTCCACCTAGTCACGGGTATTCCGCACCTGGTTAGACTAGTCACACACCCACACGTAACGATCCGAGACACCCGGGGACCTACAAGTGGTATCAGAGCTTAGCTCTTGATTTCGAGTGTTGTGAGTGTGTAATGAGCATCTTCTACACATCCTATAGAGGTTTTGCAAGCAAAATTGTGTGTTTTTGTTGATTTTTGTGATAAAATAGGGGTAGCTCTTGAGCACTATTTTAGAAGCAAAAATCACTCAAAACAGACTTTTTGTTGTGTATTTGAGTGTTTTGAGCATCATTTTGTTGGTTAGAAATGAGTTTCTGAACCTTTGGCTCATTTTGTTTAGTCATATCTTCAATTTTTTCTGTCTCCGGTGAGATTCCAGTGACCGGAAAAAGTTGGTGAGGGTTGGTGAAAAAGTGACCTGCGTACTTACCCTTTCTGGCTAAAAGGACAGTCTTTCTGCGTACTTACCAAGTACGCAAGACCATTTCTTGTTGTGTACTTAACTCCTTCCTGTGTACTTGTCATTTACTATTGCGTACTTGTTAAGTACGCAAGAGGAAATCTTACGTGCGCAAGACCAAGCTCTTATGTGCGCAAGGTCAGAACCTATGTACGCACATTACTTTGACTTTTCTGAAATTTAACTAAGTGTTTCACCATGGCAAATCTTCAGAATCTCGATAACTTGTTAAATTATTACAATGAGATTGGAACCCCACAGAAACCACCAAAGCTGCTTAACGTAAATGATTACTCAAACTGGAAAGCACGCTTTGAGCATTATATCTCATACACCGCTTCCTCACTTTGGATACCCATTCTAGAGGGTTATAAGCATCCCACATATACATATCTTGATGAGGAAGTTCCCAAGCCTATCTCCAAACTTGATGAAGAAGAAAAGAAAGTTTATGATAGAGAGAAGAAAACACACGAATCTATTACTATGGCGTTCACCAGGGAGTTATTTCACAGCTTTAGAGGATACGATAACTCCAAGGATCTCTTGAAGGCTTTGAAGAAGAGATTCGAGGGAAACAACGACATCAAGAAGAGTAAGAGGGATCTTCTTAGGAAGAAGTATGAGTGCTTTGGATATCTGGAGAATGAATCTATAGATGAGCTTATCTCTAGATTCTATCATCTGCAAACTGAGCTGAAAGCTTATGACCTGATCTATCCAAATGAAGAGTTAGTTGAGAAATTTCTAGATGCCCTACCACCAAAATTTTAGATGTACACCACTCTGATGAGAGAGAACTCAAAGTTTTATGAGATGACTCTTGACGAAGCAATCGGAAAGGTTCAAGCACATGAGATGAACCTAAAATGAAAAAAGAACTCGGGGAGACCTCAAATACAAGACCCTTCTATGTATTTTGGGACGTCTTCCACAGCCAAGTCATGGGGTTCTGGAATTGCCATTTTCTTAGGGAACTCTCATGAGGAGGATAACTCAAATGTCTGTGGTGGTCATGCTTGCTATGCAGCATCTGGTTCTGCTTCTGGATCTCATCACGAGAATTCCTCAAGAAATCCTTCTCCCACATCTTCAGCTAACCAATCAGCAATAGCCAAGATAGCTGAAGATCATGTGGTTTTATTGTCATCATACATGCTTGCCTATGAGAACTTCATTGGCAGTAATCTCACGGATCCTGAAACCATAGAAGAAGACTTCAATCAGGTGGATTCGGATGATATGGCGGACATGGATATTCAATGGAATATGGCCATGATCTTGAGAAGGGCGAAGCATTTCCTGCATAGAACTGGCAGGAAGTTTATTGGTGGACATTCAAATGCCAAGGTGGGATTTGATAAATCCAAGGCCAAGTGCTACAAATGCAATAACTTTGGGCATTTTGCAAGAGAATGTTAAAAGGACAAAGCACCGGCCTCGGGGTTCATCAGACCTAGCAAAGGAAACAGTCGGATACAACAACTCCAACAACCGCAATCAAGGTCAAGGTGGAACGTCCAATGATTTGGTAGCACAACAAGACGACAACTTTGATTGGGGTGTTCATCTGGAGGATGCCCTTATTGCTCAAATGCAAGTTGGTCTCATGGCTGAGATTATGGAGATGATGGAAGCAGAGGAACGGGAAGCTACTATGGCTGACCAAGAAGAGTATACAACTGCAGTTGCCCTCATGGATATTGGAGAGGCATCATGTTCATCTAATGAGGTAGATTCTAACTCTTTTACTGTCATTTCTTGTTCCAAATTTCTAAGCTTAAAGGTTGAAAATTCTAAGCTTCAAGACAAAGTCGAACCCCTTCGTATTGTAGCTTTAAGCTACAAAGGAAACAAAAAATGATACAAAGATTCAATTGAAACGTTGAAGAAAGAAAAACATGACTATTCACTTAAAATCAGCGATCAACAGTTTCATTTGGATGTTACGTCCAAGGGGTTAGAGAAAAGGAACAATGAGATCAACAAGCTGCAAAATGCGATCTTGCAGTTGAAAGGTAATATTGAGAAGTTGAAAAATTCTTGTTTTGTGGTGGAACAAGTGAATGGATTAGGGCTGGGTACTAATGCCATTCCTCCACCAGTAAGCGGAAAATTTGTCAACGGCTTAATTGACATTGATTTGTCTTGCCTTGATGAGTCCTCGAGTCAGGATGATTCCTCTTACAAGGATGATTCCTCAAGTAAGGCTGACTCTGCATCTGATGAAGAGTTCCTTACTGCTTCTGATGATAGGTCTAAGAACACCTGCCCTGAAGGAGTAGTCTCTGAGGAGTTGCTCGATGAACAGAAAGTTAAGAAAAACATTATCACTGATTGTGATAATTGTATTTTGACTGAACCCGATATCGTTGAATCAAATGAAAAATTAAAAGTGATGCTTTATGGAGGATATAAAAACATTAATCAAGTTAAGAAAGAAGCTTTTTCAGCTCATTATGGGCTTGGCTATCAAGAAAATATGCAAAAGTTTTATATTCCCAAGAACCAATCATCATCGGGTCAAACTGCTGTTCACCAAACAACTTCTCCTGCTCATCATGCTGAGTCATCTAATGCCAGATCTAATGAGCCTTACAGAAGGACTTACAAAGAAAAGAGAACTTGCTTTCGATGTGGTATGGTTGGTCACATCCTTGTGAACTGCCCTGCTACGAACCAAGGGAAACAGCCAAGTGTTTCACAACTGGTTGTTATCTCTAAGTTACCACCAGTGAAGCATTCCAAGAGTCCAAAAGAAAATGTGGTGAAACCACCAGTAAAACCTATGGTAAAGCCAAAGATAAACATCTGAGGCTAAACCATATGTTCCAAAAAGGGAAAAGCTATCTGCTAAACCTTGTGCTTCTACCTCTGGTAGTGCACCTACTGGTGAGAAACCTGTGGTTAAGCTTTTTAAGCCATAGAGGAGAAGAAGGAACAAGAGATTGAGGAAGCTGGAACAGTTGGCTGTAATTCAACCAGGTGAAGCTTCTACTAGTTCACCTGGTACTTCTAAATGCAAGCCGACTGTTCCGGTAAAACAAAAGAAAAGGTCCTGGAATAAGAAATCTAAAAGTTCTCAATCTCCTGGTCCCAAGTCATCTAAAGATTCAACCATTTTTGACAGTCACGACTGTGAATTAATTGAGGTTGTTTATTTTGAGAAGGCGGACGACCCAAGACCACTATGGCTTGGGTCTCCAAATCTAATTAATTTCTTGTGACTCGTGCAGGGACATCCGAATGGTACTATCTCTAATCGTTGGTATATAGATAGTGCATACTCCCGGCACATGACAGGTAACATGGCCCTGCTTCTAGATGTAAAACCATTCAGAGGCGGCTATGTGGCCTTTGCAGGCGAGAAGGGCGACAGTAGTACTTGTCAAGGCGTGGTTTCAAATGGTTGTGTCAGCTTCGACAACGTCAACTATTGCGAGCAGCTAAAGCATAACCTGTTGAGTGTTTCTCAAATGTGCGACAAGGAGTAGTCCGTTATGTTTGACAAATCTGAATGCTTGATTCTCAAACCTGGTTTTGAAGTTCCTGAAGACTGGATTCTGATGCGAGCACCAAGGACAAACGACACATATCAGATTGATATGAGCGTGGAAACAACCACCTCATTAGTTGCTACTTGTTTGCTTACCAAAGCGATAGAGTTTGACTCTATCTTGTGGCATAGGAAACTCGGACACATTTCTTATCGAAAAATGAATTATCTAGTCCGAAACGGTCTGGTAACCAGTGTTCCTAAGCTGAGATTTGCCATTGCAGATGACCGTATGCCTTTTAAAAAGGGCAAACAGCAACGGAAGTCTCACAAGCCCAAGTTCCAAAACTCCATCGATACCCCTTTGGAGCTATTACATATGAATTTGTTTGGCCCCATAAGTATCAGGAGTATTTGAGGGAAGTCATACTGTCTAGTTGTAACTGATGATTTCTCACGCTTTTCTTGGGTGCAATTTTTAGGTACAAAGGACGAGACTGCTGATATTCTTCAATACCTGATCCTGAGCTTGGAATCTCTTTGCATGTTGAAGGTCAGATGAATAAGGAGTGATAACAGAACTGAATTAAAGAATAATTTGACGGAACTCTTCTGTCTCAAGAAGGGTATTCATCGCGAATTTAGTGCCCCGTACATACCTCAGCCGAATGGAGTTGCATAACGGAAGAACAGAACCCTAATTGAGACTGCAAGGACAATGCTGTCAGATGCAAAGCTTCCTCTAACTTTCTGGGCAGAAGTAGTAAATACAACTTGTCACGTTTTGAACAGAGTTCTGGTTGTGAAGAGGCATAACAAGACTTGCTATGAGTTGATTAACAATCGACCTCCCAATCTTGACTACCTAGTTCCTTTTGGTAGTCCCTGTTCCTTATTTCTACAACACAAAGACCGCAAGTCTAAGTTTCATGCAAAAGCAGTGGAAGGCATCTTCTTAGGATATGTTGCCAACTCGCCTTGCAAGAGAGTGTACAATATAGGAACTCGTACTATCGAGAAATGGTTCAAAGTTGATTGCAGTAAACACAGCATTCCACCAGAACCAACTGGTCCATCTTGGGGTTTTGATTATGATGCGCTATTCAAGTCTATCAACCTTCCTGATTTGTCTGCAGATGCTGCCGCAAATGTGTATGATTTATTGGGTGGTGGTGATGACTCTAGTTTCTCAACCCGTGCAACTATACCAATTGTAACTCCCGATTCCAATGTTGCATCTGCATCTGGAACTCATGACAGTGATGATGTTGAAGATGTCCATGTTGACGGAAGTGACACTCAAGCTAATCCTAACACTCGTGTAGGAAATGAAGCTCCAGCTGATCCAATCAACATTGAACCATCGTCTTCTAGATCACAGGATATGGGGGAGTTGAGCACGAACCTCAATTTAGAAAGTCAAGAACCGCAAATACTAGAGACGAGAGTGCATAAGAATCATCCAATTGACAACATTATTGGTGATCCTCATGCCGATGTTCAGACTCGTCATGGAACCATTACTGAGAACTCTAGTCTGTATACTGAGATACTTGACACATGTGTCATGAAAACTTGTCTGCATGTTGCATTCGTGTCCCAATTGGAGCCGAAGAATGTGAAGGAGGCTCTCGCTGACAACTGCTGGATTGAGGCAATGCAAGATGAAATGTCTCAATTCCAAAAGTTGCATGTGTGGGATTTAGTTGACCTGCCAAGAGGTGTACAGCCAATTAGAACCAGATGGGTGTTCAAGTGCAAAATGGATGATCGTCATGTCGTAGTGAAGAATAAAGCAAGGTTGGTTGTTCAAGGATTTTATCAACAAGAGGGCTTGGATTACACTGAAGTATATGCCCAGTTGCTAGACTTGAGGCCATTCGACTGTTTTTGGCTTATGCCTCCTATGTCGGCTTTAAGGTTTATCAACTTGATGTGAAGAGTGCTTTCCTGTATGGAAAAGATCATGAAGAGGTCTATGTCACTCAACCTCTCAGCTTTGAAGATCCGCATAATATCAATAAAGTGTATAAGCTCGACAAAGCACTTTATGGTCTTCATCAAGCACCTCGGGCATGGTATGAGACGTTATCAAAACATCTACTGTCAAATGGTTTCGACCGTGGACAGATTGACTTGAACCTCTTCATTCGGAAAGCAGGAGGTGATATTCTACTCGTACAAGTGTATGTCGACGACATTATCTTTGGGTCTACAAATGAAGAGATGTGTAGGGAATTCAAACAGGTGATGAAGTCCAAGTTTGAGATGAGCAACATGCGTGAATTGTCGTTCTTCCTGGGTCTGCAAGTCAGTCAAAGAGAGGATGGCATCTATCTACATCAAACTAAGTATGTACAGGACATCTTCTTAAAATACAAGATGAATGATAGCAGTACTTATGGCACACCTATCCCTGTCAATCACGGTTTGCATCCAGACAAAGATGCAAAGGATGTGGATTGTAAATTGTACCGTGGGATGATCGGTTCTCTTATATATCTAACAGCTTCAAGGCCCAACATAATGTTTGCTGTATGTTTGTGCTCAAGGTTTCAGTCACAACCAAAGGAGTCTCATATGATAGCTGTCAAGAGGATATTCATATACTTGAAAGGGAAACCCCGATTAGGTCTTTGGTACTCAAAGCAGCAGTCATTTGACCTCAAAGCCTATTCTGATTAAGATTATGGCGGTTGTAACCTTGATAGAAAATCAACTTCAGGTGGATGTCAATTCTTGGGAGACAGGCTGGTCTCCTGGTAGTGTAAGAAGCAGTCAACGGTTTCTGTCTCAACATGTGACGCAGAGTACATTGCTGCAGTGAGCGGTTGTTCTCAGATATTATGGATTCAGCAGCAATTGAGAGACTACGGCTTAAACTTCATTGGAACTCCACTGTTCATTGACAACAATGCCACCATATCCATCACAAACAACCCGGTGAAACATTCCAAAAATAAACATATTGAAATTCGCCACCATTTCATCCGTGATTGTGCTGAAAAGCATCTCATTGAACTTGTAAAGGTTCACACGGATGACAACTTTGCTGACCTTTTCACTAAGGCGTTTGATCGATCACGTTTTAAACATCTTGTCAGCATGATAGGAATGTTCAATCTGGAGTGAAAACTTGTTTTTATTAAATCAATTCAATCCATGAAAGTTAAATTTTATTCCTTTTAAATTTTCTATGTAGTTCTGTTAATTTTCAAATATTTTACAAAAATTCAAACAAAATAGAAAACCAGAAAATTTCAAAGTTCACTTGAGAAAAGAGTAAATGATAGTACATCAGAAATGATCTAAATGTCCTAGACTGCTCATATGGGAAATAATTGCGTCATGCTTACTTGATTGTTTAAATTGTTGTTTTCTTAATATGTTTCTTTACAAGTAATTTGAATTGTCAGTAGGCTGTAAGCATCTTTAAATCATTAGTAGGGTGGAAATTAAATCTATACTACAACTATGATACCCATATTTTCTAGTGTGTGCGCATAAAAAAATGCAAAAGATCACTATCAGATACAGTATGTTAGATTTTGGCAATTATTTTCTTCTGAGACCAGTTTCGGGCTAGGTCATTAGCACAATTAATGCGTGTATTCACCCTTAAATCACTCCTGATTCATTGAATTCAAATCTAGATAAAAGTTGGATTCCCTTACGTAAATACTCAAACACCATATTCATTATCCTGAATCATCATACCGATATTCACTATAGAAATCACATGAAACCAATACAAATGAATCACTCGATTCTGAATCTTATGATTCCTGATAATCCTTATGGATTCTGTTTGATTTTTCCTATGCTAATTGATGTAGCCTCATTCTGGAAATTTAGAAAATCATTGGGAAAATCTTAGATGCCTTGAGATAAGTGCAAAGTAAGTTCATAGCATAACTGTGGGGCACACGTTGTATATTAATAACAATTACTTTAACACACAAGAACATGATACTAAGATGCTTATGGTTTCAAATCTTATAATATTGCCAACTTGAATTACTTATTTATGTGCTTATTACGTATAAATAAATTGTAATCCATGACATGATCCCATATTATTTGATGTTTATCTTGTATCATTTTTGCTATAGTTTAGCCTGATATGATCCTCTGCTCCTGTCTTTGAACAAAACAGTGTGTGTGAATATGTGTATATCGTTACTCTGAAAATATCAAAAAGATTTTAAGTTTGTGTATAGTTCAATTCCAATCAGAAAAACCAAAAATATTTGTGTTTAACCTTCGTGAATTGACTTTGAATCCTCTTGATTGAATGTTTTTATCCGGTTCGTTATTTGACTTGACAGTCTTCATAATTTGAGTTGAAATTTGTGCAACACAAGGGTTTCTGTGTACTTGTCAAGTTGTTGGAGCATATTCTGGTGACAACGAGCTTGAAGATATTATGTCTTAGTCTTAGAGTCTTTGACTTGTAATTGATAGAACTGTTAGCAACAGTTAAAGGGGAGTCTGTTAGGACATGTTTTATAACTATTGATAGAATTATGTGTAAGTTCATAGAGAGGCGAACTTAATAAGTTCGCCTAAGCATATTTAGGAACGAACTTATTAAGTTCGCCTAGCCTATTAGAGGTGAACTTGTTAAGTTCGCCTATGGCAGAGCGTGTGTCTATAAATAGGAGTTTACAGTTTCAGTGTAGAACAGGATAACAGCAGAGGGACTGAATCGATTGTAATCAGTGAAACTTGTAAACTCTATTGTGGAATATAAAAAGAGAAAGTTTATTTACCGCTGTTTCTATTGTCGATTGTTATACAAAACATTAATACGGTAGGATTCCGCACTCCGCGTTAACGATACGTCCTGTCACGAGATCGATCTAAGATGAGTCATGTGGACCTACAAGTGGTATCAGAGCTTTTGCTCGTGATTTGCGTTTGATTCTTGGTGATTAGAGACGTTGTTGTGTACAATTTGACAAGAAATTGAACATTTTTGTATCCATGGAGTTTTCAAGTTCTTGAAACTGATTTTACTGTTGAATTCGAGGATTTGAAGGATTTTTCATCTTTTTCGTGTTCTTGATAAAAATGGAAGAATTTTGATCATTTTGGATTGATTTTGGATTCTTTTGATAAAATTGATCCGATAGAAGGGTTCCTAATCAGTCCCTACACATTCCTACGGTTTAGATTTGTCTAATTTGATCATATACATCAGAAATCATGATTTTCGGAGTTCTGAGTTCGTGTTTTCGTTTTTCTTAAGTTTCAGAGTTTTAGGCGAACTTGCTGATTCAGTTGCAGGCGAACTTAGGGAGGCGAACTTAATAAGTTCGCTCGGTGAAGATTATGCGAACTTAACAAGTTCGCTTGGGGTCAAGTTCGCTCAGTGAAGTTCAGGCGAACTTATTAAGTTCGCTTATGCAGTATCAGGCGAATTTATCTAGTTCGCTAGTGTTCATAAAAAAAAAATTTGAATCATTTTTGAAAGCTTATATGGTTGTTTTGAATCATTTTTGAAATTTTTTAAAAAGAGTATTTTGGTGGGAAATTTTTTTCCGAAAATTTTTTCGCAAAAATTTCAAATGTCAATTTCGTGTGATGATAATGAGATTGGAACAATGCCACCGAGGCTTTTGTGCATATCAGATTCTGGAAAGTCCGGTTCGTATCAGAAACTGATAAAAAATTTTGGAGACCAATAACAGAAGGATATATGCATCCTACTTTTGACTTTCTGGAATTTTGTGACGTTCCTAAACCAGTGACAGCTCTTACTAAAGTAGAAAAGCAGAAGTTTGATCATGAGATGATAACGTGTGAAACTTTAACGATGTCTTTACGAAAAGAAATCATTCGTAGTCTAGGGAAGTGTCCTACTTCAAGAGATCTATGGGAAAAATTAAAGAAAAAGGGTGAAGCAACTTCTCAAGCGTTTGTGGTCTTGATCAAAGAAGTATTGGAGAAGCAGGGTGATTCTCAAAGTTATTCTTCTGTAGATTTAACTGATAGTGAGAGTATTCGTTCTGGTGAAAGTGCTCAATCTACTGAGACTGATGTGATGACTGAAGAAAGCTTTCAGACAGTTGAAGATGATCTGAGTGTATCAGAAATTGATGCAGAGTCTGTCATTGTTGACCAAAAGGGTGAAGCTGATGATGACGTTTTCATGGCTCGTGGTGCATATTCTTCAGAAGTAAAACCTGCGGTAGTTTCTAACTCTGAAACGTTTTGTTCTAACTGTATTTCGGTGAAGGATAAAATGATGAGGGTTATGGATGACAACGTCAACCTCATTTGTGATATGAAATCGATGCACACGGTAAACCAGAAATTAAAAGATAACGAGAATGTGTGTATTGAGAGAATAGAATCACTGAAGAGGGATATAAGTTCTATGACTTTGAAGATCAAAGAGCAGGCATATCACCTGGATATGTCATTTGCATAAATTGAGAAACGAAATAATGATCTTGTTGAGAAAGATAAGAAACTAGCTGAATCTAAAGCAGAGGTAATCAGATTGCATAGAAAGTTAGAAAGCTTTGGAAATTCGTCATTCTTATCAGGACATTATCATGATAATAATAAAGAGGGGAAGGGAACTAGTGGTATTGGCTATGTTCCTCCACCCTGCAACGGAAATTATTCTGTTACACCTGAGATTATAAAAGATGGGGATTTAGATCCTAAGACTGTGTTGAAGGTGAATCCAGTCACAGGTGAAGATATGGTGTATTCTGATGAGAGTGACGATGAATATTTTGATGAAGCTAAGGTAGAGGGGATACCGAAAGAGGTTAAGAAAGAAGAATCAAAGGTTGATTCTAATTAATCTGGAAATTATACATTTGGAAGTTCTTCAAATTCAAGGAGAGTTCCATATGTCAGAGATTATAAAGACAGGCGTACATGTTTTCATTGTCATGAGATAGGACACATTGTGGTGAACTGTCCTTACAAAAATAAAGGGAAGAAGCATGTAGTTCCTGAGAAGATGAAGTCTGAATCAAAACCTATTGAGAAAACGTTTATTCATTCTCAAACTCCAAAAGAAGTTCATGTAGGAGAATCTTCTTCAAGTGAAGCTTATCGTGTGAAGATTCCTTATATGAGAGAATATAGTGAGAAGAGGTCTTGCTTTTACAGTGGTCTTGTGGGTCACATTAGGATTGCTTTTCCTCACAACGCCAAAGGTAACCGATATGTTACTCCAGGAAAGGTAAGAACTCATGGTAAGCCTTATGTTAACCCAAATGTTGTTAAACCTCATGATACACCAAAGAGTAACTCAAAATCTGAGGTTAGGCTTTCTAGACCTCAAAGACGGAGGAGAAACAGAAGATTGAGAAAACTTTTAGAACAACAAGAGTTTTCACAATCAAATCAATTTTCAAATGAAAGAAAATGTTCAAACACTTCACATTTTAAGCAAAAAGAACTTAATGAATAGAAGTATGTTTGGAAATCTAAAGTTTCTGTTTCTGACTCGTCGGAGCAATCACTGAAAATCGATGAGAGATTCAATTGTGAATGGAGTGAGGTTTATTATTTTGATACAGATTGAAGACCCATGACTACCATGGCTTGGGTCCCAATTTTAAATTAATGTTTCTTGTTAGTTGTGCAGGATTTACCAAGAGGGACTGTTAATAACATTTTGGTTGTTGATAGTGGTTGTTCTTAGCACATGACAGGGAATGACATCTGCAAGAGTAAAGAGTTGTTGATAGCTGCGAATCTATTTTAATCAACGACTTGTTGCTCAATGGGGAGAATATGTCACACACAATGTTTTGGAAAGAGTTTTACAAAGTCCAAATGACAACATGGAACTTAGGATGAAAATGGTGAGCATAAAGTCGTTGATGCAACCATTTGACTATTTGAGGGGGAGTCTATAGTACAGGGGGAGTACAGATCTGTGTTAACAAAGGCAAAGGCATTCAAATGCAGGATTACATCGGTTTGAGTTTTTAATTGATTGACTTGCTTAATCCTGAGTAACCAAGTAAAATATTTTTTTTTTAAATGTTTTCTTGGAAGATTTTTATTTTTGTTTGTTTTACTTTCTTTCATAAGTATTTGAAAAAGCCAAACAAATTGAAAAAAGATAAAATCGACATTACTTGAAGTTAAAGAAGATATGATAGTACATCAGTAGATGTTCTTTCACACATGACCTTAGATTGACTGGTTGGTTCTTTATGTTAATATATTTGAATTATATGTTTTGATCTAAACTTTAGAGACTACACAAATAGAAAATGATAGTGTTGTGTATGCATATAATTTGAATTGTCAGAGCATAAAGTATAATCAAGATATGTACTTGACAACATCTGTCAAACATATACTAGCCCTTGGATCATATTGATAAATCATCTTTACTGATTCCATTGAATTCATAATCCAGATAACAGTTGGGTCCACGTACCTGAATCTTATGATTTCGCATATATAAGCCAAAACATTGAATCATTCGATTCTGAATCTCATTGATTCCTATACAATCCAATTCGGATTCTACTATTCATGTGCTAAGTGATGTTTCCTCATTCTGGAAATTCGGGTAATCTTTAGTAAAATCTCATATGACTTGAAGATAATGTATTTATTTTCTGTTGGTATACTAGTGGGGTACACGTTGTATTTCATACTTAAATGGTACCTTAACTCACAAGAAAGTGGGAATGAGATGCTTTAGTCTCAAATCTTATAATATTGACAAGTTGAATTTGTGTGTCATAGCCTGATCCTATTTTCTTTGAATGTTTATCGCATATCATAACATGCAATTTGAAAGTCTTGAAAAGATAGAGTGTGATAATCTTTAAAGATATTGGTTTGATTGGTCAAGGCTTGAAAGAATGACATAGGATACCATTTGATATTATATGGATTTTATATCCAAGATGTGTGATTGATATCTCATATATACTGATATGATCTTCTTACCCGTGATGTTCGACCAAAGAGATGTGATTTTTTATTTTACATTTCAGTTTATATAGAGAAAAACCAAAAAGATTTTATTTTTCCAGCTTCCATGGAAATTTTAATTGTTGGTTATTCTTGGTTATTCTCCTGTGCAAAAACTGAATATTGCAGACAGAAGTTGACAAGGGGTCCTTCTCCTAAGTTTTCTTCTAGATAGAAAGAGAAAGTGCAGATGAACAAGACGAAGACTACAGTGTGGTTGATGATATATGAAGACAGATGACAATCTTCTAAAACTGTTGTCAAGGGGGAGTCTGTTGGAGCATATTCTGGTGACAACGAGCTTGAAGATATTATGTCTTAGTCTTAGAGTCTTTGACTTGTAATTGATAGAATTGTTAGCAATAGTTAAAGGGGAGTCTGTTAGGACATGTTTTGTAACTGTTGATAAAATTCTGTATAAGTTTATAGAGAGGCGAACTTAACGCATCTTTAGGAGCGAACTTATTAAGTTCGGCTAGCCTATTAGAGGCGAACTTGTTAAGTTCGCCTAAGCATCTTTGAGGCGAACTTAAGCAGAGCATGTGTCTATAAATAGGAGTTTACAGTTTCAGTGTAGAACAGGATAACAGTAGAGGGACTTAATCGATTGTAATCAGTGAAACTTGTAAACTCTATTCTGGAATATAAAAAGAGAAAGTTTATTTACCGCTGTTTCTATTGTCGATTGTTATACAAAACGTTAATGCGGTAGGATTCCGCACTCCGCGTTAACGATACGTCCTATCACGAGATCGATCTAAGATGAGTCATGTGGACCTACACAAGTGCGCAGGAATTAAACCTTGCGTACTTGTAAGTACGCAAGACTTAAGTCATGCATACATGCTATGTACGCAAGAGTTAAGTCTTGCGCACTTGTTAAGTACGCAAGACCAAAATGTGTGGGGTATATAAACAGGACTTAGGATTTTTCATAGTTTCATCTCATTGCAAACCTGAGCGACTGTTGAATACTCCTGATCATTTTTATCTCAAAATTTCGTGTGTTCCCGAATGGTTTTTCGTCCTGATTCTAATTTTAACATCATCTAACTAACATTTGGTGAGAATCTAGGACCATTTCATCTGTTAAATCATGTGATATTGACCGATTTGTGACTTTGAGAATTGAGGGTTTTGATAATGGAATTTAGATCGATTTTGGGCGTTTTTGAAAGAAATTATGCCTTAAAGCTAGTTTAATAACATTATTTGAAGCCTTACATTACCAAATTTGTCCATAACACTTGTTGATTTTGGTTTTGACTATGTGGGTGAACGTCGATTTGCGACGGTCGAAACTAAGGTCAAAATGACCGGGTTGTTGCACAAGATTGATGTTGGTTTTGGTTCCAAAGGTGATAAACATGTTTTTCGACTCATTGGTGACCAACATCACCATCAAATTTCACATTTTACAGATTTTGTATTTTTGAAATTTGGCCAAGTGTTAAGCCTACGTACTTAACAAGTACGCAAGACATAAGTCATGCGTACTTGCTAAGTACGCAAGGCATAAACCCTGCGTATTTACTTAGTACGCAGGAAGGGCCATTCTGAAATATTTCTAAGTCTGGATGTTCAGTTCATTGTGATTGTGCTATACTTGGTCAAGTGTATTCAATTCCATTGATTATTGTTGTTCTTAATGTGTTCATTGTATGATTTTGTAGTGATGGCTCGTGCGTTTACCAGCGAATTCAATCTGCTGGCTCTAATATAACCCGAGTGGAAGGGTGTTGCACTTGAATACAGGGAAATAGTCGATTTCCTGAACCGCTCGATGATCTTCTATGCTATCTCTGCTGATCCAATTGTCTCAAGACCATATCTGGAGCAATTATGAGAAACTGTTGATCACGACTGTACAGTAACCCCAAACGTCATTAGGGCTACTGTAGCAGGTCATGATATTACTATTTCTGAAGGCACCATCAGACGGGTACTACAATTTAGGGACTTATCAACTGATCTGATGACTTACCCTGACTACTTCGTTGATGGATGCTGAAGACAAAGGATGGGGTATGTTGGTAACATGGACTACTCCTTGTATAAGAAGATGTGGGTACTTGATCAGTGGCGTTACTTCGCGCACGTCATGATCATGTGCCTGTCTGCTAGGAAGGCGGGAAAGGATGCCATGGGTCATGACTTGGCAGCTACAATGGTTGGCCTCTCTCTTAACAAGGGTTACAACTTTCCAAAGTATATCTACAAGTCTATCACCGATCAGATCAATGCTGCTGATAGGTTTAGATTTCTATTATACCCACAGTTCGTGCAACTGTTGATTAATGATGTTGTACCCAATCTTCCTCATATTGGAGAGAGACTACAAGTCAAACGGGTGGACAAGAGAGTGTTTGCATAATTTCTAAAGCCAGGCAATGTAGAACCTACCCCTGAGCACACTCCTCTCTTTGGCCACCTAATTAATGAAGCATATGTGGCCCCTGCTGACTTCAGATGGTATAGTGCAGAGTCTGATCCTGAATTCAGTGAACACAGTGATGAACAACAGGAAGAAGAGGAAGTTGAATCTGAAGATGATATGTCAGAAGACTAAGGAGACGAAGAACAGGGAAGTGGGGGTGCTGAAGATTCCGACTCAGAAAATACCGAGTCAGATTCATCTGATTCTGATGATGCACCATCTCAGGCACACCCAAGGAGATTGACAAAGGTGACCCTTCCCGAGTCATCTTCCAAGAGAAAGAGACAAGAGACTAGCAGTGAATATGAGCCCGATTCTGATTCGGACGCTGCTATACAGAGACGCAGAAGAGAAAGAATAAACAAGCATCGGGGGGATAGGCCACACCTAGCTATCCTTCGTGAGGAAGAAGTCAGTGCTTCGACGTAAGAAAGTGCAACGGCTGATAGTACTGATTCCACTTCTACCTCACCTTCACAACAACTTTATAGGTGACAGCGGAGGAGGCCACGTGTAACACCTGATGTGGCTACCACTGATATCACAGAGGAGGTTCCTATGATAGTGACCCTCCCTGTGCAATATGTCCAAGTGGCGGTGACAACTCCAATTCTAACCGAGTCTGTCACCGTCACCCCTACCACTATCCAAACAACCTCCATCCCTACCACAATCCCTACAACCACCTTCCAACACATCAGTGAACCCTTTCATGACTTTGACTTCAATCAGGGGTTCGATTTTGGTGAATTCCTTTCCTTCCCGACTAATCAAGCCGAAGCATCGTCTTCCAGGGGACTTGATCCTCGTGATACCCGGATCACTACCCTAGAGACTCAGGTCGCTGGTGTTCTTGAAACGCTACAGAAATTGAGAGAAAAATCCGACAAACAACATGGGCAGATTAACTCTCTGATTGATGAGGTAGTCGCACTAAAGAAACAGCGGGCCGCTTATGACAAGCAGCGTTTAGAGCATGACACTATGGTGAAACTGGTCTGTGATATGGCCAAGACGCTTGTTGCTCAGGGGGAGAGATTGAAGGAATTGTTGGAGAAGCAACCACCTAAGCCCAGCAGTGAAGAGGCTTGTAAGTTAGTTGATCTAACTAAGGGTGATGATCAGGACAAGGATCCCGAAGCCGGACCTAGTGGAAGTGAGCAACAATCATTAGCTTTGGCGAATGTTCTCATTTCTGCCGTGTCTATGGCTGAGGGGGAGTCTACTCAGAGTGAAGGTGGAGGTGATGCTTCAAGTGGTAATAAAGGAAAGTCGGTGGCTGACATTTTGAAAGATCTATCTGACGACGTGTCGGATGATGTGATCTTACTACTAGAGCCGGAATTTTCCAAGGAAGAACAGATCGATGCTCTTTGCAATTTAGAAGAGGGAGAGATCGACTCTGGTGACGAGTGGGATGAGGAGGATGATGATGTTGTAATCAAAGTTCCCAAGGGCGACGGGGAAGGAGAGTATGACTTTGAAGATGGAGAGATTTTCGAAGTTCCATCCTTTGAAACTCATCTTGATACAGGTTCAGTCGAGCCTGCTAGTACTGTTGAGGCGTCCACTGAAGCCTCCCCTGCCGACCCTACACCTGTGGATCCAGAGGCACAAAAAGACAAACATATGCCTGCAATTTTATCAAGGATCCGGCTCCTGTCTGGCAAAAGACATCAATCATAGACAAACATGGAACTACAAGGATGATCTTAGCTGTGAGGTTCGAGGAGGATAAGACTTTGTTTACAATCAAGCTTCAATACTTGAAACCAACCAGCGAAGATTTCAACTCCTTGCCAAGATACGACCTCGTGAACCTAGCCAACCGAGAGCTGCTAGGTCACTCAAATCACGCAGGATCAATGGGTTTGTGGCAGGTTATACAGCGAGAGGTAAGATCTGGAATTTTGAAATGTTTAAGCCTCAAGTGCCCAAGCGAGTCAGGGAAAAGAATGTTAGACATCACGTGACTGATAAAAGCTTAAAGAAACTGGTATACAAGCCAGTGTTGTGTGAAACGAAGATTCCCCTGAGCAAGTTATCTCAGGATATCCTCGGTAACATATGGTACTGGTACGTAGATCCTAAATCGGGTGAGGCAGTGGTGATTAGAAAGGTGTGGTCCGAGAGTGGAAGCTTAGTGCCAAGGGAACTGATCAGAGTTTTTGATGAAGTCTGCTTCATAAACTTTTCTGTGAAAGATCTGGAGGCGCTAGCTAACAGGTACTGCATGTACACGGACGAGTGGACAAAGTTCCTTGCTTCTAAATATAACAAGGTGATCAAGTTCTGCCTTGATTACAAGAAGAAGATGGAAGCTAAAGCTGGGGAGCAGTGAAGTCCGAAGACAATCCAGAGCTGTTGTCAAGGGGGGAGTTTGTTGAAGCACTTTTGTGTGACAAACACTCTGGATATTGTCTTAGCTTTTGTACTTATCTTGTATGTATTAGTCATTGTATGTTAGTGTCTGTACGTATTAGTTATCGACTTGTAATTACTAATGTATGTACTAGTCGTCTGTTTTCTCTAAGTGTTTTGCGCACTTAGCATGTGCGCAGGAATTACTTCCTGCGTACTTAGTAAGTACGCAAGAAGTACTCTGTGTACTTGATAAGTACGCAGGAACAATTTGCCCTGCGCACTTGTTAAGTGCCAAGAGATCAGGTCTAGTATAAATAGGTTGTGGTGAAAGAAATTATGTACGCACTCATTTATAACATCTTTGTAACCTACAAGTTTTATAATAAACGAAGTTTGAAAGTGTTTTTTGTAGGTCCCTCGGGTGTGGCGGATCGTCACATGCAAGTGGGTCTACTAGTCGGACCAGGTGCGGAATACCCATGACTAGGCGGAGAGTCAAACTAAACAAAGTAAACCGACAAGAGAAAACACTTTAAACGTTCTTTTTATTATAAACAATTGAAGGTTACAGAGAGAAGCAC
Organism: Smallanthus sonchifolius; assembly: GCA_023525975.1. Lineage (NCBI taxonomy): Eukaryota > Viridiplantae > Streptophyta > Magnoliopsida > Asterales > Asteraceae > Smallanthus > Smallanthus sonchifolius. Next base: position 55,367,574 of record CM042022.1, on the reverse strand, counting down.
TGAGATTACAATTTGCGTATTTGCTGTTATGACTGCGTACTTAACTTCTATCAACCTATCCTATTTATACAAGACCTGATGCCTGCGCACTTAGCAAGTACGCAGGGCAAAATGCTCTTGCGTACTTAGCAAGTACGCAAAGTTACTCTTGTGTACTTGCCAAATACGCAGAAGCTTTCTCCTGCGCACTTACAAGTGCGCAAAACACTTAGAGAATTTTGCAACATTCAATATGTAAAAGTAAATACAACTCGATAAACTAATGCATAAAGACTCTTAAATACAAAGACAATTACAAACAAGAAAATACAAACTAAGACTCTATCCAGAGTGTTTGTCACAGGAAAGTTCTTCAACAAACTCCCCCTTGACAACAGATCTGGATCATCTTCAGTCTTCAGTTTTCACATCTTCCGTCTTCACATCTTCAGTCTTCACAGTGCTTAATCTTTAGCTTCTATCTTCTTCTTGTATTCAAGGCAGAACTTAATCACCTTGTCGTATTTAGAAGCAAGGATCTTTGTCCATTCATCCGTGTAGACACAATACCTGTCTGCTAGTGCCTCCAGATCTTTCACAGAAAAGTTGATGAAGCAGACTTCATCAAATATTCTGAACAGTTCTTTTTGCACTATGTTCCCCCTCTGAACGTCCCTTTCCCATGATCACAGCCTCGCCCGTCTTTGGATCTACGTACCAGTACCACATGTCACCAAGAATATCCTGAGATAACTTGCTCAGGGGAATCTTAGTTTCACATCGCACTGGCTTGTATACCAATTTCTTTAAGTGCTTCTTAGTCACAGGATGTATAGCGTGCTTATCCTTGACTCTCTTGGGCACTTGAGGCTTGAACATCTCGAATTTCCCAGATCTTGCTTCTCGCTGCAGAACCACCCACAAACCCATCGCCACTGCGTGATTGGAATGACCCAACAACTCTCGGTTTGCTTGGTTCACAAGGTCGTATTTGGGTAAGGAGCTGAACGCTTCACTGGTAGGTTTCAAGTATTGAACCCTGCCAGATCTTTTGATAGCGAACAGCTGCTTATCCTCCTCGAACCTTACAGCCAAGATCATCCATGTTGCTCCGTGTTTGTCTATTATAGACGTCTTTTTCCACACAGGAGATGGACCCTTTGATGAAGTAGAAGGCATGTTGGTTTCTTTCGGTGCCTCTAGGTCCACAGGTGCAGGGTTAACTGGGGAGGCTTTAGTCGAGACTTCCACATTACTAGCCTGCTAGACTAAACCTGTGTCGAGCGGAGCTTCAAAGGATGGAAATTCAAATATCTCTCCATCTTCTAACTCGTACTATCCTTCCCCGTCACCCTTGGGAATTTCGATCACAACGTCTTCATCATCATCATCATCCCAATCGTCACCAGAGTCAATCTCTACTTCTTCTAGATTAAAGAGAGCATCGATCTGTGCTCCTTTGGAATAGTCAGGCTCTAGATATAGGATCTCATCATCAGATAAGTCCTTAAGCACCTCAGCCACTGACTTTCCTTTGTCACCACCACCACCAGAGGTATCACCACCCTCTTGATGAGTAGACTCCCCCTGAGCCATTGGAACAGTAGAGATGGGCACGATTGCTAAAGCTTGGTGCTCACCTCCACTAGGACCGGCTTTGGGATCCTTGTCCTTGTCGTCATCCTTAGTAAAGTCGACAGGATGACACACTTCATCACCAGTAGTCATCTTTTCTTTCTCTTTCTCCTTTTGTTTCTCAATCTCCTTCTCCCCCTGAGCATCAAGCTTCTTGGTTAGATCAGCAATCAACTTGACCATCAGCTCATGCTCCTTCCTTTGAGTATCAAACCTCAGCTCCAAGGACGTCCTGTGACCCAGAATCATTTCATTCATCTTAATTAGGAGCTCGTTCTGGGACATGACGTTCTTCAATCTTTCATCAGTCCTCGTTCTCTGGATACGAAGGATTCTGACTTCGTCTACCAAAGAATTGATCTGTGCTTGTTGAGCTTCAGACTCCTCCTTTGATTTCCGAATAGTCTCCAGTAGTTCAGCAACTTGGGTTTCCAGAACATCTATGCTTGCATCATTCGGATCAGGATGTCTGGATGATGACGCCTCGGCATTGTGAGTGGGGGAGGAGAATATGGTATCAAAGTCAAACCCTTGTGTGAAATCTCCATAATTGAAGTGTTGACTTAAAGGCTCAGTGGTGGTGGTTGGGATTGAGGATGTGATGAGTGTTGTAGGGATAATGGTAGGGGTGATGGTGACTGACTCCGTGAGAATTGGAGTAGTCACCGCCACCTGAACAGTTGTGGTAGGGACGGTCACTATCACAGGAATCACCTCAGTGATTGTAGTGACGGCCACTTCACGTTGCACCTGTGGCCTCCTCCTCCTACGGTAAATCTGCTATGAAGGTGGGGTGGAGGCTGAATCAGGACTAACAGCTGAAACTTGTACTTGTTGTTAAGCCTCCACCTCTCTGGGGATAGCCGGCTGTTGCCTATCGCCCCTGTTCTTGTGATTGCTTTCCCGTCTTTCTCTTTGTATAACAGTGTTAGAGTCAGAGTCTGGATCGTATTCGCTGCTAGAAGACTGTCGCCTTCTCTTGGAGGACAACTCAGGTAGGGTTACCTTAGCCGTTCTCCTCGGGTGTACCTGCGACAGTGCATCATCGGAATCAAAAGAATCTGACTCAGTCGCTTCCGAGTCGGATCCCTCAACACCATCATTTCCTCCTTCGTCGTCTGCATCATCAGACGATCCATCATCACTCTCCATTTCCTCCTGTTGTTGTTGCTGTTGTTCATCGGAGTGTTCACTCAATTCAGGCTCCGAGTCGTGACTGTACCATCTCCAGTCACCAGGGGCCACATATGCTTCATTGATGAGGTGGCCAAAGAGTTTTGTATGCACATGGGTAGGATCTACACTGCCTGGCTTTAGGAATTGTGCGAATACTCTTTTATCCACCCTCTTTACTTGCAGTCTCTCCCCTATAGCAGGTAGGTTTGGCAACGTGTCATTAATCAGAAGTTGCACAAACCGAGGGTATAATAAGAACCTAAACCTCTCCGCTGTATTGATCTGGTCATTGATGGCTTTGAATATTTAGCGGGAGAAGTTGTAGCCCTTATTGAGAGAAAGCCCGACCATGGCTGCTGCAAGGTCATGACCCATGGCATCTTTACCAGCTTTCCTTGATGAGATGCACATGATCATGACATGGGCGAAGTATCTCCATTGGTCTAACACCCACATCTTCTTGTATGAAGCATAGTCCCTCACACCGACATATCCCATTCTTTGTCTCCAACAGCCGTCCACAAAGTAGTCTGGATAGGCTGTCGGGTCGGTCAATTGATCTCTGAATTGAAAGACCCTTCTGATAGTATCTTCAGAGAAAGCAATAGCATAACCAGAAATGGTAGCCCTTATAACGTTGCGGGTTACCGTGCAATCGTGCTCCGTAGTTTCCCAAAACTGCTCGAGATAGGGTCTTGACACGATCGGGTCAGCAGAAATAGCGTAGCTGATTCTTGAACGGTTCAAGAAATCAACTATGTCTCTGTACTGCAATGCTGCTCCCTTCCATTCAGGTTCAGTGTTAGCTAACAGGTTGAATTCGTTAGTAAACGCCCGAGCCATGTTCTGCAAAAACACACAGAAAACATAATCAGAACAACACGTATCATTGGAAATGGATAAACATGACTCAGTATAGCAGTTACTCTTTGAACTTAATTTCAGACATAGGAATTTTTGCCAAGTGTTGGTCATGCGTACTTAGCAAGTACGCAGGATTTTCCTCTTGCATACTTAACAAGTACGCATGAAGTGCTTCTTGCGTACTTGTTAAGTGCGTAGGAAACGCACTTGGTGAAAAAAAAATTCAGAAGTTTGAAATTCAATTGATGTTCAAAAATTGGTGTGTATTGGGTCACCACTAGGTCGGAATCAATGATTCGAGCCTATGGACCAACAACAACACCAAATACCTGCTAAACAAGATCGATTTTGACCTAACAGTCGAACAAACCCACTGACGGTTCAAATTCAACAACAGGGACAAAATCAAAGACAAAATTGGACGATTAAAGGACGATTAGTGAGCGATTAGTGATTCTTAACAAGTTTTAATTATTAGGTTTTACCCAAACAACCCAAAAATTGTCTAAAAATCTCGAACAAAAACCTAAGATGAATCGGTCCAAAATCACGAGTTTCTGTGGATGGAATGAGCCTGGATTCTCACCAAATCGATGTTATGAGATGATGAAACTTGTAGTGGGATGAAAATCGGATTAAGTACACTTGGATTTTGAGTAAAAATTTGTAGAGGGAAAAGTTTTAGTTTGAATGCGATGAAAAACTCAAAAATTTTATAAGTCCCATATTTATACCCAACACCAAAAGGCCGTGCGTACTTAGCAAGTGCGCACGTTTTAAATTCATGCGTACTTACAAGTGTGCATGACTTAACTCTTGCGTACTTACAAGTGCGCAAGCCTTAACTCTTGCGTACTTGTTAAGTACGCAGGGCTTACTTCATGCGCACTTACAAGTACGCACAAACCCTTAAGTGCGCAAACTTTCAACTCAAATTTATGAAGTTTTTCAAGTCAAATAACGAACAAGTTAAAAATATTCAATCAGGAGGATTCAAATACAATTCAGGAAGGTTAAACACAAATATTTTTGGCTTTTCTGAATAAAATTGAACTATACATAAACTTAAAATCTTTTTGATCTTTTCTAATAAAAATATACAAGTATTGACACAAACTATTTTTGATCAAAGACACGACCAAAGGATCATATCAGGCTATCTTTTAGCAAAAACGATACAATATAAGCATCAAAGAATATGGGATCATGTCATGAATTACTATTTATTCATACGTAATAAGCACATAAACAAGTAATTCAAGTTGACAATATTATAAGATTTGAAACTATAAGCATCTTTGTATCACGTTATTGTGTATTAAGGTATTAATTATAAGATATACAGCGTGTACCCCACTGATATGCTACAATAATGTAAATTACACTATCTCAAGGCATCTAAGATTTTCCCAATGATTTTCTAAATATTCAGAATGAAGTTACATCTATTAGCACAGGAAAAATCAAGCAGAATCCATAAGGATTATCAGGAATCATAAGATTCAGAATCGAGTGATTCATTTGTCTTGGTTTCATTTGATTTTCTTCATTGAAATCGGTATGATGATTCAGGATAATATATATGGTGTTTGAATAAGGTAAGGGGATCCAACTTTTATGTGGATTTGATTTCAATGAATCAGGAGTGATTCAAGGGTGAATACATGCTCAACGGTTGATGTAGAGACATGTTTTGATTCAATCTCTCCTTGCATACTTGTGAGTATGGGCAGTGAGATGAACCGCATTAATTGTGCTAACGACATAACCCGAAACTGATCTCAAAAGAAAATTATTGCTAAAATCTAACATCCTTTATCTGATAATGATATTTTCTATTCTTTTACGCACACACACTTGCAAACATGGGTTCAAATCACAATTGTAATTTAGATTTAGTTTCCACACTACTAGTGATTCAAAGACGCATACAGCCTACCGACAATTCAAATTACTTGTAAATAAACAGATTAAAAACATAATAATTTAAACAATTAAGTAAGCATGACGTAATCATTTCCCATATGAGCAGTCTATGACGTATAGATCATTTCTGATGTACTATCATTTCCTTTTTTCTCAAGTTAACATTAAAATTTTCTCCATTTTCTATTTTGTTTTTGATTTTGTAAAATATTTTGAAACTTAAAAGAACTATACATAAAATTTAAAAGAAATAAAGTTTAACTTCCATGAATTGAATTGATTTAAGAAAAATTAATTTTCACTCAGGATTGAACATTCCTATCAAGTTGACAAGATGCTCAAAACGGGATCGATCAAATGCCTTTGTGAAAAGGTTAGCAAGATTGTCATCCATGTGAACTTTTACAAGTTCAATTAAATGCTTTTCAGCACAATCACTGATGAAATGATGGCGAATCTCTATATGTTTAGTTTTGGAATGTTTCACCGGGTTATTTGTGATGGACATGGTGGCATTGTTGTCAATGAATACATGAGTTCCAGTGAAGTTTAAGCCATAGTCTCTCAATTGCTGCTGAATCCACAATATCTGAGAACAACCGCTCACCGCAACAATGTATTCTGCTTCACAAGTTGAGACAGAAACCGTTGACTGCTTCTTGCACTGCCAGGAGACCAGTCTGTCTCCTAAGAATTGACATCCACCAGAAGTTGACTTTCTGTCAGGGTTACAACCGCCATAATCTGAATCAGTGTAGGCTTTCAAGTTAAATGACTGCTGCTTAGAGTACCAAAGACCTAATCGGGGTTTCCCTTTCAGGTATCTGAAAATTCTCTTCACGACTATCATATGTGACTCATTCGGTTGAGACTGAAACCTTGAGCACAAGCACACATCAAACATTATATCGGGTCTTGATGCTGTGAGATACATAAGTGATCCGATCATCCCACGGTACAATATGCTATCTACATCCTTTCCATCTTTGTCAGGATGCAGACCATGATTGACTGGGATAGGTGTGCCATAAGTACTACTATCATTCATCTTGTATTTTGACAAGATGTCCTGCACATACTTCGTTTGATGTAGATAAATGCCATCCTCTCTTTGACTGACTTGCAGACCCAGGAAGAACGACGATTCACCCATATTACTCATTTCAAACTTGGACTTCATCACCTGCTCGAATTCCCTACACATCCCTTCATTGGTATATCCAAAAATAATGTCGTCGACGTATACTTGTACAAGAAGAATGTCACCTCCTGCTTTCCTAATGAAGAGAGTCGAGTCAATCTGTCCACGGTCAAAACCATTAGACAGTAAATGCTTAGATAATGTCTCATACCATGCCCGCGGTGCTTGATGAAGACCATAAAGTGCTTTGTTGAGCTTATACACTTTATTGATATTATGCGGATCTTCAAAGCCGGGAGGTTGAGTGACATAGACTTCTTCATGAACTTTACCATAAAGGAAAGCACTCTTCACATCAAGTTGATAGACCTTGAAGCCGACATATGTGGCATAAGCCAAGAACAGTCGAATGGCCTCATGTCTAGCAACTGGGGCATACACTTCCGTGTAATCCAAGCCCTCTTGCTGATAAAAACCCTGAACAACCAATCTTGCTTTGTTCTTCACAACAACATGACGATCATCCGTCTTGCATTTGAACACACATCTGGTTCTAATTGGCTTAAAGCCTTTTGGCAAGTTAACCAAATCCCACACGTGTAACTTTTGGAATTGAGACAATTCATCTTGCATCGCCTCAATCCAGCAGTTGTCAGTGAGAGCCTCCTTCACATTCTTCGGCTCTAACTGGGACACGAATGCAGCATGCAGACATGTTTCCATGACACCAGTGTCAAGTATCTCTGTGTAAAGACTGGTGTTCTCAGTGATGGTTCGATGACGAGTCTGAACATCGGCATAAGGATCACCAATAATGTTGTCGATTGGATGATTCCTATGCACTCTCGTCTCCGGTACAATCGGTTCTTGAATTTCGGAATCGAGATTCGTGCTTAACTCCCCCATTTCCTGTGTTCCAGAGGAAGAAGATTCAATGTTTATTGGATCAGCTGGAGCTTCATTTCCTACAGTTGTGATAGGATTAGCCTGAGCGTCATCTCCAACAAAAAGAACATCTTCACTGTTATCGCTGTCATAAGTTCCAGATGCAGATGCATCATTGGAATTAGGAGTTATAATCGGTACAGTAGCACGAGTGGAGAAGCTGGAGTCATTTTCGCCACCCAATAATTTATAAACATTTGCGGCGTCAACTGCAGATAGATCAGGAAGATTGAATGACTTGAATAGCGCATCATAATCAAAACCCCAAGCTGGACCTGTTGGTTTCTGGTGGAATGCTGTGTTTACTGCAATCCACTTCAAACCATTCCTCGACAGTACGAGTTCCTGTGTTGTACACTCTCTTGCAAGGCGAGTTGGCAACGTATCCTAAGAAGATGCCTTCCACCGCTTTTGCATGAAACTTAGACTGGCAGTCTAAGTACTGTAGCAACAAGGAACAAGGACTACCAAAAGGAACCAGGTAATCAAGATTGGGAAGTCGATTGTTGATCAACTCGTAACAAGTCTTGTTGTGCCTCTTCACAACCAGAACTCTGTTTAAGACGTGACAAGTTGTATTAACGGCTTTTTCCCAGAAAGTGACAGGAAGCTTTGCATCCGACAGCATAGTCCTTGCAGTCTCAATCAGTGTTTTGTTCTTCCATTCAGCAACTCCATTCTACTGAGGCGTGTACGGCGCGCTAAATTCGTGACGGATCCATTTCTTGAGACAGAAAAGCTCCATTAAATTATTCTTGAACTCAGTTCCGTTGTCACTCCTTATCCTTCTAACTTTCAGCTTGAAAAGAGATTCCAAGCTCAGGATCAAGTATTGAAGAATATCAGCAGTCTCGTCTTTAGTACCTAAAAAGTGAACCCAAGAAAAACATGAGAAATCGTCAGTTACTACTAGACAGAACGACTTACCTCCAATACTCCTGATACTTATGGGGCCAAACAGATCCATGTGTAATAGCTCCAAAGGGGTATCAATAGAGTTTTGGAGCTTGGGCTTGTGTGACTTCCATTGTTGTTTGCCCTTTTTACAAGGCATACAGTCATCTGCAACGGTAAATCTCAGCTTAGGAACCCCGGTTACCAAACCGTTTCGGACAAGATGATTCATTTTACGATACGAAATATGTCCGAGTTTCCTATGCCACAAGATGGAGTAAAGCTCTATCGCTTTTGTAAGCAAACAGGTAGCAACTGATGAGGTGGTTGTTGCCACGCTCATATCGATCTGATAGGTGTCGTTTGTTCTTGGCGCTCTCATCAGGATCCAGTCTTCGAGAACTTCAAAACCAGGTTTGAGAATCAGTCATTCTGACTTGTAAAACATCACAGAGTACTCCTTATCACACATTTGGGAGACACTCAACAGGTTATGCTTCAGCTGCTCGCAAAATTTGACATTGTCAAAGCTGACACAACCGTTCGAAACCACGCCTTGACACGTGATGTTGCCGCCTTTTTCTCCAGCAAAGGCCACATAGCCGCCTCTGAATGGTTTAACATCTTGAAGCAACGCCATGTTTCCTGTCATGTGCCGGGAGCATCCACTATCTACATACCAGCGGTTAGAGATAGTACCCTTCGGACGTCCCTGCACGAGTCAAAAAAGAATTAGTTAGATTTGGAGACCCAAGCCATTGTGGTCTTCGGTCGTCCTTCCTTTTCAAAATAAACTACTTCCTTTAACTCACAGTCATGATGACTGTTCAAAACGGATAAAATCTTTTAAAGAATTAGGACTAGGAGATTGAGAAGTTTTGGATTTGGCAGTCCAAGATCTCTTCTGTTTCTTAACTGGAACATGAGACTTTGGTTCAACTACAGCAGGTGAACTTGTGGAAGCTTCACCTGATTGAACTGAAGTCAGCTATTCAAGCTTTCTCAACCTCTTGTTCCTTCTTCTTCTATGTGGCTTAGAAAGTCTCGCCACAGGTTTCTCACCAGTACGTGTACTACCGGAGGTAGATACACAAGGTACAGCAGGTTGCGTTACCTTTCTTGGAACAGATGGTTTAGCTTTAGATTTGATCTTAGGCTTTACCATTGGTTTGACTGGTGGTTTCAACACATTTTGATTTGGATGTTTGGGAGGTTTCACTGATGATGACCTGAGGATAACAGCTGGTTGTGAAACAACAGGCCGTTTCCCTTGGTTCTTAGAAGGACATTTCACAAGAATGTGACCAACCATGCCACAGTGAAAACAATTCCTCTTGTCTATATAAGTTCTCTTGTAAGGCTCATTAGATCTGGCCTTAGATAACTCAACATTATGAGCAGGAGGAGTTGGTTTATGAACAGGAGTCAGAACCTTTCCAGTTTGGTTTTTGGGAGTATAATATTTTTCCAAATTTTCTTTATACCCAAGCCCATAGTGAGCTGAAAAAGCTTCTTTCTTTGCTTGGTTAAGACTTTTATAACCCACATAAAGCATTACCTTTAGATTATCATTTGTTTCAATGATATCGGGTTCAGTTAAAATGCAATTATCACCATTAGGGATAACGTTTTTCTTTACTTTCTGTTCAGTCAACAACTCCTCAGATACTACTCCTTCAGGGCAAGAGTTAACCGACCCGTCTTCAGAAGCAGTAACGAACTCTTCACTAGATGTGGAGTTAGCCTTACTTGAGGATTCATCCTTTTTAGGGGAATCATCCTTATCAGAGGACTCATCCAGACAAGTGTGATCAATGTCTATTAAACTATTGACAAACTTCCCGCTCACTGGTGGAGGAATGGCATTAGTACCCAGCCCTAACCCATTCATTTGTCTCACTACAGATTCGTAGTGTTCCACCATAAAGCGAGAGTTTTTCAACTTCTCATTAGTACATTTTAACTGCAAGATCTCATTTTGCAGTTTGTTGATTTTATTGTTCCGTTTTTCCAACCCCCTGTATGCAACATCTAGGTGAAGCTGTTGATCACTTATTTTTAAAGAGTATTCACATTTTTCTTTTTTCAACGTTTCAATACAATCTTTAAAACGTTTTTCATTTTCTTTATAGTTTAGAGCAGCCATACTTAGGGGTTCGATTTTGTCTTGGAGCCTAGAATTTTCAATTTTTAGCCCTAGACATTTAGAACATGAAATAACAGAGAAAAGGTTAGAGTCTACCTCAGAAGATGAACTTGTTGCTTCTCCAATGGCCATGAGAGCAATAGCAGTGGTCGATTCCTCCATATCAGCTACAGAGGCTTCCTTTTCTTCAGCTTCCTTCTCTTCCTATGTAGCAGCAGTAGACTCTTCTAGGTCAGCCATAGAAGCTTCCCTTTTCTCCACTTCCATCATCTCCATGATCTCAGCCATGAGACCAACCTGTGTTTGTGCGATGATGGCATCCTCAAGATGAACACCCCAATCAAATCTTTCGTCATGTTGGGCTACCAGTGCAATGGACGTTCCAGCTTGGCTTTGATTGTGGTGGTTTGAGTTGTTGTGGCCATGGATGTTTCCTTGGCTAGGTCTGGTAAAACCAGAGGCTGGTGCTCTGTCTTTCTGACACTCATGAGCAAAGTGTCCATAGTTCAGACACTTGTAGCATTTGGCCTTATATTTGTCAAACCCGACCTTGGTATTAGGATGCCCGCCAATAAACTTTCTTCCTGTTCTGTTCAGGAAACGCTTAGCTCTCCTCAACAGCATGGCTATATTCCATTGAATATCCATGTCCTCCATGCCATCAGGATCCACTTGATTAAAATCTTCTTCAATCATCTCGGGATCAGTAAGCTTACCACCTATGAAATTCTCATACACAAGCATACAAGATGAGAATAGTGCTACATGATCTTCAGCTATTCTGGCTATAGCTGATTGGTTAGCTGAAGACGTAGCAGGAGGATTTCTTGAGGTATTTTGATGATAAGACCCCAACCCTGATCCAGATGCATAGCATGCATGACCACCATAACCGTTTGAGTGGTCTTCATCTGTAGAGTTTCCAGTGAAAAGGGCAATTCCAGAGCCCGATGACTTGGATGTTGAAGTCGTCCCATGATACATAGAAGGGTCTTGTATCTGGGGTATTCGTGTGCTCTCCTTTCTTTTTAGGTTCATGTCATGAGCTTGAACCTTTCCTATTGCCTCCTCTACTGTCAACTCATAGAATTTTGGATTTTCCCTCATCAGGGTTGTGTACATCTCAAATTTGGGTGGCAAAGCATCCAAAAACTTTTCCACCATCTTTTCATCTGGATACCTGAGTTCAAAAGCCTTCAACTCAGTCTGTAGATGATAGAATCTAGATATGAGGTCATCTAGAGATATGTTCTCTAAAAATCTGAAGCACTCATACTGCTTCCTGAGAAGATCCCTCTTACTCTTCTTGATGTCACTATTTCCTTCGAATCTTTTCTGTAAAGCTTTCCAAAGATCCTTGGAATTGCCATAACCTCGGAAACTGTGGAACAATTCCCGAGTTAATGCCATAGTGATTGAACCAAGTGCCTTCTTTTCACGATCATAAGCTTTCTTTTCTTCGTCAGAAAGCTTAGAGATAGGTTTGGGCATGGTTTCATCAAGATAGATGTGTGTGGGATGCTTATATCCTTCAAGGATTGGTATCCATAGCGATGAGTCGGTATAAGAAATATAGTGCTCAAAACGTGCTTTCTAATTAGAATAATCGTGCACATTTAGAAACTTTGGTGGTTTCTGTGGTGTACCGATCTCATTATCATAGTTTAACAGGTTTTCTAAATTCTGAAGATTCGACATAGTGAACACTTAGTCAAATTTCAGAAAAATCAGACACAGTTGCGCACTTGATTTTGGCCTTGCGTACTTGAGAAATGGTCTTCCGTATTTAGATTTGCTTTTGCGTACTTGATAAGTACGCAGGAGTAAATGATAAGTACGCAAGATATAACTTAAGTTCGCAGAAGATCAGTCTTGCGCACTTGAAAGTACGCAGAAGATTAGTCTTGCATATTTAGCAAGTATGCAACAGAACTGTACTTTTTGCCAAAAATGGTAAGTACGCACAACACATTTTCAGCAACTCTCACCAAACTATTTCGGTCACCTGAAAGTCGCCGGTGATGGTGAAAGTTGAACTGATGATCAATGCAAATGAGCCAAAGGGTCAGAAACATGTTTCTAACCAACCTTTGATGCTCAAAACACTCGAATACACAACAAAAATCAGTTTTTTGAGTGATTTTTTGCTTCTAAAATAGTGCTCAAGAGCTACCCCTATTTTATCACAAAAATCAACAAAAATAACTCTTTTTGCTTGTAAAAACTCGGTAGAAACTCTCCAAACGCACTCACAACACTCGAAATCAGGAACAATGCTCTGATACCACTTGTAGGTCCCTCGGGTGTGGCGGATCGTCACATGCAAGTGGGTCTACTAGTCGGACCGGGTGCGGAATACCCGTGACTAGGCGGAGAGTCAAACTAAACAAAGTAAACCGACAAGAGAAAACACTTTAAACGTTCTTTTTATTTTAAACACTTGAAGGTTACAGAGAGAAGCACTGAGATTACAATTTGCGTATTTGCTGTTATGACTGCGTACTTAACTTCTGTCAACCTATCCTATTTATACAAGACCTGATGCCTGCGCACTTAGCAAGTGCGCAGGGCAAAATGCTCTTGCGTACTTAGCAAGTACGCAAAGTTACTCTTGCGTACTTGCCAAGTACGCAGGAGCTTTCTCCTGCGCACTTACGAGTGCGCAAAACACTTAGAGAATTTTGCAACATTCAATATGTAAAAGTAAATACAACTCGATAAACTAATACATAAATTCTCTTACATACAAAGACAATTACAAACAAGAAAATACAAACTAAGACTCTATCTAGAGTGTTTGTCACAGGAAAGTGCTTCAACATTTTTGCTGTCGGTTTACTTTGTGTTACTTGATTCTCCACCTAGTCACGGGTATTCCACACTCGGTCAGACTAGTCACACACCCACACGTAACGATCCGAGACACCCGGGGACCTACATTACCAGCACTACACTGCTACTATCATCGTCATCTTTCTTAATATAAGTGATTATCACATCGTTGTCTTCCATTTCCTACTTCTCTTTATCCTTTTCCTCTTTCTCTTTCTCTTCTTCTTTGTTTTCACTGTTTTCAATCTCCGTTCCTTTACCTTGTTGATTAATCAAAGCACCCACATCAAATAAATCTTTTGAACCAAATAGTCCTGCTTCAATAATTGTCGACTCATTTTGTTAAGAAGGTTTAGTTGTTGACGGTCCTTCTTGATTATTGTAACATCTAGGGTTTTCTCATGCTTTGAATTGCACAATGATATAATTTCAATTTCAGTTCCGGATCATTTAATTGTGTTAAATTAATTATAAGTTGTGCATTCATACTACAACATCACTATGGTTATATATAATATAATATATCTACTTATACATACATTTATTTCATTTAATTAAAAATTTAATTTACAATATGATGCATATATATAAATATGATTAAGTGTAAATACATGACAATGTATTATTAATAAATCACCTAAAATATTTGTTTAATTCCCACTCTTTTATAAACATATAGATATATGTACACATATGAATTATTTAAATACTAAATATATATATATATATATATATATATATATTTTTACACTTTATAAATCTATGTATTATAGTAACTCATATAAATAATTATTTAATTTTAAAATTATATATGTTTGACAATTTATAAAAGATTTCAAACTTATAGTTTTAATTTTATAGATTTTATAAAACTAATTATATAAATACAAAAGATTTAAAGCAAATAAGTTTAGTTTGAACCCCCATGATCCATTGAACCCCTTTGAACGCATTGGACCTCTCAATTTGAACCCATTTAATCTTTAACCCCAATTCACACAAGTTTGACTTTGGAAAGTCAAACAGGGGCGATTTCTTCATCAATTTGATCTTAAACTTGTTAATTCGTGTGTTAAACTACGACTGTTATGGCCACTTATAACAAGCCAATTCCATCAGAAATCAATGGATTTGAGTTCAATCGTCACAAAACCGATCCCAATCAAACTCCTATTCAATTCGTACATTATACCTGAAGTTAGCCTATAAAAACTAGTGCCACACCTTCATAACACTCATTACGAACTTCCTAAACACTCGTACACCTCGCATTTCATCTCAATTGCCCTGTCGAGCTCAAGAATCGCGGAACCCCTTGCCTCTGTCGTTCTCCCTCAATCCGGAACCATTTCAGGTAAAATTTGTTCCATTAGTTTCGTTTTGCCCCAAGGATTAAAAGCCCCATGAATTCGTGGTCGATTAGTATCGAATCGGGTTGATTTGGAGTTAGGGTTTGGGACGGGAATGATTGGGGAAGGAGATGATCACAGGTTGGTGTTAAAAGGATTTAGCATCGGGTAATAACCATGACAAATGCCCAGGTTCAACCGGTTAATGTTCTAGTCCCACTCAGGCAAGGTCACGAGTTTGAGTCTAGCCCCACACCTTGTTTTTGCGCGTGGTTTTTGTCTTGAAACCCGATCCCCTCTTGGACTTGGGTTATCAATTAAATGGCCGGCCCGATAATACTAAGACCTTCCCGGTCTAGTGGTTGCGCGCTTATGGCTTCTCTTAGGAGACCCGGGTTCGAGTCCCGTGGTCTATTTTTATTTTTAAAACATATTTTTAATCCAATTTTTTTTATAAAAAATTATTTTATGAAACTCCCAAGGCATGGGAATACTTTATGAACCAAATTATTAACCTAACAAACATAAACAATTATTTAATCATTTTAGAGACTTAAAAACTAATAAATTCTAATTAAAAATTTATATAAGTATTTATTTTAAACCTCTACGAATTACTTTCTTGCCCGACTATTTTGTACCACTTATATTTTCTTTATTGTTTATTTTAACGAAGAGTTGATCTAACTATTTAATTAATTGAAACATTTTAATTTATTAACCTAATTATTTACAACAAATAGATACACACTCATTCAACCAAGTCCAATTCCTTCATACATTAGTCTTTTGAGCATATCATTAATACAAATATATTATTCACACACAGGTTAACCTTGTGGTTAGCTAAACAACTTGTGCAACTACTCATACTTGTTATTTTCAAGCTACATAATCCAATGTGAGTTTACATAGCCCCTTTTTCATTTTTACATCTTTGGGGTGAAACATGATTACATTCAAACTGTTTGCAACTGTTACAATTCAAACATTATGATCATGTGTGCAATTTATGCCTTATGCTTGAACACTATTAGTGCAAACTACATTTTACATACTTTTGTGCATAGTGCAAGTTCAATCAATAACAATGTACAAGCCGACGGTAAAAAATGATAGATCTATTGCATCTGACCAATCCACACTCTTAGGGTGATTGTTGCCGACAACACCAAGGATAACATTAATGTTATGCATATCAGTCACAAGGTTTGATTGTGCACCCCAGTTTTAGCTATAGAGTTTCTCCATAATTGCCTTATTAAACCATGCATCATATGAATTATATACAAACTTTTGATAATACTTGTGGTGCTAAAACCTATGTATGCTCACCAACTATTTTAGTTTACATTGTTTTCATCATGTTTCAGGTGATAATAATTGAGAATCATGTTCAAGGTGCTTCACATAGGATTTGCAGACCTAGTTAATCAATTAAATTTTGCTGAAGTACTCTATTTCTTGTTTGTCTTTGTTTTGATGGAACAATTGCTATGAAATTTGAATTTAATGAAATATGAAACTTTAGTTTGATCATATGCTTATGAACAGTCTACACGTCCGCCCCGACGTATTCCGCCATCGGTTGGGGTGTGACAATTATCATTCACTTGTACATTATCAGAGTTGGGTTAAGGAGTTACAATGTCACTTTTAATAGACATTCCAAGATGTTTCAACAAATCTTGCACCATACTTTGAAGTTGATTGATTTGCACTTGTTGTTGATCTATTTGATGTTACTTTCTACAATCACTTGCCTTCAATTCTCTAATCTCCCTTGCATTTACCGCTTCTCTGTTTTGGAGATTTGCTATTTGAGTCTTCAATAAGCTCACTGTGTTTGTTGTTTCTTGAGTTGCATAGTTAGCAAACTTTTCATCTATCAAACTGTAATATTTTGAAACTTTAAGCTTTGCAGGTTCTGGAATCTCTTTCCCTTTGCCTTTGCCAGTGTATCTTTGAGCCATTGTCTTCAAACGCTTTTTCTCGTGACTTTTAAACACGATACCCTTAGACGGATGAGGTCTAGAAGGCACAGTCTTTTCTTGCTCAGGTTCCTTTCTCTTGCTTGGAGTTATTGTGGTTGTTGCTTCTTCCTCTTGAGTAATCACTTTTGTTTCAGTTTGAACTTTCTCTGGTTCATTCACACCTTCATTAACATTTATGTTTGAATCTTCGTTTACTCCTTGATCACTTCCTTGTACAATAGTCTGTTCAGTAACTTCAGGATTAACATTCTCAACTTCTACTTCCGGTACTTGATTACCTTTAGTATTCACTGGCTGTTCAGCTTCTTGATTCACGTTACCTTGGCCATCATCACCTTCACCACCTTCACTTTCATCACCATTATCACTATCACCATCAACTCTGAAGTCTGGATCAGGATTCTCTTCAAGCATATTAGGAAATAACAGAGTGACTTGACCACTAAACTTGCTTTTCTTCCTGATAGTGTTCATACTACTAATGATGGTCTCAGACATATGCTCCAACGGTAACTCAATTTCATCATTCGGTAGATCAGGTAGTAAAGTGTTTACGATCATTTGAATGAACCTCGGATATAACAATAACTTGTTATTCTGCCATGGTCCAACAAAATTGTTTATCATGGCTTCAGAGATCATTCTTGAAAAATTGAATCTTCTATGAGTTGCAAGACATATAGAGCTCTGCTGAATACTTCTCCAATCTAATCAAATGCGCAAGTTCTCGGGCCTAAACCGTGTATAAACACGTGTACCAAGTATCTCCATTACTTGCCCAATAGTGTCTTATTCACTTGTCTTCTTAGGAAATCACCTTCATAACCCATAGTTCCAATGATGTCAAAAACCCTAGTGTAGCTGATTCTGTAAGGAAACCCAGCATTATCCCTGAAATTCAAAATTTATCTGATGACTTGTTCACTCACTTTGATCTTCTTTCCTCCAATTGTACTCTCTATCAAGATTTTTTTATTGACATGCTTGTATTCTACATTATCCCAGAAATCTCTGACATGAGTTTCGTTCACCATTACTTGAGTAAATATAGCAGTAAAGATCCTTGATTTCTTAAGAAAGTTGACAATTTCCTCATAGCCACTTGACTTTCTGCTACTGGCTGTCAAACACGCACAAATATTGTGCCTCGCATCAAACTTCAAACGATTCATGACTGCATAAAACACAAGTTCAAAAGTTAGAAATTCTAAAAAATTTTACAACTCCAAAGATTTCGATCGAAAACTCCTGCTCGAAAACTTTTTCGATCGAAAACTCAAACCTGAAAACAAACCAACTACAAAGATTTCGGCCAAAAACTCATTATCAAAACCTTTTTCGATCGAAAACTAATTTTTAAGAAAAAAATTCCAACTCTAGAGATTTCGAACGAAAACACTTGACCAAAACACATTTCGATCGAAAATGATTTCGATCGAAAACCTTTTCGGACAGATCAGATAGTGACTCTTCATTTCTGTCCGAGAAAGATTTCGATTCATTCAAGGACTTTTCGGACCATTCATATAAAGATTTCGGACAGTTCAAAACCTAAAAGTTCTAAGTCTTGGATCTATCCTAAGCTTAACTACGGGTCGAGAAAACGTACCTCGATGTCAGAAAACTTGATCAAACTACAAATCATGAACACACATAAAAATTTGTGCGAAAACTATAGACTTCAACGAATTATGGATCAAAACTTGAAAACACTTGACAATGGTGGTAAACTAATTTCGAACGAACAACTCTTATATATACCTTCAAAGACTTCAGACGAAAAACATTTCGCACCAGACTTTTCGATCGAAAACAATTTCGGATGAACCAGATTTCAGACACTATTTTTCGAACGAAAACTTTTCACTTTATCAAAATTTCAATTTTTGTTCAACAATCCGATTTCAATATCATTAAAACCTGTTCCAAAATATCTTGCAAACAAATATCACACACACACTCACACAGGAAACATAACATGTAACATTTTCTGACATATATGAATAAATCTATAAGAACAAACTAGAATTTTATAACAAAAACAGACTAAACAGACTCAAACAAACTTAGAAATATAATATCAATTTTATTTACACTATACATATACGAAACACAACACATGTAAAAACTCTTTTTACTTCATTTTCTTTATCTTTTGGTGAACTAAATATGACATAGGATCATAAATGCACAGTTTATATCAAATCAGGATCCAAGCAGTTCAACATTGATTGCCAATATGTTTTTCCACTTAAACTCATGCATCATATTTCAGAAAATACCGTGTGACAATTAAGGTAAGATTAATCAATACAATGTGTACCCCACAATCGAGATGAAATGAGATAAAACGCAATGTAAGATTTCACTAGATCAAGATCCAATCTCCAGCATGAAGGTAGTATTCTTAGCATAGGAAAAATAAACCAAGAGGATTTGAATATAGAATCAATTGTCTTGGTTTATGAGTGAGTATAATGAAATGAATGATATAAGGAATCATGATTGATTCAGATGAGTATGTATGCATGTAAAGAATCTGATTGATTCATATGGATGTGAGTAACTGTAAAGAATCAGAAGATTCGGGTTGTGGGTATCCAACAGTTATCTAGATATACAATGAATTCAGAAGCTGAATCAAGGGCAAACAGGCTAACTTCCTGGTTTCCATCAGAGATTTTCACCAGAAGCATCAGCTGTATAAGAGGTGTTTAACTCTAGATTATATATTTGACGGATATAGGCACTAGAGCAAAACAATTGTGCTAAGAACGCATCAAGATCCTGGTCTCATGGTATGATTAGATTCACCTAGCATTCGAATGATGAAACAACCGATATTCGATGTTGGTAAAACACAAAGATTGCAATTTAGTTAATCACACAAATATTGCCTAGTTTATTACATGCGGAGCCTACCGACATATCAATAATTGTAACTGATGTCACCATCATATCCAATTCATGCATAAGCTCAGCATACAAATATACTATCATTTCCTATATGCAAGTCAATCAGTCACATATTTTTCAACTATTTTTATTTTTCACATTTTCAGTTTTATTTTTCACATTTTCAAGATCAGCATAATTTTCAAGATCAGCACAAAACACATATATTCTCACAAAGTACTATCACTTATTTGCTTTTTCATATATTTTCATTTTCTTTTATTCTCCACCTAAAATTGTGACGTACCTTATTAAACAACAAAAAATAACAGCAAGATATAACAAAAACAGTAAACATAACATGACACTCAAAGTAAGTCACACAACATAATTTTATCACTAAAAGAAAAACACTAAAAGAAAAATCTTTTTGAGGAACAAACATGGTCTTTCAATCAAAATCAGACGTTTTTCAAACATATAATTTTTTATTTTTAAAGGTTTTTTTTAATTTTAAAACACAGATCTCAATAAAAAAGAAATAATCCCCAACATTTCTACCAGTGAGTTAATCCGATCAGTTGAAAAAGCTTTTGTAAAAATATCGGCTTTCTGTTCTAAGGTATCAACGTAGACCACCTTTATCAAACCATTATCAAAACAATCGTGAATGATATGTAAGCTGATAATGATATGCTTTGTTTTTGAATGTTGAATTGAATTTTTCACTATGTCAAGCACTGCCTCATTATCACAAAAGATTGGGGTTTCCATGAGGTAACACGTGATCAAGTTTGATCGCAAAACAATCATCACATACAACCATCACAACCCTAGTCGGGTTTTTCTACCATACACACAAAATAGATAAGTTTTACATAGTTGTTACATAGTTCCAACGGAGGAACTCAAAATATATAAGTTTTACATAAACCATCCGTACTAAGTTTCAACTACATAACGTGATATGGGCACAACCCGCCCGTACTAGGTCTAATGAAAGAAGTGGGAAAACAAACCAAACAGCATAGCAAGTCCAGCCACCACAACACTCGCTCTAGCTACCAACTCTGTAGCCAGTGTCTTCTCCTCCAATGCCTCAACACTGTCTCGAACCATAGTAGTCAACAGCAGTCCATGTCGGCCCTCATCTCCAAGTGATCGGTGGTACCCTGGAGGTCTCTAGTGCTGTCCTCCAGTGTCCTCAAACGGCACCTGAGCTCTCACTACGGAAGAGTAGATGCCTCCCCATGTGCCCGGAGATCATCCAAGAAGTCGCCGAGACGCTCCTCATGAGTATGGACGCAGGCTACCAAAGTAGAAACTGTGATGACCTCCCAATTTAGGGCAGGTGTGATGGGGAGTTTGAGGACTCCTCGAGCTCAAACGTGGAAGGGATGCCCTCCATCTCTCTCCAGCATGCAAGAGTAAAGGGCATCGAGCTGATGGTAGGGTAATAGCAAGGTCACTGTCGGGGTGGCTCCTCCCTAATCTCTTGGTCCTCGGGGTCATGTGCTGCCAGGATCCTCTTATGGGGCAATCGTGTCCTCTTCCTAGCGCTCTTGCCATGATCGGTCCACCGCTCTTCTTGTGGTAGCAGATAGGTGCGTCTGGCGGACTGGAGCTACAAGTCTGCACTAAGCGTCGTGGTCGGGAGTGGACGGTAGGGGTCCCCATCAGATCAGCAGATGGTGGTGGAATAGGGTGGGCTAGTACAGTCTGAATGGAATCATCCTCAGTCTCGGAGGCCAGATGGTACTCCATCAACTCACCGTCATTATCAGAAGGCATGATGCGGTCGGAGCGTGAAGACATGCTGTGACTAAAATATCCATATGATGTGAGGTAGGGTAAGTTATGCAATGCACATGCAATGAAAAAGTTTTAATGAGTTATTTAAATTATAGACTAGGTTCAATTTTTTTATTCCTAGTTCGTTATTATCAATGGCTCTAATACCAATCTGTCACACCCCGCCAAGGCGGAATCACGAGGCGTAACGTTCATGGTTTCCAAAGCATATGATTATTGCAAACACATACATGCCAACTAGATACTTAAATAAAGTTAAGGTTTTACAGCCCAAAATATTTGCTTGAAGTTACAAAATAGTAAGATTTTGCATATATAACCCAAACAAGATGAGTTATATAAGAAAAATCTTCAAAAGTAGTATCTATCATGCATGCATGAACCCTACGTAGTATTACCCTTGCGATCGCATTTAATTTCCTGAAAAACATACTTAAAAATGTCAACACTAGGTTGGTGAGTTCATAGGTTTTATATTAATACAATGAGCAAACCAATTGCATGAAAATGATCTTTACATATATGATAAACAAAACAAGTAATATTTGACCCATCCGTACACTATCTAAGAATACGAATTAAATGTTCATACATGAGGCATAACCAAACCATGACACATGTATTTTTGCCCCCCGCTAGTACCTCCCGAGCAAACGATTGAACACTATGCAGTCATTCGACCCAAACCGATCGAACCATGACCGAGGGTGTCAATCCCAAATAGTACTATCCATAGAATCTCAGGCTAAAACTATAGCTAATGGTTATTAATATGTTTACATGGAGGACGTTACGAGATCTCAATGCTAACTCATGCAAACATAAAGGTCGGGTCTTGTTTTCTTGTTATCATATAAAAAAATGAATACGAGTATATTTTTTCTCCAAGTTTACAAAACAATAAAAAGTTAAAAGGGGCCGTGAAACTCAACTCGTGTCAATACAACCTAGAAAATTAACGTTCGTGAAAGCGAGACTCTACTACTCGTGCCCTATGTATTAAAAGATATCTCTTAGGGTCGAGAAAGGACGTCTCGAATGCAAGTTGTTCACCCAACTTAATAGATTGGGTTAGGAAGATTTTCGTTAAGGAAAATGATGTATTTTACGACCCATTGGTGATTGTTATTTATTTCCTTATATGTGGCTATCATACACATAATATAGTTATACAAAAAAGCATAACAATAATACAAGTCACGTTCATCGAATATTTATATATTTTCAAACATATATAATTATTTTTAGGAAAATATTCCGTTTTTGTCGTAATAACGTAAATAATTTGACTTATACTATTTCATTATATATATGTATATATTCCTTAATAATCATTTTTATGAGGTATCACGTGATCAAGTTTAGGGTTTAACGCATATATACATACATATAAATACTCGTCTCGAATAACTAGCACGTAATGTTTATTAAGATTCCGCCATGATTAATTTCCAAGACTTAGTAAGCTTCAAACTTTCTCAAGACACACATATTTACATACAAATACGTGCATTTATATATATATATATTATGTATCACAAATTTCTAAGTTACCATTTAGACAAATATTGCCAAAGACAATTATTTTAGCACCTATGATTGTTATATTTATTAAAATAAACATTTAGGTTTTACAATGCTCATTCTTGTCATAAAAGTACTTTCAACATCCAATTCTTTTCAAACATCATTATTATGAATAAATCACTAATTTTTACCAAAAATATATTTACAGTCATAAGGTCGATATTTTTATAAAAGAAAATCATTTTTACTAAAAAAAAATTGAGCCTTATGTTAATACAAACTAATAATACCATTTTAACCATAATAACAAATTAACCATTTTATTATACCAAATCACTCGTCAACAAAAAATATGCGTTTTTATCTATAAAAAAATCATACTACTTTAACATACTAACATCCATATAACACATTATATTCACATTTACATGCATTACATGTGTAGATCTACATATTTACATGCATTTTCTAACCATGTGAAACTACAAAATATATTATAAACATATTTTTGTAGATCTATGTATTTCTCATGATATAGACAACTAAAAAAATCCTTAACTATTCAAAATCCATACATCATCCTACTCATACCTGTAACCGTTTAACACTTAGTAAACTTTTATGAACAAAAAACCATATTTATACATACATATGTAAATTATGGTATAGATACACATATATATATATACATGTCTACGGCACACACATACATATATGCATACACCATGTATTAAACATAAAAAAAACTTCACTTCTCATGTTGGTTAATTTATTTAAAAAAGTTTTATATAAAAAAATATTCCACTTTTAGGTGAACATCATGCATTTAGAGTTATGATTTAAGAAAATAATTTGACTATGAAGTTGTGAATGTTCAAGCTCATACTACTAGCCTAGCTAGGGAAGAGAAGTAGTTGGATGATGATTTTGAGAGGAAAAAGAAGACAATCTTGAATCCTTAGCTAAAATCTCTTTAGAAAGCACTTGAATTCTTCTTAGAACACCTTAATATGAAGGATTTGAGCCTTGAATATGGATGATATTCAAATGGAATTGGATAAATTGGATGGTTTGTGTGTGTGCCGTAAGAGAGGGAGAAAGGAGTGAGGTTTGAATGTCATCTTGTATGTGGTAGATAAAGAGATGATAGATATGATGGTAAGCTAGATTTTTATTCAAGTTGGTGAAGCAGCAAAAGGGTATGGCTTGGGGATTAAACAAATAATAGGAGATTTTGGAAGATTGAAGGGGGGCTATAGGGCTTCTCGGCCGAATGGGTTTTGGGGAAGGTGGTTAGGGTTAATTAATTTATTAATTATCTTTAGGTATTAGATAATTAGTTTATTAGGTGTATAAATCTCAATTAGAGTTTTAAGTGATCATCTAATTCTGTTTAGGTTCTTAACGGTACTATGATTATAATTTAACTAGTTAGAGGCTAGTTTGGTGAAAAAATAAAATAAAATATTCAAAATCCCGGATTGTATAATTTTTTGAGGTGATTATTTGTACGTATAAGTGCCTAAAGGAGACGCTACGCGGTAACGTCTTCGAAAGGGTTCGTTATTTAACTTTACGTATATTATAAGTTTTAGTTAAAAAAAAAAGAATTTATTGTCTAACGTAAAGTTTGTGTACCATATACGTCTAGATATATATATATATATATATATATATATATATATATGTGTGTGTGTGTGTGTATATATATATATTTTTTCTGGTTATTTAATTTAATCACCAATGTTCGTATTAGACGGGTTAAACGTACACGTGTACCGGTAATTACTAAAATTACCAAAATATGAAATAATCAATGTATGGTTTTTGCAAGACTTTCAATGTCCTAATTTATGAAATTAAGTGGATCACGAAACATAAATAATGTAAACGCGTTTATGATGGGTACGGATATTGACTTGAAATTTCGGGTGTCACATTCACTATATATATATATATATTCTGGTTATTTAATTTAATCACCAATGTTTGTATTAGACGGGTTAAACGTGTACACGTGTACCGGTAATTCCTAAAATTACCAAAATACGAAATAATCAACGTATGGTTTTTGCTAGACTTTCAATGTCCTAATTTATGAAATTAAGTGGATCACGAAACATAAATAATGTAAACGCGTTTATGATCGGTACGGATATTGACCTGAAATGTCGGGTGTCACAACTTGGTCCTGCTTCTCCTCCACTTTGCTGATTAGTCCGGGCATTAAACCCACATGGGTTATTTCCAGATCTCCATCCCGAGCCATAAGCATTGTTATAATTATGCGAGTGCAGCAACCACGCTAGTCTCAGGGTTGACCTAATGCACACCTCGGGGAGAAGAGGCGGGTGCTCTAGCACTAGGAATGGAAGTCCTAGTAGATGTTCGCTATTGCTCAGTGAGAGCGAAGCTCTCGAACGTCTCCTCGCATTTAGCAGGCTCTAGTTTATCCATGATATGGCCTCCTGCGGCTGTGTTGAACATTTGCTGCTTTCGAAGGTTAGGCCAATATAGAACTTCTCCACAATCTCCCAGTCAGAAAGACCATGCCGGGGACATCGACTCAATAGCGCGTTGAACCGCTCCCAAGCCATGTGATAAGGCTCGTCAGGGTCTATCCGGAAAGAGTGGATTTGGTCCCTAAGGCTAGCGGCCCTGGAAGGTGGATAGTACTTTTTCAGAAACTTGGCTTTCAAGTCCTCCCATGTGGTGATAAAATTGTCGGGGAGGGTGTCAAGCCAAGTGGAAGCACGCCCAGCGAGCGAGAATGGAAAGAGACGCAAGTAGATTGCGTCCTTAGATACACTCGTGATATTAAAGGTATCACATATGCGCACGAAGCGGGACAAATGTCTGGGTGCATCCTCATCCTCGAGGCCATGGTACTGAGTAGAATGAGTGATCGTACTCATGACATGTGATGGGATCTGCCAAGTATTGGCATTAGGGATAGCGGAGCGGGTGATCGAAGATCTCGCCTCAAGGACCCCATCACTAGCACTCTGGTGTACGGTACGCCTCGCTCGTGGGTCAGCGTCGCCAATTTTAGGAAAAGGAATAGGGCTAGTATCATGTACCTGGTTTTTACACAACGCTTTCAAACGCTCCTGGAAGTCACGGGTGCGCTCGTGCAGCTCTCGTTTGGGCTCTTCGTAAGCTGAATACTGTGGCGATCCCTGCGAACGAGTATGTTGCAAAAACTGAAACACACAAAGGAAAATAAGAAAGACTTAAAAGACAGAAAGACTCGATCCTATATTAGACAATCAGATAGCAAGTAGGACAAACACCCAATTAAGACTCACAAATAAAAGAAAGAAAGAAAAATAAACCAAAAATCACAAAGCAGACCTTGAATTGTTTTTGTGAGAGCAAAGGTATTGAAAGACAATATAGTGCTCCAAGAACTCCTCAACAAAATGGGGTTGCTGAAAGGAGAAACATAACTCTCATTGAGTCTGCCAGATCAATGCTGGCTGACTCAAAACTGCCTCTCACATTCTGGGCAGAGGCAGTTAGCACAACTTGCTATGTGCAAAATAGATTTCTCATTGTCAAGCCTCTAAAAAAAGCACCTTATGAGTTGTGGTTCAAAATAGTTCCCTACATTGGATTCTTGAAACCCTTTGGATGTCCATGTACCATTCTTATCACCAATGGAATTCTTCTAAAGTTTGGTGCAAAATCAGATGAAGGATACTTTGTGGCTATTCCTCTCAATCTAAGGCTTACAGAGTATTCAATTCCACAACAAGAATAGTTGAAGAATCAGCAAATGTGGTATGCAGGGAACACATTCCATGTGAAAAGGGTAAAGGACCAGGCTAGCTTTTTGATATTGACTCCTTTTCACAAGTACTTGAGCCTCTCATCTTCTCAAATATGGAGTCTACCTCTTCCAAAAAGCAAGCATCTACATCATTTGATGACTACAGATTAGGCTTCAATGGTCCATATATAAGAATCAAAAGACCATCCATTGATCCTCCATCTATTGTTGATGCTATTGAAACCAGTGAAGCCAGAACAAGCAACTCAAACGTCACCAGCAACAGTCTTTCTGACAATGAAGATCAAAATTTGGGTATTGCATCTGATGCTGCTGATGTAAGGCCCCTTTCCCGGGTGACCTCACTTGTTGGATTTACTCATAAACATAGCCATAAATACTGAACTTAAATTTAAAACATTCATCATTCAATTACATTACATGAAATGTGCCGGGTAACCTTCACGCCATCGCACGACCTTTTCCTCCTTTACCTGAAATGTATACTAAAAGTCAGCTAACGCTGGTGAGTTCTAGTTTAATGCAATTTGATATAAACATTCTATTCTTTACTTTATAAGTATGCATTACTGTATAGTCATTCATATAAATACGTATTCATAACTTTTGTCTTTCTTTTCATCTTTCTTTTCTGTATTTTTGTGATTTCATATATATATATGCATTCACCCTTTTCTTTCTTTTCTTTCTTTCTTTAATTTCATGGGTCATACTATATAAGGGTGATCAACCCGTCATTTGCTTACGAATGTCACAAAGACAATCGCCGTGGTCCATCGTCATGGCCCACCTATACTTACAACCGTCCGGCAACAAGTGCCGTCCGTCATTTTATTCCTACAACCGTCCGGCAACCTTTGTCCGTCCGTCATGACTTACAACCGTCCTACCGTCGTAGGCCGTAATTCGCCCGTCTACCCGAAGGTATCCGTTTCCCATGCGACTATTATTTATACAACCGTTCTACTATAATATGCCAATTGCTTCGACCGTCCATTAATGGCATTCGTACGTCCTAGCCGATGAAGGAGCGCACTTGTCCCGGTTATAAAATAGTCACATGGTCGTCCGTCTACCGAAGTAGCCGTTATCATCGAAGCGTCCATAACATTTTCTGTACTTGGCAAGCAATATATACATGGATATAAAGCAAGATTTCATTCTTATATGTTATGACATTCATTCATTTCATTCTTTGCAAGCAATATATACATGGATATAAAGCAGGATTTCATTCTTTCATATGGTGTTATACTTTCGTTCATTCTTTATAATCATGCTTTTCATTCTTTATTCATAATTTCTCTTTCGTGTATAGGTATATATATATAATTGTATAACACATATGATCACCTTGACATTCATAACATTTATTCACTTAGTGTATACATCTCAGCCCCAAAACATTTGAAAACATTTGCACATAACATAGAAGGGGGCACATAGAACTCACCTGATGAGTAGTTTCTGTAATACACTAAGCTGGCTACTGGGCTTCACTAATGTCACTCACGATCTGTATAATAAAGTCATACACATAAGATGGTGCTCCTAGATGACACTAGACATTACTATGCTTAAACATAGTAGTTTCGATTGATTAGCTTATATCGAAACTTGGTAGTTTCGATAGGTTGTTTCTGTCGAAACTTGGTAGTTTCGATAGGTAGTTTCGATAGATAGTTTCGATAGGTAGTTTCGATAGATAGTTTCGATAGGTAGTTTCGATAGGTAGTTTCGATAGGTAGCTTATGTATTATCTTAGCTTCGGATCGGGGGCTCATATCGAAACTATGGTAGTTTCGATTGGGCCTGCATATATCGAAACTGGGTAGTTTCGATAGGTCTGCACATATCGAAACTAAGTAGTTTCGATGGGTCTGCACATATCGAAACTAAGTAGTTTCGATGGGTCTACACTTATCGCCTTCCCCAAAAATCCGAATGTTCTGCATGCGAATCTGATCATGTCGATATCTAGATTTTCTTTGATCAAAACGTTCGTTTTTCATTCTAGATGCTATACCTAAGTTCACTTTCAAGTTTCATCCGCAAAAAAATCGTTATCTTTTAGCCAAAACCCGAAAACTTCCAAAACGAACAAAAACTCATAATGTGATCGAATCGTTACCTGGATTGGATTTCTGATTCAGAGGATATGATCACGAGAACAGCAGCAACGTTCTCCTGAATTCCCGAGTTGATACGTTACTTTCTCTCTCTAGACCCGAGCTCTCCTTTCTCTCTCTAAAAGCTGCGTGAGTTGGGGAAATGAGCAGGGAAGAGGGCTGCCTTGCCTCTTATGCGCATGGGCTTCCCTCGGCCCATTGAAGCCGGGCCCAGGCCTGCTCCCTTTTTGTTTAAATATTCCAACTAAACCACCGGTCTCGCTATATTTATTCGTTTTATTGTTTTTAGGATGTTACAAGTCTACCCTCCTTAAAGAGGTTTCGTCCTCGAAACTGTTCATACGTTAAACAATTGAGGGTATAGTCCCTTCATCTCGTCTTCTTTTTCCCACGTAGCTTCTGACCCTTTTCTGTGCTTCCATTGTATCTTGACTAACGGTATCGACTTATTGCGTAGTCGTTTCTCAGCTCGGTCAAGAATGGCTATTGGTTCCTCTACATAATTTAGACTGTTATCCACTTCGATCTCGTCGTAAGGTATGTGAGCTGTGTCGTCAGCTAGGCACTTGCGTAAGTGCGACACGTGGAACGTAGGGTGTATTCCACTAAGCTCGACGGGTAGGTCGAGTCTGTAAGCAACTTGACCCACTCTTGCTACAATCTTGAAAGGTCCGACAAACCTTGGACTTAGTTTGCCACGCTTTCTGAACCGAATGATTCCTTTCCACGGTGATACTTTCAACAGTACCATGTCCCCTACTTGAAACTCTAAATCCCTCCTTCTCTTATCCGCGTATGATTTCTGTCTGTCTTTTGCGGCTTTCATACGAGCCTTGATTTGATCAAATTTCTCAGAAGTAGCTTTGACCACTTCGAGACTTGCAAAATCCTTCTGTCCAATTTCCCCCCAACAAACCGGGGTCCTACATTTCCTCCCATACAACATTTCAAATGGCGGCATGCCAATAGTCGAGTGATAGCTGTTGTTATATGAAAATTCTACCAATGGTAGATGGCTGTCCCAACTCCCACCGAAGTCAATGATACAGGCCCGGAGCATGTCCTCCAAGGTCTGAATGGTCCTTTCTGATTGTCCGTCGGTTTGGGGGTGGTAAGCGGTGCTGATGTTCAGTCTAGTGCCCATTGCTTCGTTGAATTTCTTCCAAAACCTTGACGTGAATCTAGTATCCCTGTCAGACACAATCGACAGCGGCATACCATGTCTGCTCACAATTTCCTTGATAAATACTTCTGCTAGCTTTTCCAAAGAAGAAGTTTCTCGTATTGGCAAGAAGTGAGCACTCTTTGTCAAGTGGTCGACGATCACCCAAATGGTATCATTGCCTTTAGCTGTTCGCGGTAGCTTGGTAATGAAGTCCATTGTGATCTCTTCCCACTTCCATTCCGGTATTGGTAAAGGTTGCATTTTGTCGCATGGTTTCTGGTGCTCGGCCTTAACTAGAGAACACGTTAGGCACTTGCTCACGTATTTCGTCACATCATTCTTCATGCCAGGCCACCAGTATTCTTTCTTCAAGTCTTGATACATTTTGTTTGTCCCGGGGTGGATAGAATAGAGAGACTTATGGGCCTCATCGAGTATTTTGGCTCTAAGCTCACCAATCTTAGGTATCCACATCCGGCCAAAGCTAGTTCGTACTCCGTATGCATTTGCATCTAAGTTCCCTTGTTGTCCTACTATTCTTTCCCGTTTCACATTTCTTTCTAACAATGCTTCATCTTGTGCCTTTGATATTTCACCCATTAAGTCTGGCGTTATAATCAACTGACACGCTTTGATCCGGATAGGTGCCGATTCTTCCTTTTTACTTAAAGCGTCAGCCACTACGTTTGCCTTGCCTGGATGGTACAATATCTCACAGTCATAGTCTTTCAGTAGCTCTAACCATCTTCTTTGCCTCATGTTTAGTTCCTTTTGTTCGAAAAAGTATTTCAAGCTTTTGTGATCGGAGTAGATGGTGCATTTAACTCCATACAAGTAGTGTCTCCATATTTTCAACGCGAAAACTACTGCTGCTAATTCTAGATCGTGCGTTGGGTAGTTAACCTCGTGAATCTTTAGTTGCCGCGATGCATAAGCAATTACCTTTCCTCGTTGCATGAGTACGCACCCTAAACCCTGCCCTGAAGCGTCAGAGTAGACTACCAAGTCTTCATTTCCCTCCGGTAGTGTTAAGACTGGAGCTTGAGTTAATCGTGTCTTAAGTTCCTTAAACGCGTTGTTTTGGGTTGGACCCCATTCATACTTTACTTCCTTCCGTGTCAGTTTGGTTAGCGGCGAGGCAATTCTTGAGAAATCTTGGATGAACCTTCGATAGTAGCCTGCCAACCCTAGAAAGCTTCGTATCTCTGTTGGTGTCTTTGGGATGTTCCATTCCTTTACTGTCTCGATCTTTGCACGATCCACCATGATGCCGTTTGGGTTTATTACATGACCTAGGAATTGGACTTCCCTAAGCCAGAACGCGCATTTGGAGAATTTTGCGTACAACTTTTCCTGCTTTAGCACCTCCAGAACCTCTCTTAGGTGACAGTGGTGATCACCCTTGCTTTTTGAATACACCAGTATGTCATCTGTAAAGACTATCACCGATCGATCCAACATTGGTCGACATACTCTATTCATCAAATCCATGAACGCTGCTGGTGCGTTGGTCAATCCGAAGGACATCATGAGAAACTCATAATGCCCATAACGCGTGCGAAATGCGGTCTTTGGAACGTCTTCTTCTCTTACTTTCAACTGATGGTTACCCGACCTAAGATCGATCTTTGAGAACCAACTCGCACCTTGCAGTTGATCAAAAAGGTCGTCTATTCTAGGCAGTGGGTATTTGTTCTTTACTGTTCTCTTGTTCAATTCGCGGTAGTCGATACACATGCGCATACTGCCGTCCTTCTTCTTTACAAATAGTACCGGAGCGCCCCATGGTGAGATGCTCGGCCTAATAAATCCTTTCTCGGTTAGTTCCTCTAGTTGGGACATCAATTCCTTCATTTCTGACGGAGCCAATCGGTAGGGGGCTTTGGCAACGGGCTCAGCTCCTGGCAGTAAATCAATCTGAAATTCTATTTCCCGATCGGGTGGCAACCCAGGTAGATCCTCAGGGAATACTTCCGGAAAATTGCACACCACGTGTACATTCTTGAGTTCTTTCGTTTTCATTCTATCATCTATAACATATGCCAGATAAGCTTCGCAGCCGCGCCTCATGTAACTTTCGGCCTTAATCATCGAGATGACGTTCGACATTGTGCAATTCCAATCCCCATAAACCGTAATTGGACTGCCGCTAGGACCTTTGAGGTGTATCCTCTTACGTTTACATATGATTTGAGCTTCGTTGGCAGCTAGCCAATCCATACCCAATACTATATCGAATCCTCCTAAGGTGAGAAGGAATAATCTAGAAGGAAATTTATGACCCTCTATTTCTATTATGCAATCCTCTGTTACTTGGAATACTGCCGAATTTTTACCAACGGCAGTTTGTACACTAAAGGCCTTTACTACTGTGTTGATAGTGCAATTCAGTTTTCTACTAAAGGCATTTGATATAAAGCTTTTACTAGCACCCGAGTCAAATAATATAGCCGCATGTTCATCATTAACTAGGAACGTACCTGACACAACATCAGGATTTCCCCTTGCTTCCTCCTCAGTCAGGGCGTAAGCTCGAGTCCTAGTCTTTGGTTGTTCCTGTTCCTTTTCTTTTCTCGAACCAGATTGTCTGGCTTTTCTGCAATCCTTAGTCAGGTGACCAAACAGTCCACATACTTGGCATTTAGTGTCTCTCAAGCAGTCACGAGAGTAGTGCCCCGCCTTCCCACACCTGTAACATGTGGTGGAGCCGACCCGACACTCGCCAAAATGTTGCCTTCCACATTTCTTGCAGGTTTCATATTTGTCCGACCTTGGTTTCTTATTTTCAGTTATTACGTTCCCTCTTCCGGTGCCTCTAGACGGGTTCTCCCACTTTCTCTTTTGGGTTTCTGTTGGTGGGTCCTCATTGGCATAATCGTCGTAGACGATTCCGCTCAGATTCACTACCGACTCGAAGGTCGAGGGTAGGTTGGCTTTCACGTGGACACGGACCCTTTGAGGTAGGCCCTTCACATAATACTTGATCATTCGCTCTTCTGTCTCCACCAGGTGGGGTACCAGCTGTGCCAACTCATTGAATCTAGAAGTATACTGGCGGTGTGTCTTGTTGCCAGCTTTAAGGTTTAGGAATTCATTTTCCACTCGATCAATTTCGTTCTGGGGACAGAACTTTTGAATTACCAGCTTTTTCAGTTCTTCCCATGTCATTCTTGCAAGAGCGTTTGGGGACTTTGTCCTCTGAATGTTCCTCCACCAACCTAGGGCTTCGTTGGTGAAAGAATGAGCAACATATTTAACAGCCTGGTCTGGTCGACACTCGCTGATGTTGATTACAGCACTCATCCTCTCAATCCATTCAAGCGTTGCCACTGAATCTTTGCTCCCATCGAACTTGGGTGGGTCTCCGTCCTTGAAACCTTTGTAAGTGCACCCACGATTGCTCGATCCAATCTTTATTTCATCCCCATCACTGTCATATACTTTCTCTTCATTGTCTCCTTCATCCTCCTCCTTACTTTTCTTTATTGCCTCGGATAGTAGATCAGGCAATACCTTTTTCAAAGTGAGCACAACTTCACGGGCAATAGCATCCCTGACTTCAGGCTCCAACTGTATAGGCCCTGGACTGTCGTTCATAATTGGGGTCACTTCTGTTTCGTGCACACTTTCGGTGTGCTCTGCGTGCACACTCTCTTCTTCTTCAAATCTTGGGTTCAACGGAGGTCTACCTCGTCGGCCAGTGCGACCGCCTCGAGGTCCTGTTCTTCCTCCACCAGCCATAGTTCTTAATTTCCTGATAGTTAAAAAGGGAATACATCAATGTCATTTCTTCAGATCATAGTTTGGAACAGTACGAGCAAGGTAAATTCTTAATTACAGTGACCGGTTTGTGATTACTAATTTACATTGCTTTTCGGGTTCGAAACTCTTCAAATCAGTCGTGGCATTAACATCTATTTGTTCTAAGTTAAGGTATCTATTCCTATGCAAGAGTATTAACTTTATGACTTACTTACCGTGCTAGCGTTGGCGTTGGTTACCCATACTGACATCCGTGCGTTGGTCCCATAATCAGTTTGAGTCTAGACATTTAGGGATGTCTAAATCTCTCAAACTATTGCTCTGATACCAACTTGTAAGGCCCCTTTCCCGGGTGACCTCACTTGTTGGATTTACTCATAAACATAGCCATAAATACTGAACTTAAATTTAAAACATTCATCATTCAATTACATTACATAACAGCGGAAGTCTTAACAAACAAAAGTGGGATGTCAGTCTTGTGCCGGGTAACCTTCACGGCATCGCACGACCTTTTCCTCCTTTACCTGAAATGTATACTAAAAGTCAGCTAACGCTGGTGAGTTCTAGTTTAATGCAATTTGATATAAACATTCTATTCTTTACTTTATAAGTATGCATTACTGTATAGTCATTCATATAAATACGTATTCATAACTTTTGTCTTTCTTTTCATCTTTCTTTTCTGTATTTTTGTGATTTCATATATATATATGCATTCACCCTTTTCTTTCTTTTCTTTCTTTCTTTAATTTCATGGGTCATACTATATAAGGGTGATCAACCCGTCATTTGCTTACGAATGTCACAAAGACAATCGCCGTGGTCCATCGTCATGGCCCACCTATACTTACAACCGTCCGGCAACAAGTGCCGTCCGTCATTTTATTCTTACAACCGTCCGGCAACCTTTGTCCGTCCGTCATGACTTACAACCGTCCTACCGTCGTAGGCCGTAATTCGCCCGTCTACCCGAAGGTATCCGTTTCCCATGCGACTATTATTTATACAACCGTTCTACTATAATATGCCAATTGCTTCGACCGTCCATTAATGGCATTCGTACGTCCTAGCCGATGAAGGAGCGCACTTGTCCCGGTTATAAAATAGTCACATGGTCGTCCGTCTACCGAAGTAGCCGTTATCATCGAAGCGTCCATAACATTTTCTGTACTTGGCAAGCAATATATACATGGATATAAAGCAAGATTTCATTCTTATATGTTATGAAATTCATTCATTTCATTCTTTGCAAGCAATATATACATGGATATAAAGCAGGATTTCATTCTTTCATATGGTGTTATACTTTCGTTCATTCTTTATAATCATGCTTTTCATTCTTTATTCATAATTTCTCTTTCGTGTATAGGTATATATATATACTTGTATAACACATATGATCACCTTGACATTCATAACATTTATTCACTTAGTGTATACATCTCAGCCCCAAAACATTTGAAAACATTTGCACATAACATAGAAGGGGGCACATAGAACTCACCTGATGAGTAGTTTCTGTAATACACTAAGCTGGCTACTGGGCTTCACTAATGTCACTCACGATCTGTATAATAAAGTCATACACATAAGATGGTGCTCCTAGATGACACTAGACATTACTATGCTTGAACATAGTAGTTTCGATTGATTAGCTTATATCGAAACTTGGTAGTTTCGATAGGTTGTTTCTGTCGAAACTTGGTAGTTTCGATAGGTAGTTTCGATAGATAGTTTCGATAGGTAGTTTCGATAGATAGTTTCGATAGATAGTTTCGATAGGTAGTTTCGATAGGTAGTTTCGATAGGTAGCTTATGTATTATCTTAGCTTCGGATCGGGGGCTCATATCGAAACTATGGTAGTTTCGATTGGGCCTGCATATATCGAAACTGGGTAGTTTCGATAGGTCTGCACATATCGAAACTAAGTAGTTTCGATGGGTCTGCACATATCGAAACTAAGTAGTTTCGATGGGTCTGCACTTATCGCCTTCCCCAAAAATCCGAATGTTCTGCATGCGAATCTGATCATGTCGATATCTAGATTTTCTTTGATCAAAACGTTCGTTTTTCATTCTAGATGCTATACCTAAGTTCACTTTCAAGTTTCATCCGCAAAAAAATCGTTATCTTTTAGCCAAAACCCGAAAACTCCCAAAACGAACAAAAACTCATAATGTGATCGAATCGTTACCTGGATTGGATTTCTGATTTAGAGGATATGATCACGAGAACAGCAGCAACGTTCTCCTGAATTCCCGAGTTGATCCGTCACTTTCTTTCTCTAGACCCGAGCTCTCCTTTCTCTCTCTAAAAGCTGCGTGAGTTGGGGAAATGAGCAGGGAAGAGGGCTGCCTTGCCTCTTATGCGCATGGGCTTCCCTCGGCCCATTGAAGTCGGGCCCAGGCCTGCTCCCTTTTTGTTTAAATATTCCAACTAAACCACCGGTCTCGCTATATTTATTCGTTTTATTATTTTTAGGATGTTACAGCTGATAACTCACCTGCAGATGCTGTTGAAGTTGAAAACATATCTACAAACAACCCTCTTCAAAGTCATCATCTTCCTGATCAAAACCAAAGCAATCTTGACCAAGAAATCCGGATGGATGTTGTTCCAGCCCAAAGAATTAATAGAACACATCCTTTAGAGAATATCATTGGTTCACTTCAACAAGGAATTCAGACAAAAAGCAAGTCACATGAAGCCAATACCTGTCCGTTCTCCTGCTTTCTATCTCAAGTTGAACCAAAGAAGATAGATGAAGCACTGAAGCACATCAACTGGATTGAAGCTTTGCAGGAAGAGCTTTTGCAATTTAAGAGACAGGAAGTGTGGACCCTAGTTGCTCTTCCACCTGGTCAATCTACTATTGGCACAAGGTGGGTCTTCAGAAACAAGCAAGATGAGAGAGGGATTGTAGTTAAGAACAAAGCTAGACTTGTAGCTCAAGGCTACATTCAGGAAGAGGGAATTGACTATGATGAAGTATTTGCACCTGTTGCCAGACTGAGGCTATCAGACTCTTCTTAGCATATGCTGCATCCAAGAGCTTCACTGTCTATCAGATGGATGTCAAAAGTGCTTTTCTATGTGGGAAGATCAGTGAAGAAGTCTATGTCAGACAGCCTCCAAGCTTTGTAGATCCTACACATCCTGACAAAGTGTTCAAATTAGACAAAGCTCTTTATGGCCTACATCAAGCTCCAAGAGCCTCGTATGAGACCCTGTAAGTATATCTACTCAGCAACAATTTCAGAAGAGGTGCCATTGATCAGACCTTGTTTATCAAAGATGAAGGGGGATAAATCCTACTGGTATAAATCTATATAGATGATATCATCTTTGGATCAACAAGGAAGAAGTTATGCAAAGATTTTGAGATCCTAATGCACTCAAAGTTTGAAATGAGTTCAACGGGTGACCTAAATATCTTTTTGGGTCTCCAAGTCAAACAAGTTCCAAATGCAATCTTCATCAGTCAATCCAAATATGTCAGAATCATGTTGGAAAGATTCAAACTGGCTGATTGCTCTGCTGCAAGAACTCCTATGCAAGTGCACCATCAACTGTCCCGAGACAAAAATGGTCAAGACACTGATCAACATTAGTACAGGGCAATGATTGGATCACTCATGTATCTAACTGCATCAAGACAAGATATCATGTTTGTTGTATGTCTGTGTGTAAGATTTCAAGCAGCTCCAAAGAACTCATACCTCCAAGCTGTCAAGAGAATTTTTAGATACCTAAAGGGAGCTCCAGGACTTGGGCTATGGTAATTTAAGAATGATAAATTCAATCTATAAACATACACTGACAGTGACTATGGAGGATGCAACTTGGACAAAAAGTCCACATCAGGAGGATGCCAATTTCTGGGAGGAAGATTGATTTCCTGGCAATGCAAGAAGGAAACATGTGTGTCAACATCTACATTAGAAGCAGAATACATTGCAGCTTCCAGTTGCTGTGCACAAGTCATCTGGATACAAAATCAAATTCTGGACTATGGAATGACTTTCATGGCAACTCCCATTCACATTGACAACAAGATTGCCATATCAATTACAAACAATCTTGTGCAACACTCCAAGACAAAACACATTGACATCAGGTATCATTTTATTAGGGATCAAGCTGAGAAAAGAAGAATTATTTTAAGCAAAGTTCATACCAATGAGCAGTATGCTGACTTATTCACAAAAGCCTTTGATGAAGTTAGATTCAGATATCTAGTTGAATCCATTGGCATGATGAACTTTGATTGAAATCTCTCTCTAAAATATTTAAAAATAAACGTGTTTGTCTTTCTCTTGATGTAAATAAAGTCTTTTGAAAAATAAATGATCAGCAACAAACATTTTTGCTGCTGATGGGTTTAGTCCTCAGCAGCAAAGAATTTGCCACTGACCTCTTTAAGTTATCAGTAGGAACAAGTTTGTTGCGGATAGCTTTAAGGCAATCAACAACATCTTTGCTGCTGATAGACTTAACCTTCCGCAACAACCCAGTTTGCTGTGGATGGGTAAAATGAGTTTACATTAATTTTTACCCGCTGTAAAAACAACTTTCAGTCTTTACCCTAACTGCTACAGTGCACTACAGTTGTAAAACAGTGAAAAGTAAATGAGTTGTACAGTACTAGCAAGCATTGCCCTTCCCAACTCTTACCGTTATAACAAAATCGAATTCCTACTTTCACCTCCTCACATTCAATTCCGACCTAACTTTCATCTGTTCTCCCTCTCTTCCAAGCATTCAAAGCTTCACCACACTTAACCAACTTTTAAAAGCTTCATCCTTACCTCCAAACCTCACCAAAATGGCAACCGTTGACATCAATAACCCTGATGACAAATTCTCAACTTACCACAATTTAACGGCATATCTTGTTAAGGGTAAGAAATCTGAAGGGTTCAATGATATGATCGACTTTCTATTTCGGTCAAAAATACACTTTGCTCTGACTGTCAACCCCACAATCTACATGCCCCATATGGAAGATTTCTGGAACTCTGCCGTCTTCTCTACCGAATAGGGGACTCCCTAAATCAAATCAAAGGTAGACAACAAGGATATCACTATTACAGAAGCTACACTTAGAAAACATATGAAGCTTCAGGACAAGGGTGCCGCCAACTTATACACTAAGAATGAGTACATGATCACCTTTGTATCCATAGGGTACACTGGAAATCAAGAAGAATACACCATTGAGAAGGCGTTGATGGGTCCTCCATGGATGTTTTTGTGCCACACTCTTCTACAATGTATCTCACAAAAAGAGGAGTGGATGGAATCAATTGAACTCTAGTCTTGCCTCTGCTATTCATGGTATGATAAATGGGGAGGGGTTCAATTTTTCTCATTTAATATTTGAAGGTTTGAGATACAACCTTAAGGAAGGAGCAAGACAAGCTTTCTATATCTACCCTAGATTCTTGCAGGAAGTTTTTAACCATGAATTAAAAGATCTTTCAAAACCTTCAAGAGTCTACATGATTGGGGGACATAAAAATAATATTTTTAAAAGTATGAGAACTGTTTCAGAAAAGTTTTCAGGGGTCAATGTTCCATTGTTATCTACAATGATGAACATACAAAGTACCCAGGGAGACAGTTCAGCAGTCCCAGCTGATACTGATCCCACACCCTCCACTGCACAGCCTGAACACACAACAGTCTCTTTTGTTCGAACCCCTGTGCATCCTACTGAGGGTGCATAGGTACATCAAGTACTTACACCCATTCTTCAAGCCCAACTAAAATAAAGGGCCCAATTAAGGTGAGCTATACTAGGAAAAGAAAGAAGAGCAAGAAAAGTCCTTCTATTATTGGCTTAGAGACTCAATCCCATCCCAAAAGCCCTCATCCAGAGTCACAACACTCTGATGAGAATATCATAAGCGATAGCCACATGATTAGGGGAAATTCCTTGGAAGAATCTCTATTAGGATCAGGATCACATCCCGGATCCATAGAACAACCCTCTGAGCCCTTTCATTTTGTTTCTTCTCTGAACTTAAGTGCAGAGGCACCTGGTCAAGATGATATAACTTCTCCAACTTACCACTATCTCGAAGGTATTGATTGACTTGGCTGCCAATGTACCCTACCCAAGTTCATCACCCAAGAACGTTCACTCTAGAAGTTCTGATAGAGTGAATGTGGAAGGGGCTATCACTACTTATGGTCCATCAACTGACCAGGAGGACAGTGATAACATCACTGAGTCCCCAACCATGACAACTCTTAGTAAAAATGTGTCTTTTGAAACATTTTTCACTGAGAGGAATCCCAGGTGCCAAGAAAACCAGGGTGATGGGGATGTAGAGGCTAGGCCTAAGGCCCCATCTAGTTCCAAGGATTCCACATCTGTGGATGAGGACAGTTTGAAACTTCAAAATCTAAAATTAACGGATAGGGTTGCTATGCTGGAGGCTGAAGTGTCTAAATTAAGGCACCAAGCTTCTATGCATGAGTCCCACATATGTACCCGCTCTACTTCTACCTCCCTTGTATCATTGGGCACTCAAATTGATTCAGATTTGCTTACTGTTGCAACCAAAAAGGGGAAGGAAAGACTTCAAGATGATGATGATAGCTTGGAAGAATGGTTCAAAGAACAAGAGGAATTTCAACGAACATTTTTCAAGCCCTCTTTTATTCAAGTTCAAGAGATTCAATGGGAAGACTCCTGAGATGAAGAGGAAGAGGTCCCGAAAGAATGGAGAATAGTTACCAGGAATGTAGAGGAAGCATTTCCTGAGGAGAGGGAGATAGAAAGGGAAGAAGAAGCATTCCCAGAAGTCCAAATACTTGAAGTTTTTGCTAAAATCTCCAGGAGAGTCATAGCCCCCTGAATTCCAACTAACTGCACACAACTTGGAATTTGACTCTATTCTAGCATGGGGGTATGATGGAATCCTTAAAAGATTTCGGATTGGCTGCGAATTTACTGGAGTCAAAGAGCTTATCTTGGATAACCTAAATCTGTTTGAAATCCCGTCCCTGCACCTGACTGAAAGTGTTAACATGTAACATCCTGAAAACCTACCCTCATGATTCGGGCTAATGGGTGACCCGACTCCCCAGTAAACAAGACGGTTGACGAGATTTTCACGTAAAATCCGATTTAAGGAATAAAAGGGACCCAGATAGCCAAAAAGAGAACGGTTTGGAATTAAAATGCGCGAAAAGGATAACCCAAGGACTAGAGTGTAAAAACATCTAGGTTTAAAAGCCACTTAAGGGGAAAACCCTAGGCCATTCGGCCTAGGAGTGGCAGAAAGAGAGAAAGCCGAGGAGAGGGACGATCGGAGGAGACCGGGAAAAACGGTTTCACGGTGGTTTCGAGTGGAGGGCTTCACACGTAACCAAGGTAATTAGCGTTTATACCTTTACGTGTTTTGTTTATGCTTTTGGTTGGAAAACCCGATTAGGGTTGCGGGTTTCTAGGCCATGGACGATGACGAAGGTTGAGGTGATGGTAGTGGTCGGCTATGGTGGTGGTTACGGATACAGCAGGAGGTAGCAACAACGGAGTGGTGTGACGAGGTGGTGATGGCATGTAGCAGTGGTGGAGTACGGCTTAGCGTGGGAAGCTGGCATGGTGTTTAGTGTAGCCGGCAGCGGGACTGCTGTGACGGCAGGTGTGGTGGCTGGTTAATAGTACACGACGATGAGGATGAAGGAGGCAAGTGGTGGAGTACGACGGTGGAGTTGTATCCAGCATGTGGTTTAGCACGGTAGAAGTCCTTCGGGGATGGTAGAGGAGGAGTTAGCCGACTAGGGTTGGTCCCGGCAAGGAAGGTGAAGGTGATGTGCATGGTGTTGGACGATGGAGGAGACATGATGATGATGATGATGGATTCGGGTAGGGTTTTATCAGCTAGAGTTGTTTTGCATGGCATGGCTTACGTGCATGCATGGGAACCCTACTCGAGTACGTGCGGGGCTAGGGTTGCATGGTGACGTGTTGGTGGTTAGGATTCTTGCATGGCGCACGTACGTGCATGCAAGGAAGCTTGGGTTCGGGTACACGAGTCCTAGACGGATCGAGATCAATATACTACATAACCCGTGGGACTAGGGTTTTGCGAAGAAAGAAGGTCGAGCCACTAAGATGAGCATTTGGGGTTAAATATATTTACGCATTATTTAACGTAAATTTAGTACGGAATCTGATTTGGTAATCTTACGTTGACAGGTTCGAGTTTCATGTTGATAGGTCGTTGTAGTAAGAGTTGGATCTTCATAACCGGTGAGTTTCTAATCCCCTCTTTTAAATGTTTTTAGCGTTTTTGGGGGCTATCGTACATACTTTCTATACATGTTTTATTTTATTAAATGGGTAAAGAACCTTGGAGCGTAACCCGATTAGTTTATGAAGTTAAATAGTTAAATGTCGGGCTAAGGGACTGTGCGTGTCCATAGGACGTGCGGGTTACAGGTGGGGATTGTAGTTGCGGGTCATACGGGTACGACTAGGAGGTGTCACAATGTGTGCATGTACGTGGTATGTGCTTAGGTAATGAGATCTAGTATTTGTATGAATGTTGATATATTAGAAGGGTCTTGTGTTATGAGTTAGTCGGGGTGAGTCGGGGAATGAGCTAAACGCTTATTAATATGTGTAGGATACCTTGTCCTAGTGTTATGTGTGAAGTGCAGGTGCAGTTAATGAGTTATGTACATAGAGTATAATGTTATATGATTATACATCTGTTGTGTGCATTGTGTCGTCGTCCATGGGACATGGCGGGTATTGTGTTTGCGTTGTTGTCATTATGACACGGCAAACGGGATTGTGGAGGACGAAGTCCTTTGGGAGGTCACCAAACGTGGAAATGTCTAACAGGACAGTGATGAGCTCGGGCTGTGTCGAATGCCCTGACGAGGGTAACCCTGACCAGGGTGCAGCGAAGAGGTATGTGTTTGTGTGCTTATATATTTGTGTTAAATTTCATACAATCATTGAGTTATATTTTAGTGTGCATGTGATAATATTATTGTGGTGAGTCGAATTAGATTGATCGTTGTGTCTGGATTATGATTAAGTGCTTGCAACTGTTATGTCAGTTGATTTGTAAGAGCCTTGGTCAAGTCTGAGTAAGTTGACGTTAGGGATTGGTTGTGTTAACCAAGTGTCGAGTAAATATGTGTACTTGAGCATGAGTTATTAGTGTAGGTAAGTTCGACCTATGTCGATAGGACTACGGGATTATTATTATTATTATGGGATGACTCTTGGGTAATGAGCTATTATGGGATATTAACATGGGTTATCTATTTGTTAATGAATTGTGGACCTATTTTATAAGGACCGTGGGTCCTGAGTAAAGTTTAAATAACTTTTGAGAC
The DNA here is from genome assembly GCA_023525975.1 of Smallanthus sonchifolius. Lineage (NCBI taxonomy): Eukaryota > Viridiplantae > Streptophyta > Magnoliopsida > Asterales > Asteraceae > Smallanthus > Smallanthus sonchifolius. The sequence goes on along the minus strand of CM042022.1, from coordinate 55,324,240 downwards.
GAGTTGGCTTTTAATTAAACTAAACTATTAGAACTCACTCAGCGTAGCTGACTTTGTGTGTGCGATAGATTGTTTTGCAGGTAAGCGTTGCGTTGACGTATCTTGGCTTGGGAGCGGTGTTACTCGGATTGGTGTGCAAGTGTTCGTGACGTAACTTAATGACATTAAATAGCAATTAATGTTTTTAGAAATACTTTCGATGTAGCTTAATACATCTAAAATGAGTACTTTCAAGGGAATAACCCGTTATGAGAACCAACTGTAGGGTACCCGGTTCGTGGTCTTACATAACACTTCCAATAACCTATATGCCAGGCTTGCCATTAAAAGATTTCATGGTATATGTGAAGACAATATGCCTCGGTTTGAGAAGTTCCTTGAAGAAACAAAAAGGGTGGCTTATCCAAGGCTTGAGGATGTAGAAGTAGAGTCCTCAAGAGGGGCAGAAGAAAGATATGAAAGGCAAATCCAAAGAATGGAGCTGATAAGAAGCAGGGTCTTAACTGAAGAACAAGTCTATGTTTAAGAAAATTCCTGTACAATGAGGTGGTTAGAGGCCTGAAAGTTCATGGAGGGTCGAGCACTGAGCCTTCAGGGTTTCAATTATTTCTGTGTGATGGATCTACATTTATAATCAACAATATCCATGAGATCCTACTTCTCAATCCAGACTTCCTTTGTAAGGTATTTGAACTCAGATCACACATCTGCAACATCAACTCCAAGAGAAGTCAAGAAATGATCAATATTGTTAAAACCTTTCTTGAGAAGGAGGGATGGATTGCAATGGATGAATCTGATTCAGACTTGTCCCTTCCCTCTTCTCCAACCGTCATCCTAAACAGTGAAGAAGAATCTTGTAGGTCCACATGGCTCTTCTACGGATCGTTCTCATGATAAGACGTATTGTTAACGCGGAGTGCGGAATCCAACCGAATCAACAATTGTATACACAAAAGACAATAGAAACAATCACGTAAATAACATTCAAGCTTGTATTCCAACAATCATAGAGTTACAGACTCAATCAGAAAATCCGTTCACTTCTGTTCAATGCTACGTAAACGGACTCTGTAACCTCTATATATAGACATCTGATCTGTATTAGGCGAACTTAACAAGTTCGCGTCTAAGAGACTAAGCGAACTTAACAAGTTCACCTCAGATAGACTAAGCGAACTTAACAAGTTCGCCTCTGTTAGACTAGGCGAACTTGACAAGTTCGCCTCTAGCATAACTTGTATAAAACACTTAGAACATTACATACAAAAACATAAAGACATTAGATCTAAACTATTACAAAGCTTTTGTCATTACAAGCTATGTCCTAACAAATATGAAAGAAAAGAGAAACAGAAGATTATGACAGAATGGAAGGCAGTAATTGGAGAAGAATAAGAAGTAGGCGGAGATGAAGAAATTGCCCCCCCTTTGTCCTCTCCTCAAATTGCCAATGCAGCTGAGGCTGAGGTCTCAATAGCAACTCCCACCTCTGCTATTGTGATCTATGAATCTAACGCAGAGGCATCCAATAAATACAAAGGGAAAGGAATCATGACAGAAGAACAAGAAAAGAAAATAGAGGAAGAAAAGAAGGAGGTGGAAAGGAGAAGAAGAGAAAGAGAAGAAGAAGAAGAGATGGCTAAACTCAAGAAAGCTCAAGAAAGAAAAGCTGCCATGCTCTTCAGAGAAGAACAGATCCAGTTGCAGGCAAGGTAACTGGAAAGAAAAAAAGTTCAAGTTCCTACAACTTCACAAATAACAGAAGATGAAGCCTTAGCCTGACAGCTGCAGGAACAATTAAATAAAGAAGAAGAAGAAGAGAGAGAGAGAGAGAGAGAAAGAAAGAGAGAGCAGAGGAAGCCAAGTTCAGAATTACTGATTCTGAACTTGCTAAAGAGATGAGGGAGGAGTGGATGGCAGTTCTGATTTCTCATGGTGAGGATGCAGACTACCTTGAGAAATTATCCAATAAAGAAATCTACAGGGCCTTCATGGGTCAATCTGGTGAACTGGCCAATAAGAAGAGGGCTGAAAAAGAAGAAAAAGCCCGGATGAAATCTAGGAAAGCCATTGCCTTCAATGTTAGAACCCATGAAGAAAGGGAGGTCACGATGGACTTCTGTAGGTCCCTATGGCACTTCTACAGATCGTTCTCGTGATAAGACGTGTCGTTAACTCGGAGTGCGGAATCCACCGAATCAACGATTGCATACACAAAAGACAATAGAGACAATCAAGTAAATAAACTTCACGCTTGTATTCCAATTCACAATAGAGTTTACAGACTCAATCTATCTTGTTCTACTTCGATTATGTTCTCTGTTACAAACTGACTCTGTAAACATCTATATATAGACTACTGACCTGCATTAGGCGAACTTATAACAGACTAAGCGAACCTAACAAGTTCGCCTCAGATAGACTTTAGCGAACTTAACAAGTTCGCCTCTGTTAGACTAGGCGAACTTAACAAGTTCGCCTCTAGCAACTTGCATAAAAACACTTAGAACATTAATACATTACAAAAACATAAAGACATAAGATCTAAACTATTACAAAGCTTTTGTCATTACAAACTATGTCCTAACAGACTCCCCCTTTACAATAGCTTGATCTCCAGTCTTCTGTCTTCATGAAGAGCTCTTCAATTTATCTGGCAATCTGCTTCCTGCATGCACTCCATATCTTCAACATATCTCCAACACTTGCTTGTACTGCAATCCTTGTTCTTTCCATTCATCAGTGAACATGATTTCATTCTTTCTCAGTGTTCTCTGATCTTTCTTTGAAAAATTGATAAAATTCATTGCATCATAGAAACATACAATGACCTTATTCTTTTTGTCTTCAATCCTTGCTTCACGAGTATTAACATCGACATACCACCATTTCATATTCCCAAGAAAATCTTGAGGAATCTTCTTCAATGGTATCCAGTGAATAGCACGTACTGGTCAGAATTTGTACTTCCAGGTCACTTTCCTAATCTTGTGATCTATGTTCTTCACTCTCTTTCCTTTTTGAAGCTTTAGCCTTTCATACTTCCCCGAACCACCTTCTCTCTTGATCAGATTTGCTTTCACATCAGCAAATCCGAACTTGGATCTATTAATAAGTGGCTTTGAAGTTAGACCATTCATTTCACACCTTGGCAAGGTATTGAAATACTTGATCCTCGGCTTTAAGTACTGAACACCATCAGATCTTTTAATAGCAAATTGTTTTATGTCATTATCATAAAACCAACTTATGATTCTTCCTACACACCTCTCTTTATTCACATAGTTTTCTTTCTGAGCAGGTTGTGCTTGAGACTTGGGTAGCACCTTCATCCAACTATTCACTACTTCTCTCCACTGTTCTCTGGTCATACCTGTATTTCTGTACATCACAGGTTCTTCATTCATCTTTGGAGACTCAGTGTGAGTAGTATCAGCTTCAGCATCTTTATTGGATTGAATGTTTTCATTATCAGTATCAATCTTAGAATCAGCAGTATCTTCAGGCAGTCCATAGAATCTGTTGCTCCTTCATAATTAAACTCAGGAATAACATCATCTTGGATGAAGTTATAAGGGACATTAAGACCATCACAGCCTTCATAAATCACTTTATCTTTACTTTTCTCTATCTCTATCTCCACTATCTCTCCTTCTTCTATTTCAGTATCTGACACATCATCTTCTATGTCATTGAATAATTCATCTGTATCATCAAGACATGCTATCTTTTCAGCTTCTTCCTCTTCAGACTCAACAAAGAACTCCAATAACAAGATTTCTTCATCATTAACTCCAGAAGTATCTTTGTTTCCATCAATTGATTGTGACGTCGACTCCCCCTGAAATTTAGAAATAGGATCAACGTTAGCGTATTGACGATCACCCTCAATATTACCCGAAGGATCATTGTCTTCATCATCATGTCGTTGAATAGACTCAGTATGGCATGCATCGCATATCCTTAACTCCCCTGAGCGTCAAGACGCTCAAAAAGCTTGGATACTAATGCCTGCATAGCAGCAATCTGCGTAGCTTGAGTCTGAATCACCAGCTGTCGTTGAGTATCAGTAGATACAAGAGTATCCACCTGGGTTTGTAAAGCAAGCACTTGCGATTCAAGGAAAGTAATCCTTTCAGAATCAGAAGGCTTAGAAGGACCAGTTGAGGATTGAGGAATAGAAGGACTGGGAGTAGGAATCACTGGAGGAACAAGAGTGAGAACAGGATATTGTTCTTTAGAGCTTGGAGGTGTGACAATCAAGGAAGCAACAAAAGTAGCATCCTCCATACCTTGTGAAGATTGGGCAGCAGCAATTGAAGCAGCCATAAGCTTTGGAGCTTTAGGATCCGGATTAAAATCACTATCCGAACTCTCATCTACTAATGTTCTCTTTCCAAGTACTGATCCGGAAGGAGGATCCCGAACAGACTTACATCATTGTCGTTTGGCTATAGATTTAAGGCGTTTACCAGCATTAGCCAAAGGTATACGAGCCAACCGTTCATAATGATCTAAAGAGAAATCTCTAGACTCATCAGAATCTGTATCTTCAGAAATAGGTAAGATTGTATCACTTGAGATAGAACTCGACTCATTCTCTGTCACCACATTCACTTCAACTTCATGAATGGGCGAGTTCACAGCGTTATCAACAAAGTCATCCATATTCATTCCTAGATCTTGTTCATGTTCATGAATGACCTCTTCTAGAACAGGTTCATTAACACGTATATCAACCTGAGCTTGTGGAATTGGAACTTGTTCTTGAATAGGAATTTTCAAAAGTCCAAAACTCCTCTGACCCCTATGCGAACTTAATTAGTTCGCTTAGTGTTTCAACAGGCGAACTTATTAAGTTCGCCTAGACAAGTTCGCTTGAACAAGTTCGCCTGAACTGTTTGTCCTTTCGAATTCAACCCAGAAATCACAAATCCTTTCAATCCGTGTAGAAATCACGAATTAACCATTGTAAAACACTCGATTAGCATTACTAAGTCATTATCAATGATCAATTTCACGATTTAAAACTTGAATATCCTCAATTTGGGCAAAAACAATCTCGGGATAAAAACCGAGACAAAAACTTCGATTTACTCTCAATTTAACGGATAAAAATCGATGAAAATACCTTGGTTAGATTCGCAATCGAATTTCGAGTAAAAATGTATCGATTAACAACACAACCACCACTGAATTTGTAATTTAAAAAAAAAATTACAAGTTGGACAAGTTCGCTTAAACTGGAAGAAGATGAAGTGAATAAGTTCGTCTGGACAACCCTTATTTAGATTAAGTTCGCTTAATTAGGCAAACTTGTTAAGTTCGCTTAACAAGCCCTAGGCGAACATAATAAGTTCGCTTCACCAATTTCAGGCGAACATATTAAGTTCGCTTCACCAGAAGGAGGCGAACTTAATGCCTTCAACATTTCCCGTGAACAACTTTTTACCTACTTTCAATCCGTCACGTCTTGAACTTCTGTCAGTAGCATGTATTTGATCCAATCCCGAACAATTCAATAAAAGATTAAAATTTTCATGGAAAATAAAAACAAAATCTTTTTGAATTTTAGCTATACAAACGGAATCACATATTTTTGGATTTTTATCTGTACAAACGGAAACACATATTTTTGGTTTTTTATCTGTATAAACTGAAATCACATATTTTTGAATGAACATCATGAGTAAGAAGATCATATCAGTATCCGAGTAGTTCATCACACATTTTAGCAAAAACCACGGGTAACCTATGATATGAAACAATCCAACTCATCTTGTATTTTATGTATCTTTTTCAGTATATGTAAATCATTCAATTTGAATAATATTTGAAATGATACGAGATAAATTTCAATGTAAATGAGATCAGGTTATGAAATGCTCGTTTATTTGTACCGAATTTGAAATATAAAGCATGAATTCTTAAATTTTTCAATATTATATGATTTGAAACTATAAGCGTTTATTCTCCAAATTCATGTGATTTATTACCATTTAGATGAAAAACATCGTGTACCCCATATATATGCCAAACAGAAATATAATTTGCACTATCTTCAAGACATATACAGTTTATTTTAAGATTAGATCAATTTCCAAGATGAAATTATCTCTATTAGCACAAGAATAGAAGCAGATCCCAAAGGATATAAGAATCATGATGATTCAGAATCCGAAGATTCTAATGAATTGGCTGTATAATGTGAATCAACAGATTCAGGTATGAGGATCCAACTATTATCTGGACAAGTTTCAATGGAGTCAGACTAGACGATGTATCTACCTGATCCAAGGGCGAATATATGTTTCAACAGATTTTGAAAGCATATCTTAGTTCAAAAATACATTGCATGTTTTTCGGGGCATGGGCAGTAATATGGAAAAAATAGATTTGTGCTAAAGATATAATTCGATATTGGTCTCATGAAATTCTTAAAAACCAATATTCTTTATCTGATAATGATCTTTTACACACACACCCAGGCATACAATGGATTCAAATCACAGATGTAATCATATCATATTTAATTTTCACACTACTATTAGTTTCAAAACGCTTCTAGTCTATTGACAATTCATGTTTCAAAACTTATACACAAATTTGAAAATAGATTATCAAGATTAGAGCATTCACAACTCTATCTTTTCTCATTTATGCAGACTTAGTTTAATCAATCATATATCAAAGGTCTACTAAGGTCGTGTGAAATGAACTAATCACTGATGTACTATCATTTCTTCTCTAACTTCAAATGATGTCAAATTTTATATTTTTCAATTTGTTTTGACTTTTTATAAATTAAGAACTTTTTGTTTGAAAATTTAAAATGCAGAAATGTAATAAAGCAATAAAAGAAATTAAAAACAAAATTTTCCATGAAAATCTGATTTTGAAAAACTTTTATTCGGGATTGATCATACCTATCATTTTGATTAGAAATTCAAACCTGGTACGATCAAATGCCTTGGTAAACAAATCTGCAAAATTATCATTAGTGTGAACCTTTACCAGCTCAATCAACCTTTTCTCTACACAATCACGAATGAAATGATATCTAATCTCAATGTGCTTTGTTTTAATGTGCTTAACAGGATTATTAGTTATAGACATTGTATCATTATTATCAATAAGCATAGGGGTTCCTGTGAAATTCAAACCGTAATCTCTTAATTGTTGTTGTATCCACAGGATCTGTGAACAACAACTTGCAGCAGCGATGTATTCTGCTTCGCATGTAGAAATTGAGAATATGGTTTGCTTTTTGCATTGCAAGGAAACAAGTCGATTACCCAAGAACTAGCAACCACCTGTTGTAGATTTCCTGTCCAAACAACAACCACCAAAATCAGAATCAGTATACGCATTGAAATCAAAGTTAGAACCATGTGGATACCATAGTCCCAATAATTGTTTTCCTTTCAAATAACGAAAGATTATTTTTACAGCTATTAAGTGAGATTCTTTTGGTTTTGCCTGGAATCTGGAACAGATGCACACAGCGAACATTATATCTGGCCTTGAAGCGGTTAAGTACATGAGAGATCCATTCATTGCTCTGTAAAGTCGACAATCCACATCTTTTCCATCCGGGTCAGAATTCAACTTATGATTGACCGGAATCGGAGTATCATATGGGGTACAGTCCTCCATCTTGAACCGGCTCAAGATGTCTTTGACATACTTGGACTGATGAATAAAGAAACCATCTTCCTTTTGATTTACTTGTAAAACTAAGAAAAACGATAACTCTCCCATAGCTGACATTTCAAACTTCGCTTTATTACACTCTCAAAATCTTTGCATAACCCTTCATTTGTTGAGCCAAAAATAATATCGTCCACATAAATCTACACCAGTAGGTAATCTCCCCCTGATTTCTTTATGAATAAGGTCCAGTCAATCTTGCCACGAACAAAATCATTTGCCAAAAGATGTGCGGACAATGTTTCATACCACGCTCGAGGAGCTTGATGAAGACCATAGAGGGCCTTATCAAGCTTGAAAACCCTATTCGGATTAAGTGGATCTTCAAACCCCGGCGGCTGTCAAACATAAACCTCCTCCTTGACCTTACCATATAAAAAAGCACTTTTCACATCCAATTGAAACACCTTAAAACCTTTATAAGAAGCAAAAGCTAGAAACTGCCGTATAGCTTCAAGCCTCGCAACAGGCGCATAAACCTCATTGTAATCAATTCCTTCTTGTTGATTGAAGCCCTGGACAGCTAATCTTGCTTTGTTTCTTACCACGACACCTCGATCGTCTTTCTTACATTTAAACACCCATTTAGTACCAATCGGATATACACCCTTCGGAAGATCTATAAGATTCCAAACCTTAAGTTTGTCAAACTGAGCAAGTTCTTCCTGCATAGCTTCTATCCAATTGTTATCATTTAAAGCCATTTCAACATTTTTGGGTTCGACCTGAGAAATAAAACATGAATGTGAGCAATCATCAAGAACACCAGAATCTTTAATACATGTATACAAACAAGTATTGTCAACAAGAGAACGTGTTTTCACTCCATCCTGCAAATTTCCGATTATATTTTTCACTGGATGATCTTTGAGTTCCTTGATGGAAGCGACCTCAGGAACCTGTAACACTTCAACACGAGTTGTATCAGATTGATAAGACAAATCATGATTAATTGGTACTTCCGAGTCTAAATTTGTAGGAATCTCCCCCAAATCCTGTGTCGAAGGTAATGGATCATCACCCAACAAAGGATCAGCAGAAGAATATTGAAAAATAGTATTGTCGTCCTCACTCTCTGAATCTTGTGGTCCTGAACAAGAAGCAACATTAGGATCGGGAGCAGAAGTAGATGGAACCGATGAATTTGGAACTGTATTTGGTAGAAAGCCATTGTGCTGTGCATCCTGACATGAATCATATAGAACAGCAGCTTCATCAGGAGAAATATCAGAAGGTAAAGGAAAAGACTTGAATAAGGTTTCATAATCAAATTCCCAATCTGGTCCAATCGCCATTTGAGGTAAAGACCGATTTGAACAGTCAATATGGAACCATTCTTCAACTTGGCGTGTCTCTTTATTAAAAACCCTCTTGGTAGTCAAATTGGCAACATACCCCAGAAAAATCCCTTCATAGCTTTAGCACTGAATTTTGTTGGGACATCACGAACTTTCAACAGTGTGCAAGGATTACCAAATGGTAGTAAATAATCCAGATTCGGCTTTCGATTATTCAGAAACTCGTAGCAAGTCTTGTTGTGTCGCTTGACGGTCAAGACCCTGTTCAAAACGTGACACGCAGTATTCACAGCTTCAGCCCAAAAAGTAACTCGAAGCTTGGAATCTGCAAGCATTGTGCGTGCTGTTTCAACCAATGTCCAGTTCTTTCGTTCAGCAACACCGTTTTGTTGAGGAACATATGGCGCACTGAATTCATGATGAATTCCCTTTTGTAGACATAATAAGCCCATGTTTCTATTCTTAAATTCGCTGCCATTGTCACTCCTAATTCTTTTGACCTTCAGATTGAACAAATTCTCCAAACCTAGGATTAAGTATTGTACCAACTCAGTGGTTTCAGCTTTAGAAGAAAGAAACTTAACCCATGAAAATCTAGAGAAATCATCCGTTACTACCAAACAGTATGATTTTCCACCAATGCTCCTGATACTAATAGGACCGAACAAATCCATATGCAGCAGCTCCAAAAGAGTTACGATAGAATACTTCGATTTAGATTTGTGTGATTTCTTCCGTTGTTTCCCCTTCTTGCATGGAATACAATCATCAGGAACTGAGAATTTCATCTTCGGAATACCAAGAACCAGATCATTCTTAATAATATAGTTCATCTTCCTATTGTTTATGTGAGCAAGCTTCCTGTGCCACAAAATAGAATCTGATTCAGACGCCTTGGAGAGTAAACATGTAGGAATTGAATTTGTTGTAGTAGCAAGACTCATGTCAAGGACATACGTGTCATTTCTCCTCGGGGCCTTCATGAGAATCCATTCGTCAGGAATAACAAAACCAGGTTTCAATATATAACACTCAGCATCATTGAAATGGAACGAAAACTTCTTGTCACAAAGTTGTGATACACTCAAAAGATTGTGTTCCAGCTGCTCCACGTAATTCACCTTCTCAAATTTGAATTTATCATTCTTTAAAGTTCCCTGTCCAGTTATGTACCTGCCTTTATTCCCCGCAAAAGCGAAATAACCTCCATCAATCGTTTTAACATCTTCAAGCAATCTAATATTCCCTGTCATATGTCGAGAGCAACCACTATCCACATACCATTATTGTTGATAGTCCTCCTTGGTTGTCCCTACATAAACAACGATTATCAGTTAGAAATAGGAACCCAAGCCATTGTGGTCTTGGGTCGTCCAGATTGATCAAAATAAACAACTTCTAGTAATTCACAATCAATGCTATCATTAACCTTTGGAATAGAAGTTTTACCAACAGACTTTTTCAAAGGAGACAATTTTTGATTATTTTGAAAAACATTATTTGATATTTTATTATCAGATTTAGATGTTTCCAAATTTTTTATCAATTTTCTGTTTCGTCTTCTCCTTTGTGGTCTGGACAATTTTACTTCAGATTGAGAATCTTTTGAAATTCTAACATGAGGAATATCAAGTTTCTCTTGACACACAAATGATTTAGATTTCAAATTATCCTGCTGTTTAAATCCAGAGGATTTAACAAAAGATCGACAGGACATATTTTGCTCCAAACTAAATGATGACTTTCCCTCATCTGTTCTTTTTAGAATCTTCACCACTTTTGGTTGTGAAGGAACAGTCTTCAATTTGCCCTTGTTTTTATAAGGACAATTGACCAGGATGTGACCAGCTTCGTTGCAATGGAAACAACTTCTTCTCTCTTTAAAAGTTCTAAAGTAAGAAGATTTCTTTGAATTTGAGGAACCATCAGAGGAATAAGCTTCATAAGATTTTTCAGAACATTTTATTGTCTTCTTTGGAACATAAACCTGTGTAGGCACCTTTGATGAATGCACCTTTTGATGACCAGCAGCGACAAACCCACGTGACTGTAAAATTGGAGAAAGCTTAGGGGTAACAACCTTCACAACAACCTTCACCTCATCAGGTTCAGTCAGAATGCATCTATCATGAGTAACAACTTTTGCAACAGTTGGTTCATCAAGTTTCACCTCTTTTGGAATACCTTCCACCTTCTTCTCATCAAATTCCTCATCCTCAGAATCAGATTCATACACCATATCCTCACCAGTTACCGGGTTCACCTTCAATACTGTTTTAGGATCTATTTCCTCTTCATGTATGATTTCAGGTTCAACCACATAATTTGCATTAAATGGTGGAGGAAAAAATCCAATCCCAGCAACCCTTTTAATAGGATCAGCATTTGAATTAAAATAATCCAAAACAACAGAAGAATTTGTAAAATTTTCCAACTTTCTATGAAGTTTGATCACCTTAGACTCTTTGTCAGAAATTTCCTTATTCTTTTGAGCAATAACTTTAGTTCGTTTTTCTATTTCAGCATAATCCATATCCAGATGATAAGCTTGTTCTTTGTATTTCAACCCCAGAGAATTTAAGTCTCTTTTCAAAGACTCAATTCTATCGATGCACAATTTATCGTTATCTTTCAGTTTCTGATTAACAAAATGCATCGATTTCATATCACAAATCAAGTCTGTGTTATCATCCATGACCTTTTGCAAATTATCTTTAACAGTAATGCAGTTAGAGCAGTAAATATGACAAACAGAGTCTTTTACCTTTGACGGATCAGATATGTCTGCCATGAAAACTTTGGCAATGGGAATATTCTATGAATCAGCACCATCAGAAGCATTTTGTGTTAGAACAATATCATCTTCAGCAACACCTGGTACAACATCAGAATCAATATTCTGCTCTTGTTCTATCTCTTCATCAACAATCTGCACACTTTCACCATCACTTGCACTCTCACTCGAACCATCACTTGTACCATAACTTGTACCATCATCATCAGCCACCTCTTCTGATTTTTCAGAATGAATTTCTGCTACAAAGGCTTGGCTTACAGCACCCACTAAATCTTCCAAATGAATACCTCAGTCATAGTTCTCATCATTTTGTGCAACCAATGCCGATGATGCAGATGCATGAATTGAATTTCTAGATGAACCATGTGATTGGTTACGATTATTCTGAAAATTATTCTGCTTCTTCTGAGAATCAAACTCTACCTTTTGCTTCACACACTCTTTAGCAAAGTGACCATACTCTTGACAGTTATAACAACGCACTTTTGCTTTATCAAATCCCATGCGTGATCGACTATTAGACCCAATATACTTTCTGCCAGTTTTCTTCAAGAAGTCCTTTGCTTGACGCATTAACATAGCCATATTCCATTGGATGTTCATTTCTTCCAGATCAACAGGGTCAATCTGTCTGAAATCATCTTCAATAACCTCAAGATCATGAATTTTCCCTCCAATAAAATTCTCATATGAAGCCATGAATGAGGAAAACATAGCTAGATAATCATCAGCAACCTTTTGATTTACATGAGATCCAGAAGACGTAGAAGCTGTTGTTGCAGAAAAACCAGAATGACTAGAATGACCAGAATGAATAGGAACTCCAGAACTGTGATCTTTAGAAGAATCTTGAGCATCTCCAGAAAAGAAAGCAACTCATGTACTAGTATTACCAGTAGTCTTGGCAAAATACATTGAAGGATCCTGGATGTGCTCCATGTTAGTCTCCTTCTTCTTCATATTCAGATCATGCGATTGAATCTTCCCAAGAACTTCTTCAAGAGACATGGTTTTGTACTTGATATTTTCTTTGATCAAAACCGTACATTCATCAAATTTTGATGGTAATGCCTCCAATAACTTATCATTAATTTCTTCAGTTTCATACACCACAGAAGCACTCAACAGTTCACTAAGCAGATGATAGAATCTGGTAGCAAGATCATCCAAGGATTCATTTTAAAAACGTTTGAAGACCAAGAATTGCTTCTTCAATAGCTCTTTTCTACTCTTCTTTACATCCAAATTGCCTTCACATCTTTTCTGTAATGCTTCCCATAGTTGTTGAGAAGACTTGAATTGTTTGAAACTGTGATATATTTCCTTCGGAAGAGACATCGATATACTTGCTATCGCTTTCTTTTCCCTATCAAACAACACCTTTTCTTCATTTGTTAACGCAGACACTGGCTTTGGAACATTATCCTGTCCCATCCATGAATAAGTCGGATGCGTATAACCTTCTAAAATAGGAATCCAGAGACTAGTGTTGGTAAAAGATACGAACTGATCAAACCTGTCTTTCCAATTTGAATAATCAGCAAGATTTAACAACTTCGGTGGTTTTTGAGATGTACCTATCTCATTATCATAATTGAACATATTCGTTACTTGAACCATATTTGCCATTTTCCTGAAAAATTTTCTAAAAAATTTCCAAGTGTTTAACCCTCACTACACTTAGGCGAAGATAATAAGTTCACTTCTGTGATACCCAAGCGAACTTAAACCAGACACCTGAAAATCTGATTAAATTCGCCTAAAAATAAGTTCGCTTAAATTGTGAGAAGCGAACTTGACAAGTTCGCCTGCACAAGAAATCAGCAAGTTCGCTTGCTTCAGCAGATTCAAACTCAAGAACAGTTCAAACAAAAACCACGAACCAAGAATCACGAAAAATATTCATAATTCACTGATTTAAAGGAATTAATCAAAATTGAACCGTAGGATTATGTAATTTCGTAATTAGAACCTTTCTATCGGATCAATTTCTTCAAAATCCTCTTCAAAAACACCAAATCAGAACCAAATTAAGCTTGAAAACTCCATGGAAATGAAAACGTCAAAGATGATGAATTTCTTGTCAATTTGCATGTAAAACCGTCTCAAATCACCAAGAATCACGAGCAATAGCTCTGATACCAATTGTAGGTCCATGTGGCACTTCTACAGATCGTTCTCGTGATAAGACGTGTCATTAACTCGGAGTGCGGAATCCACCGAATCAACGATTGCATACACAAAAGACAATAGAGACAATCAAATAAATAAACTGCACGCTTGTATTCCAATTCACAATATAGTTTACAGACTTAATCTATCTTGTTCTACTTCGATTCTGTGATACCCGGCAAATTCAGGTTATTATCCATACCCGACTATTACTTGAATTCATGTGATTACACTTGCATCATACTTAATTATAGAGTAATTAAGTACATACTTCATATAGTAAGTCCATTCTTTTCGTTTCGTTTCATGCATCGGTAATCGGGCGGATTATCGGGTCACGCACGCGTCCTGTCACACGAACATTTGTAAATATTAGAAATAATATTTAGAAATATATTTGGTGTGTAAAAATTATATGTAATACTGTGATTTAATATTTCATGCTTTTATGAATTTTTCCGGAATTTATTTAGCATCTTTTATTTTTAACGTTTTTAAGTGAATACGCGATATGTGCCAACAACACTAATTTGGAATTTTGTAAAAATGATGGATTTATATATTATGGGCCAAATAATTCAGCTTTTAGTCTTACTAAATCATTTAGAAGCCCAAACCCATGCTAAAGCCCTTAAAAAGTTAAGAAGGCCCAAAACCCATTTGATTAAAACTCCCTTACACTCCCACACTTCACTTCTAGCCATTTCAAGCATTACAAGTCCAATTCAAGGTGATTTCAAGTGGAATAGTGGTGATTCAAGCTAGTACAAGGCCATACCAACAACATACATTGATTTGTAAGCATTTTTCTCCACCCATTCTTGTTATTCTCGGCCCTATGATGAAACCCAACCATCCAAATGATTTTCTTGGTTACAAGTCTTTAAATCTATGTTTTTGTTAAAGAGTTTTCATAAAATGAAGTTGTTGACACATATATGCACATTTTTGGTTTGAAATACTTGTTTATGTCATTATTTGCTCGTTTCTATTTATAGAAACTTTGTTGGATGAGTTTTTGTATAAATGGATATATGATATGTTTATGAGTTTAAATGATGTTCATATTAGTAGTATGAATAGGAAATATGATTTTTTTTGGTTGAAATGTCGTTTTTCACTAGGTTATGGTGACTTACTATTTAAGGAAACTTTAATTTTGCATATTTTGTGTTATGAGTTTCTATTGGATAAAAACTTGATATTATGGTTCTATAACATATATTAAAGTAGTAAAAAGAGTTATTTGAGGTTACACATGTGCAATAGGGTCGTTTGGACCACTTTCCTAAAAAGGAAACTTTAATTATTCATAATTTGTATGTGTAGGCTATAAATGTTTAAAGTAGGTTATATGGCCTTATTACAATATGAATAGATGACTTATGAAAGAATATGTGATTTGGAATGGTGTAATGACATGTTTTGGTGAACCTTGCTAAATAAGGAAACTTTATTTGTTGAGAAACTTCATAATTGCTTGAAATAGAAAGTAAATGCATAGAATCATGTTACTAATATGTTACTATTATAATTTTATGTATAACTTGTTTGGTTTAGCTATGGCACCTCAAGTGCACTAAAACCCTAATTGTCAAAAATGGAAACCTTGTTATGTTAAGAGTTATGGAATTTTGCAATGACATATTATGCTACTTGTTTGAAAGTGTTGAAATGATACTAATAGGTTATTAATATGATGACATGAATTATGTGTATGAAATGTGCCATAAAGATGTACAAATGCTATGTCACTTATCACATGTTAATTTCTTATGCAACTAGTTGAAGCATGTATGTTATGTCACAAGGTGTTACTTATACATTACTTAGGTACAACTTGTATGTTCCTTATGTGTCACACATGTACAACTTATGTGCTACTTAGGTGTTACACATGTACAACTTTTAAGATACTTATGTGTTACATGTTTACAACTTATATGTTACTTGTGTGTTGTTTATACATGACTTCAATATGAGTCAACATTGGTCAACATTAGTCAACATTAGTCAACATTGGTCAAACTTGGTCAACATTGGTCAACACTAGTCAACATTGGTCAACATTAGTCAACATTAGTCAAACTTGGTCAAAGTTGGTCAAACCTTGGTCAAAGTTGGTCAAACCTCGGTCAAACCTCGGTCAACTTTGGTCAAACCTTTTCAAAACGTCAATGTAACCTTTCAACGTTGAGTCGTTTGGATGAATGTGGTTACATAAACCATGTTTACTTTCACAGACCTTATAGCCTTATTAATTCTTAGGGCTCGGTTAGGTCGGTTACCCGGAGTTACTCGATTTCTCTCGTTACTCCCATTTCTCATTCACCGCATTTCCAGGTGAGTTTTCACGGCCCCATTTTACCTATTTTTCATTGGGGGAGATACATGCTCAAACTTACTTTCATAGTTTTATGACGTTACTTTGATTTCACGTTAGATACATGCTCAAACTTACTTTCATAGTTTTATGACGTTACTTTGATTTCACATTAATATATAAGTGGGTGCATTTCCCACACGTAAAGTCCTCTCACAATCGAACCGTTAATTATTTCCCAAGCGAGGTAATCATGAATAGTACTATTGGGTTTAACCACCCCCACCCGGGTTAGTCGCGCTAACTTAGACTGGAGGTCTAACGGGTGCATCATTGACCTAATCCATGCGTGCGGGGCACGTAAGAGGCAAAATGCAAGTTTCAGCATCCTTTTCGTTAGCTTCGGTTTCGGTGAATTGCTTATATTATTATCGCATATTGTCTGATCAACAATTGAATCATGAGTAGAATTTTCCTACTGTTACATTGTTTTCATTTCTTTACTGTTACTTAAACCTGTGAACTCACCAACCCTGTGTTGACACTTTTAAGCATGTTTATCTCAGGTCTCTAAGCATTCACGCACGGGCTAGGATTGCATGTCTGGAGTCTCATATCATGTTTTCATTTAGAAGCTAGGTTTATGGGAACCTAAATTGTTATGCTTTTGTATTTTACTACATTACTTTGCTTCCGCATTTACATTCCGCATTTTCTTAAACTCTGTAAACTTATGTATTTCGAATGATGTTCAAATGGAATGAGTTTTTCAAAAACCATTTAGAGGTCGTTCAAAATGACCCGGACCGATGATCCTTGACAGTCACAACCCGCGGGTAACCCGCTGTGGAATTTCAGGGTGTGACAGATTCTGTTCTCTGTTACAAACTGACTCTGTAAACATCTATATATAGACTACTGACCTGCATTAGGCGAACTTAACAAGTTCGCCTCTAACAGACTAAGCGAACTTAACAAGTTCACCTCAGATAAACTTAAGCGAACTTAACAAGTTCGCCTCTGTTAGACTAGGCGAACTTAACAAGTTCGCCTCTAGCAACTTGTATAAAAAAACTTAGAACATTAATACATTACAAAAACATAAAGACTTAAGATCTAAACTATTACAAAGCTTTTGTCATTACAAACTATGTCTTAACAACTTCCTAGAGGCAAGAGGTGAGAGTGGAAAGAGGCTGGGTCCCATGAAATTTATGAACCTACAAGCCCTCTACACTAAGGTGAAAAAGGAAGAAGAAGAGAGACTGAAGAAGATAGGCTCTAAAAAAGGGGTAGACACTTACACAGAAGAAAGAAAACCAAAGAAACCCAAGTCTACTCCCTTAACCACTCCTCCTTCTGTCCAACAACTTCCCTCTCACCCTCCTAGATCACTCTCCTCCCAAGCCTTGGGAGTTTTAGCTAACCACAAGGTTAACCTATGTTTGAATAATATATATGTATCAATAACATGCTCAAGGAACTAATGTATGAAGGAATTGGACTTGGTTGAATGAGTGTGTATTTGCTTGTCTGTAAATAGTATGTTTGTTAATAAGAAATTGAATACATGTATATATATATATATGAATAACAACTTTTGTTTACAAATAAACGAATAAGTGTTTAAATAATATTTAATTAAATAAGTGGATAATTGGGTTAAAAAAATATTTCAATTAATAAATTAGTTAGATTAACTCTTTATTAAATAAAGTAAATAATAAAGAAATTATAAGTTGTACAAAAATAATTAGGTTAAATAGTACCTCGTAGAGGTTTTAAATAAATAAATATACGAGTTGTTTTTAATTAGAAATTATTATGTTTTAAATCTCTAAAACTATTAAATAATTATTTATATTTGATAAATTAATAGTTCGGTTCATAAAATATTCCCGAGCCTTGAGAGTTTTTTAAAATAATTTTTATAAATAAATTTGGGTTAAAAATAATCTTTAAAAACGAATTTAAAAATAAAACAGACCACGGGACTCAAACATGGGTCTGTCCGGAGAGAGCTAAGGCGCGCAACCACTAGACCAAGGAGTCCTTGGTGTTATCAGGCCGGCCGTTTAATTCATAACCCAAGTCCAAGAGGGGACCGAGTTTCAGGATAAAACCACGCGTAAAAACAAGGTGCGGGGCTAGACTTGAACCCGCGACCTAGCCTGAGTGGGGATTGTGTCTTAACCGGTTGAACTGGGCACATGCCTTGACAAAGGACTGATGCGAATTCTTTTTAACACCCAAACCCAAAACCATCTTCTTCCTCAAATTGACTAGTCCCAAACCCTAACCCCATATCGGTTCGATTGGTCCTCGATTGGACACGAAATCATGGGCCTTTCATTCCCTGGATCAAAACGAAACCAAAGGCACAAGTTTTACCTGAAATGATTAAGGATTGAAGAAGAACGATGGAGGGGAGGGTTTCGGCAATCCTTGAGCTCGACAGGGTTAATGTGATGATATGCGAAGCTAACGAGTGTGTAGAAAGTTTATGGTGGGTGTCGTGAAGGTGTGGGATCAGATTTTATAGGCTAAATTCACGTTAAAAATAGCAATATTATTTAAACTAAGTTTAAAATAATTTTTATGTTTTATTAAAGTTTTTGTTAAAGAAAACAATTGATAACAAAGTAATTATTTTTCCTTAAAAACTTGTCAATTATAGTGTTAAATCAATCTTAGGCGTTTTAGGTTTTATAAAATAAATTAAAGTGTCAAAAATGCTTTTATAAAATAAAACAGACCACGGGGCTAGAACCCGGGTGGTTTCTGTGTGACACAAGCAAGTTACCACTGGACCCAAGGGTCAGTGGTGATTTAATCTGGATTAACATAGTTTTAACGTGAAATCAGAGGAGGGGCTGGGTCTAGGCATTAACAGGAAGCAAAAAGGCCGCTGGGTATGGGTTTCAAACCCACGCCACCTGGTTCGGTGGTTTCGCTGGTCATACATGGAACCCAAATATAAGTATACATTTACTAAATCAGGAAATAATCCTAATTCAGATTTGCGCATATACGAACAAGAAACCTAATTCAAATTGAGCTTCATACCCTCAGTCATCTGTAATTGACAAAGGGTTATTGATCGTCAACTAATTACGAATTAGGAACACTAAATCTTACTTGAAATGGTGGACTAACGACTGATAATGACTGAGACTTGGAATCGCCTGTTCTTGGTTCTTAATCACGATCCAAAGATGAAATGCCAGGAGTGTGTGTTTAGGGAGTTTGTAAAAGTGATTGCGAAGGTGTGGGACTGTTTCTTATAGTCTAATTTCATCTCAAACGCTCAAATGATTCGGGATTGCTTGAAACGTCTACGGGGATGATTTCCTGAATTAATTCGATTGATTTCTAATAAGCTGGTTTATCATTTGGGTTTGAAAAAGTTCGAGTAATGTCTATACATGATCATAGACCATTAAACGTGTTTAAATCCATGGATTGATATCGAATTTTGCTAGGTTTGACTTTGGAGAGTCAAACTTGACGGTTGGGGTTTGAATTTGAACGTAGCCACTGTTTCCCGTTTAAATGGTTTGTTAAATGCGTTGGAATTTGATCGTGAACGCTCTAGCATAAATGGCAAGCCTTATCATTCCAGAATTGATCGATATGAAATCGTATTTGCGTAAAAATCATCCCTGTTGACTTTTTCTGAGTCAAAATGTAATGTTGTTGACTCAAGAAAGTCAATGTGACGGGGGAAGGGGTTCAAAACAATAGTAGGTTCAAATTATAATGCAAGGGTTCAAATTTGGGGGCTCAAATACATAGGGAGGGTTCAAATGTCATAAGTGGGGTTCAAAGCTTCATTAATTTGATTTTAAAGTTATTTTTTTTAAATATAAAACTAGATTTCTTATTTCTATAAAAGTTTATAAAAATGAAATATGTTTAGGTTTAATCCAAATAATCTTGTGATGATTTATTTAAATTTATCAAATATAAATGTCCTCGTTTTAGAAACTAAACAAGTATTTTAATAGGGTTTAATATATTTAACTATATATATATATATATATAAATGAGTTCATATATGATTAAGTATATGCACACCTATAGTAAGGTTATAACATGAACTTGCATGAAAGAAATCTGAAATTGGAGCACTTGAAATCATGGCTCATGTAACACATTGTATTGCACTAGAAATGGAATTGAAATGTTATTATTGCACCAAAACAAAACACAAGAAAAATCATGGATGTTATAGAATCCCCATGTTGAGGGAATTTCATCCCTAAATTCAACTAGTTGAGGCTACTGATTCAAGAAAGAGATGTGGATGCTTGAGCTTCATTTGATCCTCACGTTCCCAAGTAAACTCGGGGCCACGTTTAGATTCCCAACGAACTTTGACAATAGGAATACGGCTTCACTTGAGTTGCTTTATCTCACGATCAATGTGCACGGGTTTCTCAACAAAGTTCATTGTGTCATCAATGTGCACTTCGTCAAGTGGTATGTGAAGATTCTCATCAGTGAAGCATTTCTTTAAGTTGGATACGTGAAATGTTGGATGCACGTTGCTCAGTTTTGGAGGTAATTCGAGTTTGTAAGCCACTTTCCTAATCCTTTCAAGGATCTTGAATGGACCCACATAGCGAGGTGCAACATTACCTTTCTTTACAAATTGAATCACATCCTTCCAAGGAGAAACCTTTAGAAGTACAAGGTCACCGACTTGGAATTCCAATTGTTTTCGTCGTTTGTCGGCATAGCTCTTTTACCGATTCCTCGGTACTCGAATGTTGTCACGGATTAGAATGATCTTGTCGGATGTTTCTTGGATTAACTTGGGACCGGTGATTTTAGCTTCACCAATCTCGTTCCAACAGATTGGTGAACGACACTTGCGACCATAAAGAGCTTCAAAAGGAGCCATGTTAATACTCGTGTGGTAGCTGTTGTTGTAAGAGAACTCAATGAGGGATAAATGAGAATCCCAATTGCCAACAAAGTCAATAACACAAGCTCTAAGCATGTCCTGGAGAGTTTGGATTGTTCGTTCGGTTTGACCATCAGTTTGAGGATGGTGTGCCGTGCTTAAATCCAATCATCTACCAAGAGCAGTTTGGAGGGATTACCAAAAATAGGAGGTGAATCGAGCATCTCTATCGAAGATTATGTTTAATGGAACATCGTGATGACTCACTATTTCGTCAATGTAGATTCGTGCTAATTTCTCAACTCGGTAGTCTTCGCGGATGGGCAAGAAGTGCGCTGATTTGGTGAGATGGTCAATGATCACCCATATGCTGTCATGACCACTAGAGGTGCGAGGAAGTTTGGTAATGAAATCCATGGCCAGATTCTCCCATTTCCACATGGGAATCTTAGGTTGTTCAAGCAAACCGGAAGGACATTGATGCTCAGCTTTGACTTTACAACATGTTAGACATTTTGCTACATAAAGGGCAATGTCTTTCTTCATACCGGGCCACCAATATTTTTTGTAAAGATCCTTGTACATTTTATCCGCACCGGGATGTATAGAATAACTAGTCTTGTGTGCCTTGTTCATAAGAAACGTATGGAGATCATCACGATTGGGAATCCAAATATGATCCACGTAATAAAGTAATCCATTAGGTTTGGTTTATAATTGAAGTTCAACTCCACATGACATTTCCTCGTACATGTTACCCTCTGTGATCGAGACGTGTTGAGCTTCAAGAAAACGGATTTGAATGTCGGTTTGAATTTTGACACAATGAAGCATGACGTGTTCTTTATGACTCAAAGCATCGGCCACAACATTCGCTTTGCCGAGATGGCAACGAATCTTGCAGTCGTAGTCGTTAAGGAGTTCAACCCAACTTCGTTGCCTCATGTTGAGTTCCTTTTGATTGAAAATGTGTTGGAGACTTTTGTAGTCGGTAAACACCACACACTTTGTGCCATAAAGATAATGTCTCCAAATCTTCAACGCAAAGACGACCACACCCAACTCAAGATCGTGCGTCGTATAGTTCTTCTCATGAATCTTAAGTTGTCTTGATGCATAAGCGATCACTTTGCCTCGTTGCAGGAGAACACAACCAAGACCTTCATTTGATGCATCACAGTAGACAACAAGATCATCATTTCCATTAGGGAGAGTTAGAATAGGAGCATTGCACAACTTTTGCTTGAGGGTTTGAAAGGCTTCTTCTTGCTTTGGTCCCCACTCATAAGGCTTACCCTTATGTATCAATGCGGTGAGAGGGACAACAATCTTAGAAATATTGGAGATGAATCGACGGTAATAACCCGCTAGACCAAGGAATGAATAAACCTCGGTGGGGGTTTTAGGGGCACTCCAATTCTTTACAGCTTCAATCTTAGCAGGATCAACATGAATCCCCTTCTCGTTGACAGTATGGCCCAAGAATTGAACTTCCTTTAGCCAAAATTCACACTTGGAGAATTTGGCATATAGTTGTTCATTCCTCAAAAGGTCCAAAATCAACCTAAAATGTTGTTCATGATCCGATTTAGTCTTGGAGTAGATCAAGATGTCATCAATGAAGACGATCATGAATTTATCTAAGGTTTGCACACACGGTTCATGAGGTCCATGAAAACCGCGGGTGCGTTGGTCAACCCAAAAGGCATAACCATAAATTCGTAGTGACCGTATCTTGTACAAAAGGCAGTTTTTGGAATATCTTCCTCGTGCACATGAAGTTGGTGGTAACCGGATCAAAGATCAATTTTTGAGAAGAAGATTGAACCTTGGAGTTGGTCAAAAAGGTCATTAATCTTTGGTAACGGATAACAATTTTTGATGGTAAGTTTGTTGAGCTCACGGTAGTCAATACATATACAGAATGAGCCATCTTTCTTCTTTAAGAATAAGACAGGTGCACCCCATGGTGAATGACTTGGACGGATGAAACCTTTATCAGAAAGTTCTTGAAGTTGACTTGCAAGTTCTTGCAATTCAGAAGGTGCGAGTCGGTATGGAGCTTTGTCTATGGGATTAGCTCCGGGCACAAGGTCGATATGAAATTCTACTTGTCGAATGGGTGGAAGACTTGATATATCTTCGGGAAACACTTCGGGAAAATCCTGAATGATGGGAATGTCTTGAATACTCTTCTCCTTGTCCTTCCTTTCAGCAACATGGGCTAAGAAGGCTACGTGCTTCTTTCGTAAGTACTTTCGGGCCATGGCGCACTACATGACTTTGATTCCATTACAAGGTTTTTCACCAAAGTCTTTTAACGTGTAGCCCGATGGAAGAGGAATTCGAATGCACTTCTCAAAGAAAATGACTCCGGCATGGTGATTTGATAACCAATCCATACCTATGATGATGTCAAAACTTCCCAATTACATTGGTACGAGGTTGACAGGAAAAGTGTGTTCATTAAGTTCAACGGAACAGTCACGGATAACGGAGTTAATAGTGATGGGATTTCCATCCGCTACCTCAACGATAAAAGTTTTCTCTAACTTAGTCCGTGTTTTTGCAAGTAAAGGCTCAAATTCATGTGATACAAAACTCCTATCAGCACCGGCATCAAATAGAATGGAAGCATATTGGTTATTAAGAAGGAACATACCGTTGACTACATCATTGTTGGCTTGGGTTTCATTGGCGTTTATGTTGAAAGCACGCCCACGAGCACCACCTTGGTTTGCATCGGCTAGCCTTGAGCATTGGTTTCGGAAGTGGGTTGGATTATCACATTCATAGCAAGCACGCCCATTAGCAATAACCGGTACAACTTGATTGGAAACTTGCTGATTGGCTCGGTTTCCCTGGTTGACTTGATTAACAGGTGGCCTAGATCGGCAAGTGTTGGCTACATAACCATACCTTCCACAATTGGCACATAAACGGCATGGCATGTTTGGGAAGTGATTATAATTGCATGTGTTGCACAAAGGGTAGTTGCCCACATATGGTTTCTTGACATATACATAAGTTATAGTCATATGTGTGTGAATCATGAGTGTGTATGCATGTATATAGACATGAAGGTGTGTGTGTATGTATACCATGTGTATGTGTAAGTATGTGTATGTATATGTATACATATAGTGTGTGAATATGTAGATTTACATGTATAAGTATGCATGTTTATGGTAAATAAATATATATATATATATATATATATACATATATATATATGCATATGTATGCATGTTTATGGTAAATAAATATATATATGTACATGTATGCATGTTTATGGTAAATAAATATATATATATGTACATGTGTGCATGTTAATGGTAAATAAATATATATGTACATATATGCATGTGTTTGAACATAAACATATTAGTAGGTATGTTCTATTATTACATATAAGTATAAAAGCATGTGAAGGTAAAAGTATACATATATACGGGTATGAAATATTAAAAATATTTGAGGACGTATGTAAGTTTTAAACTATATCTACAAACATACGTATCTATTTTCTAAAGTATGAATATATACGTGCTAACGAACAACATTAACAACAAAGAATATCTTGACACGTGAAAATCAAGTGTAACGTTTATTTGACGGGTGATCAATTAACTAAAAACACTTAGCTTAACGCAATAATAAAATAAATCATTATGTAATGTAAACCCGAGACTAAAACTTTCGTTTATAAACGATCACTAAAGTAGCAACTTGGGATATATATATATATATATATATATATATATATATATATATATATATATACATATATGAATATATATATATACATATGTATGTTGTTAATAAAAGGGTATATTGAACCATTATTTTAAGTAAGTGTATGGTTGGACTAAAATATGATTATTCAGTAACCGTAATGTGTCACCATTAAGTAATTCATATATAACCTTCTTACGAGAAATTGTATAAACATCTAGATCGGAATAATAATCACCAATGAGTCGTAACGCAAAAACATCGTTTTTACTAAACAAAGGTATCCGTAACCGGATTCGTTAAGCCGGGTGAACAACTTGTATGGAAGACGTGCAATCTTAAAACTAAGGTACCCCGTTTTGTAACTAGGGTAAAGATAGACGAGTCATATTAGCACAAACAGTTATTTGCTAGCATTCACGGATCTCGACGTGAGTTTTATGGCCCTTTTTTACTGTTTTATACTTTGGGGGGGAAAACATACTTGTACTATTTTTTGTATTTTAACAAGAGAACAAGACCCGATCTTTATGTTTACATGAGTGGACACACATAGAGAGCTAAAAGTCCCCTGAACATCACCACCTTTATAACTATTAGCTTTATAGCCTGGTATTCTATGAATAGTACTATTGGGGTGATGCCCCCGGTCATGGTTAGTCGCGCGCGCTAACCAACAAATTGGAGGGTCGAATGACCACATATTATCATAACACGTACTCGTGAGGAGCGAGGGAGGGGCATTCAATGATCATGGTTTGGTTATGCCTCATGTATGAAGATATTGCTTGTATTCCTAGCTAGTCTACAAATGGGATCATTCATTACTTGTTCTGTTAATCATATGCACATGGAACAATTTGGGAACATTGGATTTACAAGAACTATTTGATTAAAATATGTGAACTCACCAACCTCGTGTTGACACTTTAAGTAGGTTTTTCAGGAAATTGAACGTGGTCGCAAGGTTATCACTTGTTCGGTACATGCATGCATGGCGGATACAGCTTTTGAGGATTTCTCTTGTATAACACATTGTACATGGGTCATATTTGCGAAATCTTGATATTTTGTAAACTCAAACTGATATTTTGGGATGTAAAACTTTAAACTTTAAATTATGTATCCAGTTTGCAATAATCGTATGCTTTGGAAACCAAGAACGTTACGACTCGTGTTTCCGCCTTGGCAGGGTGTGACAGGTGCTCCAATTCTTTTTTGTTAAAAAGAAAGACTACCAATGCGGATGTGCATTGATTAAGAATCGTTATACACTTCCTATAATCGATGATCTATTTGATTAGTTACAAGGCGCGTGCCATTTTTCTAAAATATATCTTCGATCGGGATATCATCAACTGAAAGTTCAAGAAGAATACATTCTTAAACAGCATTCCGAACAAGATATGGACATTATGAGTTCACGGTTATGCCGTTTGGACTTAATAATGCTCCTACCGCATTTATGGATATGATGAATCTTATCTGTAAATCATATCTAGATAAATTTGTTATCGTTTTCATTGACGATATACTTATTTATTCTAGTAATGCGGAAGATCATGAGAATCATCTCAGAACAATCCTTAAACTTCTGAGAAAAGAGAAATTGTATGGTAAATTCTCTAAATGTGAATTTTGGTTTAAAGAAGTTCAATTTCTAGGTCATATAGTGAATGCAGAAGGTATTTAAGTACACCCATCCAAAATTGAAGCTATATCCAAATGGGAAATCCCAAAATCTCCGACAAAAGTCCGTAGTTTCTTGGGTCTTGTAGGATACTACAGACGATTTATTAAAGATTTCTCAAAGATTGCAGTTCCTCCGACTACTTTAACTCGCAAAAATATAAAGTACGAATGGGGAATGAAGCAAGAAGAAGCTTTCCAAACTTTAAAAGAGAAACTAACTCATGCACCTATATTGGCTTTGCCAGATGGCAATGAGAACTTTGTAGTATATTGTGATGCTTCGCACAACGGCCTAAGTTGTGTGTTAATGCAAAGAAACAAATTTATTGCCTGTGCATCTCGTTAGTTAAAGAATCATGAAAAGAACTATACAACTCATGATTTAGAGTTAGGTGCCATAATTTTCGCCCTGAAATTATGGAGACACTATCTCTATGGAGTTAAATTTACAGTTTATGGAGACCCTATCTCTATGGAAATATATCTTTGGTTAGAAAGAACTAAACATGAGACAGAGAAGCTGGCTAGAGATCTTGAGTGACTATGACTGTGAAATATGTTACCACGAAGGTAAGGCATATGTTGTTGAAGATGCCTTAAGTAGAAAAGAAAGAGAGAAACCTAAACAAGTTCGTGCTCTCAGACTTGAACTTCATGTTGATCTATTGTATCAAATAAAAGATGCTCAACATTTTGTTCAAACATAAGAAGAGTTAGAACAAGAAGGAATGAAGAGTATGATTGAACAGTTAGTGAAAGGAGACGATGAACTACTTCTAATGAATAGAAGAATCTGGGTTCCGATCAATGGAAATCTTCGAGAAAGAATACTCGAAGAATCACATAAATCAAAATATATGATGCACCCAGTAAATGATAAAATGTATAAGAATCTGAAAGATAACTACTGGTGGATTGGCATGAAGAAAGATATTGCCATATATGTTGCAAAATGTTTAACTTACGCTTAAGTAAAGGCAGAACATCAGAAACCTTGTGGTTTATTGCAATAATTAGAAATACTAGTATGAAAATGGGAAATGATAACAACGGATTTTATTACCAAACTTCCTCGAACCAGTCGGAGAAATAATACTATCTGGGTTATCATTGACAGATTAACTAAATCCGCTCATTTTCTTCCAATGAAAGAAACTTTCAGTGTGGATAGATCGGCTCATCTTTGTGTACATGAAATTGTATCTTTACATGGATTCCCATTATCCATAGTATCAGATAGAGATAGTCGTTTTACATCTCGATTCTAGCAAAGTTTCCAAATAGCCATGGGAACTCGTCTGAACTTAATCAATGGTTATCAAGCACAAACAGATGGGCAGAGTGAAAGAACAATTCAGACTTTAGAAGATATGCTTCGAGCCTGTTGTTAGTACATAGTTTGTAATGACAAAAGCTTTGTAATAGTTTAGATCTAATGTCTTTATGTTTTTGTTATGTATAATGTTCTAAGTGTTTATGCAAGTTATGCTAGAGGCGAACTTGTTAAGTTCGCCTAGTCTAACAGAGGCGAACTTGTTAAGTTCGCTTAATTCTATCTGAGGCGAACTTGTTAAGTTCGCTTAGTCTGTTAGAGGCGAACTTGTTAAGTTCGCCTAATGCAGGTCAGATGTCTATAAATAGTGTTTACAGAGTCAGTTTGAGTAGAGAATCAGAAAAAGAACAGAGTTGAACGACTGAGTCTGTAAACTCTATTGAGAATTGGAATACAAGTGTGAATGTTATTTACTTGATTGTCTATATTGTCTTTTGTGTATGCAATCGTTGGTTCGTTGGATTCTGCACTTCGAGTTAACGACATGTTTTATCACGAGAACGATCCGTAGAAGTGCCATGAGGACCTACAAGTGGTATCAGAGCTTATGCTCGTGATTCTTGGTGATTTGAGACGGTTTTGTATGCAAATTTACAAGAAATTCTTCATCTTTGAAATTTTCATTTCCACGGAGTTTTCAAGCTTAATTTGGTTCTGATTTGGTGTTTTTGAAGAAATTTATCTGATAGAAAGGTTCTAATTGAGAAATTACACAATCCTACGGTTTGATTTTGACTAATTCCTTCAAATCAGTGATTTTTGGTTCGCGGTTTCTGAACTATTTTTGATTTTGATTTTGCTGAAGCAAGCGAACTTTGTGATTTGGTGTGCAGGCGAACTTGTCAAGTTCGCTTCTTTCAAATTAGGCGAACTTATTTTTAGGCGAACTTAATCAGATTTTCTGTATTCTGGTTAAGCGAACTTATTAAGTTCGCTTGGTATCACAGAAGCGAAATTATTATCTTCGCCTAAGGGTAGTAAGTGTTCAACACTTGGAAATTTTTCAGAAAAATGGCAAATATGGTACAAGTAACGAATATTGTCACACCCCGCCAAGGCGGAAACGCGAGGTGCGACGTTCATGGTTTTTCAAAGCACATAATTATTGCAAACGCATGCATACAACTGGATACATAAATTAAATTTAAGGTTTTACAGCCCAAAATAGTAGTTAAAGTTACAAAATATTAAGATTTTGCAAATATGACCCGAACATTATGGGTTATACAAGAAAAATCTTCAAAAGTTGTATCCACCGTGTATGCATGAACCCTATGTAGTATTACTCTTGCTATCACGTTCAGTTTCCTGAAAAACATACTTGAAAGCGTCAACACTAGGTTGGTGAGTTCACAGGTTTTATATATGAATACAATGAGCAAACCAATTGCATGAAAATGATTTTTACGTATATGATAAGCAAAACAAGTAATGTTTGACCCATTTGTAAACTAGCTAGGAATACAAATAATATGTACATACATGAGGCATAACCAAACCAAGACCAGGTGTTTTGCCCCTCACTCGTACCTCACGAGCAATATTAGAACACTATGCAGTCATTTGGCCAGAGGGACCCATGGTTAGCGCGACTAACCATGACCGGGGGTGTCAGACCCAATAGTTCTATCCATAGAATCTCAGGCTAATCTATAGCTAATGGTTATAAATATGATGATCAGGGGACTTTACGAGCTCCAAATGTGTTCACTCATGCATACATAAAGGTCGGGTCTTGTTTTCTTGTTATCATATAAAAATAGTTATAAGTATGTTTTTCCCCCAAATAGTACAAAACAGTAAAAAGGGGCCGTGAAACTCACATTGAGTTTGTGTATGCTTGTAACGATATTTGTTCTAGTCAACTTGACTATTTGTACCCTAGATACGAAAGGGTAAATTGTGTTAAGACCGAATGTCTCATATTGCAAATTGTTCACCGACTTTGTAAATCTGGTTGTGTTTGTTTAAAATATCTTCTTAGTTGTTCAACACTTGTTTTGTAGTAAAAACAGTTCTAAGTTACTGCTAAATGGGACTGATGACCAGGTATCGAAACTACCTAGTTTCGATTGAACAGGACAGAACAGAACAGAGGTCGAAACTACCTAGTTTAGATTAAGCAAACTGGGTATCGAAACTATCTAGTTTCGATTGAGTACTAGGTATCGAAACTCCTAGTTTCGATTGAGTAAACAGGTATCGAAACTCCTAGTTTCGATCAAATATGTATCGAAACTCCTAGTTTCGATCAAATAGGTATCGAAACTCCTAGTTTCGATTGAGAAACAGGTATCGAAACTATAGTTTCGATTACTGCAATTCTGATTGACAGAATCAGTCCTGCATATTTTTATGTTTTAAACTTGAATTCGACACACTTTTCTTGTTATCTTACTTGCGTTTGAATATTTTGTATGCTTAGCTATGGTTTTAAAAGAAAATATTGTAGATTGTATTGAGTTTTTACCTTAAAACAGAGATGAAGATGATGAGAGAAAACAGAGAATGATCTTGAATCTTTTGCTAAACTTTTTTCAGAAACACTTGAAAATCTTCTTAAAACACTATATTTGTGATGGATTTTTCCATAAAAATGGACTTCGAATTGGAGAGAAATGGGATGTTTGCCGTAAGAAAATGAGTGATAAAAGGGTTTAGTGAGACTTTTGATTGAAAGGGGTATGGTTTCATCTGAATTTTCGCAATAGGCTGTATGGGTTTTAGTATAAAGAATTTGAATGTGAGGTAAATAGTGACGTGAGAATGGGGGGGTTTTCTCTGGCTTCGACCGAGAAGGTCAAAGTAGTGGGTTGGGGTTTGGGTTAAAATAAATCAAACCATGATTTAAGTGTAAAATTTATTAAGGGTATTAATATCAATTATAGTTTTAAAAGGGTAATTTAATTCGGTTTAGGTTGTCCACGGTATTATAAATTTATTCTAAAAATAATTTACTGTTCCACGTAAAGTTTGTGAAATATATATGCCTATATATTTTTCTGGTCATTTGCGATATAAACTGGTAACTCCTAGAATTACCGAAATATAAAATGAGACAATGTACGGCTTTTCTTAGACTTTAATGTCCTATTTTATGCAATTAGGTAAATCACGAAAATAAATATAATATAAACTCGTTTATATCGTGTACGGATATTAACCTGAAATGTCGGGTGTCACATTCTCCCCATGTTAAAAGAATTTCTTCCCGAAATTCAATTCGTGCCATCTTGAACTGGTGCATCCTTAAACAAGGAGGGGTATTTCGTCTTCATTCGATCCTCTCGTTCCCATGTATACTCGGGACCACGCTTTGAGTTCCAACGTACTTTAACCAGTTTGATTCGACTACGTCTCAACCTTTGAACTTTCCAATCCGAAATCTCAATCGGTTCCTCGATGAAATGAAGTTTATCGTCAATGTGAATCTCATCAGGCGGTATGATCAATGTCTCGTCTGCCAAGCACTTCTTGAGATTTGATACATGAAACGTATCATGTACATTGCTTAGTTCTCGTGGCAACTTGAGCTTGTAAGCTACAGGGCCAACCCTAGCCAGTATTTCAAAAGGTCCAACGTATCTAGGGTTGAGTTTACCACGGTTACCAAACCTTGCAACGCCTTTCCATGGTGAGACATTTAACATTACTCGGTCACCAATTTGAAATTCTAATGGTTTTCGTCTGTTATCAGCATAGCTCTTTTGTCTATCTCGGGCCGCTTTCAGACGGTCCTTAATTTTGAAGATCTTATCAGTGGTTTCCTGGACAATCTCAGGGCCTGTCAAATGTTTTTCACCAACTTCCGCCCAACATAGCGGTGAGCGGCATTTGCGACCATATAAAGCTTCAAACGGAGCTGCCTTGATGCTTGTGTGGTAGCTGTTATTATAGGAAAACTCCGCCAACGGTAAATGAGTATCCCAATTACCTCCGAAATCATTTACACACGCACGGAGCATATCTTCTAATGTTTGGATAGTCCTTTCACTTTGACCGTCCGTTTGTGGATGGTAGGCTGTGCTCATGTCTAGGCGCGTGCCTAAGGCTTCTTGTAATGATTTCCAGATTCTAGACACGAATCTGCTGTCTCTATCAGAGATAATAGAAGTTGGCACTCCATGCCTAGCCACAATTTCCTTGATATAAAGCTTTGCAAGTTTCTCGGTTTTATCCGTCTCCTTGATAGGTAGAAAATGAGCTGATTTTGTCAGACGATCGACAATTACCCATATTGTGTCATAACCACTGGACGTCCTGGGTAATTTCGTGATGAAATCCATAGAAATCTGTTCCCATTTCCATTGGGGAATTTCAGGCTGTTGTAATAAGCCAGACGGTTTCTGATGTTCGGCTTTTACTTTTGAACACGTTAAGCATTTACTGACATATGTGGCAATATCTCCTTTCATATTGGGCCACCAATATAATTCTTTTAGATCCTTATACATCTTATCTGAACCTGGGTGAATGGAGTACCTGGACTTGTGGGCTTCGTCCATAACCAATTTCCGTAAGTTACCAAAACATGGCACCCAGATTCTATTCATGAAGTATAGAGTGTCATCTGACTTCGTCTCCAATTGTTTGATCATTCCACGTAGTGCTTCATTTTGGATGTTCTTTTCCTTAAGTGCTTCTTGTTGTGCCATTCGGATTTGAGTAGTAAGACTCGTGTGAATTGTTAATCCTAGGGCACGAACACGAAGAGTTTTAACTCGTTCCTTGCGACTTAAGGCGTCTGCTACGACATTGGCTTTACCAGGGTGATACTTGATATCACAGTCGTAATCATTCAGTAGCTCTACCCAACGACGTTGTCTCATGTTGAGTTCCTTTTGATCGAAGATATGTTGAAGACTCTTGTGATCAGTAAAGATAGTGCATCTTGTACCGTAAAGATAATGTCTCCAAATCTTGAGTGCAAACACAACTGCGCCCAACTCCAAGTCATGGGTCGTATAATTCTTTTCGTGCACTTTTAGTTGTCGTGAGGCATAAGCGATGACTTTGTCTCTTTGCATTAACACACAACCAAGTCCTTGGTGTGATGCATCGCAGTATACGACAAAGTTGTCGATTCCCTCAGGAAGGGATAAGATTGGTGCACTACACAGCTTCTGCTTCAGTAATTAGAAAGCTGATTCTTGTTTATCAGTCCAATGAAACTTTTTGTCCTTCTGAGTTAACGTGGTCAAAGGCAAGGCTATCTTTGAAAAATTCTCGATGAATCGCCTGTAATAGCCTGCCAAACCCAGAAATTGACGCACTTCTGTCGGAGTCTTTGGTGCTTCCCAGGTTTTGATTGCTTCAATTTTTGATGGATCAACGTGAATTCCTTTCTTGTTAATGACATTTCCAAGAAAATGCACTTCTCGGATCCAAAACTCACACTTAGAGAATTTAGCGTAAAGTCTCTCGTTTCTGAGTAGTTCTAAGATTAATTTCAGGTGATGTTCATGATCCTCCTTGGTTCGTGAATATATTAATATATCATCAATAAATACTATCACGAATTTATCCAAGTATGGCTTGCACACTCGGTTCATGATATCCATAAAAACAGCTGGTGCGTTTGTCAAACCAAACGGCATAACTAGGAACTCGTAGTGACCGTAACGAGTCCTAATTGCCGTCTTTGGTACATCTTCTTCTTGGATTCTTAGTTGATGATACCCCGAACGTAGATCGATCTTAGAGTAGAAGTTAGAACCTTGTAGTTGATCGAACAAATCATCTATTCGAGGAAGTGGGTATCGGTTTTTGATTGTAAGCTTGTTTAATTCTCGGTAATCAATACACATCCTAAAGGTTCCATCCTTTTTCTTTACGAATAGGACCGGAGCTCCCCCGGGTGAGAAACTCGGTCTTATGAAACCTTTATCAAGCAACTCTTGTAGTTGATAAGATAATGCCTGCATCTCGGAAGGTGCCCAAACTGGGTATCGAAACTATCTAGTTTCGATTGAGTACTAGGTATCGAAACTCCTAGTTTCGATTGAGTAAACAGGTATTGAAACTCCTAGTTTCGATTGAGAAACAGGTATCGAAACTATAGTTTCGATTACTGCAATTCTGATTGACAGAATCAGTCCTGCATATTTTTATGTTTTAAACTTGAATTCGACACACTTTTCTTGTTATCTTACTTGCGTTTGAATATTTTGTATGCTTAGCTACGGTTTTAAAAGAAAATATTGTAGTTAGTACTGAGTTTTTACCTTAAAACAGAGATGAAGATGATGAGAGAAAACAGAGAATGATCTTGAATCTTTTGCTAAACTCTTTTCAGAAACACTTGAAATTCTTCTTAAAACACCAAATTTGTGATGGATTTTGCCTTAAAACTGGACTTCGAATTGGAGAGAAATGGGATGTTTGCCGTAAGAAAATGAGTGATAAAAGGGTTTAGTGAGACTTTTGATTGAAAGGGGTATGGTTTCATCTGAATTTTCGCAATATGCTGTATGGGTTTTAGTATAAAGAATTTGAATGTGAGGTAAATAGTGACGTGAGAATGGGGGGGTTTTCTCTGACTTCGACCGAGAAGGTCAAAGTAGTGGGTTGGGGTTTGGGTTAAAATAAATCAAACCATGATTTAAGTGTAAAATTTATTAAGGGTATTAATATCAATTATAGTTTTAAAAGGGTAATTTAATTCGGTTTAGGTTCTCCACGGTATTATAAATTTATTCTAAAAATAATTTACTGTTCCACGTAAAGTTTGTGAAATATATATGCCTATATATTTTTCTGGTCATTTGCGATATAAACTGGTAACTCCTAGAATTACCAAAATATAAAATGAGACAATGTATGGCTTTTCTTAGACTTTAATGTCCTATTTTATGCAATTAGGTAAATCACGAACATAAATATAATATAAACTCGTTTATATCGTGTACGGATATTAACCTGAAATGTCGGGTGTCACAAATATGTTCAATTATGATAATGAGATTGGTACATCTCAAAAACCGCCGAAGTTTTTGAATCTTGCTGATTATTCTAATTGGAAAGATAGGTTTGATCAGTTCGTATCTTTTACCGATACCAGTCTCTGGATTCCTATTTTAGAAGGTTATACGCATCAGACTTATTCGTGGATGGGAAAGGATGATGTTCCATAGTCGGTGTCAGCGTTAACTACTAAAGAAAAGTTGTTGTTTGATAGGGAAAAGAAAGCGATGGCAAGTAATTCGATGTCTCTTCCGAAGGAAATATATCACAGTTTCAAACAATTCAAGTCTTCTCAACAACTGTGGGAAGCATTACAGAAAAGATGTGAAGGTAGTTTGGATGTAAAGAAAAGTAGAAAAGAGTTTCTGAAGAAGCAATTCTTGGTCTTCAAACTTTTTCAAAATGAATCCTTGGATGATCTTGCTACCAGATTCTATCATCTGCTTAGTGAACTGTCGAGTGCTTCTGTGGTGTATGAGACTGAAGAAATTAATGACAAGTTCTTCGAGGCATTACCATCAAAATTTGATGTGTATACGGTTTTGATAAAAGAAAATATCAAGTACAAAACCATGTCTCTTGAAGAAGTTCTTGGAAAGATTCAATCGCATGACCTGAATATGAAGAAGAAAGAGACTAACATGGAGCATATCCAGGATCCTTCAATGTATTTTGCCAAGACTTCTGGTAAAACTGGTACAGGAGTTGAATTCTTTTCTAGCGATGCTCAGGATTCTTCTAATGATCAGTGTTCTGGAGTTCCTATTCATTCTGGATTTTCTACGACAACAGCTTCTACATCTTCTGGATCTCATATAAATCAAAAGGTTGCTGATGATTATCTAGCTATGTTTTCCTCATTCATAGCTTCGTATGAGAATTTTATTGGAGGGAAAATTCATGATCCTGAGGTTATTGAAGAAGATTTAAGACATTTTGACCCTGTTGATCTGGAAGAAATGAATATCCAATGGAATATGGCCATGTTGATGCGTCAACCAAAGGATTTCTTGAAGAAAACTGGCAGAAAGTATATTGGGTCTAATAGTCGATCACGCATGGGATTTGATAAAACCAAAGTGCCTTGTTATAACTGTCCAGAGTATGGTCACTTTGCTAAAGAGTGTGTGAAGCAAAAGGTTGAGTTTGATTCTCAGAAGAAGCAGGATAATTTTCAGAATAATCGTAATCAATCACATGGTTCATCTGGAAATTCAAATCATGCATCTGCATCATCGGCATTGGTTGCTCAGAACGATGAAAATTATGACTGGGGTATTCATCTGGAAGATTTAGTAGGTGCTGTAAGTCAAGCCTTTGTAGCAGAAATTCATTCTGAAAATCAGAAGAGGTGATTGATGATGACAGTTCGAGTGATGGTTCGAGTGATGGTGAAAGTGTGCAGATTGTTGATGAAGAGATAGAACAAGTGCAGAATATTGATTTTGATGTTGCATCAGGTGTTGCTGAAGATGATATTGTTCTAACACAAAATGCTTCAGATAGTGCTGATTCAGAGAATATTCCCATTGCCAAAGTTTTCATGGCAGACATGTCTGATCCGTCAAAGGTAAAAGACTCTGTTTGTCATATTTACTGTTCTAACTGCATTACTGTAAAAGATAAATTGCAAAAGGTCATGGATGATAACACAAACTTGATTTGTGATATGAAATCGATGCATTCAGTTAATCAGAAACTGAAAGATAATGATAAATTGTGCATCGATAGAATTGAGTCTTTGAAAAGAGACTTAAATTCTCTGGGGTTGAAATATAAAGAACAAGCTTATCATCTGGATATGGCTTATGCTGAAATAGAAAAACGAAATGAAGTTGTTGCTCAAAAGAATAAAGAAATTTCTGACAAAGAGTCTGAGGTGATCAAACTTCATAGAAAGTTGGAAAATTTTGAAAATTCTTCAATTGTTTTGGATTATTTTAATTGAAATGATGATCCTACTAAGCGGGTTGCTGGTATTGGATTTGTTCCTCCACCATTTAATGCAAATTATGTGGTTGAACCTGAAATAATACATGAAGAGGAAATAGATCCAAAAACAGTGTTGAAAGTCAATCCGGTAATTGGTGAGGAAATGATTTATGAATCTGATTTTGAGGATGAGGTGTTTGATGAGAAGAAAGTCGAAGGTATTCCAAAAGAGGTGAAACTTGATGAACCAACAGTTGTAAAAACTGTTACTCGTGATAGATGTATTCTGACTGAACCTAATGAGGTGAAAGTTGTTACACCTCAGCTTTCCCCAATTTTACAGTCAAGTGGTTTTGTCGCTGCTGGCCATCAAAAGGTGCATTCATCAAAGGTGCCTACACAGGTTTATGTTCCAAAGAAGTCAGTAAACTGTTCTGGAAAATCTTCTGAATCTTATTCCTCTGATAACTCCTCAAACTCAAAGAACACTTCGTATTTCAGAACTTATAAAGAGAGAAGAGTTTGTTTTCATTGCAACGAGGCTGGTCACATTCTGGTCAATTGTCCTTATAAGAACTAGGGCAAATTGAAGACTGTTCTTTCACAACCAAAAGTGGTGAAGATTCTGAAAAGAACAGATGAGGGAAAGTCATCATTTAGTTTGGAGAAAAATATGTCTTGTCGATCTTTTGTTAAATCCTCTGGATTTAAACAGCAGGATAAATTGAATTCTAAATCATTTGTTTGTCAAGAGAAACTTGAGATTCCTCATGTTAGAATTTCAAAAGATTTTCAATCTGAAGTTAAATTGTCTAGACCACAAAGGAGAAGACGAAACAGAAAATTGAAGAAAATTTTGGAAACATCTGAATCTGATAATAATATATCAAATAATGTTTTTCAAAATAATCAAAATGTGTCTTCTTTGAAAAAGTCTGTTGGTAAAACTTCTATTCCAAAGGTTAATAATAACATTGATTGTGAAGTGCTAGAAGTTATTTATTTTGATCAATCTGGACGACCCAAGACCACAATGGCTTGGGTTCCTATTTCTAACTGATTTTCGTTTTTTATGTAGGGACAACCAAGGAGGACTATCAACAATACATGGTATGTGGATAGTGGTTGCTCTCGACATATGACGGGGAATATTAGATTGCTTGAAGATGTTAAAAATATTGATGGAGGTTATGTCGCTTTTGCGGGTAATAAAGGCGGGTACATA
Source organism: Smallanthus sonchifolius (assembly GCA_023525975.1). Classification (NCBI taxonomy): domain Eukaryota; kingdom Viridiplantae; phylum Streptophyta; class Magnoliopsida; order Asterales; family Asteraceae; genus Smallanthus; species Smallanthus sonchifolius. The sequence goes on along the minus strand of CM042022.1, from coordinate 55,286,148 downwards.
ACTGGACTGGGTACTTTAAAGAATGATAAAGTCAATTTTGAGAAGGTGAATTATGTGGAGCAGCTTGAACACAATCTTTTGAGTGTATCACAAGTTTGTGACAAGAAGTTTTCATTCCATTTCAATGATGCTGAGTGTTATATCTTGAAACCTGGTTTCGTTATTCCTGACGAATGGATTCTCATGAAGGCTCCAAGGAGAAATGACACGTATGTCCTTGACATGAGTGTTCCTACTACAACGGATTCAATTCCTACATGTTTACTATCCAAGGCGTCAGAATCAGATTCTATTTTGTGGCACAGGAAGCTAGCTCACATCAACTATCGGAAGATGAACTATATTGTTAAGAATGATCTGGTTCTTGGTATTCCGAAGATGAAATTCTCAGTTCCAGATGATTGTATTCCTTGCAAGAAGGGGAAACAACGAAAGAAATCTCACATATCTAAATCGAAGAATTCTATCGTAACTCCTTTGGAGCTGCTGCATATGGATTTGTTCGGTCCGATTAGTATAAGGAGCATTGGTGGAAAATCGTACTGCTTGGTGGTAACGGATGATTTCTCTACATTTTCATGGGTTAAATTTCTTTCTTCTAAAGCTGAAACCACTGAGTTGGTACAATACTTAATCCTAGGTTTGGAGAATTTGTTCAATCTGAAGGTCAAAAGAATTAGGAGTGACAATGGCAGCGAGTTTAAGAATAGCAAGATGGGCTTATTCTGTCTTCAAAAGGGAATTCATCATGAATTCAGTGCGCCATATGTTCCTCAACAAAATGGTGTTGCTGAACGAAAGAACAGGACGTTGGTTGAAACGGCACGCATGATGCTTGCAGATTCTAAGCTTCCAGTTACTTTTTGGGCTGAAGCTGTGAATACTGCGTGTCACGTTTTGAACAGGGTCTTGACCGTCAAGCGACACAACAAGACTTGCTACGAGTTGCTGAATAATCGAAAGCCGAATCTGGATTATTTACTACCTTTTGGTAAGCCTTTCACCCTGTTGAAAGTTAGAGATGTCCCAATCAAGTTTAGTGCTAAGGCTATTGAAGGGATTTTTCTGGGGTATGTTGCAAATTCTACTACGAAGAGGGTTTATAATAAAGAGATGCGCCAAGTTGAAGATATTATTTTTGGCTCAACAAATGAAGGGTTATGCAAAGATTTTGAGAGTGTTATGAAGTCAAAGTTTGAAATGTCAGCTATGGGAGAGTTATCATTTTTCTTAGGTTTACAAGTAAATCAAAAGGAAGATGGTTTCTTTATTCATCAGTCCAAGTATGTCAAAGACATCTTGAGCCGGTTCAAGATGGAGGACTGTACCCCATATGATACTCCGATTCCGGTCAATCATAAGTTGAATTCTGACCTGGATGGAAAAGATGTGGATTGTCGACTTTACAGAGAAATGATTGGATCTCTCATGTACTTAACCGCTTCAACGCCAGATATAATGTTCGCTGTGTGCATCCGTTCCAGATTCCAGGCAAAACCAAAAGAATCTCACTTAATAGCTGTAAAAAGAATCTTTCGTTATTTGAAAGGAAAACAAAGATTAGGACTATGGTATCCACATGGTTCTAACTTTGATTTCATTGCTTATACTGATTCTGATTTTGGTGGTTGTTGTTTGGATAGGAAATCTACAACAGGTGGTTGTCAGTTCTTGGGTAATCGACTTATTTCCTGGCAATGCAAAAAGCAAACCACAGTCTCCATTTCTACATGCGAAGTAGAATACATCGCTGCTGCAAGTTGTTGTTCACAAATCCTGTGGATACAACAGCAATTAAGAGATTACGGTTTGAATTTCACAGGAACCCCTATGCTTATTGATAATAATGCTACAATTTCTATAACTAATAATCCTGTTAAGCACAGTAAAAACAAAGCACATTGAGATTATATATCATTTTATTCGTGATTATGTAGAGAAAAGGTTGATTCAGCTGGTAAAGGTTCATACTGATGATAATTTTGCTGGTTTGTTTACCAAGGCATTTGATCGTACCAGGTTTGAATTTTTAATCAAAATGATAGGTATGATCAATCCCGAATAAAAGTTTTTCAAAATCAGATTTTCATGGAAAATTTTGTTTTTAATTTCTTTTATTGCATTATTACATTTCTGCATTTTAAATTTTCAGTCAAAAAGTTCTTAATTTATAAAAAGTCAAAACAAAGCGAAAAATATAAAATTTGACATCATTTGAAGTTAGAGAAGAAATGATAGTACATCAGTGATTAGTTCATTTCACACGACCTTAGTAGACCTTTGATATATGATTGTTTAAAGTAATTTGATTTGATCTAAATTTCAAAGTCTGCATAAATGAGAAATGATAATGTTGTGAATGCTCTAATCTTGATAATTTTTTTAATTTGTGTATGAGTTTTGAAACTTAAATTGTCAATAGACTAGAAGCGTTTTGAAACTAATAGTAGTGTGAAAATTAAATATGATATGATTACATCTGTGATTTGAATCCATTATATGCATGGGTGTTTATGTGTAAAAGATCATTATCAGATAAAGAATATATGGTTTTCATGAATTTCATGAGACCAATATCGAATTATATCTTTAGCACAAATCTATTTCAGTTCACATTACTGCCCATGCCCCGAAAAACATGCAATGTTTTGTTGAACTAAGATATGCTTTCAAAATCTGTTGAAACATATATTAGCCCTTGGATCAGCTAGATACATCATCTAGTCTGACTCCATTGAATCTTATCCAGATAATAGTTGGATCCTCATACCTGAATCTGTTGATTCTCATTATACAACCAATTCATTAGAATCTTGTGATTCTGAATCATCATGATTCTTATATCCTTTGGGATCTGCTTCTATTCTTATGTTAAATGAGATAATTTCATCTTGGAAATTGATCTAATCTTAAAATAAACTGTATATGTCTTGAAGATAGTGCAATTTTTATTTCTGTTTGGCATATATGTGGGGTACACGATGTTTTTCATCTAAATGGTACTAAATCACATGAATTTGGAGAATAAACGCTTATAGTTTCAAATCATACAATATTGACAAAGTTAAGAATTCATGCTTTATATCACAAATTCGGTATTAATAATTGAGCATTTCATAATCTGATCTCATTTATTTTGAAATTTATCGCGTATCATTTCAAATATTGTTCAAATACTGAAAAGAATGTATAAAAATGAAAAAGGGGTAAAGTGCACAATAATGATTTGAATTGTTTCATATCATAGGTTACCCTTGGTTATTGCTAAAATGTGTGATGAACTACTCAGATACTGTTATGATCTTCTTACTCATGATGTTAATTCAAAAATATGTGATTCCGTTTGTATAGATAAAAATCCAAAAATATGTGATTCCGTTTGTATAGATAAAATTCAAAAAGATTTTGTTTTTTATTTTCCATGAAAATTCTAAGCTTTTATTAAAATGTTCGGGATTGGATCTGATACATGCTGCTGACGGAAGTTCAAGAAGTGACGGGTTGAAAGTTGGTAAAAATTTGATTAAGGGAAAAGTTGAAGACAATATGTTCGCCTAACTCTGGTGAAGCGAACTTAATATGTTTGCCTGATGTTGGTGAAGCGAACTTATTATGATCGCCTAGGGCTTGTTAAGCGAACTTAACAAGTTCACCTAAATAAGCGAACTTAATCTATATAAGGTTTTGTCCAGGCGAACTTAATCACTCATCTTCTTCACATTTCAAGCGAACTTGTCTGTTGGAGAATTTTTTTATAATTTTCAAAATCAGTGGTTGTTGGGTTGTTTACCGGTATCTTCTGGTTCGAATTTGAATTGCGAATGTGACTAAGGTATTTTCATCGATTTTCATCCGTTCAATAGTGAGAAAATTACGTTTTTCATTCGGTTCTTCATCGGGACTGTTTTTGCCCTAATTTGATGGTTATTTGGACTTAAAGCTTAAAATTGATTATTGTATTTGTTTCGAGAGTACTAGTCGCTGTCATTTCTATGGTTAATTCTTGGTTACTACATCGATTAAACGAAATTTGATTTCTGGTTTGGAATTTGAAACGTCAGACAGTTCAGGCGAACTTGTTCAAGCCAACTTGTTCAGGCGAACTTAATATGTTCGCCTCTTGCAACACTAAGCGAACTTAATAAGTTCGCCTAGGGGTCAGAAGGGTTTTGGACTTGTAAATTTTTTTTGTTTTTTTTTGTTGTTTGAAATTTTTTTTAAATTTTTTTTGTTTCAAAATTGTTTTTCGTGTTGTTTGTTATTTGTCTTATGTGTTTGTTATCCAAATATTTTTTAGATGGCTCGTCGTGTCGAATACAAATATAACCAGGTGGCATTGTTAGATTCTAACATGTCGGAGGCCGTAAACTTTCAAGGAATTATTGGATATCTGAATCGTTCACGACTTCGTGTCGCATTATCTACAGATCCATACATAAGTCTGGTGTATATTCAGCAATTTTGGGACACAGTTCATCAAGATACTGACGTAGAATCTCATGTTCTTCGTGCCACTGTAAACAATACGGAGATTGCAATATCGGAAGAAACTATTCGTGCTGCTCTTGCTCTAGGTGGTGCTGCTGATGATCCTATATCATATCCTAGTACATTGATTATGGGATGCTTTCAGAGGATGGGTAACCGTGGAAGACCTAATGATACACAAGCTCGTAAAGGTGGTTTGGTGGGTGAATGGAGATATTTCATGCATGTGATTATCCAATGCCTATCTCCTCGTAAAGCTTGTACAGATGGGTTAAAGACTGCTCTTCAAGCTGCTATGGTAGCTTTGACTTTGAATAAGCGGTTCAATTATGCACGTTATGTGTTATCGGAAGATGGTTATGCAAATCACACCTGCTGAAGGTCAAGGATTTTTGATGTATCCTAGGTTTATCCAGATGATTCTGAATCATCTTCTTCCTGATCTCCCACAGCATCCGATTCGATTAACTTTGACTCCGATGTCCAAGCGTATCTTTACTGATTGCACTAAGGTGAAACAACAGAATGCCGCATTGATTCCTGTTAATACTCCATTGTTTGGTCACTTAATCAATCCTGATTATGTTGAACCACCGAATGACAACTGGTTTCATCCTGATGAGATAGCTCAAATGCAAGGTCTGAATGTTCAACAACAACAACCACAACAACCTTTTCAACAACCAGTAATAGTTCAACAACAACAAGTTCCCATACAACAACAATTTCCTATTCAAGAACAAGTTCCAATTCAACAAGCTCAGGTTGATATACCTGTTAATGAACCTGTTCTAGAAGAAGTCGTTCATGAACATGAACAAGATCTAGGGATGAATATGGATGATTTTGTTGATGACGCTGTGAACTCACCCATTCATGAAGCTGAAGGGAATGTGGTGACAGATAATGAGTCGAGTTCTAGCTCAAGTGATACGATTTTACCTATTTCTGAGAAACCGAATCTGATGAATCTAGAGATTTTTCCTCAGATCATTATGAAAGGTTGGCTAGTATACCATTGGCTAATGCTGGTAAACGTATTAAATCTACAGCCAGAAGACAAAGACGTAAGTCTGTTCGGGATCCTCCTTCCGGATCAGTACTTGGCAAACATTGGTGGATGAGAGTTCTGATAGTGATTTTAATCTGGATCCTAAAACTCAAAAACTTATGTCTGCTTCAATTGCTGCTACTCAATCTTCACAGGGTGTAGAGGATGCTACTTTTGTTGATTCCTTAATTGTTACACCTCCAAGTTCTAAAGATCAATCTCCTGTTCTAACTCCTATTCCTCCTGTGGTTATTCCTACTCCTAGTCCTTAGGTTCCTCAATCTTCAGCTGGTCCTTCCAAGCCTTCTGATTCTGATAGGATTACTTTCCTTGAATCTCAAGTGCTTGCTTTACAAACTCAAGTGGATACTCTTGTATCTAATGATACTCAACGACAGCTGGTGATTCAGACTCAAGCTACACAGATTGCTGCCATGCAAGCATTAATGTCCAAACTTGTTGAGCGTCTTGACGCTCAGGGGGAGTTAAGGATACGTGATACATGTCACACTGAGTCTATTCAAAGACATGATGATGAAGATAATGATCCTTCTGGTAATATTGAGGGTGATCATCAATACGCTGATGTTAATCCTATATCTAAAGTTCAGGGGGAGTCGACATCACAATCCATTGAAGGAAACAAAGATACTTCTGGAGTTAATGAAGAAGAAATTTTATTATTGGAGTTCTTTGTAGAGTCTGAGGAGGAAGAAGCTGAAAAGATAGAAAGTCTTGATGACATTGATGAATTATTCAATGACATAGAAGATGATGTGTCGGATAATGAAATAGAAGGAGAGATAGTGGAGATAGAGATAGAGAAAGGTAAAGATAATGTGATTTATGAAGGCTATGATGGTCTTAATGTCCCTTATAACTTCATCCAAGATGATGTTGTTCCTGAGTTCACTTATGAAGGAGTAACAGATTCTATGGACTCCGTTGAAGACATCACACTACCTGAAGATACTGCTGATTCTAAGATTGATACTGATGATGAAAACATTCAATCCAATAAAGATGCTGAAACTGATACTACTCACACTGAGTCTCCAAAGGTGAATGAAGAACCTGTGATGTACAGAAATACAGGTATGACCAGAGAACAGTGGAGAGAAGTTGTAAATAGATGGATGAAGGTGCTACCCAAGTCTCAAGCACAACCTGCTCAGAAAGAAAACTATGTGAATAAAGAGAGGTGTGTAGGAAGAATCATAAATTGGTTTTATGATAATGACACAAAATTATTTGCTATTAAAAGATCTGATGGTGTTCAGTACTTAAAGCCGAGGATCAAGTATTTCAATACCTTGCCAAGGTGTGAAATGAATGGTCAAGCTTCAAAGCCACTTATTAATAGATCCAAGTTTCGATTAGCTGATGTGATAGCAAATCTGATCAAGAGAGAAGGTGGTTCGGGTAAGTATGAAAGGCTAAAGCCTCAAAAAGGAAAGAGAGTGAAGAACATAGATCAAAAGACTAGAAAAGTGACTTGGAAGTACAAATTCAAACTAGTACGTGCTGTACACAAGATACCGTTGAAGAAGATTCCTCAAGATTTCCTTGGGAATATGAAATGGTGGTATGTAGATGTTAATACTGGTGAAGCAAGGATTGAAGATAAAGACAATAAGGTCATTGTGTGTTTCTTTGATGCAATGTATCTTATTAACTTTCCAAAGAAAGATCAGAGGACATTGAGAAAGAATGAGATCATGTACACTGATGAACGGAAAGAACAAGGATTGCAGTACAAGAGAGTGTTGGAGATATGTAGAAGATATGGAGTGCATGCAGGAAGCAGATTACCGGATAATTGGAAGAGCTCATCCTAAAGACAGAAGACTGAAGAACAAGCTATTGTCAAGGGGGAGTCTGTTAGGACATAGTTTGTAATGACAAAAGCTTTGTAATAGTTTAGATCTAATGTCTTTATGTTTTTGTTATGTATAATGTTCTAAGTGTTTATCCAAGTTATGCTAGAGGCGAACTTGTTAAGTTCGCCTAGTCTAACAGAGGCGAACTTGTTAAGTTCGCTTAAGTCTATCTGAGGCGAACTTGTTAAGTTCGCTTAGTCTGTTAGAGGCGAACTTGTTAAGTTCGCCTAATGCAGGTCAGATGTCTATAAATAGTGTTTACAGAGTCAGTTTGAGTAGAGAATCAGAAAACGAACACAGTTGAACGATTGAGTCTGTAAACTCTATTGAGAATTGGAATACAAGTGTGAATGTTATTTACTTGATTGTCTATATTGTCTTTTGTGTATGCAATCGTTGATTCATTGGAATCCTCACTTCGAGTTAACGACACGTCTTATCACGAGAACGATCCGTAGAAGTGCCATGAGGACCTACACCTGTGTGATAGATTTAGGTGGTAATTGGGATGATCACATACCCCTAATGGAATTTTCATACAACAATAGTTATCACACAAGCATTCATGCGGCACCTTTCAAAGTCTTATATGGAAGAAAATGTCGAACTCTTGTTTGCTGGGCTGAAGTTGGAGAGAACCGAATGTCAGGACCTGAGCTTGTTCATGAAACAACTGAAAAAGTAGCTCAAATACAAGAACGATTGAAAGCAGCAAGAGACGGACAAAAGAGCTATGCAGACAGGAGAAGAAATCCACTAGAGTTTGAAAGTGGAGACAAGGTGTTATTGAAAGTATCACCTTGGAAAGGAGTTTTCGATTCGGAAACAAGGGTAAACTAAGTCCTCGATTTGTTGGACCCTTCAATATTATTAAACGAATTGGATCAATGGCTTATTAGTTAGAATTACCAGAAGAAATGAGTGGAATACACGATGTATTCCATATATCCAATCTTCGTAAACGTCTAGGTGACGAATCTTTGATAATGTCTTTACAAGATATAGAAGTAAACGAAAAATTGAGATTTGTAGAGCAACCTCTACAAATACAAGATCGTCAAACTAAAAAGTTGAAGGAGAAAACACTAAAGCTTGTCAAAGTCAAGTGGAATTTTAGACGTGGTCCTGAATACAATTGGAAACTAGAATCAGAAATAAAGAAAAAGTATCCACACCTGTTTCAGTAATCTCGAGGACAAGATTTTTCTAAGGTGGGGAGAATGTAACGTTTCTTAAAATTTTGTTCCTAAAATAATAAAAATATAAAGTACAGGGACTATAAGTGTAATTATATCAAAGATCAAGGGCCAAAAAGTGAAAAATTTAAAATTCGGACGGTAACGGACCGTCACCAATGGTAACGGTCCGTTACGGGGTTGCCACGTGAATAATGATGACACGCCATGTGTCCGGTGACTAATGGACTGAAAGTGACGCGTGGAAACCCTATGACGGACCGTCACGGCCTCGTGAGGGTCCGTCATGCCGCAATTCAACCAGATGCTGCCGCGTGTCCGCTGACTCGCCAACCCTAACGCGGTGACGGACCGTTACCAATTGGTAACGGTCCGTTATGATCAAGCGGTGACGGAACGTCACCATCCGTAACGGTCCGTCACAGCCTCAATTCTTGTCTATAAATAGCAAGTCCGGATCCAAACTTCTCACAACATTCAAAATCGATTTCTAGAGCTAAATACATTATTCCCACTCGCACAAAACCATTCCCGCTTGTACGTTTAAGTTCCCTAAGTGCCAGATCATCCTAGGAAGTATAGGGAAGTCAGGAAACACTCATTTGAAAAAAAAAACAACCTAGCCGACTAAGTAGAGACGCTGCCCACTAGGACACTTACTCTTGAAGATTCCTAAGTCCAACCTCTGTCAAGGTGAATACTTGTATTTTTATAAAATGATTTCAAAACTGAAAATGGTTTTGATTGTGATCTGACTTTAATGAATTAATACAACCATTGGGTGCATAAGGTGATTTACTATATAGCAGTCAGCCTATATAGTCACGTATATATACACGTGTTATAGATGAGACGATGTAACAGGGCTAGGGGTTGAACCATTGGTTGTTATGAAAGACCTATCGCTTGAGGCGGAAGGCAGAATATTGAATAAACATAAAACCATATCCAAGGTCCCTGGTGTGGCTGGTGGTTAGAAAGTTGACTGTGTAAATTGACTGGAAACTATGGGCAAATTGTTCTATTTGTTCACGTTTGTCAGATTATGATTCTCAATATACTTGTATTCACCAATTTATACTGATAAAATATTTTCAAACGTTTTTACAGGTAACCAAGGATGAATTTGTATGATATTATGATGAAAAAAAAACGATGTCATGAAAAAGGGAACGTCCACCCTAGACATCAACTTGAAAGAAATGGCTCATGTAACCTTGGTTTTGTAAATTAAACGTTTGTGTAAAGTATCAGGGTTCATCCCTGTTTGAAAAGAAATGAAACGGGAGATTCCCCGTCTTTTGAAAAGATCCTGAGTTATTAAAATATTCCGTTGTATTTATAAATCTCTGATAAGATCAAATAAGAGACATGTACCAATCGTTGGTTGTACGCCCGGGTAGGATAAATCCAGGGTGTGACAAAACCCTTATTCGTCAATTTTGGAACTCTGCAATGTCAATCTATGATCGTATTCATGGCACTACACTTGTTGCAATATTTGATAACTGGTCTATGATTGTTTCTAAAGATATCATTCGCTCAACTTTGCATCTTGAGGACAAGGACGATATATCCTTCTTCCATAAGCTTGAGGTTGAAAATATTTTTCAAAATATCAGATATTATGCGAATTTCAAGAGGGGGCAAGTGGTTAATCTCCCACCTTCACATTAGATAGGTTTGGTATATCAAATTTTAATATCTTTTTCAGGCAACCACAAAACCTTTGTCACAATTCCTTTTAAGATTCAAAACTTTGTTCATGGATTGATTCATCAAAAACCTTTTAATATGTCAACTTTTATTTCATGACTATCTTCTAAATGCAAATTATTTTAGTCGAAACAATTTTTTTTTACGTTATCTTAGATTCATCATGCATATCATTGAGCATGAATTTGAATAAAACTTTTCAAAACTTAGTTCAATTTATGTCTCTAAGATTCAAAGTTCCCCGGTTTTTAATACCACGAGGAAGGTATTCTTATCTCCTACGATTTTATCTACACTTTCACATCAAAGAGGTAACTTTTCAACAAACCCAATTGTACAAGAGCCCATACCTATCCACAAAACAAATCGAGAACTCACGTATACTTTCTCTGTGCTATTTTTTTGGCCCATGCCCTCTACCAGCTCTGTTGGCTTCCTCACAAAAGGAACCAAGTGTATGCAACATCCAAAAAATTCAAAAGTTAATGGTTCGGGTTAGTGAGCGGCCCAGATCATTATTAAATAAATGATGAGCATGGTTTGTCATATAAAGTGCGCTTTAATGACAATAAAACACACGGTTAGTCTTTTAGGAATAACTCCAGATCGAAATGCGCAAGATGGAAAGGGAGGGACCCAGATGGAACTTTAAAGGCTTAAAATATCCTTTTATGGAAAACCCTAGGTCTTTGTTGACCTAGGGTGTGCGATGGCCGAGATGTGAGTAAAGGGAAAGGGAGGCGGCGACGGGAAGGGAGGAAGACGACGGCGCAAGGTGGTCCGGCGAGTGTTACTTCCTGAACACGATAAGGTAATCTCGTTCTATATTTAATCACGTTCTTGTTTTCGTTTTTGTATGAGAGGGTTATCGGTAGTAGCTTAGCGGCCGGTGATGGCTGTGGTGATGAAGGCGGTGTCTACGGGTTGTAGCAGGTGACGAAGAAGACGAGGGGGTGGTGCGTGATGGTAACCGACGGCAAGCAGGGACACAGGGGTGACCCGGTTGTTGTGGCGGTCGGCTGTCGAGAGGAAGAGAGAGAGAGAGGGTGACGAGCAACGAGGCGGCTGTCGGCGGCTGCTGTGCTGGTACTCCACGGTGGAGGATGGCGGAGGATGAGGATGATGGTGTTTCCGGCATGTGGGGTGACTCAGGTAGAGGCCATCGGTGTCGGTAGTGGAGGTGGTAGGGGGTAGGGCTCAGCTAGGGTTTGTCACGATGAAGAAGACGATGACGACGCGCATGGTGATGCACGGTGAAGGGGACGGAGGTCGGCAGTGGTGGTCGGCTAGGGTGTTACATGGCATACGTGCATGCACGGGAACCCAGCTCGTGTACACGTGTTCTAAATGGATCATAAACAACCGGACCTGTGTATTCGTGGAGCTAGGGTTCGTGTAACATTTCTGATTTTCAGACCCTATTTTAATTTATTTTAACTAATAAAATAACAACACGACATTAAATCATATACTTGTTCAAACCTACGCCTCATTAATCATTAGCCGATCGTATTCAATTCAAAAGTTTAGAACTCATAATCACGTTGTAACACCTTCTAGAGTTAACTCAATTAGTAACCCTGTTAGGTGTGTTGTTAAATCTTAACCAAACTAATTCTATCAAAACTGAAGTTGCAAGGGCTGATTTGGTAAATAAACCAAAAACCCTAAGAGACACGGTCGCGCCTCGTTCTGGCACGGTCGCGCGCCTTGCTTTGGAACGGTCGCGCCCGGTGCCTTGGCACGGTCGCGCCTCGTTTAGGCACGGACGTGCCTCTCATCAGTTAAAACGTAAATGCAGCCTTTAATCGCATGGACGTTTGAATTCGTAACCGATATGCGCATCATTATCATTAACAAAAACAATAAACCAAATAATCATTACAATTATATCCAATAACACCAAGAAATTCGATTAGTCTCAAGAAAACGAAATTCTTTCAATTGAAATCACAATTCGTCTGTCCTAAATCGAAATCCTCCCAAGCAAACGCTCCAACGAACTTCTCTGAAACTCCCGAAAACCTTGAAGCAGTCGAATTGCAGCAGAAGACGCCGGAAACCAAAACCGTCGTCGCCGGAACTCACCTTTACTGTACGGTATCGATTCATCCTCTTTTCGGGTAATTGAAACCTCCTACATCTACGTTTTAGTCTATAGATCAAAAGCCCTAATCTAATTTGGGCTTACAATATGGGAATCATCACGAACCAAAATCTATTTTTCGTTCAAAATGGATTTAATCGAACCCTGCTTTGAACATGTTTTAAATACAATTAAACTATATAACACGACTCGTAATAACCTAATGGGTGAAAGCCCTATGATTTCTAACACTATTATCATAAGAAATAGTCAATTCGTTTCTGTTTTGGACAAACACGGTCGCGCTAGCCTTCTAGCGCGGTCGTGCTTCATGAGACACGGTCGCGCCAAATACCAGCGCGGTCGTGCCTCACACACTCAGACCCGGTCATGCCCTTGGCTAGACTTGGTCGTGCCTCAAAACCCTAGACACGGTCATGCCTGGCCCAGACACGATCGTGCCTAGTGAACAGCCTAATTATGCCTTCTGTTTAGTCAACACGGTCGCGTCTCTGACTAGCACGGTTGCGCCCGTGGTCCTAGCATGATCGTGCCTTGTCTCAGGCACGGTCGTGTGTGTGAGAAAAGTCTTGGCAGAATAATTATTTCCATATTTTAAAAACAATAAGTATTTCAGATTAATTTTTAAATAAAAAGAATTGATTTTATAAAGATTTATATTAACGTTAGTTAAAAAGGTCAAATTTCTATTCTCAAATAATTAGAAATTATTTATTTAAAACATATAAAATTTAATTTATATTTATTGTTAAACCCTACACTTAATTATTATTTACACAATTTATTTAAACATTTTTATGAAAATAAAGTAAAGAAATTTATATTTAATATAAATTATCTAATACATTTTTATAACCAAATGACTAAGTTACATATTTTACAAATAAATAAATAAGGTAACAATTATTTTTTTAATTTACATTTAAACAAAAATCAATCATTTAGGTTATACTTACTTATCCCTGATACCTACATTATTTTTATAACTAAGTAAATAAATAATAATTTTGTTTTTTATTTAGTTACTTCAAACTCAAACCTTAATTTTATACAACACCATTCAAGTACAAACCACTAACACTCACAACTCCAATTCCTTATACACACACCCAATCCAACCCTAGACTTAGACATAGACTATTGTACACACTATTGATTCAATACATATTACACTCTAGGTTAACGTTGTGCATTACGAGGACCTCGTTACTATCTAGTATCTCGTGTTAGCTACGACTTCGAATCAAGTGAGTATTACATAACCCCTTTTACTCTTTTACACTTTTTGGGGTGGAACATGAACACTATACAATACTATTGCTTACATTTACACAAACTATACAAATACAAATCCTCTTTACATTCATGTGTGCAATTTGAGCTTTATGCCTGAGTGCTAGTTGTGCTAACTTTTGTGTGCGATTTATGTGCAATCATTAACTATTCAAGCCGACGGTAAACAATGATAGATCTATTGAGTCTGACAAACCCACCCAGATTGGGGTGATTGTTACCGACAACACAATTTTGCATGCTAGTTACAAAGGTTTGATTGTACTTGGTTACACAATGGCTACTCTCCATAAACGCCTTATTTTATCATGTTATGTAAGGATTTGTTTATTTACAATCTATACGCTATTTATGTACAAACCTGTGTATGCTCACCAACTTTTTAGTTGACCTTATTTTATTCATGTTTCAGGTGCTAACATATGAGCTTGATCAAGCCATGATACACATAGGCTCTGGACTTAGTTAATTTTAATTCAAAAACAATTTGTATTTCATTTATTTACTTTGGATTTGATTCATGATTGTTTGAATGTAAATGGATTTAATATATTACAATTTAGTTAACCTTGAGCTCATGAACAGTCTACATGTCCCGCCCCGACATTTCCGCCATTGGTTGGGGTGTGACAGACTGGTATCAGAGCCTTGGTTATAGGGAACTAGGTTATTAGACACCCTTGACCTAGACTATAACTTTAGGACACCTATACAATGCCATGCTACTACATGTTACATTATTAGTTCTTGTGTAAATATTTTTACATGCTATCATAAGTATTTACACTATGTGATACAATAAAGAATGACTTATGTGTCACACTACTTGATAACTTTTGTGCTTACACTCATTACTATTTACATGCTATATGATTATTTTTTTTATGTGAATATTCTTACATGTTATACTATATAACTACATCATATGATACAATACTTAATAATCTATGTGTCACATTACCTGCCAACTTTTTCTCCTATTCATTGCTACCTATTTAATTTATTTAAAAGTGCTATCCTAAGTTTCCACACACACTCATACACACTTAGTTATTCATGCACCCCTAAAATCACATACATAATACCACACCTCTTGTGAACAACAAATTTTTAAACTATTGGACCTAAATGCCCATCAGTAATAAACTAAGAAGTCCATCTATCCTCCAAGAAGCAAAAGCCCACTGAAATGCATAAACCTTACTTTCGGACCACAAGGCCCAGTTCACAACAATTCTCATCATGACCATGAGCCCAACAATAGTGTTATTAATACATGATGGCTGGAAGAGTGTGTGCGCCATGAGAGATTCTGTCTAAGGAAAGATAGGGTACTTGAGTGTGTCCTAGTGACCCACCCCTCTTTCCTGGGAATTCTCCTCAGGGATACACTACTTATAGGTCAAGTGTACTCCAAAAATACTATTGTGAAGACTCGGCGTTATGACTAGTCAAACTCTAAACCTATGAGAACCCCTATATTTGACACTCAGTATTTTATTATCACTTACAACCTTTCCATTGTTTTCCTGCTAAGCATGGACTCCTACTCTCCTACCTCTCCGGTATACCGTCCCGAAGAAGAGTCTGATTGGGAAGAAGACATCGGATCACCCGCACATCGATCACCAACACCCGCAGCTGTTAGACCAAGGTTTGATGTAAGGGTAGATTGGATTAGGAACACCGGCCCAAGACTTCGAACACTTGGATCAGCCGCACCCAGAAACCCGTATCAGACACCCCATCTCCACAATCAGTTACCACCCCCACTAAGAGACCCATATCTAATGCCCGACCCGTATTACTCTAATCCTTGGGTAGGGCATATCATGGCACTCACTAGTACTATCTAAATTCCAATCAATGACACGCACCAATATGTAAGGACCTCAGAATTTGAGAGGCAAAGAATGGAGCAAGGGGTAATGCACGACTTACAAGGACAAATAATGGATGGCCTAGCAAACCAATTAGGGTACCAAAAGGAGTTAACCTCCATCCTCGAAAAAGAAATACTGGAGCATCGCACAGAGACAGCTAAAGCTGAAGCCAGATCGGCTACCCGAGTGACCATAGCAGTGCTCGCCTTGGGAATTATTCTCCTTCTAGTGGAAAGCTACAGGAGGTGTTAACAGAATTATTTTTCTTATTTATTTTAGTTTGAGAACCATTTCCCTGTGTTTTGAATAATGTTTTACATTTCAGCATTTACTAAATTTTATATTTTCCAACTCTAAAGTTATTATTCATTAATTCAATACGTTGAGTGTGAATTACACCCATCATATTTTCATCAAAATTCTCCATGTATCATCTTTCTTATTCACCACAATTTAGTACACTACCAGCAATCTACTTCGTAAACAAATCATCCTATTGTCCGATCTAAACAAAACTCTTTATTGTGTTCAAACAAAATGTTTATCAAACTTTTAGATAGTATCAAAAACATAAATTTTCCATAAAACTTCTCATCTGATAGGGAAACTTAATACAATCTATTTTATAAAAATATTATTTCGAATTGATAAATAATTATGATTTTTCCTCATAAAAAAAAATTTCTAAACCCTTGCTAAATTAGTATACGACTACTTGTTTAGCCAATAATTCCGCTTAAAAATATTCTCTTACTAATAGCTGAAAATTTAAATTAAAAGATTTTTCCCATAAATTGTCTATTTATTCAAAGTATGTGACTCAATGGATTCACTATGTTATATATCTACAACCAAGAACAATTTACCTCTTTCTATTTTCAAACAAAGATCAGTATTTGTAAACACATTTCCCGAATGTTTTTTTTCAGAACCTCCTCGCTACCTTTCGCTTGTCGCTTCAAGAGACGATCCATACCGCGTAGATGTTAACCCTCCCTATCAACCTCAATGAGATTTAAGAGCTAGAACCTAACTACCACATTATACAGGAACGCCAAACAACACGCTTGTCCGCAACACTCGATCACATACAAAACCCATTAGTATACATCACACACGAAGTTCAATAACTTACGTATGCACGTTCACAATAAACCCAACGCAACCACATGGTACATGAAAGTCAATTATTCTCAATATATCCAATGCTACACAAATTACATAATACATGAAACTAGTTTATCTACAAATCACGATTTACTTGATTGATCGCATAACACACGGAACATGTTTATTTGCAATACACATGCTACTGGATTGAGCACATAATACACGAAACTTAGTTGTTTGCAAAATACATGATGCATAACAATTGCTTGATTGGTACATAATTCTAGATTGACCACATTAAACATGAAACCCATTTGGTTACAACGTACATTATACTAAATTATGCACATTATGCAATATACATAATACTAAATTTTTTATATTACACATGAAAGATATTGATTTACAAAATACATGACACTAAGTGTCGACACCATACATGAACTTCGTCTTCTACAATACACATGATATTATGTTGTTTACATTTCACATGAGAGCTTATTGATTTACAAAATACATGACACTAAGTTGTCGACACCATACATGAACTTCATCTTCTACAATACACATGATACTATGTTGTTTACATTCCACATAGGAGCTTAATGATTTACAAAATATATGAAGCTAAATTGTTAACGCTACACATGAGACCTATTTGATTATGAGCTACGTGACACTAGATCATACATGAGACTTGTGTGTTTACTTTATACATGAAACAAAATTTGCTTACAATTATTGCAATTAATTGATTTCATTATACACAAGACATGGTCATGCACTTTTGTTCACCAAAGTTGAAGACCATAATACACTGAAACGACTCGGGGTTTGACGTATTCTTGTTCAAACACGAGCAAACTAAGAAACTTTAGGTTATACTACTCTTTAGTTGTGAACTTACCTGCTTAAGGACATAGTTATTTGTTAACGACTTTTATGTGAAAACAATGGACATGGACGGAGTGAAATTGTGCCCCTCTTGACCCGCACACAACGAGATGATCTATACTTACCATGCGATGATTTGAGTAATTACGGGTGCACACGGAATTATAAAAATCAGCACATGGGAAACATAGTGAAATTTTGTCGTGTGTTGTGACCTAAAACTTATCATGATGTGTAACAACAAAACTGATGTGATATGACAAGGACATGGTGGATACGCCGATGGTACTTCCTATATATAAGTGTCCTATCATATTATCAGAAGTAGCGTTGTTCCTGTCACGTGAAGTTTTGACCTGGACCAATGTAGATGAAATCTCTTACCCACTGTCATTTTAAACATATTAGACTACATCATGCACAAATCCTAACGATCAAGGTCCCATCAAATTCATTCCAGATAGTACATCTCACATTTAGAATTCATAATTATTATTCGACAATCTCCTCCTTAAATTCAATTCAAAACAAAATTCATTATCACCCTTCATATTCAACTATGAGTATCAGGCCTAAGCCATATCAACGATTACAATCCCCAGAATCCAACAATCAAAACTCACCGAGAACCCAAAACTCCCACCTTTTTCTTGATTTTAATAGCCTCCATTAGTTAAATTTCGGGACGAATTTCCCTTAACATGGGGAGACTGTAACATTTCCGATTTTCAGACCCTATTTTAATTTATTTTAACTAATAAAATAACAACATGACATTAAATCATATACTTGTTCAAACCTACGCCTCATTAATCGTTAGCCGATCGTATTCAATTCAAAAGTTTAGAACTCATAATCACATGGTAACACCTTCTACAGTTAACTCAATTAGTAACCCCATTAGGTGTGTTGTTAAATCTTAACCAAACTAATTCTGTCAAAACTGAAGTTGCAAGGGCTGATTTGGTAAATAAACCAGAAACCCTAAGAGACAGGGTCGCGCTTCGTTCTGGCACGGTCGCGCGCCTTGCTTTTGAAAGGTCGCGCCCGGTGCCTTGGCACGGTCGCTCCTCGTTTAGGCACGGTCGCGCCTCTCATCAGTTAAAACGTAAATGCAGCCTTTAATCGCAGGGACGTTTGAATTCGTAACCGATATACGCATCATTATCATTAACAAAAACAATAAACTGAATAATCATTACAATTATATCCAATAACACCAAGAAATTCGATTAGTCTCAAGAAAACGAAATTCTTTCAATTGAAATCACAATTCGTCTGTCCTAAATCGAAATCCTCCCAAGAAAACGCTACAACGAACTCCTCTGAAACTCCTGAAAACCTTGAAGAGGTCGGAATTGCAGCAGAAGACGCCGAAAACCAAAACCGTCATCACCGGAACTCACCTCTATCGTACGGTATCGATTCATCCTCTTTTCGGGTAATTGAAACCTCCTACATCTACGTTTTAGTCTATAGATCAAAAGCCCTAATCTAATTTGGGCTTACAATATGGGAATCATCACGAACCAGAACCTATTTTTCGTTAAAATGGATTTAATCGAACCCTGCTTTGAACATGTTTTAAATACAATTAAACTATACAACACGATTCGTAATAACCTAATGGGTGAAAGCCCTATGATTTCTAACACTATTATCATAAGAAATAGTCAATTCGTTTCTGTTTTGGACAAACACGGTCGCGCTAGCCTTCTAGCGCGGTCGTGCTTCATGAGACACGGTCGCGCCAAATACCATCGCGGTCGTGCCTCACACACTCAGACCCGGTCATGCCTTTGGCTAGACTTGGTCGTGACTCAAAACCCAAGACACGGTCGTGCCTGGCCCAGACACGATCGTGCCTACTGAACAGCCTAATTATGCCTTCTGTTTAGTCAACACGGTCGCATCCCTGACTAGCACGGTTGTGACACCCAGCATTTCAGGTCAATATCCATATTACATAAATGCACGTTCATACTTAATATTTCCTGATATTTTATTTTATTTTGACTAAGTAAAGTCAAGAAGTCTAGCAAAGGAGTTTATTCCAAGTCTAGTAAATCTTAAAGAATTACTAGAAAAATAAGCAGTATAACCCGACTAAATACGAACGTTAATGGTTAAATAAAATAGCTAGAAATATATATATATATATATATATATATATATATATATATATATATATATATATATATATATTACACAAAATTTACGTTGAACTAAGATTTTAATATTCTCTTCAACGAGCCATAAACTGGTTAAAATTATAATACCGTGAAGAATCTAAACTGAATTAAATTACCCCTTTAAAACTCTAATTGATATTAATACCATTAATAAATTAACACTTAAATCTAATTATTTGATTTAATTAACTCTAAAACCCAATCATCATATCGGTAGAGACAAGTGGGTTTCCCCCCTCAATTTCCTTGACTTTCTCGACCAAACTTTAGAGAATGACCATACCTCATGCCTTCGAAATGCAAGTAAAACCATACCTCCTCAGTCGAATTCTCACAATCCCTTCATACTTCTCATTTTCTTACGGAAATTTCCCCTTTTTCCTTCAAGTCGAAGTCCAGTTTAAAGCAAAATCCACCATATTTCGGTGCTATAAAAAGAGTTCCAAGTATTTTTCTCAAGAATCAAGCTAAGGAGCTCAAGATCATTCTCTGTTTCTTTCAAAATCACCATCTCTGCTTAGAGGTAAAAAAACTCAATAATTTCCATATTATTTTCTTTAAAAACAATCAAATCGTTCGAACGCAAGTAAGATAACAAGAAAAGAGTGTCAAATTCAAGAGTTAAAACATAAAAATATGCAGGACTGATTCTGTCAATCAAAATTTCAGTAATCAAAACTGGGAGTTTCGATACCTGTGTTCAATCGAAACTATGAGTTTCGATACCTGTGTTCAATCGAAACTAGGAGTTTCGATACCTGTGTTCAATCGAAACTATGAGTTTTGATACCCATGTTCAATCGAAACTAGGAGTTTCGATACCTGTTGTTCAATCGAAACTAGGAGTTTCGATACCTATTTGCCAATCGAAACTAGGTAGTTTCGATACCCAATTTACTCAATCGAAACTAAGTAGTTTTGACATCTGTTCTGTTCAATCGAAACTAAGAAAGTTTCGATACCTGTTCGTCAGCCCCATGGAGCAGTAACTTAGAACTATTTTATAACGAAACAAGTGTTGAAAACTAAAAATATATTTAAACAAAACTAATCAGATCTGCTAAGTCGAGTGAACAACTTGCGTTTAAGACGGGTAGTCTTAACGTGTATGTTATCCTTGTGTAATTAGGATACAGATAGGCGAGTCTGCTGTTATTCAAATATTTGCTAGCATTCATACTGTCGAGGTGAGTTTCACTAATTCCCCTTTTTTTCTAAATTTTTGAAATGATTTGGGGTGGAAACATACTTGTAAAAGACTATTTTATGTAAATGAAGTGAACTAATGATCTGACCGTATGTGTGTATTGAGGGAAAAGTAAAGCGCTTAAAGTCCTCTGAATAAATTAGTAACCATTAGCTATGGACTTAGCCCGGGATTATATGAATAGTACTATTGGGGGTGACGCCTCCGGTCATGGTTAGTCGCGCTAACCAGGGGTCCAAATGGCCGAATGACCGCATATTGTCTTACTCACAGAAAGGCGAGGGGAGGCACAGAATGTTGGGGTTTGGTTACGGTCTCGTACATTACATACTATTTTGTATTCCTTGCAAGCTTACAAATGGAGTCAATAGATCGGATTAGTATTCATATTCATTGGTAATACATACAAAAGAGTTCTGATCAGGTTAAAGTGATCAGGTTTTAAACAAAAGAGTTCTGATCTGGTTAAAGTGATCATGTTTTAAACAAAAGAGTTCTGATCAGGCTAAAGTGATCAGGTTTTAAACAAAAGAGTTCTGATCAGGTTAAAGTGATCAGGTTTTAAACAAAAGAGTTCTGATCAGGCTAAAGTGATCAGGTTTTAAACAAAAGAGTTCTGATCAGGTTAAAGTGATCAGGTTTTAAACAAAAGAGTTCTGATCAGGTTAAAGTGATCAGGTTCTAAACAAAAGAGTTCTGATCAGGCTAAAGTGATCAGGTTTTAAACAAAAGAGTTCTGATCAGGCTAAAGTGATCAGGTTTTAAAGAAAAGAATTCTGATCAGGTTAAAGTGATCAGGTTTAAACAAAAGAGTTCTGATCAGGTTAAAGTGATCAGGTTTAACAAGGAGTTTTGATCAGAAAATGATCAGATTTAAACATTGGGTTTATGATAACTCTTTATAATAACTTGTGAACTCACCAACCTCGTGTTGACAGTTTTAAGTATGTTTTCAGGAAATTGAACATGGCCATCAGGTTAGCAATGTAGGATACATGCATGCACGTGGATACGGCTTTCAGGAGGATTTCTCTTGTATAACTCATAATCTTCAGTCATATTTGCGAAATCTTAAACTTTTGTAAACTCAAGTTAATATTTTATGATGTAAATATTTTAAACTCGATTATGTATCCAATTACGTGTATGTGTTTGCGGTAATCATATGCTTTGGAAACAAGTGAACGTCGCGCCTCGCGTTTCCGCCTTGGCGGAGTGTGACGGAACTTGGTATCAGAGCCATTGATTATAGCGAACTAGGTGTCTAAAACGGAACCTAGTCTATAATTTGAATGACTCACTAAAATGTTTTCATTGCATAAGCATTGCATAACCGGTCATCATGTCATGTGGATATTGTAGTCACAAGCATGTCGTCACATTCACACTCTGACCCTGTCTCTGACCCTGAATCCAACGAGGAACTTCCCGCCACACGCCCCAAAAATCGAGTACAAGTTCGCAGCTCCACACCACCCAATGTCGCCCTGGGAGAACCGCCTATCGACTACCGAAAGAAAAGCGGAGGACCAGTTAAGGTGCAAAGTGCTAGGAAGAAGGTTCGACTTCCACGCAAAAGGACTCTAGCAGCCCATGACACGGAAGACTTGGATACCGATGAGGAACCACCTAGGCAACAACCCTGTTACCACCCTACGGTGGGGACTATCCGTTGGATGCCCCGTACCCTGGCACGATGGAGGGAGATGGAGAGCATTTCGTCTACCTTTGAGCTCGGGGAGTCCTCCAACTCCCCAACACCCCTACCCCACACTTGGGAAGACATGGAGCTCACAGTGCCTACATTAGTAGCACGTGTTCATACGCACGAAGAGCGTCTTGATGATCTCCTAGATGATATTCGGGCACATGGGGATGCAGCCATGCGCTTACGTCAAAGGCTCGGATCTCGAGTACAGACTTTGGAGGATAGCACCCGAGACATACAGGGTGCCACTGACTATCTAGAGTTGAGAGCTGATATGGACTGGCAGTTCACTCTCACGGTCCGAGACATGGTGGAGGCGCTGGAAGAAAGGACTTTGGCTGCAGAATTTGTGGCTAGGGCTAGCTTTGTCATGGCGGGACTTGCCATGATGTTTGGGTTGTACTCCCACTTCTTCTTTTAAACCTATTATGGGCGGGTTGTGCCCATAGCACATTATGTAGTTTAAAACTTTAGTACTGATGTGGTCATGAGAACCTATCCCTTTTTGTATCCTTGTCTTTTGGGAACAATGTACTATGTATGTTTTAACTATGTATGTGATGGTTTATGTTGTAATGATGGTTGTTTACGTTTGATGTTGTTGTATCCCTATGTCATGATCTATCATTATTGCTATATAATGTTGTTTCTTTTTAATTGATATGTTAGAAAGAACGTCATGGCACCTAAGCGTGGGACACCCCGTAACACTACTGGTGACAACAACGAGACAATTTCCCCAAACATAGAACAACTCATAGCACAGTGAGTAGCTGCTGCCATAGAGCAGTATGAAGCAAATCGAAATAGTGGCGGAGGAAACGGCAGCGGTACCGGCGGAGGAGGTGCAGGAGGTAGCGGTACAACAGGAGGTTCCGAAGGTAATAAAAATAAATAAGCCATAACACATAGTTATGATCCGAATTAATGACGTTATGACTTGTGATTCTAAAGATGCTCCAAATAGGAAGTGCACCTACAAGGCCTTCCTATCCTGCAATCCCCGCAGTTTCAATGGCACCTAGGGTGCAGTAGGTCTAATGAGATGGATAGAAAGGATGGAGTTGGTGATTGATATTAGTGAATGCACCGCTGACTGCATGGTGAAGTATTCTACATGCATGCTCACTGATAAAGCTTTAACTTGGAGGAATACTCAAATGAAGACTTTGGGGAGAGAGACAACGTATCAATTGTCTTGGGAAGACTTGAAAAACATGATGATTGAGGAATACTGTCCTCGAAACGAATTGCAAAAGATTGAAACTGAGATGTGGAACCTACAGATGATAGGAGATGATGTGGCAGGATACACCGACCGTTTCAATGAATTGGCGATTCTAGTACCGCATATGGTCACACCAGAACATAAGCGCGTTGAGAGGTATCTGTGGGGCCTTGCACCTCAAATTCGTAGCATGGTAACATCATCTAATCCAGTAGATGCCAAGAGTGCTACAACCTTAGCATTCAAGCTAAGGGATGATGCGATACGTAATGAATTGTTTGTGAGGAAGGAGAACGAGGAAGGTAGATCTGGGGAGAAAAGGAAATGGATGGGAAATTCAAGCAACAAGTCTGAGAAGCAAGGGTTTAAGAATCAAGGAACTATGAAGGCTTTTGCAGTCAATACAGTGGAAAGAAAGGAGTATGATAGGGGCCTACCGAGATGTAAGAAGTGTGGAAATCATCATGCCGGTGCGTGCATCAAGTGTGGAAAATGTGACAAGTTTGGTCACACCACACAAGCTTGTCGAACTAACAACCGAATGGGGAAAATTAAACCGGGATGTTTCATATGTGGTGACCTGAAGCACTTCAAGAGGGATTGTCCCAAGTGGAAGAATCAGAACAACGCTCAGGCACCAGGGAGGGCATTTGTGATGGGTGCAAGGGACGAACGCCAGGACCCGAATATCGTCACTGGTACGTTCCCGATAAATAATCACTATGCCTCTGTACTTTTTGATTCGGGTGCGGATATGAGTTTTGTGTCAAATGATTTTAAATCCTTACTCGGTATTAAGGCCAGCAAACTAGATCAAAGTTATACAATTGAATTAGCAAATAGGAAATTAATAGAAACCGGAGAGGTCATTAAGGGTTGTACTTTATGTTTAGAAAACCATACATTCAGTATAGACCTTCTACCCGTCGAACTAGGGAGTTTTGATATTGTTATTGGCATGGATTGGTTATCAAAGAATCGTGCCGAGATCGTATGCTTCGAGAAAATTATACGTATTCCCCTACCAAACGGAGAAATTCTTTCAATTCAAGGCGAAAGGTGTAGAATAATGTTGAAGACGATAAACTGCATGAAAGCTCATAAGTATCTACGCAAGGGTTATTGTGCATTCCTGGCTCACATCGTCGAGAAGAAACCCGAAGAACGTCGACTTGAGGACATACCAATCGTCAGAGATTACTCGGAAATATTTCCCGAGGACTTACAAGGAATACCACCATCAAGACAAGTCGAGTTTCGGATCGACCTAGTACCAGGAGCCGCACCGGTTGCACGATCGCCGTATCGTCTAGCCCCTTCCGAGATGCAGGAACTGTCGAGCCAATTACAAGAATTACTTGACAAAGGTTTCATAAGACCGAGTTTCTCACCATGGGGAGCTCCGGTCCTATTTGTAAAGAAAAAGGATGGAACCTTTAGAATGTGCATTGATTACCGGGAATTAAACAAACTGACAATCAAAAATCGGTATCCTCTTCCTCGAATAGACGATTTGTTTGATCAACTTCAAGGTTCCAGTTTCTATTCTAAAATTGATCTACGATCAGGGTATCATCAACTGAAAATTCAAGAAGAAGATATACCAAAAACGGCTTTTAGGACTCGTTACGGTCACTACGAGTTCCTAGTTATGCCATTTGGCTTGACTAATGCACCGGCCGTCTTCATGGATCTCATGAACCGCGTGTGCAAGCCGTACTTGGATAAATTCGTGATTGTGTTTATCGATGACATATTGATATATTCAAGAACCAAGGAGGAACATGAACATCATTTGAAATTAATATTGGAACTACTCAGGAATGAGAAGCTTTATGCTAAATTCTCTAAGTGTGAGTTTTGGATCCGAGAGGTTCACTTTCTCGGACACGTTATCAATAAGAATGGTATCCATGTGGATCCATCCAAGATTGAAGCTATCAAAAACTGGGAAGCACCAAGAACTCCAACTGAGGTGCGTCAATTTCTGGGTTTGGCAGGATATTACATGCGATTTATCAAGAATTTTTCAAAGATAGCCTTGCCTTTGACCACGTTAACTCAGAAGGACAAAAAGTTTGATTGGACTGATAAACAAGAATCAGCTTTTCAATTGCTGAAGCAAAAACTTTGCAGTGCACCAATCCTATCCCTTCCTGAAGGATCTGACAAATTCTCGTGTACTGCGACGCATCACACCAAGGTCTGGGATGTGTATTGATGCAGAGAGAAAAAGTCATAGCGTATGCATCCAGACAGCTAAAAGTACATGGGAAAAATTATACGACTCATGATCTGGAATTGGGTGCTATCGTGTTTTCACTCAAGATTTGGAGACATTACTTATACGGTACAAAATGTACTATCTTTACAGATCACAAGAGTCTCCAGCACATCTTTAATCAGAAAGAACTCAACATGAGGCAACGTCGTTGGGTAGAACTACTGAATGATTACGACTGTGATATCAAGTATCACCCTGGTAAGGCAAACGTCGTAGCAGATGCCTTGAGTCGTAAAGAACGGGTTAAAACACTCCGTGTTCGTTCCCTAGAATTGACAATTCATACGAGTCTCACGACTCAAATCCGGATGGCACAACAAGAGGCAATTAAGGAAGAAAACATTCAGAGTGAAGCTTTACGAGGAATGATAAAGCAGTTGGAACCAAAATCAGATGACACTTTATACTTCATGAATAGAATTTGGGTGCCATGTTTTGGTAACATACGGGAGTTGGTTATGGACGAAGCCCACAAGTCCAGGTACTCCATTCACCCAGGTTCGGATAAAATGTATAAGGATCTGAAAGAACTCTACTGGTGGCCGAACATGAAAGGAGTAATTGCTATTTATGTCGGTAAATGCTTGACATGTTCAAAAGTAAAGGCAGAACATCAGAAACCGTCGGGATTGTTACAACAACCCGAGATACCTCAATGGAAATGGGAACAGATTTCCATTGATTTCATTACAAAGTTACCCAAGACGTCGAGTGGGTATGACACTATATGGGTAATTGTCGATCATTTGACGAAATCAGCTCATTTTCTACCCATCAAAGAGACGGATAAAACCGAGAAACTTGCGAAGCTTTATATTAAGGAAATTGTGGCTAGGCATGGGGTGCCAATTTCTATTATCTCTGATAGAGACAGCAGATTCGTGTCTAGAATCTGGAAATCATTACCAGAAGCCATGGGCACACGTCTTGACATGAGCACCACATATCACCCACAAACAGATGGTCAAAGTGAAAGGACCATTCAAACCTTAGAGGATATGCTCCGTGCGTGTGCAATTGACTTCGGTAGAAATTGGGATACTCATTTGCCGCTAGCTGAGTTTTCATACAACAATAGTTACCACACCAGTATCAAAGCCGCTCCGTTTGAGGCTTTGTATGGTCGAAAATGTCGTTCACCACTATGTTGGGCAGAAGTTGGTGACAAGCATTTAACCGGTCCTGAAGTTATTCAAGAGACCACGGACAAGATTTTCAAAATCAAGGATCGTCTGAAAGCCGCCCATGACAGACAAAAGAGTTACGCGGATAACAGACGAAGACCTTTAGAATTCCAAGTGGGAGACAAAGTCATGTTAAAGGTCTCACCTTGGAAAGGAGTTGCAAAATTTGGCAACCGTGGCAAACTTAACCCTAGGTATGTTGGACCATTTGAAATATTGGCTAGGGTTGGCCCTGTAGCTTACAAGCTCAAGTTGCCACAAGAACTAAGCAATGTACATGATACGTTTCATGTATCAAATCTCAAGAAGTGTTTATCAGACGAGACGTTAATTATACCTCCTGATGAGATTCACATAGACGACAAGTTGCACTTCATTGAGGAACCTATGGAAATCACAGATTGGAAGGTTCAGAGAACAAGGCGCAGCCGTGTTAAGCTTATCAAGGTACGTTGGAATTCAAAGCGCGACCCCGAGTATACGTGGGAGTGGGAAGATAAAATGAAATCCAAGTACCCGTCCTTGTTTACAAACACTCCAAGTCAGAATTACAAGAACTGAATTTCGGGACGAAATTCTCTGTAACATGGGGAGAATGTGACACCCAGCATTTCAGGTCAATATCCATATTACATAAATGCACGTTCATACTTAATATTTCATGATATTTTATTTTATTTTGACTAAGTAAAGTCAAGAAGTCTAGCAAAGGAGTTTATTCCAAGTCTAGTAAATCTTAAAGAATTACTAGAAAAAGTAAGCAGTATAACCCGACTAAATACGAACGTTAATGGTTAAATAAAATAACCAGAAATATATATATATATATTACACAAAATTTACGTTGAACTAAGATTTTAATATTCTCTTCAACGAGCCATAAACTGGTTAAAATTATAATACCGTGAAGAATCTAAACCGAATTAAATTACCCCTTTAAAACTCTAATTGATATTAATACCATTAATAAATTAACACTTAAATCTAATTATTTGATTTAATTAACTCTAAAACCCAATCATCATATCGGTAGAGACAAGTGGGTTTTCCCCCTCAATTTCCTTGACTTTCTCGACCAAACTTTAGAGAATGACCATACCTCATGCCTTCGAAATGCAAGTAAAACCATACATCCTCAGTCGAATTCTCACAATCCCTTCATACTTCTCATTTTCTTACGGCAATTTCCCCTTTTTCCTTCAAGTCGAAGTCCAGTTTAAAGCAAAATCCACCACATTTCGGTGCTATAAAAAGAGTTCCAAGTATTTTTCTCAAGAATCAAGCTAAGGAGCTCAAGATCATTCTCTGTTTCTCTCAAAATCACCATCTCTGCTTAGAGGTAAAAAACTCAATAATTTCCATATTATTTTCTTTAAAAACAATCAAATCGTTCGAACGTAAGTAAGATAACAAGAAAAGAGTGTCAAATTCAAGAGTTAAAACATAAAAATATGCAAGACTGATTCTGTCAATCAAAATTTCAGTAATCGAAACTGGGAGTTTCGATACCTGTGTTCAATCGAAACTATGAGTTTCGATACCTGTGTTCAATCGAAACTAGGAGTTTCGATACCTGTGTTCAATCGAAACTATGAGTTTCGATACCCGTGTTCAATCGAAACTAGGAGTTTTGAAACCTGTTGTTCAATCGAAACTAGGAGTTTCGATACCTATTTGCCAATCGAAACTAGGTAGTTTCGATACCCAATTTACTCAATCGAAACTAAGTACTTTCGACATATGTTCTGTTCAATCGAAACTAAGAAAGTTTCGATACCTGTTCGTCAGCCCCATGGAGCAGTAACTTAGAACTATTTTATAACGAAACAAGTGTTGAAAACTAAAAAGATATTTAAACAAAAGTAATCAGATCTGCTAAGTCGAGTGAACAACTTGCGTTTAAGACGGGTAGTCTTAACGTGTATGTTATCCTTGTGTAATTAGGATACGGATAGGCGAGTCTGCTGTTATTCAAATATTTGCTAGCATTCATACTGTCGAGGTGAGTTTCACTAATTCCCCTTTTTTTCTAAAGTTTTGAAATGATTTGGGGTGGAAACATACGTGTAAAAGACTATTTTATGTAAATGAATTGAACTAATGATCTGACCGTATGTGTGTATTGAGGGAAAAGTAAAGCGCTTAAAGTCCTCTGAATAAATTAGTAACCATTAGCTATGGACTTAGCCCGGGATTATATGAATAGTACTATTGGGGGTGACGCCTCCGGTCATGGTTAGTCGCGCTAACCAGGGGTCCAAATGGCCGAATGACCGCATATTGTCTTACTCGCAGAAAAGCGAGGGGAGGCACAGAATGTTGGGGTTTGGTTACGGTCTCGTACATTACATACTATTTTGTATTCCTTGCAAGCTTACAAATGGGTCAATAGATCGGATTAGTATTCATATTCATTGGTAATACATACAAAAGAGTTCTGATCAGGTTAAAGTGATCAGGTTTTAAACAAAAGAGTTCTGATCAGGTTAAAGTGATCAGGTTTTAAACAAAAGAGTTCTCATCAGGGTAAAGTGATCAGGTTTTAAACAAAAGAGTTCTGATCAGGTTAAAGTGATCAGGTTTTAAACAAAAGAGTTCTGATCAGGCTAAAGTGATCAGGTTTTAAACAAAAGAGTTCTGATCAGGTTAAAGTGATCAAGTTTTAAACAAAAGAGTTCTGATTAGGTTAAAGTGATCAGGTTTTAAACAAAAGAGTTCTGATCAGGCTAAAGTGATCAGGTTTTAAACAAAAGAGTTCTGATCAGGCTAAAGTGATCAGGTTTTAAAGAAAAGAGTTCTGATCAGGTTAAAGTGATCAGGTTTAAACAAAAGAGTTCTGATCAGGTTAAAGTGATCAGGTTTAACAAGGAGTTTTGATCGGAAAATGATCAGATTTAAACATTGGGTTTATGATAACTCTTTATAATAACTTGTGAACTCACCAACCTCGTGTTGACAGTTTTAAGTATGTTTTCAGGAAATTGAACGTGGCCATCAGGTTAGCAATGTAGGATACATGCATGCACGTGGATACGGCTTTCAGGAGGATTTCTCTTGTATAACTCATGGTCTTGAGTCATATTTGCGAAATCTTAAACTTTTGTAAACTCAAGTTAATATTTTATGATGTAAATATTTTAAACTCGATTATGTATCCAATTACGTGTATGTGTTTGCGGTAATCATATGCTTTGGAAACTAGTGAACGTCGCGACTCGCGTTTCCGCCTTGGCGGGTGTGACAACGTTCCTAGCACGATCGTGCCTTATCTCAGGCACGGTCGTGTGTGTGAGAAAAGTCTTGGCAGAATAATTATTTTCATATTTTAAAAACAATAAGTATTTCAGATTAATTTTTAAATAAAAAGAATTGATTTTATAAAGATTTATATTAACGTTATTTAAAAAGATCAAATTTCTATTCTAAAATAAATAGAAATTATTTATTTAAAACTTACAAAATTTAATTTATATTTATTGTTAAACCCTACACTTAATTATTATTTACACAATTTATTTAAACATCTTTATGAAAATAAAGTAAAGAAATTTATATTTAATATAAAACATCTAATACATTTTTATAACCAAATGACTAAGTTACATATTTTATAAATAAAAAAATATGGTAACAATTATTTATTTAATTTACATTTAAACAAAAATCAATTATTTAGGTTATACTTACTTATCCCTAATACCTACATTATTTTTATAACTAAGTAAATAAATAATAATTTTGTTTTGTTATTTAGTTACTTCAAACTCAAACCTTAATTTTATACAACACCATTCAAGTACAAACCATTAACACTCACAACTCCAATTCCTTATACATACACCCAATCCAACCCTAGACTTAGACATAGACTATTGTACACTCTATTGATTCAATACATATTACACTCTAGGTTAACGTTGTGCATTACGAGGACCTCGTTACTATCTAGTATCTCGTGTTATCTACGCCTTCAAATCAAGTGATTATTACATAGCCCCTTGTACTCTTTTACACTTTTTGGGGTGGAACATGAACACTATACAATACTATTGCTTACATTTACACAAACTATACAAATACAAATCCTCTTTACATTCATGTGTGCAATTTGAGCTTTATGCCTGAGTGCTAGTTGTGCTAACTTTTGTGTGCGATTTATGTGCAATCATTAACTATTTAAGCCGATGGTAAACAATGAGAGATCTATTGAGTCTGACAAAGCCACCCAGATTGGGGTGATTGTTACCGACAACACAATTTTGCATGCTAGTTACAAAGGTTTGATTGTACTTGGTTACACAACGGCTACTCTCCATAAACGCCTTATTTTATCATGTTATGTAAGGATTTGTTTATTTACAATCTATACGCTATTTATGTACAAACGTGTGTATGATCACAAACTTTTTAGTTGACCTTATTTTATTCATGTTTCAGGTGCTAACATATGAGCTTGATCAAGACATGATACACGTAGGCTCTGGACTTAGTTAATTTTAATTCAAAAACAATTTGTACTTCATTTATTTACTTTGGATTTGATTCATGATTGTTTGAATGGAAATGGATTTAATTTATTACAATTTAGTTGAACTTGAGCTCATGAACAGTCTACATGTCCCACCCCGACGTTTCCGCCGTCGGTTGGGGTGTGACAGTTCGATGATTTGAATGACGAGTGGTTGAGACGAAGAGTGGGGTTTATATGTTATACGTTATTCGACGTACAATTAGGACGTATTCTAATCATGTGATCATACGTTTGACAGGTTTGGGTTCATGCGTGAACGGACGAGTTCCAACATGGGAGTTGAATCTTCATAACCAGTGATTTTTTAATCCCCTTTTACTTATTTTTGGGGCTATCGTACATACTTACACGGTTTATCGTATAAATTATTATGTTACGAGAATTGGTTAAGCCTGTCAAGTTTTACGAGTTAACTATATTTTTGTTTTAATGAATATAAGGGTCAACGTGGTGTCCCTAGGTTGTGTGGGTTAGATGTCGGTACGACACTGATGTGTCATGTGATGACTCTTCTGGGATAAGTCAGATGTTGTGTCTAGACGTTATTTGGGTACGTCTAGGGTTTGTGTTTAGTTATGCACGTATGTAGTCCGTGTAAGGACGGAGAGTCGTAGTACATGTTTACGTAATGTCATGTGTGTATAACTTGTTATTTGTGTGCTTGCATCGTTGTCCGCGTAATACGGTCAACGGTGATGTGAAGGAGTCGGTCCTTCGAAGTAGTCACCATGAGGGTGACGTGGAAGTCATCATGTGGATGACATGGCATCGTGTAGATGACGAGGTAGTCACTGTGTGATGTGACAAGGCCCTGTGGGGGAAATTGAGACCTAGTGGGGTGCTTTGAGAGTTATGAATATCCCGACGGGGGTAACCCTGACAAGGGTGATGATGATGACACCGATGAAATCCTTCGAAGGTAGGTCTCATGTGGTTGATGTATTTCATATTAAATCTTGATTGCCCTTAGTGATTTATATGCCCTAAATTATACTAGTTTTGCATGCATAATAATCCCCACATTATGATACTAATTGACTAATAACCTTGCAATTGATACTTAAAGCGTTTATTTTTTACAATTGCAGGTTATTCGGTGTCCCAAGATAAACAGAGCAAAAACCAGCTAAAAACATGAAGAAATCAAGCTTTCTAAGGACCAAACCCAAGCATTGACCCCCAAGATGTCAAACCAGGTCAACATAAGTTAACACAAGCAGCTAAAAGACAAAACAAGAGGCGAGGAGGGGATGCACGGCCGTGCATCCCATTGCACGACCGTGCAAGGCCCAACTTGCTCTCCAAGGGACCAGTACACTGTCCCGTGTACCCTGTTTGATTCTCGAGGTGTTTGCACGCACGTGCAATCCAATGCACGGCAGTGCATTGCTCATTTTGAGGGCTATAAATAGATTTCTTAGGTCCTTCATTCCACACACCTAAATACACCATTCCATACCTCAAGAACTCTAGAATAGTTCATTTCTAGTAGTATTAGAGAAGTAGTAGTGAGTAGAGGGGCTCTTCCTCCTTGTTCCACGATAGGGGAGCCTACGAAACTCAGTGTTATGCAAGTTAGTATGGCCATTCGTGGCTAAACTTCTTGTATTGCTAGGGTGAAGATTATGTTTGGTGCATGTTAACGTTTGATGTATTAATCTAGTGGTATGTTTATGTCATTAATTATTCGTCCTTAAAACCACCACTTGGTGGGCTTTTACTATTGTCTAAATCCGTCTTTATATTTGTGAGTTTTCTTGATTTTAAAGCGTAAGATCATAAAACCTTTTTAATCAAACTTCTTTTGAAACTTGTACTTCTTTATACAAGTAGAGATTGATAAGCCAAGGCTTGGTCAACATTATTAAGGTCATACGTCTTTATACGAACTTCTTATGCGACCAAGAATTGGTGAACTCATGTTGGGAACGGTACGTCTTTATACTTGGTCCTACTATTACACCGCCTCCCGGTGAGCAAAATATAATCACCTATTTAACCTTAATACAAAGCATTTACTTCCGATGTCTCAAACCAAACTAGAGATGACCATTCGACGGGTTGAGGGTAACTGTTGTCCTTAACGGGAGGCACTACCATTTTAATTTAAAGATTTTAATTCGTGAATCAAATGTCGTGAGTACGAGGCTCTAGCGGTGACCTGGGTCACAAGTTTGTAGTAGTCATATCACTGGATTAGTCAACTTAACATTATTACGTACTGATTAGAAGCCCAAAGAAATACTCTTCGTGACCTGATCATTTCCAGGATATTTACTTTCCTGCTATTTACTATTCTGCTATTTACATTCCTGTTACACACATCACGCACGTTTTTACTTTTCTGTTATTTACTTTTCTGTCATTTACTATTCTGCTTCACAAGCACACAAAACTCACTCACTAATTGATCCGGCATAACGATAACAAAAGTTGAGTACTAGAACTCGACCGTGTCCATTGGTTCGATACTTGGTTCTTACCTAAACTATATTACTTGCATATTGTGCGTTTTTAAGTTAAAGTAATTATCAATTTATAAATTTAAAGCGTAATCTCGTAAAACCATTCTAAAAATATAGTTATTATATTTTTATACTAAAAACGACATATCAAGTTTTTGGCGCCGTTGCCGAGGACACAGTGATTTCAAGAAAAATTAAAGTTAACGGATTAGCCTTATCATCTGTTTCTCTCTTACATTTTGTTGCAGGCATTGTATGATCCATAGCTCCACTACTGGTTTATATAAGCCTTTAGCAGAACCTGAAAGATACTTTCACCGCCGAATACGAGAAAACCGTATGAAAAGAATGGCCGTAGAAAACCGCACTATTTCCGATTTCGCAAGACCGTCACTAGAGGCTTTGGGGTCTAGTATCACAAGGCCAACGGTTGACGCTAATAACTTTGAGATCAAATCTCATGTTATCCACATGATCCAGTCATCATGCACTTTCCATGGATTACCCGATGAAGATCCACATGCCTACATTGGAAATTTCCTCGAAATTTGTGACACTTTCAAACTGAACGGAGTTTCTAATGATGCGATTCGCCTCCGAATGTTTCCCTTCTCCTTAAGGGAGCGAGCTAAGGCATGGCTAAACTCTCTTCCTACCAGTCGGTCACTACATAGGATGACCTAGCTCAGAAATTCCTGTCAAAATACTTCCCGCTAGCAAAAACTACAAAACTGATGAAAGATATCACCACTGTCACCTAGGAAGATGGTGAATCACTATATGAGGCATTGGAACATTTTAAGGACATGCTAAGGAAATGTCCACACCATGGGCTAGAGGTTTGGTTACAAGTATCATCATTCTACAATGAGTTACACAATCAAGCTCGTCAGACACTCGACGCTACTACAGGTGGTATTTTTGGAAACAAGAGGCCACAAGAAGCTTACAACCTAATTGAGGAAATAGCTATGAACATCTATCAATGGTACAATCCAAGAAGTAACAGGGGAGCCAGGCATGGTGTTCACTATGTCGATACTGTCACTTCACTTTCTGCTCAAGTAGACGCCCTCACCACTTGACTCAATCAGCTTAGAAAAGGCAAAGCGATCACTGAGACTACTAAAGAAGTAAAAAGCATCACTGCCAATACTGAGCAAGTTCACTTTATCGAAACAAACCACCCGCATAACAACCCCTACAGCAACACTTATAATCCTGGATGGAGGAACCATCCAAACTTCAGCTTGAAGGATAACAACAATCAAGGACAGTCTACCTTCAGACAACAAAAACAATTTCAACAAAGACCATCTCAAAACTATCAGCCCCGCCAACAATTTCAAGGAACTAACAAGCCAAGTTATGAGTTAAGCTTGGAGGACGCGGTAACTAAGCTAATCTCTACAACTGAAAGTCAAGCCCTTCTAGGGGATTCCCGTCATAAACGAAGCTGATTTTAGGGGATACTGTAACATTCATGATTTTTCCGGCCATATTTTTTTTTCTTTTATTTTATAATAGCACAACACTTAAATACTATACCTGCTACTATTTTGCATTAATTCAGACCTTTATCGTCATGCTAACATATCATGGAGGTAATCCTCCACTCATATATTTTATTATTACTAATTAAATCAATAACTTATAGGCCCCGATTTAGTAATATTACATTTTTTTTATATACAGATTATATATATTAATGTACGTGTATTTATACATATATTTATGCGGATATGTTATATGATTGAAATTTGTTAAAGTCCCTAATTAATCTTAAACAAACCATTTAAATTTATAATACGTGAAATTTTTAAATCCTTTTTTATATAAAACAAACCAGTTTATATAGACATATTTACCAAAGAAGTTAAAATAATGATCTTAGCTTTGAACCCCAGCCGCGATTTTGACTCATCAAGGTCAAAGGAGACTCAAATCGACTTCGACCGGTTGGAATTCGGGGCTGTTAATAATCGAAACTCATGCTAAGACACCATACGGTCTCTACTAAATGTCGATGGCAATTCGATTGAAACGAATTTAACTCATAAAAACCGTAATCAATTCCGTAACTGTCATTCACGGCCCCGCTACAAATTAGTGCTTCTCGATCGAAATTGGACCCTGAAACCTGATTAGATACCATCGCGACACCCCCCCTTTATCTCCCGAACACACAAACACGTCTCAGTTTACTTCGGAAACTCCGTCGAGCTCGAAGGACCTCGGACCCGAACTCCTAGTCGTTCCCTTTCGTTGCGCAACCGTGTTAGGTAATTCTTACATTCCTAGGCTCGTGTTGATCCACGGTTTGAAAGCCCTATGGTTCCTGGATCGATCATTTGCTTAATCAAGCCCATTGCAGGGCTAGGGTTACGGGTGGCGCGATATAGGGAAGATGAAGGGTTGGGGTTGGGGGTTAAAAGAAATTACATCGGTGCTCTATCATGGCTTGATGCCCAAATCACTTGGCTAGGACACTAACCCCCCCAAGCGCCGGTCGTTGGTTCGAGTCCTAGGGGTGGGGGGCTTGCTTATTTTTTTGTTTGTTTTGTTTACCATTTTCAGCCTCAAATTTAAATTACAAAAATTGTTTTGTAAATTCTACAAACTCAGAATTGTGTTAAGAAATTAAATTGCTAAATTTCAAGAATAACCATTTCATTTATTATTAATATTAGGTTAAAACCTAATAAAGATTTAAATTATATATATCATCTTTATTTTAGACAAATTACAAAATTAAAACTCCCGAATTGTAAATTTATCATGATATAATTTTTTTTTATTATTTATAAACCCTTTTATAGTATATATGGGTTCATACATTTCTGTATATAACTTAATACCTAAAGACTATTTAAATAAAACTATATACTTTTAACTAAATGGTTAAATTAGGACTTAACTATTATTTGGAACGTTATTTGTCTACTTTAAATCTTGGTCTAAATATGAGCTATTAAATCATTATTTTCATTTAAAACCTTTTCTGTTTATCTTAAATTCCTGAGAATTGTAAATAAAATGTATATAAATCCTAGAATCATAAAAACAATAAATCTAAAATTTATAAAAATGACATTTATTAATTTTAGGTTTAAATTAAAAATTACGTTTAACTTTAATGCATTATTTAAACAATTAAAGATCCAATAAACTTGTCATAAATTTCCCTATTTTGCATAAATTTAGAACACGAGTCTTTGTATTTGTTTTCGAATTAAAGATACATTATAAACCTGTATAAATTCCTAAATAAATTAATTAGTTAGTTGAATTTACTAAATTTTCTTGTAAATTAATAATGCTTACTAATATAAATTATTAGA
This sequence comes from Smallanthus sonchifolius, assembly GCA_023525975.1. Taxonomy (NCBI): domain Eukaryota; kingdom Viridiplantae; phylum Streptophyta; class Magnoliopsida; order Asterales; family Asteraceae; genus Smallanthus; species Smallanthus sonchifolius. The sequence continues at coordinate 55,248,390 of CM042022.1, read as the reverse complement.
CATTATTAGAAATCTTTTAAGACACAAAAAGGATTATCTTAAGCAAAAATAATTATTTAAACACTTGAATAATTATTTTTGAATAAACGATTATACAAACCTCCCTTTTTAAGAACTTATTTATTCTATTGTTTTAAAAACTTAATTATAAATACCCTAACCTAAATGTATGATTTGTGTCACCTCAAAGACTCCAATCATTATACGACTAAGTTTAACAACCCTGAATGATCTTATGATTTAAAACTTACATATATAAACCCAACTTCAACCTCCAATCTTACGACCTCATACAACCTATCTTAAACCTAGAATGAAATCTATCTTGTAGGTTTGTTGTGAGGAACCCTCACTATATCCATCCAACTTATCAACTCCATCACCCTTAACCCTACATTCAAGTGAGTATTCATAGCCCCTTTTTACTGCTTTTGTTTTGGGGTGAAACATGTGTTAACTACCTTATCTACAAGATTCAATAACTTGATTCTATGCTATGATCTACATGCTTTATATCTTTAACTATCTGGTGACCATTGCATGAATGCATGCCAGTACGTTCATTAACTTATGTTGCAAGCCTAAGGTAGTACCTAACATGATCATTTATAGGGGAAACCGAAACTAAACTAAACTTACCACATAACCTTGGCGGGTTGTTGTTGGTGTGAACTATCCTCATGGGTGTATCTCCCCGTGTTGGATGTGAACTATTGTCATGGGTGTATCTCCCCATGTTGAATGTGAACTATAAAACTTCGGGTGTTATCTAACCCCTTTTATCAAAACGGCAATCCGTGGGATTGTGGCAGCTAGATTTCATTTACCAGGGTTGAACTGTACGCTTGGAGCCTTATGTGTTATTAGATATGCTTTAGATCTGCATTAGAATCTTCTAAATCGTAAACTTTATCTAAACTATAGTTTTGGTGTCAAAACCTATGTTGCTCACCAACTACTTGCAGTTGACTTTTACTCGCATGTTTCAGGTGTACCTGCTTGAGGCCCTTACTGCTCACATAGGATCTGGACCTAGTTAATAAATTGGGATTGATGTTATGTTAAACTTGTAACTTTTCATTGTTCTTGTAACGGATAATTTAATATGGATTAATAAATACTTTCACATTAAATAGATGATCATGAGCTTTTGAACAACTGTGTCAGCCCCGGCGTATAATCCGTCGCCGACTGGGGTGTGACAGATTGGTATCAGAGCCATGGTTATAGGGAATTAGGTTATTAGACACACATGACCTAGACTATAACCTAGGAGTCCCAACATGAGTTTAACTCGTGTATTTCATTAGGAACTCCACTATATGCTATACTTATCTACATCTATCCATTTCTGAATGCTTGATACAACTACGTGAAACTATTTGAAACTACATGGAACATGCTCCTAGCCTACAGTCCATGACATTAGGGTACCATTGTGTGATTATCTTATATACTATATAACATATTACATCGCATGATGCAACATGAATTACCTTATGTGCTATGTTACTTGATACCCTACATACTACTCCTGTGACACCTTATTTGCTACGCTATTTGATTAATCCACACATTACCTAACTGTTTCCACCAAATATCACCCTAAGTCTTGCCATGCACTAGTTCATTCTAAGACTTCATACACCCTCATCATTACACACAAAGAATTATGTCACCATCAACAATTGTGAAAAAAAAAAAAAAAAAAAAAACTTAACCTTCGAACCTAATGCCCATTAATAAGAAACTAAAGGAGTCCACTCACCCTCTAAAGCCTGCCGGAGTAATCCCTCCTTTAAGCCTCAAAGCCCACCCTATAATAATTCTTAACATGACCGTGAGCCCAACCAATAGCGTTATTAGTACATGATGACTGGAAGAGTGGGTGTAGACCCATAAGAGGTTCTGACTAAGGAAAGACTGGGTACTTAAGTGTGTCCCTTGTGACCCACCCCTCTTTCCTGGGAATCCTCCTTGTGGGTACACTACTTATAGGTCAAGTGTTACTCCTAACATACTACTGTGCAAGCTCGGCGTTATGTCAAGTCAAACTCTGAATTCAATAACAATTAGTGTTTAACTATCACTCACAATATTTTATTTTTGCCCCTGCCAGGAATGGACTCCTACCCTCCTCCCTCCCTAATATACTCTCCCGAGACAGAGTCAGAAAATGAGGAAGACACCGGAACTCTATCACCAAACCACCAGCCACCGATGTCCCCATCTATCAGGTCTATGTTTGGCATAAGAGCAGATTGGATGAGAAACACCGGCCTGCGAGCATCTGAACCACACTCGTCTAGAGATCCCTATCAAGCACCGCATCGACACAACCTGCTACCTACCCCTTCGAGAGACCCCTACCTAACACCCGACCCCTATCACCTAAACTCAAGAATCGGGCAGACTATAGGGACCTCCAGTGCTATAGGCGTTCCAGCGGATGCTATTCACCAGTATGTGAGGACCGCAGAATTTATGAGGCAAGGGATGGAACAGGGGATAAGACATGACCTGTTAAGCCAGCGAATAGACAGCCTTTTAGGTCAGGTGCAGTACCAGGAAGACCTGATTGCAAACCTGAGCACCAGCCTCGACATGATGAAAAAAGATCGAGAGATATTTGATGCACGTACGGAGATAGCTTGAGCCGAGTCCCGATTTGCTATTCGCGTAACCATCACGATGTTCATCTTGGTGCTCGTCTGTTTCCTGGTGGAAAGTTACCTAAGGCGTTAGCCAGGCTCTATATGTTTGACTTTAAATTTCAGTTTAAAAACTTATGTTTGAATTTTTGCATTTGACGATTTCAATGGTTAAGTTTGACCCTACTACTTAAATAGCATTATTTGTTGACCTAACGCTCGATATACCTTCATCAAAACCACCCAAAACATCACTCCTTTAAGGCTCGAAAACCTCATCAGGAGTCGTAAATGATATTTAGACTATGAAATATTTATAAACGTTTTGTTTACCTTGTCAAGAAATCTGACTCAATTATTATTTCGTTACCTCGGCTAAATAATTGATTTCGACTTGATTTAAACTTTTGATAAGTAAAAGACCCTTTTAACCATTATCCAGTTTTGTATAAATAAAAGCCCTCCTAATAAATAAGGTTTCATATTTAATTATCTCATTTAACTGGCTAATCAACTCACTATCTTGATTTAAATTATAAGATTTACAAACAAGGACAAATTCCGATCAACAAAATTGATAAAACACTCACTACCTGCACAATACCTGAATGTCAAACAACACACTTGTCTGCCAAACTCAATCATCTATGAATTTTGATAGTCTACATTCACACTATACGTGGAAACAAATTTGTTGATCTAATACACAAAACTTTATTGGTCACACTATACACGAAACTTGGTTGTTTACAGTACGCATGATACCAGATTGTCCACATGATACTCAAATCGTACTCATTTGCAATATGCATGATATTAGCTTGTTTACCTAATGCATGGTACCTGATCGTTTGCAATATGCAAGATACTAGCTTATTTACCTGATGCACGATACTTGATTGTTTGCAATACGCATGATAATAGATCATTGATGTTATACATGGAGATTTAATGCCACGGTACATACGAAACAAGACTGTATACAAAAAGTACGGTCATTCATCTTAACTTTGAAAGTTGATAACTATAAACTTGGAACTACTCGGGGTTTGATGTATCCTTGTTCAAACATGAGGAAACTGTGAAACCCTAAGTTGTGTTACATTACTGCTCTTTAGCTTCTGACTGACCTCACTATCTAGGAGCAGTTATTTATTTGCAACCCATATGTGAAAACAATAGGTGCTAAGTGATTTTGTGTCCCCTCTTTACCCACACAATGGGATGATCTATACGGACCATACGATGAACTAAGTAATTACGGGTGCACACGTAATTATAAAGTTCAGCGCATGGAAAATATAGTGAATTCCGTCGTGTATCGTGACGTAAAACCTATCTTGATATATAATAACGGAACTAATGTGATATGATAAGGGCATGGTGGATACGCCGCTGGTACTTCCGATATATAAGTGTTCCTGTCATATTGTCAGTTGTGACGTCATTCGTATCACGTAAAGTTATATGTCGTTTTGGCCTTGACCAATGCGTGTGAAGCCTTTTTTTTATTTAGTGACTCCCTTGGATACATTAGACTACATTATAAATGAATTTTAGTCATCAAATCCTCATCATCACCTCAAGCGAGGCATTCCATCCTTGGAACTCAAAACATTCTTCGACGACTCTCCCCTCAATCCTCTTCAAACTAGATCCACTGCCATCATTCATGTCTGGCGTTGTATATCAAACCCAGATCTTATTATCAATTATACTTCCTAGACCAACAGTCAAACTCACTGAGAATCCAATACCCTCACCTCCTCCCTCATTCAGTAGCCTCCTTCAGTTGAATTTCGGGACGAAATTCCCTCAACTAGGGGATACTGTAACATTCATGATTTTTCCGGCCATATTTTTTTTTCTTTTATTTTATAATAGCACAACACTTAAATACTATACCTGCTACTATTTTGCATTAATTCAGACCTTTACCGTCATGCTAACATATCATGGAGGTAATCCTCCACTCATATATTTTATTATTACTAATTAAATCAATAACTTATAGGCCCCGATTTAGTAATATTACATTTTTTTTATATACAGATTATATATATTAATGTACGTGTATTTATACATATATTTATGCGGATATGTTATATGATTGAAATTTGTTAAAGTCCCTAATTAATCTTAAACAAACCATTTAAATTTATAATACGTGAAATTTTTAAATCCTTTTTTATATAAAACAAACCAGTTTATATAGACATATTTACCAAAGAAGTTAAAATAATGATCTTAGCTTTGAACCCCAGCCGCGATTTTGACTCATCAAGGTCAAAGGAGACTCAAATCGACTTCGACCGGTTGGAATTCGGGGCTGTTAATAATCGAAACTCATGCTAAGACACCATACGGTCTCTACTAAATGTCGATGGCAATTCGATTGAAACGAATTTAACTCATAAAAACCGTAATCAATTCCGTAACTGTCATTCACGGCCCCGCTACAAATTAGTGCTTCTCGATCGAAATTGGACCCTGAAACCTGATTAGATACCATCGCGACACCCCCCCTTTATCTCCCGAACACACAAACACGTCTCAGTTTACTTCGGAAACTCCGTCGAGCTCGAAGGACCTCGGACCCGAACTCCTAGTCGTTCCCTTTCGTTGCGCAACCGTGTTAGGTAATTCTTACACTCCTAGGCTCGTGTTGATCCACGGTTTGAAAGCCCTATGGTTCCTGGATCGATCATTTGCTTAATCAAGCCCATTGCAGGGCTAGGGTTACGGGTGGCGCGATATAGGGAAGATGAAGGGTTGGGGTTGGGGGTTAAAAGAAATTACATCGGTGCTCTATCATGGCTTGATGCCCAAATCACTTGGCTAGGACACTAACCCCCCCAAGCGCCGGTCGTTGGTTCGAGTCCTAGGGGTGGGGGGCTTGCTTATTTTTTTGTTTGTTTTGTTTACCATTTTCAGCCTCAAATTTAAATTACAAAAATTGTTTTGTAAATTCTACAAACTCAGAATTGTGTTAAGAAATTAAATTGCTAAATTTCAAGAATAACCATTTCATTTATTATTAATATTAGGTTAAAACCTAATAAAGATTTAAATTATATATATCATCTTTATTTTAGACAAATTACAAAATTAAAACTCCCGAATTGTAAATTTATCATGATATAATTTTTTTTTATTATTTATAAACCCTTTTATAGTATATATGGGTTCATACATTTCTGTATATAACTTAATACCTAAAGACTATTTAAATAAAACTATATACTTTTAACTAAATGGTTAAATTAGGACTTAACTATTATTTGGAACGTTATTTGTCTACTTTAAATCTTGGTCTAAATATGAGCTATTAAATCATTATTTTCATTTAAAACCTTTTCTGTTTATCTTAAATTCCTGAGAATTGTAAATAAAATGTATATAAATCCTAGAATCATAAAAACAATAAATCTAAAATTTATAAAAATGACATTTATTAATTTTAGGTTTAAATTAAAAATTACGTTTAACTTTAATGCATTATTTAAACAATTAAAGATCCAATAAACTTGTCATAAATTTCCCTATTTTGCATAAATTTAGAACACGAGTCTTTGTATTTGTTTTCGAATTAAAGATACATTATAAACCTGTATAAATTCCTAAATAAATTAATTAGTTAGTTGAATTTACTAAATTTTCTTGTAAATTAATAATGCTTACTAATATAAATTATTAGACATTATTAGAAATCTTTTAAGACACAAAAAGGATTATCTTAAGCAAAAATAATTATTTAAACACTTGAATAATTATTTTTGAATAAACGATTATACAAACCTCCCTTTTTAAGAACTTATTTATTCTATTGTTTTAAAAACTTAATTATAAATACCCTAACCTAAATGTATGATTTGTGTCACCTCAAAGACTCCAATCATTATACGACTAAGTTTAACAACCCTGAATGATCTTATGATTTAAAACTTACATATATAAACCCAACTTCAACCTCCAATCTTACGAACTCATACAACCTATCTTAAACCTAGAATGAAATCTATCTTGTAGGTTTGTTGTGAGGAACCCTCACTATATCCATCCAACTTATCAACTCCATCACCCTTAACCCTACATTCAAGTGAGTATTCATAGCCCCTTTTTACTGCTTTTGTTTTGGGGTGAAACATGTGTTAACTACCTTATCTACAAGATTCAATAACTTGATTCTATGCTATGATCTACATGCTTTATATCTTTAACTATCTGGTGACCATTGCATGAATGCATGCCAGTATGTTCATTAACTTATGTTGCAAGCCTAAGGTAGTACCTAACATGATCATTTATAGGGGAAACCGAAACTAAACTAAACTTACCACATAACCTTGGCGGGTTGTTGTTGGTGTGAACTATCCTCATGGGTGTATCTCCCCGTGTTGGATGTGAACTATTGTCATGGGTGTATCTCCCCATGTTGGATGTGAACTATAAAACTTCGGGTGTTATCTAACCCCTTTTATCAAAACGGCAATCCGTGGGATTGTGGCAGCTAGATTTCATTTACCAGGGTTGAACTGTACGCTTGGAGCCTTATGTGTTATTAGATATGCTTTAGATCTGCATTAGAATCTTCTAAATCGTAAACTTTATCTAAACTATAGTTTTGGTGTCAAAACCTATGTTGCTCACCAACTACTTGTAGTTGACTTTTACTCGCATGTTTCAGGTGTACCTGCTTGAGGCCCTTACTGCTCACATAGGATCTGGACCTAGTTAATAAATTGGGATTGATGTTATGTTAAACTTGTAACTTTTCATTGTTCTTGTAACGGATAATTTAATATGGATTAATAAATACTTTCACATTAAATAGATGATCATGAGCTTTTGAACAACTGTGTCAGCCCCGGCGTATAATCCACCGCCGGCCGGGGTGTGACAGTATGTGACATTAAATAGATGATCATGAGCTTCCACGTTCCATTCTCACATACCCTACCCAGGAAGGTTGGTAAAGCAGAAGACTGACGAACAATATGAGAAATTCATCGAGCTATTAAGCCAAATCCATGTCAATCTTCCTTTCTTGGATATCATACAACAAATGCCTAAGTATGGACGTTTCTTGAAGGATTTCCTTACCAATAAAAGAAACATGGAAGAGGCGGTAAAGAGGACCAACCATTGTGTCGCTCTTATTGAGAGATGTCTTCCAAAGAAACTTTCCGATCCTGGAAAGTTCTCTCTACCATGTTCTATCGGACCACTCCTGATAACCTTCACGCTCGCTGATCTACGAGCAAGTGTGAATGTAATGCCATATGTCATGTTTAAAAGACTAAAAATTGGAAATCCACGACCTGTTAATGCAACTATTGAACTCGGGGATGGATCAGTCAAATCACCTATAGGAGTCATTGAGAAATTACTATTGAAAGTCGGTAAGTTTGTCTTTCCTGCCAATTTCATGGTTTTAGAAATGGGACCCGACTATTCCGTACATTTGATTTTGGGTCGTCCATTTTTAGCTACTGCCCGAGCCGTCATTGACATGAATGAAGGAATTTTGACACTTCGTGTCGGAAAACAATTAGTGACTTACAACATCGAAGGAAATGAGTGCTTATCCAATGATCCCTTTGAAATTGCATAATTCATCGACACTAATCTAGACTACCAGCTGAAGAAAGCTAAAGAATTCAACAAAGGAAAGAAAATAGATCTTGGCAAGAATTTTGACAACACTAACTGGATCGTTGAGTACTTAGATAAGCTACCAAAACTAAAGGACTTGAATGAAGGAACAGGAGATACGGTGGAAGTCGATGGCTCCCACCCGAAGAAAGACGGATGAAGCACGTACGGGTCTGGCCAACGACCATTAAATAAACGTGGCGCTTCTGGGAGGCAACCCGATGATCATGAATAAATTGAGAAGTTGGTGCATATGGCAGAAAGCATGGACCTCAGGTTTGGTTTTAAAATTTAAGTTTTTATTACTTCAGCCCCATGTATGCCTTCTCGATACTAGGAAATTAGTAGCTTAACTACTACGTTTTATTTTCCTTGTCTGCTTTTATGTTTTCCTTTATGTGTCAGGTAGAATAGCATCACCAGATAGTCTCACTACTTCTTTGAGTAATCACAGTCCATCACTATAACCTGAGAAATCGAAAACCACATCAAATTTCTTCAAAATTCAATGAAGTCTTTGAAGCATCGTGTTGACAAGCAACTGATAGGCATAACCTAACAGCGGCAATAAGTTTTGGCCATAGGTTATACACTGAATTGACCTGGGGAGTACCAGTTTCTTTTCCCTTAAAACTTCAAGCATTTAATTTCCTGCATAATATTCCATTATATGCATTTATACATTGAGGGCAATGCACAGTTTTAAATGTGGGGTGGGAAATTAGAGATTCAGGACTACTTGTAACCTCAAAGGAGTAAAATTTTAACTCGTGATTTTTTACCCATTTGACTAAAACATTACAAAACCCTATCTTTTGTAAAACCCGGAAAATTTTTAAAAATTTTAAACCCTAAAATCTAAACCTTTTTGAGTTCGCACCTAATTAAATAAAACGAATACATGGCAAGTAGAAACAAATGGATATTATGCATAATAAATCATTAAACCATATCCCATCTGTTTCCATGTGAGAATAATCTGAGCCTTTTCCCGAGCATTATTATCATTATTTTTCGTGTGCTCTTTCGTTTGGTATATTGAGTGTTTTTCAATCGGATTTTATGCATAATTAGAACTTGTGTGACTGATACATATCAAGACCATGAACTAGTAGAAGTATGAAAGTGATTGAGACACCTAGGATTTTTTTACCCTTATATATTATCTTTAAACCCAAAAATATTATCCACCTAGATATCCCTCTAAGCCTTTGACTTTTCTTTTCTACTACCCACATTTATCACCCAACCAGTTTTTCATAAACACCGGTTATTGGCTAACTATCTTCGAAATGGAAAAATTATCATATGTCGTTATTTCAAGTTTATTACCATTGAGACAACTTTGGAAATAATCTGTTTTACTCAAAAGAATTGGAATATACAAATGGTGGATGTATTATGAAGAAACAACCGAACTATCTGCAAGGAATTTATGAAAAAAAAATTTCAAGGAAATTGAGGAAAAGAATTATTGAAGAATTTGTCTTGATACAAGAAAAAAATAAATAGAAAAAAGAGAAAAGAAAAAGAAAGAAAGAAGTTGGTCTTTTACCGGTTAGACCTTAAAGTGCTGGATATGCATTCTTTTGATTTCAATTTGCTTTCTTGTATTCATTTCGCAAAGCCTGAATTACCACCCGAACTCCGAGAGAAAGTTTTCAATGCAACTAGTGATGTAAGAAAACGGTGGCGCAAGCAATAACAACTGCCACCATTCTGCGGCTTGTCAAAAAGTGCCACCAAAAGAAGAGCAAAAAGATACGACAAATGTGTGAAGTGTGGCAACTAGAGCCACGATAGAAAGTGTAGCAAGAATCAAACTCATTCCCAGCATGAGTATATGCATCTGATCAAAGTAGGAGCTGTTAGGCTACATGCCGAAAGATCCATACAGAAAGGAAGTAATATGTACTACGCAGTGAGGAAAGAGTTGAGAATGATAAGAGATCTTGGTCTTGGCAATCTGACCATAAACGAGGCCTCAGATTAGTTATACCCTCATGATCTGAGTACTATAGAGGGACCCACTAGTATTTTCCATTTTAAGCCATGGAGTTGTAGCTGTGTGTTTCACGATAGCGGCAACCCTTCAAACCCTTTAAACACCCTAAAAATCCAAAAAAGATTTTCATTTTCACCATTTATTTTTATTTTAACCACATTAAAACCCTTTTAAAGCCCTCTTGATTCATGCATACTACTTAGTTAGTTGGTGGAGACTTGATTTGCATTCAAGCCAATGACCATTGCATAATTCGATTCGAACTTGAGTGTTCCACTTAACCTACATTATCCATACATATATAACCCTAGAGTTGAGTGAACATTGTGAGGAGTGAAGGTTTATGCATAATTGAAGCTGTAGTAGGCTTGTCATGGATTCCATCACAGAAAAACACAAAAATAGAATAAGCAACTCAAGAATTATCCCGGAGTTTCCATCTACTTGGGGCTCCATTACACTTTGTAAAGTTTTTAGTTATGGGTATGATCATGCATGAGTTTGCTTGAGGACAAACAAAGTTTAAGTGTGGGGTATTATGATATGCCCTAAATTATATATGTTTTGCATGCATAATAATACCCATATTATGATACTAATTGATTAATAACCTTGCAATTGATACTTAAAGCGTTTATATTTTACAATTGCAGGTTATTCGGTGTCCCAAGATAAACAAAGCAAAAACCAGCTTAAAACATGAATAAATCAAGCTTTCAGAGGACCAAACCCAAGCATTGACCCACAAGAAGTCAAACCAGGTCAACATCAGTCAACACAAGCAGCTAAAATACAAAACAGGAGGCAAGGAGGGGATGCACGACCTTGCATCCCATTGCACGACCGTGAAAGGCCCAACTTGCTCTTCCTCCTTGTTCCACAATAGGGGAGCCTACGAAACTCAGCGTTATGCTAGTTAGTATGGCCATTCGTGGCTAAACTTCTTGTATTGTTAGGGTGAAGATGATGTTTGGTGGATGTTAATGTTTGACGTATTAATCTAGTGGTATGATTATGTCTTTAATTATTCGTCCTTAAACCCATCACTTGGGCTTTTACTATTGTCTAAATCCGTTTTTATATTTGTGAGTGTTCTTGATTTTAAAGCGTAACATCATAAAACCTTTTTAATCAAACTTCTTTTGAAACTTGTACGTCTTTATACAAGCAGAAATTGATAAGCCAAGGCTTGGTCAACATTATTAAGGTCGTACGTCTTTATACGAACTTCTTATGCTACCAAGAATTGGTGAACTCATGTTGGGAACGGTACGTCTTTATACTTGGTCCCATTGTTACACCACCTCCAGGTGAGCAAAATATAATCACCTATTTAACCTTAAGACAAAGCATTTACGTTCGATGTCCCAAACCAACCTAGAGATGACCATTCGAAGGGGTTGAGGGTAACTGTTGTCCTTAACGGGAGGCACTACCATTTTAATTTAAAGATTATAATTCGTGAATCAAATGTTGTGAGGACGAGGCTCTAGCGGTGACCCAGGTCACAAGTTTTTAGTAGTCTTATACTTGGATTAGTCAACTTAACATTATCACGTACCAAGCTGATTTGAAGCCCAAAGCAATACCTGATCATTTCCAAGATATTTACTTTCCTGCTATTTACTATTCTACTATTTACATTTCTGTTACGCACATCACGCACATTTTTACTTTTCTGTTATTTACTTTATCGTTATTTACTTTTCTGTCATCTACTATTCTGCTTCACAAGCACATAAAACTCACTCACTAATTGATCCGGCTAAACGATAACAAAAGTTGAGTACTGGAACTAGACCGTGTCCATTGGTTCGATACTTGGTTCTTACCTAAACTATATTATGTTGCGATAGGTACACTTGCCTATTGTGCGTTTTTAAGTTAAAGTAATTATCATTTTATAAATTTAAAACCTGATCTCGTAAAACCATCCTAAAAATATAGTTATTATATTTTTATACTAAAAACGACACATCAAGTTTTTGGCGTCGTTGTCGGGGACACATTGATTTCAAGAAAAATTCAAGTTAACGGATTAGCCTTCTCATCTGTTTCTCTCTTACATTTTGTTGCAGGCAGTGTATGATCCATAGCTCCACTACTGGTTATATCATCCTTTAGCAGAACCTGAAAGATTCTTTCACCGCCGAATATGAGAAAATCGTATGAAAAGAATGGCCGTAGAAAACCACACTATTTCCGATTTCGCAAGACCATCACTAGAGGCTTTGGGGTCTAGTATCACAAGGCCAACGGTGGACGCGGTCGCACCCCTAAATTTCACAAACGGAGTTTTACCGTTTGGCGTGTGACAAACCAGGATCTCAAACGTTAATTACATCAAACGACACTATATGGGACGTAAATGAAATATCGTAAAAGTTCAGAGTGAGTGCGGAAGAGTTAAACAAAGAATTAAATGCGCAAAACAAATACGCCCAAGTTTAGTTTTATAAAAACAAGTGAATTGTTTCAAGTGTTTGCATATGAATGAAATGACAGTAGGACTCCATGCAAGCCCTAGGTGTGCAACCTTTGCCTTAGCGACCTATGAAACATGTAAGAAAAAGTGTCAACATGAGCTTGGTGAGTTCACAAGTTTATAAGTAAATAAACTGTTTGTGTGTTTGCAGGATCCACATACGTAAGTCACAACTATTGCTAGCTAGACAATGTACAAGTTACTCTAAGCGCTCACAACCGAAGCTGACTGTTTGTGTTTGAATGCCTCCCACCAGGTATATCAACCCTGGCAATGTGTTTAGACCAATATTACACCCGTTCGACCTCCAATCGAGTTAGCGAGACTAGTACGGGTGGGGTTTGTCAAACCCAGTAGTACTAGTAAACATTTGCTCGCTAAGATCCATACTAACGGTTCGATGTGTGTGAGTACTTTCTTGATAGTGAGTTACACTTAGTCTTAACAAGTGATATCATATGAAATACAATAACCAAAAGAGTTTGTATCATGTTTTCTCCCCCAATTTAAAACAGTAAAAGGGGCCGTGAAAACTCACCTGAGTTGTGTAAGCGTAGGTAGTTAGCACCACACAAGGATGCAATAGGAAACCACAATTGGATTGCACGCGTACTGTCTACGAATGCCCTAGAATGATATTTAAAAGCGTTAGGATCACGTGGGATTTTGTGATGACGAGACGAAAATGTTGGATGTCCTAGAACACTCTAATTATTATCAAGCAGATAAACGTGTCATCGGGAATCAAAGAATTCTTAGTCTATTATTTATTATGAATTTGTTACGGACAACACGTCACCAAACACGAATGTTAATATAAAACAATTTATTGCATGTTTTATGAATTAAATAATAATCTTAGATAATAATAGAAATAATTATATTATTCTAAATGTGGAAAATAATACTTAAATAACGAGTTATAAATCTAATAGTTTAGGTCTTAATAAAATAACTAATATCATTATTATTATTTTTAACACCCAAGTTGAGATATAAATTCGATCCCGAGCCTACAGATGTTTTTTTGGGTTCAAAACGTTTTAATATATTATAACAATAATATAGGAAATGATTTTATACAAAGGAAGCTAATGAAAGTGCCCCAAAAAAATATTACATGAGACCGGATTCGAATCCGGGTCTCCTGTGTGCAAGCCTAACACCTTAACCAATTGATCTGGGATACAACTATGAACAAACCCAACCCCACGCGTTTAAAGTGCATAAACGCGACTCCGGTTCTTCCCCAATTTGAAATCCTAATTCCAATCCCCATCGTTTGTTGTTTAATTTATCAAAAGAATTTAGGGTTTTTAAACATCAATGTTTCGCGAACCTGGCAGCGTGATTTGATTTGGATTGGATTTTGAATCGATTAAGAACCCGTAAACCCTAGGTTTACAATGAATCAATTTCACGAAAATGGATTATGTTTGCTTCTGGAATCATGGGGCTTTCAAAGCTTGGAGGATTGCGAAGCTATTCATGCTATTTAATTGAATCGCAATCGGTTCTAGAGTGGGGTTCGATTAAGTCTGAAATCCACATTAACCCTAGAATCGGATCGTGTTTAATTCGGTGTTGCATGCTCGAATTAGTATATGGCTTTCATTGTAGGAATGAAAATGAAACTAAGGGTATGTTTGATTACCAGAATTGATGTCGAATTGATAGAGATCAGTTAAAACGCAGTTGCGAGTCCGAAAGCTTGATCTCCGGCGTCTCCGGCTACGTCTCCTGTCGATTTAAATTTTGAAAAAGGTTCAGAGAGTTTTGTACAAGGTGCGCAGGGTGTTGATTTCGAGATTGTAATACCTAATGATCGAATTCGATGGGTTCTTGATGTGTAGTCGACGGTTACGGGTTTGTATGTGATAAATGTGATTAATTCTTGATTATTAGTGATGTTAAATGCTTAGAACTTGATCAATGATGATTAATATCATCAATGCTAGTCATTATAGTCACTAATTCGAATAGGCTTGTAGGTTACGGATTGAATTTGGCTCAAGAACATCCGATTTTGACTTTCCAAAGTCAATAAATTCAGTTTAAGGTATTTACAGAATTAGCCCCTGTGGTTTTTGTGTATGTGTTTGAGTTTATGACAGAAATAGTCCTTGTAGTTTGAAATTGGTTAACTGAGTTACGAGATAACGGGATTTGAGTTAACGGATTTATCCGGAATTTGTCGGGTGTTATATCATCCCCTAGTTGGAATAATTTTCCTCCCGAAAATTAAGATAAATAGAAATAAATTTCCGGGGGGTCACATCATCCCCTAGTTGAAAGAATTTTCGTCCCGAAAATTAAATAATACCTTAAATGTTTGACGTGGATTGCTTGAACAGATGAGGATACTTGCGCATCATCTGATCCTCGTGCTCCCATGTGAATTCTGGTCCATGTTTCGAGTTCCAACGAACTCTGACAATAGGGATTTTACTATGTTTGAGCGTTTTGACTTCCCTATCCATGATTTCTTTTGGTTCTTCGATGAAGCGTAGTTGTTCGTCGATTTCTAGTTCCTCAAGAGGAACTACGGGTGTCTCGTCTGCTAGACATTTCTTCAAGTTTGAGACGTGAAAGACGTTGTGCACACCACTCAGTCCTTCAGGTAGGTCCAGTTGGTACGCTACTGGGCCAATTCTATTTACTATCTTGAAAGGTCCAACGTAACGAGGGTTTAGTTTGCCTCATTTTCCAAAACGAATTACACCTTTCCAAGGTGAGACTTTCAATAAGACCATGTCGCTTACTTGAAAGTCTAACGGTTTTCGATGCTTATCGGCATAGCTCTTTTGACGATCACGGGCTGCCGCTACACGATTTCGAATTTAAAGGATTTTCTCTGAAGTTTCAAGCACAAGTTCAGGACCCGTAAGTTGGCTATCCCCAACTTCGGCCCAACAAATAGGTGATTGGAATTTCCATCCATATAATGCCTCGAATGGTGCTGCCCGGATGCTAGTGTGATAACTATTATTGTAGGAGAACTTCACTAAAGGCAAGTGAGTTTGCCAACTGTTACCGAAATCAATTACACAAGATCGTAACATGTCCTCTAGGGTTTGAATGGTGCATTCAGTCTGGCCATCTGTTTAAGGATGGTATGTTGTGCTTATATCCAGGCACGTACCTAAAGCTTTTTGTAACGATTGCCATAAATGTGAGGTGAATCGAGCGTCTCGATCCGAAATGATTGAGATTGGCACTCCGTGCCGCGAGACTACTTCCTTCAAATAAATACGAGTAAGTTTTTCCATCTTGTCGGTCTCTTTGATTGCCAGAAATTGAGCGGATTTCATCAAACGATCTACGGTCACCCCGATGGTGTCACATCCGCTAGGAGTTCGGGGTAGTTTGGTGATAAGGTCCATGGAAATCTACTCCCATTTCCACATTAGAATTTCTGTATGTTGGAGTAGAACAGAAGGCTTTTGGTATTTCACTTTGGCCTTTTAGCAGGCCAGGCACTTGCTCACGAGGTGGCTATGTCAGCTTTCATCTTCGGCCACCAATATAGTACCTTTAGGTCATGGTACATCTTGCCGGAACCAGGATGAATAGAGTACCAAGATTTGTTAGCTTCATCTAGTACCAGTTCCCTTAAGTTCCTGTACACTGGAACTCGTTTGGGTTTGGTTTCCTTTCGGATTAGGGCATCGGCTACTACATTAGCCTTACCCGTATGGTACTTGGTAGCACAATCATAGTCATTTAAGAGTTTGGTCCAACGATGTTGTCGCATGTTCAACTCTTTCTGTCCAAAGATGTGCTGAAGAATCTTGTGATCGGTGTAGATGGTGCACTTGGTACCGTACAAGTAATGTCTCCATATTTTTAGTGCAAACACCACGGCTCCCAATTCTAAGTCATGAGTCGTGTAGTTCTTCTCATGAATTTTTAGCTGACGAGAAGCGTATGGGATAACCTGCTCGCGTTGCATTAGTACACAACCAAGACCTTGAATGGAGGCATCACAATACACTACAAAGTCATCCGTTCCCTCTGGAAGAGATAGGATGGGTGCACTGAAGAGTTTCTGTTTAAACAGTTGGAATGCTGATTCTTGAATTTTACTCCAGTTATAAGGTTTTCTCTTTTGGGTTAGAGCAGTGAGAGGTTGAGCAATCTTTGAGAATCCCTCGATGAATTGACAGTAGTAACCAACCAATCCCAGAAATTGTTGCACCTCAGTTGGAGTCGTTGGTGTCACCCAATTCTTGATGGCTTCTACTTTAGATGGATTGACATGTATTCCTTTCTCATTGACTACATGTCCTAAGAATTAAACTTCACGAATCCATAATTCACACTTGGAAAACTTCGTGTACAATTGCTCTTGTTTCAACAATTCCAGAATCAAACGTAGGTGTTCCTCATGTTCTTCCTCGTTCTTAGAATAGATGAGGATATCGTCAACGAAAACGATGACGAATTGATCAAGGTAGGGTTTACACACACGGTTCATGAGATCCATGAACACCGCAGGTGCATTGGTTAGTCCAAAGGCATGACCATAAACTCATAATGGCCGTACCTAGTTCTGAATGCAGTCTTTGAGATGTCCTCGTATCGGACACTCAGTTGATGATAGCCGGATCTAAAATCTATCTTTTTGAAGAATAGGACTAAAGCTCCCCATGGCGATGAGCTAGGTCAGATGAAACATTTATCCAACAACTCTTGCAGTTGTGTAGATAGTTCTTGTAATTCATTAGGTGCAAGTCGGTAGGGTGCCCGAGTAATAGGCGCTGCTCCGGGTTAGAGATCAATTTGAAATTCGACTTGAAGATGAGGCGGATGACCAGGCAGGTCTTCAAGAAATACTTTCGGATAGTCACGTATGATTGGAATGTCATCAATCTTCTTCTCCTCAGATGGCTGCTTGGCGACGAGAGCCAGAATGGCAGTATGGCCTTTACGTAGGCATTTATGTGCTTTCATGATGGATATGATGCTTACTACAACACCATACATTTCATATAGGATAGAAAGGGTTTCTCTATTAGGAAGAGGAAGGCGAACACTTTCATCTTGACAGATGATCTTCGCTTGATTTTTGGATAACCAATCCATACCGACAATTATGTCAAAACTAATAAGTGTGACTTGCATGAGGTCAATATCAAGCTTATGACCATGCAATCCTTGTTTACATTCCTTAAGATTGTGAGTTGCTTCGATTATTTGACCGTATGTTACCTCTATAGTGCACTTAGTTTCTAGTAAAGTCGGAGTACGACCGCACCAGTAGGAAATTAATGAGGTCACACTGAGACTTCTTGTGAGACCCGCGCTTATAAGGTAAGCGTCGGTCAACGCAAAGGCTAAGGGAAGAGGTTCACATGTAGGAAAGATTTTAATGAGATATAGATTCCAGGAGTATAAGGGATAAGATGTTTGTTTAAGTAATCGCGTCCAACTGATGATTAGTTAGATTAAATCCCAGTTTTCTAATATCATTGGAATAACTGGATATGCTGGGGTATAAATCAAATTAGACTAAGGATTAGTCATAGGATAAGGTAATAGGGTCAAATGGAATTTATTGTTTGAGTGTAAGGAATAATGTGTTAGCTTAGAAAGAACTACTTAAATTACGTTTACATAGTTTGAGTCGGTGGGTTTACCATGAGGTTCTACTAGAGTTTCAATCTAGCTGGTTCCATTGATCAAGTCTAGATGAGAGTCTTAAGTTCACTAAGATTCTTACATGAGTGAAATAAAATGATGGATCCTATTGATGATAGCTCAGTGTGTCCGTAAACATTTTCGACATGATAATTGCGTCTATCAACCGTTGAACAGGTCTAACTATACCAATTAGTCGTTGAGCGGGTTACGAGAATTTCAATTGACAGTGGGAATATAAGTCTGTAAATCATAGATTAGGACCATTTATCCACACACTAGGTTTCACCAAGACTTACATGCACCTCAAATTACTATTACGTGTGAACCCGTATGATAATTTTCTTTACATGCTCACCCTAGTTCTCCCGGTCCGGTGTCAAAATGTCCCTCAATTTTTATTACTGGGTACAAGGTGTTGTTAGAGATGATAAGTTATCGAAGGGCTTAGTCATTAACCATAAGTTGATCAACTAGGACTCATATCAGGATGAGTAGTTGGGAAATCGTTTGATCCGAGTATTCACTCGAGTTGAAACACCATACGTAAATCTAATCCAACGGATTGTAGATGGGAACATGAACATAAAACAAACATGCACATGAAATACGACTTCGAGAGGTGAAACTAGTTCATGGATATGAGTTACTAGAAAAAGAAAAGTAGCCGTTCTGCCATCTGAGTAAGAATAGTGTTTGAGTATAAAATTAGCAAGACGTTCTCAACTTTGTGGTCAATCTATCTCCAACAGAATATCGGCCAAAGACGTGAGCCCATGGCTCGGAAAGGTGATGACATCTATGTGTCAATGGATTTCTGCAATAATGTGTGCAATGGTCTGCCTCCACACGGTGTACCTCAAGCGAGGTCCATGAGTTTGGGCTTGAATTAGAGTAATGCTAGTGAGTTCGGAGTATTGTTGTTAGTGGGTACAGGAGGGATTCGCTTTCGACGAACCCAACTCCTAAATAGACATGTGCTAGTGCTGTGTGTCGTCCATAACACGGACCTGAGAAGGCCCACCATTCCTGATTGTGTCATCGATAGGCTCAAACCAGTGTTATCTTCAGCTCTGATGGTGTAACAAGGGTGCAGATGATGGTGGTGTGAGTGATTCCTCCGAAGGCTCCGTCTTGCTGCCCTCGGACGGGAGTGGATGTTGTTTTGGCGATTCCCCAAGTGTCCCCACTGGGAATGATGACGCACTGAGAATGACGTGTTCCTCG
Organism: Smallanthus sonchifolius; assembly: GCA_023525975.1. Classification (NCBI taxonomy): domain Eukaryota; kingdom Viridiplantae; phylum Streptophyta; class Magnoliopsida; order Asterales; family Asteraceae; genus Smallanthus; species Smallanthus sonchifolius. The sequence continues at coordinate 55,228,727 of CM042022.1, read as the reverse complement.
TCAGCAACGGGTGATATGGATGATGTCAACATGCACGCAATGCAATGTATGTATGGATGCTATGTGTAACATGTATGAGAGTCTGTGTCGTGTAAGTAATGCATGTATACGGTTATAGTCTAGTATGCAATCCTAGTTCTCTATAACCAATTGCCCTGATACCAATCTGTCACACCCCCAAATTCCACTAACGGAGTTTTACCGTTTGGCGTGTGACAAACCAGGATTTCAGACATTAATTACATCAAACGACACTCTATGGGACATAAATGAAATATCATATAAGTTCAGAGTGAGAGCGGAAGCGTTAAACAAAGAATTAAAAGCGCAAAACAAATGCGCCCAAGTTTAGTTTAATAAAAGCAAGTGAATTGTTTCAAATGTTTGCATATGAATGAAATCACAGTAGGACTCCATGCATGCCCTAGGTGTGCAACATGTGCCTTAGCGACCTGAGAAACATGTAAGAAAAAGTGTCAAGACGAGGTTGGTGAGTTCACAGGTTTGTAAGTAAATAAACTGATTGTGTGTTTGCAGGATCCCATAGTAAGTCACACCTATTGCTAGCTAAACAATGTACAAGTTACTCTAAACGCTCACAAACGAAGCTGACTATTTGTGTTTGAGTGCCTCCCGCCAGGTCTATCAAACCTGGCAATGGGTTTAGACCAATATTACACCCGTTCGACCTCCAATCGAGTTAGCGCGACTAACGCGTGTGGGATTTGTCAAACCCAGTAGTACTACTAAACATTTGCTCGCTAAGATCTATATTAACGGTTCGATGTGTGTGAGGACTTTCATGATAGTGTGTTACGCTTAGTCTTAACAAGTGATATCATATGAAATACAATAACCAAAAGAGTTTGTGTCATGTTTTCTCCCCTAATTTAAAATAGTAAAAGGGGCCGTGAAAAATCACCTGAGTTGTGTAAGCGTAGGTAGTTAGCACCACACAAGGATGCAATAGGAAACCACAATTTGGATTGCACGCGTACTGTCTACGAATGCCCTAGAATGATATTTAAAAGCGTTCGGATCACGTGGGATTTTGTGACGACGACACAGAAAGGTTGGATGTCCTAGAACACACTAATGATTATCGAGTAGACAAACGTGTCATCGGAAATCAAAGAATTCTTTGTCTATTATTTATTATGAATGTGTTACGAACTACATGTCACCAAACACGAATGTTAATATAAAACAATTGTTTGCGTGTTTTATGAATTAAATAATAATCTTAGATAATAATAGAAATAATTATATTATTCTAAATGTGGAAAATAATACTTAAATAACGAGTTATAAATCTAATAGTTTAGGTCTTAATAAAATAACTAATATCATTATTATTATTTTTAACACCCAAGTTGAGATAAAAATCCAATCCCGAGCATACGGGTGTTTTTTCTGGGTTCAAAACGTTTTAATATATTATAATATTAATATAGGAAATGATTTTATACAAAGGATGCTAATGAAAGTGCCCCAAAAAAATATTACATGAGACCGGATTCGAACCCGGGTCTCCTGTGTGCAAGCCTAACAACTTAACCAATTGATCTGGGATACAATTGTGAACAAACCCAACCCCACGCGTTTAAAGTCCATAAACGCGACTCCGGTTCTTCCCCAATTCGAAATCCCAAGTCCAATCTCCATCGTTTGTTGTTTAATATATCAAAAGAGTTTAGGGTTTTTGAACATCAGTGTTTCGCGAACCAGGCAGCATGATTTGATTTGATTTTCGTGTTGATTTGGATTGTATTTTGAATTGATTAAGAACCTATAAACCCTAGGTTTACAATGAATCAATTTCACGAAAATGGATTATGTTTGCTTCTGGAATCATGAGGTTTCAAAGCTTGGAGGATTGCGAAGCTATTCATGCTATTTAATTGAACCGCAATCGGTTCTAGAGTGGGGTTCGATTAAGTCCGAGTCCATGTGAACCCTAGAATCGGATCGTGTTTAATTCGGTGTTGTATGCTCGAATTAGTATAGGGCTTTCATTGTAGGCATGAAAATGAAACTAAAGGTATGTTTGATTACCAGAATTGATGTCAAATTGATAGAGATCAGTTAAAACCCTGTCGCGAGTCCGAAAACTTGATCTTCAGCGTCTCCGGCTTCGTCTCCTGCTGATTTAAGTTATGCAAAAGGTTCAGAGAGGTTTGTACAAGGTGCGCATGGTGTCGATTTCGAGATTGTAATACCTAATGATCGAATTTGAAGGGTTCTTGATGTGTAGTCGACGGTTACGGGTTTGTATGTGATAATTGTGATTAATTCTTGATTATTAGTGATGTTAAACGCTTAGAACTTGATCAACGATGATTAATATCATCAATGCTAGTAATTATAGTCACTAGTTCGAATAGGCTTGTAGGTTACGGATTGAATTTGGCTCAAGAACATCCGATTTTGACTTTCCAAAGTCAATAAATTTAGTTTAAGGTATTTACACAATTAGTCCATGTGGTTTTTATGTATGTGTTTGAGTTTATGACAAAAATAGTCCTTGTAGTTTGAAATTGGTTAACTGAGTTAGCAGATAACGGGATTTGAGTTAACGGATTTATCCGGAATTTGTCGGGTGTCACATCATCCCCTAGTTGGAAGAATTTCTGTCCCAAAAATTAAGATAAATAGAAAATATTTTCTGGGGTGTCACAGATGCTAATAACTTTGAGATCAGATCTCATGTTATCCATATGATCCAGTCATCATGCACTTTCCATGGATTACCCGATGAAGATCCACATGCCTACATTGCAAATTTTCTCGAAATTTGTGACACTTTCAAACTGAACGAAGTTTCGAATGACGTGATTCGGCTTAGAATGTTTCCCTTCTCCTTAAGGGAACGAGCTAAGGCATGGCTAAACTCTCTTCCTACCGGTCGATCACTACATGGGATGATCTAGCTCGGAAATTCCTGTCAAAACACTTCCCTCTAGCAAAAACTGCAAAACTGAGAAATGATATCACCACTTTCACCCAGGAAGATGGTGAATCACTATATGAGGCATGGGAACGTTTTAAGGACATGCTAAGAAAATGTCCACACCATGGGATAGAGGTTTGGTTACAAGTATCATCATTCTACAATGGGTTGCTCAATCAAGTTCGTCAGACACTTGACGCTACTGCAGGTGGTATTTTTGGAAACAAGAGGCCACAAGAAGCTTACAAACCTAATTAAGGAAATAGCTATCAATGGTACAATCCAAGAAGTAACAAGGAGCCAGGCAAGGTGTTCACTATGTTGATATTGTCACTTCACTTTCTACTCAAATAGACGCCCTCACCACTCGACTCAATCAGCTTAGCAAAGGCAAAGCGATCACTGAGACTACTGAAGAAGTAAAAAGCATCACTGCCAATACGGAGCAAGTTGAATTTATCAGAACAAACCACCCATAGAACAACCCCTACAGCAACACTTATAATCCTCGATAGAAGAACCATCCAAACTTCAGCCGAAAGGATAACAATAATCAAGGACAGTCTAGCTTCGGACAATAACAACAATTTCAACAAAGACCATCTCAAATCTATCAGCCCCGTCAACAATTTCAAGGAACTAACAAGCCAAGTAATGGGTTGAGCTTGGAGGACGCGGTAACTAAGCTAATCTCTACAAATGAAAGTCAAGCCCTTCTAGCGGATTCCCGTCACAAACAATATGAGGAGAAGTTTAGTCTTCACGAAGCTGAGTTTAGGACACAGAAAGCAACTCTTCAATCCACTGAGATGCAATTAGGACAAATTGCAAAACTTCTATCCGAAAGAGAACAAGGATGTCTCCCGAGTAATACTGAAACCAATCCAAAAGCAAACGTAAGTGCTATCACTCTTAGAAATAGCAAGGTCTATCCAGAACCACCAATGCCAGAAGAAGAAGTTCAATCACCAAGGAGAGAAATATTCACCGGAGTACCACTTCGTCAGCACATCGCAGTAACAACTACTCAAGGATCACAATCAAATGTGATCCCACCTCCTGCTCCAGTGGATACCCCTCCAAAAGTTCCAACGAAAAGTACGTTCCAATCTCACATACCCTACCCAGGAAGGTTGGTAAAGCAGAAGACTGACGAACAATATGAGAATTCATCGAGCTATTAAGCCAGATCCATGTCAATCTTCCTTTCTTGGATATCATACAACAAATGCCTAAGTATGGACGTTTCTTGAAGGATTTCCTTACCAACAAAAGAAACATGGAAGAGGCGGTTAAGAGGACCAACCATTGTGTCGCTCTTATTGAGAGATGTCTTTCGAAGAAACTTTCAGATCCTGGAAAGTTCTCTCTACCATGTTCTATCGGACCACTCGCGATACCTTCGCACTCACTGATCTAGGAGCAAGTGTGAATATAATGCCATATGTCATGTTTAAAAGACTAAAAATTAGAAATCCACGACCTGTCAATGCAACTACTGAACTCGCGGATGGATCAGTCAAATCTCCTATAGGAGTCATTAAGAACTTGCTAGTCAAAGTCGGCAAGTTTCTCTTTCCTGCCGATTTCATGGTTTTAGAAATGGGACCCGACTATTTCGTACCTTTGATTTTAGGTCGTCCATTTTTAGCTACTGCCCGAGCCGTTATTGACATGAATGAAGGAATTTTGACACTTCGTGTCGGAAAACAATCAGTGACTTACAACATCGGAGGAAATGAGTGCTTATCCAATAATCCCTTTGAAATTGCACAATTCATCCACACTAATCTGGACTACCTGCTGAAGAAAGCCAAAGAATTCAACAAAGGAAAGAAACTAGGTATTGGAAAGAATTTTGACAAGACTAACTGGATCGATGAGTACTTTGATAAGCTACCAAAACTGAAGGTCTTGAATGAAGGAACAGGAGATACGGTGGAAGTCGATGGCTCCCACCTGAAGAAAGACTGATGAAGCACGTACGGGTCTGGCCAACGACCCTTAAATAAACATGGCGCTGCCGGGAGGCAACCCGATGATCAAGAATAAATTGAGAAGTTGGTGCATACGGCAGAAAGCATGGACCTAAGGTTTGGTTTTCAAATCTAAGTTTCTATTACTTTAGCCCCCAGGTATGCCTTATCGATACTAGGACCTTAGTAGCTCAACTGCTACCTTTTATTTTCCTTGTCTGCTTTTATGTTTTCCTTTATGAGTTGGGTAGAATAGCATCACCAAATAGTCTCTCTACTTCTTTGAGGAGTCACACTCCATCTCTACAATCTGAGGAATCGAAAACCACATCAAATTTCTTTGAAATTCGATGAAGTCTTTAAAGCAACGTGTTGACAAGCAACTGATAGGCACAACCTAACAGCGGCAATAAGTTTTGGCCTTAGGTTATACACCGAATTGACCGGGGGAGTACCAGTTTCTTTTCCCTTAAAACTTCATGCATTTAAATTCCTGCATAGCATTCCATTACATGCATTTGTACATTGAGGGCAATGCACAGTTTTAAATGTGGGGTAGGGAATTACAGATTCAGGACTACTTGTAACCTCAAAGCAGTAAAATTTTAACTCATGAATTTCTACCCATTTGATTAAAACATTACAAGACCCTACCTTTTGTAAAACCCGAAAAATTTTCAAAAATTTTAAACGTTAAAATCTAAACATCTTTCAGTTCGCACCTAATTAAATAAAACGAATGCATGGCAAGTAGAAACAAATGGATATTATGCATAACAAATCACTAAACCCTATCCCATCCGTTTCCATGTGAGAATAATCTGAGCCTTTTCACGCGCATTATTATCATTATTTTTCGCATGCTCTTTTGTTTGGTATATTGAGTGTTTTTCAATCGGATTTTATGCATAATTAGAACTTGTGTGACTGATAGATATCAAGAACATGAACTAGTAGAAGTATGAAAGTGATTGAGGCACCTAGGAATTTATTACCCTTATATATTATCCTTAAACCCAAAAATATTTTCCGCTCAGATAGCCCTCCGAGCCTTAGCCTTTTCTTTTCTATTACCCACATTTATCACCTAACCTGTTTTTCATAAACACCGGTTATTGGCTAACTGTCTTCGAAATGGAAAAATTATCCTATGTCGTTATTTCAAGTTTATTACCATTGAGACAACTTTGGAAAGAATCTGTTTTACTCAAAAGAATTGGAATATACAAAAGGTGGATGTATTAGGAAGAAACAGCTGAACTATTTGCAAGGAATTTATGAAAAAAATATTTCAAAGAAATTGAGAAAAAAAATTATTGAAGAATTTGTCTTGATACAAAAAAATTAAAAATAAAAAAAATAAATAGAAAAAGGAAAAAATAAAAGAAAGAGAGAAGATGGTCTTTTACCGGTTAGACCTTAAAGAGCTGGATATGCATTCTTTTAATTTCAATTTGCTTTCTTGTATTCATTTCGCAAAGCCTGAATTAACACCCGAACTCCGAGAGAAAGTTTCCAAAGAAACTAGTGATGTAAGAAAACGGTGGCTCAAGCAAGAACAATTGCCACCATTCTGCGGCTTGTCAAAAAGTGCCGCCAAAAGAAGAGCCAAAAGATACGACAAATGTGTGAAGTGTGGCAACTGGAGCCACGATGGAAAATGTAGCAAGAATCAAAATCATTCCTAGCATGAGTATACGCATCTGATCAAAGTATGAGCTGTAAGGCTATATGTCAAAAGATCCATACAGAAAGGCAATAATGTGTACTACGCAGTGAGGAAAGAGTTGAGAATGATAAGAGATCTTGGTCTTGGCAAAAGGACCATAAACGATCCCTCAGGTTAGTTATACCCTCATGATCTGAGTACTGTAGAGGGACCTAATAGTATTTTCCATTTTAAGCCATGAAGTCGTAGCTGTGTGTTTCACGATAGCTGCAGCCCTTCAAACCCTTTAAACCCCCAAAAAATCCAAAAAAATCAACCCTTTTAAATTCCTCTTGATTCATGCATACTACTTAGTTAGTTGGTGGATACTTGATTTGCATTCAAGATTATGACCATTGCATAATTCGATTCGAACTTGAGTGTTCCACTTAACCTACATTATCCATACATATATAACCCTAGAGTTGAGTGAACATGGATTCCATCATAGAAAAACACAGAAATAGAATAAGCAACTCAAGAGTTATCCCGGAGTTTCCATCTACTTGGGGCTTCATTACCCTTAGTAAAGTTTTTAGTTATGGGTATGATCATGCATGAGTTTGCTTAAGGACAAGCAAAGTTTATGTGCGGGGTATTATGATATGCCCTAAATTATACATGTTTTGCATGCATAATAATCGCCATATTATGGTACTAATTGATTAATAACCTTGCAATTGATAGTTAAGGCACTTATATTTTACAATTGCAGGTTATTCGGTGTCCCAAGATAAACAGAGCAAAAACCAGCTTAAAACATAAAGAAATCAAGCTTTCAGAGGATCAAACCCAATCATTGACCCCCAAGAAGTCAAACCAAGTCAACATAAGTCAACACAAGCAGCTAAAAGACAAAATAGGAGGCAAGGAGGGGATGCACGGCCGTGCATCCCATTGCACGACCGTGCAAGGCCCAACTTGATCTCCAAGGGACCAGTACACTGTCCCGTGTACGCTGTTTGATTCCCGAGGTGTTTGCACGCCTGTGCAATCCAATGCACGGTCGTGCATTGCTCATTTTGAGGCCTATAAATAGATGGCTTGTTTCTTCATTCCACACACCTGAATACACCATTCCATACCTCAAGATAGAGAGAATAGTTTGTTTCTAGTAGTATTAGGGCAGTAGAAGTGAGTAGAGGGGCTCTTCCTCCTTGTTCCACAATAGGGGAGCCTACGAAACTCATCGTTATGTTGGTTACTATGACCATTCGTTGCTAAACTTCTTGTATTGCTAGGGTGAAGATGATGTTTGGTGCATGTTAATGTTTGACGTATTAATCTAGTGGTATGTTTATGTCTTTAATTAGCCGTCCTTAAAACGACCACTTGGTGGGCTTTTACTATTGTCTAAATCCGTCTTTATATTTGTGAGTTTTCTTGATTTTAAAGCGTAAGATCGTAAAACCTTTTAATCAAACTTCTTTTGAAACTTGTACGTCTTTATACAAGCAGAGATTGATATACCAAGGCTTGGGCAACATTATTAAGGTCGTACATCTTTATACAAACTTCTTATGCAACCAAGAATTAGTGAACTCATGTTGGGAATGATACGTATTTATACTTGGTCCCATTGTTACACCGCCTCCTGGTGAGCAAAATATAATCACCTATTTAACCTTAATACAAAGCATTTACGTTCGATGTCTCAAACCAACTCGGAGATGACCATTCGAAGGGTTGAGGGTAATTATTGTCCTTAACTGGAGGCACTGCCATTTTAATTTAAAGATTTTATTCATGAATTAAATGTCGTGAAGACGAGGCTCTAGCGGTTCCCGCGATGGTACCACCATCAGTGGCGGGAGTTGAGCGAGAGTTGCCAGTGCATGGAGTGATCTTGGCACTTCCGGCACCAATTGCCCCTAAGACATGGATCCGTCTACAGGAGGAACAACTGGAAGGGAAGAAACACGTTTTCGGTTAGATATCAGCCTCAGAAGTATGAACCAAGACCAGGAAACGGATGGATAGATGAGGAGTCTGATGAGGAGGAGCAAATAGGGGACAACTTCGATATGTTCGATGGTTAATTGTCGTGACAGTTATCACGAGAGATTTTGAGCGGGTTCGACGTTGTGATTGATCGAACGTTGACATTATGAGATCTTTATCTTGGATTTTGTTATCTGTTAGTGATATTGACCTTGAGTTTACTGCAAGCTGATGTTAAGATGATTTATGATAGTGTGTTTGTTATTGTGTATGGCTATGCTTACGGTTGTTGATTTTGTGCGGTAATGTGTGATTATATGATTACATTTTGAATGACGTGAGTTCGTATTAAATGTGATTCTTGGTATGATGCGAGAACATGATTGATTAGATTGTGAGGGTATACTTTTATAAGCACAAGTGTAACATCCCAAAATGTCGAGAAATAAAGTTAACGAGTTCAAACGGGCCGAAGTCGGGCCGGGTCAGTCGCGAACCGGGCTTGGGGAGGTCTCCCCTATAAATAGCCAAGGTCACCACATGTTTCTCTCATTTGCAATTCTAGAGAGAGAAAAACCGTAGAGAGAGAAAGTGTCGGAATCGCACAAGATTACACCCGCTCGTGTCTCTTGCACTCGTGAGAAGAACCTCCAGATCAGAAGCTCGATTCAGGTAACGATCCGACCTAAATCTGAGTTTTTGTTCGTTTTTGGGATTTTCGGGTTTTGGCTAAAAAGGCAACGATTTTGCGGATGGAACTTAAAAATGAGCTTAGGTATAGCATCTAGAATGAAAACCGAACGTTTTGATCTAAGAAAAGTTGAGATACTGACTCGATCAGACTCGCATGCAAAAGCTTCGGATTTTTGGGAAGACAATCTGTGCAGACTCCATCGAAACTACAAGTTTCGATATGTGCAGCTGTATCGAAACTACAAGTTTTGATATGTACAGGTCTATCGAAACTACAAGTTTCGATATGTGCAGGTTTATCGAAACTATAAGTTTCGATATGTGCAGGTCTATCGAAACTACAAGTTTCGATATGTGCAGACTCCATCGAAACTACCTAGTTTCGATATGTGCAGACATCAGAACTGATTAAGTGAAGTCAGTATGTTTAGAAGGGTTAAACCGTTAGAGTCGGTATTGGTCTGATGTGTATTTAACTAATCAATTCAGATCGGAAGTGAAGTGGTTGGACCTTTGTTTAGGACAACCGAGACTAGCTTATAAGGTGAGTTCTAGAAGCCCTCTTTTAAATGTTTTAATAATGTTTTTGGGCTGGTGTGCACACGTGATGATTTTATAAAACAATGTTATGAAACGATGTTTACGAAGGATGTATGTAACGTTTTATAAAATGATGTTTATGAAGGATGTTTTAGAAGGAAGGTTTATGAAGGAAGTGTTTATGAAATATATTGCCAAAAAGAAGTTTACGAAGTGTTTTAACGAATGAGAATGTTTTTAATAAAACGTACGAATGCTTTAACTGAAGTTTTTGAAGTAAAAGAAGCGAGGGTTTACGAAAGTCACAAACGAACGAATCTACCAATATTCCTTAGGGAATGAAGGTTAAGGTTTGGGAAGTATGTTATGGGCCTTTACCTTTTAGGGGCCTCTGTGGCTGGCCAACTGTTGTACAACTGGGGTGATGACGGTCACCAAGGGGATTATCGTGATCCTTGTAGTTTGGTACGATTTACCTTACGGGGTAGTCGTGCTTGAAGTTTGGTACTTGCGCCCGACGGGGCGCAGTGCTTGAAGTTTGGTACGCGCTATCCTTTGGGACGCCGTGCTTGAAGGGTTGGATGACCTAAGTATCTAGTAGTTCCTCACCCGAAGGACAGTACGGTGATGATGGGCCTAGTGGTGGTGATCCTTAAGTTATTCAACCAGTATGTAACGTATAGATTTGACGGTTACGAGAAGGCGCAGATTCGATATGTTCGTTGACTTATGTTTACGAAGTGTTATGTTTTGTTATTGCATTATTTACGTACGCTTTTTATTAAATGAAGTATGAAGTGATGTTTTTGGCAATTTATTTGAAGTTAAGGTTTTATGTTAAAACTAGAACTCACCAGCGTAGCTGACGTTTTTAAGTGTGCACATTCAGGTTAAGGTAGGTTATGAGGATGGACGGTGATGCTTGGCAAGCGAGAAGAGTTACCCGGCTGATCATGAAGACTGGCATCCCGTTATGTTTAGTTATGATGTAAATATCTTTTAAACTATGTTTACGCTTCCGCATGTATGAACAAGTTTTAATTATGATGAATGAATGAAGTTTTCCGCTGCGTTATTTGATATTCATGTTTAAGAACTGTTTGTGAATGAGTAAATCCAACAAGTGGGGCCTCCCGGGTTTGGGGCCTTACAAGTTGGTATCAGAGCAATAGTTTGAGAGATTCGGACACTCCTAGTGTCTGAACTTAAACTTTGAATGGGACCGAAAGCGGATGCCAGTACGGGTAACTCGAGCCACAGCATCAGGTATGAAGGTAGTATATATATTTATGTATATAGTATGCCTTAGAAAGGGTTAGGTAAGGACTTGTGTTCTGATGGAATCACAAAGGTGGTCAAATAGAAATCGAAAGGTAGTGTAATGGTTAATTACAGATGGCCAATGTATATTAACATCTTACAGTACTTATTGAATTTTATTTGTTAACTAGCGTGATGACATGGGATTTCTTGTCTTATAGAACGTAATGGCAAGGAGAGGAAACGGAAGGCGTGGTGGCCGTACCGGTGGTCGTACCGGCGGTCGAAATGGTGGGCGTGGCAGGATCCCTGCGCGCCAAGAGTATAGTGAAGAAGGAAGTGTTCACACTGAACCGGCGGTTAGTGTGCATGGAGCCGAGCAGACACAGGTTGAAGAACAACCTTTCACCTTTGAACCAGAAGTGAGAGCAGCTATAGCTCGAGAGTTCATAGAATTAATGAAGACTTCTCTGCCAGGTCTGTTGGCAGAAGCATTGAAGCAGGTCAATGCGGTGGGTGGGTCTAGCGCGGCAGTTGGTGCTCAGAACAATGAGACCGACAATGCACCGCCTGCTCGCGGATGTGATTATAAGTCATTTAAAGCATGTGACCCACCGGTCCTGACTGGGAGGAAGGACGCGGTGGCTACTTTTGATTGGGTAATACGTATGGAAGCCGCCATCCGTCTGAGCGAGTGTCGAGCTAATCAAGTAGTGAAGTTTGCTGCTAACTCCTTGAGGGAGGAAGCATCTCATTGGTGGGAAGGTATACGTCAGGCAAAGGGGAGCGAGATTGTGGATGCGATGATGTGGGCTGACTTGAAAACTTTGGTGATCAAGAATTTCTTCCCAAGGAACGAGATTGAGAAGGTAGAGAGGGAATTTCTGGGTTTGAAGGCCGGGAACATGACGCACCGGCAGTACACAACCTGATTTAATGAACTGACACGTCTGGTGCCACACCTTGTCACTACTGAAGAGAGAAAGATTGCCTGTTATATTCAAGGGTTGCCGGACCAGGTCCGCACCTATGTTAAGGCAAACGCCCCTACTACCTATGATTCGGCGGTAGAGCTAAGTGGCGTGGTATTCGATGATCTGGCGCTGAATGTTGTTGCCATTGAAGAGCCTAAAAAGAAGTTGAGTTTTCCCGCTAAACGATCGGGTGAGAAGTTGTTTGGGGCTCGGGACAAGCAGGCCAGGGTAGGCGAGACGACAGTCTGTGGGAAATGCGGGGTAAGACATGCGGGTGAATGTCGGTTAGGATCGAATCTGTGCTTTAAATGCGGCAAGACCGGACATTACTCCCGTGAATGCCCGCAAGGCTACAAATGCTACAATTATGGGGAAAGTGGTCACATGAGTCGGGAATGCACCAAGCCCAGGATGGGGGAAACCGGGAAGGGAAAGGGCCCGGAAAAGAAGGGAGAGGGATCTCGTGCAAAGACTCGTGCGTACGCACTGATGCAAGAACAAGCTAGGGCGGATCCCGATGTGGCGTCAGGTACATTCATCCTTGACAACACTTTGGTTTCTGTGTTATTTGATTCGGGTGCCAGTAAGATTTTTATATCTGCGAGTTTTTGTAAACGCGTGAAGTACACTGTCAGTAAGTTAGAAAGGGCCTTTAGCGTAGAAACCGCTGAGGGTAGAACTGCAAGAGTAACCGATGTAGTTAACAACTCCACGATAAAGATAGAAGGTCATAGATTTCCTGTCAAATTATTCGTTATGGTTTTGGGAGGGTTCGATGTTGTGTTGGGTATGGATTGGCTAACTGCCAATGAAGCGCAAATTATTTGTAAACGAAAGATAATCCAACTCAAGGCTCCGGATGGTAGCAAAGTCGAAGTCTTTGGAGATCGTGACGCCCCGATGCCAAATGTCATCTCAATGATTAAGGCAACGAATTATTTGAGGCGCGGATGCGAGGCTTATCTGGTATATGTAATTGATAAGTGTAAGGAAGTGAAGGAACTAGACGATGTACCCGTGGTACGCGAGTACCCGGAGGTGTTTCCAGAGGATTTGCCTGGGATACCACCCGATAGAGAAATTGAGTTCCGAATTGACTTAGTACCAGATGCCCAGCCCGTGGCTAAGGCTCCATATCGACTAGCACCAGTGGAAATGAAGGAACTTATGGTCCAACTAGACGAGTTACTTGAGAAAGGATTTATCCAACCGAGCATCTCGCCGTGGGGTGCTCCGGTGTTGTTTGTAAAGAAGAAAGATGGTTCGATGAGAATGTGTATCGATTACCGCGAGTTGAATAAACGAACGGTGAAGAACAAGTACCCTTTACCAAGGATCGATGACCTGTTCGACCAGTTGCAAGGCGCAAGTTGGTTTTCGAAAATCGACCTTCGGTCCGGGTACCATCAGTTGAACGTGAGGGAAGAAGACATACCGAAAACTGCATTTCGCACGCGTTATGGACATTTCGAGTTCCGCGTAATGTCTTTCGGATTGACGAACGCCCCCGCAGCGTTCATGGATTTAATGAATAGGGTGTGTCGACCGATGCTGGATCGATCGGTAATCGTGTTCATCGATGATATCCTTATCTACTCCAAGAATGAGGGTGATCACGCGTGTCACTTGAAAGAAGTATTGGAAGCTCTAAAAAAGGAGAAGTTGTATGCTAAGTTCTCTAAATGCGCGTTCTGGCTTAGGGAAGTCCAATTCCTAGGTCACGTCATTGGCCCGAACGGCATTATGGTTGACCCAGCAAAGATAGTAACGGTAAGTGAATGGGACATTCCTAAGACGCCAACTGAAATCCGCAGTTTCTTGGGATTGGCGGGCTACTATCGGAGATTCATCCAGGATTTCTCAAAAATAGCTTCGCCATTGACACAGTTGACTCGGAAAAAAGTAAAGTACGAATGGGGTTCGACCCAGGATGAGGCGTTTAAGGAATTGAAAGAGAAGCTAACACAAGCTCCGGTCTTGGCCCTTCCCGAGGGCAGTGAAGACCTGGTGGTATACTCTGACGCGTCGGGTCAGGGATTAGGGTGTGTGTTGATGCAACGCGGTAGAGTGATTGCATATGCGTCGCGGCAGTTGAAAGTTCACGAAGTCAACTATCCGACTCACGATTTGGAACTTGCTGCTATCGTATTTGCATTGAAAATCTGGAGGCACTACCTGTACGGGGTAAAGTTTACTATTTACTCCGACCACAAAAGTTTGAAGTACTTCTTCGAACAAAAGGAGCTTAATATGAGGCAGAGGAGATGGTTGGAACTGTTGAAGGACTATGACTGTGAAATAATGTACCATCCTGGAAAGGCAAACGTGGTGGCTGACGCTCTAAGCCGAAAGGATGTGCCTACTCCTATTAGGGTGAAAGCTTGCCAGTTGGTGGTAACATCGGAAGTGATGAGAGAAATCGAAAGAGCCCAAGATGAAGCTTTGAAGGAAGAAAATATAAAGAAAGAAATGATGGTTGGTCAACGGGACAAGTTGGAATATAACACCCTCGGTGTTAGAACACGTTATGGACGGGTATGGATACCTATGGGTGGCGAGCTTAGAACCAAAATCTTGGATGAGGCTCATAAGTCTCGTTACTCTATCCATCCTGGTGCCAACAAAATGTACCAAGACCTGAAGAAGGACTACTGGTGGCCTGGAATGAAATGTGATGTATCGAAGTATGTAAGCAAGTGCTTGACTTGCTCGCAAGTAAAGGCTGAACACCAGAAACCGTATGGAAAGATTCAACCACTTGAAATACCAGAATAGAAGTGGGAACACATTGACATGGACTTCATAACCAAGCTACCTCGCACAGCTAAAGGTCATGACACCATTTGGGTAATTGTGGACCGATTAACAAAGAGTGCTCATTTCCTACCTATTCGTGAGACATTCTCGTCGGAAAGGTTAGCGAAAGTATTTATTAACGAAGTAGTAGCACGGCATGGGATGCCTTTGACGATAGTATCCGACCGGGACACACGATTCACATCGAGGTTCTGGAAAAGATTTCATGAAGCGATGGGCACGAGGCTGAATATCAGCACGGCATACCACCCGCAAACGGATGGTCAGTCCGAAAGGACCATTCA
Organism: Smallanthus sonchifolius; assembly: GCA_023525975.1. Lineage (NCBI taxonomy): Eukaryota > Viridiplantae > Streptophyta > Magnoliopsida > Asterales > Asteraceae > Smallanthus > Smallanthus sonchifolius. The sequence goes on along the minus strand of CM042022.1, from coordinate 55,213,584 downwards.
TACATTGGAAGATATGCTCCGTGCTTGTATTATCGACTTCGGTGGCAGATGGGACAGTCATCTGCCGTTAGCCGAATTCTCCTACAACAATAGTTATCACTCGACGATAGGCATGCCGCCTTACGAAATGTTGTATGGTAGAAGATGCAGGACCCCGGTTTGTTGGGGTGAGATTGGACAGAAAGAATTAGGAAGTCTTGAAGTCATAAAAGAAACGTCGGAAAGGTTTGATCAAATCAAAGCTCGAATGAAGGCCGCACAAGATCGTCAGAAATCCTATGCGGATAAACGACGAAGGCCTATTGAGTTTGATGTTGGGGACAGGGTAATGTTGAAAGTGTCCCCCTGGAAGGGAATCATTCGATTCAGGAAGAGAGGAAAGTTAAGTCCGAGGTTTGTCGGACCTTTTAGGATAGCGGCACGGGTTGGTGAAGTCGCATATCGGTTGGAGTTGCCTGATGAGTTAAGTGGGATTCATCCTTCCTTCCATGTATCACACTTGCGAAAATGTTTGGCGGATGAATCGGTTCACGTACCACTTACTGACATTGAGGTCGACAACAGCCTTAATTACATCGAAGAACCCGTGGCTATCTTAGACCGAAAGGAGAAGCGTTTGCGTAATAAAGTTATTCCATTGGTTAAAGTCCAATGGAGGCACCGAAAGGGATCAGAGGCTACATGGGAAACGGAGGCGGAAATGAGGGAGTCATACCCTCAATTATTTGACTTGTGATAGGTTTCGGGGACGAAACCTATTATAAGGGGGGTAGACTTGTAACATCCCAAAATGTCGAGAAATAAAGTTAACGAGTTCAAGCGGGCCGAAGTCGGCCTGGGTCAGTCGCGAACCGGGCTTGGGGAGGTCTCCCCTATAAATAGCCAAGGTCACCACATGTTTCTCTCATTTGCAATTCTAGAGAGAGAAAAACCATAGAGAGAGAAAGTGTCGGAATCGCACAAGATTACACCCGCTCGTATCTCTTGCACTCGTGAGAAGAACCTCCAAATCAGAAGCTCGATTCAGGTAACGATCCGACCTAAATCTGAGTTTTTGTTCGTTTTTGGGATTTTCGGGTTTTGGCTAAAAAGGCAACGATTTTGCGGATGGAACTTAAAAATGAGCTTAGGTATAGCATCTAGAATGAAAACCGAACGTTTTGATCTAAGAAAAGTTGAGATACTGACTCGATCAGACTCGCATGCAAAAGCTTCGGATTTTTGGGAAGACAATCTGTGCAGACCCCATCGAAACTACAAGTTTCGATATGTGCAGGTCTATCGAAACTACAAGTTTCGATATGTACAGGTCTATCGAAACTACAAGTTTCGATATGTGCAGGTCTATCGAAACTACAAGTTTCGATATGTGCAGGTCTATCGAAACTACAAGTTTCGATATGTGCAGACTCCATCGAAACTACCTAGTTTCGATATGTGCAGACATCAGAACTGATTAAGTGAAGTCAGTATGTTTAGAAGGGTTAAACCGTTAGAGTCGGTATTGGTCTGATGTGTATTTAACTAATCAATTCAGATCGGAAGTGAAGTGGTTGGACCTTTGTTTAGGACAACCGAGACTAGCTTATAAGGTGAGTTCTAGAAGCCCTCTTTTAAATGTTTTAATAATGTTTTTGGGCTGGTGTGCACACGTGATGATTTTATAAAACGATGTTATGAAACGATGTTTACGAAGGATGTATGTAACGTTTTATAAAATGATGTTTATGAAGGATGTTTTAGAAGGAAGGTTTATGAAGGAAGTGTTTATGAAATATTTTGCCAAAAGAAGTTTACGAAGTGTTTTAACGAATGAGAATGTTTTTAATAAAACGTACGAATGCTTTAACTGAAGTTTTTGAAGTAAAAGAAGCGAAGGTTTACGAAAGTCACAAACGAACGAATCTGCCAATATTCCTTAGGGAATGAAGGTTAAGGGATGGGAAGTATGTTATGGGCCTTTACCTTTTAGGGGCCTCTGCGGCTGGCCAACTGTTGTACAACTGGGGTGATGACGGTCACCAAGGGGATTATCGTGATCCTTGAAGTTTGGTACGATTTACCTTACGGGGTAGTCGTGCTTGAAGTTTGGTATTTGCGCCCGACGGGGCGCAGTGCTTGAAGTTTGGTACTTGCGCCCGACAGGGCGCAGTGCTTGAAGTTTGGTACGCGCTATCCTTTGGGACGCCGTGCTTGAAGGGTTGGATGACCTAAGTATCGGGCCCTAGGAGTTCCTCACCTGAAGGACAGTACGGTGATGATGGGCCTAGTGGTGGTGATCCTTAAGTTATTCAACCAGTATGTAACGTATGGATTTGACGGTTACGAGAAGGCGCAGATTCGATATGTTCGTTGAGTTATGTTTACGAAGTGTTATGTTTTGTTATTGCATTATTTACGTACGCTTTTTATTAAATGAAGTATGAAGTGATGTTTTTGGCAATTTATTTGAAGTTAAGGTTTTATGTTAAAACTAGAACTCACCAGCGTAACTGACGTTTTTAAGTGTGCACATCCAGGTTAAGGTAGGTTATGAGGATGGACGGTGATGCTTGGCAAGCGAGAAGAGTTACCCGGCTGATCATGAAGACTGGCATCCCGTTATGTTTAGTTATGATGTAAATATGTTTTAAACTATGTTTACGCTTCCGCATGTATGAACAAGTTTTAATTATGATGAATGAATGAAGTTTTCCGCTGCGTTATTTGATATTCATGTTTAAGAACTGTTTGTGAATGAGTAAATCCAACAAGTGGGGCCTCCCGGGTTTGGGGCCTTACAACAAGTGTTGAATTTGTCTGTGTTTATGGTCTTAAGTTAGTTTCACCTATGTGATAATGTTAGATGATGCATTGAGTGCATCGAGTGTTAAACATCTTATATATGGGTGAAAGTTCAGGACGGTGTCCTGTGTGAGGCGATGGTTATCCATCTTATGTATGTATGAATGTTTAGGATGATGTCTGGTGTGCGGTATCTGTGTTGTAACCCATGGGAATGGTGTCTTTGTGTCTAGCCTGAGTAGTGTGTTTTCTGAACCATTGGTACGGCCCGTGTGGGGTACGACCGTGTAGACTCCGTACGAGTACCTAGTGACGTGTGGGAGTAGGCACCGTTATGATGAGTAAGTGATGGGGTTCAGAAGTTTGTGTACGTATGAATGACGTTGGTCATGTCGTATGCATGTGAATTTACTCAGGTCCAGCAATTTGTGTGTGCAAAATGTGCGAGTTACGAGTTTGGGTTACTAGTTATGTATGTTGAACATTGTATGTTCTATCATTTTGGAATGTCATTAGGGGTCCTTTTCATACACGATTAGTCGTGTGTAGGACGTGTAGTTGTGTGCTCGGGTAGAGTAATTATTTTCATTGATGGTTTTCTCGACATGTGATGTATCGAGGACATGCGAGATGTTTTGACGCTTTTCTAGATGGACGGCGAGGTGCTCTTATGAGATGCCTACACTTATATCTCTGGATTTCGAAGCACGAAGCCAATGGACGGATTTACGGGAAATGGATGTAGAAGGCGTTTGCTTGAATGCTAGAATTTGCAGGATCGACACGGTGAAGGTAGAATGATGATGCAGGAGACTTCAGCGCGGAGCAACGATGTGACGTAACGGTCTTCATGGATACATTCCATATACAGAAGTCGGTGGACGTAGGATAAAAGAGGAACAGTGACGTTCTCTCAGGACAAGGCGACAGATAGCCGAGGCATATGCTAGGATGGAGTTCATGTTCGTACGAGACGGAGAAGACGCGGTTGATGTTCGTGTGCTAATGATAGAGAAACGATGAAGAAGGACAGTAGCAGGTCTACACATGAGTTCCTGGAAAGGAAAGGCCTACGCTGGTAAACATATGACTAGATAAAGGCAAGATCTTGTGGAGCATTGGTTGATGCAGAGGCGGATGTTTTGTTTTCAAAGTAGACATGATTGTGGTACACAAGCTCTTGGGGATCATCGGAGATCGATGATCATAGCACTGGTTATGCGTAAAATGTGTTTACCTATAAGGCGCGATGAACGCATGGTAGCAAAGCAAAGAGATACTTCGGTAGAGGAACGATTGCATTAGTAGGGACTGGAAGAGTTTTGCACAAGCTCCTGAAGATCATCTGAGAAAGACAAATGAACTACCCTTACAAATTGTGCATAAACTTCGGAAAATCATCGTAGGATGGCGATCAGGGTATGAGACAAGAAGCATGACGATCTCATGTTGGTAAAGCAACGAATGGTTTAAAAAAAATAGGTAGCCTACTTGGACGATGGTCGTTAGAGTAGCGAGACTATCAGGAATGTGTAAGTGAAACCTACAAGTCCCAAAGTTGAAAGCAGGCAATGGAGGACTTCTTTGAACACCAGGGATGGTGGCCGAGTTGTAAAGTAAAGTGTTACTAATGATAAGTATGAAAGTGAACGGATGGTACGTAAGGATTAGGATGCATCAGTCAGAGCAGAGGGATAAGTTGTGTTAGATCGTGCTGACACAGGATTCGAGGACGAATCCCTTTTAAGGGGAGTAGACTTGCAATATCCCGAAAATCCAAAAGTTAATGATTCGGGTTAGTGAGCGGCCCGGATCTTTATTAAATAAAATAATGAGCAAGGTTTGTCACACAAAGTGCGTTTTAACGACAATAAAAGACATTGTTAGCCATTTAGGAAGTAACTTGAGATCAAAATGCACAAGATGGAAAGGGAGGGACACGGATGGAAATTTAAAGGATTTAAATATTCCTTTATGGGAAAACTCTAGGTCTTTGTTGACTTGGGATGTGCGACTGCCGAGAAGAGAGAAAACGGAAAGAGATGCGGCGACGAGAAAGGAGGAAGACGACGGCGCAAGGTGGTCCGGCGAGTGCGAGATCCGGAACAAGATAAGGTAATCCCATTTTATGTTTAATCGTGTTCTTGTTTACGTTTGTGTATGCGAGGGTTATCGGTAGTAGGCCGGTGATGGTTGTGGTGATGACGGCGGTAGTTACGGGTTGTAGCAGTTGACGGCGATGAATAGGGGGTGGTGCGTGACGGTAACCGACGGAAAACGGGGAGATAAGGGTGACCCGGTTGGTGTGGTGGTGGCTGTTGAGAGGAAGAGAGAGAGGGTGACGAGCGACAAGGCGGCTGGTGGTGCACCACGTTGGAGAACGGCGGAGGACGAGTAAGATGGTGTTTTCGGCATGTGGGGTGGCTCGGGTGGAGGCCATCTGTGTCGGTAGTGGAGGTTTTAGTCGGGTAGGTCTCAGCTAGGGTTTGTCACGATGAAGAAGACGATGACGACGCGCATGGTGATGCACGGTGGAGGATTCGAAGGTCTGCAGCGGTGGTCGACTAGGGTTTTGCATAGCATACTGTAGGTCCACATGGCTCTTTTACGGATCGTTCTCGTGATAAGACGTATTGTTAACGCGGAGTGCGGAATCCAACTGAATCAACAATTATATACACAAAAGACAATAGAAACAATCACGTAAATAACATTCAAGGTTGTATTCCAACAATCATAGAGTTTACAGACTCAATTAGACAATTCGTTAGCTTCTATTCAATATCTCTGCTGCTCTCTTATTCTGAATCTATAAACATCTATATATAGACAGAAACCTGCTATAGGCGAACTTAACAAGTTCGCCTCAAAGATGCTTAGGAGAACTTATTAAGTTCGCCTCGAATAGACCAGGCGAACCTATCAAGTTCGCCTCTAGTTCGCCTCACTATGAACTTACACATAATTTTATCAACAGTTACAAAAAGCATGTCCTAACAGACTCCCCTTTAACTGTTGCTAACAATTCTATCAATTACAAGTCAAAGACTCTAAGACTAAGACCTAATATCTTCAAGCTCGTTGTCACCAGAATATGATCCAACAGACTCCCTCTTGACAACAGCTTTAGAAGATTGTCATTCGTCTTCAAATATCATCAAACACACTGTAGTCTTCGTCTTGTTCATCTGCACACTCTCTTTATTTCTAGAAGAAAACTTGGGAGAAGGACTCCTTGTCAACTTCTGTCTGCAATATTCAGTTTTTGCAAAGGGGAACAACCAAGAATAACCAACAATTAAAATTTCCATGGAAGCTGAAAAAATAAAATCTTTTTGGTTTTTAAAACATAAGAAAGACAAAATCTTTTTGGTTTTTCAAACATAAGAGACACAAAATATTTTTGGTTTTTCTCTATATAAACTGAAATGTAAAATACAAAATCACATCTTTTTGGTCGAACATCACGAGTAAGAAGATCATATCAGTATATATGATATATCAATCGCACATCTTGGATATAAAATCCATATATATCAAATGGTATCCTATGTCATTCTTTCAAGCCTTGTCCAATCAAACCAATATCTTTCAAGATTATCACACTCTATCTTTTCAAGACTTTCATATTGCATGTTATGATACGCGATAAACATTCAAAGAAAATAGGATCATGCTATGACACACAAATTCAAATTGTCAATATTATTAGATTTGAAACTAAAGCATCTCATTCCCACTTTCTTGTGAGTTAAGGTACCATTTAAGTATGAAATACAATGTGTACCCCACTAGTATGTCAACAGAAAGTAAATGCACTATCTTCAAGACATATGAGATTTTACTAAAGATTATTCGAATTTCCAGAATGAGGAGACATCACTTAGCACATGAATAGCAGAATCCAAATTGGATTGTATAGGAATCAATGAGATTCAGAATCGAATGATTCAATGTCTTGGCTTATATATGTGGAATCATACAATTCTGGTACGTGGATCCAACTTTTATCTGGATTATGAATTCAATGGAACCAGTAAAGATGATTTATCAATATGATCCAAGGGCTAGTATATGTTTGACAGATGATGTCAAGTGCATATCTTGATTATACTTCAAATTGCATGCTTTTCGGGACATGGGCACTGAAGCAAATCGAATGAATAGTGCTAAGGACATAACCCGAAACTGATCTCATAGGAAAATCTTTATTAAAAGCTAATATTCTTTATCTGATAGTGATCTTTTAACACACACACCTAGGCATAGAATGGGTTCAAATCACAATTGTAACATATGCAATTATGTTTTCACACTACTAATGGTTCAGTGACGCTTTTAGTCTACTGAAAATTCAAATTATATGCATACACAACACTATCATTTCCTATTTGTGCAGTCTCTAAAGTTTAGATGAAAACATATAATTCAGATATATTAATATAAAGCACCAACCAGTCAATCTAAGGTCATATGTGAAAGAACATCTACTGATGTACTATCATCTCTTCTTTAATTTCAAGTAATGTCGATTTTATCTTTTTCAATTTGTTTGACTTTTTCAAAATCTTTATGAAAGAATGTACAACAAACGAAAATAAAATCTTCCATGAAAACATTTTAAGAAAAACATTTTAGTTGGTTACTCAGGATTAAGCAAGTCAATCAATTAAAAACTCAAACCGATGTAATGTAATTAAATGTCATTGCCTCTGTCACCAACACAGTTCTCTACTCCCCCTGTCCTGTAGACTCCCCCTCAACTAGTCAAATGGTTGCATCAACGACTTTATGCTCACCATTGTCATCCTAAGTTTCAGGTTGTCCTTTGTACTTTGTAAAACTCTTTCCAAAACATTTTGTGCGACATATTCTCCCCCTTGAGCATCAAGTCGTTGAATCAAATAGATTTCTCAGTTATCAACAACTCGTTACTCTTGCAGATGTCATTCCCTGTCATGTGCTTAGAACCACCACTATCAACAACCAAAATGGTATTAATAGTCCCTCTTGGTTAATCCTGCACAACTAACAAGAAACATTAATTTGAAATTGGGACCCAAGCCATGGTAGTTATGGGTCGTCCATCTGTATCAAAATAATAAACCTCACTCCATTCACAATCGAATCTCTCATCGATTTTCAGAGATTGTTCAGACGAGTCAGAAACAGAAACTTTAGATTTCCAGACATACTTCTGTTCATTAAGTTCTTTTTGCTTAAAATGTGAAGTGTTTGAACATTTTCTTTCATTTGAAAATTGATTTGATTGTGAAAACTCTTGTTGTTCTAAAAGTTTTCTCAATCTTCTGTTTCTTCTCCGTCTTTGAGGTCTAGAAAGCCTAACCTCAGATTTTGAATTACCCTTTGGTGTATCATGAGGTTTAACCACATTTGGGTTAACATAAGGCTTAACATGAGTTCTTTCCTTTTCTGGAGTAACATGTCGGTTACATTTGGCGTTGTGAGGACAGGCAATCCTAATGTGACCCACAAGACCACAGTAAAAGCAAGATCTCGTCTCACGATATTCTCTCATATAAGGAATCTTCACACGATAAGATACACTTGAAGAAGATTCTCCTACATAAACTTCTTTTGAAGTTTGAGACTGAACAAACTTTTTCTCAACATGTTTTGATTCAGGCTTCATCTTCTCAGGAACTACATGCTTCTTCCCTTTATTTTTGTAAAGACAGTTCACCACAATGTGTCCTATCTCATTACAATGAAAGCAGGTACGCCTGTCTTTATAATCTTTGACATATGGAACTCTCCTTGAATTTGAAGAACTTCCAAATGTATAATTTCCAGATGAATTAGAATCAACCTTCGAGTCTTCTTTCTTAACCTCTTTCGGTATCCCCTCTACCTTAGCTTCATCAAAATATTCATCATCACCCTCATTAGAATACACCATATCTTCACCTGTGACTGGATTCACTTTCCACACAGTCTTAGGATCTAAATCCTCAACGTTTATAATCTCAGGTGTAACAGAATAATTTCCGTTGGATGGTGGAGGAACATAACCAACACCACTAGTTCCCTTCCCCTCGTTAGTATTATTATGATAATGTTCTAATAAGAATGATGAATTTCCAAAGCTTTCTAACTTTCTATGCAATCTGATCACCTCTGCTTTAGATTCAGCTAGTTCCTTATCTTTCGCAACAAGATCATTATTTTGTTTCTCAATTTCTGCAAAGGACATATCCAGGTGATATGCCTGCTCTTTGATCTTCAAAGTCAGAGAATTTATATCCTTCTTCAGTGATTCTATCCTCTCAATACACACATTCTCATTATCCTTTAATTTCTGGTTTACCGTGTGCATCGATTTCATATCACAAATGAGGTTTACGTTGTCATCCATAACCCTCATCATTTTATCCTTCACTGAAATACAGTTACAACAAAACGTTTCAGAGTTAGAAACTATCTCAGCTTTTACTTCTGAAGAAGATGCACCAGGAGCTATGAATACGTCATCATCAGCTTCACCCTTTTTATCAACAATGATAGGCTCTGCATCAGTTTCTAAGTCACTCAGATCATCTTCAACTGTCTGAAAACTTTCTTCAGTCTCAGTAGATTGAGTACTTTCACCAGAACGAATACTCTCACTATTAGTTAAATCTGCAGAAGAATCACTTTGAGAATCACCCTGCTTCTCTAATACTTCTTTGATCAAGACCACAAACGCTTAAGAAGTTGCTTCACCCTTTTTCTTCAATGCTTCCCATAGATCTCTTGAAGTTAGACACTTCCCGAGACTATGAATGATTTTTTTTGGTAAAGACATCGTTAAAGTTTCACACGTTTTCATCTCTCGATCAAACTTCTGCTTTTCTACTTTAGTAAGAGCTGTCACGGGTTTAGGAACATCACTAAATTCTAGAAAGTTAAAAGTAGGATGCACATATCCTTCTATTATTGGTCTCCAAAAATTTTCATCAGTTTCTGATACGAACTGTTCGAACCGGACTTTCCAGCTACTAAAATTTGATATGCACAAAAGCCTCGGTTGCATAGTTTCAATCTCATTATCATCACACGAAATCGACATTTTGAATTTTTTGCGAAAATATCCCGAAAAAAAAATTTCCCGCCAAAATACTCTTTTTAAAAAATTTCAAAATTTCAAAAATGATTTAAAACAACCATATAAGCTTTCCCTAAAAAATTTGAACAAGATGAAATTTCCCGCCAAAATACTCTTTTTTTTAAGAACACTAGCTAAAATCCCCTGATACTGCTTGAGCGAACTAACTAAGTTCGCCTGAACTTCACTGAGCGAACTTAACCCCAAGCGAACTTATTAAGTTCGCCTGATCTTCACTAAGCGAATTTAATATGAAGCGAACTTAATAAGTTCGCTTAAACCAGAATCTAGAAATCTGATTAAGTTCGCCTAAAAATTAAGTTCGCCTAATTTGAGAGAAGCGAACTTGACAAGTTCGCCTGCAGACCAATTAAACCGTAGGATTGTGTATTTTCTCAATTAGAACTTTTCTATCGGATCAATTTCTTCAAAATCCACTTCAAAAACACCAAATCAAAAGCATTGTCCTAACACATACGTGCATGCGTGGGAACCTAGCTCGTTTACACGTGTTCTAAATGGATCATAAACGACCTAACTCATGTATTCGTGGAGCTAGGGTTTGATGATTTGAATGACGAGTGGTTGAGACGAAGAGTGGGGTTTATATGTTTGATGTAGTGCAAAGCATACATCTTAGTTCCTTTGTATTCGTGCGTTTTTAGATAGTTTTATATATGTTTTTAGTCGTTTTAGTGTACATTTGAGTCTTTGTTATGTTTTCAGGTGCTCGTATGGATTATAAGTGAAATCATGAAGAAACCGAGCACGAGAGTGAAGTCCACGAAAAAAAGTCAAAAACTTGGTAATTCCGTTCTTCGCGATACGCGAAGAAGGGGAAGAGATGTTTCGCGGTACGTGAGAAAAGCCAAAAGTGGGCGTGACAATTTTGTTCCTCGCGGTAAGCATGAGGAATTTAACTTGGAAATTCTGTTGACAAACTTGGAAATTCTGTTTCGTCTTCTCCTTTATGGTCTAGACAATTTAACTTCAGAATGAGAATCTTTTGAAATTATAACATGAGGAATCTCAAGTTTCTCTTGACAAACAAATGATTTAGAGTTCAATTTATCCTCCTGTTTAAATCCAGAGGATTTAACAAAAGATCGACAGGACTTATTTTTCTCCAAACTAAAGAATGACTTTCCCTCATCTGTTCTTTTCATAATCTTCACCACTTTTGGTTGTAAAGGAACAGTCTTCAATTTGCCCTGGTTCTTATAAGGACAATTGACCAGAATGTGACCAGCTTCATTCCAATGAAAACAAACTCTTTTCTCTTGATGAGTTCTAAAATAAGGAATTTTCTTTGAGTTTGAGGAGTCATCAGAGGAATAAGCTTCAGAAGATTGGCCAAAACAGTTTACTGATTTCTTTGGAACATAAACCTGTGTAGGCACCTTTGATGAATGCACCTTTTGATAACCAGCAGCGACAAAACCACTTGACTGTAAAATTGGGGAAAGCTTAGGTGTAACAACTTTCACCTCATCAGGTTCAGTCAGAATGCATCTATCACGGGTAACAGTTTTTACACTTGTTGGTTCATCAAGTTTCACCTTTTTTGGAATACCTTCGACTTTCTTCTCATCAAACACCTCATCTTCAGAATCAGATTCATAAACCATATCCTCACCAGTTATCGGGTTCACTTTCAATACTGTTTTTGGATCTATTTCCTCTTCATGTATGATTTCAGGTTCAACCACATAATTTGCATTAAATGGTGGAGGAACAAATCCAATATCAGAAACCCGCTTAGTAGGATCAGCATTTGAATTAAAATAATCCAAAACAACAGAAGAATTTGCAAAGTTTTCCAACTTTCTATGAAGTTTGATCACCTCAGACTCTTTGTCAGAAATTTCTTTATTCTTTTGAGCAAAAACTTCATTTCGTTTTTCTATCTCAGCATAAGCCATATCCAGATGATCAGTTTGTTCTTTATATTTTAATCCTAGAGAATTTAAGTCTCTTTTCAAAGACTCAATTCTATCGATGCACAATTTATCATTATCTTTCAGTTTCTGATTAACTGAATGCATCGATTTCATATCACAAATCAAGTTTGTGTTATCATACATGATCTTTTGCAATTTATCTTTTATAGTAATGCAGTTAGAACAGTAAATATGAAAAACAGAGTCTTTAACCTTTGACGGATCAGACATGTCTGCCATGAAAACTTTGGCAATTGGAATATTCTCTGAATCAGCACCATCTGAAGCATTTTGTGTTAGAACAATATCATCTTCATCAACACCTGATGCAACATCAGAATCAATATTCTGCACTTGTTCTATCTCTTCATCAACAATCTACACACTTTCACCATCACTCGAACAATCACTCGAACCCTCACTCGAACTGTCATCATCAGTCACCTCTTCTGATTTTTCAGAATGAATTTCTGCTACAAAGGCTTGACTTACAGCACCAACTAAATCTTCCAGATGAATACCCCAGTCATAGTTCTCATCGTTCTGTGCAACCAATGCCGATGATGCAGATGCATGATTTGAATTTCCAGATGAACCATGTGATTGATTACAATTATTCTAAAAATTATTCTGAAAATTATTCTGCTTCTTCTGAGAATCAAACTCAACCTTTTGCTTCACACACTCTTTAGCAAAGTGACCATACTTTTGACATTTATAACAACGCACTTTGGTTTTATCAAATCCCATGCGTGATCGACTATTAGATCCAATATACTTTCTGCCAGTTTTCTTCAAGAAATCCTTTCCTTGACGCATCAACATGGCCATATTCCATTGGATGTTCATTTCTTCCAGATCAACAGGGTCAATCTATCTGAAATCTTCTTCAATAACCTCAGGATCATGAATTTTCCCTCCAATAAAATTCTCATACGAAGCAATGAATGAGGAAAACATAGCTAGATAATCATCAGCATCCTTTTGATTTATATGAGATCCAGAAGATGTAGAAGTTGTTGTCGCAGAAAATCCAGAATGACTAGAATGACCAGAATGAATAGGAACTCTAGAACACTGATCATTAGAAGAATCTTGAGCATCGCCAGAAAAGAATGCAACTCATGTACCAGTTTTACCAGAAGTCTTGGCAAAATACATTGAAGGATCCTGGATATGCTCCATGTTAGTCTCCTTCTTCTTCATATTCAGGTCATGTGATTGAATCTTCCCAAGAACTTCTTCAAGAGACATGGTTTTGTACTTGATATTTTCGTTTATCAAAACCGTATACACATCAAATTTTGATGGTAATGCCTCCAAGAACTTATCATTAATTTCTTCAGTTTCATACACCACAGAAGCACTCAACAGTTCACTAAGCAGATGATAGAATCTGGTAGCAAGATCATCCAAGGATTCATTTTGAAAATGTTTGAAGACCAAGAATTGCTTCTTCAGTAGCTCTTTTCTACTCTTCTTTACATCTAAACTGCCTTCACATCTTTTCTGTAATGCTTCCCACAGTTGTTGAGAAGACTTGAATTGTTTGAAACTGTGATATATTTCCTTCGGAAGAGACATCGAAATACTTTCCATCGCTTTCTTTTCCCTATCAAACAGCAACTTTTCTTCAGTAGTTAACGCTGACATCGGCTTTGGAACATTATCTGTCCCATCCACGAATAAGTCGGATGCGTATAACCTTCTAAAATAGGAATCCAGAGACTGCTATCGGTAAAAGATACAAACTGATCAAACCTATCTTTCCAATTAGAATAATCAGCAAGATTCAACAACTTCGGTGGTTTTTGAGATGTACCAATCTTATTATCATAATTGAACATATTCGTTACTTGTACCATATTTGCCATTTTCCTGAAAAATTTCCAAGTGTTCAACACCTACTACCCTTAGGCGAAGATAATAAGTTCGCTTCTGTGATACCTAAGCGAACTTAATATGAAGCGAACTTAAGTTCGCTTAAACCAGAAATCAGAAAATCTGATTAAGTTCGCCTAAAAATAAGTTCGCTTAATTTGTGAGAAGCGAACTTGACAAGTTCGCCTGCTAAGTTCTCCTTCACAACAAATCAGCAAGTTCGCTTGCTTCAGCAGATTCAAAATCAAGAACAGTTCAAACCAGAAACTGCGAACCAAAAATCAGAATAAAACTTCATAATTCACTGATTTGAAGGAATTAGTCAAAATCAAACCGTAGGATTGTGTAATTTCTTAATTAGAACCTTTCTATCGGATCAATTTCTTCAAAATCCTCTTCAAAAACACCAAATCAGAACCAAATTAAAGATGATGAATTTGAAGAAGTTCGCCTCTAACAGACTAAGCGAACTTAACAAACTCAAACTGACGGTAAACATCTACAAACTCAATCGTTCAACTCTGTTTTCTTTCTGTTCGATGCTCAAACTGACTGTAAACATCTATATATAGACATCTGACCTGTATTAGGTGAACTTAACAAGTTCGCCTCTAACAGACAAAGCGAACTTAACAAGTTCGCCTCAGATAGACTTAAGCAAACTTAACAAGTTCGCCTCTGTTAGACTAGGCAAACTTACCAAGTTCTCCTCTAGCATAAATTGCATAAACACTTAGAACATATTACATTACGAAAACATAAAGACATTAGATCAAAACTTTTGTCATCACAAACTATGTCCTAACAATACTTGAGCATGTATCTCACCCCAAAAGGATAATGAGTAAACCGGGGCTGTGAGAACTCACCTGATAAAGCGGTAATGATATGCAAGTCTTAGCAAATCCGGCTAAATGGGACGACCTACTCGTGCCCTAGGAAACATTTAGGACTTTAAGGTCTAAGTATTGTAAATGCTTGACTATGAACTCTATGCATCCAAAGAGTTGTTTGAAAAGTGAATTTGATGTTTCCAAGATGTTTTGAGTTGACGACCCGTTGGTGACACGTAGGACTTAAACATTCAAATCCTAATATGGAATTCAAACCTCATTTGAAATAGACTATTATTGTCTAATAAACACATTGGCACATTCGATTGGAATTTAGAACTTGAAACACCACTTTTGATACATTTAAAGTTTCCTTAATTGGAAAGTCAAGTTTTTGAGTCCTAAACATGGCAACTATGCAAATTTAATGTTCACACATGAAATTAGGAATGTTATAACACATATAGAACATTTCAATGTTTACTTGCTAAAAATAGATAAACATGCAAGTTTCGGTAATTAAAGTTTCCTATTATAGCAAGATCATGTCAAATTGTCAAGTTCATGGATAAACATCACATACTATCATACAATGCACTTAGTTAAGTGTTACTAAGTCCTTTAAATCTTCTAATCATGTTAACAACTCGCAACACACCTTTTGGAAAGATAAAGTTTCCTTACATAGAAACCGGGCTCTAAAACTCATACATATGCATTTTAATCCATCATTTTGGTCAATCATTCTTCCATAATATTTACTATACTAGTTTCATGCTTTGAATACACTCAAATATCAAGTTTTCATACATGTCAAGAAATAAAGTTACTATAAATAGAAAACGAGCTTAAAAGCATCATGGACATGTGATTTTACTGAAACAAAAACATACAATCTCTATATCTAGTGTTTATGCATCTTTTCCACCAAACGAATCTCATCATAACTTCTTTTAACAAAAACCCAAAAATTAAAGTTACTATATATAGAACCGAGCATGAAATCTCATATGACCAAAAGTTCTGGATAGCAAATCTACACATATTATTCAATCTTTATGCATATCTAACCATTTTCCATCATCAAATCACCCTAAACATGCCATCTATCATGAAACCTAAAATTAAAGTTTCCTAAAATAGCAAAACCGAGCATGCATGTATCATCCAACACTTTTGACAACAAAGTTTGCACATATTATCCATCTACAACTATTATTACAACATAGTCCATCATCAAATCAATAAAATCTCATCATCTAGCAAATGCACATTTAATAAAGTTTTCTTAAATGAAAACCGAGCCTATGAACAAAATCCGGGTCAAAAATCACCAACAATATGTACCATTTGAGTTTTAAAACACATCCTTTAAGAATCCATGGCTAATCTTTCATAAAAATGGGATTTATTTGGATGCATGTTCATATGAACATGAAGATGAAAATGGAAAAAGATGGGCTTTGATCCTTACCAAACTCGAAAATGGATGAAATCTTTTGAAAATGCTTGATTCTTGATCTTGTTAGGTTGGATTTAATGGAAACAAGATCAACGAAAAAAATGGAAGATGTAGGTGTTGGGTGTGGTTCTCGGCCAAAAGAGGGAGGAGAGGGGGAGAAATGGAGTGAATGGTGAAATGGGGGGGGGGGGATGGGGGTATTTATATGGTCATTTGACTCATGTGGTGGAAAACGAATAGTCACCGATTTATTGATGAAAATCCGGAATAGGTATGAACAAAATTATTTAAAAATAATTTGACTCATGTTGGTATGTTTAACATAAAAAAATTTTAGATTTTTATTTGGAAATGTCGGTACATACTACAAACTGGCCGGTCAGCGTTAAAACAGAAAGTTTCTTAGAAAATTCCCTAAAAATTCACAGAGTCTTAGAATAACATATCCCAGTACTACATATAATTTTTGCACACCAAATATATGTCTAAGTGTATGCCTAGAATTAATTATCTAGCTAGTGCACACCGCGTGTCCACCGGACTGTGTTAAAAATAAAAGTATTTCTATAAATCACCGAAAAATTCATGTAGGCATGATTAATTAAATCACAGTGTTACATATAATTTATACACACAGATTATATGTCTAGGTATTTGTTTTAAATTATCACCAACGGTCGTGCTGCAGGACGCGTGTTTGAACGGGTAATCTTCTGGATTACCGACACGTGTAAACGGATTGACTTGCTAAGTGTGAAATGGACTTAATTACTATAAAATTATGTGTGATGGATGTCTAATAAGGTAATATGTATCTCAGTCGGGTATGGATATCAACCTGAAATTTACGGGGTGTCACATTATCTCCCGGTTGAATGGAATTTTGTCCCAAAATTCAGCTTGCGGTAATAGCTGATGGTGTGGTCGGAAGTAAGTGTGGATGCTTGCACTTCATCTGATCTTCGTCCTCCCATGTGAACTCTGGTCGACGTCTGGAATTCCATCGGTCCTTGACTATCGGAATGCGACTTTGTTTCAATTGCTTAACCTCGCGGTCCATTATTTCCACAGGTTCTTCGACGAAATGTAGTTGTTCGTCAATTTGTACCTCCTCGAGAGGTATTGTTAGTGTCTTATCATGTAGAAACTTCTTTAGGTTGGACACATGGAATACATTGTGGATATTCTGTAGCTCTTCCAGTAGGTTGAGTCGGTAGGCAACAGGTCCAATCCTTTGTAGGATCTCGAATGGTCCTATGTAGCGGTGGTTTAGTTTCCCTCGTTTGCCAAAACGGATTATGCCTTTCCAAGGCGCAACTTTCAGTAACACTTTGTCACCTACTTGAAACTCTACTGGTTTATGCTTTTGATCAGCGTAGCTTTTCTGTCTGTCTTGAGTGGATTTCAGTCTATCTCGGATTTTGAAAATTTTCTCAGTGGTCTCGTGGATAAGCTCTGGTCCATTGAGCTGGCTATCTCTGACTTCAGCCCAGCAGAGTGGTGACCGGCATTTTCTTCTATAAAGTGCTTAAAATGGTGCTGCCTTGATACCCGTGTGGTAATTGTTGTTGTATGAAAATTCAACCAACGGCAAGTGAGTATCCCAACTGTTTCCAAAATCTATCGCACAAGCTCTTAATAGATCTTCTAGAGTTTGGATGGTTCGTTCGCTTTCACCATCTGTCTATGGGTGATAGGCAGTGCTCAAATCTAAGCGTGTTCCCAACGCTTCTTGTAATGATTGCCAGAATCGGGAAGTAAAACGACTATCCCTATCTGAGATGATGGAGATTGACACTCCATCCCTTGAAACTACTTCCTTTAGATAAAGCCGAGTCAACTTCTCCTTTTTATCATTTTCTTTGATTGGTAGGAAGTGTACGGATTTGGTTAAATGGTCAACGATCACCCAAATAGTGTCGTATCCGCTCAGAGTTTTGGGTAACTTCGTGATGAAGTCTATTGAAATTTGTTCCCACTTCCATTGTGGAATTTCCGGCTGTTGTAGTAACCCTGATGGTTTCTAGTATTCCGTCTTAACCTTGGTGCAGGTTTAACATTTTCCGACATATGTGGCAATCTCGGCTTTCATTTTTGGCCACCAGTAGTTTGTCTTGAGGTCTAGTTACATTTTGTCAGAATCAGGGTGAATCGAATACCTTGACTTATGTACCTCATCCATCACTAAGTCTCGTAAGTTCCCATGGTTCGGTACCCATATCCGATCCATGTAGTAACGCACATCATCGAATTTGATCTCAAACAGTTTCTCCATGCCTCATAGGCCTTCATTTTCTAAATTTTCCTCCTTGAGTTCCTCGAGCTGAGCATCACGTATCTGGATAGGTAGATTCGTGTGGATTGTCAAGGTTAACGCTCGTACACGACGTGGTTTAAGTTTTTCTTTCCTACTTAGGGCATCAGCAACTACGTTTGCATTTCCCGGATGGTAACGGATTGCGCAGTCGTAATCATTAAGCAATTTGACCCATCTGCGTTGTCGCATGTTCAACTCCTTTTGATCAAAGATGTGTTGAAGACTTTTGTGGTCGGTGAAAATCATATATTTGGTACCGTACAGGTAGTTTCTCCAGATTTTGAATGCAAAAACCACGGCTCCCAATTCCAAGTACATGGGTGGTGTAGTTCTTTTCGTGCACTTTGAGTTGCCGTGAAGCATATGTGATAACCTTCTCTCTTTGCATCAGTACACAACCAAGTCCTTGGTGTGACGCATCGCAGTAGACTACGAAGTAGTCGTTTCCTTCAGGTAGTGTTAAGACCGGTGCGCTGCAACGTTTTTGCTTGAGTAACTGAAATGCTTCTTCAGTTCTTTCATTCCAGTTATACTTCACATCCTTCTGTGTCAAAGCAGTCAATGGTTTTGAAATCTTTGAAAAGTTTTCGATAAACCTTCTATAATATCCGACAAGTCCAAAAAATTATCGTATTTCGGTTGCAGTTTTGGGTGTTCGCCAGTTTCTTATCGCTTCAATCTTAGTTGGGTCAACGTGTAAGCCCATCTCGTTTACCACGTGACCTAGGAAATGCACTTATCGGATCAAGAAGTCGCACTTTGAAAACTTAGCGTACAACTTCTTGGTTTTCAATAATTCTAGAATGAGTCTTAGATGTTCAGCGTTTTCCTTCTCGCTATGAGAATAGATCAAGATGTCATCAATGAACACAATAACAAACTTTTCTAGGTAGGGTTTGCACACACGGTTCATAAGATCCATAAACACTGCAGGTGCATTGGTCAAACCAAATGGCATAACCAAAAACTCGTAGTGTCCATATCGAGTTCGGAATTCCGTCTTGTGTATGTCCTCCTCTTGGATTCTTAGCTGATGGTCCCGTGACCGTAAGTCAATCTTGGTGTAATAACTCATCCTTGTAGTTGGTCGAACAAATCGTCTATTCTGGGTAGAGGGTATCGGTTCTTGATGGTTACTTTGTTCAATTCCCTGTAGTCGATGCACATGCGAAACGATCCGTCTTTCTTTAGGACTAATAAGACAGGTGCTCCCCAAAGCGAATGACTTGGTCAGATAAATCCTTTATCTAGCAACTCCTGTAGTTGGTTTGATAACTCCTGCATTTTCGACGGCGCCAGTCGGTATGGTGACCCCGCTATCGGGGTAGCTCCTAGGTAAGGTCGATTCGGAATTGGACTTTTCACTGCGGTGGGAGTCCCGGTAAGTCTTCAGGGAATACTTCAGGAAAAACAAGAAAAACTAGTATGTCCTCGACCTTCCATTCTTCTGTCCGGTTCTCCGTTACAAGTGCTAAGATGACATAGTATCCTTTTCGTAGATACTTCTGGGCTTTCATACACGAGATGATATTCAGAGGAATTCCGCTCTTTTCTCCTTGGATTGCAAGTGTTTCTCCATCTGGTAGCGGTAATCTGATCATCTTTTCGTGGCATACAATCTCTGCTCCATTCTTGGACATCCAGTACATACCGATAATCACATCAAAACTCCCTAGTTTAATGGGTAGTAGATCTATTTCGAAGGAATGTTTGGCTAATTCTAGGACACAGCTTGAAATAATGTGGTTGGTTTTGATTAATTTACCGTCAGCTAGTTCTACGGTATACTCGTTATCTAGCATAGTAGGTTTGATACCAAGTAATGGACTAAATTCATTAGACACGAAGCTTCTTTTGGCACCAGTATCAAATAACATAGATGCGTAATGGTTGTTTAGAAGGGACGTACCTGTGACGGTGTCGGGGTTCTGTTTGGCTTCTCCTACTCCAATCACAAAAGCTCGCCCTGTGGCATTGTTGTTGTTGTTTCCTTGCTTCCTGTTCCTTGGGAAATCCTTTGAAAAATGTCCATTCTGCCCACATGTTTAACAAGCGCGGGTTGCTCCAGTGTTTGGAACTGGTCCTTTCATCCTACAATCCTTGGCTGTATGGTTAATCATTTTCTACTTTTGGCACCTCGCCTTTTCACATGTTCCATTGTGGTGTAAATTGCATCGATTGCACTTTGGTAGGGTTCCCGTGAAATCTCTCCTTGGTTTATTATCAGCTTGACCTGCGGTGTAGGCTTGGGTAGTTTCTTGCCTTTTCAGTGGTGGTGGCGGATTAAATGACCTTGTAGAACTACCTTTGCACTTTCTCTTGTTATCAGCAGGTTTGTCAAAGAGTCCCTGACGAACAGCCTGGGACGTCAGGTTGTGCGCCAATAGGATTGCTTGCTGGATTATTGTAGGTTCAGAAGACGATACCATACCCTGGATTTACGGTGCCAGTCCCCACAGATTACGATCAATACGCTTCTCTTCACGTGTTACCATATGAGGGCACAATCCTGCCAAATCATGAAATTTTGACGTGCAATCCACCACATCTGGTCCATTCATTTTCAGGTTCCAAAACTTTTCCTCAAGATCCTGGATCTCGTTTCGTGTACAGTACTCATCCCTTAACAACTTATTGAAGTCTGCCCCATAGCATAGCATTCGCTGCTTCCAAGACCATTGCTAGGACATTGGATTTCCACCAGGTGAGGGCCTGTCGCTCAAAAGTTCCAGTAGCGAATTTCACCTTTGAAGTTTCTAGACAGTTGCACACCTCAAAAGTAGACTCTACTTTCTCAATCCATCGTACCAAGTTAACTACTTCACAACGCCCATTGAAAGAGGGAGGTTTGTAGTAAAGGAAAAGCTTATAGGTGCATACTGGGGGATTTTGTCCTTGTCCTCCTACATTCTGGTTGCTCGATAAGGCTGCAACGGTTGCAGCTACTCTTTGATTAATCAGGGCCTCCATCTGTGTTGCCGTCATTGTTGCTTGGCGGGGCGACATGTCTCTTCATATTATAATGTTAGCAAAAGTTAGATTATATGTAACATACAACCAACACATGTACACAAAATAACACATCACATCACCAATCAACCACAAAATATAAAAAGATAATAAAGTTGATAAAATGGAATGTATGAAGTACAAAATATTCCAGGAGTTTCTGCTCCTTAAAAAATGAGAACAAGTTTAATACTTCAAATATTTTGTGGGCACAACCCACCCAAAATAGGCTGGATAGGAAATGAAATAGATCAGGTAAATGTGCCGTTCCGCACAGCGGCGGAGAGCAAAGCAGCGCAGAACACAGCAAGAGTACTAGTAGCCTCTAGCTGCTCCCCCGTTGCATTCGTCATGAGCTCCGCTGCAACGGATCTCTGGACAGCAAGTGTAGCTCTCTGCTCGGCTAAGGTGGTCCTCTGTCTCTCAATGCCCAGGTGCCTCTCAGCCTCAGATACTCGGTCGGATGAGATGGTAATCCTGGCAGCATCTCTCTAATGATCCGCTGTCAGTCGGGACACCGGCTCCTGTAGAGTCTGCAGTGCGGTCTCAGATACAGACACAGGCACATGCTCTATTCTCTGCTCAGTCTCTTTCCCCAGACCTTCTAGGGACTAAACCTTCTTCTTAAGGTGCTCCACTTGCTTCAGGTTGCTGCGTACCTTCTTCTGCTCCCATCGTAGATCCCCTAGTAGTCTATCGTACCGGTTGCATCGGGCTACCAGAGTCGGGATCGTACGCTTGATCGGCTTCCCGGTAATCGTTAAGATGCGTGGTCCATGTGAAGACTCTCCGATCTCGGTCATAGGATGTACTCCTTCCTCCTTAGCCCAATCCCTCGGGGTATCAGAAATGAACGTCCACTTTCTCATGTCAAGTCTAGATTTCTTGCGCTTGGGCTCAGGGACAGGCGTGCTCGTAGGAGAGGGTGGTGCTCGCTTCATCGGGGTACGTTGAACTAGTAGCTCGTAGGGGCGATGTCGATGCGGGTAGGCAATGTCATAGATGCCCCACTCGCGGGTCTCTTCAGCTGCTAGAGTCTCAGACTCCATTTTTTACTCAACTTCATCGTCCTCTGTTGGTTCTTCTCCCATCATCTCAACGGTGGTGTCGTCGGAGACAAGGTAATCCGGTAGTTTCTCATCGGATGAAGTGTCCACTGGTGTCGATGGCGTGTACACGTACCGGTCCTTAGACTCCGTAATCTCGATTGGCTGGTTTGCAGCTGACATGTTCCTGTAACAGGTCGACCACAATTTCTGTCTTATGTGAGTCTTATAAGTGTATGTGAGAATGATAAGTGTTCGTGCGGAAGTGAAATGCATATGAGACATCGGTTGCAGTCTAAGTTCACTACGTGCAACCTAGTTCGCTGCAACCATTGGCTCTGATACCAGTCTGTCACACCCCCAAATTCCACTTCCGGGCTATACCCGAGGGCGTGACTCCAGATGATCTTTACCATTGAATTACTTTGAACAACCACTAAATGGTTTTCAAAATACCTGTTTTAATGCATGGCTCGAACGAGCCCAAATTAAGTTTGACCAAGTTCAAAGTAAATGTGTGGAAGCAATGTTTAGAAGTGTACAATGCTTAACAAATCATTAAAAAGCGTTTGTCAAAATAGGATGCCATGCATGAATAGTGTGTGACTTCTGTCGGTGCATCCCAGCCACATATCCTATGCATCCAACGACATGAGATAAACATGCAAAATGGGTCAACATAATGTTGGTGAGTTCAAAGGTTAAATGTATTGGAAATCATATCATGAAATGTATTGGAAAATCATATATTGACAATGCATGGAAAAGCATACGTTGAAAATGCATGGAAAAACATATGTACTCTACACAATCATTGTTGATCAGACAAAACCAAAAATTATCATAAGTCCGTCAACCGAAGCTCAACTATAGCCACTGAAAAAGGAAAAGGATGTGATTAGCCTCTTTGTGCCATGCACATGGATGGATTAGGTAAATTATGTACCCGTTCGACCTCCGGTCGAAGTTAGCGCTACTAACCCGAGTAGGGGTTGTTAAACCCAACAGTACTGTTCATGATCACCACGCTATGAAAAAATAAGCTGTTGAATCTGAGATGAATTTTGTACAGACCAGTACAACATATATAATTAATGTAACTGTATAAGCATGGAAAATATGATTTTTGAAAAATGTATACTTGAGCATGTATCTCACCCCAAAAGGAAAATGAGTAAAGCAGGGCTGTAAGAACTCACCTGATAAAGCGGTAATAATATGCAAGTCTTAGCAAATCCGGCTAAATGGGACGACTTACTAGTGCCCTAGGAAACATTTAGGACTTTAAGGTCTAAGTATTGAAAATGGTTGACTATGAACTCTATGCATCCAAAGAGTTGTTTGAAAAGTGACTTTAATGTTTCAAAGATGTTTTGACTTGACAACCCGTTGGTGACACGTTGGACTTAAACATTCAAATCCTAATATGGAATTCAAACCTCCATTGAAATAGTCTATTATTGTCTAATAAACACATTGGCACATTCGATTGGAATTTAGAACTTGAAACACAACTTTTGATACATTTAAAGTTTCTTTAATTGGAAAATCAAGTTTTGAGTCCTAAACATGGCAGCTATGCAAAGTTAATGTTCACACATGAAATTAGGCATGTTATAACACATATAGAACATTTCAATGTTTACTTGCTAAAAATAGACAAACATGCGAGTTTCGGATAATTAAAGTTTCCTATTATTGCAAGATCATGTCAAATTGTCAAGTTCATGGATAAACATCACATATTATCATACATTGCACGTAGTTAAGTGTTACTAAGTTATTTAAACCTTCTAATCATGTTAACAACTCGCAACACACCTTTTGGAAACATAAAGTTTCCTTATTTAGAAAGCGGGCTCTAAAACTCATACATATGCATTTTAATCCATCGTTTTGGTCAATCATTCTTCCATTATGTTTACTATACTAGTTTCATGCTATGAATACACCCAACCATCAAGTTTTCATACATGTCAAGAAATAAAGTTACTATAAATAGAAAACGAGCTTAAAAGCATCATGCACATGTGATTTTACCTGAACAAAAATCATACAATCTTTATATCTAGTGTTTATCCATCATTTCCACCAAACAAATCTCATCATAACTTCTTTTAACAAAAACCCAAAAATTAAAGTTACTATATATAGAACCGAGCATGAAATCTCATATGACCAAAAGTTGTAAATAGCAAATTTACACATATTAGCCATTCTTTATGCATAGCTAACCATTTTCCATCATCAAATCACCTTAAACATGGCATCTATCATGAAATCAAAATTAAAGTTTCCTTAAATAGCAAAACCGAGCATACATGTATCATCCAACACTTTTAACAACAAAGTTTGCACATATTATCCATCTACAACTATTATTACAACATAATACATCATCAAATCAACAAAATCTCATCATGTTGGTCCACATGACTCATCTTAGATCGATCTCGTGACAGGATGTATCGTTAACGCGGAGTGCGGAGTCCTACCGTATTAACGCTTTATATAACAATCGACAATAGAAACAATCATGTAAATAAACTTTCTCTTTTATATCACCAAACAGAGTTTATAGAATACTTGATTGTTCAATCTATCATACGCGTTCTAAACAGACTCCGTAAACTCTATATTTATAGACACATGTTCTGCAACAGGCGAACTTAACAAGTTCGCTTAAAGATGTAAGTTCGCCTCTAATAGACCAGGCGAACTTATCAAGTTCGCCTCTAGCAGAACTTGTATTTATACTTAGACAAATCTAAAAAATTACTTACAAAACATAAAGACAATAAGACCTAAACTATTACAAAGCTTTTGTCATTCAATCTATGTCCTAACAGACTCCCCCTTGACAATAGCTTGATCTTCTGTCTTTAGTCTTTAGGATGAACTCTTCCAGTTGTCTGGTAATCTGCCTCCTGCATGCACTCCATATCTTTGACATATCTCCAACACTCTTTTATACTGCAATCCTTGTTCTCTCCATTCATCAGTGAACATGATCTCATTCTTTCTTAACGTCCTCTGATCTTTCTTTGAGAAGTTAATAAGATTCATTGCATCATAGAAACACACAATGACCTTATTATCTTTATCATCAATCCTAGTTTCACCAGTCTTCACATCAACATACCACCATTTCATATTCCCCAAAAACTCTTATGGAATTTTCTTCAATGGTATCTTCTGTACAGCACGTACTGGCTTGAACTTATACTTCCAAGTCACATTCTTAGTCTTTTGATCTATAAGTTTCACTCTTTTTCCCTTCTGTGGTTTTAACCTTTCATACTTCCCTGAGCCACCTTCTCACTTTATCAAATTGGCAATCACATCGGCTAATCCACACTTAGATCTATTTATCAATGGTTTCGTTGCTAGACCATTCATTTCACACCTTGGCAAGGTATTGAAATACTTGATCCTAGGCTTTAAGTATTGAACACCATCAGATCTTTTAATAGCAAACATTTTAGTTTCATCATCATAAAACCAACTTATTATCTTACCAATAAACCTCTCTTTATTTACATATCTTTCTTTCTGAGCAGGTTGTATAGGTGACTTTGGTAGTCCTTTCATCCAACTGTTAACAACTTCTCTCCACTGTTCTCTAGTCATACGTGTATTTCTATACATAACAGGTTCTTCATTCGGCTTAGGAGACACAGTATGAGTCGTATCAACATCAGAATCTATCTTGTTGGATTGAGCAGTATCATCAGGTGTAGTGATGTCTTCAACAGAGTCCATAGAATCTATTACTCCATCATAAGAAAACTCAGGCATAACATCATCTTGGATGAAGTTATATGGAACATTCAGACCATCACTCCCTTCATATGTAACCTTAGAGTTACTCTTTTCTATTTCAATCTCTACAATCTCTCCTTCTTCAACTTCGATATCCACCACAACTTCTTCATTGTCATCAAATAACTCGTCTATATCATCCAAACACTCTAATTTCACAGCTTCTTCTTCTTCAGAATCTTGAAAGAATTCCAATAACAATATTTCTTCATTCACTCCAGAATCATGTTTGGTTCCTTCAATAGTATGTGATGTCGACTCCTCCTGAGCTCTAGATATTGGATTCACATCAGCGTATTGACGATCACCCTCAACATTACCACTAGGATCATTGTCATCATTATCTTTTCATTGAATTGATTAAGCATGACACGTATCATGTAGCCTTAACTCCCCCTGAGCGTCAAGACGCTCAACAAGTTTAGACACCAATAATTGCATGTCAGCAATATGTGTAGCTTGAGCTTGAAGAACCAATTGTCTCTGAGAATCAGTAGACACAAGAGTATCTACCTGAGTTTGTAAAGCTAGTACTTGTGATTCAAGGAATGTAATTCTTTCAGAATCAGACGACTTTGAAGAACTAGCTTCAGATGTGTGAGGAATGTGTGGAGAAGGCACTGGAGATGTATGTTGAGAAGTAGGAGGTGTAATCAGTAAGGAAGCAACAAAATTTGCATCATCTACAGCCTGAGAAGAATGAGCAGCAGCAATAGAAGCAGACGTAAGCTTCTGAGCTTTAGGAACTGGAATAGCATCACTATCCGAGTCAGAACTTTCATCTACTAAAGTTCTCTTGCCAAGAACTGAACCAGAAGGAGGATTCCAAACAGTCTTACGCCTCGATTTTCTGGCTGTAGATTTAATACGTTTACCTGCATTAGCCAATGGTAACGTAGCCAACCTTGCATAATGATCTGAGCTAAAATCTCTAGACGAATCAGTATCGGTAGCTTCAGAATCAGGTAAGATAGTGTCACCGGAACTCATATCTTCAACATTACCTTCAGCTTCATGTATAGGTGAGTTCACAGCTTCATGAACAAAATCATCCATATTCATACCCAACTCTTGATCATTCTCATGATCAATCTCTTCTTGAACTGGTTCATTAATAGGAACTTGAACCTGTTCTTGTGGAATAGGAACATGTTGTTGTTGTTGTTGGTGTTGTTGAGCAGGAACTTGTTGTTGTTCTTGAGGAACTTGTTTTTGTTGAGCTTGAACTTGTTGTACAGGAACTTGAACTGGTTGTGGAATTGGAACTTGATTCTGGACTTGACCTTGTACTAACTCCTTAGAATGAAACCAATTAACATTTGGTGGCTCAACATAATCAGGATTGATTATGTGACCAAACAGAGGAGTAGGAACATGAATAAGAGTAGCATTTTGTTGTTTCACCTTTGTAGGAACTTGAACTTCTCATTTATCTCTTCAGTCTCATAAACTACTGAAGCACTTGACAACTCGCTCAGCAAATGATAGAATTTTGTTGCAAGATCATCTAAAGATTCATTTTGAAAATGCTTGAATACTAAGAACTGCTTCTTCAGTAATTCTTTTCGGCTTTTCTTAACATCCAAACTACCTTCACACCTCTTTTGCAACACCTCCTACAATTGTTGAGAAGTTCTGAATTGTTTAAAGCTGTGATAAATTTCTTTTGGAAGAGACATTGAGATACTGGCCATTGCCTTCTTTTCTCTATCAAACAATAATTTTTCTTCTGTGGTTAATGCAGATATTGATTTTGGAACATCATCCTTTCCCATCCAAGTATATGTCGGATGCGTATAACCCTCCAAGATTGGAATCCATAAGCTTGTATCAGTAAAAGATACGAACTGATCAAACCGATCTTTCTAGTTAGAATAATCTGCAAGACTTAACAATTTGGGCGGTTTTTGAGATGTACCAATCTCGTTGTCGTAATTTAACATATTTGTCACCTGCACCATATTTGCCATTTATCAGAAAAAATTTCCATGTGTTGAACTCAAAACTCCCTTAGGCGAAGATAATAAGTTCGCTTCAGCTAAAACAAGCGAATTTGATATCAAGCGAACTTGACAAGTTTCCTTACCCAGAAATCTAATAAGTTCGCTTACTGATAAGTTCGCCTACTAAGTTCGCTTAAACTGAAAGAAGCGAACTTAATAAGTTCGCTTGCTATGTTCGCCTGCAACAACTTTCAGCAAGTTCGCCTAAACCAACTGAAACAAACTCAGCAAGAACTTTAACCCAAACACAAAAAACCAGCACCAAAAATCATCATTTCTAACAGATTATAAGGAATTTGAAGAAATTAAACCATAGGATTTAGTATTTCATGAAAAAGAACACTTCTATCGGATCAATTTCACCAAAATCAACCTAAAATTCACGAATTCAGCAGTAAATCAGTTTCAAGAACTTATAAACTCCATGGATACAAAAATGTTCAATTTCTTGTCAAAATGTACACAAAAACGTCTCTAATCACCAAGAATCAAACGCAAATCACGAGCAAAAGTTCTGATACCACTTGTAGGTCCATATGACTCATCTTAGATCGAGCTCGTGACAGGACGTATCGTTAACGCAGAGTGCGGAATCCAACCGTATTAACGCTTTGTATAACAATCGACAATAGAAACAATCATTTAAATAAACTTTCTCTTTTATATCACCAAAGATTTTACAGAATACTAGATTGTTCAATATATCATACGCGTTCTAAAAAGACTCCGTAAACTCAATATTTATAGACACATGTTCTGCAACAGGCGAACTTAACAAGTTCGCTTAAAGATGCTTAGGCGAACTATAAGTTCGCCTCTAGCAGAACTTGTATTTATACTTAGACAAATCTAAACAATTACATACAAAACATAAAGACAATAAGACATAAACTATTACAGAGCTTTTGTCATTCAATCTATGTCCTAACACATCATCTAGCACATGCACATATAATAAAGTTTCTTTAAATGGAAACTGAGCCTATGAACAAAATCCGGGTCCAAAATCACCAACAATAGGTACCATTTGAGTTTTAAAACATATTTCCTTTAAGAATCCATGGCTAGTCTGTCATAAAAATGAGTTTTCTTTAGATGCATGTTCATATGAACATGAAGATGAAAATGGAAAAAGATGGGTTTTGATGCTTACCAAACTTGAAAATGGATGAAACGGTGGACGAAATCTCTTGCAAATGCTTGATTCTTGATCTTGGAAGCTTGGATATGATGGAAACAAGATCAAAGAACAAAAAAATTTGAAGATGGAGGTGGTGAGTGTGGTTCTCGGCCAAAAGAGGGAGGAGAGGGGGAGAGATGGAGTGAATGGTGAAATGGGGGGGGGTGGTATTTATATGGTCATTTGACTCCGGGTGGTGGAAAACGAATAGTCACCGATTTATTGACAGAAATCCCGAATAGGTATGAACGAAATTATTTAAAAATAATTTGACTCATGTTGGTATGTTTAACATATAAAATTTTTGGATTTTTATTTGGAAATGTCGGTACATACTGCAGACTAGCTGGACAGCATTAAAACAGAAAGTTTCTCAGAAAATTCCTGAAAAATTCAAAGAGTCTTAGAATAACATATCACAGTACTACATATAACTTTTGCACACCAAATATATGTCTAAGTGTATGCGTAGAATTAATTATCTAGCTAGTGCACACCGCGTGTCCACCGAACTGTGCTGAAAATAAAAGTATTTCTATAAATCACCGAAAAATTCATGTAGGCATGATTAATTAAATCACAATGTTACATATAATTTATACACACAGATTATATGTCTAGGTATTTGTTTTAAATTATCACCAACGGTCGGGCTATAGGACGCGTGTTTGACCAGGTAATCTTCTGGATTACCGACACGTGTAAACGGATTGACTTGCTAAGTGTGAAATGGATTTAATTACTATAAAATTAAGTGTATTGCATGTCTAATAAGGTAATATGTATCTCAGTCGGGTATGGATATCAACTTGAATTTTGTCGGGTGTCACAATAAATAATTGAAAACGCGCCTGATTAGTGATGTTTTGGTTGACCCAGCCAGCTAGTAGAGCTTAAATAGCATGTTTGTGTTACTTAGGAATTTAATTGATTTAAATCATGATATCATCTGGGTATTCATCTTAGGGGTGTCGGTAATAGTGAAACTGTCAACATAGGGTGATACGCACGTTAAGTTAAAATTTAGAGGTTTTTGAAATTTCTTGGGACACCACTCTCTTTTTATGAGAATAAATCTGAGTTTCGGTGGCGCCCGAATCCATATTCCATATACTTGAGCTTATTTGACTAGAAATCTAAGTTTTGCCTATGTGTCACACATCGGGTTCCAGCCTGATTGAAACACCACTGGGTTAGATTCTTATGTGCTTCACTAATTAGAACTGTAGTCTATGTGTTACCCTCCAGGATAGGGACTTGGTTGAAACGCCTCTAGACGAAAGTTCATCTGATTAATTTAATACTCAGTTCATCCATTAATTCATTGATCATTTTGATTTCTAAAACCTGTAAATCTTAGTTTAACGTGGTGGGTGAAATCTATATGGTTTAATCCATGCCTAGACATGACCGTGAGACGGGATTAGGTAGAGCTGTAGCTTTTGAGTGTGATTCCCATAGATAGATTGATATGCTTGGCAATATGAATTAGAACACTAAACGGGGGCTTAAAAGTTGATGGTTGGGTTTAATCGGATAGAAATACCGATTGTTACTTTTTAACACGTGAGTATGTTTGGCTAATTGATTAATTGAGATTGTGAAAGTTATGTCCAATTATGATTCCATTGCAGACTTTTTCGAGAACAAAAAAAGGTTAAGTATGGGGATGTTTGATGTAGTGCAAAGCATACATCTTATTTCCTTTGTATTTGTGCGTTTTTAGATAGTTTTATATACGTTTTTAGTCGTTTTAGTGTACATTTGAGTATTTGTTATATTTTCAGATGCTCGTATGGATTACAAGTGAAATCATGAAGAAACCGAGCACGAGAGTGAAGCCCAAGAAACAAAAGTCAAAAACTTGGAAATTCCGTCCTTCGCAGTACGCGAAGGAGGAGAAGAGATGTTTCGCGACACGCAAGAAAAGCCAAAATTGGGCGCGACTATTTTGTTCCTCGTGGTATGCGAGGAACCCATGCAATCCTTTCGCGATACGCGAGAGATGTTAATTCCGAGAAAAAACCCTAGTTTGAATTTAAATAGAATTTGAATGCCATATTGAGAGTGTTGGATCTTTAGGCCGTCCAGAGAAGGGTTTAGGACGATTTTGAGAGTTTGGAAAGAGAATCCAGTGCAAAGATTGAAACTTTGGATCCGGGTTTGTTAGTTTTAGTTTATTCGGTTTTTAAGATTACGTCTTTTCTGGTTGATTGTTGTGATTGAAACCATGTTCTTGTCTATTACTTCTGTTTTGATGTTTTGGATTATGATTCTTGGCTAGATCTTTGATACTGCCGAGGTTTATTACGAATATTTGCTAAAGTACTGATTTTTATCGGTTTTTGGATTCGAATGATGGATTAATGATTTTGTAACGATCTTGGTTTGATAATTGTGATGTATGTGCATGCTTTATTCTGATTAAATGGTGATTATAATCCCGCATGTGTTCTTGTTGAATGTCTTTCAGTTATAGACACATGTTTAGGTTGTTTGCTTCATTGTTGGTAATTGTGATGGTATTACTAGACGTAGTAGTCCATAGGGACAGTAATTGGTTTTGATTTAGTTTGAGTGTTCTTCTTCTCTCGATACCCGAAAGGTGAGAGATAATCGGTTAGTCTTCGTATTAAGATTCCGAGGGTTAACTGTTTGAGAGGAAGTTGCCTTAGGTTGTTAGTGACTGTTGCTAGTCCGAGTCATAGCTTGTTGATCTGAGATAACCTCGTGCATCTTTGATGTATTGTGGACATTGAGACCGAGAGGTGATTTGTGTTTTGAGTACATTGTCATTGTTGGAGAGACTGAAAGGTAATCCGATTATCTGGTGATTTTACTGCATCAATAGGTTTCTTAGTTAGTGACACCCTGAGAGTCATTAGGGATCCACTAGGTTGTCTAGAGCTGTTATTATTAGATACACAGATCCATCATAGTTTCCATAACCAGTAGAAG
The DNA here is from genome assembly GCA_023525975.1 of Smallanthus sonchifolius. Classification (NCBI taxonomy): domain Eukaryota; kingdom Viridiplantae; phylum Streptophyta; class Magnoliopsida; order Asterales; family Asteraceae; genus Smallanthus; species Smallanthus sonchifolius. The sequence goes on along the minus strand of CM042022.1, from coordinate 55,181,244 downwards.
TTTGTGCCTTGCAAATAGGATTCCGACCTAGGTAGTATTCTTCTCATTCCTAATATTCTCGAAGTCCCGTGTCTGATAGTTAAAGTCGATCTTTAGTATTCTGCATTATTAGTTAATCAATAGTGTAGAAACCCCCCCCCCCCCCAATCAATCATCTTTAGTCCGAGTCAGAGTCTAGTGTAGTTATTCAGTATCTCTAGGGTTCGATAATCTGGTTTACCATTAAGCTGTGCTACACTCGATAGGTACACTTGCCTGTCAGTGCGGTTTAGTTCATAGGTACCCCATTTATTACTTAGGAGTCTAGATTAGGTTTTATTTATTAGTTTTTATATACCGTCTGGGCGATATCAATGTTATGCATTATTCGATGTATGATTAGGACGTATTCTGATCATGTGATCATACGTTTGACATGTTTGGGTTCGTGCGTGAATGGGCGGGTTCCAGCACGTGATTTGGATCTTCGTAACCAGTGAGTTTTTAATCCCCTTTTTTACTTATTTTTTGGGCTATCGTAGATACACGTTTTATCGTGTTTGTTAATGTGTTACGAGAATTGGTTAAGCCTATCAAGTTTTACGAGTTAACTATATTTTTGTTTAAATGAATCTAAGAGTTAATTTGGTGTCCAAAGGTAGTGTGGGTTAGATTTCGGTACGACACTGGTGTTTCGTGTGATGACTCTTCTGGGATAAGTCAAATGTTGTGTTTAGACGTTATGTGGGTACGTTCAGGGTATGTGTTTGGTTATGCACGTAAGTAGTCCGTGTAAGGACGGAGAGTCATAGTACACGTTTACGTAATGTCATGTGTGTATAACTTTTTGTTTGTGTGCTTGCATCGTTGTAAGCGTAATACGGTCAACGGTGATGTGAAGGAGTCGGTCCTTCAAAGTTGTCACCATGAGGGTGACATGGAAGTCATCATGTGGATGATGTGGCAGTCATCGTGTGGATGATAAGGTAGTCACTGTGTGATGTGACGAGGCCCTGTGGGGGCAAAATTAAGACCCAATAGGGTGCTTTTAGAGTTATGAATATCCTTACGGGGGTAACCCTGACGAGGGTGATGATGATAAGACCGATGAAATCCTACAAAGGTAGGTCTCATGTGTTTGATGTATTTCATTTAAAATCCTGATTGGCCTTAGTGATGAGGCAATAATGTGATAGTAATATTAGCTTGTGTGCCTAATATTGATGGTCGTGATGTCGTGTTTATGATGGGTGTTTAGTAGGCCTTGTGAGAGTCTTTCTAAGGGCTTGTCAGGTCTATGTCTGGGAATCGGTTGTATTAATCGGTCTTCGTATGGATAGGTGTGGTAGGTCACCAGTTGATGGTTTTGTATGTTCGATCCAAATCGGTGAGACTTAAGGGTTATGGTTATAGGTTGAGTCGGGGTTTGTTGGACCTTCACGGCAGTTGAAATGTTTTAGGTAATATGAGTTACCAATATGTATGGTGAGTTATTTTATAACTGACGTGATGGTCTTGAGTTTAAATTAATGACGTCTGAGGCGAGAAAGTTTTGTTCAAGATAAAATGTTAGAACTCACTCAACGTAGCTGACTTTGTATGTATGTTAGATTGTTGTGCAGGTGAGTTCGTGTGACGGTGTATCTTGGCTTTGGGAGCGGGGCTACTCGGGTCGGTGTGAATGCATTCGTACGGTAAGGTAAAGAATAATAACGATTTTAAAATACAAATACCATTTTGAGTTAAAACTTTTGCTGTATGTTTTATAATGAGTTAAGTGTTTTAAAAGAATATACTGTGATGTAACCCAACCGTAGGGTGCCCGGTTTGGGGCCTTACATTGTGTCCAAAGGGGTCACCACATCTCTAGGGAAGTCTTCAGTTAAAGCTTATACTATTATAACTTTGCATCTTCTAATATTGCATACACCAGAGGAGGTATTGAGACAATTGTCTAAGCATGCACTAACCCATGACTTTGAGAAGGATTGAAGTTGAATATGGTTTCAACTTCCCAACTAGAAGGGGCATAAACTATTAGAGCATCCTCAATTGTGTTCCGAGTCAGTTTCTCCGACATTAAGACTCTAACTAGTAAAGTAATGGTAACATTTAATTTTCTGACTTAAATAGTTCAGGGAGAGATTGTTGGGTTTCGAATTCCACGGAACTGCTAAATAAAAATATGTTGAAGTGTTTTGCAACTTAAGGGCTATTTAAACTGATTTGAGAGAATATCTGAAGCTGCCACGACTGATGTTGCTACCACCACTGATGCGAATGAATACTTGTTCCAAGATAAAGGCCAACCATTTTGCATTTTTTTCACCACTTACCCTTTTTTATCAGCATTTACTGTCATGGGTATCCTACTACTTTTTTATTATGATGATTGATTCACTTGAGAAAGTTGAAAGTTGAGAAGGAGATTAAAAATCAACTTATGAAGAATAAGGGGATGGCTATCCTCGAGTAATAATTCAACAAGATCAACGAAAAGTAAGTTATTATTTTTTTTAATTTATTCCTTATAACTTTCAAATAATTTTATAAGATTTTATCCTTTTATATATATATATATATATATATATATATATATATATATATATATATGTGTGTGTGTGTGTGTGTGTGTGTGTGTGTGTGCTTTTTTTTTTTTTAATGCAGATTTTGATGTTATTAATTTTACAGTTTTTTGTGATGGGGAAGAGGATTACTTAAATGACAATGCAAATTCAATCTCGTCTGCTATGTTACCGAATTTCACTCTCTAAGTGTGTCAATTACATATCATAGTGACAATTCTTCACCTGAAAGATTACAATACATGTATTTATCACCAATTCAAGAATTTTATTAAATTGAATTCTTATTTGCTATACTTTGTCCTTTAGTTGTAGATTATTATATTTAAAGTTTATATGATTAATGTTCATCCTATATCTTCATTTATTAGATTTAAAAAGTTTTGAAATTGGTTGCAGTATTTGTGTTGTACTAGGTTGAAGAAACATAAAATAACAAACTTTATGAAGTCGATTTTTTATAACCTTCAAAATAAACAACATTAAAATAAATACTTAAAACTAGGCAATAAAAATTTAGATAATTCAAACGACTAATGATAAGGGCATGTTCGAGTAGGCTAAACTCCCAAGAGAATAAAGAGAGAAAAGATTGAAACTTGAGGTAAATTATTCCATGATTCATTGTTTCTTACAACCCCATTTAAATAGGAAAAATAAATAAGACATAATTGGAAAATACTACTAGATGTCCTAAATTCCTATGGTCAATTAGGTTCCTGATTTCATGCAGCCAATCAAGGGTGATGGTCAACCCATTGTGCAAACTCCAATCCATGCATTACGTGGAGTTAATCAAGGAAATGACTAGGTATTTTCATGAGCTCTCTGGGCTTGAGTTTAGGGCCGGTTTCCATAGTTGGGCTTGTGAGCGGGTCCGTTTGATGCGTTTCACGGTTCGCCTCGGGTATGGGGTCGTAAGGTCTCTTCAATAACTTTCTCGATCATCCGTTGTCCGGACTTCTGCAGGTTTTTCTTTAAAACCTTGATAATTTGATGGTGTTCCAGTAAGGTCTCTTCAATAGTTGAAGGGTTGGGGTTATCAAGTGTGTAGTTTGGAAAGGTGGGTGGGGGTAGACCGTACAAGGCTTGAAACGGTGTCATATCGATGGCACTATGGTGACTGGTATTATACCAAAATTCCGCCAGGTAAAGGTACTTAGCCCAACGCCAAAGTTCATCACAAGTAAAGCAACGTAGGTAACCTTCAAGGGTACGGTTAAGGACTTCGGTTTGTCCACCCGGTTGGGGGTGATAGGCACTTGAGTGTAGAAGTTTGGTACCAATGTTGCTGAAGAGTTATGTCCAAAACTTGCTTAAAAAGATGGGGTCCCGATCTGAAAGGATAGTCTTTGGTAGACCGTGCGGCTTATAAATCCGGTGAAGAAAGATAGGTGCAAGTGAATGAGCCGTATAGTTAGGAGGCAGGGTGATAAAGTGACTAAATTTCGTAAGGAGGTCCACTATAACCCATATGGTCGACTTCCCATTCGAGAGGGGTAAATTAGTAATGAAATCCATCGAAATTTCCTCCCAAACAAATGTCGGTATTGGTAAAGCTTGTAATAACCCGTATGGTTTATGTGTGGAGTACTTGGTTTGTTGATATATGTGACTCTCGGAAATGAATTGTGTGACATCCCGACATAGATTTGACCACGAGAAAGAACCACTCAACCGTTTTATCGTGGCTGTGACGCCGGAATGACCTCCTAAAAAACTTGCATGGAACTCATGTAGTAGCTTGGACCGGAGAGAAGGAAGGTGCGGAATGAGCGACCGATGATGGATGTAAATCAGACCAACATGTAGCCGGTGGTGTGGAAGCTCCTCTGGTTTTTGTGTGAGCTATTCTATGATTTTTCGACCCTCCTGAGTCCTGAGATGTGAGATAATACTCTCTGAGTTCTTATAACCAAGTGAAGATAGGTGTGGATAAGTCGTTGAACTCCGGTGTCTCGATTCGACTTAGCGCGTCTGCGACCTTATTTTCTTTTCCCGGTTTGTAGTGGACTTCAAAGTCATAACCGAGGAGTTTGCTCGCCCATTTATGTTGATCCGTTGTTTGAATGATCTGTGTCATCAGTTGTTTAAGGCTGTGTTGGTCCGTGAAAACCCGGAAGCAACGGCCTAAAAGATAATGTCCCCATTTCTTAACCGATTCGGTAAATGCAAATAGTTCTCTGATGTAGGCACAAGCTGCTCGCATATTTTTGTTCATTTTCTTACTGAAAAATGCGATGGGTTTGTCACTTTGAGATAGAACCGCCCCTATTACAAAGTTCGATGCATCCGTAGTGACATCGAAAATTAGATCAAAATTCAGCAAAGTGTTGGTAAACTAACCATAGCTTCCTTCAGATTATTGACTGCGTTTTGGGCTTCATTAGACCATTGAAAAGTCTTCTTGTTTTGTAACAAATCTATTAAGGGTGAGGCTATATGTGAGTAACCTTCGACAAATCGGCGGTAGTAGCCGGTTAGGCCAAGGAACCCGTGAAGTGCAGTTTAGGATAATGGCGTCGGCTAATCTAGTATAGCTCGGATTTTCTATGAGTCCGTAGCAACTCCCCTTTCGGAAATAACATGTCCCAAGTAATGAACCTCTGAAACACCGAAACACATTTCGAGAACTTAGCTAAATAATGAAGTATGGCAAGGATTTCGAAGACCTGTTGGAGGTGTTGATAGTGGTCCTTAGCTGTGGTGCTATATACTAGAATGTCGTCAAAAAAATGTAGCACAAATCGACATAAAACATCTCGTTCATGGCAGCTTGGAAGGTGGATGGTGCATTCGTGTCACACCCCAACCAACGGCGGAACATGTTGGAGTGGGAGATGGAGACTGTTCATAAGCTCATGGTTTACTAAAGTTGAAAATTTTAAACAACCAATTTCATTTCATTAATCAAATAGTCAAATCCAACATTTCAAGAATTGAAAATACATAACCAAATTCATTAAATTCAAATACTAGGTCCTCAAACTTAAATGAAGCAACTTGATCATAACTCAAACATTCGTACCTGAAACATGATAAAAACGAGGTCAACTAAAAAATTGGTGAGCATACATAGGTTTTGACACCCCAAATAGAATTCAAATGTTTTATACAATTCATATTATACATGGTATATAAGGCATTTATGGAGAATCTATAGTTAAACTATAGTGCATAATCAAACCTTGTAATTGAGGCATAACACGCAGGTTACCATAATGTATTGTCGGTAACAAACACCCTACCTGGGTTGGTTTGTCAGACACAATAGATCTATCATTGTTAACCGTTGGCTTGTAAAGAGTTAAAGATTGCACGAGTATGTCATGACTATGTAGTCTTAACTAATAGCATTCAAGCATAAAGCATAAATAACATATATGATCATATTGTAGAATTGTATATTTGTAAATGCAAAGAGTTTTCTAAAAGTAATCACGTTTCACCCCAAAATATGCAAAAATGTAAAAAGGGGTTATGTAAAACTCACTTGGACTAGTTGTTGTAGATAACACGAGCAATAGGTAAAACAAGTGATTATTTTGATCACAATGTCAACCTATAAGTGTATTGCATGTTTCTAATTAGTGTTATGCACAAATATCTAAGGCAAAGTCTAAGGTTCAACATGATTTGTATAAAAAGGATTTGTGTTATCCCATGTATGTTTGTGCTTGTATTTGTAAAATGTAAGTTCAAAGTACACATGATTTTAATAGTAAAATTGATTTATGAAATTCTATAAAATGGTAATGTATTTTATAAAATCTTTACCAAAAATTATAATAATAGATAATACAAATGCTTCCAATAAAAATTAATAATTTCAATTAAAATAATTTCTTTTATATTGTAAATGAGGTTTCCAAAATTATTTAGATTGTAAAAATGATAGTTCCCAATTAAAATTGGTTTATTTTTGCACAAGTTAGTTCTAAATAGAAATGGGTTTATAAAAAAAAGTTATACAATAATTTGAGTGTGAAAATCGGTTTTAAAAAAAGAAAAAACAGTCCACCCGGGTAGCTGTTGTGAGAGGTTAACGTTTCAACCACTGGACCAAGAGCCTAGCATTGATAAGAAACCGGTTCGAACGGGATTAAGCACAAGCCCGAAAGGGGGGCGGGTCTGGTTTAGTGATCACACAAAAAGAACCGTTGTATGTGGGTTTCGAACCCACGCCATCTAGTCCAGCGGTGCAGTGACTTAACCGGCTGAGCTAGATGGTTTCACTGGTATAAACATGAAATCCAATAATACTTATACGCTAAAAGAATTAATTCAAAAATCCCAATCTGAATACGTATGAACTGGTCACGAAGTCAGATTAAAATTGAGCCTGAAAGGATCTAATGTTACGAATTGATGGAAGGCTATTAGAGGGCATCAAATCAAGAAACTAATGATGTAAGGCTTACTTGAATAGGTGAAGAAACGAGCGAGAACGGCTGATAAGACAGACCTGCTGATGTTGGTGCTCGATCGAAGTCCAGGGGAGGAATGAGGTGAGTGTGCGTGATCAGAGAGTTTGTAAGAGTTTTTGCGAATCTGTGTGAATGATTCTAATCGATCAGTTTCATCTTATTTGCTCAATTCGATTCGGATTAACAGAGGATAGCTGTCGGCATGATTCACACGTTAGTTCGTTTAATTCCTAATGAATTGGGTCGTGTAATAGGGTTAGATACATGCGAGACTAATCAGTGCATGATTTGCGGGCCTTAAACACGTATTAATCCTTGACTTGGAACCAATTTTGGATCGGTTTGACTCTGATTAGTCAAACTGTTTGAATTGATTTGAATCTCGGTTTTTGGCCACGCAAATTGTCAAATTGGGTCGTTAGGAAGGGTCTAGAATCGATTAAGCACAGAAGGAAAGTCCCCTACAATTTGATTCTATTGAATTCAGCCTTATATTGCAAGGATTCTGGGCTGTTTGACTTTTAAAGTCATAATTGACGAATGGGGGTTAAAAATTGAGGTCAATGGGTCGAATTTCAAGGATGGGGGTTCAAGTTGAGGGTTCATGTGCTCAAAGGGGTTCAAGTTGTTAAGAATAAAAATATATATACAAATACATATGTGAGTTGGTTTTTGGTTTTAAAACTTAAGGACTTTGAAATTCATAAATAAATTTTGAATATCCTATATATTTTATAAAAGCTAGATTTATATACATACATTTTATTTGAAAGTATTTATATTTAAAAATATATGTAGGGTTAGAATTGTAAAAACATTTAATCCATGTGACACCCGGGAAATTTCAGGTTGATATCCATTCCCGACTGAGATACATATCACATTTTTAGACATGCATCACACTTAATTTTATAGTAATTAAGTCTATTTCACACTTAGCAAGTCAATCCGTTTACACGTGTCGGTAATCCGGAAGATTACCCGGTCAAACACGCGTCCTAAAGCACGACCGTTGGTAACAATTTAAAACAAATACCTAGATATATAATCTGTCTGTGAAAATTATATGTACCACTGTGATTTAATTAATCATGCGTATATGAATTTTTCGGTGATTTATGGAAATACTTTAATTTTTAGTACAGTCCTGTAGACACGCAATGTGCACTAGCTAGGTCCATAATTCTAAACCGACACTTAGACATATATTTGGTGTGCACAAATTATATGTAGTACTGTGATATGTTATTTTAAGACTCTGTAAATTTTTCAAATATTTTCTGAGAAACTTTCTGTTTTAATACTGCCCGGCCAGTCTGCAATATGTACCCAAAATTCCAAATAAAAATCCGAAAATTTTTTATGTTAAACATACCAATATGAGTCAAATTAGTTTTAAATAATTTCATTCAAACCTATTCGGTATTTCCGTCAATAAATCGGTGAGTATTAGTTTTCCACCACCCGGAGTCAAAAAACCCCTATATAAACCCCCACCAATCCACCCATTTCCACCACTTCCATCTTTCACTTTCTCTCTCTTTCTCCCCTCCCTTGAGCCGAGAACCACACCCACCACCTCCATTTTCCATTTTTTTGTTCTTTAATCTTGTTTCCATCAAATCCATGCTTTCAAGATCAAGTATCAAGCATTTGCAAGAGATTTCATCCATCATTCCATCTAATTTCATGTTTGGTAAGATCAAAACCCTCTTTTTTTTTCATTTTTCATCTTCATGTTCATATGAACATGCATCCAAAGAAAACCCATTTTAATAAAAGATTAGCCATGGATTCTTAAAGAAAATGTGTTTTAAAACTCAAATGGTACATATTGTTAGTGATTTTGAACCTGGATTTTGTTCATAGGCTCGGTTTCCATTTATGGAAACTTTATTATATGTGCATGTGTTAGATGATGAGATTTTGTTAATTTGATGATGGATTATGTTGTAATAATAGTTGTAGATGGAAAATGTGTGCAAACTTTGTTGTCAAAAGTGTTGGATGATACATGCATGTTCGGTTTTGCTATTTTAGGAAACTTTAATTTTGGGTTTCATGATAAGATGCTATGTTTAGTGTTATTTGATGATGGAAAATGGTTAGATATGCATAAAGAATGGATAATATGTGTAGACTTGCTATCTAGAACTTTTGGTTATATGAGATTCCATGCTCGGTTCTATTTATAGTAACTTAAATTTTTGGGTTTTTGTTAAAAGAAGTTATGATGGGATTTGTTTGGTGAAAATGATGCATAAACACTAGATATAGAGATTGTATGATTTTTTTCGATAAAATCACATGTCCATGATGCTTTTAAGCTCGTTTTCTATTTTTAGAAACTTTATTTCTTGACATGTATGAAAACTTGATGTTTGGGTGTATTCAAGGCATGAAACTAGTATAGTAAACATTGTGGAAGAATGATTTACCAAAATGATGGATTAAAATGCATGTGTATAAGTTTTAGATCCCAGTTTCTAAATAAGTAAGCTTTATGTTTCCACAAGATGTGTTTGCAAGTTGTTAACATGATTAGAAGGTCTAAATGACTTAGTAGCACTTAACTAAGTGCATTGTATGATAATACACGATGATTATCCATAAACTTGACAATTTGACATGCTCTTGCTATAATAGAAAACTTTAGTTATCCGAAACTCGCATGTTTGTCTATTTTTAGTAAATAAACCGCGGGATGTTCAATATGTGTTATAACATGCCTATTTCCATGTATGAACATTAACTTTGCATAGTTGCCAGGTTTAGGGCTCAAAAACTTGACTTTCCAATTAAGGAAACATTAATGTATCAAAAATTCTGTTTCAAATTCTAAATTCCAATCGAATGTGCCAATGTGTTTATTAGACGATAATAGACTATTTCAAAGGAGGTTTGCATTCCATATTAGGATTTGAATGTTTAACTATTCCAAAGTCACTTTTCAAACAACTCTTTGGATGCATAGAGTTCATAGTCAAGCATTTACAATACTTAGACCTTAAAGTCCTAAATGTTTCCTAGGGCACGAGTAGGCCGTCTCATGTAGCAGGATTTTCTAAGACTTGCATATCATTACCGCTTTATCAGGTGAGTTCTCACAGCCCCGTTTTACTCATTTTCCTTCTGGGTGAGATACATGCTCAAGTATACATTTTTCAAAAATCATATTTCCATGCTTACACAGTTACATTAATTATATAAGTTGTACTGGTGTGTACAAAGTACTCTCAGAGTCAACCGTTAATTTTTTCGCAAGCGAGGTGATCATGAACAATACTGTTGGGTTTAACAACCCCTGCCCGAGTTAGTAGCGCTAACTTCGACTGGAGGTCGAACGGTACATAATTGACCTAATCCATTCATGTGCATGGCACAAAGAAGCGAACCACATCCTTTTTCCTTTTTCAGTGGCTACAGTTGAGCTTCGGTTGGCGGACTTATGATAATTTTTTGTTTTGTCTGATCAACAATGATTGTGTAGAGTACATATGATTTTCCATGCATTTTCAACATGTGTTTTTCCATGCATTGTCAATATATGATTTTCCAATACATGTCATGATATGATTTCCATTACATTTAACCTATGAACTCACCAACTTTATATTGACTCATTTTAGCATGCCAACTACAGGAGTTGCTAGATAAAGGATTTATCCGCCCAAGTCATTTGCCTTGGGGAGCACCTATCCTATTCGTCAAAAAGAAAGACGGTTCATTCCGTGTGTACATCGACTACAGGGAATTGAACAAAGTAACCATCAAGAACCAATACCCTCTACCCAGAATAGACGATTTGTTCGACCAACTACAAGGATCGAGTTATTACTCCTAGATCGACTTACGGTCAGGATACCATCAGCTGAGATTCCAAGAGGATGACATACACAAGACGACATTCCGAACTAGACCAACTACAAGGATCGAGTTCATTTACTAGGTCACGTGGTAAACGAGATGGGCTTACAAGTTGACCCAACCAAGATTGAAGCAATAAGAAACTGGCGAACACCCAAAACCGCAACCGAAATACGACAATTTTTGGGACTTTTCGGATATTACAGAAGGTTTATCGAAAACTTTTCAAAGATTGCAAAACCATTGACAGATTTGACGCAGAAAGATGTGAAGTATGATTGGAATGAAAGAAATGAAGAAGCATTTCAGTTACTCAAGCAAAAGCTTTGCAGCGCACCGATCTTAGCACTATCTGGAGGAAACGACGACTTCATAGTCTACTGCGATGCGTCACATGATGGACTTGGTTGTGTACTGATGCAAAGAGAGAAGGTTATTGCATATGCTTCACGACAACTCAAAGTGCACGAAAAGAACTACACCACCCATGACTTGGAATTGGGAGCCGTGGTTTTTACACTCAAAATCTGGAGACACTACCTGTACGGTACCAAATGTACGATTTTCACTGACCACAAAAGTCTCCAACACATCTTTGATCAAAAGGAGTTGAACATGCGACACTGCAGATGGGTCGAATTGCTTAATGATTACGACTGCGTAATCCGTTACCATCGGGGAAAGGCAAACATAGTTGCTGATGCCCTAAGTAGGAAAGAACAACTCAAACCACGTCGAGTGTGAGCATTAACCTTAACAATCAACATGAATCTACCTATCCAGATACGTGACTATCAACTCGAGGCTCTCAAGGAGGAAAATTTGGAAAATTAAGGCCTACGAGGCATGGAGAAACTATTTGAGATCAAATCCGATGATGTACGTTACTACATTGACCGGATATGGGTACCGAACCATGGGAACTTAAGAGACTTAGTGATGGATGAGGCACATAAGTCAAGGTATTCAATTCACCCTGGTTCTGATAAGATGTACCAAGACCTCAAGACAGACTACTGGTGGCCAAACATGAAAGGCAAGATTGCCTCATATGTCGAAAAATGTCTAACCTGCGCCAAGGTTAAGACGGTATACCAAAAACCATCAGGGTTACTACAGCAGCCGGAAATTCCACAATGGAAGTAAGAACAAATTTGAATGGACTTCGTCACGAAGTTACCCAAAACTCCGAGCGGATACGACACCATCTGGGTGATCGTTGACCGTTTAACCAAACCCGCACACTTCCTTCCAATCAAAGAAATTGAAAAAATGGAGAAGTTGACCCAGCTTTACCTAAAGGAAATAGTTTCAAGGCATGGAGTGCTGATCTCCATCATCTCAGATAGGGATAGTCATTTTACTTCCCGATTCTGGCAATCATTACAATAAGCGTCGGGAACACGCTTAGATTTGAGCACTGCCTACCACCCACAAACAGATGGTCAAAGTGAACGAACCATCCAAACACTAGAAGATCTATTAAGAGCTTATGCGATAGATTTTGGCAACAACTGGGATACTCACCTACCATTGGTTGAATTTTCATACAACAACAGTTACCACACGAGTATCAAGGCAACACCATTTGAAGCACTTTATGGAAGAAAGTGCATATCACCACTTTGTTGGGCTGAAGTCGGAGAGAGTCAGCTCACTGGACCAGAGCTTGTCCACGAGACCACCGAGAAAATTTTCAAAATCCGAGATAGACTAAACTCCACTCAAGATAGACAGAAAAGCTACACTGATCAAAAGCGTAAACCAGTGGAGTTTCAAGTAGGTGACAAAGTGTTACTGAAAGTAGCGCCTTGGAAAGGCGTAATTCGATTTGGCAAACGTGGGAAACTGAACCCTCGTTACACAAGACCATTCGAGATCATGTAAAGGATTGGCCCTGTTGCCTACCGACTCAATCTACCAGAAGAGAAACAGAATATCCACAATGTATTCCATGTGTCCAACCTAAAGAAGTGTCTACATGATGAGACACTGATGATACCTCTCGAGGAGGTACAAATCGACGAACAACTACATTTCGTCGAAGAACATGTGGAAATCATGGACTGCGAGGTTAAGCAACTGAAACAAAGTCGCATTCCGATAGTCAGGGTCCGATGGAATTCTAGACGCGGACCAGAGTTCACATCAGAGCGCGAAGATCAGATGAAGCGCAAGCACCCACACTTGTTTCAGACCACACCATCAACTATTACCACAAGCTGAATTTGGACGAAATTCCTTTCAACCGGGGGATAATGTGACACCCGACAAATTTCAGGTTGATATCTATTCCTGACTGAGATACATATTACATTTTTAGACATGCATCACACTTAATTCTATAGTAATTAAGTCAATTTCACACTTAGCAAGTCAATCCGTTTACACGCGGTCAAACACGCGTCCTACAGCACGACCAATGGTGACAATTTAAAACAAATACCTAGACATATAATCTGTGTGTGAAAATTATATGTAACACTATGATTTAATTAATCATGCCTATATGAATTTTTCGGTGATTTATGGAAATACTTTTATTTTCAGCACATTTCGGTAGACACGCAGTGTGCACTAGCTAGGTCCATAATTCTAAACCGACACTTAGACATATATTTTGTGTGCAAAAATTATATGTAGTACTGTGATATATTATTTTAAGACTCTGTGAATTTTTCAGGAATTTTCTGAGAAACTTTCTGTTTTAACGCTGTCCGGCCAGTCTACATCATGTACCGACATTTCCAAATAAAAATCCGAAAATTTTATATGTTAAACATACCAATATGAGTCAAATTGTCTTTAAATAATTTCATTCATACCAATTCAGGATTTCCGTAAATAAATCGGTGACTATTCGTTTTCCACCACCCGGAGTCAAAAACCTTCTATATAAACCCCCACCAATCCACCCATTTCCACCACTTCCATCTTTCTCTCTCTCTCTCTCTCTCTTTCTCCCCTCCCTTGAGCCAAGAACCACACCCACCACCTCCATCTTCCATTTTTTTGTTCTTTTATCTTGTTTCCATCAAATCCAAGCTTCCAAGATCAAGAATCAAGCATTTGCAAGAGATTTCATCTATCATTCCATCCATTTTCAAGTTTGGTAAGATCAAAAGCCTCTTTTTTTTATTTTTCATCTTCATGTTCATATGAACATGCATCCAAATAAAACCCATTTTTATGAAAGATTAGCCATGGATTCTTAAAGGAAATGTGTTTTAAAAATCAAATAGTACATATTGTTGGTGATTTTGAACCCAGATTTTGTTCATAGGCTCGGTTTCCATTTATGGAAACTTTATTATATGCGCATGTGTTAGATTATTAGATTTTGTTGATTTGATGATGGATTATGTTGTAATAATAGTTGTAGATGGATATTATGTGCAAACTTTGTTGTCAAAAGTGTTGGATGATACATGCATGCTCGGTTTTGCCATTTTAGGAAACTTTAATTTTGGGTTTCATGATAAGATGCCATCTTTAGGGTGATTTGATGATGAAAAATGGTTAGATATGCATAAAGAATGGATAATATGTGTAGACTTGCTATCTAGAACTTTTGGTCATATGAGATTCCATGCTCGGTTTTATTTATAGTAACTTGCATGTATATGAGTTTTAGAGCCCGGATTCTAAATAAGGAAGCTTTATGTTTCCACAAGATGTGTTTGCATGTTGTTAATATGATTAGAAGGTTTAAATGACTTAGTAACACTTAAATAAGTGCATTGTATGATAATACATGATGATTATCCATAAAGTTGACAATTTGACATGCTCTTGCTATAATAGGAAACTTTAATTATCCGAAACTCGCTTGTTTGTCTATTTTTATCAAGTAAACCGTGGGATGTTCTATATGTGTTATAACATGCCTATTTCCATGTATGAACATTAACTTTGCATAGTTGCCATGTTTAGGACTCAAAAACTTGACTTTCCAATTAAGGAAACATTAATGTATCAAAAGTTGTGTTTCAAATTCTAAATTCCAATCGAATGTGCCAATGTGTTTATTAGACAATAATAGACTATTTCAAAGGAGATTTGAATTCCATATTAGGATTTCAATGTTTAACTATTTCATTTGGATGCATAGAGTTCATAGTCAAGCATTTACAATATTTAGACCTTAAAGTCCTAAATGTTTCCTAGCGCACGAGTAGGCCGTCTCATTTAGCCGGATTTTCTAAGACTTGCATATCTTTACCGCTTTATCAGGTGAGTTCTCACAGCCCCGTTTTACTCATTTTCCTTTTGGGGTGAGATACATGCTCAAGTATACATTTTTCAAAAATCATATTTCCATGCTTACACAGTTACATTAATTGTATAAGTTGTACTGATGTGTACAAAGTCCTCTCCGAGTCAACCGTTAATTTTTCCGCAAGCGAGGTGATCATGAACAATACTGTTGGGTTTAACAACCCCTGTCCGAGTTAGTAGCGCTAACTTTGACTAGAGGTCGAACGGGTACATAATTGACCTAATACATTCATGTGCATAGCACAAAGAAGCGAACCACATCCTTTTCCTTTTTCAGTGGCTACAGTTGAGCTTCGGTTGGCGGACTTATGATAATTTTTGGTTTTGTCTGATCAACAATGATTTTGTAGAGTACATATGATTTTGCATGCATTTTCAACATGTGCTTTTCCATGCATTGTCAATATATGATTTTCCAATAGATGTCATGATATGATTTCCATTGCATTTAACCTGTGAACTCACCTACTTTATGTTGACCCATTTTAGCATGATTATCTCAGGTCGTTGAATGCATAGGATATGTGGCTAGGATGCACCCACAGGAGTCACACACTATTCATGCATGGCATCCTATTTTGATAAACGCTTTTAATTCATTTGTTAAGCAGTGTAAACTTTTAAACATTGCTTCCGCACAATTACTTTGAACTTTGCTAAACTTATTTTAGGCTTGTTCAAGCCATGCATTTAAAATAGGTATTTTGAAAACCATTTAGTTCGAATTCAAAGTAATTCAATGGTAAAGAGCCTCTCGAGTCACGCCCATCGGGTATAGCCCGAAAGTAGAATTTGGGCGTGTGACAAATCCTTTGAATTAACTCTAAAATGTATGCATGTGTACTTGTAAAGTTTTAACAATAAAATCTTGGAATTTAATGTATTCACAAATGTATAAAGTATTGCACTAGGATTTGAATTGAAATGTTGTTTATTGCATCAGAACAAATACAAGAAAAAAAATCAAGAATGTTACAGTATCCCCATGTTGAGGGAATTTCATCCCGAAATTCAACTAGTTGAGGCTACTGAATCAGCAAAGAGGTGTGGTTAATTGAGCTTCATTTGATCCTCACATTCCCAAGTAAACTCTGTACCACGTTTAGATTCCCAACAAACTTTGACAATAGGAATACGACTTCGCTTGAGTTGTTTTATCTCACAATCCATAATCTTCATAGGCTTCTCAACAAAGTGCATCGTGTCATCAATGCGCACATCGTCAAGAGGTATATGGAGATTCTCATTAGCAAGACATTTCTACAGAGTAGACACATGGAAGGTTGGATGTACATTGTTGAGTTCTAGAGGTAATTCGAGTTTATAAGCCACTTTTCCAATCCTTCCAAGGATCTTAAATGGACCCACATAGCGAGGTGCTAGCTTGCCTTTCTTCCCAAAGCGGATCACACCCTTCCAAGGAGATACCTTTAAAAGTACATGGTCACCGACTTGGAATTCCAAAGGTTTTCGTCGTTTATCGGCATAACTCTTTTGCAGACTCCTCGCCACTCGAATGTTGTCACGGATTTGAATGATCTTGTCGGATGTTTCTTGAATTAACTCAGGACCGGCGATTTGTGCTTCACCAGTCTCATTCTAGCAGATAGGAGAACGACACTTACGACCATAGAGAGCTTCAAATGGAGCCATGTTGATGCTGGTGTGGTAGCTATTGTTGTAAGAGAATTCAATTAGGGGAAGATATGAATCCAATTGCCACCAAAGTCAATAACACACGTTCTAAGCATGTCCTCAAGATTTTGGATCGTTCGTTCAGTTAGACCATCAGTTTGAGGATGGTATGCCGTGCTCAAATCCAATCGCCTACCAAGAGCAATTTGGAGGGATTGCCAAAAACGGGAGGTGAAACGAGCATCTCTATCAGAGATTATGTTTAGTGGAATACCGTGACGACTCACAATTTCGTCAATGTAGATTCGGGCAAATCTCCCAACTTGATACTCTTCATGGATGGGCAAGAAATGAGCTGATTTGGTGAGACGGTCAATGATCACCCAAATACTATCATAACCCCTTGAAGTGCAGGGAGCTTGGTAATGAAATCCATGGCTAGGTTCTCCCATTTCCACACTGGAATTTTTGGTTGTTCAACCAAACCGGAAGGACGTTGATGTTCAACCTTGACTTTGGAGCAAGTTAGACATTTTGCAACATAAAGTGCAATGTCATTCTTCATACAGGGCCACCAATAGTGCCGATGAAGGTGTTTGTACATTTTATTTGCACCGGGATGAACAGAATAACGAGTCTTGTGTGCCTCATTCATGAGAAATGCACTGAGATCATCAAGATCGGGAACCCAAATACGATTTAAGTAATAGAGGAAGCCATTGAGTTTGGATTCTAGCTGAAGTTCAACACCACACGACATTTCATCTTACATGTTACCCTCGGTGGCCGAGACGTGTTGAGCTTCTAGGATACGATTTTGAATGTCGGTTTGAATTCTGACACAATGAAGCATGACATGATCCTTACGACTCAAAGCATCGGCCACAACATTCGCTTTGCCAGGATGGTAACGAATCTTGCAGTCGTAGTCGTTAAGGAATTCAACCCAACGTCGTTGTCTCATGTTGAGTTCTTGCTGGTTGAAGATGTGTTGGAGACTTTTATGGTCGTTGAACGCCACACATTTTGTGCCATAGAGATAATGTCTCCAAATCTTCAATGCGAAGACGACCGCACCCAACTCAAGATTGTGCGTCGTATAGTTCTTCTCATGAATCTTAAGTTGTCTTGATGCATAAGCGATCACCTTGCCTCGTTGCATGACAACACATCTGAGACCTTGGTTTGATGTATCACAGTAAACAACTAGATCATCATTGCCATCAGGAAGAGTGAGAATAAGAGCATTGCACAACTTATGCTTGAGGAATTGAAAGGCTTCCTCTTGCTTTGGTCCCTACTCATAAGGTTTACCCTTGTGGGTCAAGGTGGTGAGAGGGACAACAATCTTAGAGAAATTTAAGATGAACCGACGGTAATAACCCGCTAGACCAAGAAATGAACGAACTTCGGTAGGGGTCTTAGGTGCACTCCAATTCTTAACAGTTTCAATCTTAGCAGGGTCAACATGAATCCCCTTTTCGTTAACAATATGACCCAAGAATTGAACTTCCTTTAGCCAAAATTCACACTTGGAGAATTTGGCATATAGTTGTTCTTTCCTCAAGAGGTCTAAAACCAACCAAAGATGTTGTTCATGATATGTCTTAGTCATGGAGTAGATCAAGATGTCGTCAATGAATACGATCACGAATTTATCTAAGTAAGGCTTGCATACACGGTTCATGAGATCCATGAAAACCGCGGGTGCATTGGTCAACCCGAAAGGCATAACCATAAATTCGTAGTGACCATATCTTGTACGAAAGGCAGTCTTTGGAATATTTTCCTCTTGCACATGAAGTTGATGATAACCAAATCAAAGATCAATATTCGAGAAGTAGGTAGAACCTTGAAGTTGATCAAAGAGATCATCAATCGCAGCGGATAACGGTTCTTGATGGTAAGCTTATTGAGCTCATGGTAGTCAATACACATCCAGAATAAGCCATCTTTCTTCTTTACAAATAGGACTGGTGCACCCCATGGTGAATGACTTGGACGAATGAAACCTCTGTCAGAAAGTTCTTGAAGTTGGCTTGCAAGTTCCTGCATTTCAGAAGGTGCGAGTCGGTATGGAGCTTTGGCTACAGGATTAGCTTCGATTACAAGATCAATACGAAACTCCAATTGTCAGACGGGTGGAAGACCGGATAGATCTTCAGGAAACACTTTGAGAAAATTCCGAATGATGGGGATGTCTTGAATACTCCTCTATTTGTCATTCTTTTGAACAACGTGGGCTAAGAGGGCCACATACTTCTTTCGTAAGTACTTTCAGGCCGTATTGCAGGACATGAGTTTAAGTCCACCACATGGTTTTTCACCAAAGACTTTTAATGTATCGCCCGATGGGTGAGGGATTCAGATGCACTTCTCAAAACAAACGACCTCGACATGATGACTGGATAACCAATCCATGCCTATGATGATGTCAAAGCTTCCCAATTGCATAGGTACGAGGTTTACGGGAAAATAGTGTTTACTAAGTTCAACGGAACAGTCACGTATAACGGAGTCAAAGATGATGGGATTTCCATCCGCTACTATAATGGTAAAAGTTTTCTCTAACTTAGATCGTGTTTGAGAAAGTAAGGGCTCAAATTCAAGTGAAACAAAACTCCTATCAGCACCGGTATCAAATAGTATGGAACCATATTTATTATTAACGAGGAACGTACCGTTGACCACTTCATTGTTGGCCTGAGCTTCGTTAACGTTTATGTTGAAAGCACGCCCACGAGCTCCACCTTGATTAGCTTTGAAAAGTTTTGGGTATTGGTTTCGGAAGTGGTTTGAGTTACCACATTCAAAGCAAGCACGCCCATTAGCAATAGCCGGAACCACTTGATTGGCTACTTGTTGATTGGCTCTGTTTCCCTGATTGAGTTGATTACTAGGTGGCTTAGATCTGCAAGTGTTGGCTACATGGCCATACCTTCCACAACTGGCACATAGACGACATGGTATATTCGGGAAATGATGGTAGTTGCATGTGTTGCATAGAGGGTTGTTGCCCACATATTGCTTCTTAACCAGATTCTGAGCCATAGGTGCAACTTGGTTGACTGGGGCAGCTGGAGTGACAACAACAAAGTTTTTAGCCTTTCGCTTCTGGTTGTTGTGATAGGGTTCGAGATTGATTTCTTTGCTGGGTGTAGAGGGGGTTGTTGTGTCAGTGACTTTCTTTGCACCTTTCCTTGTTAACGTACCCGCCTTAACATGATTATCAGTTAACGTGGCAGATGGGCAGATAGCGTCTTCAAGGGTAGCAGGATTTCTTCCTAGAACAGTATCCTGGATCTTCATGGGTAAACCACCGATGTATTTCTCATTGCACTGGGTCAGTGGTGTGACCATATGAGGCACAAGAAGGCTCAACTCGTGGAAACGAGTTGTGTAGACCAAATTCTCACCACTGTCTTTGGTAAGATCCCAAAACTCAGCCTCTAGATTCTTCATTTCATTACGAGGACAGAACTCCTCGGTCATGAGCCTTTTTACTTCATCCCATGGAAAGGCCATTGCCACATCCACACCCCGGTTCCTTTTCTCACCATTCCACTAAGTGAGCGCCCGTTTTTTAAAGACGCTGGTGGCATAGCGAACAGGGAGATTGTCAGGGCAGTCACTGTTGAGGAAGGTGTTTTCAATGCCTTCAAACTATTGAAGGAGACCCGTAGCACCTTCGGTGCCATAGAACTTGATGGGGTTGCATGAGTTAAAGTGCTTGAAAGTGCATGGGGGTGGGTTGGCACCACCACCACCACCAGTAGCACTACCACTATTGTTGTTGTTGGCCTGAGTGAGTTGGTTCACAAGCTGGGTGAGAAGATTAGCAAGATCAGTGTTGTTGTTGTTGGTCTCGTTGGCACGACGGGGAGACATGCTATAGATTTAAATAACACAAGGAGAGATGTAAGAATTTATGAGATTTGCTTGGATTAAAAGAATAAGAGAATAATAAACATAAGTAATCATAGTTTTGATTGCACTCATATAGTAACATAACCACATGAATACTATGACATATTAAGGTTAATTAAACTTATATAACTTTCAAGGAGACATGCTTTAGCCTATAAGTAAACACTAATCCCGGGAATTCCCAGGAAAGCATATGGATCCATCGGTTGATTGGGATTTATATGAAATGCTTTCCTAGACAGAAAACCAAGAATACAGGTGTCACCTTTCCAGATTGCACGTGTCCTCTACTAATTAACAAAGATTAAAACCTTAATGAAATGTAAAAAGAAAGTTTAATAGACTTGTGTCTATGAGTATGACGTTCCACATGTTATGACGATGATGACATAGAAGATGGTAATAAGGATTGAGGCTTAGGATAGGGTATGTGTGTATATGTTTAGTTTATTATTTAGTTGAAACCTTGTAAATAATGAAGTCTAACAATTAGGGCATTAAACAATTTAGCATGTAAGGTAGTAGACATGTAACACATAGCATGTACCAAATATTATATAATCATAGAGCATGGCAAAGATGGGTATCCTAAGGTTATAGTCTGGGTTAAAGGTGTCTAATAACCTAATTCCCTATAACCAAGGATCTGATACCAATCTGTCACACCCCAATCAACGGCAGAACATGTTGGAGTGGGACATGGAGACTGTTCAAAAGCTCATGGTTTACTAAAGTTGAAATATTTAAACAACCAATTTCATTTCATTAATCAAATAGTCAAATCCAACATTTCAAGAATTGAAAATACATAACCAAATTCATTAAATTCAAATACTAGGTCCTCAAACTTAAGTGAAGCAACTTGATCATAACTCAAACATTCGTACCTGAAACATGATAAAAACGAGGTCAACTAAAAAGTTGGTGAGCATACATAGGTTTTGACACCACAAATAGAGTTCAAATGTTTTACACAATTCATATGATACATGGTATATAAGGCATTTATGGAGAATCTATAGTTAAACTATGGTGCACAATCAAACCTTGTGACCGAGGTATAACACACAGGTTACCCTAATGTATTGTCGGTAACAA
This sequence comes from Smallanthus sonchifolius, assembly GCA_023525975.1. NCBI lineage: Eukaryota > Viridiplantae > Streptophyta > Magnoliopsida > Asterales > Asteraceae > Smallanthus > Smallanthus sonchifolius. The sequence goes on along the minus strand of CM042022.1, from coordinate 55,159,448 downwards.
ACACCCTACCTGGGTGGGTTTGTCAGACACAATAGATCTATCATTGTTAACCGTTGGCTTGTAAAGAGTTAATGATTGCACGAGTATGTCATGAATATGTAGTCTTAACTAATAACATTAAAGCATAAAGCACAAAATAACACATATGATCATATTGTAGAATTGTATATTTGTAAATGCAAAGAGTTTTCTAAGAGTAATCACGTTTCACCCCAAAATGTGCAAAAATGTAAAAAAGGGCTATGTAAAACTCAATTGGACTAGTTGTGGTAGATAGCACGAGCAATAGGTAACACAAGTGATTAGTTTGATCACATTGTCAACCTATAAGTGTATTGCATGTATCTAATTAGTGTTATGCACAAATATCTAAGGAAAAGTCGAAGGTTCACCAGGATTTGACGTGTGGGGATTTGTACAAAAAGGGTTTGTGTTATCCCATGTATGTTTGTGCTTGTATTTAAAAAATATAAGTTCAAAGTACACATGATTTTAATAGTAATAAATGACTTGGGGTTTAATTCAAATAAATAAATTAACAAATAAATTCTTTTTATTTATTTATTTAAACCCTAACGGGTGATTATTGTGAAAAGACAATTAATTTAAATAAATAATTCCCCTTTTTTATATTTAATTATTTATTATAATGTGTCTCTAAAATGAAGTAAGGCGTGTAAAAATATATATTTGTTTAATTAAAGTTTAAAAATCTAATTAGATAATTGTATTATAAAATTGATTTTTGTAATTCTATAAAATGGTAATGTATTTTTTAAAATCTTTTCCAAATATTATAATAATAGATAATACAAATCCTTCCAATAAAAATTAATAATTTTAATTAAAATAATTTCTTTTATATTGTAAATGAGGTTTACAAAATAATTTAAATTGTAAAAATAATAGTTCCCAATTAAAATTGGTTTATATTTGCCCAAATTAATTCTAAATAGTAATGGGTTTATAAAAAAAATATTCACAATAATTTGAGTGTTTAAATCGGTTTTAAAAAAAGAAAACAATCCACCCGGCTCGAACCCGGGTGGCTGTTGTGAGAGGTTAACGTTTCAACCAATGGACCAAGAGGCTGGCACTGATAAGAAGCCGGTTCAAACGGGATTAAGCACAAGCCGGAAAGGGCGCCGGGTCTGGTTCAGTGAGTACGCAAAAAGAACTGTGTTATGTGGGTTTCGATCCCACGCCATCTAGTCCAGCGGTGCAGTGACTTAACCGGCTGGGCTAGATGGTTTCGCTGGTATAAACATGAAATCCAATAATACTTATACGTTAAAAGAATTAATTAAAAAATACCAATTTGAATACGTATGAACCGGTCACTAACTCAGATTGAAATTGAGCCCGAAAGGATCTGATGTTACTAATTGATAGAGGGCTATTAGAGGGCATCAAATCACGAAACTAATGATGTAAGGCTTACTTGAATCGGTGAAGGAACGAGCGAGAACGACTGAGAAGACAGACCTGCTGATGTTGGTGCTCGATCGAAGTCCAAGGGAGGAATGGGGTAAGTGTGCGTGATCAGGGAGTTTGTAAGAGTGTTTGCGAATGTGTGTGAATGATTCTAATCGATCAATTTCATCTTATTTGTTCAATTTGATTCAGATTAACAGAGGACAGCTGTCGGCATGATTCACGCGTTAATTCGTTTAGTTCCTGATGAATTGGGTCGTGTAATAGGGTTAGATACATGCGAGACTAATCAGTGCATGATTTGCGGGCTTTAAACGCGTATTAATCCTTGATTTGGAACCAATTTTGGCTCGGTTTGACTCTGATTAGTCAAACTGTTTGAATTGATTTGAATCTCGATTTTTTGGCCGCGCAAATTGTCAAATTGGGTCGTTAGGATGGGTCTAGAATCGATTAAGCATAGAAGGAAAGTCCCCTACAATTTGATTCGATCGAATTTAGCCTTATATTGCAAGGATTCTGAGTTGTTTGACTTTTTAAGTCATAATTGACGAATGGGGGTCAAAAATTGAGGTACAAGGGTCTAATTTCAAGGGTGGGGGTTCAAGTTGAGGGTTCATGTGCTCAAAGGGGTTCAACTAAGTTGTTAAGAATAAAAATATATATACAAATGCATGTGTGTGTTGCTTTTTGGTTTAAAACTTAAGGACTTTGAAATTTATAAATAAATTTTGAATGTACTATATATTTTATAAAAGCTAGATTTATATACATACATTTTATATGAATGTATTTATATTTATAAATATATGTGGGGTTAGAATTCCAAAAATATTTAATCCTTTGAATTAACTCTAAAATGTATGTATGTGTACTTGTAAAGTTTTAACAATGAAATCTTTGAATTTAATGTAGGCACAAATGTATAAAGTATTGCACTAGGATTTGAATTGAAATGTTGTTTATTGCATCAGAACAGATACAAGAAGAAAAAATCAAGAATGTTACAATTCGATAAACCGAATGGCATGACAAGGAATTCATATTGGTCGTCGGTAGTCAGGAAAGCGGTTTTGTGGATGTCCACTGGGGCGTCCCGTATCTGGTGATACCTGGTTTTTAGGTCTAACTTGGAGAAAATTCGTGCACCATGTAGTTCATCAAGTAGCTTGTCTACTGTGGGAATAGGAAACCGGTCGCGGACCATGATGGCATTAAGAGCCTGGTAGTCCACGCAAAATCAACATGTGCCATCTTTTTTTTGAACTAGTAAAACCGGGGATGAATAGGGGCTTGAGTTTGGTTTGATGAGGTCCTCCTTTAGCATCTCGGAAATGAGTTGGGTCATGATTTCTTTCTGATAATGTGTGTAACGATAAGGGCGCACATTAACCGGGTGGGTGTAAGGTTGCACATGGATATGGTGGTCATGAGCACGTTTAGGAGGGGGGTTTTTGATGAATCGAATATGTGAAAATATGTATGTAAGAGGGTTTGAATATGGCTATCTGAATGTTTTATTTCTTCTTGTGTAGTGGTACTAGGTTGGTGTTGAAAAATAATGGTGAACATTGAGGCAATGTGTTGGAGCATATTCTGGTGACAACGAGCTTGACGATATTATGTCTTAGTCTTAGAGTCTTTGACTTGTATTTGATGGAATTGTTAGCAACAGTTAAAGGGGAGTCTGTTAGGACATGTTTTGTAACTGTTGATAAAATTCTGTGTAAGTTCTGCTAGAGGCGAACTTGTCTAGCCTATCAGAGGCGAACTTAATAAGTTCGCCTGGTCTATCAGAGGCGAACTTAATAAGTTCGCTTAAGTCTATCAGAGGCGAACTTATTAAGTTTGCTTAGCCTATTAGAGGCGAACTTAATAAGTTCGCTTAAGCACAGTGAAGCGAACTTCTTAAGTTCGCCTGGTGCAGGTCTGTGGTTATAAATAGGAGATATCAGTAGACAGAGTGGCAGAACACAGAGATAGAATAGACGATATCAGAGTAGACTTGATTAGAGACAGAATCTTGTAACCTGATATTGTGGTGGAAATACAAAGCGTTTATTTACACCGTTGTTGTTGATTGAGTTACACGAGCACGTTGATCATGGATTCCACACGTTATCACTGTGTCGTACCGCGAGTCTAGAGATCCGTCACGCAACGAATTTGGGACCTACAAGTGGTATCAGAGCCTATGCTCTTGATTAGCAAAATATTCGTGGTGTTTTCGTGTCCAATCAACATCAAAATTCAGAGAATTTGAAGGATTTTTCATCTTTTTCGTGTTCTTGATAAAAATAGAATATTTTTGATCAATTTGGATTGATTTTGGATTGGTTTGAAGAAATTAATCCGATAGGATTGTTCCTAATCAGTTTCTACACAATCATACGGTTCAGAATTGCTTAATTCCATCATTTTGATCAGAAATCATGATTTTCAGCTGAGTTTGTTCATGTTTGGGTTTCTGAGTTTGTTACAGCAGTTTAAGCGAACTTGCTTGTTCCTGTGCAGGCGAACTTAGCAAGCGAACTTATTAAGTTCGCTTCTCTCAGTTTAAGCGAACTTAATCAGTAGGCAAACTTAATCAGGCGAACTTAATAAGTTCGCTTGGGGTCAAGTTCGCTCGGGTCAACTTAAGTTCGCTTGAATTTAAAAAAAAAACCGGGGATGAATAGGGGCTTGTGTTTGGTTTGATGAGGTCCTCCTTTAGCATCTCGGAAATGAGTTGGGTCATGATTTCTTTCTGATAATGTGTGTAACGATAAGGGCGCACATTAACCGGGTGAGTGTTAGGTTGCACATGGATATGGTGGTCATGAGCACGTTTAGGTGGGGGGGTTTTGATGAATCGAATATGTGAAAATATGTATGTAAGAGGGATTGAATATGGCTATCTTGATGTTTTATTTCTTCTTGTGTAGTGGTAGTAGGTTGGTGTTGAAAAATAATGGTGAACATTGAGGCAAAGTGTTGGAGCATATTCTGGTGACAACGAGCTTGAAGATATTATGTCTTAGTCTTAGAGACTTTGACTTGTATTTGATAGAATTGTTAGCAACAGTTAAAGGAGAGTCTGTTAGGACATGTTTTGTAACTGTTGATAAAATTCTGTGTAAGTTCTGCTAGAGGCGAACTTAACAAGTTCGCCTAGCCTATTAGAGGCGAACTTAATAAGTTCGCCTGGTCTATCAGAGGCGAACTTAATAAGTTCGCTTAAGTCTATCAGAGGCGAACTTATTAAGTTCGCTTAGCCTATTAGAGGCGAACTTAATAAGTTCGCCTAAGCACAGTGAAGCGAACTTGTTAAGTTCGCCTGGTGCAGGTCTGTGGCTGTAAATAGGAGATATCAGTAGACAGAGTGGCAGAACACAGAGATAGAATAGACGATATCAGAGTAGACTTGATTAGAGACAGAATCTTGTAACCTGATATTGTGGTGGAAATACAAAGCGTTTATTTACACCGTTGTTGTTGATTGAGTTACACGAGCACGTTGATCATGGATTCCGCACGTTATCACCCTGTCGTACCGCGAGTCTAGAGATCCGTCACGCAATGAATTAGGGACCTACAAGTGGTATCAGAGCCTATGCTCTTGATTAGCAAAAGATACGTGGTGTTTTCGTGTCCAATCAAAATCAAAATTTAGAGAATTTGAAAGATTTTTCATCTTTTTCGTGTTCTTGATAAAAATGGAATATTTTTGATCAATTTGGATTGATTTTGGATTGGTTTGAAGAAATTGATCCGATAGGATTGTTCCTAATCAGTTTCTACACAATCATACGGTTCAGAATTGCTTAATTCCATCATTTTGATAAGAAATCATGATTTTCAGCTGAGTTTGTTCGTGTTTGGGTTTCTGAGTTTGATACAGCAGTTTAAGCGAACTTGCTAGTTCCTGTGCAGGCGAACTTAGCAAGCGAACTTATTAAGTTCGATTCTCACAGTTTAAGCGAACTTAATCAGTAGGCGAACTTAATCAGGCGAACTTAATAAGTTCGCTTGGGGTCAAATTCGCTTGAATTTAAAAAAAAAAAACCGGGGATGAATAGGGGCTTGTGTTTGGTTTGATGAGGTCCTCCTTTAGCATCTCGAAAATGAGTTGGGTCATGATTTCTTTCTGATAATGTGTGTAACGATAAGGGCGCACATTAACCGGGTGGGTGTTAGGTTGCACATGGATATGGTGGTCATGAGCACGTTTAGGAGGGGTTTTTTTGATGAATCGAATATGTGAAAATATGTATGTAAGAGGGATTGAATATGGCTATCTGGATGTTTTATTTCTTCTTGTGTAGTGGTAGTAGGTTGGTGTTGAAAAATAATGGTGAACATTGAGGCAATGTGTTGGAGCATATTCTGGTGACAACGAGCTTGAAGATATTATGTCTTAGTCTTAGAGTCTTTGACTTGTATTTGATAGAATTGTTAGCAACAGTTAAAGGGGAGTCTGTTAGGACATGTTTTGTAACTGTTGATAAAATTTTGTGTAAGTTCTGCTAGAGGCGAACTTGTCTAGCCTATCAGAGGCGAACTTAATAAGTTCGCCTGGTCTATCAGAGGCGAACTTAATAAGTTCGCTTAAGTCTATTAGAGGCGAACTTATTAAGTTCGCTTAGCCTATTAGAGGCGAACTAAATAAGTTCACCTAAGCACAGTGAAGCGAACTTGTTAAGTTCGCCTGGTGCAGGTCTGTGGCTATAAATAAGAGATATCAGTTGACAGAGTGGCAGAACACAGCGATAGAATAGACGATATCAGAGTAGACTTGATTAGAGACAGAATCTTGTAACCTGATATTGTGGTGGAAATACAAAGCGTTTATTTACACCGTTGTTGTTGATTGAGTTACACGAGCACGTTGATCATGGATTCCGCACGTTATCACCGTGTCGTACCGCGAGTCTAGAGATTCGTCACGAAACGAATTAGGGACCTACAAGTGGTATCAGAGCCTATGCTCTTGATTAGCAAAAGATTCGTGGTGTTTTCGTGTCCAATCAACATCAAAATTCAGAGAATTTGAAAGATTTTTCATCTTTTTCGTGTTCTTGATAAAAATGGAATATTTTTGATCAATTTGGATTGATTTTGGATTGGTTTGAAGAAATTGATCCGATAGGATTGTTCCTAATCAGTTTCTACACAATCATACGGTTCAGAATTGCTTAATTCCATCATTTTGATCAGAAATCATGATTTTCAGCTGAGTTTGTTCGTGTTTGGGTTTCTGATTTTGTTACAGCAATTTAAGCGAACTTGCTAGTTCCTGTGCAGGCGAACTTAGCAAGCGAACTTATTAAGTTCGCTTCTCACAGTTTAAGCGAACTTAATCAGTAGGCGAACTTAATCAGGCGAACTTAATAAGTTCGCTTGGGGTCAAGTTCGCTCGGGTCAACTTAAGTTCCCTTGAATTTAAAAAAAAAAACCGGGGATGAATAGGGGCTTGTGTTTGGTTTGATGAGGTCCTCCTTTAGCATCTCGGAAATGAGTTGGGTCATGATTTCTTTCTGATAATGTGTGTAACGATAAGGGCGCACATTAACCGGGTGGGTGTTAGGTTGCACATGGATATGGTGGTCATGAGCACGTTTAGGAGGGGGGTTTTTGATGAATCGAATATGTGAAAATATGTATGTAAGAGGGATTGAATATGGCTATCTGGATGTTTTATTTCTTCTTGTGTAGTGGTAGTAGGTTGGTGTTGAAAAATAATGGTGAACATTGAGGCAATGTGTTGGAGCATATTCTGGTGACAACGAGCTTGAAGATATTATGTCTTAGTCTTAGAGTCTTTGACTTGTATTTGATAGAATTGTAAGCAACAGTTAAAGGGGAGTCTGTTAGGACATGTTTTGTAACTGTTTATAAAATTCTGTGTAAGTTCTGCTAAAGGCGAACTTGTCTAGCCTATCAGAGGCGAACTTAATAAGTTCGCCTGGTCTATCAGAAGCGAACTTAATAAGTTCGTTTAATTCTATCAGAGGCGAACTTATTAAGTTCGCTTAGCCTATTAGAGGCGAAGCACAGTGAAGCGAACTTGTTAAGTTCGCTTGGTGCAGGTCTGTGGCTATAAATAGGAGATATCAGTTGACAGAGTGGCAGAACACAGAGATAGAATAGACGATATCAGAGTAGACTTGATTAGAGACAGAATCTTGTAACCTGATATTGTGGTGGAAATACAAAGCGTTTGTTTACACCGTTGTTGTTGATTGAGTCACACGAGCACGTTGATCATGGATTCCGCACGTTATCACCGTGTCGTACTGCGAGTCTAGAGATCCGTCACGCAACGAATTAGGGACCTACAAGTGGTATCAGAGCCTATGCTCTTGATTAGCAAAATATTTGTGGTGTTTTCGTGTCCAATCAACATCAAAATTCAGAGAATTTGAAAGATTTTTCATCTTTTTCGTGTTCTTGATAAAAATGGAAGATTTTTGATCAATTTGGATTGATTTTGGATTGGTTTGAAGAAATTGATCCGATAGGATTGTTCCTAATCAGTTTCTACACAATCATACGGTTCAGAATTGCTAAATTCCACCATTTTGATCAGAAATCATGATTTCCAGCTGAGTTTGTTCGTGTTTGGGTTTCTGAGGTTGTTACAGCAGTTTAAGCGAACTTGCTAGTTCCTATGCAGGCGAACTTAGCAAGCGAACTTATTAAGTTCGCTTCTCACAGTTTAAGCGAACTTAATCAGTAGGCGAACTTAATCAGGCGAACTTAATAAGTTCGCTTGGGGTCAAGTTCGCTCGGGTCAACTTAAGTTCCCTTGAATTTAAAAAAAAAAACCGGGGATGAATAGGGGCTTGTGTTTGGTTTGATGAGGTCCTCCTTTAGCATCTCGGAAATGAGTTGGGTCATGATTTCTTTCTGATAATGTGTGTAACGATAAGGGCGCACATTAACCGGGTGGGTGTTAGGTTGCACATGGATATGGTGGTCATGAGCACGTTTAGGAGGGGGGTTTTTGATGAATCGAATATCGGAAAATATGTATGTAAGAGGGATTGAATATGGCTATCTGGATGTTTTATTTCTTCTTGTGTAGTGGTAGTAGGTTGGTGTTGAAAAATAATGGTGAACATTGAGGCAAAGTGTTGGAGCATATTCTGGTGACAACGAGCTTGAAGATATTATGTCTTAGTCTTAGAGACTTTGACTTGTATTTGATAGAATTGTTAGCAACAGTTAAAGGGGAGTCTGTTAGGACATGTTTTGTAACTGTTGATAAAATTCTGTGTAAGTTCTGCTAGAGGCGAACTTAACAAGTTCGCCTAGCCTATTAGAGGCGAACTTAATAAGTTCGCCTGGTCTATCAGAGGCGAACTTAATAAGTTCGCTTAAGTCTATCAGAGGCGAACTTATTAAGTTCGCTTAGCCTATTAGAGGCGAACTTAATAAGTTCGCCTAAGCACAGTGAAGCGAACTTGTTAAGTTCGCCTGGTGCAGGTCTGTGGCTGTAAATAGGAGATATCAGTAGACAGAGTGGCAGAACACAGAGATAGAATAGACGATATCAAAGTAGACTTGATTAGAGACAGAATCTTGTAACCTGATATTGTGGTGGAAATACAAAGCGTTTATTTACACCGTTGTTGTTGATTGAGTTACACGAGCACGTTGATCATGGATTCCGCACGTTATCACCGTGTCGTACCGCGAGTCTAGAGATCCGTCACGCAACGAATTAGGGACCTACAAGTGGTATCAGAGCCTATGCTCTTGATTAGCAAAAGATTCGTGGTGTTTTCGTGTCCAATCAAAATCAAAATTCAGAGAATTTGAAAGATTTTTCATCTTTTTCGTGTTCTTGATAAAAATGGAATATTTTTGATCAATTTGGATGGATTTTGGATTGGTTTGAAGAAATTGATCCGATAGGATTGTTCCTAATCAGTTTCTACACAATCATACGGTTCAGAATTGCTTAATTCCATCATTTTGATCAGAAATCATGATTTTCAGCTGAGTTTGTTCGTGTTTGGGTTTCTGAGTTTGTTACAGCAATTTAAGCGAACTTGCTAGTTCCTGTGCAGGCGAACTTAGCAAGCGAACTTATTAAGTTCGCTTCTCACAGTTTAAGCGAACTTAATCAGTAGGCGAACTTAATCAGGCGAACTTAATAAGTTCGCTTGGGGTCAAGTTCGCTCGGGTCAACTTAAGTTCCCTAGAATTTAAAAAAAAAAACCGGGGATGAATAGGGGCTTGTGTTTGGTTTGATGAGGTCCTCCTTTAGCATCTCGGAAATGAGTTGGGTCATGATTTCTTTCTGATAATGTGTGTAACGATAAGGGCGCACATTAACCGGGTGGGTGTTAGGTTGCACATGGATATGGTGGTCATGAGCACGTTTAGGAGGGGGGTTTTTGATGAATCGAATATGTGAAAATATGAATGTAAGAGGGATTGAATATGGCTATCTGGATGTTTTATTTCTTCTTGGGTAGTGGTAGTAGGTTGGTGTTGAAAAATAATGGTGAACATTGAGGCAATGTGTTGGAGCATATTCTGGTGACAACGAGCTTGAAGATATTATGTCTTAGTCTTAGAGTCTTTGACTTGTATTTGATAGAATTGTAAGCAACAGTTAAAGGGGAGTCTGTTAGGACATGTTTTGTAACTGTTGATAAAATTCTGTGTAAGTTCTGCTAGAGGCGAACTTGTCTAGCTTATCAGAGGCGAACTTAATAAGTTCGTTTAATTCTATCAGAGGCGAACTTATTAAGTTCGCTTAGCCTATTAGAGGCGAAGCACAGTGAAGCGAACTTGTTAAGTTCGCCTGGTGCAGGTCTGTGGCTATAAATAGGAGATATCAGTTGACAGAGTGGCAGAACACAGAGATAGAATAGACGATATCAGAGTAGACTTGATTAGAGACAGAATCTTGTAACCTGATATTGTGGTGGAAATATAAAGCGTTTGTTTACACCGTTGTTGTTGATTGAGTTACACGAGCACGTTGATCATAGATTCCGCACGTTATCACCGTGTCATACCGCGAGTCTAGAGAACCGTCACGCAACGAATTAGGGACCTACAAGTGGTATCAGAGCCTACGCTCTTGATTAGCAAAAGATTCGTGGTGTTTTCGTGTCCAATCAACATCAAAATTCAGAGAATTTGAAGTATTTTTCATCTTTTCCGTGTTCTTAATAAAAATGGAAGATTTTTGATCAATTTGGATTAATTTTGGATTGGTTTGAAGAAATTGATCCGATAGGATTGTTCCTAATCAGTTTCTACACAATCATACGGTTCAGAATTGCTTAATTCCATCATTTTGATCAGAAATCATGATTTTCAGCTGAGTTTGTTCGTGTTTGGGTTTCTGAGTTTGTTACAGCAGTTTAAGCGAACTTGCTAGTTCCTGTGCAGGCGAACTTAGCAAGCGAACTTATTAAGTTCGCTTCTCACAGTTTAAGCGAACTTAATCAGTAGGCGAACTTAATCAGGCGAACTTAATAAGTTCGCTTGGGGTCAAGTTCGCTCGGGTCAACTTAAGTTCGCTTGAATTTAAATAAAAAAACCGGGGATGAATAGGGGCTTGTGTTTGGTTTGATGAGGTCCTCCTTTAGCATCTCGGAAATGAGTTGGGTCATGATTTCTTTATGATAATGTGTGTAACGATAAGGGCGCACATTAACCGGGTGGGTGTTAGGTTGCACATGGATATGGTGGTCATGAGCACGTTTAGGAGGGGGGTTTTTTGATGAATCGAATATGTGAAAATATGTATGTAAGAGGGATTGAATATGGCTATCTGGATGTTTTATTTCTTCTTGTGTAGTGGTAGTAGGTTGGTGTTGAAAAATAATGGTGAACATTGAGGCAATGTGTTGGAGCATATTCTGGTGACAACGAGCTTGAAGATATTATGTCTTAGTCTTAGAGTCTTTGACTTGTATTTGATAGAATTGTAAGCAACAGTTAAAGGGGAGTCTGTTAGGACATGTTTTGTAACTGTTGATAAAATTCTGTGTAAGTTCTGCTAGAGGCGAACTTTTCTAGCCTATCAGAGGCGAACTTAATAAGTTCGCCTGGACTATCAGAGGCGAACTTAATAAGTTCGCTTAAGTCTATCAGAGGCGAACTTATTAAGTTCGCTTAGTCTATTAGAAAATCACAGTGAAGCGAACTTGTTAAGTTCGCCTGGTGCAGGTCTGTGGCTATAAATAGGAGATATCAGTTGACAGAGTGGCAGAACACAGCGATAGAATAGACGAAATCAGAGTAGACTTGATTAGAGACAGAATCTTGTAACCTGATATTGTTGTGGAAATACAAAGCGTTTATTTACACCGTTGTTGTTGATTGAGTTACACGAGCACGTTGATCATGGATTTCGCACATTATCACCGTGTCGTACCGCGAGTCTAGAGATCCGTCACGCAACGAATTAGGGACCTACAAGTGGTATCAGAGCCTATGCTCTTGATTAGCAAAAGATTTGTGGTGTTTTCGTGTCCAATCAACATCAAAATTCAGAGAATTTGAAAGATTTTTCATCTTTTTCGTGTTCTTGATAAAAATGGAAGATTTTTGATCAATTTGGATTGATTTTGGATTGGTTTGAAGAAATTGATCCGATAGGATTGTTCCTAATCAGTTTCTACACAATCATACGGTTCAGAATTGCTTAATTCCATCATTTTGATCAGAAATCATGATTTTCAGCTGAGTTTGTTCGTGTTTGGGTTTCTGAGTTTGTTACAGCAGTTTAAGCGAACTTGCTAGTTCCTGTGCAGGCGAACTTAGCAAGCGAACTTATTAAGTTCGCTTCTCACAGTTTAAGCGAACTTAATCAGTAGGCGAACTTAATCAGGCGAAGTTAATAAGTTCGCTTGGGGTCAAGTTCGCTCGGGTCAACATAAGTTCGCTTGAATTTAAATAAAAAAACCGGGGATGAATAGGGGCTTGTGTTTGGTTTGATGAGGTCCTCCTTTAGCATCTCGGAAATGAGTTGGGTCATGATTTCTTTATGATAATGTGTGTAACGATAAGGGCGCACATTAACCGGGTGGGTGTTAGGTTGCACATGGATATGGTGGTCATGAGCACGTTTAGGAGGGGGGTTTTTGATGAATCGAATATGTGAAAATATGTATGTAAGAGGGATTGAATATGGCTATCTGGATGTTTTATTTCTTCTTGTGTAGTGGTAGTAGGTTGGTGTTGAAAAATAATGGTGAACATTGAGGCAATGTGTTGGAGCATATTCTGGTGACAACGAGCTTGAAGATATTATGTCTTAGTCTTAGAGTCTCTGACTTGTATTTGATAGAATTGTTAGCAACAGTTAAAGGAGAGTCTGTTAGGACATGTTTTGTAACTGTTGATAAAATTCTGTGTAAGTTCTGCTAGAGGCGAACTTGTCTAGCCTATCAGAGGCGAACTTAATAAGTTCGCCTGGTCTATCAGAGGCGAACTTAATAAGTTCGCTTAAGTCTATCAGAGGCGAACTTATTAAGTTCCCTTAGCCTGTTAGAGGCGAACTTTAGTGAAGCGAACTTGTTAAGTTCGCCTGGTGCAGGTCTGTGGCTATAAATAGGAGATATCAGTTGACAGAGTGGCAGAACACAGAGATAGAATAGACGATATCAGAGTAGACTTGATTAGAGACAGAATCTTGTAACCTGATATTGTGGTGGAAATACAAAGCGTTTGTTTACACCGTTGTTGTTGATTGAGTTACACGAGCACGTTGATCATAGATTCCGCACGTTATCACCGTGTCGTACCGCGAGTCTAGAGATCCGTCACGCAACGAATTAGGGACCTACAAGTGGTATCAGAGCCTATGCTCTTGATTAGCAAAAGATTCGTGGTGTTTTCGTGTCCAATCAACATCAAAATTCAGAGAATTTGAAGTATTTTTCATCTTTTTCGTGTTCTTGATAAAAATGGAAGATTTTTGATCAATTTGGATTGATTTTGGATTGGTTTGAAGAAATTGATCCGATAGGATTGTTCCTAATCAGTTTCTACACAATCATACGGTTCAGAATTGCTTAATTCCATCATTTTGATCAGAAATCATGATTTTCAGCTGAGTTTGTTCGTGTTTGGGTTTCTGAGTTTGTTACAGCAGTTTAAGCGAACTTGCTAGTTCCTGTGCAGGCGAACTTAGCAAGCGAACTTATTAAGTTCGCTTCTCACAGTTTAAGCGAACTTAATCAGTAGGCGAACTTAATCAGGCGAACTTAATAAGTTCGCTTGGGGTCAAGTTCGCTCGGGTCAACTTAAGTTCGCTTGAATTTAAATAAAAAAACCGGGGATGAATAGGGGCTTGTGTTTGGTTTGATGAGGTCCTCCTTTAGCATCTCAGAAATGAGTTGGGTCATGATTTCTTTATGATAATGTGTGTAACGATAAGGGCGCACATTAACCGGGTGGGTGTTAGGTTGCACGTGGATATGGTGGTCATGAGCACGTTTAGGAGGGGGGTTTTTGATGAATCGAATATGTGAAAATATGTATGTAAGAGGGATTGAATATGGCTATCTGGATGTTTTATTTCTTCTTGTGTAGTGGTAGTAGGTTGGTGTTGAAAAATAATGGTGAACATTGAGGCAATGTGTTGGAGCATATTCTGGTGACAACGAGCTTGAAGATATTATGTCTTAGTCTTAGAGTCTTTGACATGTATTTGATAGAATTGTTAGCAACAGTTAAAGGGGAGTCTGTTAGGACATGTTTTGTAACTGTTGATAAAATTCTGTGTAAGTTCTGCTAGAGGCGAACTTGTCTAGCCTATCAGAGGCGAACTTAATAAGTTCGCCTGGTCTATCAAAGGCGAACTTAATAAGTTCGCTTAAGTCTATCAGAGGCGAACTTATTAAGTTCGCTTAGCCTATTAGAGAAGCACAGTGAAGCGAACTTGTTAAGTTCGCCTGGTGCAGGTCTGTGACTATAAATAGGAGATATCAGTTGACAGAGTGGCAGAACACAGCGATAGAATAGACGATATCAGAGTAGACTTGATTAGAGACAGAATCTTGTAACCTGATATTGTGGTGGAAATACAAAGCGTTTATTTACACCGTTGTTGTTGATTGAGTTACACGAGCACGTTGATCATGGATTCCGCACGTTATCACCGTGTCGTACCGCGAGTCTAGAGATCCGTCACGCAACGAATTAGGGACCTACAAGTGGTATCAGAGCCTATGCTCTTTATTAGCAAAAGATTTGTGGTGTTTTCGTGTCCAATCAACATCAAAATTCAGAGAATTTGAAAGAATTTTCATCTTTTTCGTGTTCTTGATAAAAATGGAAGATTTTTGATCAATTTGGATTGATTTTGGATTGGTTTGAAGAAATTGATCCAATAGGATTGTTCCTAATCAGTTTCTACACAATCATACGGTTCAGAATTGCTTAATTCCATCATTTTGATCAGAAATCATGATTTTCAGCTGAGTTTGTTCGTGTTTGGGTTTCTGAGTTTGTTACAGCAGTTTAAGCGAACTTGCTAGTTCCTGTGCAGGCGAACTTAGCAAGCGAACTTATTAAGTTCGCTTCTCACAGTTTAAGCGAACTTAATCAGTAGGCGAACTTAATCAGGCGAACTTAATAAGTTCGCTTGGGGTCAAGTTCGCTCGGGTCAACATAAGTTCGCTTGAATTTAAATAAAAAAACCGGGGATGAATAGGGGCTTGTGTTTGGTTTGATGAGGTCCTCCTTTAGCATCTCGGAAATGAGTTGGGTCATGATTTCTTTATGATAATGTGTGTAACGATAAGGGCGCACATTAACCGGGTGGGTGTTAGGTTGCACATGGATATGGTGGTCATGAGCACGTTTAGGAGGGGGGTTTTTGATGAATCGAATATGTGAAAATATGTATGTAAGAGGGATTGAATATGGCTATCTGGATGTTTTATTTCTTCTTGTGTAGTGGTAGTAGGTTGGTGTTGAAAAATAATGGTGAACATTGAGGCAATGTGTTGGAGCATATTCTGGTGACAACGAGCTTGAAGATATTATGGCTTAGTCTTAGAGTCTTTGACTTGTATTTGATAGAATTGTTAGCAACAGTTAAAGGGGAGTCTGTTAGGACATGTTTTGTAACTGTTGATAAAATTCTGTGTAAGTTCTGCTAGAGGCGAACTTGTCTAGCCTATCAGAGGCGAACTTAATAAGTTCGCCTGGTCTATCAGAGGCGAACTTAATAAGTTCGCTTAAGTCTATCAGAGGCGAACTTATTAAGTTCGCTTAGCCTGTTAGAGGCGAACTTCAGTGAAGCGAACTTGTTAAGTTCGCCTGGTGCAGGTCTATGGCTATAAATAGGAGATATCAGTTGACAGAGTGGCAGAACACAGAGATAGAATAGACGATATCAGAGTAGACTTGATTAGAGACAGAATCTTGTAACCTGATATTGTGGTGGAAATACAAAGCGTTTGTTTACACCGTTGTTGTTGATTGAGTTACACGAGCACGTTGATCATAGATTCCGCACGTTATCACCGTGTCGTACCGCGAGTTTAGAGATCTGTCACGCAACGAATTAGGGACCTACAAGTGGTATCAGAGCCTATGCTCTTGATTAGCAAAAGATTCGTGGTGTTTTCGTGTCCAATCAACATCAAAATTCAGAGAATTTGAAGTATTTTTCATCTTTTTCGTGTTCTTGATAAAAATGGAAGATTTTTGATCAATTTGGATTGATTTTGGATTGGTTTGAAGAAATTGATCCGATAGGATTGTTCCTAATCAGTTTCTACACAATCATACGGTTCAGAATTGCTTAATTCCATCATTTTGATCAGAAATCATGATTTTCAGCTGAGTTTGTTCGTGTTTGGGTTTCTGAGTTTGTTACAGCAGTTTAAGCGAACTTGCTAGTTCCTGTGCAGGCGAACTTAGCAAGCGAACTTATTAAGTTCGCTTCTCACAGTTTAAGCGAACTTAATCAGTAGGCGAACTTAATCAGGCGAACTTAATAAGTTCGCTTGGGGTCAAGTTCGCTCGGGTCAACTTAAGTTCGCTTGAATTTAAATAAAAAAACCGGGGATGAATAGGGGCTTGTGTTTGGTTTGATGAGGTCCTCCTTTAGCATCTCAGAAATGAGTTGGGTCATGATTTCTTTATGATAATGTGTGTAACGATAAGGGCGCACATTAACCGGGTGGGTGTTAGGTTGCACATGGATATGGTGGTCATGAGCACGTTTAGGAGGGGGGTTTTTTGATGAATCGAATATGTGAAAATATGTATGTAAGAGGGATTGAATATGGCTATCTGGATGTTTTATTTCTTCTTGTGTAGTGGTAGTAGGTTGGTGTTGAAAAATAATGGTGAACATTGAGGCAATGTGTTGGAGCATATTCTGGTGACAACGAGCTTGAAGATATTATGTCTTAGTCTTAGAGTCTTTGACTTGTATTTGATAGAATTGTTAGCAACAGTTAAAGGGGAGTCTGTTAGGACATGTTTTGTAACTGTTGATAAAATTCAGTGTAAGTTCTGCTAGAGGCAAACTTGTCTAGCCTATCAGAGGCGAACTTAATAAGTTCGCCTGGTCTATCAGAGGCGAACTTAATAAGTTCGCTTAAGTCTATCAGAGGCGAACTTATTAAGTTCGCTTAGCCTATTAGAGAAGCACAGTGAAGCGAACTTGTTAAGTTCGCCTGGTGCAGGTCTGTGGCTATAAATAGGAGATATCAGTTGACAGAGTGGCAGAACACAGCGATAGAATAGACGATATCAGAGTAGACTTGATTAGAGACAGAATCTTGTAACCTGATATTGTGGTGGAAATACAAAGCGTTTATTTACACCGTTGTTGTTGATTGAGTTACACGAGCACGTTGATCATGGATTCCGCACGTTATCACCGTGTCGTACCGCGAGTCTAGAGATCCGTCACGCAACGAATTAGGGACCTACAAGTGGTATCAGAGCCTATGCTCTTGATTAGCAAAAGATTTGTGGTGTTTTCGTGTCCAATCAACATCAAAATTCAGAGAATTTGAAAGATTTTTCATCTTTTTCGTGTTCTTGATAAAAATGGAAGATTTTTGATCAATTTGGATTGATTTTGGATTGGTTTGAAGAAATTGATCCAATAGGATTGTTCCTAATCAGTTTCTACACAATCATACGGTTCAGAATTGCTTAATTCCATCATTTTGATCAGAAATCATGATTTTCAGCTGAGTTTGTTCGTGTTTGGGTTTCTGAGTTTGTTACAGCAGTTTAAGCGAACTTGCTAGTTCCTGTGCAGGCGAACTTAGCAGGCGAACTTATTAAGTTCGCTTCTCACAGTTTAAGCGAACTTAATCAGTAGGCGAACTTAATCAGGCGAACTTAATAAGTTCGCTTGGGGTCAAGTTCGCTCGGGTCAACTTAAGTTCGCTTGAATTTAAATAAAAAAACCGGGGATGAATAGGGGCTTGTGTTTGGTTTGATGAGGTCCTCCTTTAGCATCTCGGAAATGAGTTGGGTCATGATTTCTTTATGATAATGTGTGTAACGATAAGGGCGCACATTAACCGGGTGGGTGTTAGGTTGCACATGGATATGGTGGTCATGAGCACGTTTAGGAGGGGGGTTTTTGATGAATCGAATATGTGAAAATATGTATGTAAGAGGGATTGAATATGGCTATCTGGATGTTTTATTTCTTCTTGTGTAGTGGTAGTAGGTTGGTGTTGAAAAATAATGGTGAACATTGAGGCAATGTGTTGGAGCATATTCTGGTGACAACGAGCTTGAAGATATTATGTCTTAGTCTTAGAGTCTTTGACTTGTATTTAATTGAATTGTTAGCAACAGTTAAAGGGGAGTCTGTTAGGACATGTTTTGTAACTGTTGATAAAATTCTGTGTAAGTTCTGCTAGAGGCGAACTTGTCTAGCCTATCAGAGGCGAACTTAATAAGTTCGCCTGGTCTATCAGAGGCGAACTTAATAAGTTCGCTTAAGTCTATCAGAGGCGAACTTATTAAGTTCGCTTAGCCTATTAGAGGCGAACTTCAGTGAAGCGAACTTGTTAAGTTCGCCTGGTGCAGGTCTGTGGCTATAAATAGGAGATATCAGTTGACAGAGTGGCAGAACACAGAGATAGAATAGACGATATCAGAGTAGACTTGATTAGAGACAAAATCTTGTAACCTGATATTGTGGTGGAAATACAAAGCGTTTATTTACACCGTTGTTGTTGATTGAGTTACACGAGCACGTTGATCATGGATTCCGCACGTTATCACCGTGTCGTACCGCGAGTCTAGAGATCCGTCACGTAACGAATTAGGGACCTACAAGTGGTATCAGAGCCTATGCTCTTGATTAGCAAAAGATTTGTGGTGTTTTCGTGTCCAATCAACATCAAAATTCAGAGAATTTGAAAGATTTTTCATCTTTTTCGTGTTCTTGATAAAAATGGAAGATTTTTGATCAATTTGGATTGATTTTGGATTGGTTTGAAGAAATTGATCCGATAGGATTGTTCCTAATCAGTTTCTACACAATCATACGGTTCAGAATTGCTAAATTCCACCATTTTGATCAGAAATCATGATTTCCAGCTGAGTTTGTTCGTGTTTGGGTTTCTGAGGTTGTTACAGCAGTTTAAGCGAACTTGCTAGTTCCTGTGCAGGCGAACTTAGCAAGCGAACTTATTAAGTTCACTTCTCACAGTTTAAGCGAACTTAATCAGTAGGCGAACTTAATCAGGCGAACTTAATAAGTTCGCTTGGGGTCAAGTTCGCTCGGGTCAACTTAAGTTCCCTTGAATTTAAAAAAAAAACCGGGGATGAATAGGGGCTTGTGTTTGGTTTGATGAGGTCCTCCTTTAGCATCTCGGAAATGAGTTGGGTCATGATTTCTTTCTGATAATGTGTGTAACGATAAGGGCGCACATTAACCGGGTGGGTGTTAGGTTGCACATGGATATGGTGGTCATGAGCACGTTTAGGAGGGGGGTTTTTGATGAATCGAATATGTGAAAATATGTATGTAAGAGGGATTGAATATGGCTATCTGGATGTTTTATTTCTTCTTGTGTAGTGGTAGTAGGTTGGTGTTGAAAAATAATGGTGAACATTGAGGCAATGTGTTGGAGCATATTCTGGTGACAACGAGCTTGAAGATATTATGTCTTAGTCTTAGAGTCTTTGACTTGTATTTGATATAATTGTTAGCAACAGTTAAAGAGGAGTCTGTTAGGACATGTTTTGTAACTGTTGATAAAATTCTGTGTAAGTTCTGCTAGAGGCGAACTTGTCTAGCCTATCAGAGGCGAACTTAATAAGTTCGCCTGGTCTATCAGAGGCGAACTTAATAAGTTCGCTTAAGTCTATCAGAGGCGAACTTATTAAGTTCGCTTAGCCTATTAAGTTCGCCTCAGCACAGTGAAGCGAACTTGTTAAGTTCGCCTGGTGCAGGTCTGTGGCTATAAATAGGAGATATCAGTTGTCAGAGTGGCAGAACACAGAGATAGAATAGACGATATCAGAGTAGACTTGATTAGAGACAGAATCTTGTAACCTGATATTGTGGTGGAAATACAAAGCGTTTATTTACACCGTTGTTGTTGATTGAGTTACACGAGCACGTTGATCATAGATTCCGCACGTTATCACCGTGTCGTACCGCGAGTTTAGAGATCTGTCACGCAACGAATTAGGGACCTACAAGTGGTATCAGAGCCTATGCTCTTGATTAGCAAAAGATTCGTGGTGTTTTCGTGTCCAATCAACATCAAAATTCAGAGAATTTGAAGTATTTTTCATCTTTTTCGTGTTCTTGATAAAAATGGAAGATTTTTGATCAATTTGGATTGATTTTGGATTGGTTTGAAGAAATTGATCCGATAGGATTGTTCCTAATCAGTTTCTACACAATCATACGGTTCAGAATTGCTTAATTCCATCATTTTGATCAGAAATCATGATTTTCAGCTGAGTTTGTTCGTGTTTGGGTTTCTGAGTTTGTTACAGCAGTTTAAGCGAACTTGCTAGTTCCTGTGCAGGCGAACTTAGCAAGCGAACTTATTAAGTTCGCTTCTCACAGTTTAAGCGAACTTAATCAGTAGGCGAACTTAATCAGGCGAACTTAATAAGTTCGCTTGGGGTCAAGTTCGCTCGGGTCAACTTAAGTTCGCTTGAATTTAAATAAAAAAACCGGGGATGAATAGGGGCTTGTGTTTGGTTTGATGAGGTCCTCCTTTAGCATCTCAGAAATGAGTTGGGTCATGATTTCTTTATGATAATGTGTGTAACGATAAGGGCGCACATTAACCGGGTGGGTGTTAGGTTGCACATGGATATGGTGGTCATGAGCACGTTTAGGAGGGGGGTTTTTTGATGAATCGAATATGTGAAAATATGTATGTAAGAGGGATTGAATATGGCTATCTGGATGTTTTATTTCTTCTTGTGTAGTGGTAGTAGGTTGGTGTTGAAAAATAATGGTGAACATTGAGGCAATGTGTTGGAGCATATTCTGGTGACAACGAGCTTGAAGATATTATGTCTTAGTCTTAGAGTCTTTGACTTGTATTTGATAGAATTGTTAGCAACAGTTAAAGGGGAGTCTGTTAGGACATGTTTTGTAACTGTTGATAAAATTCAGTGTAAGTTCTGCTAGAGGCGAACTTGTCTAGCCTATCAGAGGCGAACTTAATAAGTTCGCCTGGTCTATCAGAGGCGAACTTAATAAGTTCGCTTAAGTCTATCAGAGGCGAACTTATTAAGTTCGCTTAGCCTATTAGAGAAGCACAGTGAAGCGAACTTGTTAAGTTCGCCTGGTGCAGGTCTGTGGCTATAAATAGGAGATATCAGTTGACAGAGTGGCAGAACACAGCGATAGAATAGACGATATCAGAGTAGACTTGATTAGAGACAGAATCTTGTAACCTGATATTGTGGTGGAAATACAAAGCGTTTATTTACACCGTTGTTGTTGATTGAGTTACACGAGCACGTTGATCATGGATTCCGCACGTTATCACCGTGTCGTACCGCGAGTCTAGAGATCCGTCACGCAACGAATTAGGGACCTACAAGTGGTATCAGAGCCTATGCTCTTGATTAGCAAAAGATTTGTGGTGTTTTCGTGTCCAATCAACATCAAAATTCAGAGAATTTGAAAGATTTTTCATCTTTTTCGTGTTCTTGATAAAAATGGAAGATTTTTGATCAATTTGGATTGATTTTGGATTGGTTTGAAGAAATTGATCCAATAGGATTGTTCCTAATCAGTTTCTACACAATCATACGGTTCAGAATTGCTTAATTCCATCATTTTGATCAGAAATCATGATTTTCAGCTGAGTTTGTTCGTGTTTGGGTTTCTGAGTTTGTTACAGCAGTTTAAGCGAACTTGCTAGTTCCTGTGCAGGCGAACTTAGCAGGCGAACTTATTAAGTTCGCTTCTCACAGTTTAAGCGAACTTAATCAGTAGGCGAACTTAATCAGGCGAACTTAATAAGTTCGCTTGGGGTCAAGTTCGCTCGGGTCAACTTAAGTTCGCTTGAATTTAAATAAAAAAACCGGGGATGAATAGGGGCTTGTGTTTGGTTTGATGAGGTCCTCCTTTAGCATCTCGGAAATGAGTTGGGTCATGATTTCTTTATGATAATGTGTGTAACGATAAGGGCGCACATTAACCGGGTGGGTGTTAGGTTGCACATGGATATGGTGGTCATGAGCACGTTTAGGAGGGGGGTTTTTGATGAATCGAATATTTGAAAATATGTATGTAAGAGGGATTGAATATGGCTATCTGGATGTTTTATTTCTTCTTGTGTAGTGGTAGTAGGTTGGTGTTGAAAAATAATGGTGAACATTGAGGCAATGTGTTGGAGCATATTCTGGTGACAACGAGCTTGAAGATATTATGTCTTAGTCTTAGAGTCTTTGACTTGTATTTAATTGAATTGTTAGCAACAGTTAAAGGGGAGTCTGTTAGGACATGTTTTGTAACTGTTGATAAAATTCTGTGTAAGTTCTGCTAGAGGCGAACTTGTCTAGCCTATCAGAGGCGAACTTAATAAGTTCGCCTGGTCTATCAGAGGCGAACTTAATAAGTTCGCTTAAGTCTATCAGAGGCGAACTTATTAAGTTCGCTTAGCCTATTAGAGGCGAACTTCAGTGAAGCGAACTTGTTAAGTTCGCCTGGTGCAGGTCTGTGGCTATAAATAGGAGATATCAGTTGACAGAGTGGCAGAACACAGAGATAGAATAGACGATATCAGAGTAGACTTGATTAGAGACAAAATCTTGTAACCTGATATTGTGGTGGAAATACAAAGCGTTTATTTACACCGTTGTTTTTGATTGAGTTACACGAGCACGTTGATCATGGATTCCGCATGTTATCACCGTGTCGTACCGCGAGTCTAGAGATCCGTCACGTAACGAATTAGGGACCTACAAGTGGTATCAGAGCCTATGCTCTTGATTAGCAAAAGATTTGTGGTGTTTTCGTGTCCAATCAACATCAAAATTCAGAGAATTTGAAAGATTTTTCATCTTTTTCGTGTTCTTGATAAAAATGGAAGATTTTTGATCAATTTGGATTGATTTTGGATTGGTTTGAAGAAATTGATCCGATAGGATTGTTCCTAATCAGTTTCTACACAATCATACGGTTCAGAATTGCTAAATTCCACCATTTTGATCAGAAATCATGATTTCCAGCTGAGTTTGTTCGTGTTTGGGTTTCTGAGGTTGTTACAGCAGTTTAAGCGAACTTGCTAGTTCCTGTGCAGGCGAACTTAGCAAGCGAACTTATTAAGTTCACTTCTCACAGTTTAAGCGAACTTAATCAGTAGGCGAACTTAATCAGGCGAACTTAATAAGTTCGCTTGGGGTCAAGTTCGCTCGGGTCAACTTAAGTTCCCTTGAATTTAAAAAAAAAACCGGGGATGAATAGGGGCTTGTGTTTGGTTTGATGAGGTCCTCCTTTAGCATCTCGGAAATGAGTTGGGTCATGATTTCTTTCTGATAATGTGTGTAACGATAAGGGCGCACATTAACCGGGTGGGTGTTAGGTTGCACATGGATATGGTGGTCATGAGCACGTTTAGGAGGGGGGTTTTTGATGAATCGAATATGTGAAAATATGTATGTAAGAGGGATTGAATATGGCTATCTGGATGTTTTATTTCTTCTTGTGTAGTGGTAGTAGGTTGGTGTTGAAAAATAATGGTGAACATTGAGGCAATGTGTTGGAGCATATTCTGGTGACAACGAGCTTGAAGATATTATGTCTTAGTCTTAGAGTCTTTGACTTGTATTTGATATAATTGTTAGCAACAGTTAAAGAGGAGTCTGTTAGGACATGTTTTGTAACTGTTGATAAAATTCTGTGTAAGTTCTGCTAGAGGCGAACTTGTCTAGCCTATCAGAGGCGAACTTAATAAGTTCGCCTGGTCTATCAGAGGCGAACTTAATAAGTTCGCTTAAGTCTATCAGAGGCGAACTTATTAAGTTCGCTTAGCCTATTAAGTTCGCCTCAGCACAGTGAAGCGAACTTGTTAAGTTCGCCTGGTGCAGGTCTGTGGCTATAAATAGGAGATATCAGTTGTCAGAGTGGCAGAACACAGAGATAGAATAGACGATATCAGAGTAGACTTGATTAGAGACAGAATCTTGTAACCTGATATTGTGGTGGAAATACAAAGCGTTTATTTACACCGTTGTTGTTGATTGAGTTACACGAGCACGTTGATCATGGATTCCGCACGTTATCACCGTGTCGTACCGCGAGTCTAGAG
Source organism: Smallanthus sonchifolius (assembly GCA_023525975.1). NCBI lineage: Eukaryota > Viridiplantae > Streptophyta > Magnoliopsida > Asterales > Asteraceae > Smallanthus > Smallanthus sonchifolius. The sequence goes on along the minus strand of CM042022.1, from coordinate 55,135,272 downwards.
ATCCGTCACGCAACGAATTAGGGACCTACAAGTGGTATCAGAGCCTATGCTCTTGATTAGCAAAAGATTTGTGGTGTTTTCGTGTCCAATCAACATCAAAATTCAGAGAATTTGAAAGATTTTTCATCTTTTTCGTGTTCTTGATAAAAATGGAATATTTTTGATCAATTTGGATTGATTTTGGATTGGTTTGAAGAAATTGATCTGATAGGATTGTTCCTAATCAGTTTCTACACAATCATACGGTTCAGAATTGCTTAATTCCATCATTTTGATCAGAAATCATGATTTTCAGCTGAGTTTGTTCGTGTTTGGGTTTCTGAGTTTGTTACAGCAGTTTAAGCAAACTTGCTAGTTCCTGTGCAGGCGAACTTAGCAAGCGAACTTATTAAGTTCGCTTCTCACAGTTTAAGCGAACTTAATCAGTAGGCAAACTTAATCAGGCTAACTTAATAAGTTCGCTTGGGGTCAAGTTCGCTCGGGTCAACTTAAGTTCGCTTGAATGTAAATAAAAAAACCGGGGATGAATAGGGGCTTGTGTTTGGTTTGATGAGGTCCTCCTTTAGCATCTCGGAAATGAGTTGGGTCATGATTTCTTTCTGATAATGTGTGTAACGATAAGGGCGCACATTAACCGGGTGGGTGTTAGGTTGCACATGGATATGGTGGTCATGAGCACGTTTAGGAGGGGGGTTTTTGATGAATCGAATATGTGAAAATATGTATGTAAGAGGGATTGAATATGGCTATCTGGATGTTTTATTTCTTCTTGTGTAGTGGTAGTAGGTTGGTGTTGAAAAATAATGGTGAACATTGAGGCAATGTGTTGGAGCATATTCTGGTGACAACGAGCTTGAAGATATTTTGTCTTAGTCTTAGAGTCTTTGACTTGTATTTGATAGAATTGTTAGCAACAGTTAAAGGGGAGTCTGTTAGTACATGTTTTGTAACTATTGATAAAATTCTGTGTAAGTTCTGCTAGAGGCGAACTTGTCTAGCCTATCAGAGGCGAACTTAATAAGTTCGCCTGGTCTATCAGAGGCGAACTTAATAAGTTCGCTTAAGTCTATCAGAGGCGAACTTATTAAGTTCGCTTAGCCTATTAGAGGCGAACTTCAGTGAAGCGAACTTGTTAAGTTCGCCTGGTGCAGGTCTGTGGCTATAAATAGGAGATATCAGTTGACAGAGTGGCAGAACACAGAGATAGAATAGACGATATCAGAGTAGACATGATTAGAGACAGAATCTTGTAACCTGATATTGTGGTGGAAATACAAAGCGTTTATTTACACCGTTCTTGTTGATTGAGTTACACGAGCACGTTGATCATGGATTCCGCACGTTATCACCGTGTCGTACCGCGAGTCTAGAGATCCGTCACGCAACGAATTAGGGACCTACTAGTGGTATCAGAGCCTATGCTCTTGATTAGCAAAAGATTTGTGGTGTTTTCGTGTCCAATCAACATCAAAATTCAGAGAATTTGAAAGATTTTTCATCTTTTTCGTGTTCTTGATAAAAATGGAAGATTTTTGATCAATTTGGATTGATTTTGGATTGGTTTGAAGAAATTGATCCGATAGGATTGTTCCTAATCAGTTTCTACACAATCATACGGTTCAGAATTGCTTAATTCCATCATTTTGATCAGAAATCATGATTTTCAACTGAGTTTGTTCGTGTTTGGGTTTCTGAGGTTGTTACAGCAGTTTAAGCGAACTTGCTAGTTCCTGTGCAGGCGAACTTAGCAAGCGAACTTATTAAGTTCGCTTCTCACAGTTTAAGCGAACTTAATCAGTAGGCGAACTTAATGAGGCGAACTTAATAAGTTCGCTTGGGGTCAAGTTCGCTAGGGTCAACTTAAGTTCCCTTGAATTTAAAAAAAAAAAACCGGGGATGAATAGGGGCTTGTGTTTGGTTTGATGAGGTCCTCCTTTAGCATCTCGGAAATGAGTTGGGTCATGATTTCTTTCTGATAATGTGTGTAACGATAAGGGCGCACATTAACCGGGTGGGTGTTAGGTTGCACATGGATATGGTGGTCATGAGCACGTTTAGGAGGGGGGTTTTTGATGAATCGAATATGTGAAAATATGTATGTAAGAGGGATTGAATATGGCTATCTGGATGTTTTATTTCTTCTTGTGTAGTGGTAGTAGGTTGGTGTTGAAAAATAATGGTGAACATTGAGGCAATGTGTTGGAGCATATTCTGGTGACAACGAGCTTGAAGATATTATGTCTTAGTCTTAGAGTCTTTGACTTGTATTTGATAGAATTGTTAGCAACAGTTAAAGGGGAGTCTGTTAGGACATGTTTTGTAACTGTTGATAAAATTCTGTGTAAGTTCTGCTAGAGGCGAACTTGTCTAGCCTATCAAAGGCGAACTTAATAAGTTCGCCTGGTCTATTAGAGGCGAACTTAATAAGTTCGCTTAAGTCTATCAGAGGCGAACTTATTAAGTTCGCTTAGCCTATTAGAGGCGAGCTTAATAAGTTCGCCTAAGCACAGTGAAGCGAACTTGTTAAGTTCGCCTGGTGCAGGTCTGTGGCTATAAATAGGAGATATCAGTTGTCAGAGTGGCAGAACACAGAGATAGAATAGACGATATCAGAGTAGACTTGATTAGAGACAGAATCTTGTAACCTGATATTGTGGTGGAAATACAAAGCGTTTATTTACACCGTTGTTGTTGATTGAGTTACACGAGCACGTTGATCATGGATTCCGCACGTTATCACCGTGTCGTACCGCGAGTCTAGAGATCCGTCACGCAACGAATTAGGGACCTACAAGTGGTATCAGAGCCTATGTTCTTGATTAACAAAAGATTCGTGGTGTTTTCGTGTCCAATCAACATCAAAATTCAGAGAATTTGAAGGATTTTTCATCTTTTTTGTGTTCTTGATAAAAATGGAAGATTTTTGATCAATTTGGATTGATTTTGGATTGGTTTGAAGAAATTGATCCGATAGGATTGTTCCTAATCAGTTTCTACACAATCATACGGTTCAGAATTGCTTAATTCCATCATTTTGATCAGAAATCATGATTTTCAGCTGAGTTTGTTCGTGTTTGGGTTTCTGAGTTTGTTACAGCAGTTTAAGCGAACTTGCTAGTTCCTGTGCAGGCGAACTTAGCAAGCGAACTTATTAAGTTCGCTTCTCACAGTTTAAGCGAACTTAATCAGTAGGCGAACTTAATCAGGCGAACTTAATAAGTTCGCTTGGGGTCAAGTTCGCTCGGGTCAACTTAAGTTCCCTTGAATTCAAAAAAAAAACGGGGGATGAATAGGGGCTTGTGTTTGGTTTAATGAGGTCCTCCTTTAGCATCTCGGAAATGAGTTGGGTCATGATTTCTTTCTGATAATGTGTGTAACGATAAGGGCGCACATTAACTGGGTGGGTGTTAGGTTGCACATGGATATGGTGGTCATGAGCACGTTTAGGAGGGGGGTTTTTGATGAATCGAATATGTGAAAATATGTATGTAAGAGGGATTGAATATGGCTATCTGGATGTTTTATTTCTTCTTGTGTAGTGGTAGTAGGTTGGTGTTGAAAAATAATGGTGAACATTGAGGCAATGTGTTGGAGCATATTCTGGTGACAACGAGCTTGAAGATATTATGTCTTAGTCTTAGAGTCTTTGACTTGTATTTGATAGAATTGTTAGCAACAGTTAAAGGGGAATCTGTTAGGACATGTTTTGTAACTGTTGATAAAATTTTGTGTAAGTTCTGCTAGAGGCGAACTTGTCTAGCCTATCAGAGGCGAACTTAATAAGTTCGCCTGGTCTATCAGAGGCGAACTTAATAAGTTCGCTTAAGTCTACCAGAGGCGAACTTATTAAGTTCGCTTAGCCTATTAGAGGCGAAATTAATAAGTTCGCCTAAGAACAGTGAAGCGAACTTGTTAAGTTCGCCTGGTGCAGGTCTGTGGCTATAAATAGGAGATATCAGTTGACAGAGTGGCAGAACACAGAGATAGAATAGACGATATCAGAGTAGACTTGATTAGAGACAGAATCTTGTAACCTGATATTGTGGTGGAAATAGAAAGCATTTATTTACACCGTTGTTGTTGATTGAGTTACACGAGCACGTTGATCATGGATTCCGCACGTTATCACCGTGTCGTACCGCGAGTCTAGAGATCCGTCACGCAACGAATTAGGGACCTACAAGTGGTATCAGAGCCTATGCTCTTGATTAACAAAAGATTCGTGGTGTTTTCGTGTCCAATCAACATCAAAATTCAGAGAATTTGAAGTATTTTTCATCTTTTTTGTGTTCTTGATAAAAATGGAAGATTTTTGATCAATTTGGATTGATTTTGGATTGGTTTGAAGAAATTGATCCGATAGGATTGTTCCTAATCAGTTTCTACACAATCATATGGTTCAGAATTGCTTAATTCCATCATTTTGATCAGAAATCATGATTTTCAGCTGAGTTTGTTCGTGTTTGGGTTTCTGAGTTTGTTACAGCAGTTTAAGCGAACTTGCTAGTTCCTGTGCATGCGAACTTAGCAAGCGAACTTATTAAGTTCGCTTCTCACAGTTTAAGCGAACTTAATTAGTAGGCGAACTTAATCAGGCGAACTTAATAAGTTCGCTTGGGGTCAAGTTCGCTCGGGTCAACTTAAGTTCCCTTGAATTTAAAAAAAAAACGGGGGATGAATAGGGGCTTGTGTTTGGTTTAATTAGGTCCTCCTTTAGCATCTCGGAAATGAGTTGGGTCATGATTTCTTTCTGATAATGTGTGTAACGATAAGGGCGCACATTAACCGGGTGGGTGTTAGGTTGCACATGGATATGGTGGTCATGATCACGTTTAGGAGGGGGGTTTTTGATGAATCGAATATGTGAAAATATGTATGTAAGAGGGATTGAATATGGCTATCTGGATGTTTTATTTCTTCTTGTGTAGTGGTAGTAGGTTGGTGTTGAAAAATAATGGTGAACATTGAGGCAATGTGTTGGAGCATATTCTGGTGACAACGAGCTTGAAGATATTATGTCTTAGTCTTAGAGTCTTTGACTTGTATTTGATAGAATTGTTAGCAACAGTTAAAGGGGAGTCTGTTAGGACATGTTTTGTAACTGTTGATAAAATTCTGTGTAAGTTCTGCTAGAGGCGAACTTGTCTAGCCTATCAGAGGCGAACTTAATAAGTTCGCCTGGTCTATCAGAGGCGAACTTAATAAGTTCGCTTAAGTCTATCAGAGGCGAACTTATTAAGTTCGCTTAGCCTATTAGAGGCGAAATTAATAAGTTCGCCTAAGCACAGTGAAGCGAACTTGTTAAGTTCGCCTGGTGCAGGTCTGTGGCTATAAATAGGAGATATCAGTTGACAGAGTGGCAGAACACAGAGATAGAATAGACGATATCAGAGTAGACTTGATTAGAGACAGAATCTTGTAACCTGATATTGTGGTGGAAATACAAAGCGTTTATTTACACCGTTGTTGTTGATTGAGTTACACGAGCACGTTGATCATGGATTCCGCACGTTATCACCGTGTCGTACCGCGAGTCTAGAGATCCGTCACGCAACGAATTAGGGACCTACAAGTGGTATCAGAGCCTATGCTCTTGATTAGCAAAAGATTCGTGGTGTTTTCGTGTCCAGTCAACATCAAAATTCAGAGAATTTGAAGGATTTTTCATCTTTTTCGTGTTCTTGATAAAAATGGAAGATTTTTGATCTATTTGGATTGATTTTGGATTGGTTTGAAGAAATTGATCCGATAGGATTGTTCCTAATCAGTTTCTACACAATCATACGGTTTAGAATTGCTTAATTCCATCATTTTGATCAGAAATCATGATTTTCAGCTGAGTTTGTTCGTGTTTGTGTTTCTGAGTTTGTTACAGCAGTTTAAGCGAACTTGCTAGTTCCTGTGCAGGCGAACTTAGCAAGCGAACTTATTAAGTTCGCTTCTCACAGTTTAAGCGAACTTAATCAGTAGGCGAACTTAATCAGGCGAACTTAATAAGTTCGCTTGGGGTCAAGTTCGCTCGGGTCAACTTAAGTTCCCTTGAATTTAAAAAAAAAACCGGGGATGAATAGGGGCTTGTGTTTGGTTTGATGAGGTCCTCCTTTAGCATCTCGGAAATGAGTTGGGTCATGATTTCTTTCTGATAATGTGTGTAACGATAAGGGCGCACATTAACCGGGTGGGTGTTAGGTTGCACATGGATATGGTGGTCATGAGCACGTTTAGGAGGGGGGTTTTTGATGAATCGAATATGTGAAAATATGTATGTAAGAGGGATTGAATATGGCTATCTGGATGTTTTATTTCTTCTTGTGTAGTGGTAGTAGGTTGGTGTTGAAAAATAATGGTGAACATTGAGGCAATGTGTTGGAGCATATTCTGGTGACAACGAGCTTGAAGATATTATGTCTTAGTCTTAGAGTCTTTGACTTGTATTTGATAGAATTGTTAGCAACAGTTAAAGGGGAGTCTGTTAGGACATGTTTTGTAACGGTTGATAAAATTCTGTGTAAGTTCTGCTAGAGGCGAACTTGTCTAGCCTATCAGAGGCGAACTTAATAAGTTCGCCTGGTCTATCAGAGGCGAACTTAATAAGTTCGCTTAATTCTATCAGAGGCGAACTTATTAAGTTCGCTTAGCCTATTAGAGGCGAACTGCACAGTGAAGCGAACTTGTTAAGTTCGCCTGGTGCAGGTCTGTGGCTATAAATAGGAGATATCAGTAGAAAAAGTGGCAGAACACAGAGATAGAATAGACGATATCAGAGTAGACTTGATTAGAGACAGAATCTTGTAACCTGATATTGTGGTGGAAATACAAAGCGTTTATTTACACCGTTGTTATTGATTGAGTTACACGAGCACGTTGATCATGGATTCCGCACGTTATCACCGTGTCGTACCGCGAGTCTAGAGATACGTCACGTAATGAATTAGGGACCTACAAGTGGTATCAGAGCCTATGCTCTTGATTAGCAAAAGATTCGTGGTGTTTTCGTGTCCAATCAACATCAAAATTCAGAGAATTTGAAGGATTTTTCATCTTTTTCGTGTTCTTGATAAAAATGGAAGATTTTTGATCAGTTTGGGTTGATTTTGGATTGGTTTGAAGAAATTGATCCGATAGGATTGTTCCTAATCAGTTTCTACACAATCATACGGTTCAGAATTGCTTAATTCCATCATTTTGATCAGAAATCATGATTTTCAGCTGAGTTTGTTCGTGTTTGGGTTTCTGAGTTTGTTACAACAGTTTAAGCGAACTTGCTAGTTCCTGTGCAGGCGAACTTATTAAGTTCGCTTCTCACAGTTTAAGCGAACTTAATCAGTAGGCGAACTTAATCAGGCGAACTTAATAAGTTCGCTTAGGGTCAAGTTCGCTCGGGTCAACTTAAGTTCTCTTGAATTTAAAAACAAAAACCGGGGATGAATAGGGGCTTGTGTTTGGTTTGATGAGGTCCTCCTTTAGCATCTCGGAAATGAGTTGGGTCATGATTTCTTTATGATAATGTGTGTAACGATAAGGGCGCACATTAACCGGGTGGGTGTTAGGTTGCACATGGATATGGTGGTCATGAGCACGTTTAGGAGGGGGTTTTTTGATGAATCGAATATGTGAAAAATGTATGTAAGAGGGATTGAATATGGCTATCTGGATGTTTTATTTCTTCTTGTGTAGTGGTAGTAGGTTGGTGTAGAAAAATAATGGTGAACATTGAGGCAATGTGTTGGAGCATATTCTGGTGACAACGAGCTTGAAGATATTATGTCTTAGTCTTAGAGTCTTTGACTTGTATTTGATAGAATTGTTAGCAACAGTTAAAGGGGAGTCTGTTAGGACATGTTTTGTAACTGTTGATAAAATTCTGTGTAAGTTCTGCTAGAGGCGAACTTGTTTAGCCTATCAGAGGCGAACTTAATAAGTTCGCCTGGTCTATCAGAGGCGAACTTAATAAGTTCGCTTAATTCTATCAGAGGCGAACTTATTAAGTTCGCTTAGCCCATTAGAGGCGAACTTAATAAGTTCGCCTAAGCACAGTGAAGCGAACTTGTTAAGTTCGCCTGGTGCAGATCTGTGGCTATAAATAGGAGATATCAGTAGACAAAGTGGTAGAACACAGAGATAGAATAGACGATATCAGAGTAGACTTGATTAGAGACAGAATCTTGTAACCTGATATTGTGGTGGAAATACAAAGCGTTTATTTACACCGTTGTTGTTGATTGAGTTATACGAGCACGTTGATCATGGATTCCGCACGTTATCACCGTGTCGTACCGCGAGTCTAGAGATACGTCACGTAATGAATTAGGGACCTACAAGTGGTATCAGAGCCTATGCTCTTGATTAGCAAAAGATTCGTGGTGTTTTCGTGTCCAATCAACATCAAAATTCAGAGAATTTGAAGGATTTTTCATCTTTTTCGTGTTCTTGATAAAAATGGAAGATTTTTGATCAGTTTGGGTTGATTTTGGATTGGTTTGAAGAAATTGATCCGATAGGATTGTTCCTAATCAGTTTCTACACAATCATACGGTTCAGAATTGCTTAATTCCATCATTTTGATCAGAAATCATGATTTTCAGCTGAGTTTGTTCGTGTTTGGGTTTCGGAGTTTGTTACAGCAGTTTAAGCGAACTTGCTAGTTCCTGTGCAGGCGAACTTATTAAGTTCGCTTCTCACAGTTTAAGCGAACTTAATCAGTAGGCGAACTTAATCAGGCGAACTTAATAAGTTCGCTTAGGGTCAAGTTCGCTCGGGTCAACTTAAGTTCGCTTGAATTTAAAAAAAAAACCGGGGATGAATAGGGGCTTGTGTTTGGTTTGATGAGGTCCTCCTTTAGCATCTCGGAAATGAGTTGGGTCATGATTTCTTTCTGATAATGTGTGTAACGATAAGGGCGCACATTAACCGGGTGGGTGTTAGGTTGCACATGGATATGGTGGTCATGAGCACGTTTAGGAGGGGGGTTTTTGATGAATCGAATATGTGAAAATATGTATGTAAGAGGGATTGAATATGGCTATCTGGATGTTTTATTTCTTCTTGTGTAGTGGTAGTAGGTTGGTGTTGAAAAATAATGGTGAACATTGAGGCAATGTGTTGGAGCATATTCTGGTGACAACGAGCTTGAAGATATTATGTCTTAGTCTTAGAGTCTTTGACTTGTATTTGATAGAATTGTTAGCAACAGTTAAAGGGGAGTCTGTTAGGACATGTTTTGTAATTGTTGATAAAATTCTGTGTAAGTTCTGCTAGAGGCGAACTTGTCTAGCCTATCAGAGGCGAACTTAATAAGTTCGCCTGGTCTATCAGAGGCGAACTTAATAAGTTCGCTTAATTCTATCAGAGGCGAATTTATTAAGTTCGCTTAGCCCATTATAGGCGAACTTAATAAGTTCGCCTAAGCACAGTGAAGCGAACTTGTTAAGTTCGCCTGGTGCAGGTCTGTGGCTATAAATAGGAGATATCAGTAGACAAAGTGGTAGAACACAGAGATAGAATAGACGATATCAGAGTAGACTTGATTAGAGACAGAATCTTGTAACCTGATATTGTGGTGGAAATACAAAGCGTTTATTTACACCGTTGTTGTTGATTGAGTTACACGAGCACGTTGATCATGGATTCCGCACGTTATCACCGTGTCGTACCGCGAGTCTAGAGATACGTCACGTAATGAATTAGGGACCTACAAGTGGTATCAGAGCCTATGCTCTTGATTAGCAAAAGATTCGTGGTGTTTTCGTGTCCAATCAACATGAAAATTCAGAGAATTTGAAGGATTTTTCATCTTTTTCGTGTTCTTGATAAAAATGGAAGATTTTTGATCAGTTTGGGTTGATTTTGGATTGGTTTGAAGAAATTGATCCGATAGGATTGTTCCTAATCAGTTTCTACACAATCATACGGTTCAGAATTGCTTAATTCCATCATTTTGATCAGAAATCATGATTTTCAGCTGAGTTTGTTCGTGTTTGGGTTTCTGAGTTTGTTACAGTAGTTTAAGCGAACTTGCTAGTTCCTGTGCAGGCGAACTTATTAAGTTCGCTTCTCACAGTTTAAGCGAACTTAATCAGTAGGCGAACTTAATCAGGCGAACTTAATAAGTTCGCTTGGGGTCAAGTTCGCTCGGGTCAACTTAAGTTTGCTTGAATTTAAAAAAAAAAACCGGGGATGAATAGGGGCTTGTGTTTGGTTTGATGAGGTCCTCCTTTAGCATCTCGAAAATGAGTTGGGTCATGATTTCTTTATGATAATGTGTGTAACGATAAGGGCGCACATTAACCGGGTGGGTGTTAGGTTGCACATGGATATGGTGGTCATGAGCACGTTTAGGAGGGGGGTTTTTGATGAATCGAATATGTGAAAATATGTAAGTAAGAGGGATTGAATATGGCTATCTGGATGTTTTATTTCTTCTTGTGTAGTGCTAGTAGGTTGGTGTTGAAAAATAATGGTGAACATTGAGGCAATGTGTTGGAGCATATTCTGGTGACAACGAGCTTGAAGATATTATGTCTTAGTCTTAGAGTCTTTGACTTGTATTTGATAGAATTGTTAGCAACAGTTAAAGGGGAGTCTGTTAGGACATGTTTTGTAACTGTTGATAAAATTCTGTGTAAGTTCTGCTAGAGGCGAACTTGTCTAGCCTATCAGAGGCGAACTTAATAAGTTCGCCTGGTCTATCAGAGGCGAACTTAATAAGTTCGCTTAATTCTATCAGAGGCGAACTTATTAAGTTCGCTTAGCGCATTAGAGGCGAACTTAATAAGTTCGCCTAAGCACAGTGAAGCGAACTTGTTAAGTTCGCCTGGTGCAGGTCTGTGGCTATAAATAGGAGATATCAGTAGACAAAGTGGTAGAACACAGAGATAGAATAGACGATATCAGAGTAGACTTGATTAGAGACAGAATCTTGTAACCTGATATTGTGGTGGAAATACAAAGCGTTTATTTACACCGTTGTTGTTGATTGAGTTACACGAGCACGTTGATCATGGATTCCGCACGTTATCACCGTGTCGTACCGCGAGTCTAGAGATACGTCACGTAATGAATTAGGGACCTACAAGTGGTATCAGAGCCTATGCTCTTGATTAGCAAAAGATTCGTGGTGTTTTCATGTCCAATCAACATCAAAATTCAGAGAATTTGAAGGATTTTTCATCTTTTTCGTGTTCTTGATAAAAATGGAAGATTTTTGATCAGTTTGGGTTGATTTTGGATTGGTTTGAAGAAATTGATCCGATAGGATTGTTCCTAATCAGTTTCTACACAATCATACGGTTCAGAATTGCTTAATTCCATCATTTTGATCAGAAATCATGATTTTCAGCTGAGTTTGTTCGTGTTTGGGTTTCTGAGTTTGTTACAGTAGTTTAAGCGAACTTGCTAGTTCCTGTGCAGGCGAACTTATTAAGTTCGCTTCTCACAGTTTAAGCGAACTTAATCAGTAGGCGAACTTAATCAGGCGAACTTAATAAGTTCGCTTAGGGTCAAGTTCGCTCGGGTCAACTTAAGTTCGCTTGAATTTAAAAAAAAAAACCGGGGATGAATAGGGGCTTGTGTTTGGTTTGATGAGGTCCTCCTTTAGCATCTCGGAAATGAGTTGGGTCATGATTTCTTTCTGATAATGTGTGTAACGATAAGGGCGCACATTAACCGGGTGGGTGTTAGGTTGCACATGGATATGGTGGTCATGAGCACGTTTAGGAGGGGGGTTTTTGATGAATCGAATATGTGAAAATATGTATGTAAGAGGGATTGAATATGGCTATCTGGATGTTTTATTTCTTCTTGTGTAGTGGTAGTAGGTTGGTGTTGAAAAATAATGGTGAACATTGAGGCAATGTGTTGGAGCATATTCTGGTGACAACGAGCTTGAAGATATTATGTCTTAGTCTTAGAGTCTTTGACTTGTATTTGATAGAATTGTTAGCAACAGTTAAAGGGGAGTCTGTTAGGACATGTTTTGTAACTGTTGATAAAATTCTGTGTAAGTTCTGCTAGAGGCGAACTTGTCTAGCCTATCAGAGGCGAACTTAATAAGTTCGCCTGGTCTATCAGAGGCGAACTTAATAAGTTCGCTTAATTCTATCAGAGGCGAATTTATTAAGTTCGCTTAGCCTATTAGAGGCGAACTTAATAAGTTCGCCTAAGCACAGTGAAGCGAACTTGTTAAGTTCGCCTGGTGCAGGTCTGTGGCTATAAATAGGAGATATCAGTAGACAAAGTGGCAAAACACAGAGATAGAATAGATGATATCAGAGTAGACTTGATTAGAGACAGAATCTTGTAACCTGATATTGTGGTGGAAATACAAAGCGTTTATTTACACCGTTGTTGTTGATTGAGTTACACGAGCACGTTGATCATGGATTCCGCACGTTATTACCGTGTCGTACCGCGAGTCTAGAGATACGTCACGTAATGAATTAGGGACCTACAAGTGGTATCAGAGCCTATGCTCTTGATTAGCAAAAGATTCGTGGTGTTTTCGTGTCCAATCAACATCAAAATTCAGAGAATTTGAAGGATTTTTCATCTTTTTCGTGTTCTTGATAAAAATGGAAGATTTTTGATCAGTTTGGGTTGATTTTGGATTGGTTTGAAGAAATTGATCCGATAGGATTGTTCCTAATCAGTTTCTACACAATCATACGGTTCAGAATTGCTTAATTCCATCATTTTGATCAGAAATCATGATTTTCAGCTGAGTTTGTTCGTGTTTGGGTTTCTGAGTTTGTTACAGCAGTTTAAGCGAACTGGCTAGTTCCTGTGCAGGCGAACTTATTAAGTTCGCTTCTCACAGTTTAAGCGAACTTAATCAGTAGGCGAACTTAATCAGGCGAACTTAATAAGTTCGCTTAGGGTCAAGTTCGCTCGGGTCAACTTAAGTTCGCTTGAATTTAAAAAAAAAACCGGGGATGAATAGGGGCTTGTGTTTGGTTTGATGAGGTCCTCCTTTAGCATCTCGGAAATGAGTTGGGTCATGATTTCTTTATGATAATGTGTGTAACGATAAGGGCGCACATTAACTGGGTGGGTGTTAGGTTACACATGGATATGGTGGTCATGAGCACGTTTAGGAGGGGGGTTTTTGATGAATCGAATATGTGAAAAATGTATGTAAGAGGGATTGAATATGGCTATCTGGATGTTTTATTTCTTCTTATGTAGTGGTAGTAGGTTGGTGTAGAAAAATAATGGTGAACATTGAGGCAATGTGTTGGAGCATATTCTGGTGACAACGAGCTTGAAGATATTATGTCTTAGTCTTAGAGTCTTTGACTTGTATTTGATAGAATTGTTAGCAACAGTTAAAGGGGAGTCTGTTAGGACATGTTTTGTAACTGTTGATAAAATTCTGTGTAAGTTCTGCTAGAGGCGAACTTGTCTAGCCTATCAGAGGCGAACTTAATAAGTTCGCCTGTTCTATCAGAGGCGAACTTATTAAGTTCACTTAGCCTATTAGAGGCGAACTTAATAAGTTCGCCTAAGCACAGTGAAGCGAACTTGTTAAGTTCGCCTGGTGCAGGTCTGTGGCTATAAATAGGAGATATCAGTAGACAAAGTGGTAGAACACAGAGATAGAATAGACGATATCAGAGTAGACTTGATTAGAGACAGAATCTTGTAACCTGATATTGTGGTGGAAATACAAAGCGTTTATTTACACCGTTGTTGTTGATTGAGTTACACGAGCACGTTGATCATGGATTCCGCACGTTATCACCGTGTCGTACCGCGAGTCTAGAGATACATCACGTAATGAATTAGGGACCTACAAGTGGTATCAGAGCCTATGCTCTTGATTAGCAAAAGATTCGTGGTGTTTTCGTGTCCAATCAACATCAAAATTCAGAGAATTTGAAGGATTTTTCATCTTTTTCGTGTTCTTGATAAAAATGGAAGATTTTTGATCAGTTTGGGTTGATTTTGGATTGGTTTGAAGAAATTGATCGGATAGGATTGTTCCTAATCAGTTTCTACACAATCATACGGTTCAGAATTGATTAATTCCATCATTTTGATCATAAATCATGATTTTCAGCTGAGTTTGTTCGTGTTTGGGTTTCTGAGTTTGTTACAGCAGTTTAAGCGAACTTGCTAGTTCCTGTGCAGGCGAACTTATTAAGTTCGCTTCTCACAGTTTAAGCGAACTTAATCAGTAGGCGAACTTAATCAGGCGAACTTAATAAGTTCGCTTAGGGTCAAGTTCGCTCGGGTCAACTTAAGTTCGCTTGAATTTAAAAAAAAAAACCGGGGATGAATAGGGGCTTGTGTTTGGTTTGATGAGGTCCTCCTTTAGCTTCTCGGAAATGAGTTGGGTCATAATTTCTTTATGATAATGTGTGTAACGATAAGGGCGCACATTAACTAGGTGGGTGTTAGGTTGCACATGGATATGGTGGTCATGAGCACGTTTAGGAGGGGGGGTTTTGATGAATCGAATATGTGAAAAATGTATGTAAGAGGGATTGAATATGGCTATCTGGATGTTTTATTTCTTCTTGTGTAGTGGTAGTAGGTTGGTGTAGAAAAATAATGGTGAACATTGAGGCAATGTGTTGGAGCATATTCTGGTGACAACGAGCTTGATGATATTATGTCTTAGTCTTAGAGTCTTTGACTTGTATTTGATAGAATTGTTAGCAACAGTTAAAGGGGAGTCTGCTAGGACATGTTTTGTAACTGTTGATAAAATTCTGTGTAAGTTCTGCTAGAGGCGAACTTGTCTAGCCTATCAGAGGCGAACTTAATAAGTTCGCCTGGTCTATCAGAGGCGAACTTAATAAGTTCGCTTAATTCTATCAGAGGCGAACTTATTAAGTTCGCTTAGCCTATTAGAGGCGAACTTAATAAGTTCGCCTAAGCACAGTGAAGCGAACTTGTTAAGTTCGCCTGGTGCAGGTCTGTGGCTATAAATAGGAGATATCAGTAGACAAAGTGGTAGAACACAGAGATAGAATAGACGATATCAGAGTAGACTTGATTAGAGACAGAATCTTGTAACCTGATATTGTGGTGGAAATACAAAGCGTTTATTTACACCGTTGTTGTTGATTGAGTTACACGAGCATGTTGATCATGGATTCCGCACGTTATCACCGTGTCGTACCGCGAGTCTAGAGATACGTCACGTAATGAATTAGGGACCTACAAGTGGTATCAGAGCCTATGCTCTTGATTAGCAAAAGATTCGTGGTGTTTTCGTGTCCAATCAACATCAAAATTCAGAGAATTTGAAGGATTTTTCATCTTTTTCGTGTTCTTGATAAAAATGGAAGATTTTTGATCAGTTTGGGTTGATTTTGGATTGGTTTGAAGAAATTGATCCGATAGGATTGTTCCTAATCAGTTTCTACACGATCATACGGTTCAGAATTGCTTAATTCCATCATTTTGATCAGAAATCATGATTCTCAGCTGAGTTTGTTCGTGTTTGGGTTTCTGAGTTTGTTACAGCAGTTTAAGCGAACTTGCTAGTTCCTGTGCAGGCGAACTTATTAAGTTCGCTTCTCACAGTTTAAGCGAACTTAATCAGTAGGCGAACTTAATCAGGCGAACTTAATAAGTTCGCTTAGGGTCAAGTTCGCTCGGGTCAACTTAAGTTCGCTTGAATTTAAAAAAAAAAACCGGGGATGAATAGGGGCTTGTGTTTGGTTTGATGAGGTCCTCCTTTAGCATCTCGGAAATGAGTTGGGTCATGATTTCTTTATGATAATGTGTGTAACGATAAGGGCGCACATTAACCGGGTGGGTGTTAGGTTGCACATGGATATGGTGGTCATGAGCACGTTTAGGAGGGGGGTTTTTGATGAATCGAATATGTGAAAAATGTATGTAAGAGGGATTGAATATGGCTATCTGGATGTTTTATTTCTTCTTGTGTAGTGGTAGTAGGTTGGTGTAGAAAAATAATGGTGAACATTGAGGCAATGTGTTGGAGCATATTCTGGTGACAACGAGCTTGAAGATATTATGTCTTAGTCTTAAAGTCTTTGACTTGTATTTGATAGAATTGTTAGCAACAGTTAAAGGGGAGTCTGTTAGGACATGTTTTGTAACTGTTGATAAAATTCTGTGTAAGTTCTGCTAGAGGCGAACTTGTCTAGCCTATCAGAGGCGAACTTAATAAGTTCGCCTGGTCTATCAGAGGCGAACTTAATAAGTTCGCTTAATTCTATCAGAGGCGAACTTATTAAGTTCGCTTAGCCTATTAGAGGCGAACTTAATAAGTTCGCCTAAGCACAGTGAAGCGAACTTGTTAAGTTCGCCTGGTGCAGGTCTGTGGCTATAAATAGGAGATATCAGTAGACAAAGTGGTAGAACACAGAGATAGAATAGACGATATCAGAGTAGACTTGATTAGAGACAGAATCTTGTAACCTGATATTGTGGTGGAAATACAAAGCGTTTATTTACACCGTTGTTGTTGATTGAGTTACACGAGCACGTTGATCATGGATTCCGCACGTTATCACCGTGTCGTACCGCGAGTCTAGAGATACGTCACGTAATGAATTAGGGACCTACAAGTGGTATCAGAGCCTATGCTCTTGATTAGCAAAAGATTCGTGGTGTTTTCGTGTCCAATCAACATCAAAATTCAGAGAATTTGAAGGATTTTTCATCTTTTTCGTGTTCTTGATAAAAATGGAAGATTTTTGATCAGTTTGGGTTGATTTTGGATTGGTTTGAAGAAATTGATCCGATAGGATTGTTCCTAATCAGTTTCTACACAATCATACGGTTCAGAATTGCTTAATTCCATCATTTTGATCAGAAATCATGATTTTCAGCTGAGTTTGTTCGTGTTTGGGTTTCTGAGTTTGTTACAGCAGTTTAAGCGAACTTGCTAGTTCCTGTGCAGGCGAACTTATTAAGTTCGCTTCTCACAGTTTAAGCGAACTTAATCAGTAGGCGAACTTAATCAGGCGAACTTAATAAGTTCGCTTAGGGTCAAGTTCGCTCGGGTCAACTTAAGTTCGCTTGAATTTAAAAAAATAAAACCGGGGATGAATAGGGGCTTGTGTTTGGTTTGATGAGGTCCTCCTTTAGCATCTCGGAAATGAGTTGGGTCATGATTTCTTTATGATAATGTGTGTAACGATAAGGGCGCACATTAACCGGGTGGGTGTTAGGTTGCACATGGATATGGTGGTCATGAGCACGTTTAGGAGGGGTTTTTTTGATGAATCGAATATGTGAAAAATGTATGTAAGAGGGATTGAATATGGCTATCTGGATGTTTTATTTCTTCTTATGTAGTGGTAGTAGGTTGGTGTAGAAAAATAATGGTGAACATTGAGGCAATGTGTTGGAGCATATTCTGGTGACAACGAGCTTGAAGATATTATGTCTTAGTCTTAGAGTCTTTGACTTGTATTTGATAGAATTGTTAGCAACAGTTAAAGGGGAGTCTGTTAGGACATGTTTTGTAACTGTTGATAAAATTCTGTGTAAGTTCTGCTAGAGGCGAACTTGTCTAGCCTATCAGAGGCGAACTTAATAAGTTCGCCTGGTCTATCAGAGGCGAACTTAATAAGTTCGCTTAATTCTATCAGAGGAGAACTTATTAAGTTCGCTTAGCCTATTAGAGGCGAACTTAATAAGTTCGCCTAAGCACAGTGAAGCGAACTTGTTAAGTTCGCCTGGTGCAGGTCTGTGGCTATAAATAGGAGATATCAGTAGACAAAGTGGTAGAACACAGAGATAGAATAGACGATATCAGAGTAGACTTGATTAGAGACAGAATCTTGTAACCTGATATTGTGGTGGAAATACAAAGCGTTTATTTACACCGTTGTTGTTGATTGAGTTACATGAGCACGTTGATCATGGATTCCGCACGTTATCACCGTGTCGTACCGCGAGTCTAGAGATACATCACGTAATGAATTAGGGACCTACAAGTGGTATCAGAGCCTATGCTCTTGATTAGCAAAAGATTCGTGGTGTTTTCGTGTCCAATCAACATCAAAATTCAGAGAATTTGAAGGATTTTTCATCTTTTTCGTGTTCTTGATAAAAATGGAAGATTTTTGATCAGTTTGGGTTGATTTTGGATTGGTTTGAAGAAATTGATCCGATAGGATTGTTCCTAATCAGTTTCTACACAATCATACGGTTCAGAATTGCTTAATTCCATCATTTTGATCAGAAATCATGATTTTCAGCTGAGTTTGTTCGTGTTTGGGTTTCTGAGTTTGTTACAGCAGTTTAAGCGAACTTGCTAGTTCCTGTGCAGGTGAACTTAGCAAGCGAACTTATTAAGTTCGCTTCTCACAGTTTAAGCGAACTTAATCAGTAGGCGAACTTAATCAGGCGAACTTAATAAGTTCGCTTAGGGTCAAGTTCGCTCGGGTCAACTTAAGTTCGCTTGAATTTAAAAAAAAAAACCGGGGATGAATAGGGGCATGTGTTCGGTTTGATGAGGTCCTCCTTTAGCATCTCGGAAATGAGTAGGGTCATGATTTCTTTTTGATAATGTGTGTAACGATAAGGGCGCACATTAACCGGGTGGGTGTTAGGTTGCACATGGATATGGTGGTCATGAGCACGTTTTGGAGGGGGGTTTTTGATGAATCGAATATGTGAAAATATGTATGTAAGAGGGATTGAATATGGCTATCTGGATGTTTTATTTCTTCTTGTGTAGTGGTAGTAGGTTGGTGTTGAAAAATAATGGTGAACATTGAGGCAATGTGTTGGAGCATATTCTGGAGACAACGAGCTTGAAGATATTATGTCTTAGTCTTAGAGTCTTTGACTTGTATTTGATAGAATTGTTAGCAACAGTTAAAGGGGAGTCTATTAGGACATGTTTTGTAACTGTTGATAAAATTCTGTGTAAGTTCTGCTAGAGGCGAACTTAACAAGTTCGCCTAGCCTATCAGAGGCGAACTTAATAAGTTCGCCTGGTCTATCAGAGGCGAACTTAATAAGTTCGCTAAAGTCTATCAGAGGCGAACTTATTAAGTTCGCTTAGCCTATTAGAGGCGAACTTAATAAGTTCCCCTAAGCACAGTGAAGCGAACTTGTTAAGTTCGCCTGATGCAGGTCTGTGGCTATAAATAGGAGATATCAGCAGACAGAGTGGCAGAACACAGAGATAGAATAGACGATATCAGAGTAGACTTGATTAGAGACAGAATCTTGTAACCTGATATTGTGGAGGAAATACAAAGCGTTTATTTAGACCGTTGTTGTTGATTGAGTTACACGAGCACGTTGATCATTGATTCCGCACGTTATCACCGTGTCGTACCGCGAGTCTAGAGATCCGTCACGCAACGAATTAGGGACCTACAAGTGGTATCAGAGCCTATGCTCTTGATTAGCAAAAGATTCGTGGTGTTTTCGTGTCCAATCAACATCAAAATTCAGAGAATTTGAAAGATTTTTCATCTTTTTCGTGTTCTTGATAAAAATGAAATATTTTTGATCAATTTGGATTGATTTTGGATTGGTTTGATGAAATTGATCCGATAGGATTGTTCCTAATCAGTTTCTACACAATCATACGGTTCAGAATTGCTTAATTCCATCATTTTGATCAGAAATCATGATTTTCAGCTGAGTTTGTTCGTGTTTGGGTTTCTGAGTTTGTTACAGCAGTTTAAGCGAACTTGCTAGTTCCTGTGCAGGTGAACTTAGCAAGCGAACTTATTAAGTTCGATTCTCACAGTTTAAGCGAACTTAATCAGTAGGCGAACTTAATCAGGCGAACTTAATAAGTTCGCTTGGGGTCAAGTTCGCTCGGGTCAACTTAAGTTTGCTTGAATTTAAATAAAAAAACCGGGGATGAATAGGGGCTTGTGTTTGGTTTGATGAGGTCCTCCTTTAGCATCTCGGAAATGAGTTTGGTCATGATTTCTTTCTGATAATGTGTGTAACGATAAGGGCGCACATTAACCGGGTGGGTGTTAGGTTGCACATGGATATGGTGGTCATGAGCACGTTTAGGAGGGGGGTTTTTGATGAATCGAATATGTGAAATTATGTATGTAAGAGGGATTGAATATAGCTATCTGGATGTTTTATTTCTTCTTGTGTAGTGGTAGTAGGTTGGTGTTGAAAAATAATGGTGAACATTGAGGCAATGTGTTGGAGCATATTCTGGTGACAACGAGCTTGAAGATATTATGTCTTAGTCTTAGAGTCTTTGACTTGTATTTGATAGAATTGTTAGCAACAGTTAAAAGGGAGTCTGTTAGGACATGTTTTGTAACTGTTGATAAAATTGTGTGTAAGTTCTGCTAGAGGCGAACTTGTCTAGCCTATCAGAGGCGAACTTAATAAGTTCGCCTGATCTATCAGAGGCGAACTTAATTAGTTCGCTTAAGTCTATCAGAGGCGAACTTATTAAGTTCGCTTAGCCTATTAGAGGCGAACTTAATAAGTTCGCCTAAGCACAGTGAAGCGAACTTATTAAGTTCGCCTGGTGCAGGTCTGTGGCTATAAATAGGAGATATCAGTTGACAGAGTGGCAGAACACAGAGATAGAATAGACGATATCAGAGTAGACTTGATTAGAGACAGAATCTTGTAACCAGATATTGTGGTGGAAATACAAAGCTTTTATTTACCCCGTTGTTGTTGACTGAGTTACACGAGCACGTTGATCATGGATTCCGCACGTTATCACCGTGTCGTACCGCGAGTCTAGAGATCCGTCACGCAACGAATTAGGGACCTACAAGTGGTATCAGAGCCTATGCTCTTGATTAGCAAAAGAAATGTGGTGTTTTCGTGTCCAATCAACATCAAAATTGAGAGAATTTGAAGGATTTTTCATCTTTTTCGTGTTCTTGATAAAAATGGAAGATTTTTGATCAATTTGGATTGATTTGAAGAAATTGATCCGATAGGATTGTTCCTAATCAGTTTCTACACAATCATACGGTTCAGAATTGCTTAATTCCATCATTTTGATCAGAAATCATGATTTTCAGCTGAGTTTGTTCGTGTTTGGGTTTCTGAGTTTGTTACAGCAGTTTAAGCGAACTTGCTAGTTCCTGTGCAGGCGAACTTAGCAAGCGAACTTATTAAGTTCGCTTCTTACAGTTTAAGCGAACTTAATCAGTAGGCGAACTTAATCAGGCGAATTTAATAAGTTTGCTTGGGGTCAAGTTCGCTCGGGTCAACTTAAGATCGCTTGAATTTAAAAAAAAAAACCGGGGATGAATAGGGGCTTGTGTTTGGTTTGATGAGGTCCTCCTTTAGCATCTCGAAAATGAGTTGGGTCATGATTTCTTTCTGATAATGTGTGTAACGATAAGGACGCACATTAACCGGGTGGGTGTTAGGTTGCACATGGATATGGTGGTCATGAGCACGTTTAGGAGGGGGTTTTTTGATGAATCGAATATGTGAAAATATGTATGTAAGAGGGATTGAATATGGCTATCTGGATGTTTTATTTCTTCTTGTGTAGTGGTAGTAGGTTGGTGTTGAAAAATAATGGTGAACATTGAGGCAATGTGTTGGATCATATTCTGGTGACAACGAGCTTGAAGATATTATGTCTTAGTCTTAGAGTCTTTGACTTGTATTTGATAGAATTGTTAGCAACAGTTAAAGGGGAGTCTGTTAGGACATGTTTTGTAACTGTTGATAAAATTCTGTGTAAGTTCTGCTAGAGGCGAACTTGTCTAGCCTATCAGAGGCGAACTTATCTATCAGAGGCGAACTTAATAAGTTCGCTTAATTCTATCAGAGGCGAACTTATTAAGTTCGCTTAGCCTATTAGAGGCGAACTTAATAAGTTCTCCTAAGCACAGTGAAGCGAACTTGTTAAGTTCGCCTGGTGCAGGTCTGTGGCTATAAATAGGAGATATCAGTAGACAAAGTGGCAGAACACAGAGATAGAATAGACGATATCAGAGTAGACTTGATTAGAGACAGAATCTTGTAACCTGATATTGTGGTGGAAATACAAAGCGTTTATTTACACCGTTGTTGTTGATTGAGTTACACGAGCACGTTGATCATGGATTCCGCTCGTTATCACTGTGTCGTACCGCGAGTCTAGAGATCCGTCACGCAACGAATTAGGGACCTACAAGTGGTATCAGAGCCTATGCTCTTGATTAGCAAAAGATTCGTGGTGTTTTCGTGTCCAATCAACATCAAAATTCAGAGAATTTGAAAGATTTTTCATCTTTTTCGTGTTCTTGATAAAAATGGAATATTTTTGATCAATTTGGATTGATTTTGGATTGGTTTGAAGAAATTGATCCGATAGGATTGTTCCTAATCAGTTTCTACACAATCATACGGTTCAGAATTGCTTAATTCCATCATTTTGATCAGAAATCATGATTTTCAGCTGAGTTTGTTCGTGTTTGGGTTTCTGAGTTTGTTACAGCAGTTTAAGCGAACTTGCTAGTTCCTGTGCAGGTGAACTTAGCAAGCGAACTTATTAAGTTCGATTCTCACAGTTTAAGCGAACTTAATCAGTAGGCGAACTTAATCAGGCGAACTTAATAAGTTCGCTTGGGGTCAAGTTCGCTCGGGTCAACTTAAGTTTGCTTGAATTTAAATAAAAAAACCGGGGATGAATAGGGGCTTGTGTTTGGTTTGATGAGGTCCTCCTTTAGCATCTCGGAAATGAGTTTGGTCATGATTTCTTTCTGATAATGTGTGTAACGATAAGGGCGCACATTAACCGGGTGGGTGTTAGGTTGCACATGGATATGGTGGTCATGAGCACGTTTAGGAGGGGGGTTTTTGATGAATCGAATATGTGAAATTATGTATGTAAGAGGGATTGAATATGGCTATCTGGATGTTTTATTTCTTCTTGTGTAGTGGTAGTAGGTTGGTGTTGAAAAATAATGGTGAACATTGAGGCAATGTGTTGGAGCATATTCTGGTGACAACGAGCTTGAAGATATTATGTCTTAGTCTTAGAGTCTTTGACTTGTATTTGATAGAATTGTTAGCAACAGTTAAAAGGGAGTCTGTTAGGACATGTTTTGTAACTGTTGATAAAATTCTGTGTAAGTTCTGCTAGAGGCGAACTTGTCTAGCCTATCAGAGGCGAACTTAATAAGTTCGCCTGGTCTATCAGAGGCGAACTTAATTAGTTCGCTTAAGTCTATCAGAGGCGAACTTATTAAGTTCGCTTAGCCTATTAGAGGCGAACTTAATAAGTTCGCCTAAGCACAGTGAAGCGAACTTATTAAGTTCGCCTGGTGCAGGTCTGTGGCTATAAATAGGAGATATCAGTTGACAGAGTGGCAGAACACAGAGATAGAATAGACGATATCAGAGTAGACTTGATTAGAGACAGAATCTTGTAACCAGATATTGTGGTGGAAATACAAAGCGTTTATTTACCCCGTTGTTGTTGACTGAGTTACACGAGCACGTTGATCATGGATTCCGCACGTTATCACCGTGTCGTACCGCGAGTCTAGAGATCCGTCACGCAACGAATTAGGGACCTACAAGTGGTATCAGAGCCTATGCTCTTGATTAGCAAAAGAAATGTGGTGTTTTCGTGTCCAATCAACATCAAAATTGAGAGAATTTGAAGGATTTTTCATCTTTTTCGTGTTCTTGATAAAAATGGAAGATTTTTGATCAATTTGGATTGATTTGAAGAAATTGATCCGATAGGATTGTTCCTAATCAGTTTCTACACAATCATACGGTTCAGAATAGCTTAATTCCATCATTTTGATCAGAAATCATGATTTTCAGCTGAGTTTGTTCGTGTTTGGGTTTCTGAGTTTGTTACAGCAGTTTAAGCGAACTTGCTAGTTCCTGTGCAAGCGAACTTGCTAGTTCCTGTGCAGGCGAACTTAGCAAGCGAACTTATTAAGTTCGCTTCTCACAGTTTAAGCGAACTTAATCAGTAGGCGAACTTAATCAGGCGAATTTAATAAGTTCGCTTGGGGTCAAGTTCGCTCGGGTCAACTTAAGATCGCTTGAATTTAAAAAAAAAAACCGGGGATGAATAGGGGCTTGTGTTTGGTTTGATGAGGTCCTCCTTTAGCATCTCGGAAATGAGTTTGGTCATGATTTCTTTCTGATAATGTGTGTAACGATAAGGGCGCACATTAACCGGGTGGGTGTTAGGTTGCACATGGATATGGTGGTCATGAGCACGTTTAGGAGGGGGGTTTTTGATGAATCGAATATGTGAAATTATGTATGTAAGAGGGATTGAATATGGCTATCTGGATGTTTTATTTCTTCTTGTGTAGTGGTAGTAGGTTGGTGTTGAAAAATAATGGTGAACATTGAGGCAATGTGTTGGAGCATATTCTGGTGACAACGAGCTTGAAGATATTATGTCTTAGTCTTAGAGTCTTTGACTTGTATTTGATAGAATTGTTAGCAACAGTTAAAAGGGAGTCTGTTAGGACATGTTTTGTAACTGTTGATAAAATTCTGTGTAAGTTCTGCTAGAGGCGAACTTGTCTAGCCTATCAGAGGCGAACTTAATAAGTTCGCCTGGTCTATCAGAGGCGAACTTAATTAGTTCGCTTAAGTCTATCAGAGGCGAACTTATTAAGTTCGCTTAGCCTATTAGAGGCGAACTTAATAAGTTCGCCTAAGCACAGTGAAGCGAACTTATTAAGTTCGCCTGGTGCAGGTCTGTGGCTATAAATAGGAGATATCAGTTGACAGAGTGGCAGAACACAGAGATAGAATAGACGATATCAGAGTAGACTTGATTAGAGACAGAATCTTGTAACCAGATATTGTGGTGGAAATACAAAGCGTTTATTTACCCCGTTGTTGTTGACTGAGTTACACGAGCACGTTGATCATGGATTCCGCACGTTATCACCGTGTCGTACCGCGAGTCTAGAGATCCGTCACGCAACGAATTAGGGACCTACAAGTGGTATCAGAGCCTATGCTCTTGATTAGCAAAAGAAATGTGGTGTTTTCGTGTCCAATCAACATCAAAATTGAGAGAATTTGAAGGATTTTTCATCTTTTTCGTGTTCTTGATAAAAATGGAAGATTTTTGATCAATTTGGATTGATTTGAAGAAATTGATCCGATAGGATTGTTCCTAATCAGTTTCTACACAATCATACGGTTCAGAATAGCTTAATTCCATCATTTTGATCAGAAATCATGATTTTCAGCTGAGTTTGTTCGTGTTTGGGTTTCTGAGTTTGTTACAGCAGTTTAAGCGAACTTGCTAGTTCCTGTGCAAGCGAACTTGCTAGTTCCTGTGCAGGCGAACTTAGCAAGCGAACTTATTAAGTTCGCTTCTCACAGTTTAAGCGAACTTAATCAGTAGGCGAACTTAATCAGGCGAATTTAATAAGTTCGCTTGGGGTCAAGTTCGCTCGGGTCAACTTAAGATCGCTTGAATTTAAAAAAAAAAACCGGGGATGAATAGGGGCTTGTGTTTGGTTTGATGAGGTCCTCCTTTAGCATCTCGGAAATGAGTTGGGTCATGATTTCTTTCTGATAATGTGTGTAACGATAAGGACGCACATTAACCGGGTGGGTGTTAGGTTGCACATGGATATGGTGGTCATGAGCACGTTTAGGAGGGGTTTTTTTGATGAATCGAATATGTGAAAATATGTATGTAAGAGGGATTGAATATGGCTATCTGGATGTTTTATTTCTTCTTGTGTAGTGGTAGTAGGTTGGTGTTGAAAAATAATGGTGAACATTGAGGCAATGTGTTGGATCATATTCTGGTGACAACGAGCTTGAAGATATTATGTCTTAGTCTTAGAGTCTTTGACTTGTATTTGATAGAATTGTTAGCAACAGTTAAAGGGGAGTCTGTTAGGACATGTTTTGTAACTGTTGATAAAATTCTGTGTAAGTTCTGCTAGAGGCGAACTTGTCTAGCCTATCAGAGGCGAACTTAATAAGTTCGCCAGGTCTATCAGAGGCGAACTTAATAAGTTCGCTTAATTCTATCAGAGGCGAACTTATTAAGTTCGCTTAGCCTATTAGAGGCGAACTTAATAAGTTCTCCTAAGCACAGTGAAGCGAACTTGTTAAGTTCGCCTAGTGCAGGTCTGTGGCTATAAATAGGAGATATCAGTAGACAAAGTGGCAGAACACAGAGATAGAATAGACGATATCAGAGTAGACTTGATTAGAGACAGAATCTTGTAACCTGATATTGTGGTGGAAATACAAAGCGTTTATTTACACCGTTGTTGTTGATTGAGTTACACGAGCACGTTGATCATGGATTCCGCACATTATCACTGTGTCGTACCGCGAGTCTAGAGATCCGTCACGCAACGAATTAGGGACCTACAAGTGGTATCAGAGCCTATGCTCTTGATTAGCAAAAGATTCGTGGTGTTTTCGTGTCCAATCAACATCAAAATTCAGAGAATTTGAAAGATTTTTCATCTTTTTCGTGTTCTTGATAAAAATGGAATATTTTTGATCAATTTGGATTGATTTTGGATTGGTTTGAAGAAATTGATCCGATAGGATTGTTCCTAATCAGTTTCTACACAATCATACGGTTCAGAATTGCTTAATTCCATCATTTTGATCAGAAATCATGATTTTCAGCTGAGTTTGTTCGTGTTTGGGTTTCTGAGTTTGTTACAGCAGTTTAAGCGAACTTGCTAGTTCCTGTGCAGGTGAACTTAGCAAGCGAACTTATTAAGTTCGCTTCTCACAGTTTAAGCGAACTTAATCAGTAGGCGAACTTAATCAGGCGAACTTAATAAGTTCGCTTGGGGTCAAGTTCGCTCGGGTCAACTTAAGTTTGCTTGAATTTAAATAAAAAAACCGGGGATGAATAGGGGCTTGTGTTTGGTTTGATGAGGTCCTCCTTTAGCATCTCGGAAATGAGTTGGGTCATGATTTCTTTCTGATAATGTGTGTAACGATAAGGGCGCACATTAACCGGGTGGGTGTTAGGTTGCACATGGATATGGTGGTCATGAGCACGTTTAGGAGGGGGGTTTTTAATGAATCGAATATGTGAAAATATGTATGTAAGAGGGATTGAATATGGCTATCTGGATGTTTTATTTCTTCTTGTGTAGTGGTAGTAGGTTGGTGTTGAAAAATAATGGTGAACATTGAGGCAATGTGTTGGATCATATTCTGGTGACAACGAGCTTGAAGATATTATGTCTTAGTCTTAGAGTCTTTGACTTGTATTTGATAGAATTGTTAGCAACAGTTAAAGGGGAGTCTGTTAGGACATGTTTTGTAACTGTTGATAAAATTCTGTGTAAGTTCTGCTAGAGGCGAACTTGTCTAGCCTATCAGAGGCGAACTTAATAAGTTTGCCTGGTCTATCAGAGGCGAACTTAATAAGTTCGCCTGGTCTATCAGAGGCGAACTTAATAAGTTCGCTTAATTCTATCAGAGGCGAACTTATTAAGTTCGCTTAGCCTATTAGAGGCGAACTTAATAAGTTCTCCTAAGCACAGTGAAGCGAACTTGTTAAGTTCGCCTGGTGCAGGTCTGTGGCTATAAATAGGAGATATCAGTTGACAGAGTGGCAGAACACAGAGATAGAATAGACGATATCAGAGTAGACTTGATTAGAGACAGAATCTTGTAACCTGATATTGTGGTGGAAATACAAAGCGTTTATTTACACCGTTGTTGTTGATTGAGTTACACGAGCACGTTGATCATGGATTCCGCACATTATCACTGTGTCGTACCGCGAGTCTAGAGATCCGTCACGCAACGAATTAGGGACCTACAAGTGGTATCAGAGCCTATGCTCTTGATTAGCAAAAGATTCGTGGTGTTTTCGTGTCCAATCAACATCAAAATTCAGAGAATTTGAAAGATTTTTCATCTTTTTCGTGTTCTTGATAAAAATGGAATATTTTTGATCAATTTGGATTGATTTTGGATTGGTTTGAAGAAATTGATCCGATAGGATTGTTCCTAATCAGTTTCTACACAATCATACGGTTCAGAATTGCTTAATTCCATCATTTTGATCAGAAATCATGATTTTCAGCTGAGTTTGTTCGTGTTTGGGTTTCTGAGTTTGTTACAGCAGTTTAAGCGAACTTGCTAGTTCCTGTGCAGGTGAACTTAGCAAGCGAACTTATTAAGTTCGCTTCTCACAGTTTAAGCGAACTTAATCAGTAGGCGAACTTAATCAGGCGAACTTAATAAGTTCGCTTGGGGTCAAGTTCGCTCGGGTCAACTTAAGTTTGCTTGAATTTAAATAAAAAAACCGGGGATGAATAGGGGCTTGTGTTTGGTTTGATGAGGTCCTCCTTTAGCATCTCGGAAATGAGTTGGGTCATGATTTCTTTCTGATAATGTGTGTAACGATAAGGGCGCACATTAACCGGGTGGGTGTTAGGTTGCACATGGATATGGTGGTCATGAGCACGTTTAGGAGGGGTTTTTTTGATGAATCGAATATGTGAAAATATGTATGTAAGAGGGATTGAATATGGCTATCTGGATGTTTTATTTCTTCTTGTGTAGTGGTAGTAGGTTGGTGTTGAAAAATATTGGTGAACATTGAGGCAATGTGTTGGAGCATATTCTGGTGACAACGAGCTTGAAGATATTATGTCTTAGTCTTAGAGTCTTTGACTTGTATTTGATATAATTGTTAGCAACAGTTAAAGGGGAGTCTGTTAGGACATGTTTTGTAACTGTTGATAAAATTCTGTGTAAGTTCTGCTAGAGGCGAACTTAACAAGTTCGCCTAGCCTATCAGAGGCGAACTTAATAAGTTCGCCTGGTCTATGAGAGGCGAACTTAATAAGTTCGCTTAAGTCTATCAGAGGCGAACTTATTAAGTTCGCTTAGCCTATTAGAGGCGAACTTAATAAGTTCGCCTAAGCACAGTGAAGCGAACTTGTTAAGTTCGCCTGGTGCAGGTCTGTGGCTATAAATAGGAGATATCAGCAGAAAGAGTGGCAGAACACAGAGATAGAATAGACGATATTAGAGTAGACTTGATTAGAGACAGAATTTTGTAACCTGATATTGTGGAGGAAATACAAAGCGTTTATTTACACCGTTGTTGTTGATTGAGTTACACGAGCACGTTGATCATTGATTCCGCACGTTATCACCGTGTTGTACCGCGAGTCTAGAGATCCGTCACGCAACGAATTAGGGATCTACAAGTGGTATCAGAGCCTATGCTCTTGATTAGCAAAAGATTCGTGGTGTTTTCGTGTCCAATCAACATCAAAATTCAGAGAATTTGAAAGATTTTTCATCTTTTTCGTGTTCTTGATAAAAATGGAATATTTTTGATCAATTTGGATTGATTTTGGATTGGTTTGAAGAAATTGATCCGATAGGATTGTTCCTAATCAGTTTCTACACAATTATACGGTTCAGAATTGCTTAATTCCATCATTTTGATCAGAAATCATGATTTTCAGCTGAGTTTGTTCGTGTTTGGGTTTCTGAGTTTGTTACAGCAGTTTAAGCGAACTTGCTAGTTCCTGTGCAGGCGAACTTAGCAAGCGAACTTATTAAGTTCGCTTCTCACAGTTTAAGCGAACTTAATCAGTAGGCGAACTTAATCAGGCGAACTTAATAAGTTCGCTTGGGGTCAAGTTCGCTCGGGTCAACTTAAGTTCGCTTGAATTTAAATAAAAAACCGGGGATGAATAGGGGCTTGTGTTTGGTTTGATGAGGTCCTCCTTTAGCAAATCGGAAATGAGTTGGGTCATGATTTCTTTATGATAATGTGTGTAACGATAAGGGCGCACATTAACCGGGTGGGTGTTAGGTTGCACATGGATATGGTGGTCATGAGCACGTTTAGGAGGGGGGTTTTTGATGAATCGAATATGTGAAAATATGTATGTAAGAGGGATTGAATATGGCTATCTGGATGTTTTATTTCTTCTTGTGTAGTGGTAGTAGGTTGGTGTTGAAAAATAATGGTGAACATTCAGGCAATGTGTTGGAGCATATTCTGGTGACAACGAGCATGAAGATATTATGTCTTAGTCTTAGAGTCTTTGACTTGTATTTGATAGAATTGTAAGCAACAGTTAAAGGGGAGTCTGTTAGGACATGTTTTGTAACTGTTGATAAAATTCTGTGTAAGTTCTGCTAGAGGCGAACTTGTCTAGCCTATCAGAGGCGAACTTAATAAGTTCGCCTGGTCTATCAGAGGCGAACTTAATAAGTTCGCTTAATTCTATCAGAGGTGAACTTTTTAAGTTCGCTTAGCCTATTAGAGGCGAACTTAATAAGTTCGCCTAAGCACAGTGAAGCGAACTTGTTAAGTTCGCCTGGTGCAGGTCTGTGGCTATAAATAGGAGATATCAGTAGACTGAGTGGCAGAACACAGAGATAGAATAGACGATATCAGACTAGACTTGATTAGAGACAGAATCTTTTAACCTGATATTGTGGTGGAAATACAAAGCGTTTATTTACACCGTTGTTGTTGATTGAGTTACACGAGCACGTTGATCATGGATTCCGCACGTTATCACCGTGTCGTACCGCGAGTCTAGAGATCCGTCACGCAACGAATTAGGGACCTACAAGTGGTATCAGAGCCTATGCTCTTGATTAGCAAAAGATTCATGGTGTTTTCGTGTCCAATCAACATCAAAATTCAGAGAATTTGAAGGATTTTTCATCTTTTTCTTGTTCTTGATAAAAATGGAAGAGTTTTGATCAATTTGGATTGATTTTGGATTGGTTTGAAGAAATTGATCCGATAGGATTGTTCCTAATCAGTTTCTACACAATCATACGGTTCAGAATTGCTTAATTCCATCATTTTGATCAGAAATCATGATTTTCAGCTAAGTTTGTTCGTGTTTGGGTTTCTGAGTTTGTTACAGCAGTTTAAGCGAACTTGCTAGTTTCTGTGCAGGCGAACTTAGCAAGCGAACTTATTAAGTTCGCTTCTCACAGTTTAAGCGAACTTAATCAGTAGGCGAACTTAATCAGGCGAACTTAATAAGTTCGCTTGGGGTCAAGTTCGCTTGGGGTCAAGTTCGCTCGGGTCAACTTAAGTTCGCTTGAATTTAAATAAAAAAACCGGGGATGAATAGGGGCTTGTGTTTGGTTTGATGAGGTCCTCCTTTAGCATATCGGAAATGAGTTGGGTCATGATTTCTTTCTGATAATGTGTGTAACGATAAGGGCGCACATTAACCGGGTGGGTGTTAGGTTGCACATGGATATGGTGGTCATGAGCACGTTTAGGAGGGGGGTTTTTGATGAATCGAATATGTGAAAATATGTATGTAAGAGGGATTGAATATGGCTATCTGGATGTTTTATTTCTTCTTGTGTAGTGGTAGTAGGTTGGTGTTGAAAAATAATGGTGAACATTCAGGCAATGTGTTGGAGCATATTCTGGTGACAACGAGCTTGAAGATATTATGTCTTAGTCTTAGAGTCTTTGACTTGTATTTGATAGAATTGTTAGCAACAGTTAAAGGGGAGTCTGTTAGGACATGTTTTGTAACTGTTGATAAAATTCTGTGTAAGTTCTGCTAGAGGCGAACTTGTCTAGCCTATCAGAGGCGAACTTAATAAGTTCGCCTGGTCTATCAGAGGCGAACTTAATAAGTTCGCTTAATTCTATCAGAGGCGAACTTTTTAAGTTCGCTTAGCCTATTAGAGGCGAACTTAAGCACAGTGAAGCGAACTTGTTAAGTTCGCCTGGTGCAGGTTTGTGGCTATAAATAGGAGATATCAGTAGACTGAGTGGCAGAACACAGAGATAGAATAGACGATATCAGAGTAGACTTGATTAGAGACAGAATCTTGTAACCTGATATTGTGGTGGAAATACAAAGCGTTTATTTACACCGTTGTTGTTGATTGAGTTACACGAGCACGTTGATCATGGATTCCGCACGTTATCACCGTGTTGTACCGCGAGTCTACAGATCCGTCACGCAACGAATTAAGGACCTACAAGTGGTATCAGAGCCTATGCTCTTGATTAGCAAAAGATTCATGGTGTTTTCGTGTCCAATCAACATCAAAATTCAGAGAATTTGAAGGATTTTTCATCTTTTTCTTGTTCTTGATAAAAATGGAAGAGTTTTGATCAATTTGGATTGATTTTGGATTGGTTTGAAGAAATTGATCCGATAGGATTGTTCCTAATCAGTTTCTACACAATCATACGGTTCAGAATTGCTTAATTCCATCATTTTGATCAGAAATCATGATTTTCAGCTGAGTTTGTTCGTGTTTGGGTTTCTGAGTTTGTTACAGCAGTTTAAGCGAACTTGCTAGTTCCTGTGCAGGCGAACTTAGCAAGCGAACTTATTAAGTTCGCTTCTCACAGTTTAAGCGAACTTAATCAGTAGGCGAACTTAATCAGGCGAACTTAATAAGTTCGCTTGGGGTCAAGTTAGCTCGGGTCAACTTAAGTTCGCTTGAATTTAAATAAAAAAACCGGGGATGAATAGGGGCTTGTGTTTGGTTTGATGAGGTCCTCCTTTAGCATCTCGGAAATGAGTTGGGTCATGATTTCTTTCTGATAATGTGTGTAACGATAAGGGCGCACATTAACCGGGTGGGTGTTAGGTTGCACATGGATATGGTGGTCATGAGCACGTTTAGGAGGGGGGTTTTTGATGTATCGAATATGTGAAAATATGTATGTAAGAGGGATTGAATATGGCTATCTGGATGTTTTATTTCTTCTTGTGTAGTGGTAGTAGGTTGGTGTTGAAAAATAATGGTGAACATTCAGGCAATGTGTTGGAGCATATTCTGGTGACAACGAGCTTGAAGATATTATGTCTTAGTCTTAGAGTCTTTGACTTGTATTTGATAGAATTGTTAGCAACAGTTAAAGGGGAGTCTGTTAGGACATGTTTTGTAACTGTTGATAAAATTCTG
The DNA here is from genome assembly GCA_023525975.1 of Smallanthus sonchifolius. Taxonomy (NCBI): domain Eukaryota; kingdom Viridiplantae; phylum Streptophyta; class Magnoliopsida; order Asterales; family Asteraceae; genus Smallanthus; species Smallanthus sonchifolius. The sequence goes on along the minus strand of CM042022.1, from coordinate 55,102,461 downwards.
TGTAAGTTCTGATAGAGGCGAACTTGTCTAGCCTATCAGAGGCGAACTTAATAAGTTCGCCTGGTCTATCAGAGGCGAACTTAATAAGTTCGCTTAATTCTATCAGAGGCGAACTTTTTAAGTTCGCTTAGCCTATTAGAGGCGAACTTAATAAGTTCGCCTATTCACAGTGAAGCGAACTTGTTAAGTTCGCCTGGTGCAGGTCTGTGGCTATAAATAGGAGATATCAGTAGACAGAGTGGCAGAACACAGAGATAGAATAGACGATATCAGAGTAGACTTGATTAGAGACAGAATCTTGTAACCTGATATTGTGGTGGAAATACAAAGCGTTTTATTTACACCGTTGTTGTTGATTGAGTTACACGAGCACGTTGATCATGGATTCTGCACGTTATCACCGTGTCGTACCGCGAGTCTAGAGATCCGTCACGCAACGAATTAGGGACCTACAAGTGGTATCAGAGCCTAAGCTCTTGATTAGCAAAAGATTCGTGGTGTTTTCGTGTCCAATCAACATCAAAATTCAGAGAATTTGAAGGATTTTTCATCTTTTTCTTGTTCTTGATAAAAATGGAAGAGTTTTGATCAATTTGGATTGATTTTGGATTGGTTTGAAGAAATTGATCCGATAGGATTGTTCCTAATCAGTTTCTACACAATCATACGGTTCAGAATTGCTTAATTCCATCATTTTGATCAGAAATCATGATTTTCAGCTGAGTTTGTTCGTGTTTGGGTTTCTGAGTTTGTTACAGCAGTTTAAGCGAACTTGCTAGTTCCTGTGCAGGCGAACTTAGCAAGCGAAGTTCTTAAGTTCACTTCTCACAGTTTAAGCGAACTTAATCAGTAGGCGAACTTAATCTGGCGAACTTAATAAGTTCGCTTGGGGTCAAGTTCGCTCGGGTCAACTTAAGTTCGCTTGAATTTAAAAAAAAAACCAGGGATGAATAGGGGCTTGTGTTTGGTTTGATGAGGTCCTCCTTTAGCATCTCGGAAATGAGTTGGGTCATGATTTCTTTCTGATAATGTGTGTAACGATAAGGGCGCACATTAACCGGGTGGGTGTTAGATTGCACATGGATATGGTGGTCATGAGCACGTTTAGGTGGGGGGTTTTTGATGAATCGAATATGTGAAAATATGTATGTAAGAGGGATTGAATATGGCTATCTGGATGTTTTATTTCTTCTTGTGTAGTGGTAGTAGGTTGGTGTTGAAAAATAATGGTGAACATTGAGGCAATGTGTTGGAGCATATTCTGGTGACAACGAGCTTGAAGATATTATGTCTTAGTCTTAGAGTCTTTGACTTGTATTTGATAGAATTGTCAGCAACAGTTAAAGGGGAGTCTGTTAGGACATGTTTTGTAACTGTTGATAAAATTCTGTGTAAGTTCTGCTAGAGGCGAACTTGTCTAGCCTATCAGAGGCGAACTTAATAAGTTCGCCTGGTCTATCAGAGTCGAACTTAATAAGTTCGCTTAAGTCTATCAGAGACGAACTTATTAAGTTCGCTTAGCCTATTGGAGGCGAACTTAATAAGTTCGCCTATGCACAGTGAAGCGAACTTGTTAAGTTCGCCTGGTGCAGGTCTGTGGCTATAAATAGGAGATATCAGTAGACCGAGTGGCAGAACACAGAGATAGAATAGACGATATCAGAGTAGACTTGATTAGAGACAGAATCTTGTAACCTGATATTGTGGTGGAAATACAAAGCGTTTATTTACACCGTTGTTGTTGATTGAGTTACACGAGCACGTTGATCATGGATTCCGCACGTTATCACCGTGTCGTACCGCGAGTCTAGAGATCCGTCACGCAACGAATTAGGGACCTACAAGTGGTATCAGAGCCTAAGCTCTTGATTAGCAAAAGATTCGTGGTGTTTTCGTGTCCAATCAACATCAAAATTCAGAGAATTTGAAGGATTTTTCATCTTTTTCTTGATAAAAATGGAAGAGTTTTGATCAATTTGGATTGATTTTGGATTGGTTTGAAGAAATTGATCCGATAGGATTGTTCCTAATCAGTTTCTACACAATCATACGGTTCAGAATTGCTTAATTCCATCATTTTGATCAGAAATCATGATTTTCAGCTGAGTTTGTTCGTGTTTGGGTTTCTGAGTTTGTTACAGCAGTTTAAGCGAACTTGTTAGTTCCTGTGCAGGTGAACTTAGCAAGCGAACTTATTAAGTTCGCTTTTCACAGTTTAAGCGAACTTAATCAGTAGGCGAACTTAATCAGGCGAACTTAATAAGTTCGCTTGGGGTCAAGTTCGCGCGGGTCAACTTTAGTTCGCTTGAATTTAAAAAAAAAACGGGGATGAATAGGGGCTTGTGTTTGGTTTGATGAGGTCCTCCTTTAGCATCTCGAAAATGAGTTGGGTCATGATTTCTTTCTGATAATGTGTGTAACGATAAGGGCGCACATTAACCGGGTGGGTGTTAGGTTGCACATGGATATGGTGGTCATGAGCACGTTTAGGAGGGGGGTTTTTGATGAATCGAATATGTGAAAATATGTATGTAAGAGGGATTGAATATGGCTATCTGGATGTTTTATTTCTTCTTGTGTAGTGGTAGTAGGTTGGTGTTGAAAAATAATGGTGAACATTGAGGCAATGTGTTGTAGCATATTCTGGTGACAACGAGCTTGAAGATATTATGTCTTAGTCTTAGAGTCTTTGACTTGTATTAGATAGAATTGTTAGCAACAGTTAAAGGGGAGTCTGTTAGGACATGTTTTGTAACTGTTGATAAAATTCTGTGTAAGTTCTGCTAGAGGCGAACTTAACAAGTTCGCCTAGCCTATCAGAGGCTAACTTAATAAGTTCGCCTGGTCTATCAGAGGCGAACTTAATAAGTTCGCTTAAGTCTATCAGAGGCGAACTTATTAAGTTCGCTTTGCCTATTAGAGGCGAACTTGATAAGTTCGCCTAAGCACAGTGAAGCGAACTTGTTAAGTTCGCCTGGTGCAGGTCTGTGGCTATAAATAGGAGATATCAGCAGACAGAGTGGCAGAACATAGAGATAGAATAGACGATATCAGAGTAGACTTGATTAGAGACAGAATTTTGTAACCTGATATTGTGGAGGAAATACAAAGCGTTTATTTACACCGTTGTTGTTGATTGAGTTACACGAGCACGTTGATCATTGATTCCGCACGTTATCACCGTGTCGTACCGCGATTCTAGAGATCCGTCACGCAACGAATTAGGGACCTACAAGTGGTATCAGAGCCTATGCTCTTGATTAGCAAAAGATTCGTGGTGTTTTCGTGTCCAATCAACATCAAAATTCAGAAAATTTGAAAGATTTTTCATCTTTTTCGTGTTCTTGATAAAAACGGAATATTTTTGATCAATTTGGATTGATTTTGGATTGGTTTGAAGAAATTGATCCGATAGGATTGTTCCTAATCAGTTTCTACACAATCATACGGTTCAGAATTGCTTAATTCCATCATTTTGATCAGAAATCATGATTTTCAGCTGAGTTTGTTCGTGTTTGGGTTTCTGAGTTTGTTACAGCAGTTTAAGCGAACTTGCTAGTTCCTGTGCAGGCGAACTTAGCAAGCGAACTTATTAAGTTCGCTTCTCACAGTTTAAGCGAACTTAATCAGTAGGTGAACTTAATCAGGCGAACTTAATAAGTTCGCTTGGGGTCAAGTTCGCTCGGGTCAACTTAAGTTCGCTTGAATTTAAATAAAAAAACCGGGGATGAATAGGGGCTTGTGTTTGGTTTGATGAGGTCCTCCTTTAGCATCTCGGAAATGAGTTGGGTCATGATTTCTTTCTGATAATGTGTGTAACGATAAGGGCGCACATTAACCGGGTGGGTGTTAGGTTGCACATGGATATGGTGGTCATGAGCACGTTTAGGAGGGGGTTTTTTGATGAATCGAATATGTGAAAATATGTATGTAAGAGGGATTGAATATGGCTATCTGGATGTTTTATTTCTTCTTGTGTAGTGGTAGTAGGTTGGTGTTGAAAAATAATGGTGAACATTGAGGCAATGTGTTGGAGCATATTCTGGAGACAACGAGCTTGAAGATATTATGTCTTAGTCTTAGAGTCTTTGACTTGTATTTGATAGAATTGTTAGCAACAGTTAAAGGGGAGTCTGTTAGGACATGTTTTGTAACTGTTGATAAAATTCTGTGTAAGTTCTGCTAGAGGCGAACTTGTCTAGCCTATCAGAGGCGAACTTAATAAGTTCGCCTGGTCTATCAGAGGCGAACTTAATAAGTTCGCTTAAGTCTATCAGAGGCGAACTTATTAAGTTCCCTTAGCCTATTAGAGGCGAACTTAATAAGTGCGCCTATGCACAGTGAAGCGAACTTGTTAAGTTCGCCTGGTGCAGGTCTGTGGCTATAAATAGGAGATATCAGTAGACAGAGTGGCAGAACACAGAGATAGAATAGACGATATCAGAGTAGACTTGATTAGAGACAGAATCTTGTAACCTGATATTGTGGTGGAAATACAAAGCGTTTATTTACACCGTTGTTGTTGATTGAGTTACACGAGCACGTTGATCATGGATTCCGCACGTTATCACCGTGTCGTACCGCGAGTCTAGAGATCCGTCACGCAACGAATTAGGGACCTACAAGTGGTATCAGAGCCTAAGCTCTTGATTAGCAAAAGATTCGTGGTGTTTTCGTGTCCAATCAACATCAAAATTCAGAGAATTTGAAGGATTTTTCATCTTTTTCTTGTTCTTGATATAAATGGAAGAGTTTTGATCAATTTGGATTGATTTTGGATTGGTTTGAAGAAATTGATCCGATAGGATTGTTCCTAATCAGTTTCTACACAATCATACGGTTCAGAATTGCTTAATTCCATCATTTTGATCAGAAATCATGATTTTCAGCTGAGTTTGTTCGTGTTTGGGTTTCTGAGTTTGTTACAGCAGTTTAAGCGAACTTGCTAGTTCCTGTGCAGGCGAACTTAGCAAGCGAACTTCTTAAGTTCGCTTCTCACAGTTTAAGCGAACTTAATCAGTAGCCGAACTTAATCAGGCGAACTTAATAAGTTCGCTTGGGGTCAAGTTCGCTCGGGTCAACTTAAGTTCGCTTGAATTTAAAAAAAAAAACCAGGGATGAATAGGGGCTTGTGTTTGGTTTGATGAGGTCCTCCTTTAGCATCTCGGAAATGAGTTGGGTCATGATTTCTTTCTGATAATGTGTGTAACGATAAGGGCGCACATTAACCGGGTGGGTGTTAGATTGCACATGGATATGGTGGTCATGAGCACGTTTAGGAGGGGGGTTTTTGATGAATCGAATATGTGAAAATATGTATGTAAGAGGGATTGAATATGGCTATCTGGATGTTTTATTTCTTCTTGTGTAGTGGTAGTAGGTTGGTGTTGAAAAATAATGGTGAACATTGAGGCAATGTGTTGGAGCATATTCTGGTGACAACGAGCTTGAAGATATTATGTCTTAGTCTTAGAGTCTTTGACTTGTATTTGATAGAATTGTTAGCAACAGTTAAAGGGGAGTCTGTTAGGACATGTTTTGTAACTGTTGATAAAATTCTGTGTAAGTTCTGCTAGAGGCGAACTTGTCTAGCCTATCAGAGGCGAACTTAATAACTTCGCCTGGTCTATCAGAGGCGAACTTAATAAGTTCGCTTAATTCTATCAGAGGCGAACTTTTTAAGTTTGTTTAGCCTATTAGAGGCGAACTTAATAAGTTCGCCTAAGCACAGTGAAGCGAACTTGTTAAGTTTGCCTGGTGCAGGTCTGTGGCTATAAATAGGAGATATCAGTAGACTGAGTGGCAGAACACAGAGATAGAATAGACGATATCAGAGTAGACTTGTTTAGAGACATAATCTTGTAACCTGATATTGTGGTGGAAATACAAAGCGTTTATTTACACCGTTGTTGTTGATTGAGTTACACGAACACGTTGATCATGGATTCCGCACGTTGTGACCGTGTTGTACCGCGAGTCTACAGATCCGTCACGCAACGAATTAGGGACCTACAAGTGGTATCAGAGCCTATGCTCTTGATTAGCAAAAGATTCATGGTGTTTTCGTGTCCAACCAACATCAAAATTTATAGAATTTGAAGGATTTTTCATCTTTTTCGTGTTCTTGATAAAAATGGAAGATTTTTGATCACTTTGGATTGATTTTGGATTGGTTTGAAGAAATTGATCCGATAGGATTGTTCCTAATCAGTTTGTACACAATCATACGGTTCAGAATTGCTTAATTCCATCATTTTGATCAGAAATCATGATTTTCAGCTGAGTTTGTTCGTGTTTGGGTTTCTGAGTTTGTTACAGCAGTTTAAGCGAACTTGCTAGTTCCTGTGCAGGCGAACTTAGCAAGCGAACTTATTAAGTTCACTTCTCACAGTTTAAGCGAACTTAATCAGTAGGCGAACTTAATCAGGCGAACTTAATAAGTTCGCTTGAGTTCAATTTCGCTCGGGTCAACTTAAGTTCGCTTGAATTTTAAAAAAAACTGGGGATGAATAGGGGCCTGTGTTTCGTTTGATGAGGTCCTCCTTTAGCATCTCGAAAATGAGTTGGGTCATGATTTCTTTCTGATAATGTGTGTAACGATAAGGGCGCACATTAACCGGGTGGGTGTTAGGTTGCACATGGATATGGTGGTCATGAGCACGTTTAGGAGGGGGTTTTTGATGAATCGAATATGTGAAAATATGTATGTAAGAGGGATTGAATATGGCTATCTGGATGTTTTATTTCTTCTTGTGTAGTGGTAGTAGGTTGGTGTTGAAAAATAATGGTGAACATTGAGGCAATGTGTTGGAGCATATTCTGGTGACAACGAGCTTGAAGATATTATGTCTTAGTCTTAGAGTCTTTGACTTGTATTTGATAGAATTGTTAGCAACAGTTAAAGGGGAGTCTGTTAGGACATGTTTTGTAACTGTTGATAAAATTCTGTGTAAGTTCTGCTAGAGGCGAACTTGTCTAGCCTATCAGAGGCGAACTTAATAAGTTCGCCTGGTCTATCAGAGGCGAACTTAATAAGTTCGCTTAAGTCCATCAGAGGCGAACTTATTAAGTTCGCTTAGCCTATTAGAGGCTAACTTATTAAGTTCGCCTAAACACAGTGAAGCCAACTTGTTAAGTTCGCCTGGTGCAGGTCTGTGGCTATAAATAGGAGATATCAGTAGACAGAGTGGCAGAACACAGAGATAGAATAGACGATATCAGAGTAGACTTGATTAGAGACAGAGTCTTGTAACCTGATATTGTGGTGGAAATACAAAGCGTTTATTTACACCCTTGTTTTTGATTGAGTTACACGAGCACGTTGATCATGGATTCCGCACGTTATCACCGTGTCGTACCACGAGTCTAGAGATCCATCACGCAACGAATTAGGGACCTACAAGTGGTATCAGAGCCTATGCTCTTGATTAGCAAAAGATTCGTGGTGTTTTCGTGTCCAATCAACATCAAAATTCAGAGAATTTGAAGGATTTTTCATATTTTTCGTGTTCTTGATAAAAATGGAAGATTCTTGATCAATTTGGATTGATTTTGGATTGGTTTGAAGAAATTGATCCGATAGGATTGTTCCTAATCAGTTTCTACACAATCATACGGTTCAGAATTGCTTAATTCCATCATTTTGATCAGAAATCATGATTTTCAGCTGAGTTTGTTCGTGTTTGGGTTTCTGAGTTTGTTACAGCAGTTTAAGCGAACTTGCTAGTTCCTGTGCAGGTGAACTTAGCAAGAGAACTTATTAAGTTCGCTTCTCACAGTTTAAGCGAACTTAATCAGTAGGCGTACTTAATCAGGCGAACTTAATAAGTTCGCTTGGGGTCAAGTTCGCTCGGGTCAACTTAAGTTCGATTGAATTTAAAAAACAAAAACCGGGGATGAATAGGGGCTTGTGTTTGGTTTGATGAGGTCCTCCTTTAGCATCTCGGAAATGAGTTGGGTCATGATTTCTTTCTGATAATGTGTGTAACGATAGGGGCGCACATTAACCGGGTGGGTGTTAGGTTGCACATGGTTATGGTGGTCATGAGCACGTTTAGGAGGGGGGTTTTTGTTGAATCGAATATGTGAAAATATGTATGTAAGAGGGATTGAATATGGCTATCTGGATGTTTTATTTCTTCTTGTGTAGTGGTAGTAGGTTGGTGTTGAAAAATAATGGTGAACATTGAGGCAATGTGTTGGAGCATATTCTGGTGACAACGTGCTTGAAGATATTATGTCTTAGTCTTAGAGTCTTTGACTTGTATTTGATAGAATTGTTAGCAACAGTTAAAGGGGAGTATGTTAGGACATGTTTTGTAACTGTTGATAAAATTCTGTGTAAGTTCTGCTAGAGGCGAACTTGTCTAGCCTATCAGAGGCGAACTTAATAAGTTCGCCTGGTCTATCAGAGGCGAACTTAATAAGTTCGCTTAAGTCTATCAGAGGGGAACTTATTAAGTTCGCTTAGCCTATTAGAGGCGAACTTAATAAGTTCGCCTAAGCACAGTGAAGCGAACTTGTTAAGTTCGCCTGGTGCAGGTCTGTGGCTATAAATAGGAGATATCAGTAGACAGAGTGGCAGAACACAGAGATAGAATAGACGATATCAGAGTAGACTTGATTAGAGACAGAGTCTTGTAACCTGATATTGTGGTGGAAATACAAAGCGTTTATTTACACCGTTGTTTTTGATTGAGTTACACGAGCACGTTGATCATGGATTCCGCACGTTATCACCGTGTCGTACCACGAGTCTAGAGATCCATCACGCAACGAATTAGGGACCTACAAGTGGTATCAGAGCCTATGCTCTTGACTAGCAAAGGATTCGTGGTGTTTTCGTGTCCAATCAACATCAAAATTCAGAGAATTTGAAGGATTTTTCATATTTTTCGTGTTCTTGATAAAAATGGAAGATTCTTGATCAATTTGGATTGATTTTGGATTGGTTTGAAGAAATTGATCCGATAGGATTGTTCCTAATCAGTTTCTACACAATCATACGGTTCAGAATTGCTTAATTCCATCATTTTGATCAGAAATCATGATTTTCAGCTGAATTTGTTCGTGTTTGGGTTTCTGAGTTTGTTACAGCAGTTTAAGCGAACTTGCTAGTTCCTGTGCAGGTGAACTTAGCAAGAGAACTTATTAAGTTCGCTTCTCACAGTTTAAGCGAACTTAATCAGTAGGCGTACTTAATCAGGCGAACTTAATAAGTTCGCTTGGGGTCAAGTTCGCTCGGGTCAACTTAAGTTCGATTGAATTTAAAAAACAAAAACAGGGGATGAATAGGGGCTTGTGTTTGGTTTGATGAGGTCCTCCTTTAGCATCTCGGAAATGAGTTGGGTCATGATTTCTTTCTGATAATGTGTGTAACGATAGGGGCGCACATTAACCGGGTGGGTGTTAGGTTGCACATGGTTATGGTGGTCATGAGCACGTTTAGGAGGGGGGTTTTTGTTGAATCGAATATGTGAAAATATGTATGTAAGAGGGATTGAATATGGCTATCTGGATGTTTTATTTCTTCTTGTGTAGTGGTAGTAGGTTGGTGTTGAAAAATAATGGTGAACATTGAGGCAATGTGTTGGAGCATATTCTGGTGACAACGTGCTTGAAGATATTATGTCTTAGTCTTAGAGTCTTTGACTTGTATTTGATAGAATTGTTAGCAACAGTTAAAGGGGAGTCTGTTAGGACATGTTTTGTAACTGTTGATAAAATTCTGTGTAAGTTCTGCTAGAGGCGAACTTGTCTAGCCTATCAGAGGCGAACTTAATAAGTTCGCCTGGTCTATCAGAGGCGAACTTAATAAGTTCGCTTAAGTCTATCAAAGGCGAACTTATTAAGTTCACTTAGCCTATTAGAGGCGAACTTAATAAGTTCGCCTATGCACAGTGAAGCGAACTTGTTAAGTTCGCTTGGTGCAGGTCTGTGGCTATAAATAGGAGATATCAGTAGACAGAGTGGCAGAACACAGAGATAGAATAGACGATATCAGAGTAGACTTGATTAGAGACAGAATCTTGTAACCTGATATTGTGGTGGAAATACAAAGCGTTTATTTACACCGTTGTTGTTGATTGAGTTACACGAGCACGTTGATCATGGATTCCGCACGTTATCACCGTGTCGTACCGCGAGTCTAGAGATCCGTCACGCAACGAATTAGGGACCTACAAGTGGTATCAGAGCCTAAGCTCTTGATTAGCAAAAGATTCGTGGTGTTTTCGTGTCCAATCAACATCAAAATTCAGAGAATTTGAAGGATTTTTCATCTTTTTCTTGTTCTTGATAAAAATGGAAGAGTTTTGATCAATTTGGATTGATTTTGGATTGGTTTGAAGAAATTGATCCGATAGGATTGTTCCTAATCAGTTTCTACACAATCATACGGTTCAGAATTGCTTAATTCCATCATTTTGATCAGAAATCATGATTTTCAGCTGAGTTTGTTCGTGTTTGGGTTTCTGAGTTTGTTACAGCAGTTTAAGCGAACTTGCTAGTTCCTGTGCAGGCGAACTTAGCAAGCGAACTTCTTAAGTTCGCTTCTCACAGTTTAAGCGAACTTAATCAGTAGGCGAACTTAATCAGGCGAACTTAATAAGTTCGCTTGGGGTCAAGTTCGCTCGGGTCAACTTAAGTTCGCTTGAATTTAAAAAAAAAAACCAGGGATGAATAGGGGCTTGTGTTTGGTTTGATGAGGTCCTCCTTTAGCATCTCGGAAATGAGTTGGGTCATGATTTCTTTCTGATAATGTGTGTAACGATAAGGGCGCACATTAACCGGGTGGGTGTTAGATTGCACATGGATATGGTGGTCATGAGCACGTTTAGGAGGGGGTTTTTTGATGAATCGAATATGTGAAAATATGTATGTAAGAGGGATTTAATATGACTATCTGGATGTTTTATTTCTTCTTGTGTAGTGGTAGTAGGTTGGTGTTAAAAAATAATGGTGAACATTGAGGCAATGTGTTGGAGCATATTCTGGTGACAACGAGCTTGAAGATATTATGTCTTAGTCTTAGAGTCTTTGACTTGTATTTGATAGAATTGTTAGCAACAGTTAAAGGGGAGTCTGTTAGGACATGTTTTGTAACTGTTGATAAAATTCTGTGTAAGTTCTGCTAGAGGCGAACTTGTCTAGCCTATCAGAGGTGAACTTAATAACTTCGCCTGGTCTATCAGAGGCGAACTTAATAAGTTCGCTTAATTCTATCAGAGGCGAACTTATTAAGTTCGCTTAGCCTATTAGAGGCGAACTTAATAAGTTCGCCTAAGCACAGTGAAGCGAACTTGTTAAGTTCGCCTGGTGCAGGTCTGTGGCTATAAATAGGAGATATCAGTAGACAGAGTGGCAGAACACAGAGATAGAATAGACGATATCAGAGTAGACTTGATTAGAGACAGAGTCTTGTAACCTGATATTGTGGTGGAAATACAAAGCGTTTATTTACACCGTTGTTTTTGATTGAGTTACACGAGCACGTTGATCATGGATTCCGCACGTTATCACCGTGTCGTACCACGAGTCTAGAGATCCATCACGCAACGAATTAAGGACCTACAAGTTGTATCAGAGCCTATGCTCTTGATTAGCAAAAGATTCGTGGTGTTTTCGTGTCCAATCAACATCAAAATTCAGAGAATTTGAAGGATTTTTCATATTTTTCGTGTTCTTGATAAAAATGGAAGATTCTTGATCAATTTGGATTGGTTTGAAGAAATTGATCTGATAGGATTGTTCCTAATCAGTTTCTACACAATCATACGGTTCAGAATTGCTTAATTCCATCATTTTGATCAGAAATCATGATTTTCAGGTGAGTTTGTTCGTGTTTGGGTTTCTGAGTTTGTTACAGCAGTTTAAGCGAACTTGCTAGTTCCTGTGCAGGCGAACTTAGCAAGCGAAGCTTGGGGTCAAGTTCGCTCGGGTCAACTTAAGTTCGCTTGAATTTAAAAAAAAAAAACCGGGGATGAATAGGGGCTTGTGTTTGGTTTGATGAGGTCCTCCTTTAGCATCTCGGAAATGAGTTGGGTCATGATTTATTTCTGATAATGTGTGTAACGATAAGGGCGCACATTAACCGGGTGGGTGTTAGGTTGCACATGGTTATGGTGGTCATGAGCACGTTTAGGAGGGGGGTTTTTGATGAATCGAATATGTGAAAATATGTATCTAAGAGGGATTGAATATGGCTATCTGGATGTTTTATATCTTCTTGTGTAGTGGTAGTAGGTTGGTGTTGAAAAATAATGGTGAACATTGAGGCAATGTGTTGGAGCATATTCTGGTGACAACGAGCTTGAAGATATTATGTCTTAGTCCTAGAGTCTTTGATTTGTATTTGATAGAATTGTTAGCAACAGTTAAAGGGGAGTCTGTTAGGACATGTTTTGTAACTGTTGATAAAATTCTGTGTAAGTTCTGCTAGAGGCGAACTTAACAAGTTCGCCTTGCCTATCAGAGGCGAACTTAATAAGTTCGCCTGGTCTATCAGAGGCGAACTTAATAAGTTCGCTTAAGTCTATCAGAGGCGAACTTATTAAGTTTGCTTAGCCTATTAGAGGCGAACTTAATAAGTTCGCCTAAGCACAATGAAGCGAACTTGTTAAGTTCGCCTAGTGCAGGTCTGTGGCTATAAATAGGAGATATCAGTAGACAGAGTGGCAGAACACAGAGATAGAATAGACGATATCAGAGTAGACTTGATTAGAGACAGAATCTTGTAACCTGATATTGTGGTGGAAATACAAAGCGTTTATTTACACCGTTGTTGTTGATTGAGTTACACGAGCACGTTGATCATGGATTCCGCACGTTATCACCGTGTCATACCGCGAGTCTACAGATCCGTCACGCAACGAATTAGGGACCTACAAGTGGTATCAGAGCCTATGCTCTTGATTAGCAAAAGATTCGTGGTGTTTTCGTGTCCAATCAACATCAAAATTCAGAGAATTTGAAGGATTTTTCATCTTTTTCGTGTTCTTGATAAAAATGGAAGATTTTTGATCAATTTGGATTGGTTTGAAGAAATTGATCCAATAGGATTGTTCCTAATCAGTTTCTACACAATCATAAGGTTCAGAATTGCTTAATTCCATCATTTAGATCAGAAATCATGATTTTCAGCTGAGTTTGTTCGTGTTTCTGAGTTTGTTACAGCAGTTTAAGCGAACTTTCTAGTTCCTGTGTAGACGAACTTAGCAAGCGAACTTATTAAGTTCGCTTCTCACAGTTTAAGCGAACTTAATCAGTAGGCGAACTTAATCAGGCGAACTTAATAAGTTCGCGTGGGGTCAAGTTCGCTCGGGTCAACTTAAGTTCGCTTGAATTTAAAAAAAAAAACCGGGGATGAATAGGGGCTTGTGTTTGGTTTGATGAGGTCCTCCTTTAGCATCTCGGAAATGAGTTGGGTCATGATTTCTTTCTGATAATGTGTGTAACGAGAAGGGCGCACATTAACCGGGTGGGTGTTAGGTTGCACATGGTTATGGTGGTCATGAGCACATTTAGGAGGGGGGTTTTTGATGAATCGAATATGTGAAAATATGTATGTAAGAGGGATAGAATATGGCTATCTGGATGTTTTATTTCTTCTTGTGTAGTGGTAGTAGGTTGGTGTTGAAAAATAATGGTGAACATTGAGGCAATGTGTTGGAGCATATTCTGGTGACAACGAGCTTGAAGATATTATGTCTTAGTCTTAGAGTCTTTGACTTGTATTTGATAGAATTGTTAGCAACAGTTAAAGGGGGGTCTGTTAGGACATGTTTTGTAACTGTTGATAAAATTCTGTGTAAGTTCTGCTAGAGGGGAACTTGTCTAGCCTATCAGAGGCGAACTTAATAAGTTCACCTGGTCTATCAGAGGCGAACTTAATAAGTTCACTTAAGTCTATCAGAGGCGAACTTATTAAGTTCTCTTAGCCTATTAGAGGCGAACTTAATAAGTTCGCCTAAGCACAGTGAAGCGAACTTGTTAAGTTCGCCTGGTGCAGGTCTGTGGCTATAAATAGGAGATATCAGTAGACAGAGTGGCAGAACACAGAGATAGAATAGACGATATCAGAGTAGACTTGATTAGAGACAGAGTCTTGTAACCTGATATTGTGGTTGAAATACAAAGCGTTTATTTACACCGTTGTTGTTGATTGAGTTACACGAGCACGTTGATCATGGATTCCGCACGTTATCACCGTGTCGTACCGCGAGTCTACAGATCCGTCACACAACGAATTAGGGACCTACAAGTGGTATCAGAGCCTACGCTCTTGATTAGCAAAAGATTCGTGGTGTTTTCGTGTCCAATCAACATCAAAATTCAGAGAATTTGAAGGATTTCTCATCTTTTTTGTGTTCTTGATAAAAATGGAAGATTTTTGATCAATTTGGATTGGTTTGAAGAAATTGATCCGATAGGATTGTTCCTAATCAGTTTCTACACAATCATACGGTTCAGAATTGCTTAATTCCATCATTTTGATCAGAAATCATGATTTTCAGCTGAGTTTGTTCGTGTTTCTGAGTTTGTTACAGCAGTTTAAGCGAACTTGCTTGTTCCTGTGCAGGCGAACTTAGCAAGTGAACTTATTAAGTTCGCTTCTCACAGTTTAAGCGAACTTAATCAGTAGGCGAACTTAATCAGGCGAACTTAATAAGTTCGCTTGGAGTCAAGTTCGCTCGGGTCAACTTAAGTTCGCTTGAATTTAAAAAAAAAAAAAACCGGGGATGAATAGGGGCTTGTGTTTGGTTTGATGAGGTCCTCCTTTAGCATCTCGGAAATGAGTTGGGTCATGATTTCTTTCTGATAATGTGTGTAACGATAAGGGCGCACATTAACCGGTTGGGTGTTAGTTTGCACATGGTTATGGTGGTCATGAGCACGTTTAGGAGATGAATCGAATATGTGAAAATATGTATGTAAGATGGATTGAATATGGCTATCTGGATGTTTTATTTCTTCTTGTGTAGTGGTAGTAGGTTGGTGTTGAAAAATAATGGTGAACATTGAGGCAATGTGTTGGAGCATATTCTGGTGACAACGAGCTTGAAGATATTATGTCTTAGTCTTAGAGTCTTTGACTTGTATTTGATAGAATTGTTAGCAACAGTTAAAGGGGAGTCTGTTAGGACATGTTTTGTAACTGTTGATAAAATTCTGTGTAAGTTCTGCTAGAGGTGAACTTGTCTAGCCTATCAGAGGTGAACTTAATAACTTCGCCTGGTCTATCAGAGGCGAACTTAATAAGTTCGCTTAATTCTATCAGAGGCGAACTTATTAAGTTCGCTTAGCCTATTAGAGGCGAACTTAATAAGTTCGCCTAAGCACAGTGAAGCGAACTTGTTAAGTTCGCCTGGTGCAGGTCTGTGGCTATAAATAGGAGATATCAGTAGACAGAGTGGCAGAACACAGAGATAGAATAGACGATATCAGAGTAGACTTGATTAGAGACAGAGTCTTGTAACCTGATATTGTGGTGGAAATACAAAGCGTTTATTTACACCGTTGTTTTTGATTGAGTTACACGAGCACGTTGATCATGGATTCCGCACGTTATCACCGTGTCGTACCACGAGTCTAGAGATCCATCACGCAACGAATTAAGGACCTACAAGTTGTATCAGAGCCTATGCTCTTGATTAGCAAAAGATTCGTGGTGTTTTCGTGTCCAATCAACATCAAAATTCAGAGAATTTGAAGGATTTTTCATATTTTTCGTGTTCTTGATAAAAATGGAAGATTCTTGATCAATTTGGATTGGTTTGAAGAAATTGATCTGATAGGATTGTTCCTAATCAGTTTCTACACAATCATACGGTTCAGAATTGCTTAATTCCATCATTTTGATCAGAAATCATGATTTTCAGGTGAGTTTGTTCGTGTTTGGGTTTCTGAGTTTGTTACAGCAGTTTAAGCGAACTTGCTAGTTCCTGTGCAGGCGAACTTAGCAAGCGAAGCTTGGGGTCAAGTTCGCTCGGGTCAACTTAAGTTCGCTTGAATTTAAAAAAAAAAAACCGGGGATGAATAGGGGCTTGTGTTTGGTTTGATGAGGTCCTCCTTTAGCATCTCGGAAATGAGTTGGGTCATGATTTATTTCTGATAATGTGTGTAACGATAAGGGCGCACATTAACCGGGTGGGTGTTAGGTTGCACATGGTTATGGTGGTCATGAGCACGTTTAGGAGGGGGGTTTTTGATGAATCGAATATGTGAAAATATGTATCTAAGAGGGATTGAATATGGCTATCTGGATGTTTTATATCTTCTTGTGTAGTGGTAGTAGGTTGGTGTTGAAAAATAATGGTGAACATTGAGGCAATGTGTTGGAGCATATTCTGGTGACAACGAGCTTGAAGATATTATGTCTTAGTCCTAGAGTCTTTGATTTGTATTTGATAGAATTGTTAGCAACAGTTAAAGGGGAGTCTGTTAGGACATGTTTTGTAACTGTTGATAAAATTCTGTGTAAGTTCTGCTAGAGGCGAACTTAACAAGTTCGCCTTGCCTATCAGAGGCGAACTTAATAAGTTCGCCTGGTCTATCAGAGGCGAACTTAATAAGTTCGCTTAAGTCTATCAGAGGCGAACTTATTAAGTTTGCTTAGCCTATTAGAGGCGAACTTAATAAGTTCGCCTAAGCACAATGAAGCGAACTTGTTAAGTTCGCCTAGTGCAGGTCTGTGGCTATAAATAGGAGATATCAGTAGACAGAGTGGCAGAACACAGAGATAGAATAGACGATATCAGAGTAGACTTGATTAGAGACAGAATCTTGTAACCTGATATTGTGGTGGAAATACAAAGCGTTTATTTACACCGTTGTTGTTGATTGAGTTACACGAGCACGTTGATCATGGATTCCGCACGTTATCACCGTGTCATACCGCGAGTCTACAGATCCGTCACGCAACGAATTAGGGACCTACAAGTGGTATCAGAGCCTATGCTCTTGATTAGCAAAAGATTCGTGGTGTTTTCGTGTCCAATCAACATCAAAATTCAGAGAATTTGAAGGATTTTTCATCTTTTTCGTGTTCTTGATAAAAATGGAAGATTTTTGATCAATTTGGATTGGTTTGAAGAAATTGATCCAATAGGATTGTTCCTAATCAGTTTCTACACAATCATAAGGTTCAGAATTGCTTAATTCCATCATTTAGATCAGAAATCATGATTTTCAGCTGAGTTTGTTCGTGTTTCTGAGTTTGTTACAGCAGTTTAAGCGAACTTTCTAGTTCCTGTGTAGACGAACTTAGCAAGCGAACTTATTAAGTTCGCTTCTCACAGTTTAAGCGAACTTAATCAGTAGGCGAACTTAATCAGGCGAACTTAATAAGTTCGCTTGGGGTCAAGTTCGCTCGGGTCAACTTAAGTTCGCTTGAATTTAAAAAAAAAAACCGGGGATGAATAGGGGCTTGTGTTTGGTTTGATGAGGTCCTCCTTTAGCATCTCGGAAATGAGTTGGGTCATGATTTCTTTCTGATAATGTGTGTAACGAGAAGGGCGCACATTAACCGGGTGGGTGTTAGGTTGCACATGGTTATGGTGGTCATGAGCACATTAAGGAGGGGGGTTTTTGATGAATCGAATATGTGAAAATATGTATGTAAGAGGGATTGAATATGGCTATCTGGATGTTTTATTTCTTCTTGTGTAGTGGTAGTAGGTTGGTGTTGAAAAATAATGGTGAACATTGAGGCAATGTGTTGGAGCATATTCTGGTGACAACGAGCTTGAAGATATTATGTCTTAGTCTTAGAGTCTTTGACTTGTATTTGATAGAATTGTTAGCAACAGTTAAAGGGGAGTCTGTTAGGACATGTTTTGTAACTGTTGATAAAATTCTGTGTAAGTTCTGCTAGAGGGGAACTTGTCTAGCCTATCAGAGGCGAACTTAATAAGTTCACCTGGTCTATCAGAGGCGAACTTAATAAGTTCACTTAAGTCTATCAGAGGCGAACTTATTAAGTTCTCTTAGCCTATTAGAGGCGAACTTAATAAGTTCGCCTAAGCACAGTGAAGCGAACTTGTTAAGTTCGCCTGGTGCAGGTCTGTGGCTATAAATAGGAGATATCAGTAGACAGAGTGGCAGAACACAGAGATAGAATAGACGATATCAGAGTAGACTTGATTAGAGACAGAGTCTTGTAACCTGATATTGTGGTTGAAATACAAAGCGTTTATTTACACCGTTGTTGTTGATTGAGTTACACGAGCACGTTGATCATGGATTCCGCACGTTATCACCGTGTCGTACCGCGAGTCTACAGATCCGTCACACAACGAATTAGGGACCTACAAGTGGTATCAGAGCCTACGCTCTTGATTAGCAAAAGATTCGTGGTGTTTTCGTGTCCAATCAACATCAAAATTCAGAGAATTTGAAGGATTTCTCATCTTTTTTGTGTTCTTGATAAAAATGGAAGATTTTTGATCAATTTGGATTGGTTTGAAGAAATTGATCCGATAGGATTGTTCCTAATCAGTTTCTACACAATCATACGGTTCAGAATTGCTTAATTCCATCATTTTGATCAGAAATCATGATTTTCAGCTGAGTTTGTTCGTGTTTCTGAGTTTGTTACAGCAGTTTAAGCGAACTTGCTTGTTCCTGTGCAGGCGAACTTAGCAAGTGAACTTATTAAGTTCGCTTCTCACAGTTTAAGCGAACTTAATCAGTAGGCGAACTTAATCAGGCGAACTTAATAAGTTCGCTTGGAGTCAAGTTCGCTCGGGTCAACTTAAGTTCGCTTGAATTTAAAAAAAAAAAAAACCGGGGATGAATAGGGGCTTGTGTTTGGTTTGATGAGGTCCTCCTTTAGCATCTCGGAAATGAGTTGGGTCATGATTTCTTTCTGATAATGTGTGTAACGATAAGGGCGCACATTAACCGGTTGGGTGTTAGTTTGCACATGGTTATGGTGGTCATGAGCACGTTTAGGAGATGAATCGAATATGTGAAAATATGTATGTAAGATGGATTGAATATGGCTATCTGGATGTTTTATTTCTTCTTGTGTAGTGGTAGTAGGTTGGTGTTGAAAAATAATGGTGAACATTGAGGCAATGTGTTGGAGCATATTCTGGTGACAACGAGCTTGAAGATATTATGTCTTAGTCTTAGAGTCTTTGACTTGTATTTGATAGAATTGTTAGCAACAGTTAAAGGGGAGTCTGTTAGGACATGTTTTGTAACTGTTGATAAAATTCTGTGTAAGTTCTGCTAGAGGTGAACTTAACAAGTTCGCCTAGCCTATCAGAGGAGAACTTAATAAGTTCGCCTGGTCTATCAGAGGCGAACTTAATAAGTTCGCTTAAGTCTATCAGAGGCGAACTTATTAAGTTCGCTTAGCCTATTAGAGGCGAACTTAATAAGTTCGCCTAAGCACAGTGAAGCGAACTTGTTAAGTTCGCCTGGTGCAGGTCTGTGGCTATAAATAGGAGATATCAGTAGACAGAGTGGCAGAACACAGAGATAGAATAGACGATATCAGAGTAGACTTGATTAGAGACAGAATCTTGTAACCTGATATTGTGGTGGAAATACAAAGCGTTTATTTACACCGTTGTTGTTGATTGAGTTACACGAGCACGTTGATCATGGATTCCGCACGTTATCACCGTGTCGTACCGCGAGTCTACAGATCCGTCACGCAATGAATTAGGGACCTACAAGTGGTATCAGAGCCTATGCCCTTGATTAGCAAAAGATTCGGGGTGTTTTCGTGTCCAATCAACATCAAAATTCAGAGAATTTGAAGGATTTTTCATCTTTTTCGTGTTCTTGATAAAAATGGAAGATTTTTGATCAATTTGGATTGGTTTGAAGAAATTGATCCGATAGGATTGTTCCTAATCAGTTTCTACACAATCATACGGTTCAGAATTGCTTAATTCCATCATTTTGATCAGAAATCATGATTTTCAGCTGAGTTTGTTCGTGTTTCTGAGTTTGTTACAGCAGTTTAAGCGAACTTGTTAGTTCCTGTGCAGGTGAACTTAGCAAGCGAACTTATTAAGTTCGCTTTTCACAGTTTAAGCGAACTTAATCAGTAGGCGAACTTAATAAGTTCGCTTGGGGTCAAGTTTGCTCGGGTCAACTTAAGTTCGCTTGAATTTAAAAAAAAAATCAGGGATGAATAGGGGCTTGTGTTTGGTTTGATGAGGTCCTCCTTTAGCATCTCGGAAATGAGTTGGGTCACGATTTCTTTCTGATAATGTGTGTAACGATAAGGGCGCACATTAACCGGTTGGGTGTTAGGTTGCACATGGTTATGGTGGTCATGAGCACGTTTAGGAGGGGGGTTTTTGATGAATCGAATATGTGAAAATGTGTATGTAAGAGGGATTGAATATGGCTATCTGGATGTTTTATTTCTTCTTGTGTAGTGGTAGTAGGTTGGTGTTGAAAAATAATGGTGAACATTGAGGCAATGTGTTGGAGCATATTCTGGTGACAACGAGCTTGAAGATATTATGTCTTAGTCTTAGAGTCTTTGACTTGTATTTGATAGAATTGTTAGCAACAGTTAAAGGGGAGTCTGTTAGGACATGTTTTGTAACTGTTGATAAAATTCTGTGTAAGTTCTGCTAGAGGAGAACTTAACAAGTTCGCCTAGCCTATCAGAGGCGAACTTCGTCTATCAGAGGCGAACTTAATAAGTTCGCTTAAGTCTATCAGAGGCGAACTTATTAAGTTCGCTTAGCCTATTAGATGCGAACTTAATAAGTTCGCCTAAGCACAGTGAAGCGAATTGTAAAGTTCGCCTGGTGCAGGTCTGTGGCTATAAATAGGTGATATCAGTAGACAGAGTGGCAGAACACAGAGATAGAATAGACGATATCGGAGTAGACTTGATTAGAGACAGAATCTTGTAACCTGATATTGTGGTGGAAATACAAAGCGTTTATTTACACCGTTGTTGTTGATTGAGTTACACGAGCACGTTGATCATGGATTCCGCACGTTATCACCGTGTCGTACCGCGAGTCTACAGATCCGTCACGCAATGAATTAGGGACCTACAAGTGGTATCAGAGCCTATGCCCTTGATTAGCAAAAGATTCGGGGTGTTTTCGTGTCCAATCAACATCAAAATTCAGAGAATTTGAAGGATTTTTCATCTTTTTCGTGTTCTTGATAAAAATGGAAGATTTTTGATCAATTTGGATTGGTTTGAAGAAATTGATCCGATAGGATTGTTCCTAATCAGTTTCTACACAATCATACGGTTCAGAATTGCTTAATTCCATCATTTTGATCAGAAATCATGATTTTCAGCTGAGTTTGTTCGTGTTTCTGAGTTTGTTACAGCAGTTTAAGCGAACTTGTTAGTTCCTGTGCAGGTGAACTTAGCAAGCGAACTTATTAAGTTCGCTTTTCACAGTTTAAGCGAACTTAATCAGTAGGCGAACTTAATAAGTTCGCTTGGGGTCAAGTTTGCTCGGGTCAACTTAAGTTCGCTTGAATTTAAAAAAAAAATCAGGGATGAATAGGGGCTTGTGTTTGGTTTGATGAGGTCCTCCTTTAGCATCTCGGAAATGAGTTGGGTCACGATTTCTTTCTGATAATGTGTTTAACGATAAGGGCGCACATTAACCGGTTGGGTGTTAGGTTGCACATGGTTATGGTGGTCATGAGCACGTTTAGGAGGGGGGTTTTTGATGAATCGAATATGTGAAAATGTGTATGTAAGAGGGATTGAATATGGCTATCTAGATGTTTTATTTCTTCTTGTGTAGTGGTAGTAGGTTGGTGTTGAAAAATAATGGTGAACATTGAGGCAATGTGTTGGAGCATATTCTGGTGACAACGAGCTTGAAGATATTATGTCTTAGTCTTAGAGTCTTTGACTTGTATTTGATAGAATTGTTAGCAACAGTTAAAGGGGAGTCTGTTAGGACATGTTTTGTAACTGTTGATAAAATTCTGTGTAAGTTCTGCTAGAGGAGAACTTAACAAGTTCGCCTAGCCTATCAGAGGCGAACTTCGTCTATCAGAGGCGAACTTAATAAGTTCGCTTAAGTCTATCAGAGGCGAACTTATTAAGTTCGCTTAGCCTATTAGATGCGAACTTAATAAGTTCGCCTAAGCACAGTGAAGCGAATTGTAAAGTTCGCCTGGTGCAGGTCTGTGGCTATAAATAGGTGATATCAGTAGACAGAGTGGCAGAACACAGAGATAGAATAGACGATATCGGAGTAGACTTGATTAGAGACAGAATCTTGTAACCTGATATTGTGGTGGAAATACAAAGCGTTTATTTACACCGTTGTTGTTGATTGAGTTACACGAGCACGTTGATCATGGATTCCGCACGTTATCACCGTGTCGTACCGCGAGTGTACAAATCCGTCACGCAACGAATTAGGGACCTACAAGTGGTATCAGAGCCTATGCTCTTGATTAGCAAAAGATTCGTGGTGTTTTCGTGTCCAATCAACATCAAAATTCAGAGAATTTGAAGGATTTTTCATCTTTTTCGTGTTCTTGATAAAAATGGAAGATTTTTTATCAATTTGGATTGGTTTGAAGAAATTGATCCGATAGGATTGTTCCTAATCAGTTTCTACACAATCATACGGTTCAGAATTGCTTAATTCCATCATTTTGATCAGAAATCATGATTTTCTGCTGAGTTTGTTCGTGTTTGGGTTTCTGAGTTTGTTACAGCAGTTTAAGCGAACTTGCTAGTTCCTATGCAGGCGAACTTAGCAAGCGAACTTATTAAGTTCGCTTCTCACAGTTTAAGCGAACTTAATCAGGCGAACTTAATAAGTTCGCTTGGGGTCAAGTTCGCTCGGGTCAACTTAAGTTCGCTTGAATTTTAAAAAAAAACCGGGGATGAATAGGGGCTTGTGTTTGGTTTGATGAGGTCCTCCTTTAGCATCTCGGAAATGAGTTGGGTCATGATTTCTTTCTGATAATGTGTGTAACGATAAGGGCGCACATTAACCGGGTGGGTGTTAGGTTGCACATGGATATGGTGGTCATGAGCACGTTTAGGAGGGGGTTTTTTGATGAATCGAATATGTGAAAATATGTATGTAAGAGGGATTGAATATGGCTATCTGGATGTTTTATTTCTTCTTGTGTAGTGGTAGTAGGTTGGTGTTGAAAAATAATGGTGAACATTGAGGTAATGTGTTGGAGCATATTCTGGTGACAACGAGCTTGAAGATATTATGTCTTAGTCTTAGAGTCTTTGACTTGTATTTGATAGAATTGTTAGCAACAGTTAAAGGGGAGTCTGTTAGGACATGTTTTGTAACTGTTGATAAAATTCTGTGTAAGTTCTGCTAGAGGCGAACTTAACAAGTTCGCCTAGCCTATCAGAGGAGAACTTAATAAGTTCGCCTGGTCTATCAGAGGCGAACTTAATAAGTTCGCTTAAGTCTATCAGAGGCGAACTTATTAAGTTCGCTTAGCCTATTAGAGGCGAACTTAATAAGTTCGCCTAATCACAGTGAAGCGAACTTGTTAAGTTCGCCTAGTGCAGGTCTATGGCTATAAATAGGAGATATCAGTAGACAGAGTGGCAGAACACAGAGATAGAATAGACGATATCAGAGTAGACTTGATTAGAGACAGAATCTTGTAACCTGATATTGTGGTGGAAATACAAAGCGTTTATTTACACCATTGTTGTTGACTGAGTTACACGAGCACGTTGATCATGGATTCCGCACGTTATCACCGTGTCGTACCGCGAGTCTACAGATCCGTCACGCAACGAATTAGGGACCTACAAGTGGTATCAGAGCCTATGCTCTTGATTAGCAAAAGATTCGTGGTGTTTTCGTGTCCAATCAACATCAAAATTCAGAGAATTTGAAGGATTTTTCATCTTTTTCGTGTTCTTGATAAAAATGGAAGATTTTTTATCAATTTGGATTGATTTTGGATTGGTTTGAAGAAATTGATCCGATAGGATTGTTCCTAATCAGTTTCTACACAATCATACGGTTCAGAATTGCTTAATTCCATCATTTTGATCAGAAATCATGATTTTCAGCTGAGTTTGTTCGTGTTTGGGTTTCTGAGTTTGTTACAGCAGTTTAAGCGAACTTGTTAGTTCCTGTGCAGGTGAACTTAGAATAAGTTCGCTTTTCACAGTTTAAGCGAACTTAATCAGTAGGCGAACTTAATCAGGCGAACTTAATAAGTTCGCTTGGGGTCAAGTTCGCTCGGGTCAACTTAAGTTCGCTTGAATTTAAAAAAAAAACCGGGGATGAATAGGGGCTTGTGTTTGGTTTGATGAGGTCCTCCTTTAGCATCTCGGAAATGAGTTGGGTCATGATTTCTTTCTGATAATGTGTGTAACGATAAGGGCGCACATTAACCGGTTGGGTGTTAGGTTGCACATGGTTATGGTGGTCATGAGCACGTTTAGGAGGGGGTTTTTTGATGAATCGAATATGTGAAAATGTGTATGTAAGAGGGATTGAATATGGCTATCTGGATGTTTTATTTCTTCTTGTGTAGTGGTAGTAGGTTGGTGTTGAAAAATAATGGTGAACATTGAGGCAATGTGTTGGAGCATATTTTGGTGACAACGAGCTTGAAGATATTATGTCTTAGTCTTAGAGTCTTTGACTTGTATTTGATAGAATTGTTAGCAACAGTTAAAGAGGAGTCTGTTAGGACATGTTTTGTAACTGTTGATAAAATTATGTGTAAGTTCTGCTAGAGGCGAACTTAACAAGTTCGCTTAGCCTATCAGAGGCGAACTTCGTCTATCAGAGGCGAACTTAATAAGTTCGCTTAAGTCTATCAGAGGCGAACTTATTAAGTTCGCTTAGCCTATTAGATGCGAACTTAATAAGTTCGCCTAAGCACAGTGAAGCGAATTGTAAAGTTCGCCTGGTGCCGGTCTATGGCTATAAATAGGAGATATCAGTAGACAGAGTGGCAGAACACAGAGATAGAATAGACGATATCAGAGTAGACTTGATTAGAGACAGAATCTTGTAACCTGATATTGTGGTGGAAATACAAAGCGATTATTTACACCGTTGTTGTTGATTGAGTTACACGAGCACGTTGATCATGGATTCCGCACGTTATCACCGAGTCGTACCGCGAGTCTACAAATCCGTCACGCAACGAATTAGGGACCTACAAGTGGTATCAGAGCCTATGCTCTTGATTAGCAAAAGATTCGTGGTGTTTTCGTGTCCAATCAACATCAAAATTCAGAGAATTTGAAGGATTTTTCATCTTTTTCGTGTTCTTGATAAAAATGGAAGATTTTTGATCAATTTGGATTGGTTTGAAGAAATTGATCCGATAGGATTGTTCCTAATCAGTTTCTACACAATCATACGGTTTAGAATTGCTTAATTCCATCATTTTGATCAGAAATCATGATTTTCAGCTGAGTTTGTTCGTGTTTGGGTTTCTGAGT
Organism: Smallanthus sonchifolius; assembly: GCA_023525975.1. Classification (NCBI taxonomy): domain Eukaryota; kingdom Viridiplantae; phylum Streptophyta; class Magnoliopsida; order Asterales; family Asteraceae; genus Smallanthus; species Smallanthus sonchifolius. The sequence goes on along the minus strand of CM042022.1, from coordinate 55,077,044 downwards.
TTGTTACAGCAGTTTAAGCGAACTTGTTAGTTCCTGTGCAGGTGAACTTAGCAAGCGAACTTATTAAGTTCGCTTTTCACAGTTTAAGCGAACTTAATCAGTAGGCGAACTTAATCAGGCGAACTTAATAAGTTCGCTTGGGGTCAAGTTCGCTCGGGTCAACTTAAGTTCGCTTGAATTTAAAAAAAAACAGGGATGAATAGGGGCTTGTGTTTGGTTTGATGAGGTCCTCCTTTAGCATCTCGGAAATGAGTTGGGTCATGATTTCTTTCTGATAATGTGTGTAACGATAAGGGCGCACATTAACCGGTTGGGTGTTAGGTTGCACATGGTTATGGTGGTCATGAGCACGTTTAGGAGGGGGGTTTTTGATGAATCGAATATGTGAAAATGTGTATGTAAGAGGGATTGAATATGGCTATCTGGATGTCTTATTTCTTCTTGTGTAGTGGTAGTAGGTTGGTGTTGAAAAATAATGGTGAACATTGAGGCAATGTGTTGGAGCATATTTTGGTGACAACGAGCTTGAAGATATTATGTCTTAGTCTTAGAGTCTTTGACTTGTATTTGATAGAATTGTTAGCAACAGTTAAAGGGGAGTATGTTAGGACATGTTTTGTAACTGTTGATAAAATTCTGTGTAAGTTCTGCTAAAGGCGAACTTAACAAGTTCGCCTAGCCTATCAGAGGCGAACTTCGTCTATCAGAGGCGAACTTAATAAGTTCGCTTAAGTCTATCAGAGGCGAACTTATTAAGTTCGCTTAGCCTATTAGAGGCGAACTTAATAAGTTCGCCTAATCACAGTGAAGCGAACTTGTTAAGTTCGCCTAGTGCTGGTCTGTGGCTATAAATAGGAGATATCAGTAGACAGAGTGGCAGAACACAGAGATAGAATAGACGATATCAGAGTAGACTTGATTAGAGACAGAATCTTGTAACCTGATATTGTGGTGGAAATACAAAGCGTTTATTTACACCGTTGTTGTTGATTGAGTTACACGAGCACGTTGATCATGGATTCCGCACGTTATCACCGTGTCGTACCGCGAGTCTACAGATCCGTCACGCAACGAATTAGGGACCTACAAGTGGTATCAGAGCCTATGCTCTTGATTAGAAAAAGATTCGTGGTGTTTTCGTGTCCAATCAACATCAAAATTCAGAGAATTTGAAGGATTTTTCATCTTTTTCGTGTACTTGATAAAAATGGAAGATTTTTTTATCAATTTGGATTGATTTTGGATTGGTTTGAAGAAATTGATCCGATAGGATTGTTCCTAATCAGTTTCTACACAATCATACGGTTCAGAATTTCTTAATTCCATCATTTTGATCAGAAATCATGATTTTCAGCTGAGTTTGTTCGTGTTTGGGTTTCTGAGTTTGTTACAGCAGTTTAAGCGAACTTGTAAGTTCCTGTGCAGGTGAACTTAGCAAGCGAACTTATTAAGTTCGCTTTTCACAGTTTAAGCGAACTTAATCAGTAGGCGAACTTAATCAGGCGAACTTAATAAGTTCGCTTGGGGTCAAGTTCGCTCGGGTCAACTTAAGTTCGCTTGAATTTAAAAAAAAAACCGGGGATGAATAGGGGCTTGTGTTTGGTTTGATGAGGTCCTCCTTTAGCATCTCGGAAATGAGTTGGGTCATGATTTTTTTCTGATAATGTGTGTAACGATAAGGGCGCACATTAACCGGTTGGGTGTTAGGTTGCACATGGTTATGGTGGTCATGAGCACGTTTAGGAGGGGGGTTTTTGATGAATCGAATATGTGAAAATGTGTATGTAAGAGGGATTGAATATAGCTATCTGGATGTTTTATTTCTTCTTGTGTAGTGGTAGTAGGTTGGTGTTGAAAAATAATGGTGAACATTGAGGCAATGTGTTGGAGCATATTTTGGTGACAACGAGCTTGAAGATATTATGTCTTAGTCTTAGAGTCTTTGACTTGTATTTGATAGAATTGTTAGCAACAGTTAAAGGGGAGTCTGTTAGGACATGTTTTGTAACTGTTGATAAAATTCTGTGTAAGTTCTTCTAGAGGCGAACTTAACAAGTTCGCCTAGCCTATCAGAGGCGAACTTCGTCTATCAGAGGCGAACTTAATAAGTTCGCTTAAGTCTATCAGAGGCGAACTTATTAAGTTCGCTTAGCCTATTAGATGCGAACTTAATAAGTTCGCCTAAGCACAGTGAAGCGAATTGTAAAGTTCGCCTGGTGCCGGTCTGTGGCTATAAATAGGAGATATCAGTAGACAGAGTGGCAGAACACAGAGATAGAATAGACGATATCAGAGTAGACTTGATTAGAGACAGAATCTTGTAACCTGATATTGTGGTGGAAATACAAAGCGTTTATTTACACCGTTGTTGTTGATTGAGTTACACGAGCACGTTGATCATGGATTCCGCACGTTATCACCGAGTCGTACCGCGAGTCTACAAATCCGTCACGCAACGAATTAGGGACCTACAAGTGGTATCAGAGCCTATGCTCTTGATTAGCAAAAGATTCGTGGTGTTTTCGTGTCCAATCAACATCAAAATTCAGAGAATTTGAAGGATTTTTCATCTTTTTCGTGTTCTTGATAAAAATGGAAGATTTTTGATCAATTTGGATTGGTTTGAAGAAATTGATCCGATAGGATTGTTCCTAATCAGTTTCTACACAATCATACGGTTTAGAATTGCTTAATTCCATCATTTTGATCAGAAATCATGATTTTCAGCTGAGTTTGTTCGTGTTTGGGTTTCTGAGTTTGTTACAGCAGTTTAAGCGAACTTGTTTGTTCCTGTGCAGGTGAACTTAGCAAGCGAACTTATTAAGTTCGCTTTTCACAGTTTAAGCGAACTTAATCAGTAGGCGAACTCAATCAGGCGAACTTAATAAGTTCGCTTGGGGTCAAGTTCGCTCGGGTCAACTTAAGTTCGCTTGAATTTAAAAAAAAAATCGGGGATGAATAGGGGCTTGTGTTTGGTTTGATGAGGTCCTCCTTTAGCATCTCGGAAATGAGTTGGGTCATGATTTCTTTCTAATAATGTGTGTAACGATAAGGGCGCACATTAACCGGTTGGGTGTTAGGTTGCACATGGTTATGGTGGTCATGAGCACGTTTAGGAGGGGGGTTTTTGATGAATCGAATATGTGAAAATGTGTATGTAAGAGGGATTGAATATGGCTATCTGGATGTCTTATTTCTTCTTGTGTAGTGGTAGTAGGTTGGTGTTGAAAAATAATGGTGAACATTGAGGCAATGTGTTGGAGCATATTTTGGTGACAACGAGCTTGAAGATATTATGTCTTAGTCTTAGAGTCTTTGACTTGTATTTGATAGAATTGTTAGCAACAGTTAAAGGGGAGTCTGTTAGGACATGTTTTGTAACTGTTGATAAAATTTTGTGTAAGTTCTGCTAGAGGCGAACTTAACAAGTTCGCCTAGCCTATCAGAGGCGAACTTCGTCTATCAGAGGCGAACTTAATAAGTTCGCTTAAGTCTATCAGAGGCGAACTTATTAAGTTCGCTTAGCCTATTAGATGCGAACTTAATAAGTTCGCCTAAGCACAGTGAAGCGAATTGTAAAGTTTGCCTGGTGCAGGTCTGTGGCTATAAATAGGAGATATCAGTAGACAGAGTGGCAGATCACAGAGATAGAATAGACGATATCAGAGTAGACTTGATTAGAGACAGAATCTTGTAACCTGATATTGTGGTGGAAATACAAAGCGTTTATTTACACCGTTGTTGTTGATTGATTTTCAGCTGAGTTTGTTCGTGTTTGGGTTTCTGAGTTTGTTACAGCAGTTTAAGCGAACTTGTTAGTTCCTGTGCAGGTGAACTTAGCAAGCGAACTTATTAAGTTCGCTTTTCACAGTTTAAGCGAACTTAATCTGTAGGCGAACTTAATCAGGCGAACTTAATAAGTTCGCTTGGGGTCAAGTTCGCTCGGGTCAACTTAAGTTCGCTTGAATTTAAAAAAAAAATCGGGGATGAATAGGGGCTTGTGTTTGGTTTGATGAGGTCCTCCTTTAGCATCTCGGAAATGAGTTGGGTCATGATTTCTTTGTGATAATGTGTGTAACGATAAGGGCGCACATTAACCGGTTGGGTGTTAGGTTGCACATGGTTATGGTGGTCATGAGCACGTTTAGGAGGGGGGTTTTTGATGAATCGAATATGTGAAAATGTGTATGTAAGAGGGATTGAATATGGCTATCTGGATGTCTTATTTCTTCTTGTGTAGTGGTAGTAGGTTGGTGTTGAAAAATAATGGTGAACATTGAGGCAATGTGTTGGAGCATATTTTGGTGACAAGGAGCTTGAAGATATTATGTCTTAGTCTTAGAGTCTTTGACTTGTATTTGATAGAATTGTTAGCAACAGTTAAAGGAGAGTCTGTTAGGACATGTTTTGTAACTGTTGATAAAATTCTGTGTAAGTTCTGCTAGAGGCGAACTTAACAAGTTCGCCTAGCCTATCAGAGGCGAACTTCGTCTATCAGAGGCGAACTTAATAAGTTCGCTTAAGTCTATCAGAGGCGAACTTATTAAGTTCGCTTAGCCTATTAGATGCGAACTTAATAAGTTCGCCTAAGCACAGTGAAGCGAATTGTAAAGTTCGCCTGGTGCAGGTCTGTGGCTATAAATAGGAGATATCAGTAGACAGAGTGGCAGAACACAGAGATAGAATAGACGATATCAGAGTAGACTTGATTAGAGACAGAATCTTGTAACCTGATATTGTGGTGGAAATACAAAGCGTTTATTTACACCGTTGTTGTTGATTGAGTTACACGAGCACGTTGATCATGGATTCCGCACGTTATCACCGTGTCGTACCGCGAGTCTACAAATCCGTCACGCAACGAATTAGGGACCTACAAGTGGTATCAGAGCCTATGCTCTTGATTAGCAAAAGATTCGTGGTGTTTTCGTGTCCAATCAACATCAAAATTCAGAGAATTTGAAGGATTTTTCATCTTTTTCGTGTTCTTGATAAAAATGGAAGATTTTTGATCAATTTGGATTGGTTTGAAGAAATTGATCCGATAGGATTGTTCCTAATCAGTTTCTACACAATCATACGGTTCAGAATTGCTTAATTCCATCATTTTGATCAGAAATCATGATTTTCAGCTGAGTTTGTTCGTGTTTGGGTTTCTGAGTTTGTTACAGCAGTTCAAGCGAACTTGTTAGTTCCTGTGCAGGTGAACTTAGCAAGCGAACTTATTAAGTTCGCTTTTCACAGTTTAAGCGAACTTAATCAGTAGGCGAACTTAATCAGGCGAACTTAATAAGTTCGCTTGGGGTCAAGTTCGCTCGGGTCAACTTAAGTTCGCTTGAATTTAAAAAAAAAATCGGGGATGAAAAGGGGCTTGTGTTTGGTTTGATGAGGTCCTCCTTTAGCATCTCAGAAATGAGTTGGGTCATGATTTCTTTCTGATAATGTGTGCAACGATAAGGGCGCACATTAACCGGTTGGGTGTTAGGTTGCACATGGTTATGGTGGTCATGAGCACGTTTAGGAGGGGGGTTTTTGATGAATCGAATATGTGAAAATGTGTATGTAAGAGGGATTGAATATGGCTATCTGGATGTTTTATTTCTTCTTGTGTAGTGGTAGTAGGTTGGTGTTGAAAAATAATGGTGAACATTGAGGCAATGTGTTGGAGCATATTCTGGTGACAACGAGCTTGAAGATATTATGTCTTAGTCTTAGAGTCTTTGACTTGTATTTGATAGAATTGTTAGCAACAGTTAAAGGGGAGTCTGTTAGGACATGTTTTGTAACTGTTGATAAAATTCTGTGTAAGTTCTGCTAGAGGCGAACTTAACAAGTTCGCCTAGCCTATCAGAGGCGAACTTCGTCTATCAGAGGCGAACTTAATAAGTTCGCTTAAGTCTATCAGAGGCGAACTTATTAAGTTCGCTTAGCCTATTAGAGGCGAACTTAATAAGTTCGCCTAAGCATAGTGAAGCGAACTTGTTAAGTTCGCCTGGTGCAGGTCTGTGGCTATAAATAGAAGATATCAGTAGACAGAGTGGCAGTACACAGAGATAGAATAGACGATATCAGAGTAGACTTGATTAGAGACATAATCTTGTAACCTGATATTGTGGTGGAAATACAAAGCGTTTATTTACACAGTTGTTGTTGATTGAGTTACACGAGCACGTTGATCATGGATTCCGCACGTTATCACCGTGTCGTACTGCGAGTCTACAGATCCGTCACGCAACGAATTAGGGACCTACAAGTGGTATCAGAGCCTATGCTCTTGATTAGCAAAAGATTCGGGGTGTTTTCGTGTCCAATCAACATCAAAATTCAGAGAATTTGAAGGATTTTTCATCTTTTTTGCGTTCTTGATAAAAATGGAAGATTTTTGATCAATTTGGATTGGTTTGAAGAAATTGATCCGATAGGATTGTTCCTAATCAGTTTCTACACAATCATACGGTTCAGAATTGCTTAATTCCATCATTTTGATCAGAAATCATGATTTTCAGCTGAGTTTGTTCGTGTTTGGGTTTCTGAGTTTGTTACAGCAGTTTAAGCGAACTTGTTAGTTCCTGTGCAGGTGAACTTAGCAAGCGAACTTATTAAGTTCGCTTTTCACAGTTTAAGCGAACTTAATCAGTAGGCGAACTTAATCATGCGAACTTAATAAGTTCGCTTGGGGTCAAGTTCGCTCGGGTCAACTTAAGTTCGCTTGAATTTAAAAAAAAAATCGGGGATGAATAGGGGCTTGTGTTTGGTTTGATGAGGTCCTCCTTTAGCATCTCGGAAATGAGTTGGGTCATGATTTCTTTCTGATAATGTGTGTAACGATAAGGGCGCACATTAACCGGGTGGGTGTTAGGTTGCACATGGTTATGGTGGTCATGAGCACGTTTAGGAGGGGGGTTTTTGATGAATCGAATATGTGAAAATGTGTATGTAAGAGGGATTGAATATGGCTATCTGGATGTTTTATTTCTTCTTGTGTAGTGGTAGTAGGTTGGTGTTGAAAAATAATGGTGAACATTGAGGTAATGTGTTGGAGCATATTCTGGTGACAACGAGCTTGAAGATATTATGTCTTAGTCTTAGAGTCTTTGACTTGTATTTGATAGAATTGTTAGCAACAGTTAAAGGGGAGTCTGTTAGGACATGTTTTGTAACTGTTGATAAAATTCTGTGTAAGTTCTGCTAGAGGCGAACTTAACAAGTTCGCCTAGCCTATCAGAGGCGAACTTCGTCTATCAGAGGCGAACTTAATAAGTTCGCTTAAGTCTATCAGAGGCGAACTTATTAAGTTCGCTTAGCCTATTAGATGCGAACTTAATAAGTTCGCCTAAGCACAGTGAAGCGAATTGTAAAGTTCGCCTGGTGCAGGTCTGTGGCTATAAATAGGAGATATCAGTAGACAGAGTGGCAGAACACAGAGATAGAATAGACGATATCAGAGTAGACTTGATTAGAGACAGAATCTTGAAACCTGATATTGTGGTGGAAATACAAAGCGTTTATTTACACCGTTGTTGTTGATTGAGTTACACGAGCACGTTGATCATGGATTCCGCACGTTATCACCGTGTCGTACCGCGAGTCTACAAATCCGTCAGGCAACGAATTAGGGACCTACAAGTGGTATCAGAGCCTATGCTCTTGATTAGCAAAAGATTCGTGGTGTTTTCGTGTCCAATCAACATCAAAATTCAGAGAATTTGAAGGATTTTTCATCTTTTTCGTGTTCTTGATAAAAATGGAAGATTTTTGATCAATTTGGATTGGTTTGAAGAAATTGATCCGATAGGATTGTTCCTAATCAGTTTCTACACAATCATACGGTTCAGAATTGCTTAATTCCATCATTTTGATCAGAAATCATGATTTTCAGCTGAGTTTGTTCGTGTTTGGGTTTCTGAGTTTGTTACAGCAGTTTAAGCGAACTTGCTAGTTCCTGTGTAGGCGAACTTAGCAAGCGAACTTATTAAGTTCGCTTCTCACAGTTTAAGCAAACTTAATCAGTAGGCGAACTTAATCAGGCGAACTTAATAAGTTCGCTTGGGGTCAAGTTCGCTCGGGTCAACTTAAGTTCGCTTGAATTTAAAAAAAAACCGGGGATGAATAGGGGCTTGTGTTTGGTTTGATGAGGTCCTCCTTTAGCATCTCGGAAATGAGTTGGGTCATGATTTTTTTCTGATAATGTGTGTAACGATAAGGGCGCACATTAACCGGGTGGGTGTTAGGTTACACATGGATATGGTGGTCATGAGCACGTTTAGGAGGGGGGTTTTTGATGAATCGAATATGTGAAAATAGGTACGTAAGAGGGATTGAATATGGCAATCTGGATGTTTTATTTCTTCTTGTGTAGTGGTAGTAGGTTGGTGTTGAAAAATAATGGTGAACATTGAGGCAATGTGTTGGAGCATATTCTGGTGACAATGAGCTTGAAGATATTATGTCTTAGTCTTAGAGTCTTTGACTTGTATTTGATAGAATTGTTAGCAACAGTTAAAGGGGAGTCTGTTAGGACATGTTTTGTAACTGTTGATAAAATTCTGTGTAAGTTTTGCTAGAGGCGAACTCTAGCCTATCAGATGCGAACTTAATAAGTTCGCCTGGTCTATCAGAGGCGAACTTAATAAGTTCGCTTAAGTCTATCAGAGGCGAACTTATTAAGTTCGCTTAGCCTATTAGAGGCGAACTTAATAAGTTCGCCTAAGCACAGTGAAGCGAACTTGTTAAGTTCGCCTGGTGCAGGTCTGTGGCTATAAATAGGATATATCAGTAGACAGAGTGGCAGAACACAGAGATAGAATAGACGATATCAGAGTAGACTTGATTAGAGACATAATCTTGTAACCTGATATTGTGGTGGAAATACAAAGCGTTTATTTACACAGATGTTGTTGATTGAGTTACACGAGCACGTTGATCATGGATTCCGCACGTTATCACCGTGTCGTACTGCGAGTCTACAGATCCGTCACGCAACAAATTAGGGACCTACAAGTGGTATCAGAGCCTATGCTCTTGATTAGCAAAAGATTCGGGGTATTTTCGTGTCCAATCAACATCAAAATTCAGAGAATTTGAAGGATTTTTCATCTTTTTTGCGTTCTTGATAAAAATGGAAGATTTTTGATCAATTTGGATTGGTTTGAAGAAATTGATCCGATAGGATTGTTCCTAATCAGTTTCTACACAATCATACGGTTCAGAATTGCTTAATTCCATCATTTTGTTAAGAAATCATGATTTTCAGCTGAGTTTGTTCGTGTTTGGATTTCTGAGTTTGTTACAGCAGTTTAAGCGAACTTGCTAGTTCCTATGCAGGCGAACTTAGCAAGCGAACTTATTAAGTTCGCTTCTCACAGTTTAAGCGAACTTAATCAGGCGAACTTAATAAGTTCGCTTGGGGTCAAGTTCGCTCGGGTCAACTTAAGTTCGCTTGAATTTAAAAAAAAAACCGGGGATGAATAGGGGCTTGTGTTTGGTTTGATGAGGTCCTCCTTTAGCATCTCGGAAATGAGTTGGGTCATGATTTCTTTCTGATAATGTGTGTAACGATAAGGGCGCACATTAACCGGGTGGGTGTTAGGTTGCACATGGATATGGTGGTCATGAGCACGTTTAGGAGGGGGGTTTTTGATGAATCGAATATGTGAAAATATGTATGTAAGAGGGATTGAATATGGCTATCTGGATGTTTTATTTCTTCTTGTGTAGTGGTAGTAGGTTGGTGTTGAAAAATAATGGTGAACATTGAGGCAATGTGTTGGAGCATATTCTGGTGACAACGAGCTTGAAGATATTATGTCTTAGTCTTAGAGTCTTTGACTTGTATTTGATAGAATTGTTAGCAACAGTTAAAGGGGAGTCTGTTAGGATATGTTTTGTAACTGTTGATAAAATTCTGTGTAAGTTCTGCTAGAGGCGAACTTAACAAGTTCGCCTAGCCTATCAGAGGCGAACTTAATAAGTTCGCCTGGTCTATAAGAGGCGAACTTAATAAGTTCGCTTAAGTCTATCAGAGGCGAACTTATTAAGTTCGCTTAGCCTATTAGAGGCGAACTTAATAAGTTCGCCTAAGCACAGTGAAGCGAACTTGCTAAGTTCGCCTGGTGCAGGTTTGTGGCTATAAATAGGAGATATCAGTAGAAAGAGTGGCAGAACACAGAGATAGAATAGATGATATCAGAGTAGACTTGATTAGAGACAGAATCTTGTAACCTGATACTGTGGTGGAAATACAAAGCGTTTATTTACACCGTTGTTGTTGATTGAGTTACACGAGCACGTTGATCATGGATTCCGCACGTTATCACCGTGTCGTACCGCGAGTCTAGAGATCCGTCACGCAACGAATTAGGGACCTACAAGTGGTATCAGAGCCTATGCTCTTGATTAGCAAAAGATTCGTGGTGTTTTCGTGTCCAATCAACATCAAAATTCAGAGAATTTGAAGGATTTTTCATCTTTTTCGTGTTCTTGATAAAAATGGAAGATTTTTGATCAATTTGGATTGGTTTGAAGAAATTGATCCGATAGGATTGTTCCTAATCATTTTCTACACAATCATACGGTTCAGAATTGCTTAATTCCATCATTTTGATCAGAAATCATGATTTTCAGCTGAGTTTGTTCGTGTTTGGGTTTCTGAGTTTGTTACAGCAGTTTAAGCGAACTTGCTAGTTCCTGTGCAGGTGAACTTAGCAAGCGAACTTATTAAGTTCGCTTCTCACAGTTTAAGCGAACTTAATCAGTAGGCGAACTTAATCAGGCGAACTTAATAAGTTCGCTTGGGGTCAAGTTCGCTCGGGTCAACTTAAGTTCGCTTTAATTTAAAAAAAAAAACCGGGGATGAATAGGGGCTTGTGTTTGGTTTGATGAGGTCCTCCTTTAGCATCTCGGAAATGAGTTGGGTCATGATTTCTTTCTGATAATGTGTGTAACGATAAGGGCGCACATTAACCGGGTGGGTGTTAGGTTGCACATGGATATGGTGGTCATGAGCACGTTTAGGAGGGGGGGTTTTTGATGAATCGAATATGTGAAAATATGTATGTAAGAGGGATTGAATATGGCAATCTGGATGTTTTATTTCTTCTTGTGTAGTGGTAGTAGGTTGGTGTTGAAAAATAATGGTGAACATTGAGGCAATGTGTTGGAGCATATTCTGGTGACAACGAGCTTGAAGATATTATGTCTTAGTCTTAGAGTCTTTGACTTGTATTTGATAGAATTGTTAGCAACAGTTAAAGGGGAGTCTGTTAGGACATGTTTTGTAACTGTTGATAAAATTCTGTGTAAGTTCTGCTAGAGGCGAACTTAACAAGTTCGCCTAGCCTATCAGAGGCGAACTTAATAAGTTCGCCTGGTCTATCAGAGGCGAACTTAATAAGTTCGCTTAAGTCTATCAGAGGCGAACTTATTAAGTTCGCTTAGCCTATTAGAGGTGAACTTAATAAGTTCGCCTAAGCACAGTGAAGCGAACTTGCTAAGTTCGCCTGGTGCAGGTCTGTGGCTATAAATAGGAGATATCAGTAGACAGAGTGGCAGAACACAGAGATAGAATAGACGATATCAGAGTAGACTTGATTAGAGACAGAATCTTGTAACCTGATATTGTGGTGGAAATACAAAGCGTTTATTTACACCGTTGTTGTTGATTGAGTTACACGAGCACGTTGATCATGGATTCCGCACGTTATCACCGTGTCGTACCGCGAGTCTAGAGATCCGTCACGCAACGAATTAGGGACCTACAAGTGGTATCAGAGCCTATGCTCTTGATTAGCAAAAGATTCGTGGTGTTTTCGTGTCCAATCAACATCAAAATTCAGAGAATTTGAAGGATTTTTCATCTTTTTCGTGTTCTTGATAAAAATGGAAGATTCTTGATCAATTTGGATTGATTTTGGATTGGTTAGAAGAAATTGATCCGATAGGATTGTTCCTAATCAGTTTCTACACAATCATACGGTTCAGAATTGCTTAATTCCATCATTTTGATCAGAAATCATGATTTTCAGCTGAGTTTGTTCGTGTTTGGGTTTCTGAGTTTGTTACAGCAGTTTAAGCGAACTTGCTAGTTTCTGTGCAGGTGAACTTAGCAAGCGAACTTATTAAGTTCGCTTCTCACAGTTTAAGCGAACTTACTCAGTAGGCGAACTTAATCAGGCGAACTTAATAAGTTCGCTTGGGGTCAAGTTCGCTCGGGTCAACTTAAGTTCGATTGAATTTAAAAAAAAAACCGGGGATGAATAGGGGCCTGTGTTTGGTTTGATGAGGTCCTCCTTTAGCATCTCGGAAATGAGTTGGGTCATGATTTCTTTCTGATAATGTGTGTAACGATAGGGGCGCACATTAACCGGGTGGGTGTTAGGTTGCACATGGTTATGGTGGTCATGAGCACGTTTAGGAGGGGGGTTTTTGTTGAATCGAATATGTGAAAATATGTATGTAAGAGGGATTGAATATGGCTATCTAGATGTTTTATTTCTTCTTGTGTAGTGGTAGTAGGTTGGTGTTGAAAAATAATGGTGAACATTGAGGCAATGTGTTGGAGCATATTCTGGTGACAACGAGCTTGAAGATATTATGTCTTAGTCTTAGAGTCTTTGACTTGTATTTGATAGAATTGTTAGCAACAGTTAAAGGGGAGTCTGTTAGGACATGTTTTGTAACTGTTGATAAAATTCTGTGTAAGTTCTGCTAGAGGCGAACTTAACAAGTTAGCCTAGCCTATCAGAGGCGAACTTAATAAGTTCGCCTGGTCTATCAGAGGCGAACTTAATAAGTTCGCTTAAGTCTATCAGAGGCGAACTTTTTAAGTTAGCTTAGCCTATTAGAGGCGAACTTAATAAGTTCGTCTAAGCACAGTGAAGCGAACTTGTTAAGTTCGCCTGGTGAAGGTCTGTGGCTATAAATAGGAGATATCAGTGGACAGAGTGGCAGAACACAGAGATAGAATAGACGATATCAGAGTAGACTTGATTAGAGACATAATCTTGTAACATGATATTGTGGTGGAAATACAAAGCGTTTATCTACACCGTTGTTGTTGATTGAGTTACACGAGCACGTTGATCATGGATTCCGCACGTTATCACCGTGTCGTACCACGAGTCTACAGATCCGTCACGCAACGAATTAGGGACCTACAAGTGGTATCAGAGCCTATGCTCTTGATTAGCAGAAGATTCGTGGTGTTTTCGTGTCCAATCAACATCAAAATTCAGAGAATTTGAAGGATTTTTCATCTTTTTCGTGTTCTTGATAAAAATGGAAGATTTTTGATCAATTTGGATTGGTTTGAAGAAATTGATCCGATAGGATTGTTCCTAATCAGTTTCTACACAATCATAAGGTTCAGAATTGCTTAATTCCATCATTTTGATCAGAAATCATGATTTTCAGCTGAGTTTGTTCGTGTTTGGGTTTCTGAGTTTGTTACAGCAGTTTAAGCGAACTTGCTAGTTCCTGTGCAGGCGAACTTAGCAAGCGAACTTATTAAGTTCGCTTCTCACAGTTTAAGCGAACTTAATCAGGCGAACTTAATAAGTTCGCTTGGGGTCAAGTTCGCTCGGGTCAACTTAAGTTCGCTTGAATTTAAAAAAAAAAACCGGGGATGAATAGGGGCTTGTGTTTGGTTTGATGAGGTCCTCCTTTAGCATCTCGGAAATGAGTTGGGTCATGATTTCTTTCTGATAATGTGTGTAACGATAAGGGCGCACATTAACCGGGTGGGTGTTAGGTTACACATGGATATGGTGGTCATGAGCACGTTTAGGAGGGGGGTTTTTGATGAATCGAATATGTGAAAATATATATGTAAGAGGGATTGAATATGGCAATCTGGATGTTTTATTTCTTCTTGTGTAGTGGTAGTAGGTTGGTGTTGAAAAATAATGGTGAACATTGAGGCAATGTGTTGGAGCATATTCTGGTGACAACGAGCTTGAAGATATTATGTCTTAGTCTTAGAGTCTTTGACTTGTATTTGATAGAATTGTTAGCAACAGTTAAAGGGGAGTCTGTTAGGACATGTTTTGTAACTGTTGATAAAATTCTGTGTAAGTTCTGCTAGAGGCGAACTTAACAAGTTAGCCTAGCCTATCAGAGGCGAACTTAATAAGTTCGCCTGGTCTATCAGAGGCGAACTTAATAAGTTCGCTTAAGTCTATCAGAGGCGAACTTTTTAAGTTAGCTTAGCCTATTAGAGGCGAACTTAATAAGTTCGTCTAAGCACAGTGAAGCGAACTTGTTAAGTTCGCCTGGTGAAGGTCTGTGGCTATAAATAGGAGATATCAGTGGACAGAGTGGCAGAACACAGAGATAGAATAGACGATATCAGAGTAGACTTGATTAGAGACATAATCTTGTAACCTGATATTGTGGTGGAAATACAAAGCGTTTATTTACACCGTTGTTGTTGATTGAGTTACACGAGCACGTTGATCATGGATTCCGCACGTTATCACCGTGTCGTACCGCGAGTCTACAGATCCGTCACGCAACGAATTAGGGACCTACAAGTGGTATCAGAGCCTATGCTCTTGATTAGCAAAAGATTCGTGGTGTTTTCGTGTCCAATCAACATCAAAATTCAGAGAATTTGAAGGATTTTTCATCTTTTTCGTGTTCTTGATACAAATGGAAGATTTTTTATCAATTTGGATTGGTTTGAAGAAATTGATCCGATAGGATTGTTCCTAATCAGTTTCTACACAATCATACGGTTCAGAATTGCTTAATTCCATCATTTTGATCAGAAATCATGATTTTCAGCTGAGTTTGTTCGTGTTTGGGTTTCTGAGTTTGTTACAGCAGTTTAAGCGAACTTGCTAGTTCCTGTGCAGGCGAACTTAGCAAGCGAACTTATTAAGTTCGCTTCTCACTGTTTAAGCGAACTTAATCAGTAGGCGAACTTAATCAGGCGAACTTAATAAGTTCGCTTGGGGTCAAGTTCGCTTGAATTTAAAAAAAAAAAACCGGGGATGAATAGGGGCTTGTGTTTGGTTTGATGAGGTCCTCCTTTAGCATCTCGGAAATGAGTTGGGTCATGATTTCTTTCTGATAATGTGTGTAACGATAAGGGCGCACATTAACCGGGTGGGTGTTAGGTTGCACATGGATATGGTGGTCATGAGCACGTTTAGGAGGGGGGTTTTTGATGAATCGAATATCTGAAAATATGTATGTAAGAGGGATTGAATATGGCAATCTGGATGTTTTATTTCTTCTTGTGTAGTGGTAGTAGGTTGGTGTTGAAAAATAATGGTGAACATTGAGGCAATGTGTTGGAGCATATTCTGGTGACAACGAGCTTGAAGATATTATGTCTTAGTCTTAGAGTCTTTGACTTGTATTTGATAGAATTGTTAGCAACAGTTAAAGGGGAGTCTGTTAGGATATGTTTTGTAACTGTTGATAAAATTCTGTGTAAGTTCTGCTAGAGGCGAACTTAACAAGTTCGCCTCGCCTATCAGAGGCGAACTTAATAAGTTCGCCTGGTCTATAAGAGGCGAACTTAATAAGTTCGCTTAAGTCTATCAGAGGCGAACTTATTAAGTTCGCTTAGCCTATTAGAGGCGAACTTAATAAGTTCGCCTAAGCACAGTGAAGCGAACTTGCTAAGTTCGCCTGGTGCAGGTTTGTGGCTATAAATAGTAGATATCAGTAGAAGAGTGGCAGAACACAGAGATAGAATAGACGATATCAGAGTAGACTTGATTAGAGACAGAATCTTGTAACCTGATATTGTGGTGGAAATTCAAAGCGTTTATTTACACCGTTGTTGTTGATTGAGTTACACGAGCACGTTGATCATGGATTCCGCACGTTATCACCGTGTCGTACCGCGAGTCTAGAGATCCGTCACGCAACGAATTAGGGACCTACAAGTGGTATCAGAGCCTATGCTCTTGATTAGCAAAAGATTCGTGGTGTTTTCGTGTCCAATCAACATCAAAATTCAGAGAATTTGAAGGATTTTTCATCTTTTTCGTGTTCTTGATAAAAATGGAAGATTTTTGATCAATTTGGATTGGTTTGAAGAAATTGATCCGATAGGATTGTTCCTAATCAGTTTCTACACAATCATACGGTTCAGAATTGCTTAATTCCATCATTTTTATCAGAAATCATGATTTTCAGCTGAGTTTGTTCGTGTTTGGGTTTCTGAGTTTGTTACAGCAGTTTAAGCGAACTTGCTAGTTCCTGTGCAGGTGAACTTAGCAAGCGAACTTATTAAGTTCGCTTTTCACAGTTTAAGCGAACTTAATCAGTAGGCGAACTTAATCAGGCGAACTTAATAAGTTCGCTTGGGGTCAAGTTCGCTCGGGTCAACTTAGGTTCGATTGAATTTAAAAAAAAACCGGGGATGAATAGGGGCCTGTGTTTGGTTTGATGAGGTCCTCCTTTAGCATCTCAGAAATGAGTTGGGTCATGATTTCTTTCTGATAATGTGTGTAACGATAGCGGCGCACATTAACCGGGTGGGTGTTAGGTTGCACATGGTTATGGTGGTCATGAGCACGTTTAGGAGGGGGGTTTTTGTTGAATCGAATATGTGAAAATATGTATGTAAGAGGGATTGAATATGGCTATCTAGATGTTTTATTTCTTCTTGTGTAGTGGTAGTAGGTTGGTGTTGAAAAATAATGGTGAACATTGAGGCAATGTGTTGGAGCATATTCTGGTGACAACGAGCTTGAAGATATTATGTCTTAGTCTTAGAGTCTTTGACTTGTATTTGATAGAATTGTTAGCAACAGTTAAAGGGGAGTCTGTTAGGACATGTTTTGTAACTGTTGATAAAATTCTGTGTAAGTTCTGCTAGAGGCGAACTTAACAAGTTAGCCTAGCCTATCAGAGGCGAACTTAATAAGTTCGCCTGGTCTATCAGAGGCGAACTTAATAAGTTCGCTTAAGTCTATCAGAGGTGAACTTTTTAAGTTAGCTTAGCCTATTAGAGGCGAACTTAATAAGTTCGTCTAAGCACAGTGAAGCGAACTTGTTAAGTTCGCCTGGTGAAGGTCTGTGGCTATAAATAGGAGATATCAGTGGACAGAGTGGCAGAACACAGAGATAGAATAGACGATATCAGAGTAGACTTGATTAGAGACATAATCTTGTAACCTGATATTGTGGTGGAAATACAAAGCGTTTATCTACACCGTTGTTGTTGATTGAGTTACACGAGCACGTTGATCATGGATTCCGCACGTTATCACCGTGTCGTACCACGAGTCTATAGATCCGTCACGCAACGAATTAGGGACCTACAAGTGGTATCAGAGCCTATGCTCTTGATTAGCAGAAGATTCGTGGTGTTTTCGTGTCCAATCAACATCAAAATTCAGAGAATTTGAAGTATTTTTCATCTTTTTCGTGTTCTTGATAAAAATGGAAGATTTTTGATCAATTTGGATTGGTTTGAAGAAATTGATCCGATAGGATTGTTCCTAATCAGTTTCTACACAATCATACGGTTCAGAATTGCTTAATTCCATCATTTTGATCAGAAATCATGATTTTCAGCTGAGTTTGTTCGTGTTTGGGTTTCTGAGTTTGTTACAGCAGTTTAAGCGAACTTGCTAGTTCCTGTGCAGGCGAACTTATTAAGTTCGCTTCTCACAGTTTAAGCGAACTTAATCAGGCGAACTTAATAAGTTCGCTTGGGGTCAAGTTCGCTCGGGTCAACTTAAGTTCGCTTGAATTTAAAAAAAAAACCGGGGATGAATAGGGGCTTGTGTTGGGTTTGATGAGGTCCTCCTTTAGCATCTCGGAAATGAGTTGGGTCATGATTTCTTTCTGATAATGTGTGTAACGATAAGGGCGCACATTAACCGGGTGGGTGTTAGGTTACACATGGATATGGTGGTCATGAGCACATTTAGGAGGGGGGTTTTTGATGAATCGAATATGTGAAAATATGTATGTAAGAGGGATTGAATATGGCAATCTGGATGTTTTATTTCTTCTTGTGTAGTGGTAGTAGGTTGGTGTTGAAAAATAATGGTGAACATTGAGGCAATGTGTTGGAGCATATTCTGGTGACAACGAGCTTGAAGATATTATGTCTTAGTCTTAGAGTCTTTGACTTGTATTTGATAGAATTGTTAGCAACAGTTAAAGGGGAGTCTGTTAGGACATGTTTTGTAACTGTTGATAAAATTCTGTGTAAGTTCTGCTAGAGGCGAACTTAACAAGTTCGCCTAGCCTATCAGAGGCGAACTTAATAAGTTCGCCTGGTCTATCAGAGGCGAACTTAATAAGTTCGCTTAAGTCTATCAGAGGCGAACTTATTAAGTTCGCTTAGCCTATTAGAGGCGAACTTAATAAGTTCGTCTAAGCAAAGTGAAGCGAACTTGTTAAGTTCGCCTGGTGCAGGTCTGTGGCTATAAATAGGAGATATCAGTGGACAGAGTGGCAAAACACAGAGATAGAATAGACGATATCAGAGTAGACTTGATTAGAGACATAATCTTGTAACCTGATATTGTGGTGGAAATACAAAGCGTTTATTTACACCGTTGTTGTTGATTGAGTTACACGAGCACGTTGATCATGGATTCCGCACGTTATCACCGTGTCGTACCGCGAGTCTACAGATCCGTCACGCAACGAATTAGGGACCTACAAGTGGTATCAGAGCCTATGCTCTTGATTAGCAAAAGATTCGTGGTGTTTTCGTGTCCAATCAACATCAAACTTCAGAGAATTTGAAGGATTTTTCATCTTTTTCGTGTTCTTGATAAAAATGGAAGATTTTTGATCAATTTTGATTTGTTTGAAGAAATTGATACGATAGGATTGTTCCTAATCAGTTTCTACACAATCATACGGTTCAAAATTGCTTAATTCCATCATTTTGATCAGAAATCATGATTTTCAGCTGAGTTTGTTCGTGTTTGGGTTTCTGAGTTTGTTACAGCAGTTTAAGCGAACTTGCTAGTTCCTGTGCAGGTGAACTTAGCAAGCGAACTTATTAAGTTCGCTTCTCACAGTTTAAGCGAACTTACTCAGTAGGCGAACTTAATCAGGCGAACTTAATAAGTTCGCTTGGGGTCAAGTTCGCTCGGGTCAACTTAAGTTCGATTGAATTTAAAAAAAAAAAACCGGGGATGAATAGGGGCTTGTGTTTGGTTTGATGAGGTCCTCCTTTAGCATCTCGGAAATGAGTTGGGTCATGATTTCTTTCTGATAATGTGTGTAACGATAACGGCGCACATTAACCGGGTGGGTGTTAGGTTGCACATGGATATGGTGGTCATGAGCACGTTTAGGAGGGGGGTTTTGATGAATCGAATATGTGAAAATATGTATGTAAGAGGGATTGAATATGGCAATCTGGATGTTTTATTTCTTCTTGTGTAGTGGTAGTAGGTTGGTGTTGAAAAATAATGGTGAACATTGAGGCAATGTGTTGGAGCATATTCTGGTGACAACGAGCTTGAAGATATTATGTCTTAGTCTTAGCGTCTTTGACTTGTATTTGATAGAATTGTTAGCAACAGTTAAAGGGGAGTCTGTTAGGACATGTTTTGTAACTGTTGATAAAATTCTGTGTAAGTTCTGCTAGAGGCGAACTTAACAAGTTCGCCTAGCCTATCAGAGGCGAACTTAATAAGTTCGCCTGGTCTATAAGAGGCGAACTTAATAAGTTCGCTTAAGTCTATCAGAGGCGAACTTATTAAGTTCGCTTAGCCTATTAGAGGCGAACTTAATAAGTTCGCCTAAGCACAGTGAAGCGAACTTGCTAAGTTCGCCTGGTGCAGGTCTGTGGCTATAAATAGGAGATATCAGTAGACAGAGTGGCCGAACACATAGATAGAATAGACGATATCAGAGTAGACTTGATTAGAGACAGAATCTTGTAACCTGATATTGTGGTGGAAATACAAAGCGTTTATTTACACCGTTGTTGTTGATTGAGTTACACGAGCACGTTGATCATGGATTCCGCACGTTATCACCGTGTCGTACCGTGAGTCTACAGATCCGTCACGCAATGAATTAGGGACCTACAAGTGGTATCAGAGCCTATGCTCTTGATTAGCAAAAGATTCGTGGTGTTTTCGTGTCCAATCAACATCAAAATTCAGAGAATTTGAAGGATTTTTCATCTTTTTCGTGTTCTTGATAAAAATGGAAGATTCTTGATCAATTTGGATTATTTTGGATTGGTTTGAAGAAATTGATCCGATAGGATTGTTCCTAATCAGTTTCTACACAATCATACGGTTCAGAATTGCTTAATTCCATCATTTTGATCAGAAATCATGATTTTCAGCTGAGTTTGTTCGTGTTTGGGTTTCTGAGTTTGTTACAGCAGTTTAAGCGAACTTGATAGTTCCTGTGCAGGTGAACTTAGCAAGCGAACTTATTAAGTTCGCTTCTCACAGTTTAAGCGAACTTAATAAGTTCGCTTGGGGTCAAGTTCGCTCGGGTCAACTTAAGTTCTCTTGAATTTAAAAAAAAAAAACCGGGGATGAATAGGGGCTTGTGTTTGGTTTGATGAGGTCCTCCTTTAGCATCTCGGAAATGAGTTGGGTCATGATTTCTTTCTGATAATGTGTGTAACGATAAGGGCGCACATTAACCGGGTGGGTGTTAGGTTGCACATGGATATGGTGGTCATGAGCACGTTTAGGAGGGGGGTTTTTGATGAATCGAATATGTGAAAATATGTATGTAAGAGGGATTGAATATGGCAATCTGGATGTTTTATTTCTTCTTGTGTAGTGGTAGTAGGTTGGTGTTGAAAAATAATGGTGAACATTGAGGCAATGTGTTGGAGCATATTCTGGTGACAACGAGCTTGAAGATATTATGTCTTAGTCTTAGAGTCTTTGACTTGTATTTGATAGAATTGTTAGCAACAGTTAAAGGGGAGTCTGTTAGGACATGTATTGTAACTGTTGATAAAATTCTGTGTAAGTTCTGCTAGAGGCGAACTTAACAAGTTCGCCTAGCCTATCAGAGGCGAACTTAATAAGTTCGCCTGGTCTATAAGAGGCGAACTTAATAAGTTCGCTTAAGTCTATCAGAGGCGAACTTATTAAGTTCGCTTAGCCTATTAGAGGCGAACTTAATAAGTTTGCCTAAGCACAGTGAAGCGAACATGCTAAGTTCGCCTGGTGCAGGTCTGTGGCTATAAATAGGAGATATCAGTGGACAGAGTGGCAGAACACATAGATAGAATAGACGATATCAGAGTAGACTTGATTAGAGACAGAATCTTGTAACCTGATATTGTGGTGGAAATACAAAGCGTTTATTTACACCGTTGTTGTTGATTGAGTTACACGAGCACGTTGATCATGGATTCCGCACGTTATCACCGTGTCGTACCGCGAGTCTACAGATCCGTCACGCAACGAATTAGGGACCTACAAGTGGTATCAGAGCCTATGCTCTTGATTAGCAAAAGATTCGTGGTGTTTTCGTGTCCAATCAACATCAAAATTCAGAGAATTTGAAGGATTTTTCATCTTTTTCGTGTTCTTGATAAAAATGGAAGATTTTTGATCAATTTGGATTGGTTTGAAGAAATTGATCCGATAGGATTGTTCGTAATCAGTTTCTACACAATCATACGGTTCAAAATTGCTTAATTCCATCATTTTGATCAGAAATCATGATTTTCAGCTGAGTTTGTTCGTGATTGGGTTTCTGAGTTTGTTACAGCAGTTTAAGCGAACTTGCTAGTTCCTGTGCAGGTGAACTTAGCAAGCGAACTTATTAAGTTCGCTTCTCACAGTTTAAGCGAACTTAATCAGTAGGCGAACTTAATCAGGCGAACTTAATAAGTTCGCTTGGGGTCAAGTTCGCTCGGGTCAACTTAAGTTCGCTTGAATTTTAAAAAAAAAAACCGGGGATGAATAGGGGCTTGTGTTTGGTTTGATGAGGTCCTCCTTTAGCATCTCGGAAATGAGTTGGTCATGATTTCTTTCTGATAATGCGTGTAACGATAGGGGCGCACATTAACCGGGTGGGTGTTAGGTTGCACATGGTTATGGTGGTCATGAGCACGTTTAGGAGGGGGTTTTTGTTGAATCGAATATGTGAAAATATGTATGTAAGAGAGATTGAATATGGCTATCTAGATGTTTTATTTCTTCTTGTGTAGTGGTAGTAGGTTGGTGTTTAAAAATAATGGTGAACATTGAGGCAATGTGTTGGAGCATATTCTGGTGACAACGAGCTTGAAGATATTATGTCTTAGTCTTAGAGTCTTTGACTTGTATTTGATAGAATTGTTAGCAACAGTTAAAGGGGAGTCTGTTAGGACATGTTTTGTAACTGTTGATAAAATTCTGTGTAAGTTCTGCTAGAGGCGAACTTAACAAGTTCGCCTAGCCTATCAGAGGCGAACTTAATAAGTTCGCCTGGTCTATCAGAGGCGAACTTAATAAGTTCGCTTAAGTCTATCAGAGGCGAACTTATTAAGTTCGCTTAGCCTATTAGAGGCGAACTTAATAAGTTCGTCTAAGCAAAGTGAAGCGAACTTGTTAAGTTCGCCTGGTGCAGGTCTGTGGCTATAAATAGGAGATATCAGTGGACAGAGTGGCAAAACACAGAGATAGAATAGACGATATCAGAGTAGACTTGATTAGAGACATAATCTTGTAACCTGATATTGTGGTGGAAATACAAAGCGTTTATTTACACCGTTGTTGTTGATTGAGTTACACGAGCACGTTGATCATGGATTCCGCACGTTATCACCGTGTCGTACCGCGAGTCTACAGATCCGTCACGCAACGAATTAGGGACCTACAAGTGGTATCAGAGCCTATGCTCTTGATTAGCAAAAGATTCGTGGTGTTTTCGTGTCCAATCAACATCAAACTTCAGAGAATTTGAAGGATTTTTCATCTTTTTCGTGTTCTTGATAAAAATGGAAGATTTTTGATCAATTTTGATTTGTTTGAAGAAATTGATACGATAGGATTGTTCCTAATCAGTTTCTACACAATCATACGGTTCAAAATTGCTTAATTCCATCATTTTGATCAGAAATCATGATTTTCAGCTGAGTTTGTTCGTGTTTGGGTTTCTGAGTTTGTTACAGCAGTTTAAGCGAACTTGCTAGTTCCTGTGCAGGTGAACTTAGCAAGCGAACTTATTAAGTTCGCTTCTCACAGTTTAAGCGAACTTACTCAGTAGGCGAACTTAATCAGGCGAACTTAATAAGTTCGCTTGGGGTCAAGTTCGCTCGGGTCAACTTAAGTTCGATTGAATTTAAAAAAAAAAAACCGGGGATGAATAGGGGCTTGTGTTTGGTTTGATGAGGTCCTCCTTTAGCATCTCGGAAATGAGTTGGGTCATGATTTCTTTCTGATAATGTGTGTAACGATAACGGCGCACATTAACCGGGTGGGTGTTAGGTTGCACATGGATATGGTGGTCATGAGCACGTTTAGGAGGGGGGTTTTGATGAATCGAATATGTGAAAATATGTATGTAAGAGGGATTGAATATGGCAATCTGGATGTTTTATTTCTTCTTGTGTAGTGGTAGTAGGTTGGTGTTGAAAAATAATGGTGAACATTGAGGCAATGTGTTGGAGCATATTCTGGTGACAACGAGCTTGAAGATATTATGTCTTAGTCTTAGCGTCTTTGACTTGTATTTGATAGAATTGTTAGCAACAGTTAAAGGGGAGTCTGTTAGGACATGTTTTGTAACTGTTGATAAAATTCTGTGTAAGTTCTGCTAGAGGCGAACTTAACAAGTTCGCCTAGCCTATCAGAGGCGAACTTAATAAGTTCGCCTGGTCTATAAGAGGCGAACTTAATAAGTTCGCTTAAGTCTATCAGAGGCGAACTTATTAAGTTCGCTTAGCCTATTAGAGGCGAACTTAATAAGTTCGCCTAAGCACAGTGAAGCGAACTTGCTAAGTTCGCCTGGTGCAGGTCTGTGGCTATAAATAGGAGATATCAGTAGACAGAGTGGCCGAACACATAGATAGAATAGACGATATCAGAGTAGACTTGATTAGAGACAGAATCTTGTAACCTGATATTGTGGTGGAAATACAAAGCGTTTATTTACACCGTTGTTGTTGATTGAGTTACACGAGCACGTTGATCATGGATTCCGCACGTTATCACCGTGTCGTACCGTGAGTCTACAGATCCGTCACGCAATGAATTAGGGACCTACAAGTGGTATCAGAGCCTATGCTCTTGATTAGCAAAAGATTCGTGGTGTTTTCGTGTCCAATCAACATCAAAATTCAGAGAATTTGAAGGATTTTTCATCTTTTTCGTGTTCTTGATAAAAATGGAAGATTCTTGATCAATTTGGATTGATTTTGGATTGGTTTGAAGAAATTGATCCGATAGGATTGTTCCTAATCAGTTTCTACACAATCATACGGTTCAGAATTGCTTAATTCCATCATTTTGATCAGAAATCATGATTTTCAGCTGAGTTTGTTCGTGTTTGGGTTTCTGAGTTTGTTACAGCAGTTTAAGCGAACTTGATAGTTCCTGTGCAGGTGAACTTAGCAAGCGAACTTATTAAGTTCGCTTCTCACAGTTTAAGCGAACTTAATAAGTTCGCTTGGGGTCAAGTTCGCTCGGGTCAACTTAAGTTCTCTTGAATTTAAAAAAAAAAAACCGGGGATGAATAGGGGCTTGTGTTTGGTTTGATGAGGTCCTCCTTTAGCATCTCGAAAATGAGTTGGGTCATGATTTCTTTCTGATAATGTGTGTAACGATAAGGGCGCACATTAACCGGGTGGGTGTTAGGTTGCACATGGATATGGTGGTCATGAGCACGTTTAGGAGGGGGGTTTTTGATGAATCGAATATGTGAAAATATGTATGTAAGAGGGATTGAATATGGCAATCTGGATGTTTTATTTCTTCTTGTGTAGTGGTAGTAGGTTGGTGTTGAAAAATAATGGTGAACATTGAGGCAATGTGTTGGAGCATATTCTGGTGACAACGAGCTTGAAGATATTATGTCTTAGTCTTTGAGTCTTTGACTTGTATTTGATAGAATTGTTAGCAACAGTTAAAGGGGAGTCTGTTAGGACATGTATTGTAACTGTTGATAAAATTCTGTGTAAGTTCTGCTAGAGGCGAACTTAACAAGTTCGCCTAGCCTATCAGAGGCGAACTTAATAAGTTCGCCTGGTCTATAAGAGGCGAACTTAATAAGTTCGCTTAAGTCTATCAGAGGCGAACTTATTAAGTTCGCTTAGCCTATTAGAGGCGAACTTAATAAGTTTGCCTAAGCACAGTGAAGCGAACATGCTAAGTTCGCCTGGTGCAGGTCTGTGGCTATAAATAGGAGATATCAGTGGACAGAGTGGCAGAACACATAGATAGAATAGACGATATCAGAGTAGACTTGATTAGAGACAGAATCTTGTAACCTGATATTGTGGTGGAAATACAAAGCGTTTATTTACACCGTTGTTGTTGATTGAGTTACACGAGCACGTTGATCATGGATTCCGCACGTTATCACCGTGTCGTACCGCGAGTCTACAGATCCGTCACGCAACGAATTAGGGACCTACAAGTGGTATCAGAGCCTATGCTCTTGATTAGCAAAAGATTCGTGGTGTTTTCGTGTCCAATCAACATCAAAATTCAGAGAATTTGAAGGATTTTTCATCTTTTTCGTGTTCTTGATAAAAATGGAAGATTTTTGATCAATTTGGATTGGTTTGAAGAAATTGATCCGATAGGATTGTTCGTAATCAGTTTCTACACAATCATACGGTTCAAAATTGCTTAATTCCATCATTTTGATCAGAAATCATGATTTTCAGCTGAGTTTGTTCGTGATTGGGTTTCTGAGTTTGTTACAGCAGTTTAAGCGAACTTGCTAGTTCCTGTGCAGGTGAACTTAGCAAGCGAACTTATTAAGTTCGCTTCTCACAGTTTAAGCGAACTTAATCAGTAGGCGAACTTAATCAGGCGAACTTAATAAGTTCGCTTGGGGTCAAGTTCGCTCGGGTCAACTTAAGTTCGCTTGAATTTTAAAAAAAAAAACCGGGGATGAATAGGGGCTTGTGTTTGGTTTGATGAGGTCCTCCTTTAGCATCTCGGAAATGAGTTGGGTCATGATTTCTTTCTGATAATGCGTG
This sequence comes from Smallanthus sonchifolius, assembly GCA_023525975.1. Lineage (NCBI taxonomy): Eukaryota > Viridiplantae > Streptophyta > Magnoliopsida > Asterales > Asteraceae > Smallanthus > Smallanthus sonchifolius. The sequence continues at coordinate 55,050,934 of CM042022.1, read as the reverse complement.
TAACGATAGGGGCGCACATTAACCGGGTGGGTGTTAGGTTGCACATGGTTATGGTGGTCATGAGCACGTTTAGGAGGGGGTTTTTGTTGAATCGAATATGTGAAAATATGTATGTAAGAGAGATTGAATATGGCTATCTAGATGTTTTATTTCTTCTTGTGTAGTGGTAGTAGGTTGGTGTTTAAAAATAATGGTGAACATTGAGGCAATGTGTTGGAGCATATTCTGGTGACAACGAGCTTGAAGATATTATGTCTTAGTCTTAGAGTCTTTGACTTGTATTTGATAGAATTGTTAGCAACAGTTAAAGGGGAGTCTGTTAGGACATGTTTTGTAACTGTTGATAAAATTCTGTGTAAGTTCTGCTAGAGGCGAACTTAACAAGTTCGCCTAGCCTATCAGAGGCGAACTTAATAAGTTCGCCTGGTCTATCAGAGGCGAACTTAATAAGTTCGCTTAAGTCTATCAGAGGCGAACTTATTAAGTTCGCTTAGCCTATTAGAGGCGAACTTAATAAGTTCGTCTAAGCAAAGTGAAGCGAACTTGTTAAGTTCGCCTGGTGCAGGTCTGTGGCTATAAATAGGAGATATCAGTGGACAGAGTGGCAGAACACAGAGATAGAATAGACGATATCAGAGTAGACTTGATTAGAGACATAATCTTGTAACCTGATATTGTGGTGGAAATACAAAGCGTTTATTTACACCGTTGTTGTTGATTGAGTTACACGAGCACGTTGATCATGGATTCCGCACGTTATCACCGTGTCGTACCGCGAGTCTACAGATCCGTCACGCAACGAATTAGGGACCTACAAGTGGTATCAGAGCCTATACTCTTGATTAGCAAAAGATTCGTGGTGTTTTCGTGTCCAATCAACATCAAAATTCAGAGAATTTGAAGGATTTTTCATCTTTTTCGTGTTCTTGATAAAAATGGAAGATTTTTGATCAATTTGGATTGGTTTGAAGAAATTGATACGATAGGATTGTTCCTAATCAGTTTCTACACAATCATACGGTTCAAAATTGCTTAATTCCATCATTTTGATCAGAAATCATGATTTTCAGCTGAGTTTGTTCGTGTTTGGGTTTCTAAGTTTGTTACAGCAGTTTAAGCGAACTTGCTAGTTCCTGTGCAGGTGAACTTAGCAAGCGAACTTATTAAGTTCGCTTCTCACAGTTTAAGCGAACTTAATCAGTAGGCGAACTTAATCAGGCGAACTTAATAAGTTCGCTCGGGTCAACTTAAGTTCTCTTGAATTTAAAAAAAAACCGGGGATGAATAGGGGCTTCTGTTTGGTTTGATGAGGTCCTCCTTTAGCATCTCGGAAATGAGTTGGGTCATGATTTCTTTCTGATAATGTGTGTAACGATAAGGGCGCACATTAACCGGGTGGGTGTTAGGTTGCACATGGATATGGTGGTCATGAGCACGTTTAGGAGGGGGGTTTTTGATGAATCGAATATGTGAAAATATGTATGTAAGAGGGATTGAATATGGCAATCTGGATGTTTTATTTCTTCTTGTGTAGTGGTAGTAGGTTGGTGTTGAAAAATAATGGTGAACATTGAGGCAATGTGTTGGAGCATATTCTGGTGACAACGAGCTTGAAGATATTATGTCTTAGTCTTAGAGTCTTTGACTTGTATTTGATAGAATTGTTAGCAACAGTTAAAGGGGAGTCTGTTAGGACATGTTTTGTAACTGTTGATAAAATTCTGTGTAAGTTCTGCTAGAGGCGAACTTAACAAGTTCGCCTAGCCTATCAGAGGCGAACTTAATAAGTTCGCCTGGTCTATAAGAGGCGAACTTAATAAGTTCGCTTAAGTCTATCAGAGGCGAACTTATTAAGTTCGCTTAGCCTATTAGAGGCGAACTTAATAAGTTCGCCTAAGCACAGTGAAGCGAACTTGCTAAGTTCGCCTGGTGCAGGTCTATGGCTATAAATAGGAGATATCAGTAGACAGAGTGGCCGAACACATAGATAGAATAGACGATATCAGAGTAGACTTGATTAGAGACAGAATCTTGTAACCTGATATTGTGGTGGAAATACAAAGCGTTTATTTACACCGTTGTTGTTGATTGAGTTACACGAGCACGTTGATCATGGATTCCGCACGTTATCACCGTGTCGTACCGTGAGTCTACAGATCCGTCACACAACGAATTAGGGACCTACAAGTGGTATCAGAGCCTATGCTCTTGATTAGCAAAAGATTCGTGGTGTTTTCGTGTCCAATCAACATCAAAATTCAGAGAATTTGAAGGATTTTTCATCTTTTTCGTGTTCTTGATAAAAATGGAAGATTCTTGATCAATTTGGATTGATTTTGGATTGGTTTGAAGAAATTGATCCGATAGGATTGTTCCTAATCAGTTTCTACACAATCATACGGTTCAGAATTGCTTAATTCCATCATTTTGATCAGAAATCATGATTTTCAGCTGAGTTTGTTCGTGTTTGGGTTTCTGAGTTTGTTACAGCAGTTTAAGCGAACTTGATAGTTCCTGTGCAGGTGAACTTAGCAAGCGAACTTATTAAGTTCGCTTCTCACAGTTTAAGCGAATTAATCAGTAGGTGAACTTAATCAGGCGAACTTAATAAGTTCGCTTGGGGTCAAGTTCGCTCGGGTCAACTTAAGTTCTCTTGAATTTAAAAAAAAAAAACCGGGGATGAATAGGGGCTTGTGTTTGGTTTGATGAGGTCCTCCTTTAGCATCTCGGAAATGAGTTGGGTCATGATTTCTTTCTGATAATGTGTGTAACGATAAGGGCGCACATTAACCGGGTGGGTGTTAATGGATATGGTGGTCATGAGCACGTTTAGGAGGGGGGTTTTTGATGAATCGAATATGTGAAAATATGTATGTAAGAGGGATTGAATATGGCAATCTGGATGTTTTTTTTCTTCTTGTGTAGTGGTAGTAGGTTGGTGTTGAAAAATAATGGTGAACATTGAGGCAATGTGTTGGAGCATATTCTGGTGACAACGAGCTTGAAGATATTATGTCTTAGTCTTAGAGTCTTTGACTTGTATTTGATAGAATTGTTAGCAACAGTTAAAGGGGAGTCTGTTAGGACATGTTTTGTAACTGTTGATAAAATTCTGTGTAAGTTCTGCTAGAGGCGAACTTAACAAGTTCGCCTAGCCTATCAGAGGCGAACTTAATAAGTTCGCCTGGTCTATAAGAGGCGAACTTAATAAGTTCGCTTAAGTCTATCAGAGGCGAACTTATTAAGTTCGCTTAGCCTATTAGAGGCGAACTTAATAAGTTCGCCTAAGCACAGTGAAGCGAACTTGCTAAGTTCGCCTGGTGCAGGTCTGTGGCTATAAATAGGAGATATCAGTGGACAGAGTGGCAGAACACATAGATAGAATAGACGATATCAGAGTAGACTTGATTAGAGACAGAATCTTGTAACCTGATATTGTGGTGGAAATACAAAGCGTTTATTTACACCGTTGTTGTTGATTGAGTTAGACGAGCACGTTGATCATGGATTCCGCACGTTATCACCGTGTCGTACCGCGAGTCTACAGATCCGTCACGCAACGAATTAGGGACCTACAAGTGGTATCAGAGCCTATGCTCTTGATTAGCAAAAGATTCGTGGTGTTTTCGTGTCCAATCAACATCAAAATTCAGAGAATTTGAAGGATTTTTCATCTTTTTCGTGTTCTTGATAAAAATGGAAGATTTTTGATCAATTTGGATTGGTTTGAAGAAATTGATCCGATAGGATTGTTCGTAATCAGTTTCTACACAATCATACGGTTCAAAATTGCTTAATTCCATCATTTTGATCAGAAATCATGATTTTCAGCTGAGTTTGTTCGTGTTTGGGTTTCTGAGTTTGTTACAGCAGTTTAAGCGAACTTGATAGTTCCTGTGCAGGTGAACTTAGCAAGCGAACTTATTAAGTTCGCTTCTCACAGTTTAAGCGAACTTAATCAGTAGGTGAACTTAATCAGGCGAACTTAATAAGTTCGCTTGGGGTCAAGTTCGCTCGGGTCAACTTAAGTTCTCTTGAATTTAAAAAAAAAAACCGGCGATGAATAGGGGCTTGTGTTTGGTTTGATGAGGTCCTCCTTTAGCATCTCGGAAATGAGTTGGGTCATGATTTCTTTCTGATAATGTGTGTAACGATAAGGGCGCACATTAACCGGGTGGGTGTTAATGGATATGGTGGTCATGAGCACGTTTAGGAGGGGGGTTTTTGATGAATCGAATATGTGAAAATATGTATGTAAGAGGGATTGAATATGGCAATCTGGATGTTTTATTTCTTCTTGTGTAGTGGTAGTAGGTTGGTGTTGAAAAATAATGGTGAACATTGAGGCAATGTGTTGGAGCATATTCTGGTGACAACGAGCTTGAAGATATTATGTCTTAGTCTTAGAGTCTTTGACTTGTATTTGATAGAATTGTTAGCAACAGTTAAAGGGGAGTCTGTTAGGACATGTTTTGTAACTGTTGATAAAATTCTGTGTAAGTTCTGCTAGAGGCGAACTTAACAAGTTCGCCTAGCCTATCAGAGGCGAACTTAATAAGTTCGCCTGGTCTATAAGAGGCGAACTTAATAAGTTCGCTTAAGTCTATCAGAGGCGAACTTATTAAGTTCGCTTAGCCTATTAGAGGCGAACTTAATAAGTTCGCCTAAGCACAGTGAAGCGAACTTGCTAAGTTCGCCTGGTGCAGGTCTGTGGCTATAAATAGGAGATATCAGTGGACAGAGTGGCAGAACACATAGATAGAATAGACGATATCAGAGTAGACTTGATTAGAGACAGAATCTTGTAACCTGATATTGTGGTGGAAATACAAAGCGTTTATTTACACCGTTGTTGTTGATTGAGTTAGACGAGCACGTTGATCATGGATTCCGCACGTTATCACCGTGTCGTACCGCGAGTCTACAGATCCGTCACGCAACGAATTAGGGACCTACAAGTGGTATCAGAGCCTATGCTCTTGATTAGCAAAAGATTCGTGGTGTTTTCGTGTCCAATCAACATCAAAATTCAGAGAATTTGAAGGATTTTTCATCTTTTTCGTGTTCTTGATAAAAATGGAAGATTTTTGATCAATTTGGATTGGTTTGAAGAAATTGATCCGATAGGATTGTTCGTAATCAGTTTCTACACAATCATACGGTTCAAAATTGCTTAATTCCATCATTTTGATCAGAAATCATGATTTTCAGCTGAGTTTGTTCGTGATTGGGTTTCTGAGTTTGTTACAGCAGTTTAAGCGAACTTGCTAGTTCCTGTGCAGGTGAACTTAGCAAGCGAACTTATTAAGTTCGCTTCTCACAGTTTAAGCGAACTTAATCAGTAGGCGAACTTAATCAGGCGAACTTAATAAGTTCGCTTGGGGTCAAGTTCGCTCGGGTCAACTTAAGTTCGCTTGAATTTTAAAAAAAAAAACCGGGGATGAATAGGGGCTTGTGTTTGGTTTGATGAGGTCCTCCTTTAGCATCTCGGAAATGAGTTGGGTCATGATTTCTTTCTGATAATGCGTGTAACGATAGGGGCGCACATTAACCGGGTGGGTTTTAGGTTGCACATGGTTATGGTGGTCATGAGCACGTTTAGGAGGGGGGTTTTTGTTGAATCGAATATGTGAAAATATGTATGTAAGAGGGATTGAATATGGCAAACTGGATGTTTTATTTCTTCTTGTGTAGTGGTAGTAGGTTGGTGTTGAAAAATAATGGTGAACATTGAGGCAATGTGTTGGAGCATATTCTGGTGACAACGAGCTTGAAGATATTATGTCTTAGTCTTAGAGTCTTTGACTTGTATTTGATAGAATTGTTAGCAACAGTTAAAGTGGAGTCTGTTAGGACATGTGTTTGTAACTGTTGATAAAATTCTGTGTAAGTTCTGCTAAAGGCGAACTTAACAAGTTCGCCTAGCCTATCAGAGGCGAACTTAATAAGTTCGCCGGGTCTATCAGAGGCGAACTTAATAAGTTCGCTTAAGTCTATCAGTGGCGAACTTATTAAGTTCGCTTAGCCTATTAGAGGCGAACTTAATAAGTTCGCCTAAGCACAGTGAAGCGAACTTGCTAAGTTTGCCTAGTGCAGGTCTGTGGCTATAAATAGGAGATATCAGTAGACAGAGTGGCAGAACACAGAGATAGAATAGACGATATCAGAGTAGACTTGATTACAGACAGAATCTTGTAACCTGATATTGTGGTGGAAATACAAAGCGTTTATTTACACTGTTGTTGTTGATTGAGTTACACGAGCACGTTGATCATGGAATCCGCACGTTATCACCGTGTCGTACCGCGAGTCTACAGATCCGTTACGCAACGAATTAGGGACCTACAAGTGGTATCAGAGCCTATGCTCTTGATTAGCAAAAGATTCGTGGTGTTTTCGTGTCCAATCAACATCAAAATTCAGAGAATTTGAAGGATTTTTCATCTTTTTCGTGTTCTTGATAAAAATGGAAGATTCTTGATCAATTTGGATTGATTTTGGATTGGTTTGAAGAAATTGATCCGATAGGATTGTTCCTAATCAGTTTCTACACAATCATACGGTTCAGAATTGCTTAATTCCATTATTTTGATCAGAAATCATGATTTTCAGCTGAGTTTTTTCGTGTTTGGGTTTCTGAGTTTGTTACAGCATTTTAAGCGAACTTGCTAGTTCCTGTGCAGGTGAACTTAGCAAGCGAACTTATTAAGTTCGCTTCTCACAGTTTAAGCGAACTTAATCAGTAGGCGAACTTAATCAGGCGAACTTAATAAGTTCGCTTGGGGTCAAGTTCACTCGGGTCAACTTAAGTTCAATTGAATTTAAAAAAAAAAACCGGGGATGAATAGGGGCTTGTGTTTGGTTTGATGAGGTCCTCCTTTAGCATCTCGGAAATGAGTTGGGTCATGATTTCTTTCTGATAATATGTGTAACGATAGGGGCGCACATTAACCGGGTGGGTGTTAGGTTGCACATGGTTATGGTTGTCATGAGCACGTTTAGGAGGGGGGTTTTTGTTGAATCGAATATGTGAAAATATGTATGTAAGAGGGATTGAATATGGCTATCTAGATGTTTTATTTCTTCTTGTGTAGTGGTAGTAGGTTGGTGTTGAAAAATAATGGTGAACATTGAGGCAATGTGTTGGAGCATATTCTGGTGACAACGAGCTTGAAGAGATTATGTCTTAGTCTTAGAGTCTTTGACTTGTATTTGATAGAATTGTTAGCAACAGTTAAAGGGGAGTCTGTTAGGACATGTTTTGTAACTGTTGATAAAATTCTGTGTAAGTTCTGCTAGAGGCGAACTTAACAAGTTCGCCTAGCCTATCAGAGGCGAACTTAATAAGTTCGCCTGGTCTATCAGAGGCGAACTTAATAAGTTCGCTTAAGTCTATCAGAGGCGAACTTATTTAGTTCGCTTAGCCTATTAGAGGCGAACTTAATAAGTTCGTCTAAGCACAGTGAAGCGAACTTGTTAAGTTCGCCTGGTGCAGGTCTGTGGCTATAAATAGGAGATATCAGTGGACAGAGTGGCAGAACACAGAGATAGAATAGACGATATCAGAGTAGACTTGATTAGAGACATAATCTTGTAACCTGATATTGTGGTGGAAATACAAAGCGTTTATTTACACCATTGTTGTTGATTGAGTTACACGAGCACGTTGATCATGGATTCCGCACGTTATCACCGTGTCGTACCGCGAGTCTACAGATCCGTCACGCAACGAATTAGGGACCTACAAGTGGTATCAAAGCCTATGCTCTTGATTAGGAAAAGATTCGTGGTGTTTTCGTGTCCAATCAACATCAAAATTCAGAGAATTTGAAGGATTTTTCATCTTTTTCGTGTTCTTGATAAAAATGGAAGATTTTTGATCAATTTGGATTGGTTTGAAGAAATTGATCCGATAGGATTGTTCCTAATCAGTTTCTACACAATCATACGGTTCAAAATTGCTTAATTCCATCATTTTGATCAGAAATCATGATTTTCAGCTGAGTTTGTTCGTGTTTGGGTTTCTGAGTTTGTTACAGCAGTTTAAGCGAACTTGCTAGTTCCTGTGCAGGTGAACTTAGCAAGCGAACTTTTTAAGTTCGCTTCTCACAGTTTAAGCGAACTTAATCAGTAGGCGAACTTAATCAGGCGAACTTAATAAGTTCGCTTGGGGTCAACTTCGCTCGGGTCAACTTAAGTTCGCTTGAATTTAAAAAAAAAAAAACCGGGGATGAATAGGGGCTTGTGTTTGGTTTGATGAGGTCCTCCTTTAGCATCTCGGAAATGAGTTGGGTCATGATTTCTTTCTGATAATGTGTGTAACGATAAGGGCGCACATTAACCGGGTGGGTGTTAGGTTGCACATGGATATGGTGGTCATGAGCACGTTTAGGAGGGGGGTTTTTGATGAATCGAATATGTGAAAATATGTATGTAAGAGGGATTGAATATGGCAATCTGGATGTTTTATTTCTTCTTGTGTAGTGGTAGTAGGTTGGTGTTGAAAAATAATGGTGAACATTGAGGCAATGTGTTGGAGCATATTCTGGTGACAACGAGCTTGAAGATATTATGTCTTAGTCTTAGAGTCTTTGACTTGTATTTGATAGAATTGTTAGCAACAGTTAAAGTGGAGTCTGTTAGGACATGTGTTTGTAACTGTTGATAAAATTCTGTGTAAGTTCTGCTAGAGGCGAACTTAACAAGTTCGCCTAGCCTATCAGAGGCGAACTTAATAAGTTCGCCTGGTCTATCAGAGGCGAACTTAATAAGTTCGCTTAAGTCTATCAGAGGCGAACTTATTAAGTTCGCTTAGCCTATTAGAGGCGAACTTAATAAGTTCGCCTAAGCACAGTGAAGCGAACTTGCTAAGTTCGCCTAGTGCAGGTCTGTGGCTATAAATAGGAGATATCAGTAGACAGAGTGGCAGAACACAGAGATAGAATAGACGATATCAGAGTTGACTTGATTAGAGACAGAATCTTGTAACCTGATATTGTGGTGGAAATACAAAGCGTTTATTTACACCGTTGTTGTTGATTGAGTTACACGAGCACGTTGATCATGGATTCCGCACGTTATCACCGTGTCGTACCGCGAGTCTACAGATCCGTCACGCAACGAATTAGGGACCTACAAGTGGTATCAGAGCCTATGCTCTTGATTAGCAAAAGATTCGTGGTGTTTTCGTGTCCAATCAACATCAAAATTCAGAGAATTTGAAGGATTTTTCATCTTTTTCGTGTTCTTGATAAAAATGGAAGATTCTTGATCAATTTGGATTGATTTTGGATTGGTTTGAAGAAATTGATCCGATAGGATTGTTCCTAATCAGTTTCTACACAATCATACGGTTCAGAATTGCTTAATTCCATTATTTTGATCAGAAATCATGATTTTCAGCTGAGTTTTTTCGTGTTTGGGTTTCTGAGTTTGTTACAGCATTTTAAGCGAACTTGCTAGTTCCTGTGCAGGTGAACTTAGCAAGCGAACTTATTAAGTTCGCTTCTCACAGTTTAAGCGAACTTAATCAGTAGGCGAACTTAATCAGGCGAACTTAATAAGTTCGCTTGGGGTCAAGTTCGCTCGGGTCAACTTAAGTTCGATTGAATTTAAAAAAAAAAACCGGGGATGAATAGGGGCTTGTGTTTGGTTTGATGAGGTCCTCCTTTAGCATCTCGGAAATGAGTTGGGTCATGATTTCTTTCTGATAATGTGTGTAACGATAGGGGCGCACATTAACCGAGTGGGTGTTAGGTTGCACATGGTTATGGTTGTCATGAGCACGTTTAGGAGGGGGGTTTTTGTTGAATCGAATATGTGAAAATATGTATGTAAGAGGGATTGAATATGGCTATCTAGATGTTTTATTTCTTCTTGTGTAGTGGTAGTAGGTTGGTGTTGAAAAATAATGGTGAACATTGAGGCAATGTGTTGGAGCATATTCTGGTGACAACGAGCTTGAAGATATTATGTCTTAGTCTTAGAGTCTTTGACTTGTATTTGATAGAATTGTTAGCAACAGTTAAAGGGGAGTCTGTTAGGACATGTTTTGTAACTGTTGATAAAATTCTGTGTAAGTTCTGCTAGAGGCGAACTTAACAAGTTCGCCTAGCCTATCAGAGGCGAACTTAATAAGTTCGCCTGTCTATCAGAGGCGAACTTAATAAGTTCGCTAAAGTCTATCAGAGGCGAACTTATTAAGTTCGCTTAGCCTATTAGAGGCGAACTTAATAAGTTCGTCTAAGCACAGTGAAGCGAACTTGTTAAGTTCGCCTGGTGCAGGTCTGTGGCTATAAATAGGAGATATCAGTGGACAGAGTGGCAGAACACAGAGATAGAATAGACGATATCAGAGTAGACTTGATTAGAGACATAATCTTGTAACCTGATATTGTGGTGGAAATACAAAGCGTTTATTTACACCGTTGTTGTTGATTGAGTTACACGAGCACGTTGATCATGGATTCCGCACGTTATCACCGTGTCGTACCGCGAGTCTACAGATCCGTCACGCAACGAATTAGGGACCTACAGGTGGTATCAGAGCCTATGCTCTTGATTAGCAAAAGATTCGTGGTGTTTTCGTGTCAAATCAACATCAAAATTCAGAGAATTTGAAGGATTTTTCATCTTTTTCGTGTTCTTGATAAAAATGGAAGATTTTTGATCAATTTGGATTGGTTTGAAGAAATTGATCCGATAGGATTGTTCCTAATCAGTTTCTAAACAATCATACGGTTCAAAATTGCTTAATTCCATCATTTTGATCAGAAATCATGATTTTCAGCTGAGTTTGTTCGTGTTTGGGTTTCTGAGTTTGTTACAGCAGTTTAAGCGAACTTGCTAGTTCCTGTGCAGGCGAACTTAATAAGTTCGCTTGGGGTCAAGTTCGCTCGGGTCAACTTAAGTTCGCTTGAATTTAAAAAATAAAAAATAAAAAGAGTATTTTGGCGGGAAAATTCATCTTGTCCAAATTTTTTAGGGAAAGTTTAAATGCTTGTTTCGGATCGTTTTTGAAATTTTGAATTTTCGAAATTTTTTAAAAAGAGTATTTTGGCGGGAAATTTTTTTCCGGATATTTTCGCAAAAATTTCAAAATGTCAATTTCGTGTGATGATAATGAGATTGGAACTATGCCACCGAGACTTTTGTGCATATCAGATTTTCGTAGCTGGAAAGTCCAGTTCGAACAGTTCGTATCAGAAACTGATGAAAACTTTTGGACATCCATATTTGATGGATATGTGCATCCTACTTATGACTATCAGGAATTTCGTGATGTTCCTAAACCAGTGACATCACTTAGTTAACTAGAAAAGCAGAAGTTTGATCGAGAGATGAAGACGCGTGAAACTTTAACGTTGTCTTTACCAAAAGAAATCATTCATAGTCTCGGGAAGTGTCCAACTTCAAGAGAACTATGGGAAGCTTTGAAGAAAAAGGGAGAACCTACTACTCAAGCGTTTGTGGTCTTGATCAAAGAAGAAGTAGTAAAGCAGAGTGTTTCTGAAAGTGATTCTTCTACCGAGTTAAGTGATAGTGAGAGTATTAGATCTGGTGAAAGTACTTAGTCTACCGAGAGTGATGTAGAGACTGAAGTAAGCTTCCAGACAGTTGAAGATGATCTGAGTGTATCAGACACTGATCTTAAGCCTGTCATTGTTGATCAAAAGGGTGAAGCTGATGATGACGTTTTCTTGGCTCCTGGTGCATCTTCTTCAGAAGTAAAACCTGAGGTATTTTCTAACTCTGAAACGTTTTGTTCTAACTGTGTTTCAGTTAAGGATAAAATGATGAGGGTTATGGATGACAACGTCAACCTCATTTGTGATATGAAATCGATGCACACGGTAAATCAGAAATTAAAGGATAATGAGAATGTGTGTATTGAGAGAATAGAATCACTGAAGAGGGATATAAATTCTCTGACTTTGAAGATCAAAGAGCAGGCATATCACCTGGATATGTCCTTTGCAGAAATTGAGAAAAGAAATAATGATCTTGTTGAGAAATATAAAGACCTAGCTGAATCTAAAGCAGAGGTGATTAGATTACATAGAAAGTTAGAAAGCTTTGCAAATTCATCATTCTTATTAGGATATTATCATGATACTACTAAAGAGGGGAAGGGAACTAGTGGTATTGGCTATGTTCCTCCACCATTCAACGGAAATTATTCTGTTACACCTGAGATTATAAATGATGAGGATTTAGATCCTAAGACTGTGTTGAAAGTGAATCCGGTCTCAGGTGAAGATATGGTGTATTCTGATGAGAGTGATGATGCATATTTTGATGAAGCTAAGGTAGAGGGGATACCGAAAGCTGTTAAGAAAGAAGACTCAAAGGTTGATTCTAATTCATCTGGAAATTATACATTTGGAAGTTCTTCAAATTCAAGGAGAGTTCCATTTGTCAGAGATTATAAAGACAGGCGTACATGTTTTCATTGTAATGAGATGGGACACATTGTGCTGACCTGTCCTTACAAAAATAAAGGAAAGAAGCATGTAGTTCCTGAGAAGGTGAAGCCTGAATCAAAACCTGTTGAGAAAAAGTTTGTTCCGTCTCAAACTCCAAAAGAAGTTCATGTAGGAGAATCTTCTTCAAGTGCATCATATCATGTGAAGATTCCTTATATGAGAGAATATAGTGAAGAGATCTTGCTTTTACTGTGGTCTTGTGGGTCACCTTAGGATTGCTTATCCTCACAAAGCCAAAGGTAACCGACATGTTACTCCAGAAAAGGTAAGAACTCCTCGTAAGCCTTATGTTAACCCAAATGTGGTTAAACCTCATGATACACCAAAGGGTAATTCAAATTCTGAGGTTAGGCTTTCTAGACCTCAAAGACGGAGGAGAAACAGAAGATTGAGAAAACTTTTAGAACAACAAGAGTTTTCACAATCAAATCAATTTTTAAATGAAAGAAAATGTTCAAACACTTCACATTTTGAGTAAAAAGAACTTAATGAAAAGAAGTATGTTTGGAAATCTAAAGTTTCTGTTTCTGACTCGTCGGAACAATCTTCGAAAATAGATGAGAGATTCGATTGTGAATGGAGTGAGGTTTATTATTTTGATACAGATGGACGACCCATGACTACCATGGCTTGGGTCCCAATTTCAAATTAATGTTTCTTGTTAGATGTGCAGGATTAACTAAGAGGGACTATTAATACCATTTTGGTTGTTGATAGTGGTGGTTCTTAGCACATGATAGTGTATGACATCTGCAAGAGTAACGAGTTGTTGATAACTGAGAATCTATTTGTTTCAACAACTTGATGCTCAAAGGGGAGAATATGTCACACACAATGTTTTGGAAAGAGTTTTACAAAGTCCAAATGATAACCTGAAACTTAGGATGACAATGGTGAGCATAAAGTCGTTGATGCAACCATTTGACTAGTTAAGAGGGAGTCTACAGGACAGGGGGAGTACAGAACTGTGTTGATGACAAAAGGCAAAGGCATTTAATTACATTACATTGGTTTGAGTTTTTAAATTGATTGACTTGCTTAATCCTGAGTAACCAAGTAAAATGGTTTTCTTAAAATGTTTTCATGGAAGGTTTATTTTCGTTTGTTTTACTTTCTTTGAAAAAGATTTTGAAAAAGCCAAACAAATTGAAAAAGATAAAATCGACATTACTTGAAGTTAAAGAAGAGATGATAGTACATCAGTAGATGTTCTTTCACACATGACCTTAGATTGAGTGATTGGTGCTTTATGTTAATATATCTGAATTATATGGTTTGATCTAAACTTCAGAGACTACACAAATAGGAAATGATAGTGTTGTGTATGCATATAATTTGAATTGTCAGTAGACTAAAAGCATCACTGAACCATTAGTAGTGTGAAAACATAATTTCATATGTTACAACTGTGATTTGAACCCATTTTATGCCTGGGTGTGTGTGTTAAAAGATCTCTATCATATATAGAATATTAGCTTTTAATAAAGATTTTCCTATGAGATCAGTTTCGAGTTATGTCCTTAGCACTATTCATTCGATTTGCTTCAGTGCCCATGTCCCGAAAAGCATGCAATTTGAAGTATAATCAAGATATGTACTTGACAACATCTGTCAAACATTTACTAGCCCTTGGATCATATTGATAATTCATCTTTACTGATTCCATTGAATTCATAATCCAGATAACAGTTGGATCCACGTACCTGAATCTTATGATTCCACATATATAAGCCAAGACATTGAATCATTCGATTCTGAATCTCATTGATTCCTATACAATCCAATTTGGAATCTGCTATTCATGTGCTAAGTGATGTCTCCTCATTATAGAAATTCAGATAATCTTTAGTAAAATCTTATATGTCTTGAAGAAAGTGCATTTACTTTCTGTTGGCATACTAGTGGGGTACACGTTGTATTTCATACTAAAATGGTACCTTAACTCACAAGAAAGTGGGAATGAGATGCTTTAGTTTCAAATATTATAATATTGACAATTTGAATTTGTGTGTCATAGCGTGATCCTATTTTCTTTGAATGTTTATCGCGTATCATAACATGCAATATGAAAGTCTTGAAAAGATAGAATGTGCTAATCTTAAAAGATATTAGTTTGATTGGTCATGGCTTGAAAGAATGGCATAGGATACCAATTGATATTATATGGATTTTATATCCAAGATGTGTGATTGATATATCATATATACTGATATGATCTTCTTACTCGTGATGTTCGACCAAAAAGATGTGATTTTGTATTTTACATTTCAGTTTATATAGAGAAAAACCAAAAAGATTTTGTCTTTCTTATGTTTAAAAAAAAACAAAAAGATTTTATTTTTCCAGTTTCCATGGAAATCTTAATTGTTGGTTATTCTTGGTTGTTCTCCTTTGCAAAAACTGAATATTGCAGATAGAAGTTGACAAGGGGTCCTTCTCCCAAGTTTTCTTCTAGAAATAAAGAGAGAGTGTGCAGATGAACAAGACGAAGACTACAGTGTGTTTGATGATATATGAAGACTGATGACAATCTTCTAAAGCTGTTGTCAAGGGGGAGTCTGTTGGAGCATATTCTGGTGACAACGAGCTTGAAGATATTATGTCTTAGTCTTAGAGTCTTTGACTTGTATTTGATAGAATTGTTAGCAACAGTTAAAGGGGAGTCTGTTAGGACATTTTTTGTAACTGTTGATAAAATTCTGTGTAACTTAACAAGTTCTGCTAGAGGCGAACTTAACAAGGCGAACTTAATAAATTCGCCTGGTCTATCAGGGGCGAACTTAATAAGTTCGCTTAAGTCTATCAGAGGCGAACTTATTAAGTTCGCTTAGCCTATTAGAGGCGAACTTAATAAGTTCGCCTAAGCACAGTGAAGCGAACTTGTTAAGTTCGCCTGGTGCAGGTCTGTGGCTATAAATAGGAGATATCAGTAGACAGAGTGGCAGAACATAGAGATAGAATAGACGATATCATAGTAGACTTGATTAGAGACAGAATCTTGTAACCTGATGTTGTGGTGGAAATACAAAGCGTTTATTTACACCGTTGTTGTTGATTGAGTTACACGAGCACGTTGATCATGGATTCCGCACGTTATCACCGTGTCGTACCGCAAGTCTAGAGATCCGTCACGCAACGAATTAGGGACCTACACAATGGCATTTTTCTGTATCAAGCTATGGATAGTGCTTGATAAGGATGAGGTGGTTATTGGTTCTCCTGTTAAAGTGATCAGTGAATTTCCATGTGGGAAGGAAATGAATGGGATTGAAAAATCGGCCATTATTTTCCCGAACGTGCTAAGTGTAACACCGGGACAATTCCCAAGTATTATAGAAACTAAAAATATTCAAAAGAAAAGCCCAAGGGATAAAAGTAAGAAGTTTCAAAAGTTCAAGGGCCAAAATTGACAAAAAAGAAAATTGGTGACTGTGACTATAACGCCTCGAAATTTCGTAATAAAAAACTTTTCAAATTTTAGAGTTGAAGGGTGGAAATGTGAATAATCGAAGTTCAAGGACTTAAAATGAAAATCATAAAAATCAAGAGGTTAGCGGACCGCTACCCAGGACCTTAGCGGTTCGCTACGTGTTGACTAAGGAAACTCCTGGGAGATGACACATGCCTGGTGACTCACCGATCGGAAATCAACACGTGGAAGGGGTGGCAGACCGCTATGCCAGACCATAACGGTCCGCTATGGACACGCCAAGCTAAATAAGCCGCCACAAGGGTGGCGAACCGCCACCACCTAGCGTAGCGGTCGGCTACGAGTGGAACTATGGCCCTATAAATAGATGATAGATTCTAGCCATTTCTCACACACAATTACACCTTCCTACACACACACATACTCTGGAAATCCAATCCCGAGCTCCGGTTCGCGTGCGAGAGTCCGGTTTCTAACCATTCAACTTCAAATTCCCGTAGATAGTGCTGAGTTAAGGTTTCGACTTCCTATTAAGCTTTGGTTATACACCGTTAGGTTTGTATAAATGAGTAATGTACTTATTTATCTAGGAGCACTGCCCGAGGTATTTGCCACATTACTGATTAATAAGCTAAAATACTGCCGAGGTGAGTTCTTAAACTGTGATGCATGAACCCTTTCATGACCTAGTCTGACATGATTGATTTATGAAACATTTTGAGTATCTTGAAATGATTGTACCGATTGTTTATATATAACATATTCTAAGCGCTTATTGTATTTCACTTACCCGTGGAACGGCATGTTGGACAAGACCCGTGGAACGGTCTTTGGTTATATATAGACTGAATGATTGTTCATAGATATCAATGAATTTGGGTGTTGAAGCCCATTGGGTGTTGAAGCCCATGAATGTGTTTAAGATACTTCGGCGGGTCATTTTAATAAACTATTTTAGTTTATGAATTCACTAGCTTTGTGCTGACCCATGTTTTATCAAATATTTTCTAACGCATCACATAGATGAGTCATTTCCAAGACTAGGATGAAAAGATGAACGATCCAGATGATGGGCATGCCTGGAACTATAAGTCCCAAATGACTTGTTCCTTGTTAGGAACGGATGATGTAACTTTTGTTAACCATTATGTAAACAATGTTTTGATGTTAATAGAAGCTACGATTTAGTCTTCCGCTGTGTGTTTTTGATATCAACGTCACCGTAACTAGAACGCGACCTTCTGAACGGTATGTAGTTATCTGACAAACGAAATGTTCTGTCTAGGAAAGGACGGTGTATAAATCTCTCGTAGACCCGTCGTTCTTTCCTAGGAATATCTCTGTTGGTGGTACTACTCTGGTTAGATGACTGTCCTGTGTTACGGGCATGACAAGTTGGTATCAGAGTCTCAGTTTAAGAGATTTAGATGCTACAGAAATAGTATCTAGACTTAAACTAGGACTCTGAGATTATTCTGGAATGCCTCATGATAAGTTAGGTGTATACATTCAGTACGACCTATAATGGGAAATACTTATAAATCAGATAATTATATGCATTTTTGTAGAAAATGTTGTTATTTTCCGAATTTCAGGATTATGAACGGTTATACGAATTCTGATGCTATACATCTGTGTTTAGGTACCATTGACAGGACGTGGTAGAGGACGAGGATGAGGCAGGGGTAGAATACATAACACTAGGTCTCGTACTCGCGACAAGAAAGATACAAACCCCGATCCAAATGAGAACGTAAATACAAATGCTGAACCTGAGTAACCGGTGGAAGAAGTCATTATGACTGAAACATAATTTCAAGGAGTGGTGGCATCTAAGGTCACCCGTGTGCTTTGAAAAAATTTACCTGGAATCCTGGATGATGCTCTTAGGAGAAGGGAGAATCAAAACTGTCTGGGAAACCGAAATGAAGGAACAAGTGATGTTGTTCCAAGAACAGAAGACACTCTCCATGCTACTCCGGTAGGAATCAATATAGGAACCACCCAAACTTACGAAACAGTTGGGATAATGAACAAGAGCACCAGAATTCATGTCCACGGATGTAACTACAAGAATTTTAGTGATCATTGAAAGGATTGGAGCAATAGCTTACAAATTAGATCTACCAAAAGCTTTACAAGGAATTCACAATACGTTTCATGTATCTTGCTTACACAAGTATTTAGCTGATCCAAATCATCCTATTGCATTAGATGATGTACACATGGACGACAACCTTCACTTCACTGAACAACCAATCAAAACTTTAAACACTCAAGAACGGAAATTGAGGAAGAAGGTAATACCAATGGTGTTGGTCCAATGGCAAGGTCGGATTTGTTGTAGGATAGGTAAATACAAGACGGTTCTATTTCAGTTGAGATTGGCGGAAACAATCACAACTTAATCAAATTAAACAAGTTAACACAAGAAGTACTGATAAATGCAATTTGTATTAAGCTTCAATGGTTACAAGATTACAGAGAAATCTCTAAGTAAGCACTAGTATAACAATAACTCTAAGTACTACTTATATAGTAACTTAGAATCAAGACAAACCCTTGATTCTAAGGATCAGATCCAACACAGACCGTTGATCTTGTATTGAAGCTATTCTACATGTACAGACAAAAATAATAACTATGCTAGTTAACTTTATTCAAACGTCTTATAAGGCATCATTGTTTGCATGCTTGGAGAAGAGCGTTGTTGTCTTTTATTGTCTTGTACCAATGACATTCTTTCTGCGTGGAGTGTGTCAGAGTAGTAGCAGAAAGTTGTAAGTGGTAATGGTTGCTTTATCAAGAACAGTCAGCTACAACGTTTGATCTTCAGTGGAGATGGCTATCAGCTGCAGCTTTGGAGATCAACAGCATATGCCTATCAGCTGCAAATTTGGTCTTCAGCAGCATATGCTTATCAACTTCAACTTTGGTCTTCAGCCGCATATGCCTATCAGTTGCAACTTTGGTCTTCAGCAGATAAGGCCTATCCGCAGCAGATTTGTTCTTCAGCAGAAGAACAAGTATCCGCTGCAGATACGCTTATCCGTAGCAGTTTTTGGATCAGCAGCAATCTCTGAGGTAAGCAGCATTTGTACTTAGAGAATTTTGTAGCCATCAATCTTTATTTCTACAAACTCCCCCTAGACTGATG
The DNA here is from genome assembly GCA_023525975.1 of Smallanthus sonchifolius. Classification (NCBI taxonomy): domain Eukaryota; kingdom Viridiplantae; phylum Streptophyta; class Magnoliopsida; order Asterales; family Asteraceae; genus Smallanthus; species Smallanthus sonchifolius. The sequence goes on along the minus strand of CM042022.1, from coordinate 55,031,862 downwards.
CTACCAAAACTCTCTTACTGCTTTTGTTGCTAAAGCTTTTGCATGTTGCTGACTATTCTTTCAACCTCATATCCTCTCTGGTCCTTGCTAGGATTGTTAAGAGGAAGCTCAGATAGAGTCTTGATGTCTTTGCTTGCCATTTTGAACATAGCGTTGCTTGAACACTTCATCTTCTGTCCTTTAACATTTGTCAGTGTGAATTCATCCTTTTCAGCATTGTAGGACCAGCTGATGAATGGAGAGTGGGATTGGAGAGGTTTGACATCAATGATTTCATCTTTGCTGGGGTTGAAGTAATGTTTGATTACTAGAAATAGATGTCTCCCACCTTCATTCTCAGGTTCATTGGCTTCACCCAGCTCCATCATTCTTCTTAGATCAGAATCTGGAAGCTGTAATACCTCATCAACAGATGTATAGATTGATTTTCTTTCTTCTGTTCTTCCCCTGAAGACTTCAAACCTTTGATCTTTAGAGCTGTAGAACCAGTTGACAATTTCTCTTGAGTCTTCTGGTTTGGTAGTAGGTTTGCTTTTCTTCTTGGGAGGTTGTTGATGAGTAGGAGCTGGGTGTGAGGATTTGGACTTTTTTGGCGGAGAGGAGGGAGGTCTAAGAGGGAAAGTGGAAGTTTGTTGGATAGAGGAAGGGGAGGATGAGGAAGTAGGCTTGGGTTTCTTTGATTCTCTATCATCAGCTGGAGTGATTACCCTTTTTTTGGAGCCTGTCTTCCCCAATCTTTCTTCCTCTTCCTTTTTGAATCTTAGGTAAAGGGCTTGCAGGTTAATGAAGTTCATGGGACCCAACCTCTTTCCACTTTCTCCTCTAGCATTTAGGAAGTCAATCATGACCTTCTTTTCTTCATGGGATCTTCTGTTAAAGGCAATGGTCTTCTTCGATTTTTGTTTGGCTTTTTCTTCTTCTTCAGCCCTTTTCTTGTTTGCCAATTGACCCTGCTGACCCATGAAGGCTCTGCAGATTTCTTTATTTGAGAGTTTCTCAAGGTAGTCTGCATCTTCACCTTGAGAAACCAGAGCCTTTATCCACTCATCTCTCATTTCTTTGGATAGTTCTTAATTAGTTATTCTGAACTTGGCCTCTTCCTTCTTCTTCTTTTCTCTTTCTTCTTCTTCTCTATTAAATTGTTCCTGCACTTGAAGAGCAAGAGCTTCATCTTCTTGAATTTGATAAACTGCAGGAATTTTGACTTTCAAATCATCCAGCTGTTTGGCATACAGCTGGGTCTGTTGTTCTCTGAGGAGAATGGCTGTTTTTCTGTCTTGGGCTTTTCGTACTTCAGCCATCTCCTCTTCTTCACTTCTCTTTCTTCTTTCCTCATTTTCATTCTTCTCCTTCATTATCCTCTCTTCGTCTTCTTTAGTCATGAGTCCCTCCCCCTTGTCTTTTCTGGATGCCTCTGCTTCAGCTTCATTGACCACAACAACAGATGTAGTAGATGCTATTGGGATATCAGCTTCAGCTTCATTGGTAGAAAGAGGAGTAGACACAGAGGAAGAGACTGTTTCACTCTCTTCTTTTTCCCATTCACTCCCATGTAGAGCTTTAAAAGCCTATTTGACATTCTGAGCAGCCAGTCTTCTTGACTCTACAGCTGCACTCAGTATAACAGTTGGTGAGGAGGGCAGGGATGAATCTGAGTCAGAGTCATTCATTGCAGACGATTTCTCCTTATAAATAGAAGCCTTGATGAGTTTGATCATTTCTTGGCTTTCTAAGGAGTTGATGTTGCAGATGAGTGATCTGAGCTCAAAGACCTTGTGCAGGAAGTCTGAAGGAAGGAGTAGGATCTCTTTGATGTTGATTAAGAGAGAAGATCCATTGCTTAGGAAGAAGGTGAAGTCAGAGGAATTAGTGCTCACCCATCCTAGCACTTCCAAGTCCCTAACCATGATTTTGTACAGGAATCTTCTCCAGCAGATAACCTCTTCTTCAGTTAAAGCACTGCTCCTGATTAAGTCAAGTCTTCTTGGAGCCAGTCTTTGTTCTGCTGTTGATGAAGATTTAGGATAAGCCACCCTATTTGCTTCTGTTAGTAGTCTTTCAAACCGGGGCAAATTATCCTCCATTAAGTCATAGAACCTGCTGATTGCAAGTTCTGCTGAGAGATCTGATGAAGTGTTGACACATCTTGTCAGATATAGATTAAGAACCTGGACGGCATTGAGAGTGTTCCAGTTTAGCTCTTCTACTCCACTAAACTCCCATCCAATCCAAAATCTCTCAGCTATGCCATCATACCCCCAAGCTAGAATAGAGTCGAACTCTATCTTGTTTGAAGACAGTGTGAATTTGGGGTAGATGTTTGACTTATTATGGCTGCAGCTTCAAGAAGTATGCTGAAAGATGGAGGTGTGTCTTCATAGGGAGTTTCATCTTGCAACACCTCATCAACAGCTCGGACAACTAGCGTCCAATCCTTAGTGATATCTTCCTCTTCATCAACTGAGTCTGGCAAGTCATGGATTTGAACAAAAGCAGGTTTGTATAGCGAACTTTGAAACATAGTCTGCTCTTGTATCCATTCTTCTAGGCTGTCCGCATCATCTTCATCGGTAATTACCTCCCCCTTTTTGGTTGCATCAGTGCATAAAGTGTTATCTTTTTGAGTGCCCACTGATATAAGGGAGGGAGTAGTCATAGATGGGCATTGATGGGCTTCATGCATAGAGACTTGGTGCCTTAGTTTGGACACTTCAGCCTCTAGCATAGCAACCCTGGCCGTCCATTCCAAATTATGAAGTTTCAGTCTGTCCTCATCCACAGTTGTGGAATCCTTGGAGCTGGATAGGGCCTTAGGCCTAGCCTCTGCATCCCCATAACCCTGGTTTTCTTGGCGCCTGGGATTCTTCTCAGTGAAAAGCGTTTCAAAGGAAACATCTTCACTGTGAGTTTCCGTGGTTAGGGTCTTAGCTATGTTGTCACTGTCCTCCTGGGAAGTTGATGTACCAGGAGTAGTGACAGCCCTTTCCACAATCACTCTGTCAGTACCACCAGAGTGATCCTTCTTGGGTGATGAACTTGGGTTGGGTGATGAACTTGGGTTGGGTGCATCAGCAGCCAGGTCAATCAATACCTCCGAGATAGTAGTTGTTGGAGAAGGTATATCATCTTGACAAGGTGCTTCTGCACATAAGTTCAGAGAAGAAAAATGGAATGGCTCAGAAAGTTTTTCTATGGATCCGGGATGTGATCCTGATCCTAATAGAGAGGCTTCCAAGGAAATCTCTCTAATGTTGTGGCTATCCCTTTTGATATTCTCACCAGAATTTTGGGATTCTGAATGAGGGCTTTGAGGTTGGGATTGAGCCTTTGAAACAAGAAGAGAATGAGTTTTCTTGTTCCTCTTTCTTGTGTATGTTGTTGCAACTGGGGCCCTTTGTTCCAGTTGGACGATAACATCCAAAAGAGGTGTAAGTGATTTTTGTACCTGTGCATCCATAGTAGTTTGCACAGGGGTTCGAGCAATGGAAGCAGCTTGGTGTTCATTATGTGAGGTGGAGGGTGTGGGATAAGTATCAGCTGGAATTGTTGAACTGTCACCCTTGGTACTGTTTATGTTCACTATTGTAGATAACAATGGAACATTGACCCCTGAGAACTTTTTGGAAACAGTTCTCATACTTTGAAAAATATTATTTTTATGACCCAGCATGATGTAGATTCTTGCAGGTTTTGAGAGATTTTTTAGTTCCTGGTTGAAAACCTCCTGCAAGAATTTGGGGTACATAAAAAATTGTTGCTTTACACCCTCTTGAAGGTTATATCTCAAACCTTTAAAGATGAGATGTGAAAAGTTGAATCCCTGGTTAGTAATCATACCGTGAACAGCAGAGGCAAGTGCAGAGCTCAATTGATGCCATCCACTTCTCTTCTGAGATACGCATTGTAGAAGAGTGTGACAGAGATACTTCCATGGAGGGCCCATCAGTGCCTTCTCGGTTGTGTACTCATTTTGATTTCCAGTGTACCCTATGGATACAAAGGTCCTCATGTATTCCTCCTTTGAGTATGAGATGGCTGCCCCTTCATCTTGAAGCTAAAGATGTTTGCGGAGAGTGGCTTCAGAGATGGTGATGTCCTTGCCGTCTACCTTGGCTTTAATTTGGGGAATCCCCTGTTCGGTAGAGTAGACGGCGGTATTCCAAAAATCCTCCATATGAGGAATGTATATGGTAGGGTTGACAGTGAGTGCATGGTGTATTTTTGATCGACAGAGAAAGTCGATCATGTCATCGAAACCGTCGGATTTATTCCCTTTTGTTAAGTATGCCGTAAGGTTGTGATAGGGGGAGAACTTATCATCCAGATTGTTGATGTCTGCCATTTTTGTTGGATTTTGGAGGGAAAGAGGAAGGATTTTGAAGGGTGGTTATGAATGGAAGGCTTTGAATGTTGTGGGGGCTTGAGGGAAAGTGATAGGAGTTAGGACGAAATTGAATGTGAAGGGGTGGTGAAGAAATTTGATTTGTTCTTATAACGGCAGAGGAGGGAAAAGCAGAATGACTTGTACAGTACAACCTTATTCACTTTTTACTGTTACAGCTGTAATACACTATAACAGTCATGGTAAAGACTGAAAGGAATTTTTACAGCGGGTAAAAGTTAATTTAGACTTATTTTTACCCATCAGCAGTAAACTTGGTTACTGCGGATGATTAAGCCTATCCGCTGCAAGCTTGGTTGCAGCTGATAGATAAGTCTGTCAGCAGCAAACACTGTTGCTCTGATGGATGCAATGATCCACAGCAAGGGGGTTGCTTCTGACTGCCTTAAAGCTATCCGCAGGAAACTTGTTCCTGCTGATAACTTAAAGCAGTCAGTGGCAAAACTTTGCTGCTGATTATTAAACTTGTCAGCAGCAAAATTGGATGCTGCTGACTTGCAACTTTTATTTATAACAAAAGATAAACATATTTACAAAGACAAATTTTGGAGACATATTTTAATCAAAGTTCATCATACCAATGGATTCAACTAAATATCTAAATCCAACTTCATTAAATGGTTTTGTAAACAAATCAGCATATTGCTCATTGGTATGAACTTTGGTTAAAATAATTCTCTTTTTTTCAGCTTGATCTCTTATGAAATGATACCTGATGTCAATGTGCTTTGTCTTGGAGTGCTGCACCGGATTGTTTGTGAATGATATAGCACTCATGTTGTCAATATGAATGGGAGTTGCCATGAAAGTCATCCCATAATCCAGCATTTGATTTTGTATCCAGATGACTTGTGCACATCAACTTGAAGCTGCAATGTATTCTGCTTCTGCTGTAGAGGTTGAAACACATGTTTGCTTCTTGCACTGTCATGAAATAAGTCTTCCTCCCAGAAACTGACATCCCCCTGAGGTGGACTTTTTGTCCAAGTTACATCCTCCATAATCACTGTCAGTGTATGCATACAGATTAAACTTATCATTTTTTGAGTACCATAGCCCAAGTCTTAGAGCTCCCTTTAGGTATCTAAAGATTCTCTTGATGGGTTGAAGATGTGAAATCTTTGGAGCTGCTTGAAATCTTGCACATAGACATACTGCAAACATGATATCTGGCCTTGAGGCGATGAGATACACGAGAGACCCTATCATTGAACGGTACTGATGTTGATCAGTGTCTTGACCATCTTTGTCTAGAGTCAGCTGATGGTGTACTTGCATAGGGGTTCGAGCAGCAGAGCAGTCAGTCATCTTGAATCTTTCCATAATGATCTTGACATATTTAGATTGGCTGATGAAGATTCCATTTGGGACTTGTTTGACTTGAAGACCCAGAAAGAAATTTAGCTCACCCATTGAGCTCATTTCAAACTTTGAGTGCATAAGGATGTCGAAATATTTACACAGCTTCTTCCTTGTTGATCCAAAGATGATATCATCTACGTAGATTTGAACCAGTAAGATTTCTCCCCCTTCATCTTTGATAAACAAGGTCTGGTCAATGGCACCTCTTCTAAAGTTGTTTCTTAGCAGATATCCAAACAAAGTTTCATACCAGGCTCTTGGGGCTTTGTCTAGTTTGAACACTTGGTTAGCATGTGTAGGATCTACAAAGCCTGGAGGCTGCTTGACATATACTTCTTCACCAATCTTCCCATACAGAAAGGCAATTTTGACATCCATTTGATAGACCATGAAATTCTTGGATGCAGCATATGCCAGGAAAATTCTGATGGCCTCTAGTCTGGCAACAGGAGCAAAGACCTCATCATAGTCAATTCCCTCTTCCTGAGTGTAGCCTTGAGCTACAAGTCTGGCTTTGTTCTTGACTAAAATGCCTCTCTCATCTTGCTTGTTCCTGAATACCCATCTTGTGCCAATAGCAGATTGACCAGGTGGAAGATCAACAAGCTTTCAGACCTCCTGTCTTTTGAATTGCATCAACTCTTCCTGCATTACCTCAATCCAGCTGCTGTGTTGCAGAGCTTCATCTATCTTCTTGGGTTCCACCTGAGATAGAAAACATGAAAATAAACATATATTGGACTCATGGGATTTGCTTCTGGTTAGAACTCCTTGGTGAACTTGGCCAATTATATTATCCAGAGGATGTTCCTCGTTGTTCCTTTGAGCTGGTATCACCTCCAGATATATCCCTTGTTCAAGATTGCTTTGATTTTGATCAGGGATTTCTTCATTCATGGTTGAAGAGTCTTCAAGATCAACATCTACATCAGTGTTATCAGCATTAGTGTTTGCAACATCTACAACATTTACCGAAGAGTCTGCATTAAAATTTTCATTTTCAGACAGGTTGCTGCTGGTGACATTTGAGAGTGTGGTTCTGGCTGCACTTGCTTCAATGGCTTCCATAACAGATGGAGGATCAATGGATGGTCTTCTCAGACTAATAGAGGATTTTGGAACATCCAGTCTGTAGTCAGAGGAGGTGGAAGCAGGTGCTTGAGAGAAGGAAGACTCCATATTTGAGAAGGTGAGAGGCTCAAATATTTGGGTGAAGGAGTCTATGTCAAAAAGCCAGTTTGGGCCTTTTCCCTGTTCACTGACAATGTGTTCTCTGCATTCCACATTGGCTGATTCTTCCACAATTCTTGTTCTTGAGTTGAAAACTCTGTAGGCCTTGGATTGAGAGGAATAGCCCACAAAATATCCTTCATCAGATTTGGCACCAAACTTAGGAAGAACCCCATGTGTGTTTAGAATTGTGCATGGACATCCAAATGGTTTTAGAAATCCAATGTATGAAACTCTTTGGAACCATAGTTCATAAGGTGTCTTGTTGAGAGGCTTGATTATGAGAACTCTATTTTGCACATAACAGGTTGTGCTTACTGCTTCTGCCCAAAATCTGAGAGGCAGTTTTGAGTCAGCCAACATAGATCTTGCTGACTCAATTAGAGTTCTGTTTCTTCTTTCAGCAACTCCATTTTGTTGAGGAGTTCTTGGAGAACTGTATTGCCTTTCGATTCCCTTGCCCTCACAGAAACAGTTCAAAGTGTGGTTCCTGAACTCTGTGCCCTGATCACACCTTATTATCTTTACCTTCTGATTGCTCTGATTCTCTACTCTAAGAATGTAGGATTTGAGAATTTCAGCAGTTTCATCTTTAGTTCTTAAGAAGTATACCCATGATAATCTGGTGTAGTCATCAGTTATCACCAGGCAGTATGACTTCTTACCCATTGACAAAATGTTTGTGGAACCAAAGAGATCCATATGCAGCAGCTGTAGTGGAGTATCATTTGTATTCAAGGTCTCGGGCTTGTGAGAACTCTTGTGTTGCTTTCCCTTCAGACAAGCAATGCAGTGATCTTCTAGTTGGAATTCTTTATTAGGAAGCCCTATGACAAGATTGTGCTTCACCAATTTGTTGATGGTTTTGATGTTAACGTGGCTTAGTCTCCTATGCCAGAGAGCTGATTCATCAACTGAGGCTTTTGACAGAAAACATGATACACTTCCAGATGGAGTGACCTCATTCATGTCAAGCACATAAAGATTTTATTTTCTCTGAGCAGTTAATAAAATCTTCTCTGTAGGAGGTTTGGATAAACCAGGACATAGCATAAAGCATTCTTTGTCTGTGAAGAGCATCCAATGCTTTTGATCACATACCTGGGAAACACTCATGAGATTGAAGTCCAATTCTTTGACATAATTTACTTTATCAAAACTCATTCTTTCATTGGACACAGTCCCTTGTCCAGTAATAGATCCTCCTTTTGAGTCACTCCCAAAGGCAACATATCCTCTATTGAAGTGTCTGAAGTTAGAGAGGATAGATCTGTTGCCTGTCATGTGCCTGGAACAACCACTATCTACCACCCAAGTGTTGTTCTTGTGACCTGGCTGCCCTTGCACATGAGAGAGATCTAGTCAGTGGGAGCAAACCAAGAGCTTACATCCTTAAAAAAAGGGTTCTTGGAATATCAGATTCAGCATGTGTGCATTCAACAGAGCCAATGCTGATTCTTGAAGGAATAGAAGTTGGGATCTTGGCTTTCCATTGCTGAGGAGATGGTTTTCCAGTTTTCTTTGCTCTGTTAGCAGCTGATCTTGCTTTTGCTGCTGATGGATTTGCTTTATCAGTAGCAGATTTTGTTGCTGGGGACTTTAGTTTATCAGCAACAGATTTTGTTGCTGCTGATGGCTTCGGCTTATCAGCAGCAAATTTTGCTGCTGATGATTTTGCTTGGGCAGCAGCAGATTTAGTTGCTGCTGAAAGCTTGTCCTTTGTTTTCTTGGGCTTCACTTGATTACCAACTTTTTTGCTTATTACTGATGGATCAACAACCGATGCCTGCTGATCCTTCTTTACCTTGTTGACATAGGGCTTCTCTGTAGAAGTTCTTTTGCTGGTTGGCTTTTGTTTACGAGGGGCTTGATGAAGGATCTGGTTGAAGGGGTTAAACTTACAATTTGCAGCAAAGTTGTCTGATTCACCACAGATGATGCAAGTTTGTTGAGGTTTTGACAACTGCTCCCTTGGTGGAGAAAGTGAGTTTCTGAATTGAGTTGTCTTGGCTTCAAACCTTCTTACAAGTTTGTTCTTCTTTGTCTTCTCAAAAGCATGTTGCTAGAGGTTTCTTTGCTGCTGAAGGTAGTAGAAGCAGGTGCTGGCAGTGTGGTTGTATTTTCCACAGACAAAGCATGATTTGGCCAGTTTGTCCCTTGAAAGGTGAACATAGTCCTTTCTTTTGAATAGGTATTTAAAGTTCCGTGGTTGAGTTTTGTTGTGCTCAAAGGTGGCTTCTTCCAATGTCTTTTGAACATATGGAACTCTTTCTCCAGGCGCATGGCATATGTCAAACACATTTCTTTGAGGCTTTGAGGTTGAAGACTGCCCCTTTTCAGCATTTAGCTTTCTTCCTTCTGGAGGATAGCTGATTTTGATTTGGTTGAAAGGTATAGGAACCGGAGCAGCTGGTAAAGGAACATGAGTACTTGTTTGAATGACTTCAAGAACAGGCGGTTCTGGTACTAGTACTGGTGATGAGATCTCCTCAGTTTTAGTGGACTCTGAGCAAGTTAACTCAGATTCTGACGAGGTAGTGTATTCTTGCACTAGTGTTCATATCTTGAAGGATCAAGATCTCGGTTGGCCTTTTCAAGATTTGAGAGATTGAGGCTTGGTTCATGGATGACAACGTAGCCAGCAGGAGGTGCAACGGCTTGATATTGTTAAGCATGATACCACAGACTAGTTTTTACCTTTTCATGAATTTGAGAATCCAAAAGTCTTTGCAGCTTTTTGGATACAAATTCATATTTGTCAACATGAACTTTCTTTTCTGCCAATTCTGCTCTGGTAGCTTTTAATCAGGCTAGTAGATCATAAATCTGAGTTTCAAGATTGGTTTGTTCATGTTTTAGTGATGAAATCTCTTTCTTTAGGCAGTTAAGTTTTTCTTTATAACTGTTTTCTACTTTTGTGAATTCAGATTTCATTTGATGAAACTCTTCATTTTGATCTATAAGGTTTTGATTATGCTTTCTGTAGCCTAACACCTTATCAATACAAGCTTGGGAACAGAGATATTCATATACCTGAGGCGGTATCTCAGTTGTGTCTTCCATAAGAGCTTGGTTGTTTGCAGGCAGATCTTCATACTGGAAGCTCCAGTCAAAGTCAGATGTTCCAACGACTACACAAGCTGCAGTTTGAGCTGGAGGAGTAGCTTGTTGCTGTTGTTGTCTTGGTTGGGCTTGTTGAGCTTGTCTTGGTTAAGGAGCTGCCGGGTTTGCCCTAGGTGCCTTGCATTCTCTAGCAAAATGACCCAGTTGGTTACAGTTGTAACATCTTAGTTTGCTTTTATCCAAGCCAACTCTGGTGTTGGAGTTGTTACTTGGAATGGTTCTTCCGGTTCTAGAGTAGAACCTTTTTGCTCTTATAGATAACATGGCATACGAGTGTTGTATGTCCATTTCTTCTAAATCATCTGGATAGAAGCATTCCAGATCCTCCTTGATAAAGGACATGTTGCTTGAGTTTTCAGAGACAAAAGCAACAGAGGTTGAGGTTTGAGGAGGGGCTTCTAGGAGAAATAGAGATGTGTTTGTTTGAGAGGTTGGAGTTTGAGGATGAGTGATGATGGGAGGATAATAATTGCTTGAACTAGAACCTGAGTTGTCAGAAAGGAGGGCAGAGGAGGTGGTGGTGGATGTTGAGGCTGTCTGGTTGCTTGAGCTTCTTTCTTTTGCCTGAATCATCTCTAGCTCATAGGTTTTTAGCATTCCAAAGAGCTCAGTCATCTAGAGAGTCTTCAGATTCTTAGTTCTTCTGATGGACACTGTGTAAAGTGTCCAGCAGCTTGGTAGAGACTTGATGAACTTTTTGATAATATCTTCATTCTCCAGCTTCACCTTTGAGCACTGCAGCTCACCTACAAGATAGGTAAATCTGTTGTATAAAATAGTTAGAGACTCACCTTCCTTCCAGACGAAGTTTTCATACTGCTGCTTCAGGATGTCTCTTCTGTTTTCTTTGACCTCCTCTGACCCAGCAAACATCTTCTCAAGAGCCTCCCATAGCTCCTTTGTAGTTTTGTAACCTCTGAAGTTATGAAAAACTTCATTTGGTAAGCACATCTGGATGGCTCCCAAGGCTTTGAAGTCTACCTCCATTTTCTTGATGTCTTCATCAGAGTACTTGGAGGGTTCTTTGGGAACCAGTGCACCTCCGGAATCAGCAGAGGACACCACGGGTATGTATGGTCCATCTTTAATGGATTTCCACATCCCATATTCCTGATAGCAGAAGAAGCTTTCCATTCTGTTCTTCTACATATCGTAATCTTCTCCAGACACCAGTCTTGGTGGTCTGTTGATGCTTCCAATATCTTCAAATCCATTGTTTTGAGCCATTTTGATTTGTGATAGTGAGAGACTTTAACAAAGAGATAGTTTGGAATAGAACCGAAGAATGATTAAACAAGTGTGGGTTTGTTTAATCTGTGAGCCAAAGCTCTGATACCACTTGTAGGATCGATAAATACAAGACGGTTCTATTTCAGTTGAGAATTGGCAGAAACAATCACAACTTAATCAAAGTAAACACAAGAAGTACTGATAAATGCAATTTGTATTAAGCTTCAATGGTTACAAGATTATAGAGAAATCTCTAAGTAAGACCTAGTATAACAATAAATCTAAGTACTACTTATATAGTAACTTAGAATCAAGACAGACCCTTGATTCTAAGGATCAGATCCAACACAGACCGTTGATCTTGTATTGAAGCTATTCTACATGTACAGACAAAAATAATAACTATGCTAGTTAACATTATTCAAACGTCTTCTAAGGCATCATTGTTTACATGCTGGGAGAAGAGCGTTGTTGTCTTTTATTGTCTTGTACCAATGACATTCTTTCTGCGTGGAGTATGTCAGAGTAGCAGCAGAAAGTTGTCAGTGGTAACGGTTGCTTTATCAAGAACAGTCAGCTGCAACGTTTGATCTTTAGTGGAGATGGCTATCAGCTGCAGCTTTGGAGATCAGCAGCATATGCCTATTAGCTGCAACTTTAGTCTTCAGCTGCAACTTTGGTCTTCAGCAGCATATGCCTATCACCTGCAACTTTAGTCTTCAGCAGATAAGGCCTATCCGCAGCAGATTTGTTCTTCAGCAGAAGAACAAGTATCCGCTACAGATAAGCTTATCCGCAGCAGTTTGTGGATCAGCAGCAATCTTTGAGGTAAGCAGCATTTGTACTTAGAAAATTTTGTAGCCATCAGTATTTATTACTACATTTGTAACGCCTCGAAAATTCCTAATTAAAACTTGTCAAATTTTAGAGTTGAAGGGTGGAAATGTGTATAATCGAAGTTCAAGGACTTAAAATGAAAATTCTAAAAATCAAAAGGGTAGCGAACCGCTACCCAGGACCTTTGGGGTCCGCTACATATTGACTAAGGAAACTCCCGGGAGATGACACATGCCCGGTGACTCACCGATCGGAAATCAACTGGTGGAAGGGGTGGCAGACCGCTAAGCCAGACCATAACAGTCCGCTATGGACACATCAAGCTAAATAAGCCACCACAAGGGTGGCGTACCACCACCACCTAGCGTAGCGGTCCGCTACGGGTGGAACTTTGGCCCTATAAATAGATGATTGATTCTAGCCATTTCTCACACACAATTACTCCTTCCTACACACACACATACACTGGAAATCCAATCCCGAGCCCCTGTTTGCGTACGTAAGTCCGGTTTCTAACCATTCAACTTTAAATTCCCGTAGATAGTGCTGAGGTAAGGTTCCGACTTCCTATTAAGCTTTGGTTATACACCATTAAGTTAGGTTTGTATAAATGAGTAATGTACTTATTTATCTAGGAGCACTAACTGATTAATAAGCCGAAATACTGCCGAGGTGAGTTCTTAAACTGTGATGCATGAACAATTTCATGACCTTGTCTGGCATGATTGATTTATGAAACATTTTGAGTATCTTGAAACGATTGTACCGATTATTTATATATAACGTATTCTAAGCGCTTATTGTATTTCACTTGCCTGTGGAACGGCACGTTGGACAAGACCCATGGAACGGTCTTTGGTTATATATAGACTGCATGATTGTTCATAGTTATCTATGAATTTGGATCTTGAAGCCCATTGGGTGTTGAAGCCCATGAATGTGTTCAAGATACTTCGGCGGGTCATTTTAATAAACTATTTAAGTTTATGAATTCATCAGCTTTGTGCTGACCCATGTTTTATCAAATGTTTTTGAACGCATCACAGGTATACAATAGATGAGGCATTTCCAAGACTAGAATGATAAGTTGAATGATCCAGATGATGGGCATGCCTGGAACTATAAGTCCCGAATGACTCGTTCCTTGTTAGGAACTGATGATTTAACTTTTGTTAACCATTATGCAAACAATGTTTTGATGTTAATAAAAGCTACGATTTAGTCTTCCGCTGTGTGTTTTTGATATCAACGTCACTGTAACTAGAAGGCGACCTTCTGACTGGTATGTAGTTATCTGACAAACGGAATGTTCTGTCTAGGAAAGGACGGTGTATAAATCTCTCCTAGACCCGTCGTTCTTTCCTAGGAACATCTCTGTTGGAGGTACTACTCTGGTTAGATGACTGTTCGTGTTACGGGCTGTAACATTTCTGATTTTCATCATGTAATCGTTTGATTTCAATAAACAAACACATTTCAGTTTCGATTCGTGTACAAACAAACTACGATGCAGTTACATATACAAACTATTCTATTTCAATAACAAATTAAACAAAAACACCATTATCTCACAAGCCCCGAGGACCAAAACTGACAAAACTCAAAAACTACAAAACCAGGCAAGCACGGTCGCGCCTAGGACTAGGCACGGTCGCGCCTGATGACCTAAGCACGGTCGTGCCTAATACAGGCACGGTCGCGCTGCTGAAACCACGTGACTCCGCAGAGTCAGGCAGTGGTCCATACTCGTTGAATCAAATGGCATGAAGGCCGGATTTCACGCGTCCGACCATACCCAACTGTACACCATCTGAAACGCGTCTCCAATTTCGTAATCGAATCGACCCATTTCAAATCCACACCTACCCCACTCACGAATTCGTGAGATTTCACATTATAAGGAGAATCCAATGCCTCCTACACCCACATCTACCCTCACTCAGTCTCTCAGAACTCTCACTCGACACTCATACAACTTCTGGAGCCCGATCGATCGCCAAGACGACCGAAAACGCGACCCGTAGCCGACCGCATTCAATTGCCCAATAATCTCAAGTAAGTAATACACCAATAGCTTCGTATCATCCTCTACTACGAAAACCCTATGCCAATTCGTAGTAGAAACACTCAAGTCTGTCCGATTTCTGAACGAAAAGCCAAAACTAAACTTTTAGTCGAACTACCTTTTAAACACGAAATAAATCCAATTAAAACTCATAGATAGCTTCGAAATCATCCACTAAGTGAAAGCCCTAAGAATACAGAAACATTTAATATAAGAATCGACGGATTTGGGTCTGGAAAAGACCCGACACGGTCGCGCTCATCCCCGAGCGCGGTCGTGCCTGACCAAGCACAATCGTGCCCCTGGTGTGGCCCAGTCGTGCTTACCGAGCAAACAAGTCTTGATCAAAAACAAACACTAGACGCGGTCGTGCCAGATACGAGCACGGTCGTGCTCTATGTCCAGAACCTATGAAGTACTTTCTGACTCGACCACGGGCGCGCTCAGACCACCACGGTCACGCCCAACAACGAGCGCGGTCGTGCCCTACTTGAGCACGGTCGTGCTCCTTGACCAGAATCAATTATTTTTCTGTTTTAAAGTCTATTTAACATATTTAGCTAAAAATTTCAAAATGTAATTATAAAAAAATTATTTTATAAAATCCCAAGACCCGGGAATCATTTATAAACCAAATCCTTGATTTAGGAATTTAAAACGATTAATTCCCGATAGTTTAAAACCGATGAAGTCGTGAGTTTATATAATCATTCTTATAAAACTAATTATACAAATATATATTTTGACTTAAACAAATGTTATTTATTTAAATTTATATTTAAATAAATATAAATATATATCAGTTATTTAAATTTACATTTTAAAGAATATATATAACACTACTATTTAAAATGTACTAAATAGATAAATAAAGTTATTTATTTATTTATTTCAAACAAACCCTAAACGTACAAATCCATCTTTCGACATAAAAATAACACAAACAATGACACGCGTTATACATTTATCCATTAGGTCAAACGTAGCGACCTACAACACGCTTGGTATTTTTGTTGATCTGTGCAAACTACACTACCCAACACAAGTGAGTTACATAGCCCCTCTTTTACTCTATTTACAAACTTTTGGGGTGGAACATGCGTTCTATTTACTATGTTTACAAACTACACAATATACAATTCCACCCTACAATCATGTGTTACAATTTTGAGCTTTGTGCTTGAGTACTAGGTGTGTAGACCAACACGCAGTTTGCTATTCACGTGCAATCATTAACTATTTTATAGCCTACAGTAAACAGTGATAGATCTATTTAGTCTGACAAACCCACCCAGGTAGGGTGACTGTTACTGCCAACACGCGTTTGTTTTGCATGCTAGTTACAAAGGTTTGATTGTACTACCAGGTCACACGATGGCATCTCTCCATAAATGCCTTAATTGCCATGTTTGTATGAATTGTATGCACACGACACTATATTCTATTACATGACACGAAAACCTATGTATTCTCACCAACTTTTTAGTTGACTTTGTTTTTAACCATGTTTCAGGTGACAATGTTTGAAGTATTACAAGCTGCTACGTATAGGATTTGGACCTAGCAATTAATCTAAACTATTTATATTTTGTAATCGCTATATTTGGTTCTTGTATGGTATGAACTTGCTACGTGTAATGAAAATGAATGTTTAAATTATTCAAACTTTAGCAACCATGAGCTATGAACAGTCTGCACAGCTTCACGCCCCGACGTTTTCCGCCGTCGGTCGGGGTGTGACAGATTGGTATTAGAGCCTTGGTTATAGGGAATTAGGTTATTAGATACCATTGACCTAGACTATAACTTTAGGACCCCCAACAATGCCATGCTACATGTTTTATGTGATACGTGCTATTTGCTATATGTCACATGCTTTATGTGTTAGTTATTTGATACTTAAAATGTTTAGACTACATGACTTAATAAGCATACGTAAATAATAAATTAAATAAATCGTATACATACCCGTATCCTAAGCCGCGTATCCTCCTTAACTGCTTCTATGTCATCATTGCCATAACTTGTGGAAAAACTCATACTCGTAGACATTAGTCTATCAAAAATATTTTTATATACCCGTTAAGGTTTTAGACTCTGTTAATTATTAAAGGACATGTGCAATCTGGAAGGGTGACACCTGTATTCTGGGTTTTCTGTCTAGGAAAGCATTTCATATTAATCCCAATCAACCGAGGGATCCGTATGCTTTCCTGGGAATTCCCGGGATGAGTGTTTACCTATAGGCTAAAGCACGTCTCCTTGAAAATTATATAAGTCTAATTAACCTTAATATGTCATTGTGTTCAAGTAGAAATGTGATTACTTGAAAACAATCCGAACTATGAAATAAATGTGTTATTTTTCCTCCTATCCTAAATTTCAACGGATTTTTATAAATTCTCACAACACTTTTGTATCATTCTCTTTTTATAGAATGCCTCCTCGTCGTAACATCAACCGCAACAACACCGACAACGCCAACAATAGCACCAACACCAATACCGGCAATGCCAACAACAACAATAATAATACCGACCTTGCTGCTCTCCTCACTCAGCTAGTAACTCAACTAACTCAAGCCAATAACAACAACAATGGGAACGCCAGTGGTAGTGCTAATACTGGTGGTGGCGGTGGAGCCAACCCGCCACAATGTACCTTCAAGCATTTCAACTCTTGCAATCCCCTGAAATTTTATGGTACCGAAGGAGCCACGGGACTCCTTCAATGGTTCGAAAATATTGAGGGCACCTTCCTCAATAGTGACTGTCCGGACAATCTACGAGTCCGCCATGCCACTAGTGTCTTCCAAAAACGGGCACTAACCTGGTGGAATGGGGAAAATAGAACAAGGGGAGTAGAAGTAGCAATGGCTCTGCCATGGGATGAGCTGAAAAGGATCATGACCGAGGAATTCTGTCCTCGAAATGAGATGAAGAAACTGGAAGCGGAATTTTGGGATCTTACCCAAGATAGCGGTGAAAGCTTGGCGTACACCAACCGTTTTCACGAACTGAGCATGCTGGTACCTCACATGGTTACACCTTTGTCTAGGTGTATTGAAAAATATATCGGTGGCCTACCGAGAAAAATCCAGGACAATGTTCTGGGAAGAAATCCTGCAAACCTAGAAGATGCTATTCGTCTAGCTGCCACACTGACCGATAATCACGTTAAAGCAGGTACTCTTACCAAAAAGAGGGCCAAGAAAGTTTCTGCCACCACAACTCCTCCTACTCATGTCAAAGAAGTTCAAAACGAACAGTATCGAAACACCAGGAAGAGAAAGGCGAAAAATTTTGCAGTAGTCACTCCGGCCGCCCCAATTAATCAAGTTGCACCCTTGGCTCAAAATCCAGCCAAGAAAGCTTATGGGGGTACCTACCCACTCTGCAACAACTGCAACTATCATCACCCACAAACTATCCCATGTCGCATTTGCAACCATTGTGGGAAACTTGGCCATACGGCCAATATCTGCCGACAAAAGGCACTTACTACTCAAGTCAACCCGGTTAATCAACCCGGAGCTAATCAAGTGGTTCCAATCAATGCAAATGGACGGGCTTGCTTTGAATGTGGCAACCCGAACCACTTCCGGAACCAATGTCCAAAACTTGCGAACAATAATCAGGGCGGAGCTCGTGGACGTGCTTTCAACATCAACGCCAATGAAGCTCAAGCCAACGATCATGTGGTCAACGGTACGTTTCTTGTAAATAAACAATTTGCATCTATACTATTTGATACCGGAGCCGATAAGAGTTTTGTGTCACTTAACTTTGAACCTTTACTTGCAAAAACACGATCCAAACTCGAGAAAACCTTCACCGTTGAAGTAGCGGATGGAAACTCCATCACTATTGACTCCATCATTCATGACTGCTCACTAGAACTCAATGGTCACACGTTTCCAGTCAACCTTATACCAATGCCGTTGGGAAGCTTTGACGTCATCATCGGCATGGATTGGTTATCTAAAAACCATGCCGAGGTCATGTGCTTTGAAAAGTACATCCGAGTACCTCTTCCACCGGGAGACATATTGAAAGTCTTTGGCGAGAAACCTTGCAAAGGACTCAAACTAATGTCATGCATAACTGCCCAGAAATACATTCGAAAGTAGTGCATGGTTTTCCTAGCTCATGTGATTCAAAAAGAAGACAAGGAGAGAAGAATAGAAGATATTCCCATCATTCGGGAGTTTCCCGAAGTCTTTCCCGATGACTTACCCGGTCTTCCACCTGTTCGGGATGTAAAGTTTCGAATCGATCTTATACCCGGAGCAAACCCTGTGGCTAAAGCTCCATACCGGCTTGCACCTTCCGAATTACAAGAACTTGCAAGTCAACTTCAAGAGCTCGCTGACAAAGGTTTCATACGGCCAAGTCATTCACCGTGAGGTGCACCAGTCTTGTTTGTTAAAAAGAAGGATGGTTCATTCCGCATGTGTATTGACTATCGAGAGCTCAACAAGCTTACAATCAAAAACCGCTACCCGTTACCTAGAATTGACGACCTCTTCGATCAACTCCAAGGTTCTACTTGTTTCTCGAAGATTGATCTTCGATCTGGTTATCACCAACTGCGTGTCCGAGAAGAAGATATTCCAAAGACCGCCTTCCGAACAAGATATGGTCATTACGAGTTCACGGTTATGCCTTTTGGGTTGACCAATGCACCTGCTGTCTTTATGGATATCATGAACCGCATGTGCAAACCATACCTTGACAAATTCGTGATCGTTTTCATCGATGACATCTTGATCTATTCCAAGACTGAGGAAGAACATGAACAGCACCTTAGACTGATTTTGGATCTCCTGAGAACCGAACAATTATACGCCAAGTTCTCCAAATGTGAATTTTGGCTAAAGGAAGTTCAATTTTTGGGTCATGTTGTCAATAAAAAGGGAATACATGTCGACCCTGCCAAGATCGAAGCTGTCAAGAATTGGAGTGCTCCTCAAACCCCTACCGAGGTTCGTTCGTTCCTTGGTTTAGCGGGTTATTACCGAAGATTCATTTCCAATTTCTCCAAGATTGCTGTTCCCCTCACCGCCTTGACACATAAAGGTAAACCTTATGAATGGGGGCCGAAACAAGAAGAAGCTTTCCAAACTCTTAAACAGAAGTTATGTGATGCTCCTATTCTGACTCTTCCCGAAGGAAACGATGACCTAGTCGTCTACTGTGATGCCTCTAACCTAAGCCTTGGTTGTGTTCTCATGCAACGAGGCAAGGTAATCGCTTATGCATCGAGACAACTCAAGATCCATGAAAAGAACTATACGACGCACGATCTGGAGCTAGGTGCAGTCATATTTGCCTTGAAGATTTGGAGACATTATCTATATGGCATGAAATGTGTTTTATTTACCGACCACAAAAGCCTCCAACACATCTTCAACCAAAAAGAACTCAACATGAGGCAACGACGTTGGGTTGAACTCCTCAATGATTACGATTGCGAGATTCGTTATCATCCCGGCAAGGCTAATGTTGTAGCCGATGCGCTGAGCCGTAAAGAACGTGTCATGCTCCAAAGTGTCAATATTCATTCCGACATTCAAACCCGTATTCTAGCAGCTCAACACGTCTCGATTACCGAGGGCAATATGTATGAGGAAATGTCGTGCGGTGCTGAATCCCAACTAGAAACTAAAAACAATGGCTTGCTTTATTTCTTGGATCGTATTTGGGTTCCCAATCGCAATGATCTCCGGGAATTCCTCATGACTGAAGCACACAAGTCTCGGTATTCTATTCATCCCGGTGTGGATAAAATGTATCACAATCTTCGACCACAATATTGGTGGCCTGGTATGAAGAAAGACATTGCACTCTATGTTGCAAAATGTCTAACCTGCTCTAAAGTCAAAGCCGAACATCAACGTCCTTCCGGTTTACTTGAACAACCGGAAATCCCCGTATGGAAATGGGAAAATCTAGCCATGGACTTCATTACTAAACTCCCCCGTACTTCGAACGACTATGATAGCATTTGGGTAATCATTGACCGTCTCACAAAGTCCGCACACTTCCTGCCCATCCGTGAAGACTATCGGGTTGAGAAATTGGCCCGAATCTATATTAACGAAATTGTGAGTCGACACGGTATACCTTTGAACATAATCTCCGACAGAGATGCTCGTTTCACTTCCAGATTTTGGCAATCTCTGCAAAAGGCACTTGGCACACGATTGGATTTAAGCACAGCTTACCATCCCCAAACTGATGGCCAGACTGAACGAACAATCCAAACGCTCGAAGACATGCTGAGAGCCTGTGTCATAGACTTTGGTGGCAATTGGGATTCACACTTGACACTTATTGAATTCTCCTACAATAACAGCTACCACACCAGCATCAACATGGCTCCATTCGAAGCTCTTTATGGTCGCAAATGCCGTTCTCCTATCTGTTGGAACGAGATTAGTGAAGCACAAATCACCGGTCCCGAGTTAATTCAGGAAACATCCGACAAAATCCTTCAAATCCGTTACAACATCCGAGTAGCGAGAAGTCGACAAAAGAGCTATGCCGACAAGCGACGAAAACCCTTGGAATTCCAAGTGGGTGACCTTGTGCTTCTCAAAGTATCCCCTTGGAAGGGTGTGATCCGCTTTGGAAAGAAAGGCAAACTAGCACCTCGTTACGTAGTCCCGTTCAGAATCCTTGAAAGAATCGGGAAAGTGGCTTACAAACTTGAGCTACCTCCAGCACTCAACAATGTTCATCCAACCTTCCACGTGTCCAACCTGAAGAAATGTCTTGCTGATGAGAACCTCCACATACCTCTTGACGACATACGCATTGATGAAACGATGCACTTTGTCGAGAAACCGGTGGAAATCATGGATCGTGAAATCAAGCAACTCAAACGCAGCCGCATCCCTATAGTCAAAGTCCGTTGGGATTCAAAACGTGGTCCTGAGTTTACTTGGGAACGTGAAGACCAAATGAAACTCAAGTATCCTCACCTATTCACCAATTCTGCAGCCTCAACTAGTTGAATTTCGGGACGAAATCCCCTCAACAAGGGGAGACTGTAACATTTCTGATTTTCATCATGTAATCGTTTGATTTCAATAAACAAACACATTCCAGTTTCGATTCGTGTACAAACAAACTACGATGCAGTTACATATACAAACTATTCTATTACAATAACAAATTAAACAAAAACACCATTATCTCACAAGCCCCGAGGACCAAAACTGACAAAACTCAAAAACTACAAAACCAGGCAAGCACGGTCGCGCCTAGGACTAGGCACGGTCGCGCCTGATGACCTAAGCACGGTCGTGCCTAATACAGGCACGGTCGCGCTGCTGAAACCACGTGACTCCGCAGAGTCAGGCAGTGGTCCATACTCGTTGAATCAAATGGCATGAAGGCCGGATTTCACGCGTCCGACCATACCCAACTGTACACCATCTGAAACACGTCTCCAATTTCGTAATCCAATCGACCCATTTCAAATCCACACCTACCCCACTCACGAATTCATGAGATTTCACATTATAAGGAGAATCCAATGCCTCCTACACCCACATCTACCCTCACTTAGTCTCTCAGAACTCTCACTCGACACTCATACAACTTCTGGAGACCGATCGATCGCCAAGACGCCCGAAAACGCGACCCGTAGCCGACCGCATTCAATTGCCCAATAATCTCAAGTAAGTAATACACCAATAGCTTCGTATCATCCTCTACTACGAAAACCCTATGCCAATTCGTAGTAGAAACACTCAAGTCTGTCCGATTTCTGAACGAAAAGCCGAAACTAAACTTTTAGTCGAACTACCTTTTAAACACGAAATAAATCCAATTAAAACTCATAGATAGCTTCGAAATCATCCACTAAGTGAAAGCCCTAAGAATACAGAAACATTTAATATAAGAATCGACGGATTTGGGTCTGGAAAAGACCCGACACGGTCGCGCTCATCCCCGAGCGCGGTCGTGCCTGACCAAGCACAATCGTGCCCCAGGTGTGGCCCGGTCGTGCTTACCGAGCAAACAAGTCTTGATCAAAAACAAACACTAGACGCGGTCGTGCCAGATACGAGCACGGTCGTGCTCTATGTCCAGAACCTATGAGGTACTTTCTGACTCGACCACGGGCGCGCTCAGACCACCACGGTCACGCCCGGCAACGAGCGCGGTCGTGCCCTACTTGAGCACGGTCGTGCTCCTTGACCAGAATCAATTATTTTTCTGTTTTAAAGTCTATTTAACATATTTAGCTAAAAATTTCAAAATGTAATTATAAAAAAATTATTTTATAAAATCCCAAGACCCGGGAATCATTTATAAACCAAATCCTTGATTTAGGAATTTAAAACGATTAATTCCCGATAGTTCAAAACCGATGAAGTCGTGTGTTTATATAATCATTCTTATAAAACTAATTATACAAATATATATTTTGACTTAAACAAATGTTATTTATTTAAATTTATATTTAAATAAATATAAATATATATCAGTTATTTAAATTTACATTTTAAAGAATATATATAACACTACTATTTAAAATGTACTAAATAGATAAATAAAGTTATTTATTTATTTATTTCAAACAAACCCTAAACGTACAAATCCATCTTTCGACATAAAAATAACACAAACAATGACACGCGTTATACATTTATCCATTAGGTCAAACGTAGCGACCTACAACACGCTTGGTATTTTTGTTGATCTGTGCAAACTACACTACCCAACACAAGTGAGTTACATAGCCCCTCTTTTACTATATTTACAAACTTTTGGGGTGTAACATGCGTTCTATTTACTATGTTTACAAACTACACAATATACAATTCCACCCTACAATCATGTGTTACAATTTTGAGCTTTGTGCTTGAGTACTAGGTGTGTAGACCAACACGCAGTTTGCTATTCACGTGCAATCATTAACTATTTTATAGCCTACAGTAAACAGTGATAGATCTATTGAGTCTGACAAACCCACCCAGGTAGGGTGACTGTTACTGCCAACACGCGTTTGTTTTGCATGCTAGTTACAAAGGTTTGATTGTACTACCAGGTCACACGATGGCATCTCTCCATAAATGCCTTAATTGCCATGTTTGTATGAATTGTATGCACACGACACTATATTCTATTACATGACACGAAAACCTATGTGTTCTCACCAACTTTTTAGTTGACTTTGTTTTTAACCATGTTTCAGGTGACAATGTTTGAAGTATTACAAGCTGCTACGTATAGGATTTGGACCTAGCAATTAATCTAAACTATTTATATTTTGTAATCGCTATATTTGGTTCTTGTATGGTATGAACTTGCTACGTGTAATGAAAATGAATGTTTAAATTATTCAAACTTTAGCAACCATGAGCTGTGAACAGTCTGCACAGCTTCACGCCCCGACGTTTTCCGCCGTCGGTCGGGGTGTGACAGTGACGGACCTTCACAAGGAGATAATGGTCCGTTACGGTGGTGACGGACCGTCACAGTACATAACGGTCCGTTACGGGTGCATCACGACAATGAACCAGGATATGACACGTGTATGCTAACTAACGCGGCAATACTGACATGTGTAAACCTATGACGGACCGCCACGGGGCGTAACGGTCTGTTACGTTTGCCGCCCAGATTAGATGATGGATCGTCACCACTAGTAACGGTCCGTCACGACCCTGGAACTTGCCCTATAAATAGAAGTTTGATCCCCAACACTTTTCCCACATCCATTTCACCTCAAAATCACACACACACTCTGGTGATTCCATTCCCAAGCTCTGTTTCGCATACGAGGATCCTGTTTCTAGCAATTCGTCCGCCAAACTGCCATATATAGTTCCAAGGTAAGGTTTCCGAATACACTGAGGTTCCTTTGTGTAAACCTAATATAAGGATATTGATTATGATAATGTCGGATATGATTTAGGGTTCTATTGAAGTGTTGATTGTTATATTAATTCAAAAGAGGTTCTGCTTGAGGTGAGTTCCTCTGAACGTGCTCTATAAAATGTTTTGTAAATGATTTTGATCTGATATCCCAATATCATGCGTGCATATATCCTATAATAAGTACTTATTATGGCCATGATTGGGGGGGACTGACGGGTGAGAACTGATCCTCTCGTATTTGGCCGGACTTGTATTCCAGGAGATGTACAGATGTTTTAAGATAAGGATGACTGAGGGCAGGTTCTTGTGTAACCGTAAGGTCTGAGTGGATAGCATGATTCTTTGTGAGCTATAAGTCCAGAGTTTATGTTGCATTTACTAGTCAGTCCTTATTGTAAAACAATGTTATATATGGAATGAAATAGTTATGACTTGTAAGTCTTCCGCTGTGTGTTTTTGGTATCAACGTCACAGTAACTAGAAGGCGACCTTCTGACGCTATGTAGTCATCTAACAAACGGAATGTTCTGTATAAGGAAAGAGCGGTGTATAAATCTCTCCTAGACCCATCATGCTCTGACTTGGTATCAGAGACGGAGTTTAATGGATTTAGATAATAATAGGAAAGATTAGTATCTAGACTTAAACTAAGAGCTTTGAGATAGCTGGAATGCCATATGATATAGGTTAAGATGTTAATTATCATTATGAATATAACGGGGAATATCAAGAACGTAGATAATTAATTACATTCTTAGCCAAATGTTTTTAATTTCTGATTTTCTGGATCATAGCCGGTTATATGAATTCTGATGTCATACATCTGTGTGTATAGGTAACAATGGTTGGAAGAGGAAGAGCTAGAGGAAGATGTCGTACTTCGGTTACTAGGTCTCATAGGCAGACCGAGAATAAGACCGACACTAATGGTCATCATGAAACAAACGATAATAACACGAATCCTCATGCTGAAGAGGTGATTATGTCTGAGGCCCATGTCTAGGATGTTGTATCCAGTGAGGTAACAAAGGCACTGAGAACAACGTTACCTGGATTATTAGATGAGGTCCTCACAAGGAAGATGGGTACTGGAAATGCTGGAGGAGGAACCAACAAAATGGAAGGCACAAATGGAAACGCTAATACTATCTCAATAACGAGAACTGAGAATCACGAAGGATGCAACTACAAATCCTTCGGAGGCTGCAAACCCAAGTCATTTGATGGCAATAAGGGAGCCATTGACTCTACTCAATGGATCACAAAGATGGAAGTTGTTATTAAGCTAAGTGAATGTAGAAGCGATCAGGCAGTCAAGTTTTCTGCCAATTCCTTAGAAACCATAGCACTGGATTGGTGGGAATCGGTGAAACAAGCCAGAGGGGAGCAGGCGGTGGACAACATGAAATGGAACGAGTTCAAAGAAATAGTTCCACAACGATTTTGTCCTCAGAATGAACTA
Source organism: Smallanthus sonchifolius (assembly GCA_023525975.1). Lineage (NCBI taxonomy): Eukaryota > Viridiplantae > Streptophyta > Magnoliopsida > Asterales > Asteraceae > Smallanthus > Smallanthus sonchifolius. Next base: position 55,006,255 of record CM042022.1, on the reverse strand, counting down.
GACAAGATTGAGGAGGAATTTCAGTGTTTGGAGGAGTATACAACAAAGTATGATGAAATGTCGAAACGGGTACCACATCTAGTGACATCCAATTCTATAAGGATTAAAAACTTCATTCGAGGGTTGCCACTAAAGGTACGAACCTTGGTAAAAACCTCTGCACCACAAACGATGGATGCGGCTTTGTCTATAAGTGCCACGATTTACGATGATGTGGCAACACAAGAAGTCAAGGAAAAGGCTGAGAAGGTAGTTGAGGTAAAGCCTGTGGAAACAAAGAGGAGAAGTGATGTATCAGTTCAAACCGAGAAATTTTAAGTTCCCTAGGAGAGAGGGAAATAATTCACCAAGAGGTTCCCAAGAAGTGAGATGTAACAAATGTCAGAAACCGAGATATGTTTCATCATATTGTCCATCTCTTAAATGTTATAATTGTAATGAGATGGGACATATATCAAGAACTTGTACTAAACCCGTTCAACAGAAGCCCAGAGAAGGGGCAAAAGGTCGGTTGTTTGTGATAGGTGAAGGAAAGAGGAACGATAATGCCAAAGTGGTAGCTGGTACGTTCCTAGTTAAAGATATTTATGCTAAAATCTTGTTTGATACAGGAGCGAATAAAAGTTTTGTTTCCAATGCCGTTAGCTTACATTTAGGCATGAAACCAACCCCACTTGAGCGTGCTTACGTAGTTGAGACGGCAAGTGGAGAACAAATTAGGATAACCGAATCATATGCGAATTGCAAGATGACACTTGGCAACGAAAACTCAGTGATTGAATTAATGCGAATGAGTATGAGCAAGTACGATGTTTTCGTTGGAATGGATTGGTTAAACCAATGCCATGCTCAGATCGATTATGATCAATGGACTATTAGGATTTGTAGGCCTAACAGAGTGTCTATGATGATACAATGTGATAGTGATGAAAATAAGATTGAAACGATTTCTATAGATAAGGGTGAGAAATGTGTAAATACAGGATGTAGTATATTCATAGTTTATGCTTTAGATTCGAAACCCGAACGGCATATTGTGGACATCCCTGTAGTATGTGTTCACCCGGATATTTTTCCGGAAGAATTACCTAGTCTAACACCAGATAGACAAATCAAATTCCGATTCGAACTTATTCCTGGAGCCGAACCCGTAGCTAGAGAACCTTATGAATTGAAAGAATTGATGAATCAGATTCAAGAATTATTCTAAGAGGTTTTATACGTCCAAGTACTTCGCCTTGGGGAGCACCGATATTATTCGTAAAGAAGAAGGACGGAAGCATGCGAATGTGCATAGATTATTGGGAACTAAACAAGCTCACTGTGAAGAACAAATATCTATTACCGAGAATAGATAATTTTTTCGATCAATAGCAAAGAGCAAAATACTTCTCGAAGATTGATCTTAGATCTGGGTATCATCAGTTGAAGGTATAGGAAGAAGATATACCTAAGAATGCTTTTAGAACCTGATATAGACACTACGAAGTTTTGGTTATGTCATTTGGTCTAACGAATGCTCCCGGAGCATTTATGGACCTAATGAACCGAGTTTGTTAACCATTCTTGGACAAATTTGTTATAGTGCTCATAGATGATATCCTTATCTATTCTCGAACTCAAGATGAACATGCCAAACATCTTCAGATAATCCAGGAAACTCTTAGAAAAGATAAATTATACGCTAAGTTTTCTACATGCGAGTTTTGGAAATAAGAAATACAATTCTTAGGGCAAACAAGAAGTACAATTCTTAGGGCATGTCATAAATCACCAGGGAATCCAAGTAGATTCAGCTAAGATTGAAGAAATCATGAATTGGGAAACTCCCAACACACCAACTGAGGTTCAAAGTTTTCTTGGTCTAACCGGATACTACCGAAGATTTATACAATACTTTTCAAAGATTGCTACTCCATTAACTACCTTAACCCAGAAAGCTATAAAATTTGAATGGAGCCAGAAGCAAGAAGAGGCATTTAACACACTTAAACAGAAACTCAGCTCTGCACCAATCTTAGCACTACCCAAAGGAAATGATGACTTTGTCATCTACTGTGATGCTTCCCGTATTGGTCTAGGTTGCGTATTGATGCAACGAGATAAGATGATAGCCTATGCATCACGGCAACTTAAAATCCATGAGAAGAACTATACCACACACGATCTCGAACATGGTGTCATAGTGTTTGCTCTAAAGATTTGGAGACACTATCTGTAACGTCCCAAAACTCCTAAATATAAGATGGGACACGTGTCGGTTGAGAAACGTGGCCTAAGAACCCAACCAAGTACGAAACGGGAAGACTATTCGCCCAGAAATAGCCCAAAACATCATATAGGCATATCCCAAGCTAGAAAGTGAGTTACAGGAGCCAAAATATATGATAACGGGGTATTTCGATGAGGAGAATATGAAAATGCGGTAACTCGGACCGATATCCTAAGCATAACGGTCCAACATGAGTTCCTGAAACAAATCCAGAGAGTTTGACAAGTGTTTTGATGACTCAGCATTCAAGTCGGACCGATATGCTTTACACGTCGGTCCGACGTCTAGAAGTCGGACCGATATGATTTACACGTCGGTCCGACGCGGGGAAGTCGGACTGATATGGATTACACGTCGGTCCAACGTGTGCTGCAGAAGCAAAAAAAAAGAGGTTTTGATGCGTGTCACCGACTTCAGCCGAAGTCGGACCGACTTGGGATGACATGTCAGTCTGACATGGGTCCCAAATCAGCCTATAAATAGATTCGTAAGGCCATTCAAATGGAGAATCATCACACACAAACACCATACACACACAAACACTCTGAGAAGGATTAGAAAACCCGGTGCGGCGCGTTTGAGTGCAAGTACGGTACGCTGCGAATGCGTTTCGGATCCGGAGAGACGTTTAAGTGAGGAACGAGTATAGGAAATGACCCGAGACTATCATAAGTACACTGGACTCGTACCTTAGATAAATTTTTATATGAGTTATGTGAGTATGTGTTACGTGCTATATGTGAAACTAAGGTACGAGGAAATAAAGAGGGGTAATGGGGATTAGTCTAAACACAAAACGAGAATAATGGAGTAGCCTCGACGTATCTAAGGGGTGGTGGATACGTCGCTGGTACTTCCTATATATAAAACTCTTTGATACATTGTGGTGAAACCATTATGATTGTTTAAGGATATAGATTAAAAGAGAGTAACAAAAATATAGTAAACGAACTGGAGAACTTCCGACCAGTGTGTAGTTATCTGACAAACAGAATGTTCTGTCTAAGGAATGAGTGGTGTATAAATCTCTCCTAGACCCGTCACTCTTTCCTGGGAACAACTCTATTAGAGGTACTATTCTGGAAGGAGTATTTATGGGATGTTAAAGAGGTGGCGGATACGCCGCTGGTACTTCCTATATATAAACCTCTTTAACGTAACATGGAGAAACCTATATAAGGAATTAGAGCAGGGATAAATATGAAAGTATGACAAGAGATCATGCTATATGTGCACATAGGTAATGTGTGTTAAACGTGAATATATGAATACATGATAGATGATCATGCCACATGTGTAAATATAAATGTATGATAGAAACGAGTCTAAGTGTGACAATGCGGACTTTTCAAATTAACTTCGTTAACAATTCCGTTAAATATCCTATCTAAAACTTAACCTGTTAATTAAACCCAGTTAAATCTAACCCCAGGGTCTAATTCTGCCATTTTCTGATATCAAACTTCAGGGACTGATCCTGTCAAGTCTCTAAACTTGACCTGTTGACTTGCAAAGTCGAAATCAAAAGGAAATTGATCCCTGTTGACTTCTTGGAGTCAAACTCGTAACATTTTGATCTCAATTCGCATTCGTGATCGATGTTATACCAGAATTTATAATCGTCGTATACAAACAGACCTTTAACGAACTTAATTAAGACTTAATCATCACCATTATACTGAAATTAATCTGAATTAATAGGTATTAACTCAAAACCGTTGACAATGATTATTTGACTATCGAATTCGATTAAACCTGATGTTAATCTCACAAATTGAACTCTTGCGCACTTCATTCGAATACCATTGAAGCAATTACACACATCAAAATCGTCGGAATCACAGCAGAAGTCGCCGGAATCTAACCCACAAGCCGTCGGCACTCGGTTTAGTCGATCACCATCAATCCGTCAACGTTTCTAGTAACTAATTGCATCCTTAGTTTTGTTTGAGTCTATTAACTGAAAGCCCTATGAGCATTGGGGCTCATAATATCAAATTAATTGAAATCCAGAATCTAGGGTTCATACGAAATCCAATTTGGGGCTTTTGACTCTGGACTCAATCATAATTCAATTAAACCATATGGCTAGAATCGAAATCACTCTTTAGTGGAAGCCCCATGTTAATTTGGACTTTCACTATCGAATTTAACTCAAATCGATTCTAGGGTTCATATCCATTCGGTTTAATCGAACCCTATCCTAGACACATTTGAAATGCAATTAATTCTTATCAGTAGACTCTCCTTGATGTCAACATTAAAAGCCCTATGAAATCTGTGGGTTTTATTATCTAATCGAAACCAGATCGAACCTAGGGTTCTTATGGCTTTCTATTTAATCGAATTCATACCAACACTCATTTTAAATGAAATTAAAATATACCAGCAGAGTCGCAATCATCAAATTAACAAAAACCCTATGAATCCAACGCTTTTCAATATCAGAATCAATCAAATCGATTCAGGATCAAATCGAGGGTTTTCGGCCTTTTGAATGTAATATTTAACGATCATAAACTTGTTGGTTTTGCAATTAAATACACACAGAGATGCGTATGGACTCGATTAACAAAACCCCTAGGTCACTTTGATCGATCGTTATCAGATTCGTGGAAATTGGGGCTGGTTTCGATCGGACTGTGATATGGAGGAAGATCACGCTGGATCTCATTGATAAAACCATTTGAACCGGGTATCTAAAGCGATACCCTAGCGGGCGGGAATGGTTAAGACAGTGTGCATGTGTGGGAGAGACCCGGGTTCGAGACCGGGCTCCCACATTTTATTTTTGAGACACTTTTGATACAATTAAATTATTAAAAATCAAACCCTATATTATTATAATATAATATTAATCTGTTTTAGCCCGAGAAACCACTCGTAAGCTCGGGTTTGAATTATTAACCCATTTTTTTTATATATTATTCCCACTTTTAAAAATAATATATTTATGTTATTGTCGAATAAAAGTAATATATTTATATTATTTTCAAACCGTAACTTCGTATAAAATAATATTTTTTTATTATTTTTAACCCTTGACAAATCCTATTAAATAATATATATTTTTATATTATTTCAACTCGTTTAATTACTTTGTGTGATGTTTAAACTAAAAATAATATAATCATTTATATTATTTACTCACGTTTATATACTCGATTAAAAATAATATATTTATTATTTTCCCACACAAATGATTATTTAGATAGTACTACGATCCTAAAAATAATATATTAAATTATATTATTTTCCTAACTTTTGTAAACGACTTTAACGTACGAGTGTATTTATTTATTATTCGTTATTAACGTACGACACGTAACGCTTTTCCCTTAATAATTATATTAAGAAATTTATATAATTCCGTAGACACGTTCGTCTACTCTTAAATTCTTAGAAAGCGTTAAGATGTTCTAACTTCCGTGTCGTCGTTGTAGGTCCCTCGGGTGTGTCGGATCGTCACATGCAAGTGGGTCTACTAGTCGGACCGGGTGCGGAATGCCCTTGACTAGGTGGAGAGTCTTGCTAAACAAAGTAAACCGACAAGAGGAAACACTTTAAACGTTCTTTGTATTATAAACACTTGAAGGTTACAGAGAAAAGCATTGAATTTAAAATTTGCGTATTTGCTATAATGTCTGCGTACTTAACTTCTGTCAACCTATCCTACTTATACCTGACCTGATGCCTGCGCACTTAGCAAGTGCGCAGGGCAAAATGCTCTTGCGTAATTAACAAGTACGCAAAGGTATTCTTGCGTACTTGCTAAGTACGTAGGAGCTTTCTCCTGCGCACATGTAAGTGTGCAAAACACTTAGTAAGAAATGCAACATTCAATATGTAAAAGTAAATACAACTCGATAAACTAATACATAAAGACTCTTACATACAAAGAAAATTACAGACATGAAAATAAAAACTAAGACTCTATCCAGAGTGTTGTCACAGGAAAGTGCTTCAACAAACTCCCCCTTGACAACAGCTCGGGATCTTCATCGTCTTCAGTCTTCAATCTTCAGTCTTCACAGCTTAAGTCTTCAGCTTCCATCTTCGTCTTGTAATCAAGGCAGAACTTAATCACCTTGTCGTATTTAGAAGCAAGGGGCTTTGTCCACTCATCCGTGTAGACGCAGTGGCGTTCTGCTAGTACCTCCAGATCTTTCACAGAAAAGTTGATGAAGCAGACTTCATCAAAGATTCTGATAAGTTCCTTTGGAACCATTTTCCCGCTCTCTGAACGTCCTTTTCCCATGATCACAGCCTCGCCCGTTTTTGGATCTACGTACCAGTACCACATGTAACCAAGAATATCCTGAGATAACTTGCTCAGGGGAATCTTAGTTTCACATCGCACTGGCTTGTATACCAATTTCTTTAAGTGCTTCTTAGTCACAGGATGTAAAGCATGCTTATCCTTGACTCTCTTGGGCACCTGAGGCTTGAACATTTCAAAGTTCCCAGATCTTGCTTCACGCTGCAGAACCACAAACCCATCGCCACTGCGTGATTGGAATGACCCAGCAGCTCTAGGTTTGCTAGGTTCACCAGGTCGTATTTGGGAAAGGAGCCGAACGCTTCACTGGTGGGTTTCAAGTATTGAACCCCGCCAGATCTTTTGATGGCGAATAGCTGCTTGTCCTCCTCGAACCTTACAGCCAAGATCATCCCTGTTGCTCCGTGCTTGTCTATGCAAGACGTCTTTTGCCACATAGGAGCTGGACCCTTTGAACTAGTAGAAGGCATTTCTATCTCTTTTGGTGCCTCTGGGTCCACAGGTTCAGGGTCAACTGGGGAGGCTTCAGTCGAGGCTTCTACATTACTAGCCTGCTCGACTGAACCTGTGTCAAGCGGAGCGTCGAAAGATGGAAATTCAAAGATCTCTCCATCTTCTAGCTCGTACTCTCCTTCCCCGTCACCCTTGGGAATCTCTATCACCACGTCTTCATCATCATCATTCCAGTCATCACCAGAGTCGATCTCTCCTTCTTCCAGATTAAGGAGAGCATCTAGCTGTGCTTCCTTGGAATAGTCAGGCTCAAGATAAAGGATCTCATCATCAGATAAGTCCTTGAGCACATCAACTGCTGACTTCCCTTTATCACCACCACCACCAGAAGTATCACCACCCTCTTGCTGAGTAGACTCCCCCTCAACCATTGGAATAGCAGAGATGGGCATAATTACCAAAGCTTGATGCTCACCTCCACTAGGACCGGCTTCAGGATCCTTGTATTTATCATCATCCTTAGTCAAGTCGACTGGATGACAAGGCTCAGCACCAGTGGATTTCTCTTTCTCCTTCTCCTTCTCTTTCTCCTTCTCCTTCTCTTTCTCCTTCTCTTTCTCCCCTGAGCATCAAGCTTCTTGGTCAGTTCTGCAACTAATTTGACCATCGCTTCGTGCTCTTTTCTTTGTAAATCCAGCCTTAGCTCAAGTGACGTTCTGTGGCATAGAATCATTTCATTTGTCTTCATTAATAGCTCATTCTGTGCCATTACGTTCTTCAGTCGCTCATTAGTCCCCGTTCTCAGGCTATGTAGAATCCTAACTTCATCGGCCAGTGAATTAATTTGTGCTTGTTGAGCATCAGATTCCTCCTTTGACTTCTGAATAGTCTTTAGCAGTCCAGCAACTTGGGTTTCTAGCATATCGATCCTTGCCACATTCGGATCAGGATGCCTAGACGATGACACTTCGACATTAAGGATAGGGGAGGAGAAGATGGTACCAAAGTCAAACCCTTGTGAGAAATCTTCATAAGTGAAGGGTTGACTTGGAGGATCAATGGTGGGTGTTGGGATTTGAGATGAGATGATGAGAGTGGGTGTTATGGTAGGGGTGATGGTGACAGACTCCGTAACAATTGGAGTAGTCACCGCCACCTGGACGGAAGTAGTAGGGAGGGTCACCGTCACAGGAATCTCCTCTGTGACTGTCGTGACTGCCACGTCAGCTTGAACTTGTGGCCTTCTCCTCCTTCGGTGCAATTGCTGTTCTGGTGGGGTAGAGGCTGAATCTGGACTGGCAGCCGGAACTTGTACTTGCTGCACAGTCGGGACCTCTACTACCCTGGGGATAGCAACCTCTTGCCTATCTCCCCTGTTCTTATGAATGCTTTCCCTTCTTTGTCTTTATACAGCAACGTCAGAGTCAGAATTTGGCTCATATTCGCTGCTTGAGCTTTGTCGCTTTCTTTTGGAGGACGACTAAGGTAGGGTTACCTTAGCCGTTCTCCGTGGGTGTACCTGCGATGGTGCGTCATCAGAATCAGAAGAATCTGATTCTGTTGCTTCTGAATCGGATTCCTCAGCACCACCATCACCGCCTTCGTCGTCTCCATCCTCAGACGAGCCATCATCACTATCATTCTCCTCATCGTGTTGTTCTTGCTGTTCATCGGAATGTTCATTCAGTTCAGGTTCCGATTCGTGGCTGTACCATCTCCAGTCTTCAGGTGCCACATATGCTTCATTTAGAAGGTGGCCAAAGATTTCTGTGTGCACAGGGGTAGGTTCTACACTGCCTGGCTTCAGAAATTGAGCAAATATTCTTTTGTCCACCCGCTTGACTTGCAGTCTCTCCCCTATAGCAGGAAGGTTCGACAACGCGTCATCGATCAAGAGTTGCACAAACCTAGGGTACAATAAGAATCTAAACTTCTCCGCTGTGTTGATCTGGTCATTGATTGCTTTGAAGATGTAGCGCGAGAAGTTGTAGCCCCAATTAAGAGATAAGCCCACCATGGCTGCTGCAAGGTCATGACCCATGGCATCTTTACCAGCTTTCCTTGACGAGATGCACACGATCATGACGTGGGCGAAATACCGCCATTGGCCTAATAGCCACATCTTTTTATAAGAAGCATAGTCCCTCGCTCCGACGTATCCCATTCTTTGTCTCCAACAGCCATCCACAAAGTAGTCTGGATAGGCTGTCGGGTCGGTCGCGAGGTCTCTGAACTGCAGGACCCTTCGTATAGTATCTTCAGAGAATGCAATAGCCTGACCTGCAACGGTAGCCCTAATGACATTGGGGGATACCGTGCAGTCATGCTCCGCCGTCTCCCAGAATTGTTCCAAGTAAGGTCTTGACACGGTCGGGTCAGTTGAGATAGCATAGCTGATTCTTGAGCGGTTCAAGAAGTCAACTATCTCCCTATATTGCAATGCTGCGCCTTTCCATTCGGGTTGAGTGTTCGCTAACATGTTGAATTCGTTAGTAAATGCCCGAGCCATAATCTGCATAATCACACAGAAAGCACAATCAGAACAACACGTATCATTGGAAAAGAATAAAAACGACTCAGTATAGCTGTTACTCTTTGAACTGAATTTCAGACTTAGGAATTTTTGCTAAGTGTTGGTCCTGCGTACTTAGCAAGTACGCAGGAGTTTGTTCTTGCGTACTTAACAAGTACGCATGAAGTGCTTCGTGCGTACTTGTTAAGTGCGCAGGAAACGCACTTGGCCAAAATTCCAGAAATTTCAACTGTCAATCAAAAGAGAGGCATTGTTATGGATTATGGTCACCACAAGGTCGAAATACTTGATTAAGACCTATGGGACCACTATCCACCGCAACTAACCGCTAAACCCGTCAAATTTTTTACCTAGATGACGGCCCAGTTGAACCAGTGGGAAATCGAGGGTCAAGGGCAAAATCGAACCATGTTAAGGACAAATTATGAGTCAATAGGTTTCAATTAGTGATTATTAACAAGTTTTAGGTCTTAATTTGCATTTAGAACACCAAAATAGGTCAATAATTTCACACTCAAACCGTCGATGAATCGGTCGAAAACAAGTGATTTAGTGGATGATACGGACCGAGATTCTCACCAAGTAAATGTTAGATAATGATTAAACAATGAGCGGGATGAAGAATCCGGTTGGAACACTCAAAATTTTTGAGGAAAATGGTCGGAGGGAATATCACAGGAGAAACGGTTTGAAAGTGATAATCTCTAAAAATTTTCTAAGTCCTGTATTTATACCCAACACATATTAGTCGTGCGTACTTACTGAGTGCGCAGGACTTAACTCTTGCGTACTTACGAAGTACGCATGACTTAAGTCTTGCGTACTTGTTAAGTACGTAGGGTTTACCTCATGCGCACTTATCAAGTACGCAGAGACCCTTATGTGCGCACACTTTCAACTCAAATTATGAAGATTTCAAGTCAAATAACGAACAAGATAAAAATATTTAACCACGAGGATTCAAATACAATTCAGGAAGGTTAAACACAAATATTTTTTTTTGGTTTTTCTGAATAAAATTGAACTATGCATAAACTTAAAATCTTTTTGATCTTTTCTAATAAAAATATACAAGTATTCACACAAACTATTTTTTTGATCAAAGACAAGAGCAGAGGATCATATCAGGCTATCTTTTAGCAAAAACGATACAATATAAACATCAAAGAATATGAGATCATGTCATGGATTACTATTTATTCATACGTAATAAGCACATAAACAAGTAATTCAATTTGACAATATTATAAGATTTGAAACTATAAGCATATTTGTATCACATTCTTGTGTATTAAGGTATTTTTATAAGATATACAACGTGTACCCCACTGATATGCTATTCTAACTTGCACTATCTCAAGACATCTAAGATTTTCCCAATGATTTTCTAAATTTTCAGAATGAAGCTACATCTATTAGCACAGGAAAAACAAGCAGAATCCATAAGGATTATCAGGAATCATAAGATTCAGAATCGAGTGATTCAGTTGTCTTGGTTTCATTTGATTTTCTTCATTGAATATCGGAATGATGATTCAGGATAATATATATGATGATTGAATAAGGTAAGGGGATCCAACTTTTATCTGGATTTGATTTCAATGAATCAGGAATGATTCAAGGGTGAATACATGCTCAACGGTTAATGTAGAGACATGTCTTGATTCAATCTCTCATTGCATACTTGTGAGTATGGGCAGTGATATGAACCGTATTAATTGTGCTAACGACATAACCCGAAACTAACCTCAAAAGAAAATCATTGCCAAAATCTAGCATCCTATATCTGATAATGATCTTTTCTATTCTTTTACGCACACACACTTGCAAACATGGGTTCAAATCACAGTTGTAATTTAGATTTAGTTTCCACACTACTAGTGATTCAAAGACGCATACAGCCTATTGGCAATTTAAAATACTCGTAAATAAGCAGATTAAAAACAAAATAAGTTAAATAATTAAGTAAGCATGACGCAATCATTTCCCATATGAGCAGTCTATGACGTTTAGATCATTTCTGATGTACTATCATTTCCTCTTTTCTTAAGTTAACTTTGAAATTTTCTCTATTTTCTATTTTTGTTTTTGTTTTTGTAAAATGTTTTGAAACCTAAAAGAACTATACAGAAAATTTAAAAAGAAATAAAGTTTAACTTCCATGAATTGAATTGATTTAAGAAAAATTAATTTTCACTCATTATTGAACATTCCTATCAAGTTGACAAGATGCTCAAAACGGGATCGATCAAATGCCTTTGTGAAAAGGTCAGCAAGATTGTCATTCGTGTGAACTTTTACAAGTTCAATTAAATGCTTTTCAGCACAATCACGGATGAAATGATGGCGAATCTCTATATGTTTAGTTTTGGAATGTTTCACCGGGTTATTTGTGATGGACATTGTGGCATTATTGTCAATGAATTGAGGAGTTCCGGTGAAGTTTAAGCCGTAGTCTCTCAACTGCTGCTGAATCCACAGTATCTGAGAACAACCGCTCGCTGCAGCAATGTATTCTGCTTCACAAGTTGAGACAGAAACCGTTGACTGCTTCTTACACTGCCAGGAGACCAGGCTGTCTCCTAAGAATTGACATCCACCAGAAGTTGACTTTCTGTCAAGGTTAAAACCGCCATAATCTGAATCAGTGTAGGCTTTGAAGTCGAATGACTGCTGCTTAGAGTACCAAATACCTAATCAGGGTTTCCCTTTCAGGTATTTGAAAATTCTCTTCACGGGTATCATATGTGACTCCTTCGGTTGAGACTGAAACCTTGAGCATAAGCACACAGCAAATATTATATCGGGTCTTGAAGCTGTGAGATACATAAGTGATCCGATCATCCCACTGTACAATCTGCTGTCTACATCCTTTCCATCTATGTCAGGATGCAGACCATGATTGACTGGGATAGGTGTGCCATAAGTACTGCTATCATTCATCTTGTATTTTGACAAGATGTCCTGCACATACTTAGTTTGATGTAGATAAATGCCATCCTCTCTTTGACTGACTTGCAGACCCACGAAGAATGACAATTCACCCATATTACTCATTTCAAATTTGGACTTCATCACCTGCTCGAATTCCCTACACATCCCTTCATTGGTAGATCCAAAGATAATGTCGTTGACGTATACTTGTACAAGAAGAATGTCACCTCCTGCTTTCCTAATGAAGAGAGTCGAGTCAATCTGTCCACGGTCAAAACCATTAGACAGTAAATGCTTAGATAATGTCTCATACCATGCCCGCGGTGCTTGATGAAGACCATAAAGTGCTTTGTCAAGCTTATACACTTTATTAATATTATGCGGATCTTCAAAACCGGGAGGTTGAGTGACATAGACCACTTCATGAACTTTACGATAAAGGAAAGCACTCTTCACATCAAGTTGATAGACCTTGAAACCGACATAAGTGGCATAACCAAGAACATTCGAATGGCCTCAATTCTAGCAACTGGGGCATATACTTCCGTGTAATCCAAGCCCTCTTGCTGATAAAAACCCTGAACAACCAATCTTGCTTTGTTCTTCACAACAACATGACGATCATTCGGCTTGCATTTGAACACCCATCTGGTTCCAATTGGCGGAAAGCCTTTTGGCAAGTCAACCAAATCCCACACGTGTAACTTTTGGAATTGAGACAATTCATCTTGCATCGCCTCAATCCAACAGTTGTCAGTGAGAGCCTCCTTCACATTCTTCGGCTCTAACTGGGACACGAATTCAGCATGCAGACATGTTTCCATGACACCAGTGTTAAGTATCTCTGTGTAAAGACTGGTGTTCTCAGTGATGGTTTGATGACGAGTCTGAACGCCGGCATAAGGATCACCAATAATGTTGTCGATTGGATGATTCCTATGCACTCTCGTCTCCGGTACAATCGGTTCCTGAATTTCTGGATCAAGATTCGTGCTTAACTCCCCCATTTCCTGTGTCCAGAGGAAGAAGATTCAATGTTAATTGGATCAGCTGGAGCATCATTTCCTACAGTTGTGTTAGGACTGGCTTGAGCGTCATCTCCAACAATATGAACATCTTCACTGTTATCACTGTCATGAGTTCCAGATGCAGATGCAGCATTGGAATCAGGAGTTACAATAGGTACAGTGGCACGAGTAGAGAAACTGGAGTCATCGTCGCCACCCAATAATTCATAAACATTTGTCAGGAAGATTGAATGACTTGAGTAGCGCATCATAATCAAAACCCCAAGCTGGACCTGTTGGTTCGGGTGGAATGCTGTGTTTACTGCAATCCACTTCAAACCATTCCTCGACAGTACGAGTTCCTATATTGTACACTCTCTTGCAAGGCGAGTTGGCAATGTATCCTAAGAAGATGCCTTCCACTGCTTTTGCATGAAACTTAGACTGGCGGTCTTTTTACTGTAGAAACAAGGAACAAGGACTACCGAAAGGAACTAGGTAATCAAGATTGGGAAGTCGATTGTTGATCAACTCGTAACAAGTCTTGTTGTGCCTCTTCACAACCAGAACTCTGTTTAAGACGTGACAAGATGTATTAACGGCTTCTGCCCAGAAAGTGACAGGAAGCTTTGCATCCGACAACATAGTCCTTGCAGTCTCAATCAGTGTTCTGTTCTTCCGTTCAGCAACTCCATTCTGCTGAGGCGTGTACGGCGCGCTAAATTCTTGACGGATCCCTTTCTTGAGACAGAAAAGCTCCATCAAATTATTCTTGAACTCAATTCCGTTGTCACTCCTAATTCTTCTAACTTTCAGCTTGCAAAGAGATTCCAAGCTCAGGATCAAATATTGAAGAATATCAGCAGTCTCGTCTTTAGTACCTCAGAAGTGCACCCAAGAAAAACGTGAGAAATCATCAGTTACTACTAGACAGAACGACTTACCTCCAATACTCCTGATATTTATGGGGCCAAACATATCCATGTGTAATAGCTCCAAAGGGGTGTCAATAGAGTTTTCGAGCTTGGGCTTGTGAGACTTCCGTTGCTGTTTGCCCTTTTTACAAGGCATACAGTCATCTGCAACGGTAAATCTCAGCTTAGGAACCCCGGTTACCAAACCGTTTCGGACAAGATGTTTCATTTTACGATACGAAATATGTCCGAGTTTCCTATGCCACAAGATGGAGTCAAGCTCTGTCGCTTTAGAAAGCAAACAGATAGGAACTGATGAGGTGGTTGTTGCCACGCTCATATCGATCTGATAGGTGTCGTGTGTTCTTGGTGCTCCCATCAGGATCCAATCTTCCGGAACTTCAAAACTGGGTTTGAGAATCAGGCATTCTGACTTGTCAAACATCACCGAGTACTCCTTATCACACATTTAGGAGACACTCAACAGGTTATGCTTCAGTTGCTCGCAGAAGTTGACATTGTCAAAGCTGGCACAACCGTTCGAAACCACACCTTGACACGTGATGTTGTCACCTTTTTCTCCGGCAAAGGCCACATAGCCGCCTCTAAATGGTTTAACGTCTTGAAGCAGGACCATGTTTCCTGTCATGTGCCTGGAACATCCACTATCTACATACCAGCGGTTAGAGATAGTATCCTTCGGACGTCCCTGCACGAGTCACAAAAGAATTAGTTAGTTTTGGAGACCCAAGCCATTGTGGTCTTGGGTCGTCCATCCTTTTCAAAATAAACTACTTCCTTTAACTCACAGTCATGATGACTGCTCAAAATTGATGAATCTTTAGAAGAAATAGAACTAGGAGATTGAAAAGTTTTGGATTTGGTAGTCCAGGATCTCTTCTGTTTCTTAACTGGAACAGGAGACTTTGGTTCAACTACAGTAGGTGAACTTGTGGAAGCTTCACCTGATTGAACTGAAGTCAGTTGTTCAAGCTTTCTCAACCTCTTATTCTGTCTCCTCCTCTGTGGCTTAGAGAGTCTTGCCACAGGTTTCTCACCAGTACGTGTACTAGCAGAGGTAGATACACGAGGTACAGCAGGTTGCGTTACCTTTCTTGGAACAGATGGTTTAGCTTCTGATATGATCTTAGGCTTTACCATCGGTTTGACTGGTGGTTTCACCACATTTTGCTTTGGATTTTTGGGAGATGGTTTCACTGATGACGACCTGGGGATGACAGCTGGTTGTGAAACAACAGGCCGTTTCCCTTGGTTCTTAGAAGGACAGTTCACAAAAATGTGACCAACCAAGCCACAGTGAAAACAGTTCCTCTTGTCTACATAAGTTCTCTTGTAAGGCTCATTAGATCTGGCCTTAGATAACTCAGCATTATGAGAAGGAGGAGTTGGTTTATGAACATTAGTCTGAACCTTTACAGGTTGGTTTTTGGGAGTATAATATTTTTCCAAATTTTCTTTATAACCAAGCCCATAGTGAGCTGAGAAAGCCTCTTTCTTTACTTGGTTAAGACTTTTATATCCCCCGTAAAGCATTACCTTTAGTTTATCATTAGTTTCAATGATGTAGGGTTGATAACATTTTTCTTTACCTTTTGTTCAGTCAACAACTCCTCAGATACTACTCCTTCAGGGCAAGAGTTAACAGACCCGTCTTTAGAAGTAGTAACAAACTCCTCACTAGATGTGGAGTTAGCCTTACTTGAGGATTCATCTTTTTTAGGGGAATCATCCTTATCAGAGGACTCATCTAGACAAGTGAGATCAATGTCTATTAAGCTATTGACAAACTTCCCGCTCACTGGTGGAGGAATGGCATTAGTACCCAAACCTAACCCATTCAGTTGTCTCACCACAGAGTCGTAGTGTTCCACCACAAAGCGAGAGTTTTTCAACTTCTCATTAGTGCATTTTAACTGCAAGATCTCATTTTGCAGTTTGTTGATTTCATTGTTCCGTTTTTCTACCCCCTGTATGCAACATCTAAGTGAAGTTGTTGATCACTTATTTTTAAAGAATATTCAGATTTTTCTTTTTTTAACGTTTCAATAGAATCTTTAAAACGTTTTTCATTTTCTTTATAGTTTAGAGCTGCCAAACTTAGGGGTTCGATTTTGTCTTGGAGCCTAGAATTTTCCAGTTTTAGCCCTTGACATTTAGAACATGAAATAACAGAGAAAGGGTTAGAATATACCTCAGACGATGAACTTGTTGCTTCTCCAATGGCCTTGAGAGCAACAGCAGTGGTCGATTCCTCTTCCTCAGCTACAGGAGCTTCCATTTCTTCAGCTTCCTTCACCTCCTCTGTAACAGCAGTTGTAGATTCTTCTAGGTCAGCCATAGAAGCTTCCCTTTTCTCTGATTCCATCATCTTCATGATCTCAGCCATGAGACCAACCTGTGTTTGTGCGATGATGGCATCCTCAAGATGAACACCCCAGTCAAAGCTGTCGTCCTGTTGTGCTACCAGTGCATTGGACGTTCCACTTTGGCTTTGATTGTGGTGGTTTGGATTGTTGTGGCCATGGCTGTTTCCTTGGCTGGGTCGGGTGAAACCAGAGGCAGGTGTTCTGTCTTTCTGACACTCACGAGCAAAGTGTCCATAGTTCAGACACTTGTAGCATTTGGCCTTGGATTTTTCAAACCCGACCTTGGCATTAGGATGCCGACCAATAAACTTTCTTCCTGCTCTGTTCAGGAAACGCTTGGCTCTCCTCAATAACATGGCCATATTCCATTGAATATCCATGTCCTCCATGTCATCAGGATCCACTTGATGAAAATCTTCTTCAATCGTCTCTGGATCAGTAAGCTTGCCACCTATGAAGTTTTCATATGCAAGCATGCAAGATGAGAATAATGCTACATGATCTTCAGCTATTCTGGCTATAGCTGAGTTGTTAGCTGAAGACGTAGCAGGAGGATTTCTTGAGGTATTTTGATGATGAGACCCCAACCCTGATCCTGAAGAATAGCAAGCATGACCACCACACCCAGTTGAGTGGTCTTCTTCAGTAGGATTTCCAGTTAAGAGGGTAATTCCAGAGCCCGAAGACTTGGATGTAGAAGTCGTCCCGTGATACATAGAAGGGTCTTGTACCTGGGTCTACCAGAGCTCTCCTTTCTTCTTAGGTTCATGTCATGAGCTTGAACCTTTCCTATTGCCTCTTCAACTGTCAGCTCATAGAATTTAAGATTTTCCCTCATCAGGGTTGTGTTCATCTCAAATTTGGGTGGTAAAGCATCCAAAAACTTTTCCACCATCTCTTCATCCGGATACCTGAGTTCAAAAGCCTTCAACTCAGTCTGTAAATGATAGAACCTAGAGATGAGGTCATCTAAAGATTCGTTTTCAAAAAATCTGAAGCACTCATACTGCTTCCTGAGAAGATCCCGCTTACTCTTCTTGATGTCACTATTTCCTTCGAATCTCTTCTGTAAAGCTTTCCATAGATCCTTAGTATTATCATACCCTCGGAAACTGTGGAACAACTCCCGAGTTAATGCCATAGTGATCGAACCAAGAGCCTTCTTTTCTCGATCATAAGCTTTTTTTTTCTTCATCATCAAGCTTAGAGATAGGCTTTGGAATCACCTCATCAAGATAGATGTGTGTGGGATGCTTATATCCCTCAAGGATTGGTATCCATAATGATGAGTCAGTATATGAAATGTAGTGCTCGAAACGTGCTTTTCAATTAGAATAATCGTTCACGTTCAGTAACTTTGGTGGTTTCTGTGGTGTACCGATCTCATTATCATAATTCAGCAGGTTTCCAAGATTCTGAAGATTCGACATAGTGAACACTTAGTCAAATTTCAGAAAAGTCAGACACAGTTGCGCACTTGGTTTTGGCCTTGCGCACTTGAGAAATGGTCTTGCGTATTTAGATTTCCTCTTGCGTACTTGTAAGTACGCAGGAGTAAATGTAAGTACGCAGGATATAACTTAAGTTCGCACAAGTTCAGACTTGCGTACTTATAAGTACGCAGGAGATAAGTCTTGCGTATTTAGTAAGTACGCACAAAACTGTACTTTTTGCCAGAAATGGTAAGTACGCAGGATACTTTTTCAACAACTTTCACCAAACTTTTCCGGTCAACAGAAACTCGCCGGAAATGGTAAAGATTCGTCTGATGATCAATGCAAATGAGCTAAAAGGTCAGAAACTTGTTTCTAACCAACCTTTGATGCTCAAAACACTCAAATACACAACAAAAATCAGTTTTTGAGTGATTTTTGCTTCTAAAATAGTGCTCAAGAGCTACCCTATTTTATCACAAAAATCTACAAAAATACCTCTTTTTGCTTGTAAAAACTCAATCGAAATCAGGAGCTATAGCTCTGATACCACTTGTAGGTCCCTCGGGTTTGTCGGATCGTCACATGCAAGTGGGTCTACTAGTCGGATCGGGTGCGGAATGCCCGTGACTAGGTGGAGAGTCTTGCTAAACAAAGTAAACCAACAAGAGAAAACTCTTTAAACGTTCTTTGTATTATAAACACTTGAAGGTTACAGAGAAAAGCACTGAATTTACAATCTGCGTATTTGCTATAATGTCTGCGTACTTAACTTCTGTCAACCTATCCTACTTATACCTGACCTGATGCCTGCGCACTTAGCAAGTGCGCAGGGCAAAATGCTCTTGCGTACTTAACAAGTACGCAAAGGTATTCTTGCGTACTTGCTAAGTACGCAGGAGCTTTCTCCTGCGCACATGTAAGTGCGCAAAACACTTAGTAAGAAATGCAATATTCAATATGTAAAAGTAAATACAACTCGATAAACTAATACATAAAGACTCTTACATACAAAGACAATTACAGACATGAAAATACAAACTAAGACTCTATCCAGAGTGTTGTCACAGGAAAGTGCTTCAACAGTCGTATCAAATCCCAACTTGTCCCTAACTTATGTGTTTATAATTCTAGGGCATACGTAAGCCGTGCAGGCTAACACTTGATATTTCAAATCTCATACTTGTGTGATACTACCTACTACGCAACGTAGGTGAGTTTCACGGCCCCTTTTACTGTTTTTATTTGGGGGATAAAACATACCACAACCCTTTTTGGGTTATTGTAATTCATATGATATCACTGTTGAGGCTAAGCGTAACACACTATCATGAAAAGTCCTCACACACATCGGACCGTTAATATGGTATGAACGAGGTAATTTTGGTAGTACTACTGGGATTGACAAACCCCACCCGCGTTAGTCGCGCTAACTCGATTGGAGGTCGAACGGGTGTTATATTGACCTTAACACATTAGTCAGAGTTGATAGACCTGACTGGAGGCAAACAAACAAAGACACTGTCAGTTTTAGTTGCGAGCACTTTAGCAAAACATGAATATAGGCATGCAACCTATTGATATATATATTGAATGTACATAATCCGCAAACGCTTATTTGAAATGATTGAAACATGTGAACTCACCAACCTAGTGTTGACTCGTTTTCTTACATGTTTTCTCAGGTTGGCACTCAGGATCACGTTAAGTCATGCATGTGTCTTGTACTTCAACTTAAATAATTATCTATTGAACAATCTTTATGTTTCGTTTGTATTTGAATTTGGGCGCGTTGTTTTACGCATTTACTTTCGTTTAACGCTTCCGCATATACACTCTGAACCTTGATCTTTTATGTTATTACATTTCAAGTCCCATATAGTGTCGTTTGAAGTAACTGATGTCAGAGATCCTGGTATGTCACCTTCCAAAACGGTAAAACTCCGTTAGTGGAATTTGGGGGTGTGACAGCTTGGTATCAGAGACATTGGTTATACAGAACTAGGTCTGCATTCTAGACTATAGCCACACACATTAGTTACTTGGCATAGACACTCGACATAGATACTTACTCCTTATGTTTCAAGAATTATGTCTACACCACCACCATCTTCACCACCTACCATTCAGGAACACGGCATTCGTGCCACTACATCAACGGAGCCCAAGAGACGTAGGCTTGAGCCCATTGATGACTCTATTTTGTATGGAGAGCCCATGCATATCCGGAATGGGAGTGACTGGGATTGGTACCCCACTGAGCAAATGGGTTAGACAGGAACGAGTTCCATCACCTTACTTTGGAACTTCATCATCATCAGGACCATGTTTACCATTGCTACCTTGTCACTTGGAGAAAGCCTTTGTGGCATTTGTAGCAACTATGGATCGAGAGATCCGGAATATGAGAGACGCAGCAGGAGCAATCATGGGTCTGTTAAGTGGGGAGAAACAGATGGATCACAGGATGGATCTGCTAGTAGCAGAACTGGCAGGCACTGACCACTTGCATAATGCATTAGTGGATGAGGTAAGGGCGTTACAGGCTAGAGTGAATGTACTCGAGGAGGCTGAGGTAGAATCTCAGGAAAGAATTGGGGAGTTAGAGATACAACTTGTAGCTGCTTTAGAGCCAGCTGAAGTACCCGACCTTGAGCTTGAAGATGAGCCCGAGGAAGTAAAGAAGGATGGTGCTGAGTCAGTCATCTCATACGCCGGCAGTGGAGCTTGACATTCCATTCTATTCTCTCTTATCTTATCTTGTCATTTCTTTATGTTTTATATAAAAACCTAAATGGGTAAGGATGTTCCCATTCCTATAAAATCTTAGTGAACTGTTTGCGTTGAGTTATTTATTCTATGGCCTTTTAATTTAAGTAAGCCTAGTACTATAATCATAAACCTGCATGTCTTTACACATCTCCTTCTATTTGCTTACACTTGAATAAGGTCAATATGCGATGTATTTACTCATTTCTTATGTTTGTGAATATGAAGAATCATGGCCGGACGTGGTCATGGCGGTCGCAACGGTGGTCGTGGAAATATCAACCTGACACCGGCCGAACTTGCCACGTTGATTAATGACAGCGTTGCTGAAGCCTTAGCAACACACATTGCAGGTAAACCTGTTAACCGTTAACTCTAGGCAACCAACTGTACGCATTTATTCCACTCTTTCCTAAACCCAACCTACTCTTTCCAATCCATGGCAAGCGAACAATCCACAGAACAATCAGCATGTCTGTACCTTCAAGACATTTATGGACTGCAAGCCCCACACATTCAGTGGAGCTGAGAGAGCTGTCGGATTACTCCGATGGTTTGAAAAGATTGAATCTATGTTCTCCATGTGTAACTGCCCTGTAGCCGACCGAGTCAAATTTGCGTCGGGAACTTTAGAGGGTCCTGCCCTCACATGGTGGAATGCACAGGTCCAGATGCTAGGTCTGGACATGGCCAATGCATCACCATGGGAAGATTTCAAGATCATGATGAAGGAAGAGTATTGTCCCAGGGATGAGATTCAGAAACTCGAGGGAGAATTCTGGAATCTGAAAATGGAGGGTTCTGAAATAGAACTCTACACTACTCGCTCGCACGAGCTAGCGGGGATGTGTCCTCACATGGTTACACCATCCTACAAGCGGATAGAAATGTTCATCAGTGGATTAGTACCACAAATCCAGAGCATGGTTACTTCATCCAACCCCACTACCATCCAACAAACCATCCGTCTTGCTCACAAACTGACGGACCAAGCCGTTACCCAAGGGACACTACCTCCCAGGAAGTCAGCATCCAAGTCTACTGACAACAACAAGAGGAAGTTTGACAGTAGCAATAACAACATGGGATTTCAGCCGAATCAGCCACAACAACAGCAACAACATAGTTTTGATCCTACGAAGAACTTCAACCAGTCGACCTCTTCGGGTCAGCATCGGAGTGGTTATACTGGGAGACACCCCAGGTGTGGCAAATGTAATTACCATCACCTCGGTTCTTGTGACAAAAACCGTTGCCAGCGGTGTGGCAAGATGGGCCATGCTGCCAAAGACTGCATAGGGGAATTACAAGCCAAGCAACCCTTCCAACAACGGGGTCTTACCAAGGGTTGTTTTGAATGTGGAAAAGAGGGACACTTCCGAAAGGATTGTCCACAATTAAAGAAGGGTGGAAACGACAACAACAACCACCACCAAGGCAATAATAACAACTAGGATAATAATGGAGGGAATGGTGCAAAGGGGCGAGCCTTTGTGCTAGGATCCGGAGAAGCTCGTTATGACCACAACGTGGTTACCGGTAAGTTCCTTTTAAACAACTATTTTGCTTCTGTACTATTTGACACTGGTGCTAATAGGAGTTTCATGACTAATAAACTTAGTAACCTACTAATAAAAACCCCAACCATGTTAGAGAAAAAATACACCATAGAAATAACAGACGGACAAATAATAGAAGCAACTCATGTTATTAAGGGTTGTAAACTTGAACTGACTAGTAATAAATTTGACATTGATCTCATGCCGGTCACACTCGGTAGTTTCGACGTAATTGTCGGAATGGACTGGGTATCTAAGAACCAAACCTTAGAGGACATGCTACGAGCTTGTGTGATCGATTTCAGTAACACTTACGAGTCTCACTTACCTCTAGTGGAGTTCTCCTACAACGACAGTTACCACACTAGCTTCAAGGCAGCACCATTCGAGGCATTATACGGACGTAAATGTCGATCTCCTATTTGTTGGACCGAAGTTGGGGATAGCCAACTTACAGGTCCCGAACTTGTATTCAAAACCTCTGAAAAGATCGTTCAAATCCGAAACCGTATAGCGGCAGCTCGTGATCGTCAAAAGAGCTACGCCGATAAGCGTCGTAAACCATTAGGGTTTCAAGTAGGCGACATAGTTCTACTCAAAATGTCACCTTGGAAAGGTGTAATTCGCTTCGGGAAGCGAGGCAAACTGAATCCTCGTTATGTTAGACCGTTCAAGATAGTGAAGAGAATTGGCCCAGTAGCGTATCAGCTGGACCTACCTGAAGGACCTAGTGGTGTACACGATGTCTTTCATGTCTCGAACTTGAAGAATTTTCTAGCCGATGAAACACTCGCGATTCCTCTTCAGGAAGTACACATCGATGAACAATTGCGGTTCATTGAAGAACTGGTAGAAATCATGGATAGGGAAATCAAAACGTTAAAACGCAGTAAAATCCCTATTGTTAGAGTTCATTGGAACTCGAAACGCGAACCGGAATTCACGTGGGAACGTGAGGATCAGATGATGCACAAATATCCTAATCTGTTCAAGCACTTCGCGTCAAAATTCTTAAGGTACTATTTAATTTTCGGGATGAAAATTCTTTCAACTAAGGAATGATGTTATATCCCAGGAAATTTTTTTTTATTATTTAATTTTCGGGACGAAAATTTATTCAAGTAGGGGATGATGTGATAATCCGGACTTTTCAAATTAACTCCGTTAACAATTCCGTTAAATATCCTATTTAAAACTTAACCTGTTAACTAAACCTAGTTAAATCTAACCCCAGGGTCTAATTCTGCCATTTTCTGATCTCAAACTTCAGGTACTATTCCTGTCAAGTCTCTAAACTTGACCTGTTGACTTGCAAAGTCAAAATCAAAAGGAAAATGATCCTTGTTGACTTCTTGGAGTCAAACTCGTAACATTTTGATCTCAATTCGCATTCATGATCGATGTTATACCGGAATTTGTAACCGTTGTATACAAACAGACCTTTAACGAACTTAATTAAGACTTAATCATCACCATTATACTAAAATTAATCTGAATTAATAGGTATTAACTCAAAACCGTCGACAATGATTATTTGACTCTCGAATTCGATTAAACCTGATGTTAATCTCACAAATTGAACTCATGCGCACTTCATTCGAACACCATTGAAGCAATTACACACATCAAACTCGTCGGAATCACAGCAGAAGTCGCCGGAATCTAACCCGCAAGCCGTCGGCACTCGGTTTAGTCGATCACCATCAATCCGTCAACGTTTCTGGTAACTAATTGCATCCTTAGTTTTGTTTGAGTCTATTAACTGAAAGCCCTATGAGCATTGGGGCTCACAATATCAAATTAATTGACATCCAGAATCTAGGGTTCATACGAAATCCAATTTGGGGCTTTTGACTCTGGACTCAATCATAATTCAATTAAACCATATGGCTAGAATCAAAATCACTCTTTAGTGGAAGCCCCATGTTAATTTGGACTTTCACTATCGAATTTAAATCTAATCGATTCTAGGGTTCATATCCATTTGGTTTAATCGAACCCTATCCTAGACACATTTGAAATGCAATTAATTCTTATCAGTAGACTCGCCTTGATGTCTACATTAAAAGCCCTAGGAAATCTATGGGTTTTATTATCTAATCGAAACCGGATCGAACCTAGGGTTCTTATGGCTTTCTAGTTAATCGAATTCATACCAACACTCATTTTAAATGAAATTAAAATATACCAGCAGATTCGCAATCATCAAATTAACAAAAACCCTATGAATCCAACGCTTTTCAATATCAGAATCAATCAAATCGAGGGTTTTCGGCCTTTTGAATCTAATATTTAACGATCATAAACTTGTTGGTTTTGCAATTAAATACACACACATATGCGTATGGACCCGATTAACAAAACCCCTAGGTCACTTTGATCGATCGTTATTAGATTCGTGGAAATTGGGGCTGGTTTCGATCGGACTGTGATATGGGGGAAGATCACGCTGGATCTCATTGATAAAACCATTTGAACCGGGTATCTAACGCGATACCCTAGCGGGCGGGAATGGTTGAGACAGTGTGCATGTGTGGGAGAGACCCGGGTTCGAGACCAGGCTCCCACATTTTATTTTTGAGACACTTTTGATAATATTAAATTATTAAAAATCAAACCCTATATTATTATAATATTATATTAATCTGTTTTAGCCCAAGCTTGGGTTTGAATTATTAACCAATTTTTTTATATATTATTCTCACTTTTAAAAATAATATATTTATGTTATTGTCGAATAAAAATATTATATTTATATTATTTTCAAACCGTAACTTCGTATAAAATAATATGTTTTTATTATTTTTAACCTGTGACAAATCCTATTAAATAATATATATTTTTATATTATTTCAACTCGTTTAATTACTTTGTGTGACGTTTAAACTAAAAATAATATAATCGTTTATATTATTTACTCACGTTTATATACTCGATTAAAAATAATATATTTATTATTTTCTCACACAAATGATTATTTAGATAGTACTACGATCCTAAAAATAATATATTAAAATATATTATTTTCCTAACTTTTGTAAACGACTTTAACGTACGAATGTATTTATTTATTTATTATTCGTTATTAACGTACGACACATAACGCTTTTCCCTTAATAATTATATTAAGAAATTTATATAATTCCGTAGACACGTTCGTCTACTCTTAAATTCTTAGAAAGCGTTAAGATGTTTTAACTTCCGTGTCGTCGTCATAAATCCCAACTTGTCCCTAACTTATGCGTTTATAATTCTAGGGCATACGTAAGCCGTGCAGGCTAACACTTGAGATTTCAAATCTCATACTTGTGTGATACTACCTACTACGCAACGCATGTAAGTTTCACAGCCCCTTTTACTGTTTTTATTTGGGGGAGAAAACATGTCACAACCCTTTTTGGGTTATTGTAATTCATATGATATCACTGTTGAGGCTAAGCGTAACACACTATCATGAAAAGTCCTCACACACATCGGACCGTTAATATGGTATGTACGAGTTAATTTTGGTAGTACTACTGGGTTTGACAAACCCCACCCGCGTTAGTCGCTCTAACTCGATTGGAGGTCGAACGGGTGTTATATTGACCTTAACACATTTGTCAGAGTTGATAGAC
Source organism: Smallanthus sonchifolius (assembly GCA_023525975.1). Taxonomy (NCBI): domain Eukaryota; kingdom Viridiplantae; phylum Streptophyta; class Magnoliopsida; order Asterales; family Asteraceae; genus Smallanthus; species Smallanthus sonchifolius. Next base: position 54,980,098 of record CM042022.1, on the reverse strand, counting down.
CTGACTGGAGGCAAACAAACAAAGACACTGTCAGTTTCGGTTGCGAGCGCTTTAGCAAAACATGAATATAGGCATGCAACCTATTGATATATATATTGAATGTACATAAACCGCAAACGCTTATTTGAAATGATTGAAACATGTGAACTCACCAACCTAGTGTTGACTCGTTTTCTTACATGTTTTCTCAGGTTGGCACTCAGGATCACGTTAAGTCATGCATGTGTCTTGTACTTCAACTTAAATAATTATCTATTGAACAATCTTTATGTTTCGTTTGTATTTGAATTTGGGCGCGTTGTTTTACGCATTTACTTTCGTTTAACGCTTCCGCATATACACTCTGAACCTTGATCTTTTATGTTATTACATTTCAAGTCCCATATAGTGTCGTTTGAAGTAACTGATGTCAGAGATCCTGGTATGTCACCTTCCAAAACGGTAAAACTCCGTTAGTGGAATTTGGGAGTGTGACACTAAATTTTAAAATGGAATAACGGACTACTCATGAAATGTTAAAGGGGTAGTGGATACGCCGCTGGTACTTCCTATATATAAGCCTCTTTAATGCGTCGTGAGGAAACTGTTACGAAGATTTAAGGTGAGGACTGCTTGGGAATTAATTGGGAGGCTGTGAGTGTAACATCCGGGTAATTCCCAAGTCAAATAAAGGCTAAAAGTATCAAAAAGAAAAAGTTCAAGGGTTAAACTGCAAGTTTTCCCAAGATAGAGGACAAAAAGTGAAAATTCTGAAAATGAGGCGGATGTCGGACCGTCATCCGATACATATTAGTCCAATATGTGCTGACGAAGGTATGAATAAGTTGTTGACACGTGTCCTATGACTCATCGATAAAAATCTGACGCGTCGTACCGACATCTCCAACCATTGTGGTCCGACAGCCGCAAAATGAAGAACGGACTAATAGGAAGCAGACGCGTGAAGGGATAACGCAGGCAGGATGAAAGCGGACCGCTATCCCCTTGCATAACGGTCCGACGTGGGACCAAATTCACCCTATAAATAGATGGGTCGACTCCAACCATTTTGCACACACAAAACACCTCCACTAACACACACTATGCTCTGTTAGCTCGATTCTCGAGGTTCTGGTCCGCTCTCGAAAGTCCCATTTCTTGCAATTCGTCTGCAAAACTGCCATAGATAGTGCTGAGGTAAGGTTTCTAGACACATTGAGGTTCCTTCATATAAACCTAAGATAGGGATGTTACTTATGATAATGTTGGATATGATTTAGGGTTCTTTCAAAGTGTTGATTGTTATATTCGATACAGGAGGAGGTTCTACTTGAAGTGAGTTCCCCTGAACTGTGCTCTATGAAATATTTTATAAATGATTTTTATCTGAGATCCCATTACTATCTGTGCATATATCCTATAATAAGTACTTATTATTGGGGTGGGACCTAGGGACAAGATTGATCCTCTTGGTTAGATCTGGTCTAAGGGTGACCAGCGCGCCCGGAAGGTTCCTGAATACATGTATGTTGTAGACTCAGAATCTAAGGGCGATTTGGGTGATGTATTGGAGGCGATGGTTGTAAGACCTGTCGGGGCATTCATTCCTATATCAAAAATAATCGTGAAAATGATTTTGTTTATGAACTCACCAGCATGAAGCTGATCAAAATTGTTTTCAAATGTTTTTGATCATAGGTGAACCCTAGCTGTTAGTTGGCATTCTAGGAGATGTACAAATGTTGGATATAGGGATGACTATGGGCAGGTCCTAGAGTGACTATAAGGCCTGAGGGAATGGCATGATTCTTTGTGAACTATAAGTCCACAATTTGTTATGTTGTATTTTACCAGTCAGTCTCTATTTGTACAAACGTTTTGTTATGAAATAAAATAAGTTTATGATGTTAAGTCTTCCGTTGTGTGTTTTTGGTATCAACGTCATAGTAAGTAGAAGGCGACCTTCAACTGTATGTAGTTATCTGATGAACGAAATGTTCTGTCTAGGAAAGAGGGTGTATAAATCTCTCCTATACCCGTCGCTCATACCTGGGAACATATCTGTTGGAGGTACTACTCTGGTAGATGACTGTCCTGTGTTACAGTTGTGACAAGTTGGTATCAGAGCCGCAGTTTAAGAAATTTAGCTACTAATAGGAAAGATTAGTATCTAGACTTAAACTAAGAGCTCCGAGAATAGCTGGAATGCCAACGGAATATAAGTTGAGATGTTGATTATCATTTTGAATATAACAGGAGATGTCGAGAAGACAGATATTAATTACATTCTTGGCTAGATGTCTTTAATTTCTGATTTTCTAGATCATAACCAGTTATACGAATTATGATATCATACATCTTTGTGTATAGGTAACAATGGTTGGACGAGGAAGAGGAAGAGGTAGGGGAACATGCCGTACTTCGATTACTAGGAGCTATAGGCACATTGAAAATAACACCGGTACTAACGACCATCATGAAGCAAATAAGAACGATAATAATGCAAATACTTATGCCGAAGAAGTAGTTATGTCTGAGGCCCAGTTTCAAGATGCTGTGGCTAGTGAGGTAACAAAAGCTTTACGAACCACACTACCCGAACTATTAGACGAGGTTCTTACAAGAAGGATGGGTACTGGAAATGCCAGAGGAAGAACCAATGGCAAAACCAGAGGTACAAATGGAAACACCAATACTAGCTCGGTGACGAGAACTGAGAATCACGAAGGATGCAAATACAAATTCTTTGAAGGCTGCAAACCTAAGCCATTTAATGGCAAGAAAGGAGCTATTGATACCACTCAATGGATCACAAAGATGGAGGCTATGATCAAGCTGAGTGAATGCAGAAGCAATCAAGCAATTAAGTTTGCTGCCAATTCTTTGGAAACCACATCACTAGACTGGTGGGAGTCTGTAAAACAAGCCAAAGGGGAGCACGCGGTGGAAAATATGAAATGGAATGAATTCAAGGAACTTTTTCTGCAACGTTTCTGTCCTCAGAACGAACTTGATAATCTTGAGGAGGAGTTTTAGCATTTGGCGGCTGGAACTATGATGCTTCAGGAGTATGCAACAAAGTTTGATGAGATGTCTAAACTGGTGCCACATCTGGTGACACCCGAACCCCGAAGAATTAAACATTTTATTAGAGGTTTGCCACTCAAGGTGCGTACCTTGGTGAAGACCTCTGCACCTCAAACAATGGATGTAGCTTTAGCATTAAGTGCCACGGTTTACGATGATGTGGCAGCTCTAGAAGCCAAGGAGAAGGCTGAGAAGGCGACATATATAAAACCAATAGAAACAAAGAGGAAGAGCAAGGAAGTAATGTATCGATTCAAACCAAGAAACTTCAAGTTCAAGAGGGAAGTAGTCCAGCCAGAAATCCACAAGAAATGAAATGCGGTAGATGTCAAAAGTCGGGACATGTTTCAATGAACTGTCCATCTTTTAAGTGTTTCAATTGTAATGACGTGGGACATCTGGCTAGAAATTATACAAAACATGTTCAGCAGAAGCCCGGGGTAGGGGCTGGAGGTCGGGTGTTTGTGACAGGCGAAGGAAGGAGGAACAACAATGCCAAGGTGGTGGCTGGTACGCTCCTAGTTAATAATGTTTATGCTAAAATCCTGTTTGATACAGTAGCGAATAGAAGTTTTGTTTCAGATGCCTTTAGTTTGCATTTAGGCATGAAAACAAGTCCACTTGAGCGTGCTTACGTAATTGAGACGGTGAGTGGTGAGCAAATTAGGATAACCGAATCGTACGTGAATTGCAAGATGACGCTGGGTAATGAAAATTCAATGATTGAATTAATGCCAATGAGTATGAGCGAGTACGATGTTATCATTGGAATGGATTGGTTAAACAAATGTCATGCTCAAATCGATTATGATCGACGAACTGTTAGGATTTGTAGGCTTAACAGAGAGTCTATGGTGATACAATGCGATAATGAAAAGAATAAGATTGAAACTATTTCTGTAGCCAAGGCTAAGAAGTGTGTGAATACAGGGTGTAGTATATTCGTAGTTTATGCTTTAGATTCTAAATCCGAACGACAGATTGCGGACATTCCTATAGTATGCGATCATCCGGATGTATTTCCAGAAGAATTACGTGGTCTACCAGCAGATAGACAAATCAAATTCTAAATCGAACTCATTCCCGGAGCAAAACCCATGGCTAAAGCACCATATCGTTTAGCACCTTCAGAATTAAAGGAATTGATGAAGCAGATTCAAGAACTATTGGACAGAGGTTTTATACATCCAAGTATGTCACCTTGGGGAGCACCGATGTTATTTGTAAAGAAGAAGGATGGAAGCATGTGGATGTATATAGATTATCGAGAATTCAACAAACTCACTATTAAGAACAAATACCCATTACCGAGAATAGATGATTTGTTCGATCAGTTGCAAGGAGCTAAATACTTCTCTAAGATTGATCTTAGATCTGGATATCACCAGTTAGAGGTACAGGAAGAAGACGTACATAAGACTGCCTTTAGAACCCGATACGGACACTATGAATTCTTAGTTATGTCATTTGGTCTAACTAACGCCCCCGCAACATTTATGGACCTAATGAACCGAGTTTGTAAACCATTCTTGGACAAATTCATTATAGTATTCATAGACGATATCCTTATCTATTCTCGAACCCAAAAATAACATGCCAAACATCTTCAGATAATCCTAGAAAGTCTTAGAAAAGAGAAGTTGTACACTAAGTTTTCCAAATGCGATTTTTGGAAACAAGAGGTGCAATTCTTAGGGTGTTGAAGCACTTTTGTGTGACAGACACTCTGGATAGTGTTTTAGCTTTAGTACTTGTCTTGTATGTATAAGTCTTTGTATGTTAGTGTCTGTATGTAATAGTTATCGAGTTGTAATTTCTAATGCATGTTATTGTTGTATTATTTCTCTAAGTGTTTTGCGCACTTAGCATGTGTGCAGGAATTACTTCCTGCGTACTTAGCAAGTACGCAAGAATACTCTGCGTACTTGCTAAGTACGCATGAACAATTTTCCCTGCGCACTTGTTAAGTGCGCAGAGATCAGGTCTAGTATAAATAGAAAAAGTTGACAAAAGTCATGTACGCAGACATTTGCACTCAGTATATTCTCTCTGTAACCCTTCAAGTTTATAATAGACGAAATTTGAAAGTGATTTCGTTGTCACGGGCATTCCGCACCCGGTCCGACAAGTCACACACCCACTCGTAACGATCCGAGACACCTGGGGACCTACAAGTGGTATCAGAGCATAGCTCTTGATTTCGAGTGTTGTGAGTTTGTTAGGAGCATCTTCTACACATCCTACAGAGATTTTGCAAGCAAAAGTGGGTGTTTTTTGTGATTTTTGTGATAAAATAGGGATAGCTCTTGAGCACTATTTTAGAAGCAAAAATCACTCAGAAACCGACTTTTGTTATGTATTGGAGTGTTTTGAGCATCAAAGGTTGGTTAGAAATGAGTTTCTGACCCTTTGGCTCATTTTGTTTGGTCATATCTTCGATTTCTTCTGTCTCCGGTGAGATTCCAGTGACCGAAAAAAGTTGGTGAGGGTTGGTGAAAAAGTGACCTGCGTAGTTACCTTATTTGGCAACAAGTACAGTCTTGCTGCGTACTTACCAAGTACGCAAGACCATATTTGCTGCGTACTTAAGTCATCTCCTGCGAACTTATCATTTTCTCCTGCGTACTTGTCAAGTACGCAAGACCGGATTTTTTAAGTGCGCAAGGCCAGAGTCAAGTGCGCAAGTTGTTTTGACTTTTCTGAAATTTGACTAAGTGTCACACTATGGCAAATCTTCAGAAACTCGGTAACCTACTTAATTATGACAATGAAATTGGAACCCCACAAAAACCGCCAAAGCTTCTTAATGTAAATGATTATTCAAATTGGAAACCACACTTTGAACATTATATCTCATATACTGATTCCTCTTTGTGGATACATATACTTGAGGGGTATAAGCATCCAACGTATACATATCTTGATGAAGATATTCCCAAGCCTATTTCTAAGCTAGACGAAGAAGAAAAGAAAGTCTGTGATAGAGAAAAGAAAGCACATGGATCTATCACAATGGCCCTAACTAGAGAACTATTTCACAGCTTCAGAGGTTATGATAATTCGAAAGATCTCTGGAAGGCATTGCAGAAAAGATTTGAAGGAACCGTGACATCAAGAAGAGCAAGAGAGATCTTCTGAGAAAGCAATATGAGTGCTTCAGATATCTGGAGAATGAATCTACTAATGAACTTATATCTAGATGCTATCATTTTTAAACTGAGCTAAAAGCTTTTGAGCTAAAGTATCCTGATGTGGAATTAGTTAAAAAATTTATGGATGCTTTACCACCAAAGTTTGAGATGTATACCACTTTGCTGAGAGAGAACTCGAAGTTCTATGAGATGACGATTGAAGAAGCAATCGGTAAGGTTCAATCTCACGATATGAACCTGAAAAGAAAGGAAAGCTCAGGAAGACCTCAAATCCAAGACCCTTCTATGTATTATGGGACGTCTTCCACAGCTAAATCATCTGGTTCTGGTATCGCCTTATTCTCAGGTAACTCTAATGAAGAAGATAACTCGAATGGTTGTGGTGGTCATACATGCTTTATAGCATCCGGATCTGGTTCTCACCACCAACATCCCTCTACAAATCCTCCATCTACATCTTCAGCTAACTAGACTGCTATAGCCAAGGTAGTTGAAGATCATGTAGCATTATTTCATCGTGTATGCTTGCTTATGAGAATTTCATTGGTGGCAAGCTTACAGATCGTGAGACAATTGAAGAAGATTTTTACCAGGTGGATCCAGATGACATGGAGGACATGGATATTCAGTGGAATATGGACATGATCTTAAGAAGGGCCAAGCGTTTCTTGAACAGAACTGGCCAAAAATTTATTGGTGGGCATTCAAATGCCAAGGTGGGTTTTGACAAATCCAAGTCCAAGTGCTACAAGTGTCAGAACTATGGACACTTTGTTCGTGAATGTCAGAAGGACAAAGCACCTGTCTCAGGATTCACAAGACCAAACCAGGGAAACAACCAAGGAAACAATCAAGGGTATAACTCTAACAACCGTAATCAAAGTCTAGGTGGAACGTCCAATGCATTGGTGGCTCAACAGGACGAAAGCTTTGATTGGGGTGTTCATCTGGAGGATGCCCTTATTGCACAAACACAAGTTAGTCTCATGGCTGAGATTATGGAGATGATGGAAGCAGAGGAACATGAAGCGTCTATGGCTGATCAAGTAGAGTCTACAACTGCAGTTGCCCTCATGGCTATTGGAGAGGCATCATGTTCATCGAATGAGGTAGATTCTAATCCTTTTACTGTCATTTCTTGTTCCAAATGTCTAAGCTTAATGGTTGAAAATTCTAAGCTTCAAGACAAAGTCGAACCTCTTCGTATTGCAACGTTAAGCTACAAGGAAAAGGAAAAACGTTACAAAGAATCAATTGAAACTTTAAAGAAAGAAAAACGTGATTACTCACTTAAAATCAGCGATAAACAATTTCATTTGGATGTTGCGTACAAGGGGTTAGAGAAAAGGAACAATGAGATCAACAAGCTGAAAATGAGATCTTGAAGTTGAAAGGTAATATTGAGAAGTTGAAAAATTCTCGTTTTGTGGTGGAACACTACGAGTCTGTAGTGAGACAAGTGAATGACTTAGGGCTGGGTACTAATGTCATTCCTCCACCAGTTAGCGGGAAATTTGTCAACGGCTTAATTGACATTGATTTGTCTTGCCTTGATGAGTCCTCAAATCAGGATGATTCCTCTAACAAGGATGATTCCTCAAGTAAGGCCGACTCTGCATCTAATGAAGAGTTCTTTACTGCTTCTGATGATGTGTCTGAGAACACCTGCCCTGAAGGAGTAGTCTCTGAGGAGTTGCTAGGTGAACAGAAAGTTAGGAAAAACATTATCACTGATAGTGATAATTGTATTTTGACTGAACCCGATATCATTGAATCAAATGAAAAATTAAAAGTGATGCTTTATGGGGGATATAAAAACATTAATCATGTTAAGAAAGAAGCATTTTCAGCTCATTTTGGGCTTGGTTATCAAGAAAATTTGCAAAAATTTTATATTCCCAAAAACCAATCATCATCGGGTCAGACTACTATTCACCAAACAACTTCTCCTTCTCATCATGCTGAGTCATCTAATGCCAAATATGATGAGCCTTACAGGAGGACTTACAAAGAAAATAGAACTTGCTTTCAATGTGGTATGGTTGGTCACATTCTTATGAACTGTCCTGCTAAGAACCAAGGGAAACGGCCAATTGTTTCACAACTGGCTGTTATCCCTAAGTCACCACTAGTGAAGCATTCCAAAAGTCTAAAAGAAAATGTGGTGAAACCACCAGTAAAACCTATGGTAAAGACAAAGATTACATCTGAGGCTAAACCATATGTTTCAAAAAGGGGAAAGCTACCTGCTATACCTAGTGCATCTACCTCCGGTAGTGCACCAACAGGTGAGAAACCTGTGGTGAAATTCTCGAAGCCACAGAGAAGAAAAAGGAACAAGAGATTGAGAAAGCTGGAAAGCTGGCTGGAATTCAATCAAGTGAAGCTTCCACTAGTTCACCTGCTGCTGTTGAATCTAAGTCTACTGTTCCGGTTAAGAAAAAGAAGGGGTCCTGGAATAACAATTACCAAAAGTTCTCAATCTCCCGGTCCCAAATCTTATAAAGATTCATCCATTTTTGACAGTCACGACTGTGAATTAATTGAGGTTGTTTATTTTAAGAAAGACGGACGACCCAAGACCACTATGGCTTGGGTCTCCAAATCTAATTAATTTCTTGTGTCTCGTGCAGGGACATCCGAAGGGTACTATATCTAATCGTTGGTATGTAGATAGTGGATGCTCCCGGCACATGACAGGTAACATGGCCCTGCTTCAAGATGTGAAACCATTCAGAGGCGGTTATGTGGCCTTTGCTGGAGAGAAAGGTGGTAGTATCACATGTCAGGGTGTGGTTTCAAATGGTTGTGTCAGCTTCGACAACGTCAACTACTGCGAGCAGCTGAAGCATACCCTGTTGAGTGTCTCCAGATGTGCGACAAGGAGTACTCGGTTATGTTTGACAAGATTGAATGCATGATTCTCAAACCTGGTTTTGAGGTTTCTGAAGACTGGATTCTGCTGCGAGCGCCATGGACAAACGACACCTATTAGATCGACATGAGCGTGGCGAAAACCACATCATCTGTTGCTACTTGTTTGTTTACCAAAGCGACAGAGCTTGACTCAATCTTGTGGCATAGGAAACTCGGACACATTTCTTATCGAAAAATGAATCATCTTGTCCGAAATGGTTTGGTAACCGGTGTTCCTAAGCTGAGATTTACCATTGCAGATGACTGTATGCCTTGTAAAAAGGGCAAACATCAACGGAAGTCTCACTCCAAAACTCCATCGATACCCCTTTGGAGCTATTACATATGGATCTGTTTGGCCCCATAAGTATCAGGAGTATTGGAGGTAAGTCATACTGTCGGGTTATAACTGATGATTTCTCACGTTTTTCTAGTGTGCTTTTTTTAGGTACAAAGGACGAAACTGCTGACATTCTTCAATACCTTATCATGAGCTTGGAATCTCTTTGCAAGTTGAAGGTTAGAAGAATAAGGAGTGATAACGGAACTGAATTCAAGAATAATTTGATGGAACTTTGCTGCCTCAGAAAGGGGATCCGTCACGAATTTAGTGCCACGTACACACCTTAGCAGAATGGAGTCGCAGAATGGAAGAACAGAACCTTGATTGAGAGTGCAAGGACAATGCTGTCAGATGAAAAGCTTCCTGTCACTTTCTGGGTAGAAGCAGTTAATATAGCTTGTCACGTCTTGAACAGAGTTCTGGATGTGAAGAGGCACAACAAGACTTGCTATGGGTTGATCAATAATCGACCTCCCAATCTTGACTATCTAGTTCCTTTTGGTAGTCCCTGTTCCTTATTGCTAAAATACAAAGACCGAAAGTCTAAGTTTCATGCAAAAGCGGTAGAAGGTATCTTCTTAGGAAATGTTGCCTACTCGCCTTGCAAGAGAGTGTACAATATAGGAACTCGTTCTATCGAGGAATGGTTTGAAGTGGATTATAGTAAACACAGCATTCCACCAAAACCAACTGGTCCAGCTTGGGGTTTTGATTATGATTCGCTATTCAAATCTTTCAACCTTCCTGACCTGTCTGCCGATGATGCCGCAAATGTGTATGAATTATTTGGTGGCGGTGATGACTCCAGTTTCTCAACACGTGCTAATATACCGATTGTAACTCCTGATTCCAATGCTGCATCTGCATCTGAAACTCATGAAAGTGATAACATTGAAGATGTTCAAGTTGACGGAAATGACGCTCAAGCTAATCCTAGCACTCGTATAGGAAATGAAGCTCCAGCTGATCCAATCAACATTGAATCTTCTTCTTCTGGAACACAGGATATAGGGGAGTTGAGCACAAACCTCGATTCAGAAATTCAGGAACCGGAAATACCAGAGACGAGAGTGCATAAGAATCATCCAATTGATAACATTATTGGTGATCCTCATGACGGTGTTCAAAATTGTCATAGAACCATTGCTGAGAACACTAGTTTGCACTCTGAGATCCTTGACACTGGTGTCATGGAAACATGTCTGCATGCTGCATTCGTGTCCCAGTTAGAGCCAAAGAATGTGAAGGAGGCTCTCGTTGACAACTGCTGGATTAAGGCTATGCAAGAAGAACTGTATCAATTCCAAAAGTTGCATGTGTGGGATTTGGTTGACTTGCCAAGAGGCGTACAACCAATTGGAACCAGATGGGTGTTCAAGTGCAAAACGGATGATCATCATGTTGTAGTGAAGAATAAAGCAAGGTTGGATGTTCAGGGTTTTTATCAACAAGAGGGCTTAGATTACACATAAGTATATGACCCAGTTGCTAGACTTGAGGCCATTCGACTGTTTCTAGCTTATGCCTCCTTTGTCGGCTTCAAGGTCTATCAACTTGATGTGAATAGTGATTTCCTGTATGGAAAAGTTCATGAAGAGGTCTATGTCACTCAACCTCCCGGCTTTGAAGATCCACATAATATCAATAAAGTGTTTAAACTCGACAAAGCACTTTATGGTCTTCATCAAAAACCTAGGGCATGGTATGAGACATTATCAAAACATCTACTGTCAAATGGTTTTGACCGTGGACAGATTGAGTCGACCCTCTTCATACGGAAAGCATGAGGTGATATTCTTCTTGTATAAGTGTATGTCGATGACATTATCTTTGGGTCTACAAATGAAGAGATGTGTAGGGAATTCGAACAGGTGATGAAGTCCAAGTTTGAGATGAGTAACATGAGTGAATTGTCGTTCTTCCTGGGTCTGCAAGTTAGTCAAAGAGAGGATGACATTTATATGCATTAAACCAAGTATGTGCAGGACATCTAGTCAAAATACAAGATGAGTGATAGTAGTACTTATGGCACACCTATCCCCTTCAATCATGGTTTGCATTTAGACAAAGATGGAAAGGATGTGGATTGCAAATTATACCGTGGGATGATCGGATATCTTATGTATCTCACCGCTTCAAGGCCCGACATAACGTTTGTTGTATGCTTGTGCTCAAGGTTTCAGTCATAACCGAAGGAGTCTCATATGATAGCTGTCAAGAGGATTTTCAGATTCTTGAAAGGGAAACCCTGATTGGGTCTTTGGTACTCAAAGCAGCAGTCATTTGACTTCAAAGCTTATACTGATTCAGACTATGGCGGTTGTAACCTTGATAGAAAGTCAACTTCTGGTGGATGTCAATTCTTGGGAGACAGACTGGTTTCCTGGTAGTGTAAGAAGTAGTCAACATTTTTTGTCTCAACATGTGAAGCAGAGTACATTGCTGCAGCTAGCGGTTGTTCTCAGATATTGTGGATTCAACAGCAATTGAGAGACTAGGGCTTAAACTTCACTGGAACTCCACTGTTCATTGACAACAATGCCACCATGTCCATCGCAAACAACCTGGTGAAACATTCCAAAACTAGACATATTGAAATTCGCCATCATTTCATCCGTGATTATGCTGAAAAGCATCTCATTGAACTTGTAAAGGTTCACACGGATGACAACTTTGCTGACCTTTTCACTAAGGTGTTTGATTAAACCCATTTTGAGCATCTTGTCAACATGATAGGAATGTTCAATCCAGAGTGAAAACCTTTTTTTCTTAAATCAATTCAATTCATGAAAGTTAAAGTTTATATCTTTTAAGTTTTATGTATAGTTCTTTTACTTTTCAAATATTTTACAAAAATCCAAACAAAATAGAAAATGGAGAAAATTTCAAAGTTATCTTGAGAAAAGAGAAAATGATGGTACATCAGTAATGATCTAAACGCCATAGACTGCTCATATGGGAAATGATTGCGTCATGCTTACTTGATTGTTTAAATTGTTATGTTTTTAATCTGATTATTTACATGTAATTTGAATTGTCAGTAGGTTGTAGGCGTCTTTGAATCATTAGTAGTGTGGAAACTAAATCTAGACTACAACTGTGATTTGAACCCATGTATGCATGTGTGCGTGTGTTAAAGAATACAAAAAGATCATTTTTAGATAAAGGATGTAAAATTTTAGCAAATATTTTCTTAAGAGACCAGTTTCGGGTTATGTCTTCAGCACAATTTATCGGTTCACTTCACTGCCCATACTCACAAGTATGCAATGAGAGATTGAATCAAGACATGTCTCTACATTAACCGTTGAGCATGTATTCACCCTTGAATCACTCCTGATTCATTGAAATCAAATCTAGATAAAAGTTGGATCACCTTACTTAATCAGACTCCATATCTATTAACCTGAATCATCATATGATATTCATAGAAGAAAATCCAATCAAACCAAGACATCTGAATCACTCGATTTTGAATCTTATGATTCTTGATAATCCTTATGGATTCTGCTTGATTTTTTCTGTGCTAAACGATATAACTTCATTCTGGAGATTTGAAAATCTTTGGGAAAATCTTAGATGCCTTGAGATAGTGCAAGTTACCTTTAAGTACGTAACATGTGTTGGGTATATATACCCACTGATCCTTTTTCACTCAAAATTTCGTGTGTTCCTAAACAGTTTTTCGTCCCGATTCTAGTTTCAACATCATCTAACTAACATTTGGTGAGAATCTAGACCATTTCATCCGTTAAATCTTGAGTTATGGACCGATTTGTGACATTGAAAAACTAGGGTTTTGAATCTTGATTTTGGACAATTTTTGGTTGTTTTTGTAACACTTTATGACCTAAAACATGTTTAGAATCAACAACCAAAGCTTGATCATAAAACTCCTTGATTTTGATTTTGACTTACTGTTTGACCGTGGGTTCTCATGGGTCGAACTTTAGGTGAAAACGACTAGGTTTTAGTACAATTTTGGTGTTTAAATAAGTTCCATTGGTCTTAAACATGTTTTTCGACCTAGTGGAAACCAACATTACCATCAAAACTCATAAGTTACTGATTTTGGATTTTCAAAAATTTTCCTAAGTGTTAAGTCATGCGTACTTAACAAGTACGCAAGACATAACTCATGCGTACTTGCTAAGTACACTAGACCTAAACCCTGTGTACATAACAAGTACGCAGGAAGGGAATTCTTGAAAATTTTCTAAGTCTGGATTTTCAGTTCTTTGTGAATGTACTATACTTGGTCATGTGTATTCAATTCCAGTGAGTCTTCTTGTTCTTATTGTGTTTATTGTTTGTTTTTGCAGTGATAGCTCGTGCATTCACCTGCGAATTCAACCTGCTGACACAGCCCTAGTGGAGGGTGCTGCACTTCATTATAGGGAGATAATCGACTTCCTGAACCGATCAAAGATCAACTATGCCATATCTGCTAATCATGTTGTCTCAAGACCGTATCTGGAGCAATTATGGGAAACTGATGATCATGACTGTACAGTAAAACCCAAACGTCATTAGGGCTACTATAGCAGGTCATGATATTATGATTTCTGAAGACACCATCAGACGCGTGTTATAGTTTAGGGACTTATCAACTGATCCGGTGAGTTACCCTACCTACTTCATTGATGGATGCTGGAGATAAAGGATGGGGTATGTCGGTACCATGGACTACTCCTCATACAAGAAGATGTGGGTACTTGATCAGTAGCGTTACTTCACACACGTCATGATCATGTGCCTGTCTGCTAGAAAGTCTGGAAAGGATGCCATGGGGCATGACTTGGTGGCTGCAATGGTTGCCCTCTCTCTCAACAAGGGTTATAACTTCTCGAAGTATATCTACAAGTCTATCACCGATCAGATCAATGCTGCTGATAGGTTTAGATTTCTATTATACCCTAAGTTCGTGCAGCTGTTGATTAATGATGTTGTACCAAATCTACTGGCTATTTGAGAGAGACTACAAGTTAAATGGGGTGGACAAGAGAGTGTTTGCACAATTTCTAAAGCCAGGAAGTGTAGAACCTACCCCTGAGCACACTCCTCTCTTTGGCCACGTAATAAATGAAGCATATGTGGCTCCTGATGACTTAAGATGGTATAGTGCAGCTTCAGAGCCTGATCTCAGTGAACACAGTGCTGAACAGCAAGAAGAAGAGGAAGTTGGATCTGAAGATGAGATGTCTGAAGATGAAGGGGACGAGGAACAGGGATCTGGGGGTGCTGAATATTTTGACTCAAAATCAACTGAGTCAGATTCATTTGATTCTGATGATGCACCGTCCCAAGCACACCCAAGAAGACTAACAAAGGTGACCCTTCCCGAGTCATCTTCTAAGAGAAAGCGACAAGAGACTAGCAGTGAATACGAGCCCGATTCTGATTCGGACGCTGCTATATACAGAGGCGCAGAAGAGAAAGTATAAATAAGCAACGGGGGGATAGGCCGTAACAAGCTATCCTTCGTGAGGTAGAAGTCAGTGCTCAGAGGCAAGCACATGTAACGGCTGCGAGTACTGATTCCACCTCTACCTCACCTTCACAACAGCTTTACTGGTGACAGCGGAGGAGGCCACGGGTAACACCTGATGTGGCTATCACTGCTATCACATAGGAGGTTCCTATGATAGTGTCCCTCCCTGTACCATATGTCTAAGTGGCGGTGACAACTCCTATTCTAACCGAGTCAGTCACCATCACCACTTCCACCACAATTGCAACCACCATCCAATCCAAAATCCCTACTACCACCATTGAACCAATCAGTCAACCCTACAACTTTGGAGACTTTTCCAAGGGTTTTGATTTTGATATGATCTTCTCATCTCCACTCCAAAATGCTGGAGCCTCTACATCCAGGAATCCTGATCCCAGTGATGCAAGGTAAACATTTTGGAAACATAAGTTGCTGGTCTACTTGAAACTGTTCGAAAATCAAGGGAAGACTCTGAGGCTCAGATAAATTCGTTGGTGGACGAAGTTACTATTCTGAGAAGCCAGAGGACTGGGACTGAAGAGAGACTTATAAATGTGATGGCCCAGAATGAACTACTGATCAAAACAAACAATATGATTCTGGGACACAGGACGTCTTTAGAGTTACGGTTTGACATGCAGCGGAAAAAACATGAAATGATGGTCAAGTTAGCAGCTGACCTGACCAAGAAGCTTGCATCTTAGGGGGAGAGAGAAAAAAAGAAGGAGAAGGCATCAAAATCTAGTGGTGATGAGGCTTGTCATCCAGTTGATCTAACAAAGGATGATGATAAAGACAAGGATCCTGAAGTCGGTTCTAGTGGAAGTGAGCAACAAGCTTTGGCGATAGGGCCCATTTCTGCTGTTCCAATGGCTGAGGGGGAGTCGACTCACCAGGAAGGCGGTGATGCTTCAGGTGGCAATAAAGGAAAGTCGGTGGCTGATGTTTTGAAAGATCTATCTGACGATGTGTCGGATAATGTGATCATATTCTTAGAGCAAGACTATTCCAAAGAAGCACAGATCGAGGCTCTCTACAATCTGGAAGAGGGAGAGATCGACTCTGGTGACGATTGGGATGAGGAAGTGGATGATGTGGTAATCGAAGTTCCCAAGGGCGACGGGGAAGGAGAGTATGAGTTTGAAGATGGAGAGATCTTCGAAGTTCCATCCTTTGAATCTCATCCTGACACAGGTTCAGTCGAGCCAACTAGTACTGTTGAGGTGTCGACTGAAGCCTCCCCTGCTGACCCTACACCTATGGATCCAGAGGCACAGAAATACAAACATATGCCTACAAGTTCATCGAAGGATCTGGCTCCTGTCTGGCAAAAGACTTCAATCATAGACAAACACGGAGCGACGGGGATGATCTTAGTTGTGAAGTTCGACGAGGATAAGAACTTGTTTGCAATCAAGCGAGCTGGGGGGTTCAATACTTGAAACCAACCAGCGAAGCTTTCAACTCCTTGCCAAGATACGACCTCATGAACCTAGTAAACCGAGAGCTACTGGGTCACTCAAATAACGCAGTAGCGATGGGTTTGTGGCAGGTTCTACAACGAGAGGTAAGATCTGGGAAATTTGAAATGTTTAAGCCTCAAGTGCCCAAGCGAGTCAGGAACAAGAACACTAGACATCCTGGGACTAAGATAAGCTTAAAGAAACTAGTATACAAGCTAGTGCTGTGTGAAACCAAGATTCCCCCTGAGCAAGTTTTCTCAGGATATCCTCAGTAACATATGGTACTGGTACGTAGATCCTAAATCGGGCGAGGCAGTGGTGATTGGAAATGTGTGGTTCGATAGTGGAAGCGTAGTGCCAAGGGAACTGATCAGAGTGTTTGATGAAGTCTGCTTCATAAACTTCTCTATGAAAGATCTGGAGGCACTAGCTAACAATTAGTGCATGTACACGGACGAGTGGACAAAGTTCCTTGCTTCTAAATACGACAAGGTGATCAAGTTCTGCCTTGACTACAAGAAGAAGATGGAAGCTAAAGCTGAGGAGCAGTGAAGACCGAAGACAATCCAGAGTTGTTGTCAAGGGGGAGTTTGTTGAAGCACTTTTGTGTGACAGACACTCTGGATAGTGTCTTAGATTTAGTACTTATCTTGTATGTTAGTGTCTGTATGTATTAGTTATCGAGTTGTAATTTCTAATGCATTGTATTGTTGTATTATTTCTCGAAGTGTTTTGCACACTTAGCATGTGCGCAGGAATTACTTCCTGCGTACTTAGCAAGTACGCATGAACAATTTGCCCTGCGCACTTGTTAAGTGCTCAAAGATCAGGTCTAGTATAAATAGAATAGGTTGACAGAAGTTATGTACGCAGACATTTGCACTCAGTATATTCTCTCTGTAACCCTTCAAGTTTATAATAGACGGAGTTTGAAAGTGATTTCATTGTCGGTTTACTTTGTGTTGCTTGATTCTCCACCTAGTCACGGGCATTCCGCACCCGGTCCGACTACTCACACACACACGTAACGATCCGAGACACTCGGGGACCTACATAGGGCATGTTATAAATCATCAGGGAATCCAAGTAGATCCAACCAAAATCAAAGCTGTTATGAAATGGGAGACTCCAAAGACGTCGACTGAGGTTCGAAGCTTTCTTGAACTAGTCGGATACTACCGAAGAATCATACAATATTTCTCCAAGATCGCTACTCCACTAACTACTCTAACTCAGAAAGCTATAAAGTTTGAATGGAGTCAGAAGCAAGAAGAGGCATTCAAAACCATTAAGCAGAAACTCAGTACCACACCAATCTTAGCACTACCCGAAGGAAATAATGACTTTGTCATCTATTGTGATGCTTCCCGTATTGGTCTAGGTTGTGTATTGATGTAGCGAGAAAAGGTTATAGCCCATGCACCACGACAGCTGAAGGTTCATGAAACTCGTTAATGATTATGATTGTGAAATTAAATACCATCCCGGGTAAGCTAATGTGGTAGCAGATGCCTTAAGTCAGAAAGAGATAATTAAGACTATCCAAATAAAAGCCTTAAGGTTAGAAATCAAGATAGGCTGGATGAATTAGATTAAAGAAACTCAAACCTAAGCACTCCATGAAGATAATATCAAAAAGGAGCACATGGTTAGAAAGGAGAAGTTACTAACCAAAGGCGATGACGGAATCCTACGATTTGAAAACAGAATTTGGATTCCTAGACTTGGGGAAATCCAAACAAAAGTGATGGATGAAGCTCACAAATCAAAATACTCAATACATCCTAGAGCTGATAAAATGTATAATGGCTTGAAGACTCATTACTCGTGGCCGAATATGAAAAAATCCATAGCCCAGTATATAGAAAAATGTTTAACTTGCCTTCAAGTCAAAATTGAACATCAGAAACCCGTAGGTCAACTACAGCAGTTAGAGCTACCTATGTGGAAATGGGATAGAATTACTATGGATTTTGTTACAAAATTACCAAGAACCCAGAAAGGGCATGATGCTATTTGGGTTGTAGTTGACAGATTAACCAAATCAGCACACTTTATTCCTGTAAATGAGAACTATTCAATGGATAAGTTAGCCCGACTCTACATCAATGAAATCGTGAGCCGCCATGGTATACCTGATGTATTGAAATATACATTCTTTTATCGTGTACAGTTTGTATAATTTCGTTAGTGTTAGTTTGGTTTTCGTCAGAATTTGCGTACTTCTAATCAATTGCGTTTTGCAGGTCTTGAATCGTAGAAATAGCTGAAAAGTGAGGAAAACAAGCTGAAACATGAAAAAGTCGAGTCCTGGAACGTATTGGAGTGCTCGGGAGCTGAAGTGCGTTGAAAGTGTTGGAAAAGTGTCTTCTGGCGGGCCGCGACAATAGATTCAATGTCTCTCGCGGGAGGCGAGAGACTGTTAAATGTGCTGACACCAAGAAGACGGTCGCGGGTCGCGACTAACATGGAGCATTTTATCGCGCCCCGCGAGTGTGTGTTGAGCCCAGACTTTGAGCTGCTGGGTTTGGAAAACATATAAATACTTAAGTGTGTTTTAACCTAAACCCTAGTTACGAATGAGCAGAACCTTGGGCGATTTTGGAGCATTGTTGGAGGCGTTTCTGAGTTCTTGAAGCTGCTGGTTGAAGGATTGAAGTCGGGAGAATCATTCGGGTCACGTTTGTGTCATTCGGGTGTCTTCACTTTCGTCTCTTTCTTTAAACTATGTTTTGTGTTCTTGATTATACTTCATTCTTGATGTTTTCAATGATCTTGATTGGCTAAATTTATCGTACTACCTAGACTAGATGAATGATTGTCTAAAGTTCTGATTTTTATTATGGATTTATGGATTTTATGGATTATTTATGAATTGTAGGTGATTTGTTCTATTGATTAGATGTGTTTGCATATTTGATATTGTTTGAATATTGTTTATTGCTTCGTGAGATTCTTGGTGACGGTCTTTATCACATAATAGAGTCTTGCCAGGTTTTAGATTTTGGTGAGTGTCTATATCACGTAATAAATCTTTAATCTTTAGGGTTAAATTGGCCATTAAACCTTAGAAGTAATATTTGGTAATCTTATAAATGCAAGTGTTCTACTAATCATCAATAGCTGAAAGGTGCGAGATTATTGCTAGGTCTAAGTCATTAAACTGAAAGGTAGGAGCTTGTTAGGAGTGAACCTTTTGGCTATTGTCTAGCAAGTCTAATCGAGAAAACAACTCTATCCTTGGTTTAGGTCTCGAAAGGGAGTAAGCCTCTAAGGGTACTTTCATAAATCCGTTAGGTGTCTTGAAAGAGAGTCTAATAACCGGTAATCTAAACAACCTTTAGGGTTTCATAGCGTGCTCTTGAAAAGGGTTAGGAGTCCTTTAGATATCCTGAAGGGTGATGACTTTATGATCCCGGTTCCATAGTAAACAAATTCCAGATAAAATCATTACTAAAAGCAATCAGGATTCCAGTCTAGGTAGTGTTTCCACCATCTGAGTAAAAGTCCAAGTTAATTCGTATTTGTTAATTTAGTTTAATTTAATTGCATTTTTAGGATTTTTAGAAACCCCCCCCTCCAACCAATTAAACAATTAGTTCAGTCAGTGTCAGTCATAGTCTAGATAGAGCCGTTAACGTAATTCGATAGAGTCTCGTGGGTTCGATATCCGGACTTACATTAGCTATACTAGAGTCGATCGGTACACTTGCCGGTTAGTAGTTTAGTGTGTCTTAGTGAGTCTAGAGTATTACTTAGAGTCTAGAACTAGGTTAATTTAGTTAATTTTATTAAACTACTTTTTAGCACATCAAGTTTTTGGCGCCGTTGTCGGGGACTCTCTCTGGCAATTGCGTTAATTTCTTTGTTTGGACTTAATTGACATCATACGTGCTATTTACTTTGTTTGAGTCGTAGGAGTCTAAATAATTAAGTGTCTTTTTATTTTTATTATTTTTTTTTTATTTAGTCATTATCTTTTAGAGTCGTCTTACTTGTTTTTTTTTTTTTTTTTTTTAGTGGATGCCCCGTACGCGTTCACAAGGACCTCCGCCGAAGCCGCCTACGGACAAGTCTTCCTTCTCGTCTTTTTCTCTAAAGGTTAGTACCCCTTCATCTTCATCTTTCGCCTTTTCTGACTCTACATCCCAATCACTACCACCAAGCTTTGACTTCACACCGAGGTCTTCACCCCATAGCTCCCCACCTACTTCCCGTCCTCCGAGTCCGCCACACTATTTCCAAATGGACAACAACCAAACTGTCCACCAACGCTCCACCGCGGGTTATACCGCTAACTCACCCATCATCCTTCCTGCAATCACCAATGACAAGTCTTGGCAAATCCCGTCCTACATCATGACCGCCATTAACAACTCTTGTCAGTTTCACGGTCGTGATGACGAGGATGCGCCCGCCCACATCAACCGTCTCACCCGCCTCTGCAACACCTTCGGCATCGAAGGTGTTAACCTTGATGCCCGCTATCTCCAAGTCTTCCCATTTTCACTTGCTGGCCATGCAGCCACTTGGCTTGATTCGCAGCCGGCAGGTACTTTTACCACATGGGCTGGACTTAGGGATGCCTTCCTAGCTAAGTATTTTCCACCTGCTAAGGCGTCTCGCCTTCGTGATCAGATCCATTCATTCCGGATGGAGTCTGACGAACCTTATCACTTAGCTTGGGAGAGGTTTCAAACCCTGCTCTCACGTTGTTCCCAACACGGGTTGTCTGATTGGGCACTTGTAGAGAAATTCTACAATGGTCTCACCCCCGAGTGTAAGGCCCGATTCGACACCTCTGCAGGAGGCCATCTCATGGGCAAGAAATCGGTGGCCGACTGTAATGATCTCTTTGAGAGTTTTGCTCATGCTGATATCGATCATTGTGCTACCAGCAGGAATTCCATTCATGTTACTAGTACCCCCTCAGCCGCTCGAGGAGTAAACCACGTTAGCTCAGATTCCAAGGTAGCATCTCAACTTGATTATATCACCAAAGAGTTATTAGAAATTAAGAAAAAGGTCGATAGGTGTGAGGTTTGCAGGGGAGGTCATGATACCGTAGAATGTCCAACACTTACCCTAGAACAGGTCGAGTACATCGCAGGTCAAAACCGAGATCCCACTAACCCATTTAATAATAACTCTAACTGGCGTAATAATAATAATTTCCGCTCTTCTGGTAATCCCCCTGGTTTCCCATCAGGCCAGTATCAAAGCAGGGGGCCAGGTTTCTATTCAAGTGGGGGTTCAAATCAACAGGGTCAGTTTGGTAGTTCAGGGTCAGGTTCAAATACAGGAGGTCAGTTCAATAGTGGGGGGGGGGTCAAATAATCAAGGTTCAAAAAATCAAGATTTGGGTAGTGGTCTAGACGAGATTAAAGCTATGTTATCCCAAATTCTAGTTAAGGACCAGTCCACCCAACGAACCTTAGAAGAACATGCTACATACCTCAAGAATAACCATTCTAATTTCTTGGACCTTCAAAGGCAGGTCGGGGACATTGCACGTCAGCTGCAAGAACGACCTCCCGGTCAATTTTCGGGCAACACAAAGCCGAACCCTTCCGGCCAATTGAAGGCAATCTCGACCCGTAGTGGGAGGACCTTAGGAGAGGTAGTGATACCCGAGAGTGTAGAGGTAGAGGATGAGGAACCCGTAGATGAGGAGATAGAGATGGAGGCTCCCGGTAAGGTGCACATTAGGCTAGACCCAGCAAGTACCGCACACACCGAGGAACCTCAAGTGGAAAAGAGGGTAGAGAAGCAACCAATAGTCGTTAAGCCGTCTCCGTTAGTTGATCATTCACGCGTCCCATACCCTGCCCGCCTTAAGCACCAAAAATATGCTAAGGAATATGGGAAATTTCTTGAGATGTTCAAGCAATTGAAGATCAATCTTCCGTTCATCGAGGCCTTACAGTCCATGCCCAAATACGCCAAATTCCTTAAGGACCTTCTCAAGCGTAAGGATAGGATAGGTGAGTTTTCGAACATTCCTTTGACCGGAGGTTGTTCCGCGGTGGTCTTGAATAAGCTACCAGAGAAACAAACCGACCCGGGTACATTCACCATTCCGTGCTTATTCGGGGGTACCATCACTCCCGCTCACGCTTTAGCCGATTTAGGTGCGAGCATCAACTTGATGCCATTCTCTCTTTATGAGAAATTAGGTCTAGGTGAGCTTACTCCTACTCGCATGTCGTTGTCCTTGGCCGACCGTTCGGTAAAATATCCTCGTGGAATCATAGAGAATTTGCTCTTTAAGGTAGATAAATTCGTGTTCCCCGTAGATTTCGTGGTTTTAGACATGGAGGCCGACGAGAGAGTTCCGATCATACTAGGCCGTCCTTTCCTCCGAACCGCAAAGGCAATCATCGATGTCTTTGACGGTAAGATTTCACTTCGTGCGGGAGATGAGATCGTCACCTTTGAGATAGATAGAGCTATGCAACACCCTGGTGGTAGTGATGATTATAGTGGTCCGTGTCACTCCGTTTACTTCTTAGATTCTTTCATATCATGCGTTGACTTCCAGATTCTGGACTAGTTTCCAGAAAGAGTTGGGAACACGAATCAATATGAGCATGGCATATCACCCGCAAACCGATGGACAAAGTAAAGAACAATTCAAACTCTATAAGATATGTTGAGGGATGTGTAATAGAATTTGGAGGTAGCTGGGATAATCATCTACCCTTAATAGAATTATCTTACAACAACAGCTATCGTTCAAGTACAAAGGCTGCACTGTTTAAGGCATTATACAAAAGTTGGAGATAGCCAACTATCTGGACCAGAAATTTTACACGAGACAACTGATAAAATAATCCAGATCAACCAAAGATTGAAAGCAGCACAAGATTGACAGAAGAGTTATGCAGATAAACGTCGAAGACCGTTAGAATTCCAAATTGGTGACTACGTCATGTTGAAAGTATCACCTTGGAAAGGTGTTGTGCGTTTCAGGAAACATTGAAAATTAGGGCCAAGGTATATTGGGCCTTATAAGATCATAGAAAGAGTTGGAGCAGTAGCATATAGACTTGAGTTGCCTGACGCATTGCAAGGCATTCATAACACGTTTCACGTGTCATGTTTACGCAAGTGCTTAGGAGATCCCGATCAGGCAATCTCATTAGATGATATCCATGTTTATGATAAGCTTCATTTCACTGAGCAACCTATCAAGATCTTAGGAAACCAAGATCGAAAGCTTAGAAAGTAGACTATACCAATGGTACTAGTATAGTGGTAAGGTCGGAAAGGTGCTGACAAAACTTGGGAATTAACTGAACAGATGAAAGTTAAATATCCCCATCTATTTGAATAATCGTAAATTTCTAGGACGAAATTCTTTTAAGGAGGGGAGATTTGTAACATCGGGATAATTCCCATGTCAAATAAAGGCTAAAAGTATCAAAAAGACAAAGTTCATGGGTTAAACTGCAAGTTTTCAAAGATGGAGGACAAAAAGTGAAAATTCTGAAAATGAGGCGGATGTCGGACCGACATCCGATACATATCGGTCCGATATGTGCTGACGAAGGTATAAATAAGGTGTTGACAAGTGTCCTATGACTCATCGATAAAAATCTAACGCGTCAGACCGACATATCCAACCATTGCGGTCCGACAGCCGTAAAATGAAGAACGAACTAATAGGAAGCGGACGCGTGTAGGGCTGACGCAGGCAGGACGATAGCGGACCGCTATCCCCTTGCATAACGGTCTGACATGGGACCAAATTCACCCTATAAATAGATGGGTTGACTCCAGCCATTTTTCACACACAAAACACCTCCACTAACATACACTAAGCTCTGTTAGCTCGATTCTCGAGGTTCTAGTCTGCTCTCGAAAGTCCGGTTTCTTGCAATTCGTCTACAAAACTGCCGTAGATAGTGCTGAGGTAAGGTTTCTAAACACCTTGAGGTTCCTTCGTATAAACCTAAGATAGGGATGTTAATTATGATAATGTTGGATATTTTAAGGTTCTTTCAAAGTGTTGATTGTTATATTCGATACAGGAGGAGGTTCTGCTTGAAGTGAGTTCCTCTGAACTGTGCTCCATGAAATATTTTGTAAATGATTTTTATCTGAGATCCCAATACTATATGTGCATATATCCTATAATAAGTACTTATTATAGCCATGATTGGGGTGGGACCTAGGGACAAGATTGATCCTCTTGGTTAGATCTGGTCTAAGAGTGACCAGCGCGTCCGGAAGGTTCCTGGATATATGTATGTTGTAGACTCAGAATCTAAGGGTGATTCGGGTGATGTATTGGAGGCGATGATTGTAAGACCTGTCGGGGCATTCATTCCTATATCAAAGATATTCGTGAAAATGATTTTGTTTATGAACTCACCAGCATGAAGCTGATCCAAATTGTTTTCAAATGTTTTTGTGCACAGGTGAACCCTAGCTGTTAGTTGGCATTCCTGGAGATGTACATATGTTGGATATAGGGATGACTTAGGGCAGGTCCTAGAGTGACCATAAGGCCTGAGGGAATGGCGTGATTCTTCGTGAACTATAAGTCGAGAGTTTGTTATATTGTATTTTACCAGCCAGTCCCTATTGTACAAACATTTTTTTATGAAATAAAATCAGTTTACGTTGTGTGTTTTTGGTATCAACGTCACAGTAACTAGAAGGCGACCTTCAATTGGTATGTAGTTATTTGACGAACAAAATGTTATGTCTAGGAGAGAGCGGTGTATAAATCTCTCCTGGACCCGTCGCTCTTACCTGGGAACATATCTGTTGGAGGTACTACTCTGGTAGATTACTGTCCTGTGTTACAGTTGTGACAGGGAGTCTATGATACTCAAGATCCCAATGAAAAGAGATGTCCAGCCTACGGGACGGATCTCTAGAATTAATGGAAAAAGGTACCGAGTCTACGAGACGGAAGGGCCTTAAATATGAGAATGGAAAGGTGCCCAGTTTATAGGCGGAAGGACCCGGTAGAGGTGCCTAGTCTATAAGGCGGAAGGACCTAAAATGAATGATAATAAAATATACGAACGACGTGACCAGAAGTACGTCCAGAGATGGTCACGGGGGTGCCGAGAGCCCAGGCAACTTGAACAATAAGAACCTAAAGGGGTTCCTAATAAAATGAACGATGCAGTGTACTTACTTAGCGAAAGCTAATTCAAAAACGTTTTCCAAACACTGCAGGTTAAGAGCACGTGGAATGAGGCTTCCTGAGGACGTGGCTGATTGGAGTTGAAGAATCCCTATATTACATGATGTAATATTTTATGTAAAAACAATATTATAATAAAATATACCTTTGTCATTATAGTGACAAGGTTTTGAAAAATCAGGGACCGTTTTTCGCAATAAACTCTAATAAATTAGTATAGTAAAAGTAGGGTGTTTCAGGTTGGTATCAGAGCACAGTTTGAGGGATTTAAGTAACAAAATAGGATACTTAAACTCAAACCATAAGTGCTCATGATATAAATAGGGATTCAATCCGAGGCCGTCCAAGGAAGCAGGTACAGTGCTTAAAACAAAAATGTGTGAGTATACGTGGGCAGAAAATTGTATGAGATAAGCTCGATGTGATAGTTAGGAGTATCATGATACGTAACATACATTGCCTTATACCTGGCCAGTATTGGAGCTAATGTATGGGACTATCATGATATCGCAAACATCATATGATAACTTATTTCAGCAGACAGTAAGCCGGGAATGTGATTATACATGATTGAAATGTATAAATGAATATGAGTATGTGTAAATGTATGAAGGGGGCCTTACGTAAAACCCTAGAATGCTTAATTAGGGTTAAATAGTATGAGGCCTGTAAATATGAAACCCTAGACTATAATTAGGGTGAACGAGTGAGTGATTAAACAAAATTTATGCATCAGCAACAATGGATGAACGTCAGAACAATGAAGTACACGACGAAGGGAGCCACGGGAGAGCTGCGTCTCCACTTCATGATAAGAACGAAGTAGAACAGGTCCCAGAGAATATCTGGAGGCAGATTACATTAGAAGTAGGGAAGGCTTTCGATACAAACCTCCTGATTATGCAAGCTGAGTTACAAAGCTCACTGGAAAACTGGTTCGAAAACCATAGAAATATAGCGAAATCCCATAACGGCGAGAATGGAAATTTTAAATCGACTCAATGCACGTATAAGGACTTTATGACCTACAAACCACTGGAGTTTAAGGGAGCTATTAATCCCTTAGAAAGTCAAAGGTGGATAACTGCAATGGAAACAACCTTCGATACTTGTCACTGCAGTAAAGAGGACGAGGTAACCTTTGCCACCAACCAATTGAAAGAGAGAGCTAATGATTGGTGGGGCGTAGTAAAGAGAGAAAAAGTTCGAGATAAGATCAAAGAGATAAAGTGGGAAGAATTCAAGGAAATATTTCCGAAGCATTATTTCCTACGAGCAGCAATAGACAGAATCACTAAGGAGTTCCTTCAACTCCGTCAAACAAATGAATCTGTGGATGATATTACTAGCATTTTCTTCGATAAAGCCACATTTTGTCATGCATTGTCAACAACTCTTGAGATGTGGATGACACGATACCATCTCGTTCTGAGAACAGAAATTAGAGAGTTCATTCATCCGTCCAAGTGTGCAAACTTTGAAGAAATGATTGATTGGGCTCGAGAACAAGAAACAAAGCTTAAGAGACAGGATGAAGAGGACAGGAAGAGGAAAAGAGAGAACTATCCATCTCCTATGCCTCTGAGGAGGATTAAATTTAGGAGACCTGATAGTGATTCCTCTCAAAGGAAAGAAATAAGTGACTGTGAAATCTGTGGAAAGAGACACCTTGGAGAGTGCCGGCTCAGGCCTCTCAATTGTATGAAGTGTGGGAAGACTGGACATCACATCAGTGTACAAGTCCAGTTAGATTATGCTACACATGTTACAAGCCGGGACATTTCAGCAGAGAATGTCCTGAACTAAGATTACAGACTGAAAAGACCGATGAAGGATCAAGAGTAGCACATAATTAAATCAAAAGGATCGAGGCTCCGAAACCAAGAGGTAGGGCTTTCCAAATCACGACTGAGGAAAAAAAATATGTCCCTAACATCATATCAGGTTGTTAGGACATAGATTGTAATGGCAAAAGCTTGTAATAGTTAGATTTTATGTCTTTATGTTATTGTTATGTAAATGTCTAAAGTTACTAAGTGTTTTACAAGTGAGCCTAGAGGCGAACTTGTTAAGTTCGCCTGGTCTATCAGAGGCGAACTTAATAAGTTCGCTTAGGTCTAACTGAGGCGAACTTGTTAAGTTCGCTTAAGCTGTTAGAGGCGAACTTAATAAGTTCGCTTATATCAGGTCAGTTGGTTATATATATGTATGTTTACAGAGTCAGTTATAGTGAGTGAACCAGAACGAACCAGAGAGATCAGATTGAGTCTGTAAACATCATTGTGATTGGAATACAAATTGAGAAGTTTATTTACATGATTGTTTGCTTTGTCTTTTATGCTTATAAACGTTGACTCTTTGGATTCCGCACTCCGAGTAAACGTCACGTCTTATCACGAGATCGATCCGTAGACGCGCCATGGGGACCTACAAGTTCTCTGATACCACTTGTAGGTCCCCATGGCGCGTCTACAGATCGATCTCGTGATAAGACGTGACGTTTACTCGGAGTCAACGTTAATCTTATTGGATGTTGTGGAAGATCAGGAAGAAGGTGATTAAGTATCATTTGAATAAAACGAGGATACATCAAGAAACCTTAACCTTCAGCTGGATTAATCTGCATGACCATCTCCCGATAGAAGTAAAGTGGAAAATTGAATCTTTTATTCAATGTTAAGGCCACCATAGCAGTTTGAAGAGCCATCTTCAATCCATCAGTACCAGCTTTGCGAGGAGAGATGCATTGAATAATCACATGCATGAAATACCTCCATTCACCAACTAATCCACCTTTCTGTGCGTTGGTATCATTCTGTTTCCCACGATATCCCATTCATTGAAAACAACCCAGAATAAGAGTGCTTGGATAAGATAATGGATCTTCAGCATTTCCACCCAAATCAAGAGCAGCACGTATCGTTTCTTCAGAAATGGAAATCTCGGTATTATTAACAGTGGCACGAAGAACATGAGGTTCAACGTCCGTATCTTCATGCACAGTGTCCCAAAATTGCTGTATGTACACGAGACTGATGTAAGGTTCAGCAGATAGAGCATCGTGAAGACGTGATCTGTTCAAAAATCCTACAATGCCTTGAAAATTCACAGCCTCGGACATGTTGGGATCTAACAATGCCACTTGATTATGTTTATATTCAACACGTCGAGCCATCTGAAACATTTGGACAACAAACATATTAGAAAAAATAACGAGTACAAACAAAACAAAACAACAAAGAAAAAAAATTTTAAAAAAGTTTTCAAACAAAAAAAAAATTTCACAAGTCCAAATCCTCACTGACCCCTAGGCGAACTTAATAAGTTCGCTTAGTAGTGCAAGAGGCGAACTTATTAAGTTCGCCTGATAAGTTCGCTTGGAACAAGTTCGCTTGGAACAAGTTCGCTTGGAACAAGTTCACTTGGAACAAGTTCGCCTGAACCAGTGACGTTTCAAATTCAAACTCAGACAATCAAAATTCATCGAATCAAGATAACATCATGGAATAAGCATTGAATATCAGTCGAATATCAAATTATAACCAAATCGGATGATCAATTCTACAAGTTTGGTCAAAATTAGGTCAAAATCCGTCCGTTGAAAGCGTCGACGTAAAACCGAGAAGAAAAGTACCAAATTCTCTCAATTTATCAGATGAAATTCAACGAAATTACCTTGGTTGAATTCGCAATTCAATTTGGATTAAGACAGAAACGGTAAACAACTCCAACAACAACGTTTAAAAATTTAGGAAAAATCAGTCAAGTTCGCCTAAAACTGAGGAAGACGATGAGCTGACAAGTTCGCCTGGTTAAACCCTTTTTCAGATTAAGTTCGCTTGATTAGGCGAACTTGTTAAGTTCGCTTAACAAGCCTTCGGCGAACAAGATAAGTTCGCTTCACCCCGGATAACCAGATTAAGTTCGCTTCACTGTTTTAAGCGAACTTATTAAGTTCGCTTCACTGTACATAGGCGAACTTAATTGCTTTTCAACCTTTTTGCCTTGAACAAAAATTTTATCAACTTCAACCTGTCAAATCTTGAACTTCCGTCAGCAACACATATTCGATCCAATCCCGAACAATTTTAATAAAAGTTTAGAATTTTCATGGAAATTAAAAAAAAACAAAATCTTTTTGAATTTTATATATACAAACGGAATCACATATTTTTGAATTTTATCTGAATAAACTGAAATCACATATTTTTTGGATTTTATCTGTACAAACAGAAACACATATTTTTGGATTTTATTTGTACAAACAGAAACACATATTTTTGAATTAACATCATGAGCAAGAAGATCATATCAGTATTCAATTAATTCATCACACATTTTAGCAATAACATAGAGTAACCTATAGTATAAAACCATTCAACTCAGTTTTGTGCATTTTGCATCTTTTTCATTTTGAAACTCATTCAATTTGAATAATATTTGAAATGATAGACGATAAATATCAATGTAAATAAGATCAGGTTATAAAATGCTCTTTTATTTATACCGAATTTGAAATATAAAGCATGAATTCTTAAATCTGTCAATATTATTTTATTTGAAACTATAAGCGTTTATACTCCAAATTCATGTGATTTAGTACCATTTAGATGAAAAACATCGTGTACCCCACATATATGCCAAACAGAAATATAAATTGCACTATCTTCAAGACATATACAGTTCATGTTAAGAATAGATCAATTTCCAAGATGAAATTATCTCTTTTAGCACAAGTATAAAAGCAGATCCCAAAGGATATAAGAATCATGATGATTCAGAATCAGAAGATTCTAATAAATTGGCTGATAATGAGAATCAACAGATTCAGGTATGAGGATCCAACTATTATTTGGATAAACTTCAATGGAATCAGACTAGATGATGTATCTAACTGAACCAAGGGCGTATATAAGTTTCAACAGATGTTTGAAAGCATATCTTAGTTCAACAACACCTTGCATGTTTTTCGGGGCATGGGCAGTGAAGTGAACTGAAATAGATTTGTGCTAAAGATATAATTCGATATTGGTCTCATGAAATTCTTCATAACCATATATTCTTTATCTGATAATGATCTTTTACACACAGACCCAGGAATATAATGGATTTAAATCATGAAAGAGAAATATGTGAATAAAGATTTCTCCAATATTCATCTAAATTTGGAGAAGGACCCCTTGTCAACTTCTATCTGCAATATTCAGTTTTTGCAAAGGAGAACAACCAAGAATAACCAACAATTAAGATTTCCATGGAAGCTGGAAAAATAAAATATTTTTGGTTTTTTAAACCTAAGAAAGACAAAATCTTTTTGTTTTTTCAAACATAAGAAACACAAAATCTTTTTGGTTTTTCTCTATATAAACTGAAATGTAAAATACAAAATCACATCTTTTTGGTCGAACATCACGAGTAAGAAGATCATATCAGTATATATGAGATATCAATCACACATCTTGGATATAAAATCCATATAATATCAAATGATATCCTATGTCATTCTTTCAAGCCTTGACCAATCAAACCAATATCTTTCAAGATTATCACACTCTATCTTTTCAAGACTTTTATATTGCATGTTATGATACGGGATAAACATTCAAAGAAAATAGGATCAGGCTATGACACACAAATTCAAATTTTCAATATTATAAGATTTGAAACTAAAGCATCTCATTCCCACTTTCTTGTGAGTTAAGGTACCATTTAAGTATGAAATACAACGTGTACCCCACTAGTATGCCAACAGAAAGTAAATGCACTATCTTCAAGACATATGAGATTTTACTAAAGATTATCCGGATTTCCAGAATGAGGAGACATCACTTAGCACATGAATAGCAGAATCCAAATTGGATTGTATAGGAATCAATGAGATTCAGAATCGAATGATTCAATGATTTGGCTTATATATGTGAAATCATAAGATTCAGGTACGTGGATCGAACTGTTATCTGGATTATGAATTCAATGGAATCAATAAAGATGATTTATCAATATGATCCAAGGGCTAGTATAAATTTCAACAGATGTTTGAAAGCATATCTTAGTTCAACAACACCTTGCATGTTTTTCGGGGCATGGGCAGTGAAGTGAACTGAAATAGATTTATGCTAAAGATATAATTCGATATTGGTCTCATGAAATTCTTCATAACCATATATTCTTTATCTGGTAATGATCTTTTACACACACACCCAGGCATATAATGGATTTAAATCACAGATGTAATCATGTTATATTTAATTTTCACACTAATATTAGTTTCAAAACGCTTTTAGCCTATTGACAATTCAAGTTTCAAATTTTATACACAACTTTTAAAACAAATTATCAAGAATAGAGCATTCACAACACTATCATTTCTTATTTATGCAGACTTTGAAATTTAGATCAAATCAACTTATTTTAATCAATCATATATCAAGGTCTACTAAGGTCTTGTGAAATGAACTAATCACTGATGTACTATCATTTCTTCTCTAACCTCAAATGATGTCAAATTTTATATTTTTCAATTTGTTTTGACTTTTTATAAATT
The DNA here is from genome assembly GCA_023525975.1 of Smallanthus sonchifolius. Taxonomy (NCBI): domain Eukaryota; kingdom Viridiplantae; phylum Streptophyta; class Magnoliopsida; order Asterales; family Asteraceae; genus Smallanthus; species Smallanthus sonchifolius. Next base: position 54,947,957 of record CM042022.1, on the reverse strand, counting down.
AAAATTTTTGACTGAAAATGTAAATGCAGAAATGTAATAAAGCAATAAAAGAACTTAAAAAACAAATTTTTCATGAAATTCTGATTTTGAAAATCTTTTATTCGGGATTGATCATACCAATCATTTTAATTAGGAATTCAAACCTGGTACGATCAAATGCCTTGGTAAACAAATCAGCAAAATTATCTTCAGTGTGTACCTTGACCAGCTCAATCAACCTTTTCTCTGCACAATCACGTATAAAATGATATCGAATTTCGATGTGCTTAGTTTTACTATGTTTAACAGGATTATTCGTTATGGACATAGTAGCATTGTTATCAATAAGCATAGGGGTTCCTGTGAAATTCAAACCGTAATCTCTCAATTGCTGTTGTATCCACAGAATCTGTGAACAACAACTTGCAGCAGCGATGTATTCTGCTTCGCATGTTGAAATCGAGACTGTGGTTTGCTTTATGCATTGCCAGGATACAAGTCGATTACCTAAGAACTGGCAACCACCTGTTGTAGATTTCCTGTCCAGACAACAACCACCAAAATCAGAATCAGTATAAGCATTGAAATCAAAGTTAGAACCATGAGGATACCATAGCCCTAAACGTTGTTTTCCTTTTAAATACCGAAAGATTCTTTTCACAGCAATTAAGTGAGATTCTTTTGGCTTTGCCTGAAATCTGGAACAGATACACACGGCGAACATTATATCCGGCCTTGAAGCGGTTAAGTACATGAGGGATCCAATCATAGCTCTTTAAAGTCGACAATCCACATCTTTTCCTTCTGGGTCAGAATTCAACTTATGATTGACCGGAATTGGAGTATCATATGGGGTACAGTCCTCCATCTTGAACCGGCTCAAGATGTCTTTGATATACTTGGACTGATGAATAAAGAAACCATCTTCCTTTTGATTTACTTGTAAACCTAAGAAAAACGATAACTCTCCCATAGCAGACATTTCAAATTTCGACTTCATAACTCCCTCAAAGTCTTTGCATAACCCTTCATTTGTCGAGCCAAAAATAATATCATCTACATAAATCTGTACCAGTAGGTAATCTCCCCCTGATTTCTTTATGAATAAGGTCGAGTCTATCTTTCCACGAACAAAGTCATTTTCCAAAAGATGTGTGGATAAAGTTTCATACCACGCACGAGGAGCCTGATGAAGACCATAGAGAGCCTTATCAAGCTTGAAGACCATATTTGGATTCAGTGGATCTTCAAACTTCGACGGCTGACACACATAGACTTCCTCCTTGACCTTTTCATATAAAAACGCACTTTTGACGTCTAATTGAAACACCTTAAAACCTTTAAAAGAAGCAAAAGCTAGAAACAGCCTTATAGCTTCGAGCCTTGCAACCGGCGCATAAACCTCGGTGTAATCAATTCCTTCCTGTTGATTGAAGCCCTGGACAACTAATCTTGCCTTGTTGCGTACCACGACACCTCGATCATCTTTCTTACATTTAAACACCCATTTTATTCCTATCGGATATGCACCTTTTGGAAGATTAACAAGATTCCAAACCTTAAGTTTGTCAAATTGAGCAAGTTCTTCCTGCATAGTTTCTATCCAGTTGTTGTCATTTAAAGCCATCTCAACATTCTTGGGTTCAACCTGCGAAATGAAGCATGAATGTGAGCAATCATCAAGAACACCAGAATCTTTAATGCAAGTATACAAACAAGTATTGTCAACAAGAGAACGTGTTTTCACTCCATCCTGTAAATTTCCAATTATATTAAACACCGTCAGATCGTTTGATTGCAAATAATTTTGATTCATCATCATAGAACCAACTTATGATCCTTCCTACACACTGCTCTTTATTCACATATTTCTCTTTCTGAGCAGGTTGTGATAGAGACTTGGGTAGCACCTTCATCCAACTGTTTACAACTTCTCGCCACTGTTCTCTTGTCATCCCTCTATCTCTATACATCACAGGTTCTTCATTAACATTTGGAGACTCAGTGTGAGTAGTTTCAGTTTCAGCATCTTGATGGAAATGAATATTCTCATCATCAGTATCCATCTTTGAATCAGCAGTGTCTTCAGGCAGTGTGACGTCTTCAACTGTAACCTTTCTGATTTTCATGTTTTTCCTATTTATTTTATGCCGTGCAATAAAAGACGATTCCGATTCCAACCTTACATTCATTGTTCATGTGCAATAACAAGCATACACGCATCTATTATATTACAATATTAACTAAAACCATCTTACAAACCTCGAGGACCAAACTTGACCAAAACTCAAAACAACATCAATATTACAAAACTGCAAGGACTAGTCTTGAAACTTCCAAAAACCTACGCAAGCACGGTCGTGCTTAGTCCTAAGCACGGTCGCGCTTGTGCCATGACCACGGTCGTGCTTATCATTAAGCACGGTCGCGCCTCTTTTACAGTTTGACTCTGAAAAGGTCAAACCGACTCAAATCTAGTCCAAAAATAGAATTCAAACGAGTTTTAGAAACCGCGGGACTTGTAGAAGAAGTTACTCGACCTTTTGCGACGTAGACCCGATCCAAACACGCATACAATCGTCCGAATTCGCGTACCTTTAGACCGACCTTCCTTTTTAAATCAAATCTTGTAATTTGAGCAACAATCAAACGAATTAAGTTAATCCAATACCTACCCGCGACATATATAAGCCTCCTTAAACCCTAAATCCATCATTACATCGTCCCTATCTCGTCTGTCGATCAAGAAAAGCCGCGAAGTCACACCGTAGCCGTCTGCACTGGTTGCCCATTCAAAACAGGTTAGTAATAGGTCATTAGGATCGTCTCTCCAAGCTAATCGAAAGCCCTAACTTAATTCGAAACCGCATTACACGATTTTACCGAATTGAATCTGAGTTTTGATAAATAAATGGTTTTAATCAAACTACACGCTAGACGTGTTATAAATCCAATTAAATAGTATGGTTGGATTCGCAAACACTCTCTCAATGAAAACCCTAAGTTTCTAATCAGTTGTATTAGAAGAACTAGAATAATTGCTTCTGAAATTGACCAGACACGGTCGCGCTAACCTATGAGCGCGGTCGTGCCTGACCAAGCACAGTCGTGCCCGAGAAAGGCCCGGTCGTGTTTATCGAGCAAACCAAGTCCTGACCTAGTCGAACCCTAGACGCGGTCGTGCCGGGTACGAGCACGGTCGTGTCTTATGAACAGACTCTTGTTGTGACTTCTGACCAACCACGGGCGCGTTACCGACCAAGCGCGGTCGCGTACGAGCTGAGCACGGTCGTGCCGTATACGAGCACGGTCGTGTTCATCCTTTATCAAAGTCTTTTATTTAATATATTTTATATTTTAATCAGTTTTAATGTTATAAAAATTATTTTATAAAATATCCAGAACCAAGTATTGTTTATTAAAGATCGATTACTTAATCCTTCTTTAAATTAAAATCAATAAAATACTACAAGTTTATATAATTATTTTTATAAACAACAATATATTCCATACGTTTTGTCTTTAACAAATATTATTTATTTTAAACTTATATTTTAAATAAATGTATATTCTAATACTATTGATTAAATAAATAGTATATTTAAACAAACCTTAAACTTAAACAAATCTGCTTCCGACATCGAATAACGCAACTCAATAATACGTAATCATATATTGTTCATTAGGTCGAACCTAGCAATCCACAACACACCGCCGTTTCCCATTTGCTTGTGCAATCTATACGCTACATAACACGTGAGTTACATAGCCCCTCTTTTACTTTATTTTATGAACTTTTGGGGTGGAACATGCGTTTTATTTACATGTTTTCAATTATACACATATACAGTTCCATCCTATGTATGTATACAATTTTGCACTTTGTGCTTGAGTACTAGGTGTAGGCCAATTATTATGCTCTTCATGTACAATCATTAACTATCAGGCGACAGTAAACAGTGGTAGATCTATTGAGTCTGACAAACCCACCAAGATAGGGTGACTGTTACTGACAACACAATTTTGCGTGCAAGTTACAAAGGTTTGATTGTATAGGTCACACGATGGTTTCTCTCCTTAATTGTCATGTTGTATTGAACTGTATGCACACAACACGTATTTTGCTATCACACGATAAAACCTATGTATTCTCACCAACTTTTTAGTTGACTCTGTTTTAACCATGTTTCAGGTACCAATGTTTGAAGTAATCAAGATATGCTACACATAGGATTTTTGGACCTAGAATTCAATTAAACCAGTTTATTATATGTAATTTACATTTTTGTTTTATGAATTGGTTGTGTTTTGATTGAACTTATTGATTGCAATGAAAACAATTATTAAATATTCAAACTTTAGCAAACCATGAGCAATGAACAGTCTACACGCTTCACGCCCCGACGTTTCCGCTGTCGGTTGGGGTGTGACAGATTGGTATCAGAGCCTTGGTTATAGGGAATTAGGTTATTAGACACGTTTGACCTAGACTATAACTTTAGGATACCCACTTATGCCATGCTTCATGATTTATGTGCTACATGCTATATGATATATGCTAAATGTTTTATATGTATATATAAATAACAATTTAAATAAACAATATCCCTACCCATATCCTAAACCACATATCCTTCATGCCTGCTTCCATGTCATCAACAACATAGTTGGGGGAACGTCAAATTTCTTTTTTTTTACACCCGTTAAGGTTTTTAGACTTTGTTTAATTGTTAAAGGACACGTGCAATCTGGAAGAGTGACACCTGTATTCTGGGTTTTCTGTCTAGGAAAGTATTTCATATAAATCCCAATCAACCGAGGGATCCGTATGCTTTCCTGGGAATTCCCGGGATGAGTGTTTACTTATAGGCTAAAGCACGTCTCCTTGATAATTATCTGAGTTTAAATTAACCTTAATATGTCATAGTACTCGAGTGATTATGTTACTATTTGAGTACAATCCGAACTATGAATTACTTATCTATTTATCCTTCTATTTAATCCAAGAAATTCTCACAACTCTTATTGTGTCTAAATCTGTAGAATGCCTCCCCGTCGTGACAACAGCAACAACAGCAATAACACTGACCTGGCTGCTCTACTCACACAGCTGGTGAATCAAATTACCCAAGCCAACAACAACACTAATGGCCATGCCAGTGGGAGTGCTAATATTGGAGGTGGTGGTGGTGCCAACCCGCCACAATGCACCTTCAAACACTTCAACTCCTGCAATCCCCTCAAATTCCATGGCAACGAAGGAGCCACGGGTCTCCTTCAATGGTTTGAAAGCATTGAGAGCACTTTCCTCAATAGCGATTGTCCCGACAACCTCCGTGTTCGTCATGCTACTAGTGTCTTTCAAAAAAGGGCGCTTACTTGGTGGAATGGTGAGAAAAGGACTAGGGGAATGGATGTAGAAATGGCACTGCCGTGGGATGAGTTGAAAAGGATCATGACTGAGGAATTCTATCCTCGAAATTAGATGAAAAAGCTGGAAGCGTAATTTTGGGATCTTGCTCAAGATAGTGGTGAAAGCTTAGCATACACCACCCGTTTCCAGGAACTGAGTCTACTTGTGCCACACATGGTTACACCTCTGTCTAGGTGTATTGAAAAGTACATTGGTGGTCTACCTAGACAAATTCAAGATACTGTGGTAGGAGGAAATCCTGCTACTCTGGAGGATGCTATCCGCTTGTCAGCCACACTTACTGACAACCATGTTAAAGCGGGTACACTTACAAGAAAGGGTGCCAAGAAAGTTTCTAACACAACAACACCTCCCGCTCATGTCAAAGAAGTCCAAACTGAACCATACCGCAACACTAGGAAGAGAAAGGTCAAGAACTGTGCTGTAATCACTCCGGCTGCTCCAGTAAATCAAGTTGCACCTATGGCTCAAAACCCAGCAAAGAAACCCTATGGGGGCAGCCACCCACTTTGCAACACCTGCAACTATCATCACCCTCCAAGCATACCTTGTCGCCTTTGCAACCACTGCGGGAAACATGGCCACACAGCCAATATTTGTCGAGCCAAGGCACTTGCCAACCAAACCAACCCAGCAAATCAAGCCAATCATCAAGCAACTAACCAAGCCATCCAAGCCATTGCAAATGGACGTGCTTGCTTCTAATGTGGCGACCCGAACCACTTCCGTAACCAGTGCCCAAGACTGGTCAATGTTAACCAAGGCGGAACTCGTGGGCGTGCATTCAACATCAACGCCAATGAGGCTCAGGCCAACACTGATGTGGTTAACGGTACGTTCCTTATGAATAATCGTTATACTTCTATACTATTTGATACCGGAGCCGATAAAAGTTTTGTGTCACTAGACTTCGAACCGTTACTTGCAAAAACCGGGTCTAAACTAGAGAAAACCTTTACCGTTGAGGTAGCCGATGGTAACACCGTTACAATTGACACCATCATTTATGATTGCTCCCTAGAACTAAATAAACACACTTTTCCAATCAACCTCGTACCAATGCCATTAGGGAGTTTTGACGTCATCATAGGTATGGACTGGTTGTCAAAGCACCATGCCGAAGTCATGTGCTTTGAAAAATGCATCCGTCTACCACTCCCATCCGGTGAAACGTTGAAGGTCTTTGGTGAGAAACCTTGCAAAGGACTCAAACTAATGTCATGCATTACCGTCCAAAAGTATATACGAAAGAAGTGCATGGTTTTCCTAGCCCATGTATCCAGAAAGAAGACAAGAAGAGGAGTGTACAAGACATCCCCATCGTTCGGGATTTTCCTGAAGTTTTTCCTGATGACTTACCAGGTCTTCCACCTGTTCGGCAAGTGGAATTTCGCATCGATCTTGTACCTGGAGCAAACCCGGTGGCTAAAGCTCCATTCCGGCTTGCACCTTCCGAGATGCAAGAACTTGCAAGCCAACTTCAAGAACTCGCCGACAAAGGTTTCATACGGCCGAGTCATTCACCGTGGGGTGCGCCAGTCTTGTTTGTTAAAAAGAAGGATGGTTCATTCCGCATGTGTATTGACTATCGAGAGCTCAACAAACTTACAATCAAAAACCGCTACCCTTTACCTAGGATTGACGATCTCTTCGATCAACTCCAAGGTTCTACCTACTTCTCGAAGATTGATCTTCGATCTGGTTATCATCAGCTCCGTGTGCAAGAGGAGGATATTCCCAAGACCCCCTTCCGAACGAGATATGGTCACTACGAGTTCATAGTTATGCCTTTTGGGCTAACCAATGCACCTGCTGTTTTCATGGACCTCATGAATCGCATGTGCAAACCATATCTTGACAAATTTGTGATCGTGTTCATTGACGACATCTTGATCTATTCCAAGACCAAGGAAGATCATGAGCAACATCTTAGGTTGATTTTGGACCTCTTGAAAAACGAACAGCTATACGCCAAGTTCTCCAAGTGTGATTTTTGGCTAAAGGAAGTGCAATTTTTAGGTCACGTTGTCAATAAAAAGGGAATTCATGTTGACCCCGCCAAAATTGAAGCTGTTAAGAATTGGAAAGCTCCTAAAACCCCTACCGAAGTTCGTTCGTTTCTTGGTTTAGCGGGTTATTACCGAAGTTTTATTTCTAACTTCTCCAAGATCGTTGTTCCCCTCACTACCTTAACCCAAAAAGGTAAACCTTATGAGTGGGGACCGAAACAAGAAGAAGCTTTTCAAATTCTCAAGCAAAAGTTGTGCAATGCTCCTATCCTCACCCTTCCTGAAGGTGAAGATGATCTAGTTGTTTACTGTGATGCTTCAAACCAAGGTCTTGGTTGCGTTCTCATGCAACGAGGCAAGGTGATCGCTTATGCATCAAGACAACTCAAAATCCATGAGAAGAATTATACGACGCATGATCTGGAGTTGGGTGCTGTCGTATTTGCGTTGAAGATTTGGAGATATTATCTCTATGGGACGAAATGTGTGGTGTTCACCGACCACAAAAGCCTCCAACATATCTTCAACCAAAAGGAACTCAACATGAGACAACGACGTTGGGTTGAACTCCTCAACGATTACGATTGCGAGATTCGTTATCATCCCGGCAAGGCTAATGTTGTAGCCGATGCACTAAGCCTCAAGGAACATGTCCTGCTTCAAAGTGTCAAGATCCATTCCGACATTCAAGTTCGTATTCTAGCAGCTCAACATGTCTCGGTTACCGAGGGCAATATGTATGAGGAAATGTCTTGTGGTGCTGAATTCCAATTAGAGACTAAAACAAACGGCTTGCTTTATTTTCTAGATCGTATTTGGGTTCCCGATCGTGACGATCTCCGAGCATTCATCATGACCGAAGCACACAAGTCTCGATATTCTATTCATCCCGGTGCGGATAAAATGTACCAAAATCTTCGTCCACAATATTGGTGGCCCGACATGAAGAAAGGCATTGCCTTGTTCGTAGCAAAATGTCTCACATGTTCTAAAGTCAAAGCTGAGCATCAACGTCCTTCTGGTTTACTTGAACAACCGGAAATCCCCGTGTGGAAATGGGAGAATCTAGCTATGGATTTCATCACTAAACTCCCTCACACTTCAAGCGGTTATGATAGCATTTGGGTGATCATTGACCGTCTCACTAAGTCCGCACACTTCTTGCCTATCCGTGAAGACTATAAGGTTGAGAAATTGGCCCGAATTTACATTGATGAGATCGTGAGTCGTCACGGTGTTCCTTTGAACATAATCTCCGATAGAGATGCTCGTTTCACTTCTCGGTTTTGGCAATCTCTCCAAAAGGCACTTGGTACACGATTGGATTTGAGCACGGCCTACCATCCCCAAACTGATGGTCAGACCGAGCGAACAATCCAAACCCTGGAAGACATGCTGAGAGCCTGTGTCATCGACTTTGGTGGCAATTGGGATTCACATTTGACACTTATCGAATTTTCCTACAACAATAGTTACCACACCAGCATCGACATGGCTCCGTTTGAAGCTCTCTACGGTCGTAAGTGTCGTTCTCCCATCTGTTGGAACGACATTGGTGAAGCATAAATCACCAGTCCCGAGTTAATTCAAGAAACCTCCGACAAGATTATTCAAATCCATGACAACATTCGAGTTGCGAGGAGTCAGCAAAAGAGCTATGCCGACAAACGACGCAAACCCTTGGAATTCCAAGTTGGTGATCTTGTACTTCTAAAGGTGTCTCCTTGGAAGGGGGTGATCCATTTTGGGAAGAAAGGCAAGCTAGCACCTCGCTATGTGGGTCCATTCAAGATCCTTGAAAGGATTGGAAAAGTGGCTTACAAGCTCGAGTTACCTCCATCACTTGGCAACGTACATCCTACATTTCATGTATCCAACCTCAAGAAGTGTCTTGCTGATGAGAACCTTCATATACCTCTTGACGATGTGCGCATTGATGAGACGATGCACTTCGTTGAAAAACCAGTCGAGATTATGGATCATGAGATAAAACAACTCAAGCGCAGCCGTATTCCTATTGTCAAGGTTCGTTGGGAATCTAAACGAGGACCCGAGTTTACTTGGGAACGAGAAGACCAAACGAAGCTCAAGTACCCGCATCTTTTTGCTGAAGCAGTAGCCTCAACCAGTTGAATTTCGGGACGAAATTCCCTCAACATGGGGATACTGTAACCTTTCTGATTTTCATGTTTTTCCTATTTATTTTATGCCGTGCAATAAAAGACGATTCCGATTCCAACCTTACATTCATTGTTCATGTGCAATAATAAGCATACACGCATCTATTATATTACAATATTAACTAAAACCATCTTACAAACCTCGAGGACCAAACTTGACCAAAACTCAAAACAACATCAATATTACAAAACTACAAGGACTAGTCTTGAAACTTCCAAAAACCTACACAAGCACGGTCGTGCTTAGTCCTAAGCACGGTCGCGCTTGTGCCATGACCACGGTCGTGCTTATCATTAAGCACGGTCGCGCCTCTTTTACAGTTTGACTCTGAAAAGGTCAAACCGACTCAAATCTAGTCAAAAAATAGAATTCAAACGAGTTTTAGAAACCGCGGGACTTGTAGAAGAAGTTACTCGACCTTTTGCGACGTAGACCCGATCCAAACACGCATACAATCGTCCGAATTCGCGTACCTTTAGACCGACCTTCCTTTTTAAATCAAATCTTGTAATTTGAGCAAGAATCAAACGAATTAAGTTAATCCAATACCTACCTGCGACTTATATAAGCCTCCTTAAACCCTAAATCCATCATTACATCGTCCCTATCTCGTCTGTCGATCAAGAAAAGCCACGAAGTCTCACCGTAGCCATCTGCACTGGTTGCCCATTCAAAACAGGTTAGTAATAGGTCATTAGGATCATCTCTCCAAGCTAATCGAAAGCCCTAACTTAATTCGAAACCGCATTACACGATTTTACCGAATTGAATCTGAGTTTTGATAAATAAATGGTTTTAATCAAACTACACGCTAGACGTGTTATAAATCCAATTAAATAGTATGGTTGGATTCGCAAACACTCTCTCAATGAAAACCCTAAGTTTCTAATCAGTTGTATTAGAAGAACTAGAATAATTGCTTCTGAAATTGACCAGACACGGTCGCGCTAACCTATGAGCGCGGTCGTGCCTGACCAAGCACAGTCGTGCCCGAGAAAGGCCCGGTCGTGTTTATCGAGCAAACCAAGTCCTGACCTAGTCGAACCCTAGACGTGGTCGTGCCGGGTACGAGCACGGTCGTGTCTTATGAACAGACTCTTGTTGTGACTTCTGACCAACCACGGGCGCGTTACCGACCAAGCGCGGTCGCGTACATGCTGAGCACGGTCGTGCCGTATACGAGCACGGTCGTGTTCATCCTTTATCAGAGTCTTTTATTTAATATATTTTATATTTTAATCAGTTTTAATGTTATAAAAATTATTTTATAAAATATCCAGAACCAAGTATTGTTTATTAAAGATCGATTACTTAATCCTTCTTTAAATTAAAATCAATAAAATACTACAAGTTTATATAATTATTTTTATGAACAACAATATATTCCATACGTTTTGTCTTTAACAAATATTATTTATTTTAAACTAATATTTTAAATAAATGTATATTCTAATACTATTGATTAAATAAATAATATATTTAAACAAACCTTAAACTTAAACAAATCCGCTTCCGACATCGAATAACGCAACTCAATAATACGTAATCATATATTGTTCAATAGGTCGAACCTAGCAATCCACAACACACCGCCGTTTCCCATTTGCTTGTGCAATCTATACGCTACATAACACGTGAGTTACATAGCCCCTCTTTTACTTTATTTTACAAACTTTTGGGGTGGAACATGCGTTCTATTTACATGTTTTCAATTATACACATATACAGTTCCATCCTATGCATGTATACAATTTTGCGCTTTGTGCTTGAGTACTAGGTGTAGGCCAATTATTATGCTCTTCATGTACAATCATTAACTATCAGCCGACAGTAAACAGTGGTAGATCTATTGAGTCTGACAAACCCACCCAGGTAGGGTGACTGTTACTGACAACATAATTTTGCGTGCAAGTTACAAAGGTTTGATTGTATAGGTCACACGATGGTTTCTCTCCATAATTGCCTTAATTGTCATGTTGTATTGAACTGTATGCACACAACACGTATTTTGCTATCACACGATAAAACCTATGTATTCTCACCAACTTTTTAGTTGACTCTGTTTTAACCATGTTTCAGGTACCAATGTTTGAAGTAATCAAGATATGCTACACATAGGATTTTTGGACCTAGAATTCAATTAAACCAGTTTATTCTATGTAATTTACATTTTTGTTTTATGAATTGGTTGTGTTTTGATTGAACTTATTGATTGCAATGTAAACAATTATTAAATATTCAAACTTTAGCAAACCATGAGCAATGAACAGTCTGCACGCTTCACGCCCCGACGTTTCTGCTGTCGGTTGGGGTGTGACATCAACAGAGTCCATAGAATCTGTTACTCCTTCATAAGTGAATTCAGGAATAACATCTTCCTGGATGAAGTTATAAGGCACTTTAAGACCATCACAGCCGTCATAAGTAACACTATCTTTTTCTTTCTCTATTTCAATCTCTACTATTTCTCCTTCTTCTATCTCAGTATCCGACATATCATCTTCCATGTCATTGAATAAATCGTCAATGTCATCAAGACATTCAATCTTTTCAGCTTCCTCTTCTTCTGAATCGTGAAAGAATTCTAATAACAGAATTTCTTCATCATTAGTACCAGTAGTATCTTTGTTTCCTTCAAGTGATTGTGATGTTGACTCCCCCTGAACCTTTGATATAGGATTAGCGTCAGTGTATTGACGATCACCCTCAACATTTCCAACAGGATCATTGTCTTCATTATCACGTCTTTGAATTGACTCTGTGTGACAAGTATCAGGTATCCTCAACTCCCCCTGAGCGTCAAGACGCTGAACGAGTTTGGACACTAATGCTTGCATGTCAGCAATTTGTTGAGCTTGAGTCTGTATCACCAGCTGTCGTTGTGAATCAGTAGACACAAGAGTGTTTTCCTAGGTTTGTAGAGAAAGCACTTGAGATTCAAGGAAAGCAAACCTGTCAGAATCAGAAGGCTTTGACGGACCAGCTGTTGATTGTGGAATAGAAGGACTTGAAGTAGTAGGAATGACTGGAGGAACAGGAGAAATCACAGGAGATGGATCCTTAGATCTTGGAGGAGTAATTATCAATGAAGCAACAAAATTAGCATCCTCGACTCCCTGAGAAGATTGTGCAGCAGCAATCGAAGCAGACATCAACTTTTGACGTGTAGGATCTGGATTAAAGTCACTATCAGTGTCAGTACTCTCATCAACCAAAGATCTTTTGCGAAGTACTGATCCGGAAGGAGGATCCCGAACAGACTTTCTCCTTGGTCGTCTGGCTTGAGATTTAATGTGTTTGCCAGCATTAGCCAGTGGAATTGTAGCCAACCGTTCATAATGACCTGAGGAAAAATCCCTAGAGTCATCAGAATCAGTGCTTTCATTAACCGATAAAGTCGTATCACTTGAGCTGGAACTAGAATCATCATCGGTCACCACATTCCCTTCAGCTTCTGGAATTGGCGAGTTCACAGCATCATCAACGAAATCATCCATGTTCATTCCTAGATCTTGATCAGGATCATGAACGACCTCCTCTTGAACTGGTTCCTGAGTAGGTATATCAACTTCATCTTGTGGAATAGGAACATGTTCAGGAATAGGAATTTGTGGTTGTACGGGAACTTGTACTTGAGGAACTGGTATCTGTTGTTGTTGAACATGTTGTTGTGCGGGTTGTTGTGGTTGTTGCTGTTGTTGTTGTTGAACATTTAAGCCTTGAGCTTGAGCAATTTCATCAGGATGAAACCAGTTGTCATTCAATGGTGCAACATAATCAGGATTGATTAAGTGCCCAAACAAAGGAGTATTGACTGGAATCAATGCAGCATTCTGCTGTTTCACCTTCGTACAGTCGGTAAAGATACGTTTTGACATCGGATTCAATGTTAAACGAATCGGATGTTGTGAAATATTCTCCCCCTTGAGCATCAAGTCGTTGATGCAACCATTTGACTAGTTGAGGGGGAGTACAGAACTGTGTTGGTGACAGAGGCAATGACATTCAATTACAGGATTACATCGGTTTGATTTTTCAAATGATTGAATTGCTTAATCCTGAGTAACCAAGTAAAATGTTTTTCATAAAATGTTTTCATGGAAGATTTTATTTTCGTTTGTTTTACTTTCTTTGAAAAAGATTTTGAAAAATCCAAACAAATTGAAAATAAAATATTCCATGAAAACATTTTATGAAAAACATTTTACTTGGTTACTCAGGATTAAGCAATTCAATCAATTAAAAAATCAAACCTATGTAATCCTGTAATTGAATGTCATTGCCTCTGTCACCAACACAGTTCTGTACTCCCCCTGTCTTGTAGACTTCCCCTCAACTAGTCAAATGGTTGCATCAACGACTTTATGCTCACCATTGTCATCTTAAGTTTCAGGTTATTATTTGGACTTTGTAAAACTCTTTCCAAAACATCGTGTGTGACATATTCTCCCCCTTGAGCATCAAGTCGTTGAATAAAATATATTCGCAGTTATCAACAACTCGTTACTCATGCAGATGTCATTCCCTGTCATGTGCTAAGAACCACCACTATCAACAACCAAAATGGTATTAATAGTCCCTCTTGGTAAATCCTGCACATCTAACATGAAACAATAATTTGAAATTAGGACCCAAGCCATGGTAGTCATGGGTCGTCCATCTGTATCAAAATAATAAACCTCACTCCATTCACAATCGAATCTCTCATCGATTTTCGAAGATTGTTCCGACGAGTCAAAAACAGAAACTTTAGATTTCCAAACATACTTCTTTTCATTAAGTTCTTTTTGCTTAAAATGTGAAGTGTTTGAACATTTTCTTTCATTTGAAAATTGATTTGATTGTGAAAACTCTTGTTGTTCTAAAAGTTTTCTCAATCTTCTGTTTCTCCTCCGTCTTTGAGGTCTAGAAAGCCTAACCTCAGATTTTGAATTACCCTTTGGTGTAACATGAGGTTTAACCACATTTGGGTTAACATAAGGCTTACCATGAGTTCTTACCTTTTCTGGAGTAACATGTCGGTTACCTTTGGCTTTGTGAGGATAAGCAATCCTAATGTGACCCACAAGACCACAATAAAAGCAAGATCTCTTCTCACTATATTCTCTCATATAAGGAATCTTCACACGATAAGATACACTTGAAGAAGATTCTCCTACATGAACTTCTTTTGAAGTTTGAGAATGAATAAACTTTTTCTCAACAGGTTTTGATTCAGGCTTCATCTTCTCAGGAACTACATGCTTCTTCCCTTTATTTTTGTAAGGACAGTTCACCACAATGTGTCCTATCTCATTACAATGAAAACATGTACGCCTGTCTGAATAATCTCTGACATATGGAACTCTCCTTGAATTTGGAGAACTTCCAAATGTATAATTTCCAGATGAATTAGAATCAACATTTGAGTCTTCTTTCTTAACAGCTTTCAGTAAAATAAAATATTTTATTTTACCAAATTCAAATTCATAGAAGGTGCTACCCAAGTCTCCAGCACCACCTGCTCAGAAAGAGAAATATGTGAATAAAGAGCAGTGTGTAGGAAGGATCATAAGTTGGTTCTATGATGATGAATCAAAATTATTTGCAATCAAACGATCTGACGGTGTTCAATACTTAAAGCCGAGGATCAAATATTTCAATACCTTGCCGAGGTGTGAAATAAATGGCCTAGCTTCAAAGCCACTCATTAATAGATCGAAGAATGGTTTGACTGATGTAATAGCAAATTTGATTAAGAAAGAAGGTAGTTTAGGAAAGTATGATCGGCTGAAAACACAAAAGGGAAAGAGAGTGAAGAACACAGATCCAAAGACTCGGAAAGTGACCTAGAGATACAAGTATAAACCAGTGCGTGCTATTCACAAGATACCATTAAAGAATATTCCTCAAGACTTCTTTGGGAATATGAAATGGTGGTATGTTGATTTTAATACTGGTGAAGCAAGAATTAAAGATAAAGATAATACGGTCATTGTGTGTTTCTATGACGCAATGAATCTTATTAATTTTTCAAAGAAAGATCAGAGGACACTGAGAAAGAATGAGATCGTGTACACTGATGTTTGGAGAGAACAAGGTCTACAGTACAAAAGAGTTTTGGAGATATGCTATAGATATGGTGTGCATGCTGGCAGCAGACTACCGGATAACTGGAAGAGCTCAAGATAAAGACTAAAGACTGAAGATAAAGCTATTGTCAAGGGGGAGTATGTTAGGACATAGATTGTAATGACAAAAGCTTGTAATAGTTAGATTTTATGTCTTTATGTTTTTGTTATGTAAATGTCTAAAGTTACTAAGTGTTTTACAAGTGAGCCTAGAGGCGAACTTGTTAAGTTCGCCTGGTCTATTAGAGGCGAACTTGTTAAGTTCGCTTAAGCTGTTAGAGGCGAACTTAATAAGTTCGCTTATATCAGGTCAGTTGGTTATATATATGTATGTTTTACAGAGTCAGTTATAGTGAGTGAACCAGAACGAACCAGAGAGATCAGATTGAGTCTGTAAACATCATTATGATTGGAATACAAATTGAGAAGTTTATTTACTTGATTGTTTGCTTTGTCTTTTATGCTTATAAACGTTGACTCGTTGGATTCCGCACTCCGAGTAAACGTCACGTCTTATCACGAGATCGATCCGTAGACGCGCCATGGGGACCTACACAGGTATCTTCCTCTTGAATCCCTTAGCTGCTGATGTTTAATTCGATACGGAGACTGGTCGATTATTTATTTCATTAAGATATGTGAATTCAAGAAACTTCAGTAGAAGTAAATTGGTTAAGGCATTAGAGGTTGAAATCGCAAGTAATAGAAACTGCGTAGTAACCAAAATATGCCAAGACTACCAACTACTAATCAAGGAAGAAGAATATCTCGTCGATCAAATTCCAATGCAAGAATTTGACGTATAGACTAGTTATCTTTTCATACTGGGATGATTAAATGCAATCAAAAGATTTATGATCTATGACGTCTGCAGAAAAGGAAGTTAGTGTCACTGGCAAACGACGAAACTAGATTCCGTTATGTACGACGACTTAAGATAAATAGCTATGTGAGATAAGGTCACCAAGCCTTCATAGCTTATACGGCTGAAGTGAAGATAAAAGGAAAGAACTGAAATAAGTCCTAATAGCAAACAAATCCTAGAAGTTTTTCCAAACGATCTCCCAGGTGCTCCACCTGAGAGAGAGATCGAATTCAAATCAATTTAATTCCAGAAATTAAGCCAGTTGCCAAAAATCCTTACCAATCAGCACATATTAGAATGAAGAAATGTATGTCACAACTGAAAAAGTTATTGGACAAAAGACATAGACCAATAGAATTCCAAGAAATAGATTATGTTTTGTATCTCCTTGGAAAGGTCTAGATCAACGTAATAAACGTGGCAAGATAAGTCTGTCACGTATTGGTCCTTTTCTTAGATCATTTCAGAAGAGTGGCTTATTAACTAAAGCTACCTATAGAACCGAAACACGTTTCACATCTACAGAAGTGTATAACAGACAAGACTGCTCAAGAACCTTTGAAAAAGATAGAGGTTGACAAGAAACTAATATATGTTGAAGAACCTATAAGATTCTAGACCTAAGGAGAAGTAGTTACAAGTATTAGTGCAATAGAGGCACATAAACGGATCGAAGATGATCTGAGAGAGTGAGGAAGAAATGAGAAAGAACTACCCTCAAATTTAACAGGTTTTGAGGACGAAACCTAATTTAAGGGGGGGGGTGGGAGTTGTAAAATCCCAAAACTCCTAAATATAAGATGGGACACGTGTCGGTTGCGAAACGTGGCCTAAGAACCCAACCGAGTACGAAACGGGAAGACTTTTCGGCCGGAAATAGCCCAAAACTTCATATAGGCATATCCCAAGCTAGAAAATGAGTTACGGGAGCCATAATATAAGAAAACTAGGTGTTTCCATGAGGAGAATATGAAAATGAGGTAACTCGGACCGATATCCTAAGCATAACAGTCCAACATGTGTTCCTGAAACAAATCCGGAGACTTTGACAAGTGTTTTGATGACTCAGCACTCAAGTCGGACCGATATTGTTGGGTCTTGATATTCAAGACCGACAACTTGATTTGGATAGATGGAATATGAAAGTTCAATAGATATTGAAGTATAATTTATTCGTTGAAAAGGGAGCAATGAATCACCAAACTAGCCACTGAAGTTCAAGATAGTGAAGAAACCGGAAGACCCGAAGACTCGAAGACCGAAACAAATGATAAGTGGAATTAATGTTTATTTATTATTATCATTTGTTGTAATTTTAATGTATTTATTATTACTAGGGTTTTAGGTCATGTAACACTATAAATAGAGGGCAACCTCCATTTTATAGAGTGTGTGAGTGTGTGCTTTCTTCATGGAATCTTGAGTTGTATTCCCCCATGGTTCTTCAACCATGGGGTGGATGAATGAAATAAAATGAAAGATTTTGTTTGTCACTTTGATTCCCTTTGTTATTTCATTTCTACAATTCAAATATATGTTTATGTTTACGATTCTTCACCACTATACCCATCTCCTACCCTTTGAGTGTTCTTATCAAACAATCTTCTCCAAAACAGGTAGATCTATTCCGCAAGACGCTATTACAATTGGTATCAGAGCCAAGTTCATGAGAAAATCAATTTAACCATTGATTCCTCAACTTGTGCTCAGTTACCTGTTTCTGGTGAAGCTTTGTTGGAGATGAAAGAGTTTTGCTGCTGTGT
Organism: Smallanthus sonchifolius; assembly: GCA_023525975.1. Taxonomy (NCBI): domain Eukaryota; kingdom Viridiplantae; phylum Streptophyta; class Magnoliopsida; order Asterales; family Asteraceae; genus Smallanthus; species Smallanthus sonchifolius. The sequence goes on along the minus strand of CM042022.1, from coordinate 54,929,616 downwards.
TCTTAAGAAAACATCTAGGATCTCGTCTTCTGAAGTGAAGAAACGAGGTTTTGATTCTTCCTTTTTATTTTTATCAAAACCATACTCGAAATTATCTTAATAAGATGTTTTACTCAATCATTTGAGATTTATTTCTGAGTGCCTAGCTCTGTACTTAGTATTCCACTGAGATTAAAATAAATATTAAAGGGTTGTACAATAAGCTGATGTTCTTGTACATCTTTACCCTAAATTCTCAGTAAATGATTCAAATCCACAATGGATTGACAAAAAGTAACAAATCTGCAACGTAATATAGTTTGATTTCAAAAGATTTGAAGAAAGAATAGCAGATCAGGTGTTGAAAATCAAATTTCTGTTCTTGATTGGTGGCGGCTGGCATATATAGCGATTAAGGTTTTGTTGTTCACAAGTGGTGGTGGCTGTGTTGTTCAGATTAGGGTTTCTGGGTAGTGTTTACACCATCAGCAACAACATCTGCAAAGTGCTTGATTGGTCATCAGCAGCATATTTGGAAAACATACACTATCAGCAGTAAACTTAACCAACCATAGTATGAGCAACGGTCCACGACAAATCTTACCATCAGCTGCAAATGGTTCTATCAGCAGCAAAGCCTTGCAAGCCATAGTCAACAGCAAAATTGGCAACATAATTTACATCAGCAGCGAATCAAGTATAACGGCCAGCAACTAACTAACCTCCTTGGTCAGCAACAATCCTGTTTACCCGGTCAGCATCAAACTTGTTTACTTGTTCAGCAGCAAACCAAGTCCAATGGTCCGCAGCCAAATAAATAGTCAGCAGTGAAACAACAAGCTTGTTGCTCAGCTGCATTTTTTTTACAATCCGCAGCAAGGATATCCCATCAGCAGCAAGGTCCGCCACTGTTTCATCCATAGCATTCATCAACAAAGAAATAAAGCACACGTCCGTTGTCGTCTTCCTCGAGCTGTATGGAGAGCAACGAAGGAGACAGCCACTTGATGGCAGAGCAACCATGACAATCACGAAAGTATCTGATGAATGAGATTAGGGTTGTACACTGTTGAAAAGTTCGCTTATATGGTCCGCTGCAAATATTTGAAAATGTGGGCTGATGGGATGAAACTCAAATGTTAATGGGCTAAGTCTTACATTACAAATGATAGGAAATTGGGCTAAATTATTTAAATGGAATTAGTGAACACGTCTACAGCAAAGTTTCTTGTTCATCATGGGAAACATCTTTCATATTTATTGGCAACAAACTTCAAAACCTTACTTTTCATGCCAATACATTAGAAGATGGTGAAAAACACAATCGTATTTTCAATGTACAACAACTCAATGTCGGTTAAGCAGTTTTTGCTTCCGATGAACATGACTATACTTTTGAAGACATTTCTATTACTGAAACATCATTGTTATGTATCTTTCTTGGTACGAAATGTCAATTATGAGTATTTGTCTAGGGGGAGATTGATGGGATCATTGAAGTCTAATGCTCACAATTCAATAGCAAAAATGTTAAAAAGTATTACTCAACTCAATGAAGAAGAATTGGATTGTCTCTTCTTTGTATTTTGGGTAGAATGATGTCTTATTCTACTTTGAAGCTCTTAAGAATCAGAATGTTTGGATCATGTCTCTTGTTCATCTTTGAAGCCCTATCCGTCACATGTCCTTGAATGGGTAGATATAGAAAGCCTACTTGGATTGACACCCTATGCTCTTATATCTTTTGATGTTGGGATAGAAGACTCTTTTACATGATTCTTTGGGTTTAGAATCAAAAGAATACACACTTAATCATGAGGGGAGTTACTTTAGAGGCGTAGAAAGTAAATGGAAGACATGGAACTACAAGATGGTTGTTTTGGGTTAACAAGTGGAATGAATATATATTCACATCGTTATGGTGAAAGAAACATGAAATGCATATGCACAAGACCAAGGCTCTCAAGAGTTCGTTTGTTTATGTTTCTTTGATTTTATTTCTACATATGGTTATTACATCTAACCAAATAGGGGGAGATTGTTGGGTCTTGATATTCAAGACCGACAACTTGATTTGGATAGATGGAATATGAAAGTTCAATAGATATTGAAGTATAATTTATTCGTTGAAAAGGGAGAAATGAATCACCAAACTAGCCACTGAAGTTCAAGATAGTGAAGAAACCGGAAGACCCGAAGACTCAAAGACCGAAACAAATGATAAGTGGAATTAATGTTTATTTATTATTATCATTTGTTGTAATTTTAATGTATTTATTATTACAAGGGTTTTAGGTCATGTAACACTATAAATAGAGGGCAGCCTCCATTTTATGGAGTGTGTGAGTGTGTGCTTTCTTCATGGAATCTTGAGTTGTATTCCCCCATGGTTCTTCAACCATGGGGGTGGATGAATGAAATAAAATGAAAGATTATGTTTGTCACTTTGATTCCCTTTGTTATTTCATTTCTACAATTCAAATATATGTTTATGTTTACGATTCTTCACCGGTATACCCATCTCCTACCCTTTGAGTGTTCTTATCAAAAAATCTTCTCCAAAACAGGTAGATCTATTCCGAAAGACGCTATTACAATTGGTATCAGAGCCAAGTTCATGAGAAAATCAATTTAACCATTGATTCCTCAACTTGTGCTCAGTTACCTGTTTCTGGTGAAGCTTTGTTGGAGATGAAAGAGTTTTGCTGCTGTGTTCTTAAGAAAACATCTAGGATCTCGTCTTCTGAAGTGAAGAAACGAGGTTTTGAATCTTCCTTTTTATTTTTATCAAAACCACACTCGAAATTATCTTAATGAGATGTTTTACTCAATCATTTGAGATTTATTTCCGAGTGCCTAGCTCTGTACTTAGTATTCCATAGAGATTAAAATAAATATTAAAGGGTTGTATAATAAGTTGATGTTCTTGTACATCTTTACCCTAAATTCTCAGTAATTGATTCAAATCCATAATGGGTTGACAAAAAGTAACAAATCTGCAACGTAATAAAGTTTGATTTCAAAAGATTTGAAGAAAGAATAGCAGATCAGGTGCTGAAAATCAAATTTCTGGTCTTAATTGGTGGCGGCTGGCATATATAGCGATTAAGGTTTTGTTGTTCACAAGTGGTGGCGGCTGTGTTATTCAGATTAGGGTTTCTGGGTAGTGTTTACACCATCAGCAACAACATCTGCAAAGTGCTTGATTGGTCATCAACAGCAAATTTGGAAAACATACACTATCAGCAGTAAACTTAACCAACCGTAGTATGAGCAACGGTCAACGGCAAATCTTACCATCAGCTGCAAATGGTTCTATCAGCAGCAAAACCTTGCAAGCCATAGTCAACAGCAAAATTGGCAACAACATTTACATCAGCAGCGAATCAAGTATAACGGTCAGCAGCTAACCAACCTCCTTGGTCAGCAACAATCCTGTTTACCCGGTCAGCATCAAATTTTTTACTTGTTCAGCAGCAAACCAAGTCCAACGGTCCGCAGCCAAATAAATAGTCAGCAGCGAAACAACAAGCTTGTTGCTCAGCTGCATTTTTTTTACGATCCGCAACAAGGATATCCCATCAGCAGCAAGGTCCGCCACTGTTTCATCCATAGCATTCATCAACAAAGAAATAAAGCACAAGTCCGTTGTCGTCTTCCTCGAGCTGTATGGAGAGCAACGAAGGAGACAGCCACTTGATGGCAGAGCAACCATGACAATCACGGAAGTATCTGATGAATGAGATTAGGGTTGTACAGAGTTGAAAAGTTCGCTTATATGGTCCGCTGCAAATATTTGAAAATGTGGGCTGATGGGATGAAACTCAAATGTTAATGGGCTAAGTCTTACATTACAAATGATAGGAAATTGGGCTAAATTATTTAAATGGAATTAGTGAACACATCTACAGCAAAGTTTCTTGTTCATCATGGGAAACATCTTTCATATTTATTGGCAACAAACTTCAAAACCTTACTTTTCATGCCAATACATTAGAAGATGATGAAAAACACAATCGTATTTTCAATGTACAACAACTCAATATCGATTAAGCAGTTTTTGCTTCCGATGAACATGACTATACTTTTGAAGACATTTCTATTACTGAAACATCATTGTTATGTATATTTCTTGGTACGAAATGTCAAATGCGAGTATTAGTCTTGTGGAGATTGATGGGATCATTGAAGTCTAATGCTCACAATTCAATAGCAAGAATGTTAAAAAGTGGTTATTACTCAACTCATTGAAGAAGAATTGGATTGTCTCTTCTTTGTATTTTGGGTAGAATGTTGTCTTATTCTACTTTGAAGCTCTCAAGAATCAGAATGTTTGGATCATGTCTCTTGTTCATCTTTGAAGCCCTATCCGTCACATGTCCTTGAATGGGTAGATATAGAAAGCCTACTTGGATTGACACCCTATGCTCTTATATCTTTTGATGTTGGGATAGAAGACTCTTTTACATGATTCTTTGGGTTTAGAATCAAAAGAATACACACTTAATCATGAGGGGAGTTACTTTAGAGGCGTAGAAAGTAAATGGAAGACATGGAACTACAAGATGGTTGTTTTGGGTTAACAAGTGGAATGAAGATATATTCACATCGTTATGGTGAAAGAAACATGAAATGCAAATGCACAAGACCAAGGCTCTCAAGAGTTCGTTTGTTTATGTTTCTTTGATTTTATTTCTACATATGGTTATTACATCTAACCAAATAGGGGGAGATTGTTGGGTCTTGATATTCAAGACCGAAAACTTGATTTGGATAGATGGAATATGAAAGTTCAATAGATATTGAAGTATAATTTATTCGTTGAAAAGGGAGCAATGAATCACCAAACTAGCCACTGAAGTTCAAGATAGTGAGGAAACCGGAAGACCCGAAGAATCGAAGACCGAAACAAATGATAAGTGGAATTAATGTTTATTTATTATTATCATTTGTTGTAATTTTAATGTATTTATTATTACAAGGGTTTTAGGTCATGTAACACTATAAATAGAGGGCAGCCTCCATTTTATAGAGTGTGTGAGTGTGTGGTTTCTTCATGGAATCTTGAGTTGTATTCCCCCATGGTTCTTCAACCATGGGGGTGGATGAATGAAATAAAATGAAAGATTATGTTTGTCACTTTGATTCCCTTTGTTATTTCATTTCTACACTTCAAATATATGTTTATGTTTACGATTCCTCACCACTATACCCATCTCCTACCCTTTGAGTGTTCTTATCAAACAATCTTCTCCAAAACAGGTAGATCTATTCCGCAAGACGCTATTACAATTGGTATCAGAGCGAAGTTCATGAGAAAATCAATTTAACCATTGATTCCTCAACTTGTGCTCAGTTACCTATTTCTAGTGAAGCTTTGTTGGAGATGAAAGAGTTTTGCTGCTGTGTTCTTAAGAAAACATCTAGGATCTCGTCTTCTGAAGTGAAGAAACGAGGTTTTGATTCTTCCTTTTTATTTTTATCAAAACCACATTTGAAATTATCTTAATGAGATGTTTTACTCAATCATTTGAGATTTATTTCTGAGTGCCTAGCTCTATACTTAGTATTCCACTAAGATTAAAATAAATATTAAAGGGTTGTACAATAAGCTGCTGTTCTTGTACATCTTTACCCTAAATTCTCAGTAAATGACTCAAATCCACAATGGATTGACAAAAAGTAACAAATCTGCAATGTAATAAAGTTTGATTTCAAAAGATTTGAAGAAATAATAGCATATCAGGTGTTCAAAATCAAGTTTCTGTTCTTGATTGGTGGCGGCTGGCATATATAGCGATTAAGGTTTTGTTGTTCACAAGTGGTGGCGGCTGTGTTGTTCAGATTAGGGTTTCTGTGTAGTGTTTACACCATCAGCAACAACATCTGTAAAGTGCTTGATTGGTCATCAGCAGTAAATTTGGAAAACATACACTATCAGCAGTAAACTTAACAAACCCTAGTATGAGCAACGGTCCACGGCAAATCTTACCATCAGCTGCAAATGGTTCTATCAGCAGCAAAACCTTTCAAGCCACAGTCAACAACAAAATTGGCAACAACATTTACATCAGCAGCGAATCAAGTATAACGGTCAGCAGCTAACCAACCTCCTTGGTCAGCAACAATCCTGTTTACCCGGTCAGCATCAAACTTGTTTACATGTTCAGCAGCAAACCAAGTCCAACGGTCCGTAGCCAAATAAATAGTCAGCAGCGAAACAACAAGCTTTTTGCTCAGATGCATTTTTTTTACGATCCACAGCAAGGATATCACATCAGCAGCAAGGTCCGCCACTGTTTCATCCATAGCATTCATCAAAAAAGAAATAAAGCACAAGTCCGTTGTCGTCTTCCTCGAGCTGTATGGAGAGCAACGAAGGAGACAGCCACTTGATGGAAGAGCAACCATGACAATCACGGAAGTATCTGATGAATGAGATTAGGGTTGTAAAGTGTTGAAAAGTTCCCTTATATGGTCCGCTACAAATATTTGAAAATGTGGGCTGTTGGGATGAAACTCAAATGTTAATGGGCTAAGTCTTACATTACAAATGATAGGAAATTGGGCTAAATTATTTAAATGGAATTACTGAACACATCTACAGCAAAGTTTCTTGTTCATCATGGGAAACATCTTTCATATTTATTGGCAACAAACTTCAAAACCTTACTTTTCACTCCAATACATTAGAAGATGGTGAAAAACACAATCGTATTTTCAATGTACAACAACTCAATGTCGGTTAAGCAGTTTTTGCTTCCGATGAACATGACTATACTTTTGAAGACATTTCTATTACTGAAACATCATTGTTATGTATCTTTCTTGGTACGAAATGTCAATTGCGAGTATTAGTCTAGGGGGAGATTGATGGGATCATTGAAGTCTAATGCTCACAATTCAATAGCAAGAATGTTAAAAAGTGGTTATTACTCAACTCAATGAAGAAGAATTGGATTGTCTCTTCTTTGTATTTTGGGTAGAATGATATCTTATTCTACTTTGAAGCTCTCAAGAATCAGAATGTTTGGATCATGTCTCTCGTTCATCTATGAAGCCCTATCCGTCATATGTCCTTGAATGGGTAGATATAGAAAGCCTACTTGGATTGACACCCTATGCTCTTATATCTTTTGATGTTGGGATAGAAGACTCTTTTACATGATTCTTTGGGTTGAGAATCAAAAGAATATACACTTAATCATAAGGGGAGTTACTTTAGAGGCGGAGAAAGTAAATGGAAGACATGGAACTACAAGATGGTTGTTTTGGGTTAACAAGTGGAATGAAGATATATTCACATCGTTATGGTGAAAGAAACATGAAATGCATATGCACAAGGCCAAGGCTCTCAAGAGTTTATTTGTTTATGTTTCTTTGATTTTATTTCTACATATGGTTATTACATCTAACCAAATAGGGGGAGATTGTTGGGTCTTGATATTCAAGACCGACAACTTGATTTGGATAGATGGAATATGAAAGTTCAATAGATATTGAAGTATAATTTATTCGTTGAAAAGGGAGCAATGAATTACCAAACTAGCCACTGAAGTTCAAGATAGTGAAGAAACCGGAAGACCCGAAGACTCGAAGATCGAAACAAACGATAAGTGGAATTAATGTTTATTTATTATTATCATTTGTTGTAATTTTAATGAATTTATTATTACTAGGGTTTTAGGTCATGTAACACTATAAATAGAGGGCAGCCTCCATTTTATAGAGTGTGTGAGTGTGTGCTTTCTTCATGGAATCTTGAGTTGTATTCCCCCATGGTTCTTCAACCACGGAGTAGCCACGACAAATCTAAGGGGTGGTGGATACGCCACTGGTACTTCCTATATATAAACCTCTTTGATACTTTGTGGTGAAACCATTATGGTTGTTTAAGGGTATAGATTCAATGATAGTAACCAAAATATAGTAAACGAATGGGAGAACTTCCGACCAGTATGTATTTATCTGACAAACGGAATGTTCTGTCTAAGGAAAGAGTGGTATATAAATCTCTCCTAGACCCGTCACTCTTTCCTGGGAACATATCTACTTGAGGTACTATTCTGGAAGGATAATCACCCCAGTTTATAATATATGATAAGTATAAATAAGGGAAGGCTTAATTCTAAATAAAGGAAATATATGTGATGTATTATAGGGGTGGTGGGTACGTCGTCGGTACACCCTATATATAAACCACTTTAATGCATTATAGAGACACCTTTACAAGGAATTAGGGCAAGGATGGGATAAAAGCATGAAGAAGTAATGCTATCAAATAAATAATGAGAAACGCTTAATCTTAAGCAAAGGAGTATTCATGAGATGTTAAAGAGGTGGTGGATACGCCGCTGGTACTTCCTATATATAAACCTCTTTAACATAACATGACGAAACCTTTGTAAGGGATTAGAGCAAGAGCGAAGATAAAGGCATGAATAAATCATGCTATTAAATAAATAAGGATTAACGGGAAAGCTTAATTCTAAGTAAAGGAGTATTTATGAGATGTTAAAGAGGTGGTGGATACGCCGCTGGTACTTCCTATATATAAACATGTTTAACGTAACATGGAGAAACCTTTATAAGGAATTAGAGCAGGGAAAAATATGAAAGTATGACAAGAGATCATGCAATATGTGCATATAGGCAATGTGTGTTAAACATGAATATATGAATGCATGATAGATGATCATGCCATATGTGTAAATATAAATGTATCATGGAAACAAGTCTATGTCTTAAAATGGAATAACAGAGTACTCATGAAATGTTAAAGGGGTGGTGGATACGCCGCTGGTACTTCCTATATATAAGCCTCTTTAATGTGTCATGGGGAAATTGTTACGAAGTTTTAAAGTGAGGACTGGTTGGAAATAAATTAGGAGGCTGTGAGTCTATGATACTCTAGATCCCAATGAAAAGAGATGTCCAGCCTACGGGGCGGATCTCTAGAATAAATGGAAAAAGGTGTCGAGTCTACGAGACGGAAGGGCCTTAAATATGAGAATGGAAAGGTGCCCAGTCTATAGGGGAAGGACCCGGTAGAGGAGCCTAGTCTATAAGGCGGAAGGACCTAAAATGAATGATAATAAAATATACGAATGACGTGACCGAAGATTGTCACGGGGGCGTCGAGAGCCCATGAAACTTGAACAATAAGAACCTGAAGGGGTTCCTAATAAAATGAACGATACAGTGTACTTACTTAGCTAAAGCTAATTTAAAAACGTTTTCCAAAAACTACAGGTTAAGAGCACGTGGAACGAGGATTCCTGAAGACGTGGCTGATCGGAGTTGAAGAATCCCTATGTTACATGACGTAATATTTCATGTAAAAACAATATTATAATTAAATATACCTTTGTCATTATAGTGACAAGGTTTTGAAAAATCTGGGACCGTTTTCCGTATTAAACTCTGATAAATTAGTATAGTAAAAGTAGGGTGTTTCACTATCTGTATGGTACTAAGTGTGTGATATATATAGACCATAAGAGTCTCCCACATATATTCAATTAGAAAGAATTGAATATGAGACAGAGGTGATAGATGGAACTCATTAATGATTTTGATTGTGAGATCAAATACCATCCCAGGAAAGCTAATGTTGTAGCAAATGCATTAAATCGAAAGGAGAGGATTAAGCCTACCAAGATAAGAGTGTTAAGGTTAGATATCAAGATAGACTGGATGGATCAGATCAAAGAAATTGAAAATCAAGCACTTCAAGAAAATAACATTAAGAAGGAACGTATCGTTGGTAAAGAGAAATTACTAACCAGAGGCAATGATGAAATCTTAAGATTTGAAAGCATATTTGGATTCCTAGGTTTGAAGAAATGCAAACGAAAGTGATGGATGAAGCTCACAAATCTAAATACTTTATACATCCAGGAGCTGATAAAATGTACAAAGGATTAAAGACTCATTACTTGTGGCCGAATACGAATAGATCTATAGCTCAATATACAGAGAAGTGTTTGAATTGCCTCCAAGTCAAGATTAAACATCAGAAACCCGTAGGTCAACTACAATAGTTGGAGATACCTGTGTGGAAATGGGATAGAATTATTCAAGAACCCAGAAAGGGCATGATGCTATTTGGGATGTGATTGATAGACTAACCAAATCGGCACATGTTATTCCTATCAAGGAGAATTATTCAACGGATAAGATAGCCCGACTCTATATCAATAAAATTGTGAGTCGTCACGGTATACCACTATCTATTATCTCTGATAGAGATAGTTGGTTCACATCTAGATTTTGGACTAGTTTCCAGAAAGAATTGGGAACTAGAATCAATATGAGTACAATGTATCACCCTTAAACCGACGGACAAAGTGAAAGAATAATCCAAACCTTAGAAGATATGTTGAGGTCTTGTGTAATTGAATTTGAAGACAGCTGGGATAATCATCTATCATTAATAGAATTTTCCTATAACAACAGCTACCATTCATGTATAAAAGCTGCACCGTTCGAGGTATTATAAGGTAGGAAATGCATAACTCCAATTTGTTGGATGGAAGTAGGAGATATCCAACTATCTGGACCAGAAATCTTACAAGAAACAACTGATAAGATAATCCATATTAAACAATGGTTGAAAGTTGCACAAGATCGACAGAAAAGTTATGCAGATAGACGCCGACGACCATTAGAATTCCAAATAGGTGACTACGTTATGTTGAAAATATCACCTTGGAAGGGTATTGTACGTTTTAGGAAATGAGGAAAATTAGGACCAAGGTATATTGGACCCTACAAAATCAAAGAAAGAATTGGTGCAGTGGCATATAAATTAGAATTGCCTGAAACACTGCAAGGTATTCATAACACATTCCATGTTTCATGTCTACGCAAGTGCTTAGCAGACCCCGATCAAGCAATCTCGTTAGACGATGTTCATGTTAATAACAAACTCTAATTCACCAAACAACCTGTTAAGATCTTAGGAACACAAGATCGTAAACTAAGAAAGAAAACGATACCAATGGTACTAGTACATTGGCAAGGTCGGAAAGGTGCCGATAAAACTTGGGAATTAACAGAACATATGAGAACTAAGTATCCTCATTTGTTAGACTGATATTAAATTTTGAGGATGAAATTCTTTTAAGGAGGGGAGATTTGTAACACCCGGACAATTCCTAAGTATTATAGAAACTAAAAATATTCAAAAGAAAAGCCCAAGGGATAAAAGTACAAAGTTTCAAAAGTTCAAGGGCAAAAATTGACAAAAAGGAAAATTAGTGAGTGTGACGGACCGTCACAAGGAGATAACGGTCCGTTACGGTGGTGACGGACCGTCACAGGACATAACGATCTGTTATGGGCGCAACACGACAATGAACCAGGAGATGACACGTGTATGCTGACTAACGTGGCAATCCTGACATGTGTAACCCTATGACGGAGCGTAACGGTCCGTTATGTAACATCCTTGATTTTTCATGCTCTAACTTGTACAATAGTATCCTTGCAATTTCAGCTCGGGATTTCAAGTTATACAATTATATATATAACATAATATACCTACATACATCTATATTTATTTCATTTAATGAAGGAATTAAATTGCATTAGGATGCATATAAATGAATACGATTAGGTGTAAGTACATGACAAAGTATTTTTAATAAAATATTTATTTGGATCCCAATCTATTATGAACATATAAGTATATGAGTTATTTATCTAAATATATATATATTCTATATTTTCAAAACAATATATGTGTATATTATTAATAACTTATATAAATAATTATTTAGCTTTAAAACTTATGTGTTTGACAAAATTATATAAAACATTTCAAAACTTATAGTTTTATAGATTTTATAAAGAACAAAAATCAAATTCATATGTATAAACACAAAAAGACTTAAAGCAAATAAGCTTAGTTGGACCCCCTTTGAACCATTGAACCTCTTGAACATCTTGGACCCCTCAATTTGAACCCCCTACCTGATTTTGAACCCCATTCCCGTTTGTTGACTCAGAAAAGTCAAACAAGGACAATTTCTTGCAAATTTGACTTCCAATCTCTTAAATTCAGATGTTTAAACTCATTCAGTCGTGTCTAATCGATTAGTCGACCGTTCTGATCATCTGTAACGAACCAATTACAACTAAAATGAATGGGATTGAGTCCAGACAACTCGTAAACGTCCTCAATCAATCGCGACATCAATTTGTGCATTTAACAAGAAATTGGCCTATAAAAATCAAATGCCACACCTTCATAATACTCACCCTAATCTTTCTAAACCCCTGATAGCGTTGCATTCCACCCCCAAAGCTCTGCCAAGTTTGAAGATTGCCGAAAACCTCCCCGCTGTCGTTGTCCCTTCAATCTGTAGAGATATCGGTCCGTTAGGTAGGGAGGAAGGGATTATTCAGGACGTGACATGAGTCGAGTGACTAATAGCTGAAAAACTGACACGTGGAGGATCGATATCAGACCGATATGGAGTCCGTTGTGGTCCGCTAGCCGCAATCTATTCCTTGCGAACTGAAATGAGAAGTATAACGGTCCGTCATGTGCCCATTAAGTAAATTACACCACCATACTTGGATAGCGGACCGACATGTATATAGATAGCGGTCCGCTATGAACCCGACGAGCAGCCTATAAATAGTTGGACATGTGAGTCGATTTTAGAGAATTCACACAGTCCCAACACGCTTAGAAACACACACACTTAGCCTTGGTAAGCGTGCCCCAAAGGCTCGGTTCACGTAGAGGAGTCTGGTTTCCAGCTTTTCGATTCCGATACGCAGAAGATAGTTATGAGGTAAGGTTCCAACTAGTTCCTAATGACTTGGTTACTTTCACTAAGCTAGGAACTTATGATTAAGTAATGGTATGATGACTTAGGACATTAATCCAAGTCGTTGTGCTGTTTACATTAGCACGTAAAGGTTATCTGAACAAGAAGGAAGTTAGAAGTGAGTTCTATGAGGCCTTTATTTAATGTTTACTTTAAATGTTTTGGGCCGGTATGCATTCTAGAAAGATTTACATAAATGCTATATACCTTGATGTGATATTATTCATGGTGCAAGAGGTTATGTATAAATGATGTCTAAATCTTAAAACTAAGTAACAGAGTATTCATGAGATATCAAAGGAGTGTTGGGTAACCATCCGACCGGTATGTAGTTATCTGACAAACAGAATGTTCTGTCTAAGGAAAGAATGGTGTACAAATCCTTCCTGGACCCGTCATTATTTCTTGGGAACATCTCTATTGGAGGTACTACTCTGGAAAGATAACCGCCTTACTCTATTTGATATAATATGAAGAAACCTTTACCAGAATTTAAGATAAAGACAAATTTTGAAAGAAACGGGAAAAAGGTGTAAAGAAAGAGATGAACACTTGCCTTTTGGCACGAGTTCATAAAGTAAAGAATTTTAGAAAGAAAATGGTTTTGACACATAAAACATTTTAGAAGTTGTCATGGTGCGCCCAGATAAGTAATGGCAGAGAAGTCAGGGTTTTACCTTTACTATCAGAGGTCTTGACATTTATTGTCTTGAAAAAATAGTAAAGAGAAAGAGATAGAGTTTTTGGCATGTTTTGCCATGTCAAATGTTTTGATAATATTGTTCTGTAAAGAAAGAAAAGATTTTGCCACGTCTGGACAAATACCACATAATATCTTGCAACTTAGACGTAGAGAAGTACTGCATTCCTTTGTGGAATGTAGTATAGACACCTTGTGCAAGGGTATGTATAATTGGTGACGACCGCTTAGAGGTTAACGTGACCTCGAAAAGACAAGTGTGCAAGTATAAAGTATTATGTTTGTGCAAGAAGTTAATGTGATGTTTTAAATGCATGTCATATAAATCCATTTATGTATGAGACAGAGGTCAAAGATATTTTGACTAAAACTTAGAACTCACAAGCATAAGCTGACATATAGTTAAGCATGTGTATTAGGTAAAGATGTAGCTTCTTGCAGTAAAGGCACGAGGCTAGAGTAGAGGCATCGTGCAGGCTATCTGGTATTCTCTGGCAGGCTGGCATTAGAATATAAATGTTTGTATTTTCTTTAGAATGTACAACAAGACAAGTTTTATGAAATAAATATAGTATTTTAAAGTCTTCCGCAGTGTATGATTTATGTTTTACTATATGTTCATGAGTAAATCCGACAAGTGGCCGGCATCTCAGGTGAGCCGGGATGTGGGTGTCACAAGTTGGTATCAGAGCTATAGTTTAAGAGATTTAGATACTTGCCCAAGTATCTAGGCTTAAACTAAGATTAAGGGATAGTAAGAATGCCAATAGAGTCAGGATAACCTGAGGCTAACGATAGAGAAAGAAAAAGGTAGGGATATTTAGTAGGAACATGATAGAATGATAACTAGAGCACTGAAAGTGGAGTAAATGATTAATTTGTCGTGGCCATAGTTATTAATGTTTACAATACACTTGTATTCTAGCTATCAATCCATCATGTGAATACTAAAACACTCCATATCTTTTTCTAGAGAAATGATTGGTAGAGGTAAAGGTAGAAGAGGATGAAGGGTTAATCCCAATACTCCTAGAAGACAAACACGGTTTACCGCCTATGCCGAACCAGAGTTAGAACATGTAGAGAGAGAAGAACGGGTAGAAGAGCCTGTGGTAGATCCACAAATTAAGAATATTACAGACATGGCTGTTGCCAAAGCGTTAGATACAGCTTTGCCAATCTTATTGACAAGCTTAGAAGAGAATAGAAAGAAGAAAGATGAGACTCAACCCGCAAAAGAAACTAATAATCCAGATGATGAGAATGAAGATGATTTTGATTATGATTGTAAATATGATGATTCATGTGAGGCAAGACCTCGAAATAAGGGGAAGAAGGGATGTCCTTACAAGGCATTCAAAGACTGAAACCCTCTTAAGTTTGCAGGAACGAAGGATGCCACTGTCACCCATCAGTGGATAAGAGAGATAGAAGCAGTTATCAAGGATCAAAAGGTCAAGTATGCAACCCATTCATTTGTGTCAGAAGCATTGTGCTGGTGGGAGAACTTGTTAATAGCTTTGGGAGATAAAGCTATTGATCGAATGACTTGGGAAGAATTAAAAAGATTGCTGATAGAGGAGTTCTGTCTAGATAATGAGATGGACAAACTCGAAAGGGATTTTCTTATATTGGAAGCTGTTAGTATGACTCACCTACAATACACTACCAAGTTTAATCGATTGGCTCGTTTGGTACCCCACCTGATAACCCCTGAATCAGTACGCTTCAAGCAGTGCGTACATGGTTTACCATCTGAGATACGGAGATTAGTAAAGACTTTAGACTTGAAGAATTTTTGGTCTACCATACAGTTGGCTTCGACCATGTACGATGAAGTTTTCGGTTCCCACCCAGCAGAATCAAAGAGAAAATGGTCAAATGTTTCTAAAAATTAAAATAAGAAGAATGGAGGAGGAGGAGGAGGAGGAAAGAGACAGGAACATGGTGGTGGTGATAATAAATGCACCAAATATGGCAAACTACACACTGGAGAATGAAAGTATGGATCTAATACTTGCTACAAATGTGGTAAGCCTAGACATATAGCCACCAATTGCCAAAGTAAGTCAGGGCCTAGGTGTTACAAATGCGGAGAACTTGGACACCGAATCATAGAATGCCCAACCGTGAAAAAATCAGCACCAGTAGTGATCAAGGATAGGAAGGAGAAAAAAGTCTCAAAAGCCAAAAGTAGAGCCTATACTTTGACCACCGAGGAAGCAAAAGCATTGCCTGACGTAGTATCAGATACATTTCTCGTTAATAACGTACCTGCTTCTGTGTTGTTTGACTCAGGAGCTAGTAGAAGTATCGTATCCTTAGATTTCTATTCTTCCTTAGCTAAACCTACCATAAGATTAGACGAAACCTTTGAAGTAGAAATGGTAATTGGAAAGACGATGAAGGTGGCATAAGTCATTCAAGATTGTTTCATCGATCTTGAAGGGCACATATTTTCGATTAGACTATATCTAATGATCCTCGAGGGATTTAATATAGTCTTGGGAATGGACTGGTTGGCAGCAAACGAAAGCAGTTCACATACAGACTCCGGACGGCAATTGGATCACAATCCACGGTGATAAGATTAGATCAGCCATTAGAATCATTTTCATGATGAAAGCGTTGAAGTTTATTAATCGAGGAAGTAAAACCTACCTGGCATACGTTATTGATTCCAAAGTAAAAACTAAGGAATTAAAAGACGTACCAGTAGTCTATATATTTCCTGACGTATTCCACGAAGAATTACCAGGAATACCTCCTAAAAGAGAAGTGGAGTTCTGAATTAACTTAGTGCCTGATGCTAAGGCACCTTATCGTTTAGCTCCACCAGAAATGAAAGAACTAATGTCTCAACAGCAAGAGTTGTTAGACAGGGGTTTCATCAGACCAAGTATCTCACCTTGGGGTGCTCCGTTATTATTCGTGAAGAAGAAGAATGGTAGTATGCGTATGTGCATAGACTACCGAGAGTTGAACAAACTTACCATAAAGAACAAGTACCCGTTACCAAGGATCGGTGATATGTTTGATAAATTATAAGGAGCAAACTGGTTTTCCAAAATCGATCTAAGGTCAGGTTATCATTAGTTGAATGTAAGAGTTGAAGATGTTCCAAAGACAGCCTTCCGTACGAGATATGGACACTATGAGTTCTTAGTAATGTCATTTGGATTGACTAATGCCCCTGTTGTATTCATGGACCTCATGAATAGGGTTTGTCAACCAATGTTGGACCGATCTGTGATCGTGTTCTTAGAGGATATTCTAATTTACTCTAAGAATGAAGGAGATCATGCATGTCATCTCAAGGAAGTGCTGGAAACACTTAGAAAAGAAAAGTTGTATGCAAAATTCTCTAAATGTGCGTTTTGGCTCCAAGAAGTTTGATTCTTGGGTCATGTGATAAACTCAGAAGGTATCCTTGTAGATCCTTCAAAGATAGAAACGGTAATGAAATGGAACCCGCCAAAGAGACCTACAGAGATTCGCAGTTTCTTAGGTTTGGCTGGTTACTATAGAAGATTTATTTAGGATTTCTCCAAGATTGCTACTCCATTAACAAAACTCAAAAAGAAGGAGACAAAGTTTGTATGGGAAGTAGAGAAAGGAAACGCTTTTCGAAAACTAAATGAGAAATTAACTCAAGCTCCGGTTTTATCTTTACCGGAAGGAACAGAAGATCTGGTAGTTTACTCTGATTCTTCGTATTAGGGACTGGGGTGTATATTAATACAGAGAGGCAAGGTTATAGCCTATGCTTCACGACAACTCAAACCCCATGAAGCTAACTACCCGACCCATGATTTAGAGTTAGCTGCTGTAGTATTTACACTTAAAATATGGAGACATTATCTATATGGAGTTAAGTGCACAATCTACACAGATCATAAAAGCTTAAAGTATTTCTTTAAGCAAAAAGATTTGAACATTAGGCAGCGAAGATGGTTAGAGCTGATAAAGGATTATGATTGTGAAATCCAATATCACCCACAGAAACCCAATATGGTGACAGATGCTCTAAACAGCAAGGAAGAGCATCCTCCTATTAGGGTGAAGTCATATAAGTTAGTTATAACTCCTGACTTTATGACTCAGCTCATAAATGTCCAGATAGAAGCATTGAAAGCCGAAAATGTTAAGAAGGAGAGAATGGCTGGACAAGAGAAATATTTGGAAGAAAATGAGTATGGATTTAAGATTCGTTTCGATCGTATGTGGATACCACATATGGGTAAATTCAAAGTTAAAGTTCTGGAAGAAGCTCATAAATCACGATATTGATTCATCCGGGTACTACTAAAATGTACCAACATCTACGTTAAGATTATTGGTGGCCCGGTATGAAATTCGATATCATGAAATATGTGACTAAATGCTTGACTTGTTCTCAAGTCAAAGGAGAGCATCAAAAGCCTTACGACATATTACAGCCACTAGATATTCCAGAATGGAAATGGGAGCATATCACTATAGACTTCATAACTAAGCTACTGAAAACAGCTAAAGGTTATGATACCATATGGGTGATAGTTGATAGACTAACTAAGAGTGCTCACTTCTTACCAATACGTGAGGCTTACTCTTCTAAAAGGTTAGCAGAGGCATTTATCAAAGAAATCGTTTCACGGCATGGAGTACCGGTTTCCATTATATCTGACAGAGACACAATGTTTTTCTTCGTGATTCTGGAAGAAGGTCCATGAAGAAATGGGAACTAAGTTATTGATTAGCACGGCATATCATCTTCAAACAGATGGTCAACGTGAAAGAACGATACAAACACTTGAAGATATGTTGCGTGCTTGAATTATTGATTTCGGTGGAAGTTGGGGTAGTCATCTACCTTTGGTAGAATTCTCGTATAACAACAGCTATCAAGCAAGTATTAGCATGCCGCCATATGAAATGTTGTACGGGAGAAGATGTAGAACTCCCATATGTTGGGGAGAAGTTGGACAGAAAGAGCTTGGAAGTAAAAAATAATCCAAGCAACAGGTATAAAGTTAGATTAGATTAAAACTCCTCTAAAAGTTGCTCAGGACAGACAAAAGTCATATGCAGACAAAAGACGAAGGCCGATAGAATTCCAAGTTGGAGATTACGTTCTGTTGAAAGTATCTCCATGGAAGGGAATTATAAGATTCAGAAAGAGAGGAAAGTTGAGTCCAAGATTTATTGGACCATTTCAGATTATGGCTCGAGTAGGGAAGGTTACATATCGATTAGAATTGCCAGAAGAGATGAGTGGAATTCACTCGACATTCCATGTATCACACTTATGAAAGTGTTTGGCAGATGAAACCTCTCATGTACCACTGATTGATATAGAGGTAGACGAAAGATTGAATTTTGTCGAGAAGCCAGTAGCTATACTCGACTGTAAAGAAAAGAGATTACGAAATAAGGTAATCAAGCAAATGAAAGTTCATTGGCAACATATAAAGGGTTCTGAAGCCACATGGGAGACAGAGGAAGAGATGAGGCAATCTTATCCCTACTTATTTGAGTAAGTAACATGTTTCGAGGACGAAACCTTTGTAAAGAGGGTAGATTTGTAACACCCTAATTTTTAAAGAAATATAAGTGCAGGGACTGAAGTTGTCATTTGATAGAACCCTAGGAGGTTAAAAGAAATTATATTAAAGTATAAGGGGTTAAAGGGCTATTGAATCAAAGTTCAGGGACTAAAAGTGAAAATTTATGAAAGTAGACAGATGTCGGACTGACATCTGTAGAGTTATCGGTCCGTTATGTAGGGCGTAAGGGATTATTCAGCAGGTGACACGAGTCGAGTGACTAATCGCTGAAAAACTGATACGTGGAGGATCGGTATCAGACCGATATGGAGTCCGTTGCGGTCCGCTAGTGTAGGTCCTCATAGCACTTCTACAGATCGTTCTCGTGATAAGATGTGTCGTTAACTCGAAGTGCGAAATCCACCGAATCAACGATTGCATTATTAAAAGACAATCAAGTAAATAAACTTCATGCTTATATTCCAATTCACAATAGAGTTTACAGACTCAATCTATCATTCACTGTTCGATCTCTGTTCTTTGTTCTATTTCTTAAAATGACTCTGTAAACATCTATATATAGACTATTGACCTGCATTAGGCGAACTTAACAAGTTCGCCTCTAACAGACTAAGCCAACTTAACAAGTTCGCCTCAGATAGACTTAGACGAACTTAACAAGTTCGCCTCTGTTAGACTAGGCGAACTTAACAAGTTAGCCTCTAGCAACTTGTATAAAAACACTTAGAACATTAATACATACAAAAACATAAAGACATAAGATCTAAACTATTACAAAGCTTTTGTTATTACAAACTATGTGCTAACAGACTCCCCCTTGACAATAGCTTGATCCTCAGTCTTCTGTCTTCATGATGAGCTCTTCCAATTATCCGGAAATCTGCTTCCTGCATGCACTCCATATCTTCTACATATCTCCAACACTCGCTTGTACTACAACCCTTGTCCTTTCCATTCGTCAGTGAACATGATTTCATTCTTTCTCAGTGTTCTCTGATCTTTCTTTGAAAATTTGATAAGATTCATTACATCATAGAAACATACAATGACCTTATTCTCTTTGTCTTCAATCCTTGCTTCACCAGTATTAACATCGACATACCACCAAATCATATTCTTAAGAAAGTCTTGTAGAATCTTCTTCAATGGTATCCTGTGTACAACACGTACTGGTCTGAATTTGTACTTCCAGGTTACTTTCCCAGTCTTGTGATCCATGTTCTTCACTCTGTTTCCTCTTTGAGGCTTTAGCCTTTCATACTTCCCCGAACTACCTTCTCTTTTGATCAGATTTGCTATCACATCAGCTAATCCAAACTTGGATCTATTAATAAGTGGCTTTGAAGATAGACCATTCATTTCACACCTTGGCAAGGTATTGAAATACTTGATCCTCGGCTTTAAGTACTGAACACCATCAGATCTTTTAATAGCAAATAGTTTTATGTCATTGTCATAAAACTAGCATATAATTCTTCCTACACACCTCTCTTTATTCACATAATTTTCTTTCTGAGCAGGTTGTGCTGGAGACTTGGGTAGCACCTTCATCCAACTATTCACTACTTCTCTCCACTGTTCTCTAGTCATACCTGTATTTCTGTACATCACAGGTTCTTCATTCACCTTTGGAGAATCAGTATAAGTAGTATTAGCTTCAGCATCTGTTTTGGATTGAATATTTTCTTCATCAGTATCAATCTTAGAATCAGCAGTATCTTCAGGCAGTGTGATGTCTTCAAATGAGTCCATAAACTCAGGAATAACATCATCTTGGATGAAGTTATAAGGGACATTAAGACCATCATAGCCTTCATAAATCACTTTATCTTTACTTTTCTCTATCTCTATC
The DNA here is from genome assembly GCA_023525975.1 of Smallanthus sonchifolius. Taxonomy (NCBI): domain Eukaryota; kingdom Viridiplantae; phylum Streptophyta; class Magnoliopsida; order Asterales; family Asteraceae; genus Smallanthus; species Smallanthus sonchifolius. The sequence goes on along the minus strand of CM042022.1, from coordinate 54,908,697 downwards.
TCCACTATCTCCCCTTCTTCTATCTTAGTATCTGACACATCCTCTTCTATGTCATTGAATAATTCATCTATGTCATCAACACATGCTATCTTTTCAGCTTCTTCCTCTTCAGACTCAACAAAGAACTCCAATAACAAGATTTCTTCATCATTAACTCCAAAAGAATCTTTGTTTCCATCAATTGATTGTGATGTCGACTCCCCCTGAACTTTAGAAATAGGATCAACGTCAGCGTATTGACGATCACCCTCAATATTACCAGAAGGATCATTGTCTTCATCATCATGTCTTTGAATAGACTTAGTATGACATGCATCACGTATCCTTAACTCCCCCTGAGCGTCAAGACGCTCAACAAGCTTGGATATTAATGCCTGCATAGCAGCAATCTGTGTAGTTTGAGTCTGAATCACCGGCTGTCATTGAGTATCAGTAGATACAAGAGTATCCACCTGGGTTTGTAAGGCAAGCACTTGTGATTCAAGGAAAGTAATCCTATCAGAATTAGAAGGCTTTGAAGGACCAGCTGACGATTGAGGAATGGAAGGACTGGGAGTAGGAATCAGTGGAGGAACATAAGTGTGAACAGGAGATTGTTCCTTAGAACCTGGAGGTGTGACAATCAATGAAGCAACAAAAGTAGCATCTGCCACACCTTGTGAAGATTGAGCCGCAGTAATTGAAGCAGCCATAAGCTTTGGAGCTTTAGGATCCGGATTAAAATCACTGTCAGAACTCTCATCTATTAACGTTCTTTGACCAAGTACTGATCCGGAAGGAGGATCCCGAACAGACTTACGTCGTTGTCTTTGGGCTGTAGATTTAAGGCGTTTTCCAGCATTAGCCAAAGGTATATGAGCCAACCTTTCATAATGACCTGAAGAAAAATCTCTAGACTCATCAGAATCAGTATCTTCAGAAATAGGTAGGATTGTATCACTTGAGCTAGAACTCGACTCATTCTCAGTCACCACATTCCCTTCAGCTTCATGAATGGGCGAGTTCACAGCATCATCAACAAAGTCATCCATATTCATTCCAAGATCTTGTTCATGTTCATGAACGACCTCTTCTAGAACAGGCTCAATAACAGGTATATCAACCTGAGCTTGTGGAATTGGAACTTGTTCTGGAATAGGGATTTGATGTTGTACGGGAACTTGTTGTTGTAGTGGAGCTTGTACTTGTGTAATTGGTTGTTGTTGTTGTTGAACATTTTGACCTTGAACTTGAGCTAACTCATTTGGATGTAACTAGTTATCATTTGGTGGTTCAACATAATCAGGATTGATTAAGTGACCAAACAAGGGAGTATTAACTGGAATCAACGCTTGATTATGTTGTTTCACTTTAGTACAATCCGTAAAGATACGCATAGACATTGGCGTTAACGTCAAACGAATCGGATGTTGTGGGAGATCAGGAAGAATATGATTTAGAATCATCTGGATAAATCTTGGATACATTAAAAATCCTTGACCTTCAGCAGGGGTAATTTGGATGACCATCTCCCTATAGATATATCTTGCAAAATTGAAGTGTTTGTTCAACGTCAAAGCTACCATTGCAGCTTGTAAAGCAGTTTTTAACCCATCAGTACCAACTTTACGAGGAGAGAGACACTGAATAATCAGATGCATGAAGTATCTCCATTCACCCACCAAACCACCTTTACATGCCTGAGTATCATTAGGGCGTCCACGGTAACCCATTCTTTGAAAGCATCCCATGATCAAAGGATTAGGATAGAATATAGGATCTTCAGCAGCACCACCTAATGCAAGAGCTGCACGAATAGTGTCTTCAGATATAGCAATCTCAGTATTATTGACTATGGCACGAAGAACGTGAGGTTCTACGTAAGTATCTGAATGTACGGTGTCCCAAAACTGTTGAATATACACCAGACTGATGTATGGATCAGCAGATAAGGCAACACTTAGTCGTGAGCGGTTCAAAAATCCTATAATTCCTTGAAAGTGTATGGCCTCTGACATGTTAGGATCTAACAATTCCACCTGGTTGTGCTTGTATTCGACACGACGAGCCATCTGAAAAATATTTGGACAACAAACACATATTAGACAAATAACAAAACACAAACAATATGAACAACAAAATTTGAAACAAAAAATAAAAAAAGTTTAAAAAAAATTCAAACAAATTAAAACACACAAAAAAAAAAAAATTTCACAAGTCCAAAACTCCTCTGACCCCTAGGCTAACTTAATAAGTTCGCCTAGTGTTTCAAGAGGTGAACTTATTATGTTCGCCTGGACAAGTTCCCTAGAACAAGTTCGCCTGAACCGTCGGTCGATTCGAATTCAAACCCGAAATCAAAACTCTTCAATCTGTGATAAAATCTTGAAATAAGCATTGTAAAACACTCGATTAGCATTACTAAGTCATTATTAATGAGCAATTTCACGATTGAAAACTTGAATATCCTCAATTTGGGCAAAAACAGTCACGTATGAAAAACCGGAACAAAAACCTTGAATTTCTCTCAATTTAACGGACAAAAATCGATGAAATTACCTTGGTTAGATTCGCAATTCAATTTCAATTTAGAATGAACCGATTAACAACTCAACAACCACGTAATTTGAAATCTTAAAATTTTTTGAATAAGTTCGCTTTAAAACTGAGAAGACGATGAAGTGGACAAGTTCGCCTGGTTAAACCCTTATTCAGATTAAGTTCACTTGATTAGGCGAACTTGTTAAGTTCGCTTAACAAGCCCGAAGCGAACATAATAAGTTCGCTTCACCTATTTCAGGCGAACATATTAAGTTCGCTTCACCCGAAAGAGGCGAACTTAATGTCTTCAACATTTGCCTTGAACAAAATTTTTACCAACTTTAAATCCGTCACGACTTGAACTTCTGTCAGCAGCATGTATTTGATCCAATCCCGAACAATTTAATAAAAGATTAAAATTTTCATGGAAAATAAAAATAAAATCTTTTTGAATTTTATCTATACAAACGGAATCACATATTTTTGGATTTTTATCTATACAAACGGAAACACATATTTTTGGATTTTTATCTTGTTAAACTGAAATCACATATTTTTTAATGAACATCATGAGTAAGATGATCATATCAGTATCCGAGTAGTTCATTACACATTTTAGCAATAACTAAGGGTAACCTATGATATGAAACTATCCAACTCATCTTGTACTTTATGTATCTTTTTCAGTATTTGAAACTCATTCAATTCGCATAATATTTGAAATGATACGCGATAAATTTCAAAGTAAATAAGATCAGATTTTGAAATGCTCTTTTATTTATACCGAATTTGAAATATAAAGCATGAATTCTTAAATTTGTCAATATTATATGATTTGAAACTATAAGCGTTTATTCTCCAAATTCATGTGATTTAGTACCATTTAGATTATAAACACCGTGTACCCCACATATATGCCAAACAGAAATATAATTTGCACTATCTTCAAGACATATACGGTTTATTTTAAGATTAGGTCAATTTTCAAGATGAAATTATCTCATTTAGCATAAGAATAGAAGTAGATCCCAAAGGATATAAGAATCATGATGATTCAGAATCCGAAGATTCTAATGAATTGGCTGTATAATGTGAATCAACAGATTCAGGTATGAGGATCCAACTATTATCTGGACAAGTTTCAATGGAATCAAACTAGATGATGTATCTAACTGATCCAAGGGCGAATATATGTTTCAACAAATTTTGAAAGCATATCTTAGTTCAACAAAACATTGTATGTTTTTCGGGGCATGGGCAGTAATGTTAACAGAAATAGATTTGTGCTAAAGATATAATTCGATATTGGTCTCATGAAATTATTTAAAACCATATATTCTTTATCTGATAATGATCTTTTACACACACACCCAGGCATATAATGGATTCAAATCACAGATGTAATCATATCATATTTAATTTTCACACTACTATTAGTTTCAAAACGCTTCTAGTCTATTGACAATTCAAGTTTCAAAACTCATATATAAATTTGAAAACAGATTACCAAGATTAGAGCATTCACAACTCTATCATTCCTTATTTATGCAGACTTTGAAATCTAGATCAAATCAACTAAGTGTACTCAATCATATATTAAAGGTCTACTAAGGTCTTGTGAAATGAACAAATCACTGATGTACTATCATTTCTTCTCTAACTTCAAATGATGTCAAATTTTATATTTTTTAATTTGTTTTGACTTTTTATAAATTAAGAACTTTTTAACTAAAAATTTTAAATGGAGAAATGTAATAAAGCAATAAAAGAAATTAAAAACAAAATTTTCCATAAAAATATGATTTTGAAAAACTTTTATTCGGGATTGATCATACCTATCATTTTGATTAGAAATTCAAACCTGGTACGATCAAATGCCTTGGTAAACAAATCAGCAAAATTATCATCAGTGTGAACCTTTACCAGCTCAATCAACCTTTTCTCTACACAATCACGAATGAAATTATATCTAATCTCAATGTGCTTTGTTTTACTATGCTTAACAAGATTATTAGTTATAGACATTGTAGCATTATTATCAATAAGCATAGGGGTTCCTGTGAAATTCAAACCGTAATCTCTTAATTCCTGTTGTATCCACAAAATCTGTGAACAACAACTTGCAGCAGCGATGTATTCTGCTTCGCATGTAGAAATTGAGACTGTGGTTTGCTTTTTGCATTGCCAGGAAAACAAGTCGATTACCCAAGAACTGGCAACCACCTGTTGTAGATTTCCAGTCCAAACAACAACCATCAAAATCAGAATCAGTATAAGCATTGAAATCAAAGTTAGAACCATGTGGATACCATAGTCCCAATCTTTGTTTTCCTTTCAAATAACGAAAGATTCTTTTTACAGCTATTAAGTGAGATTCTTTTGGTTTTGCCTGGAATCTGGAACAGATGCACACAGCGAACATTATATCTGGCCTTGAAGTGGTTAAGTACATGAGAGATCCAATCATTGCTCTGTAAAGTCGACAATCCACATCTTTTCCATCTGAGTCCGAATTCAACTTATGATTGACCGGAATCGGAGTATCATATGGGGTACAGTCCTCCATCTTGAACCGGCTCAAGATGTCTTTGACATACTTGGACTGATGAATAAAGAAACCATCTTCCTTTTGATTTACTTGTAAACCTAAGAAAAACGATAACTCTCCCATAGTAGACATTTCAAACTTTGACTTCATTACACTCTCAAAATCTTTGCATAACCATTCATTTGTTGAGCCAAAAATAATATCGTCCACATATATCTGCACCAGTAGGTAATCTCCCCCTGATTTCTTTATGAATAAGGTCGAGTCAATAGAGGGCCTTATCAAGCTTGAAAACCCTATTTGGATGAAGTGGATCTTTAAACCCAGCGGCTGGCAAACATAAACTTCCTCCTTAACCTTTCCATATAAAAACGCACTTTTCACATCCAATTGAAACACCTTAAAACCTTTATAAGAAGCAAAAGCTAGAAACAGCTGTATCGCTTCAAGCCTCGCAACAGGCGCATAAACCTCGGTGTAATCAATTCCCTCTTGTTGATTGAAGCCCTGGACAACTAGTCTTGCCTTGTTTCTTACCACGACACCTCGATCGTCTTTCTTACATTTAAACACCCATTCAGTACCAATCGGATATACACCCTTCGGAAGATCTACAAGATTCTAAACCTTAAGTTTGTCAAACTGAGCAAGTTCTTCCTGCATAGCCTCTATCAAATTGTTATCATTTAAAGCCATTTCAACATTTTTGGGTTCGACTTGAGAAATAAAACATGAATGTGAGCAATCATCAAGAACTGCAGAATCTTTAATACATGTATACAAACAAGTATTGTCAACAAGAGAACGTGTTTTCACTCCATCCTGCAAATTTCTGATTATATTAGTCACTGGATGATCTTTGAGTTCCTTGATGGAAGCGACCTCAGGAACCTGTAACACTTCAACACGAGTTGTATTAGATTGATACGATAAACCATGATTAATTGGAAGTTCCGAGTCTAAATTTGTAGGAATCTCCCCCAAATCATGTGTCGAAGGTAATGAATCATCACCCAACAAAGGATCAGCAGAAGAATCTTGAAAAATAGCATTATCTTCCTCACTCTTTGAATCTTGTGGTCCTGAACAAGAAGTAACATTAGGATCGGGAGCATAAGTTGATGGAACCGATGAATTTGGAACTGCATTTGGTAGAAAGCCATTGTGCTGTGCATCGTGACATGAGTCATAGAGAACATCAGCTTCATCAGGAGAAATATCAGAAGGTAAATGAAAAGACTTGAATAAGGATTCATAATCAAAGGCCCAATCTTGTCCAATCACCATTTGAGGTAAAGACCGATTTGAACAGTGAATATGGAACCATTCTTCAACTTGGCGCGTCTCTTTGTTAAAAACCCTCTTGGTAGTCGAATTGGCAACATAACCCAGAAAAATCCCTTCAATAGCCTTAGCACTGAATTTTGTTGGGACATCATGAATTTTCAACAGGGTGCAAGAATTACCAAAAGGTAGTAAATAATCCAGATTCGGCTTTCGATTATTCAGAAACTCGTAGAAAGTCTTGTTGTGTCGCTTGACGGTCAAGACTCTATTCAAAACGTGACACGCAGTATTCACAGCTTCACCCCAAAAAGTAACTGGAAGCTTAGAATCTGCAAGCATCGTGCGTGCAGTTTCAACCAGCGTCCTGTTTTTTCGCTCAGCAACACCGTTTTGTTGAGGAACATATGGCGCACTGAATTCATGATGAATTCCATTTTATAGACATAATAAGCCCATTTTGCTATTCTTAAATTCACTGCCATTGTCACTCCTAATTCTTTTGACCTTCAGATTGAACAAATTCTCCAAACCCAGGATTAAGTATTGTACCAACTCAGTGGTTTCAGCCTTAGAAGAAAGAAACTTAACCGATGAAAATCTAGAGAAATCATCCGTTACTACCAAACAGTATGATTTTCCACCAATGCTCCTGATACTAATCGGACCAAACAAATCCATATGCAGCAGCTCCAAAGGAGTTACGATAGAATTCGTCGATTTAGATTTGTGTGATTTCTTCCGTTGTTTCCCCTTCTTGCACGGAATACAATCATCAGGAACTGAGAATTTCATCTTCGGAATACCAAGAACCAGATCATTCTTAACAATGTAGTTCATCTTCTGATTGTTGATGTGAGCTAGCTTCCTGTGCCACAGAATAGAATCTGATTCCGACGCCTTGGAGAGTAAACATGTAGGAATTAAATCCGTTGTAGTAGCGACACTCATGTCAAGGACATACGTGTCATTTCTCCTCGGGGCCTTCATGAGAATCCATTCGTCAGAAATAACAAAACCAGGTTTCAAGATATAACACTCAGCATCATTGAAATGGAACGAAAACTTGTTGTCACAAACTTGTGATACACTCAAAAGATTGTGCTCAAGCTGCTCCACGTATTTCACCTTCTCAAATATTACTTTATCATTCTTTAAAGTTCCATGTCCAGTTATGTAGCCGCCTTTATTCCCACCAAAAGCAACATAACCTCCATCAATCTTTTTAACATCTTCAAGCAATTTGATATTCCCTGTCATATGTCGAGAGCAACCACTATCCACATACCATGTCTTGTTGATAGTCTTCCTTGGTTGTCCCTACATAAACAAAGAAAATCCGTTAGAAATAGGAACCCAAGCCATCGTGGTCTTGGGTCGTCCATATTGATCAAAATAATCAACTTCAATGAGTTCACAATCCACTTTATCATCAACCTTTGGTACATAAAGTCCAACAAAATCAGAACCTCTCGATGGAGACACAGGATGATTATTTTGAAAAACATTATTAGATTTATTATTATCAGATTCAGATGTTTCCAAAAGTTTCTTTAATTTTCTGTTACGTCTCCGCCTTTGTGGTCGAGAAAGTTTGACCTCAGGTTGAGTATCTTTTGTGATTGCAACATGTGGAATCTCAAAATACTGTTGAAAATCAACATCATTTCTCACACTAGTATGCACAAACACTGGTTTAGACACATGTTTATCAAATGACTGAGTAGGCACAGATTGCCTCAGTGGAACTTTCTACACACAAATGATTTAGATTTCAATTTATCCTGCTGTTTAAATCCAGAGGATTTAACAAAAGATCGACATGACATATTTTGCTCCAAACTAAATGATGAATTTCCCTCATCTATTCTTTTCAGAATCTTCACCACTTTTGGTTGGGAAGGAACAGTCTTCAATTTGCCCTTGTTCTTATAAGGACAATTGATCAGAATGTGACCAGCTTCGTTGCAATGAAAACAAACTCTTCTCTCTTTAAAAGTTCAAAAGGAAGAAGAATTCTTTGAATTTGAGGAGCCATCAGAGGAATAAGCTTCAGAAGATTGTCCAGAACATTTTACTGTCTTCTTTAGAACATAAACCTGTGTAGGCACCCTTGATGAATGCAACTGTAGAACCAAAGACTGATGACTTCTAAATTATTCTAAGTACAAATGCTGCTGATAGGCTTATCAGCAGCATTCAACACATGTTGCTGCTGATAGGCTTATAAGCAGCATTCAACACATGTTGCTGTTGATAGGCTCATCAGCAGCATTCAGCACTTGTTGCTACTGATAGGCTTATCAGCAGCATCATTCTCATTCTTGCTGCTGATAGCTATGTTCCTTGAAGACAAATCGTTGCAGCTGACTATCCAGGCCAAGCGTCACTGACAACTTTCTGCAAAAGCAACTGACAGACTCAAAGCAGAAGGAACCTCAATGGTGCAACCAATGACGGACGACAATGCTCTTCTCCAGACATGCAAGCAGTGATGCATAAAGAAGACGCTTCAATAAAGTTAGCTAGTTTAGCTTTAACGTGTAAAATTAGCTTTTGTATAAAAGATCAACGGTCTGTGTTCGATCTGATCCTTAGAATCAAGGGTCTGTCTTGATTCTAAGTTAGTATAAATACTGTGTAAACACTTCATTGTAAGTGTGCTTCTTCACAGATTTTTCCTTTGTAATCGTTTATCCACAAAGCTTAATACAACAGTGATCTTACTAGTATTCTTTCTGTCTGTTCGATTACATTTGTGTAGTTGTTATTGTTTCCGCCAATTTCAACTAAGAATACAACCATCTTGTAACTTCACGATCCTACAAGTGGTATCAGAGCTTTGGCTCTGATTAAACAAACTAACACTTATTTAATCACTTCTGGTTCTATTCTAAACTCTTTTTTTTAGGTCACCCAAAACCACGAAACAAAAATGGCACAAAGAAATGGTTTTGAAGACATCGACAGCATCAATCGACCACCAAGATTGGTGTTTGGAGAAGACTACGACATGTTGAAAAATCGCATAGAAAGTTTTTTTTTCTGCTATCAGGAGTACGGAATGTGGAAATCCATCAGGGATGGACCCTACATTCCCATGGTGGCATCTGCTGACTCTGGAGGACCATCAGTTCCAAAGGATCCCTCCAAGTACTCAGATGAAGATGAAAAAAAGATGGAGGTGGACTTCAAGGCACTAGGAGCTATCTAAATGTGCCTTCCAAATGAAGTTTTTCATAACTTCAGAAGTCACAAAACCACCAAAGAGCTCTGGGAGGCTCTTGAGAAGATGTTTGCTGGCTCAGAAGAAGTTAAAGAAAACAGAAGGGACATCCTGAAGCAGCAGTACGAAAACTTCGTATGGAAGGAAGGTGAGTCCCTAACTGTTTTATATAATAGATTTACCTATCTTGTAGGTGAGCTGCAGTGCTCAAAGGTGAAACTGGAAAATGAAGATATTCTCAAAAAGTTCATCAGGTCTTTACCTAGCTGCTGGACACTCTACACGGTGTCCATTAGAAGAACTGAGAATCTGAAGACTCTCCAAATGACTGAGCTCTTCGGTATGATGAAGACTTATGAGCTAGAGATGATTCAGGCAAAAGAACGAAGCTCAAGCTACCAAACAGCGTCAACATCCACCACCACCTCTTCTGCCTTTCACTCTGAGTACTCAGGTCCTAGTACTTGCAACTACTATCCTCCCATAGTCACACATCCTCAAACTCCTACCTCTAAAACAAACACATCACCATTTCTTCTTGAAGCTCCTTCTCAATCCTCACCCACTGCTGCTTTTGTTTCTGAAAACTCAAGCAACATGTACTTTATCAAGGAGGATCTTGAGTGCTTCCACCCAGATGATCTAGAAGAAATGGATATACAGCACTCGTATGCCATGCTCTTTATAAGAGCAAAAATGTTCTACTCTAGAACCGGAAGACCCATTCCAAGCAACAGCTCCAACACCAGAGTTGGCTTGGATAAAAGCAAATTGAAATGTTACAACTGTAACCAACTGGGTCATTTTGCGAGAGAATGCAAGGCACCTAGGGCAAACCCAGCAGCTCACCAAGCCTAACCAAGACATCAACAGCAACAAGCTACTCCTCAAGCTCAAACTGCAGCTTGTGCAGCTGTTGGAACATCTGACTTTGACTGGAGCTTCCAGTATGAAGATCTGCCTACTAACAACCAAGCTCTTATGGCAGACACAACTGAGATACCGCCTCAGGTATATGAACATCTATGTTCCCAAGCTTGTATTGCTAAGGTTTTAGGGTACAGAAAGCATAATCAAAACCTAATAGATCAAAATGAAGAGTTTCATCAAATGAAATCTGAATTCAAAAAGGTTGAAGACAGTTACAAAGAAAAAACTAACTGCCTAAAGAAAGAGATTTCATCATTAAAACATGAACAAACCAATCTTGAAACTCAGATTAATGATCTTCTTGTCAAATTAAAAGCCACCAGAGCAGAATTAGCAGAGCAGAAAGTTCACATTGACAAATATGAATTTGCATCCAAAAAGTTGCAAAGACTTCTGGATGCTCAAATTCATGATAAGGTAAAAACTGGTGTGGGGTATCATGCTGAACAATATCAAGTCGTTGCACCTCCTGCTGACTATGTTGCCATCCATGAACCATGCTTCAATCTGGCAAATCTTGATATGGCCAACAGAAATCTTGATCCTTCTAATGATGAACCATTGGTACAAGAATGCACTACCTCATCAGAGTCTGATTCAACTTACTCAGACTCCACTAAAACAAATGAAGCTTCATCTTCTCCTGCCCCTCAAGTGACTCTGACTAAAGATGAAGTCCATTCAGCATAAGTACCAGCCATTTCAGTACCAGTTCCTACACCATTCAAACAAATCAAAATTAGCTATCCACCAGAAGGTAGGAAGCTAAATACTGAAAAGGGCCAGTCCTCATCTTCAGTCCAGCCAAGGAAGGTGTTTGACATATGTCATGCACCTGGAGAAAGGGTTCCATATGTTCAAAAAACATTGGAAGAAGCTACTTTTGAGCACAACAAAGCTCACCCTTGGAATTTCAAAGACCTTTTCAAAAGAAAGGATTATGTGTATCTTTCAAGGGATAAAATGGCAAAATCATGTTTTGTCTGTGGAAAATATAACCACACTACCAGCACCTGCTTCTACTACATTCAGCAGCAAATAAACCTCGAGCAACATGCTTTTTAGAAGACAAAGAAGAACAAACAAGTAAGAGGTTTTGAAGCTAAGACAACTCAATTCAGAAAATCTCTTTCTCCACTAAGGGAACAGTTGTCAAAACCTCAACAATATTTCATCATCTGTGGAGAATTAGACCACTTTGCTACAAATTGTATGTCAAATCCTTTCAATCAGATTCTTCTTCCAACCCCAGTTATACAAAAGCCTATCGGCAAGGTGAAGAAGGATATGCATACATCTGTTTCTAAGCCATCAGTAGCCAAAATAACTGCTACTGATCGAGTAAAGCCCAAGCAACCAAAAGGAAGGCCTTCAGCAGCAACAAAGTCTACAGTTGTTCGAGTAAAACCATCAGCAGCAACAAAATCTGTTGCTGATAAGCCAAAATCCTCAGATACAACATCTGCTGCTGAAATGACAAAGAAAGCTGGAAAACCACCAACTCAACAATGGAAGGTAAAGAAACCACCAAGCATCATCATCGATTCAGTTGAGTGCGTCTATCCTTTGGTGTAAATATGTCTGTCTTATGTTGTAAATAAAAGCTACAAGTCAGCAGCATTTTTGTCCTTCCGCGGCTGACATGTTTAATCATCAGAAGCAAAGGATTTGCCACTGACTGCCTTAAGTTATCAGTAGGAACAAGTTTCCTGCGGATAGCTTTAAAGCCATCAGCAGCAACATCCTTGCTACAGATCACTGAATCCACCAGCAACAATTGAGTTTGCTGCTAACAGACTTAACCTTCCGCAGCAACCAAGCTTGCAGTGGACAGGCTTATCCATCCACAGCAACCAAGTTTGCTGCTGATGGGTAAATTTAAGTCCAAATTAACTTTTAACCGCTGTAAAAGAAATCAACGTCAGTCTTTACCATGACTGCCTCGGTACATTACAGCTGTAACAATGAAAAGTAAATAAGGTTGTACTGTACAAGTCATTTTTCTTTTTCTCTCATCTGCCGTTATAAAACTAAATCAAATTTTCCATACCACCTCTTCACATTCAATTCAACCCTAACCAACTATCACTTTCACCCTAAGTCCCCACCACATTCAAAGCTCTCCATATTCTCGATACTTTCAAGTCTCCACCATACTCAAACCATATTCAAATCATCCCTCCAGAATCAAACGGCTATGGCAGATATCGACAACCCAAATGACAAGTTTTCCACATACCATAACCTAACAACATACCATACCAAAGGAAAGAAATCTGATGGTTTTGACGATATGATCGATTTCTTATGTCGATCAAAGATCTACTTTGCCCTCACCACCAACCCTACCATATATATCCCTCATATGGAGGATTTCTGGAGTACCGCCGTCTACTCAACCGAACAGGGGATTCCCGAAATCAAAGCCAAAGTAGACGGCAAGAATATCACCATCTCGGAAGCTACACTCAGAAAACATCTTAAGCTTCAAGATGAGGGAGCAGCCATCTCATACTCGAAGGACGAATACATGAGGACCTTTGTCTCCATTGGATACACTGGAAATCAAACCGAGTATACGATTGAGAAGGCGCTGATGGGCCCTCCATGGAAGTATCTCTGCTACACTCTTCTCCAATTCATATCTCAGAAGAGGAGTAGATGGCATCAGGTGAGCTCTGCACTGGCCTCCGCCTTCAATGGTATGGTCACTAACCAAGGCTTCAACTTTGCACATCTCATTTTTGAGGGTTTGCGATATAACCTTCAAGAGGGTGCAAAGCAGCAATGTTTAATGTACCCAAGATTCCTGCAGGAAGTCTTCAATCAAGAACTAAAAGAACTTTCAAAACCTGCAAGAATCTACATCATATTGGGTCATAAAAATAACATTTTTCAAAGCATGAGTACTATTTCCAAAAAGTTCTCAGGGGTCAACGTTCCATTGTTATCTACAATGCGGAACGTACAAAGTACCCCGGGTGACAGTTCAGCAATCCCAGCTGATACTGATCCCACACCCTCCACCTCACATCCTGAACAACAGTCTGCATCCACCATTCGAACCCCTGTGCATACTACTGAGGATGTACAGGCACAAAAATTACTTACACCTCTTTTGGATTTCATTGTTCAACCGGAACACAGGGCCCCGGTTGCAACAACATATACTAGAAAAAGGGGCAAGAGAACTCCTTCTTCTCTTGCCTCCAAGGCCCAAACCCAACCTAACATCCCTCACTCAGAATCACAACATTCTGGTGAGAATATCATAATGGAAAGCCACATTATTAGGGAGACTCCTTCGGATGCCTCTCTATTAGGATCAGGATCACTTCCCGGATCCGTAGAACAGCCCCATGAGCCCTTCCTTTCTCTTCTGAACTTAAGTGTTGAGGAACCTGATCAAGATGATGTACCTTCTCCAACTACCACTATCTCGGAGGTCCTGATTGATCTTGCTTCCAACACACCCAACCCAAGTTCATCTACCCTGAAGTTCCACTCTAGGAGTTATGAAAGAGTGGATGTGGAAGAGGCTGTCACTACTACTGGTCCATCGAATGACTAGGAGGACAGTGACAACATTGTTAAGTCCTCAACCATGGCAACTCATAGTGAGAGTGTTTCCTTGGAAACTCCCTTCACTGAGAGGAATCCCAGGTGCCTAGAAACCATGGGTGATGGGGATGAAGAGGCTAGGCCTAAGGCCCCATCTGGGTCCAAGGATTCCACAACTATGGATGAGGACAGACTGAAACTTCATAACATGGAATTGACGGCCAGGGTGGCTATGCTATAGGCTGAAGTGTCCAAACTAAGACACCAAGTCTCTATGCATGAAACCCATAAATGCCCAACTTTTACCACTCCCTCTCTTGTATCAGTAGGCACCCAAACTGATGCTTACTTGTCTACTAATGCAACCAAAAAGGGGAGATGGTCTCAATGGAGGAAGACACAGACAGTCTTGACGACTGGATTCAAGAGCAGGTTGAAATTCAAAGCTCACTATTCAAGCCGGCTTTTGTACAAATTCATGACTTGCTAGTCTCAGATAACGAAGAAGAAGTGACATCTGAAGACTGGAAGTTGGTCGTCAGGGCTGTTGATGAAATGCTAAATGATGCTGAAGACACAGAACAAACAGATACATCATTCAGCATCCTTCCTGAAGCAGCAGCCATCATAAGTCAATCCATTAACCCCTAACTGTTTCAAACTACATAGAAGCTAGAATTTGACTCCATTCTAGCTTGGGGGTATGATGGATCAGCTGAGAGATTTTGGATTGGATGGGATTTTAGTGGAGTAGAAGAGCTAAACTGGAACTCTCTCAATGCCCTCCAAGTCCTACAACTGCATTTAACTAACTGCATCAACACTTCATCAGATCTCTCAGCAGAACTTGCCATTGGCAGGTTCCATGACTTGATGGAGGATAATCTACCTGTAGAAGCATATTTTGTAACTATAGATTAAATTCTATGTATCGGTGTACGTGGCTAGTACGTAGGAGGGTGTTCCTAAGTACTTAGCCCGCACACCAGTTTGGTCCTGCGTACTTAGTAAGTACGCAAGGCTTTTGCCTTGCGTACTTGTCAAGTACGCATGACCAAACCATGCGTACTTAGTAAGTACGCAAGGCTTTTGCCTTGTGTACTTGTCAAGTAATCAGGAAGTGTTCCTGCCCCTATAAATAGAAGAGTTGTCTTCATTTGTAGGTGGAACTCTGGAACAGGTTGAGAGTTGTCTGGGTCGGGAAGAGCTCTCCCAACCCCTGGACCGTGAGCTTAGATGAGAGATGTGTGTTCCTTCTGTATGTAGTCTGTAATACGGGATTACTTCTTTGTTATGGATTATGTTTCGTTTCATCGTCTTTTATCTTTGTTCTTGTTTCTCTGTCTAGTTTCTTTGTTCCCACACAAATCACAGAACATATCGTGTTATTATCCGCTGCGCGACGAGGCTCCCGGGACCTACACTACCCCACTTCAAAAGACTAATACAAACAGCAAAACGGGTAGCTTATCCTGCATTTTCGGCAGCAGCAAAAAGAAGACTGACTCCTAGAAGACTTGACATTATAAGGAGCAGTCTTCTCACTAAAGAAGAAATTTGCTGCTTAAGAAGATTTCTGTACTCCTTCATTGTCAAAGACTTAGATGTGCTGGGATGGACAAGCACTAAGTCTCTTGACCACACCTTCTTACTAAGCAACGGCTCCTCTCTCACCATCAACACCAGGAACATCTTGTCACTTCCTACAGACTTTCTCGATAAGATCTTTCAACTCAGGGCAAATATCTGCAATGTCAACTCACTTGAAAGCCAGGCAATGATAGCTACTGTCAGAGCCAAACTTGAACATGAAGGAAGAATTACTGAGGAAGTATATGTGTCAAACTCTGACACTGATACTGACTCAGCTTCCCCTCGAGTAGACATCTGTGCTGCAGCATATGAGTCAAGATCAACAATCAAAGAAATGTTGAAAGAAGTCACAGGTCCTGAGTGCAAATTGGATGAAGCCATTGACCTTCCCTTGTTCACCTCTCAATGTGCCAATGAAGCTGAGGCTGAGATCTCAATAGCAACACCATCATCTGCTGTTGTGTTCAGTGAAGCCGAAGCAGAGGCATCCAATATAAACAAGGGAAAGGGAATTATGACAGATGAAGATGAAGAGAGATTGCTAAAAGAGAAAAGAGAGAGGGAAGAGAAGAGAAGAAGAGGAGATGGCTGACATTAAAAAGGCCCAAGAAAGAAAAACAGCCATTCTCCTCAGAGAACAAACCATCCAGCTGTATGCTAGGCAGCTGGATGAACTGAAAAGAAAGATTCCTACAGTTGACCAGATTGAAGAAGATGCCGCTCTTGCTCTTAAACTGCTGGAACAATTTAATAGAGAAGAAGAAGAATTGGAGAAGAAGAAGAAAGAAGAAGCTAAGTTCAGAATAACCGATTCTGAACTAGCCAAAGAAATGAGGGAGGAGTGGGTAAAGGCTCTAGTTTCTCAAGGTGAGGATGCAGACTACCTTGAGAAACTATCAAATAAAGAAGTCTACAGAGCCTTCATGGGTCATCAAGGTCAATTGGCAAAGAAGAAACAGGCTGAAGAAGAAGAAAAAGCCAAACAAAAGTCCAAGAAGACCATTGCCTTTAATAAACGGACCCATGAAGAAAGGAAGGTCATGATTGACTTCCTTAAGGCTAGAGGAGAGAGTGGACAGAGGCTAGGTCCCATGAACTTCATGAACCTGTAAGCCCTCTACTTCAGAGTCAAGAAGGATGAGGAAGAAAGATTGGGGAAGAAGGGATCCAAGAAAAGGGTACTTATTCAGGAAGAAAAAGAAACAAAAGCAAAGAAACCCAAGCCTTCTCCCTCACCTACCTCTTCCTCAGTCCAACAACCTTCCACTCTCCTCCCCAAACCCTCCACTCCTCCACCCAAAAAGTCCAAACAATCCCACCCAGCTCCCACTCATCAACAGCCTCCCTTAAAGAAATCCAAACCCACACCTAAACCAGAAGACTCAAGAGACATAGTTGACTGGGTCTATAATCCACAGGATCAAAGGTTTGAGATCTTCATGGGGAGAACTGAAAGAAGAAGATCTATCTACAGATCTGTTGATGAAGTTTTGCAATTGCCAGATTCAGATATTGACAGAATTTTGGAGCTGGGTGAAGCTCATGAGCCTGAAAATGAGGGTGGGAAACTTCTTGTGCTAGCCATCAAACACTACTTCAACCCTAGCAAAGATGTGATGATTGACATCAAACCACTCAAGTCCCACTCTCCATTTGTAAGTTGGTCCTATAATGCTGAATTGGATGAGTTCACTTTAACTGATGTAAGGAAGCAGAAGATGATATGTTCAAGCAAAACAATCTACAAAATGCCACATAAAGACATCAAGACTCTGTATGCACTTCCACTGAACAATCCCAGCAAGGATCCAAGAGGCTATGAAGTTGAAAGGATAGTTAGCCACATGCAAAAGCCTCAGCAGCAAAGTGATTAGAAAAATTTTGGTCGCATCAGTCTAAGGGGAGTTTGTAGAACCAAAGACTAATGGCTTCTAGATTATTCTAAGTACAAATGCTGCTGATAGGCTTATCAGCAACATTCAACACATGTTGCTGCTGATAGGCTTATAATCAGCATTCAACACATGTTGCTGCTGATAGGCTCTTCAGCAGCATTCAGCACTTGTTGCTACTGATAGGCTTATCAGCAGCATCATTCTCATTCTTGCTGCTGATAGCTATGTTCCTTGAAGACAAATCATTGCAGCTAACTATCCAGGCCAAGCGTCACTGACAACTATCTGCAAAAGCAACTGACTCACTCAAAGCAGAAGGAACCTCAATGGTGCAACCAATGACGGACGACAATGCTCTTCTCCAGACATTCAAGCAATGATGCATAAAGAAGACGCTTCAATAAAGTTAGCTAGTTTAGCTTTAACGTGTAAAATTAGCTTTTGTATAAAAGATCAACGGTCTGTGTTCGATCTGATCCTTAGAATTAAGGGTCTGTCTTGATTCTAAGTTAGTATAAATACTGTGTAAACACTTCATTGTAAGTGTGCTTCTTCACAGAGTTTTCATTTGTAATCATTTATCCACAAAGCTTAATACAACAGTGATCTTACTAGTATTCTT
This sequence comes from Smallanthus sonchifolius, assembly GCA_023525975.1. NCBI lineage: Eukaryota > Viridiplantae > Streptophyta > Magnoliopsida > Asterales > Asteraceae > Smallanthus > Smallanthus sonchifolius. The sequence goes on along the minus strand of CM042022.1, from coordinate 54,890,518 downwards.
TCTGCCTGTTCGATTACATTTGTGTAGTTGTTATTGTTTCCGCCAATTTCAACTAAGAATGCAACCATCTTGTAACTTCACAATCCTACAACAACTTTTGATGACCCGCAACGACAAACCCACTTGACTGTAAAATTAGAGAAAGCTTAGGGGTAACAACCTTCACCTCATCAGGTTCAGTCAGAATTCATCAATCATGGGTAACAACTTTTGCAACAGTTGGTTCATCAAGTTTCACTTCTTTCAGAATACCTTCCACCTTCTTCTCATCAAATTCCTCATCCTCAGAATCAGATTCATACACCATATCCTCACCAGTTACCGGGTTCACTTTCAATACTGTTTTTGGATTTATTTCCTCTTCATGAATGATTTCGGGTTCAACCACATAATTTGCATTAAATGGTGGAGGAAAAAATCCAATTCCAGCAACCCGTTTAGTAGGATCAGCATTTGAATTAAAATAATCCAAAACAACAGAAGAATTTGTAAAATTTTCCAACTTTCTATGAAGTTTGACCACCTCAGACTCTTTGTCAGCAATTTCCTTATTCTTTTGAGCAATAACTTCAGTTCATTTTTCAATTTCAGCATAAGCCATATCCAGATGATAAACTTGTTCTTTATATTTCAACCCCAGAGAATTTAAGTCTCTTTTCAAAGACTCAATTCTATCGATGCACAATTTATCGTTATCTTTCAGTTTCTGATTAACAGAATGCATCTATTTCATTTCACAAATCAAGTTTGTGTTATCATCCATGACCTTTTGCAATTTATCTTTAACAGTAATGCAGTTAGAATAGAAAATATGACAAACAAAGTCTTTTACATTTGACGGATCAGACATGTCTGCCATGAAAACTTTGGCAATGAGAATATTCTCTGAATCAGCACCATCTTAAGCATTATGTTTTAAAACAATATCCTCTTCAGCAACACCTGATGCAACATCAGAATCAATATTCTGCTCTTGTTCTACCTCTTCATCAACAACCTGCACACTGTCACCATCACTCGAACCATCACTTGAACTCTCACTTGAACCATCACTTGAACCATCACTTGAACCATCATCATCAGCCACCTCTTCTGATTTTTCAGAATGAATTTCTTCTACAAAGGCTTGGCTAACAGCACCCACTAAGTCTTCCAAATGAATACCCCAGTCATAGTTCTCATCATTTTGTGCAACCAAAGCCGATGATGCAGATGCATGATTTGAATTTCCAGATGAACCGTGTGATTGATGACGATTATTCTGAAAATTATTCTGCTTCTTCTAAGAATCAAATTCTACCTTTTGCTTTACACACTCTTTAGCAAAGTGACCATACTCTTGACAGTTATAACAACGCACTTTGGTTTTATCAAAACCCATGTGTGATCGACTATTTGATCCAATATACTTTCTGCCAGTTTTCTTCAAGAAATCCTTTGCTTGATGCATTAACATAGCCATATTCCATTGGATATTCATTTCTTCCAGATCAACAGGGTCAATCTGTCTGAAATCTTCTTCAATTACCTCAGGATCATGAATTTTCCCTCCAATAAAATTCTCATATGAAGCCATGAATGAGGAAAACATAGCTAGATAATCATCAGCAATCTTTTGATTTACATGAGATCCAGAAGATGTAGAAGCTGTTGTTGTAGAAAAACCAGAATGACTAGAATGACAAAAATGAATAGGAACTCCAGAACTCTGATATTTAGAAGAATCTTGAGCTCTCCAGAAAAGAATGCAACTCCTGTACCAGTTTTACCAGTAGTCTTGGCAAAATACATTGAAGGATCCTGGATATGCTCCATGTTAGTCTCCTTCTTCTTCATATTCAGGTCATGCGATTGAATCTTCCCAAGAACTTCTTCAAGAGACATGGTTTTGTACTTGATATTTTCTTTGATCAAAACCGCGTACACATCAAATTTTGATGGTAATGCCTCCAAGAACTTATCATTAATTTCTTCAGTTTCATACATCACAGAAGCACTCGACAGTTCACTAAGAAGATAATAAAATCTGGTAGCAAGATCATCCAAGGATTCATTTTGAAAATGTTTGAAGACCAAGAATTGCTTCTTCAATAGCTCTTTTCTACTCTTCTTGACATCCAAACTGCCTTCACATCTTTACTGTAATGCTTCCCTGTAGGTCTCTAATTCGGTGCGTGACGGATCTCTAGACTCGCGGTACGACACGGTGATAACATGCGGAATCCATGATCAACGTGCTCGTGTAACTCAATCAACAACAACGGTGTAAATAAACTCTTTGTATTTCCACCATGATATCAGGTTACAAGATTACAGAATCTAATCAAGTCTACTCTGATATCGTCTCACCTCTCCCTCTCAGTTTCACAGACTCTGTTCTGTATATATAAGCAACTGTTCTGCACCAGGCGAACTTAACAAGTTCGATTCACTGTGCTTAGGCGAACTTATTAAGTTCGCCTCTAATAGGCTAAGCGAACTTAATAAGTTCGCCTCTGATAGACTTAAGCGAACTTATTAAGTTCGCCTCTGATAGGCTAGGCGAACTTATTGATAGGCTAGGCGAACTTGTTAAGTTCGCCTCTAGCAGAACTTACATAGAATTTTATCAACAGTTACAAAACATGTCCTAACAGACTCCCCTTTAACTGTTGCTAACAATTCTATCAATTACAAGTCAAAGACTCTAAGACTAAGACATAATATCTTCAAGCTCGTTGTCACTAGAATATGCTCCAACAGACTCCTCCTTGACAACAGCTTCAGAAGATTGTCATCCGTCTTCAAATATCATCAAACACACTGTAGTCTTCGTCTTGTTCATCTGCACTTTCTCTCTCTATTTATCTAGAAGAAAACTTAGGAGAAGAACCCCTTGTCAACTTCTGTCTGCAATATTCAATTTATGCAAAGGAGAACAACCAAGAAGAACCAACAATTAAAATTTCCATGGAAGCTGGAAAAATAAAATCTTTTTGGTTTTTCAAACATAAGAAACACAAAATCTTTTTGGTTTTTCTCTATATAAACTGAAATTTAAAATACAAAATCACATCTTTTTGGTCGAACATCACGAGTAAGAAGATCATATCAGTAAAAGCAATGCATCAATCACACATTTTGGATAAACATCCCTAAACATTCTAAAGGTATCCTATGTCTTTTCAAGCCTTGAGCAATCAAACGAATATCTTTCAAGATTATCACACTCTATATTTTCAAGACTTTCATATTGCATGTTATGATACGCGATAAACATTCAAAGAAAATAGGATCAGGCTATGACACACAAATTCAAATTGTCAATATTATAAGATTTGAAACTAAAGCATCTCATTCCCACTTTCTTGTGAGTTAAGGTACCATTTAAGTATGAAATACAACGTGTACCCCACTAGTATGCCAATAGAAATTAAATGCACTATCTTCAAGACATATGAGATTTTACTAAAGATTATCCGAATTTTTAGAATGAGGAGACATCACTTAGCACATGAATAGCAGAATCCAAATTGGATTGTAAAGGAATCAATAAGATTCAGAATCGAATGATTCAATGTTTTGGCTTATATGTGTGAAATCATAAGATTCAGGTACGTGGATCCAACTGTTATCTGGATTATGAATTCAATGGAATCAGTAAAGATGATTTATCAATATGATCCAAGGGCTAGTATATGTTTGACAGATGTTGTCAAGTACATATCTTGATTATACTTCAAATTGCATGCTTTTCGGGACATGGGCACTGAAGCAAATCGAATGAATAGTGCTAAGGACATAACCCGAAACTGATCTCATAGGAAAATCTTTATTAAAAGCTAATATTTTGTATCTGATAATGATCTTTTAACGCACACATCCAGGCATAAAATGGGTTTAAATCACAGTTGTAACATATGCAATTATGTTTTCACACTACTAATGGTTCATTGACGCTTTAGTCTACTGACAATTTAAATTATATGCATACACAACACTATCATTTCCTATTTGTGTTGTCTCTGAAGTTTAGATCAAAACATATAATTCAGATATATTAACATAAAGCACCAACCAGTCAATCTAAGGTCATGTGTGAAAGAACATCTACTGATGTACTATCATCTCTTCTTTTACTTCAAGTAATGTCGATTTTATCTTTTTCAATTTGTTTGGCTTTTTCAAAATCTTTTTCAAAGAAAGTAAAATAAACGAAAATAAAATCTTCCATGAAAACATTTTAAGAAAAACATTTTACTTGGTTACTCAGGATTAAGCAAATCAATCAATTAAAAACTCAAACCGATGTAATGTAATTGAATGTCATTGCCTCTGTCACCAACACAGTTCTATTCTCCCCCTGTCCTGTAGACTCCCCCTCAACTAGTCAAATGGTTGCATCAACGACTTTATGCTCACCATCGTCATCCTAAGTTTCAGGTTATCATTAGGACTTTGTAAAACTCTTTTTACAAAACATTGTGTGTGACATATTCTCCCCCTTGAGCATCAAGTCGTTGAATCATATATATTCTCAGTTATCAACAACTCTTTACTCATTCATATGTCATTCCCTGTCAAGTGCTAAGAACCACCACTATCAACAACCAAAATGGTATTAATAGTCCCTCTTGGTAAATCCTGCACAACTAACAAGAAACATTAATTTGAAATTGGGACCCAAGCCATGGTAGTCATGGGTCGTCCATCTGTATCAAAATAATAAACCTCACTCCACTCACAATCGAATCTCTCATCGATTTTCGGAGATTGCTCCGACGAGTCAGAAACAGAAACTTTAGATTTCCAAACATACTTCTGTTCAGTAAGTTCTTTTTGCTTAAAATGTGAAGTGTTTGAACATTTTCTTTCATTTAAAAATTGACTTGATTGTGAAAACTCTTATTGTTCTAAAATTTTTCTCAATCTTCTGTTTCTCCTCCGTCTTTGAGGTCTAGAAAGCCTAACCTCATATTTTGAATTACCCTTTGGTGTATCATGAGGTTTAACCACATTTGGGTTAACATAAGGCTTATCAGGAGTTCTTACCTTTTCTGTAGTAACATGTCGGTTACCTTTGGCTTTGTGAGGACAAGCAATCCGAATATGACCCACAAGACCACAGTAAAAGCAAGATCTCGTCTCACGATATTCTCTCATATAAGGAATCTTCTCACAATAAGATGCATTTGAAGAAGATTATCGTACACGAACTTCTTTTTGCTTTATTTTCTCTGGAACCCTAGATTTTGCAACAGGTTTTGATTCAGGCTTCATCTTCTCAGGAACTACATGCTTCTTTCCTTTATTTTTGTAAGGACAGTTCACCACAATGTGACCTATCTCATTACAATGAAAGCAGGTACGCCTGTCTTTATAATCTCTAACATATGGAAATCTCCTTGAGTTTGAAGAACTTCCAAATGATTTTTTACCAGATGAATTAGAATCAACCTTTGAGTCTTCTTTCTTAACATCTTTCGGTATCCCTTCTATCTTAGCTTCATCAAAATATTCATCATCACTCTCATCAGAATACACCATATCTTCACCTGTGACTGGATTCACTTTCAACACAGTCTTAGGATCTAAATCCTCATCGTTTATAATCTCAGGTGTAACAGAATAATTTCCATTGAATGGTGGAGGAACATATCCAATACCAGTAGTTCCGTTCCCCTCTTTAGTATTTTCATGATAATATCCTAATAAGAATGATGAATTTCCAAAGCTTTGTAACTTTCTATGCAATTTGATGACCTCTGCTTTAGATTCAGCTAGTTCTTTATCTTTCTCTGCAAGATCATCATTTCTTTTCTCAATTTCTGCAAAGGACATATCCAGGTGATATGCCTGCTCTTTGATCTTCAAAGTCAGAGAATTTATATCTCTCTTCAGGGATTCTATCCTCTCAAGACACACATTCTCATTATCTTTTAATTTCTGATTTACCGTGTGCATTGATTTCATATCACAAATGAGGTTTACATTGTCATCCATAACCCTCATCATTTTATCCTTAACTGAAACACAGTTAGAACAAAACGTTTCAGAGTTAGAAACTACCTCAGGTTTTACTTCTGAAGAAGATGCACCAGGAGCCATGAAAACGTCATCATCAGCTTCACTATTTTGATCAACAATGACAGGCTCAACATCAGTGTCTGATACACTCAGATCATCTTCAACTGTCTGGAAGCTTGCTTCAGTCTCTACATCACTCTCGGTAGACTGAGTACTTTCACCAGATCGAATACTCTCACTATCACTTAAATCTGCAGAAGAATCACTTTCAGAAACACACTGCTTTACTACTTCTTCTTTGATCAAGACCACAAACGCTTGAGTAGTAGCTTTACCCTTTTTCTTCAAAGTTTCCCATAGTTCTCTTGAAGTTGGACACTTCCCGAGACTATGAAAGATTTCTTTTGGTAAAGACATCGTTAAAGTTTCACGCGTCTTCATCTCTCGATCAAACTTCTGCTTTTCTAGTTTACTAAGAGCTGACAGTGGTATAGGAATATTATGAAATCCCATGAACTCATAACCAGGATGCACATATCCTTCAAATATAGGTGTCCAAAAGGTTTCATCAGTTTCTGATACGAACTGTTCGAACCGGACTTTCCAGCTACGAAAATCTGATATGTATAAAAGTCTCGGTGGCACAGTTCCAACCTCATTATCATCACATGAAATTGACATTTTGAAAATTTTGTGAAAATATCCGGAAAAAATTTCCCGCCAAAATACTCTTTTTAAAAAATTTTGAAAGTTCAAAATTTCAAAAATGATTCAAAACGACTATATAAACTTTCCCTAAAAAATTTGGACAAGATGAAATTTCCCGCCAAAATACTCTTTTTTTTTTTTAAATCAAGCGAACTTAAGTTGACCCGAGCGAACTTGTTAAGTTCGCCTGCTGATTAAGTTCGCTTATTCTGCACCAAGCGAACTTATTAAGTTCTCTTAATATTCACCAAGCGAACTTATTAAGTTCGCCTCCCTAAGTTCGCCTGCACAACGAACAGCAAGTTCGCCTAAAACAGCTGTTCTTCCAAACACGAACAGAACATTCTGAAAATCATGATTTCTTGATGAATTGATGGAATTTGATGAATCTGAACCGTAGGAATATGTAGGAACTGATTTGGAACACTTCTATCGGATCAATTTCATCAGAACAATCCAAAATCAATCCAAATTGATCAAAAATCTTCCATTTTTATCAAGAACACGAAAAAGATGAAAAATCCTTCAAATTCTCTGAATTTTGATGTTGATTGGACACGAAAACACCACGAATCTTTGCTAATCAAGAGCATAAGCTCTGATACCACTTGTAGGTCCCTAATTCGGTGCGTGACGGATCTCTAGACTCGCGGTACGACACGGTGATAACGTGCGGAATCCATGATCAACGTGCTCGTGTAACTCAATCAACAACAACGGTGTAAATAAACTATTTGTATTTCCACCACGATATCAGGTTACAAGATTATAGAATCTAATCAAGTCTACTCTGATATCGTCTCACCTCTCCCTCTCAGTTTCACAGACTCTGTTCTGTATATATAAGCAACTGTTCTGCACCAGGCGAACTTAACAAGTTCGCTTCACTGTGCTTAGGCGAACTTATTAAGTTCGCCTCTAATAGGCTAAGCGAACTTAATAAGTTCGCCTCTGATAGACTTAAGCGAACTTATTAAGTTCGCCTCTGATAGCCCAGGCGAACTTATTAAGTTCGCCTCTGATAGGCTAGGCGAACTTATTAAGTTCGCCTCTGATAGGCTAGGCGAACTTGTTAAGTTCGCCTCTAGCAGAACTTACACAGAATTTTATCAACAGTTACAAAACATGTCCTAACATTCCCATAGTTGTTGAGAAGACTTGAATTGTTTGAAAATGTGATATATTTCCTTCGGAAGAGACATTGAAATACTTGCCATCGCTTTCTTTTCCCTATCAAACAACACCTTTTCTTCATTTTTTAACGCATGCACTGGCTTTGGAACATTATCCTGTCCCATCTATGAATAAGTCGGATGCGTATAACCTTCTAAAATAGGAATCTAGAGACTGGTGTCGGTGAAAGATACGAACTGATCAAACCTGTCTTTCCAATTTGAATAATCAGTAAGATTCAACAACTTCGGTGGTTTTTGAGATGTACCAATCTCATTATCATAATTGAACATATTCGTTACTTGAACCATATTTGCCATTTTCCAGAAAAATTTCCTGAAAAATTTCCATGTGTGAAACACCCTCTACCCTTAGGCGAAGATAATAAGTTCGCTTCTGTGATACCCAAGAGAACTTAATATGAAGCAAACTTAATATGAAGCAAACTTAATAAGTTCGGTTAAACCAGAAACTAGAAAATCTGATTAAGTTCGCCTAAAAATAAGTTCGCTTATTCTGTGAGAAGCGAACTTGATAAGTTCGCCTGCACAAAATCAGCAAGTTCGCTTGCTTCAACAGATTAAAACTCAAGAACAGCTCAAACAAAAACCGCGAACCAGAAAGCACCAAAAATCTTCATAATTCACTGATTTGAAGGAATTAGTCAAAATCAAACCGTAGGATTGTGTAATTTCTCAATTAGAACGTTTCTATCGGATCAATTTCTTCAAAATGCTCTTCAAAAACACCAAATTAGTCTTGAAAACTCCATGGAAATGAAAATGTAAAAGATGATGAACTTCTTGTCAATTTGCATGCAAAACCGTCTAGAATCACCAAGAATCACGAGCAATAGCTCTGATACCACTTGTAGGTCCTCATGGCACTTCTTCAGATCATTCGCGCGATAAGATGTGTCATTAACTCGGAGTGCGGAATCCACCGGTTCAACGATTGCATTCATAAAAGACAATAAAGACAATCAAGGAAATAAACTTCATGCTTGTATTCCAATTCACAATAGAGTTTACAGACTCAATCTATCATTCACTGCTCGATCGCTGCTCTATGTTCTATTTCTTAAACTAACTCTGTAAACATCTATATATAGACTATTGACCTGCATTAGGCGAACTTAACAAGTTCGCCTCTAACAGACTAAGCGAACTTAACAAGTTCGCCTTTGTTAGACTAGGCGAACATAACAAGTTTGCCTCTAGCAACTTGTATAAAAACACTTAGAACATTAATACATATAAAAACATAAAGACATAAGATCTAAACTATTACAAAGCTTTTGTCATTACAAACTATGTCCTAACAGCTAGCCGCAATCTATTCCTTGCGAACTGACATGAGAAGTATAACAGTCCGTTATGTGCCCGTTAAGTAAATTACACCGCCATACTTGGATAGCGGACCGACATGTATATAGATATTGGTCCGCTATGAACCCGACGAGCAGCCTATAAATAGTTGGACATGTGAGTCGATTTTAGAGAATTCACACAGTCCCAACACGCTTAGAAACACACACTTAGCCTTGGTAAGCGTGCCCCGAAGGCTCGGTTCACGTAGAGGAGTCTGGTTTCCAGCTTTTCGATTCCGATACGTAGAAGATAGTTATGAGGTAAGGTTCCAACTAGTTCCTAATGACTTGGTTACTTTCACTAAGCTAGGAACTTATGATTAAGTAATATTATGATGACTTAGGATACTAATCCAAGTCGTTGTGTTGTTTACATTAGCACGTGAAGCTTATCTGAACAAGAGGGAAGTTAGAGGTGAGTTCTATGAGGCCCTTTTTAAATGTTTACTTTAAATGTTTTGGGCTGGTATGCACGCTAGAAAGATTTACATAAATGCTATATACCTTGATGGGATAGTATTCATGTTGTAAGAGGTTATGTATAAATGATGTCTAAATCTTAAAACTAAGTAACGGAGTATTCATGGGATATCAAAGGAGTGTTGGGTAACCATCCGACCGGTATGTAGTTATCTGACAAACAGAATGTTCTGTCTAAGGAAAGAATGGTGTATAAATCCTTCCTAGGCCCATCATTCTTTCTTGGGAACATCTCTGTTGGAGGTACTACTCTAGAAAGATAACCACCTTACTCTATTTGATATAATATGAAGAAACCTTTACCAGAATTTAAGATAAAGACAGATTTTGAAAGAAAAGGGAAAGAGGTGTAAAGAAAGAGACGAACACTTGCCTTTTTGGCGCGAGTTCATAAAGTAAAGATTTTTAGAAAGAAAATGGTTTTGACACGTAAAACATTTTAGAACTTTTCATGGTGCGCCCAGATAAGTAATGGCAGAGAAGTCAGGGTTTTACCTTTACTAGCAGGGGTCTTGACATTTATTGTCTTGACAAAAGGGTAAAGAGAAAGAGATAGAGTTTTTGGCAAGTTTTGCTATGTCAAATGTTTTGACTATATTAGTCTGTAAAGAAAGAAAATATTTTGCCACGTCTGGCCAAATTCCATATAATATCTTGCAACTTAGACGTAGATAAGTACTGCATTCCTTTGTGGAATGTAGTATAGACACCTTGTGCAAGGGTATGTATAAGTGGTGACGACCACTTGGAGGTTAACGTGACCTCGGAAAGACAAGTGTGCAGGTATAAAGTATTATGTTTGGGCAAGAAGTTAATGTGATGTTTTAAATGCGTGTCATATAAATCCATTTCTGTATGAGACAGAGGTCAAAGATATTTTGACTAAAACTTAGAACTCACAAGCATAAGCTGACATATATTTAAGCATGTGTATTAGGTAAAGATGTAGCTTCTTGCAATAAAGGCATGAGGCTAGAGTAGAGGCATCGTGCAGGCTATCTGGCATTCTCTGGTAGGCTGGCATTTGTATAGAAATGTTTGTACTTTCTTTAGAATGTACAACAAGACAAGTTTTATGAAATAAATATAGTATTTTAAAGTCTTCCGCTTTGTATGATTTCTGTTTTACTATATGTTCATGAGTAAATACGACAATTTGCCAACATCTCGGGTGAGTCAGGATGTGGGTGTCACACGTCTCCTTCAAACAAAGTCGAAGGTTCGATCCTTGCCCTGCACCCTGTTTCTTTTTACGCGTGCCTTGGCCTGGAACCCCCCCCCCCCCCCCGTGAACACTGATTAACATTAAACAGGCCGGCCTTATAACACTAAGAACAGCCTGGTCCTGTGGTTTCACGCCTTGTCTTTCTCTGAGCAGACCCGGGTTCGAGTTCCGTGGTCTGCATTAATTTTTTTTTAAAATCGTTTTTAAACTTATTTCTAATCCAATTTTCCCTATAAAAATTATTTTATAAATCACCCAAGGCTCGGGTATATTTTATGAACCAAGTTATCAACTTATCAATTTTTAACAAATTATTTAATCCTTTTAGAGAATTAAAAACTAGTAATCTCTAATTAAAATTTATATAATTATTTTATTTATAACCTCTACTAACTATTCTTAATAGTAAGTTATTTTGTATAACTTATGTCCTTTTTATTATTCATTTAATTTCATAAAGAATTTATTTAACTATTTAATTAATTAAAACGTATAATTTATTAATCTAATTATCTATATATTCAAGTAAATATTAGTTAAACACTTACCCATTTAATTGTAAACAAATTAATTATTCATATATATATATATATATATATATATATATATATTTACACATATATATTCAACTCCTTATTGAACAAACGTATTATTTACAACAATGGCATAATATTCAACCTAGCTCTTTCCTTTATACATTAGTCTTTTGAGCATGTCATTGATACATATACAAATTCAAACATAGGTTAACCTTGTGGTTAGCTAAACAACTTGTGCAACTACCCGTACTTGTGATTTCAAGCTACAAATCCAATGTGATTTTATACAGCCCCTTTTTCATATTTACATCTTTGGGGTGAAACATGATTACATTCAAACTATTTGCAATTATTACAATTCAAACATTATGATCATGTGTGCAATTTGCGCCTTATACTTGAACACTATTAGTGCAAACAACATTTACATACTTTTTGTGCATAGTGCAAGTGCAATCATTAACGCAGTACAAGCCGACGATATACAATAATAGATCTATTGAGTCTGACCAACCCACCCGATTAGGGTGATTGTTGCAGAAAACAATTAAGGATAACTGTTTTGTTATGCCTATCAGTAACATTTATGGATAATTGTTGTTTTATGCCTATCAGAAATATTTAAGGATAACTGTTGTGTTATGTCTATTAGTCACAAGGTTTGATTGTGCGCCCCAGTTTTAACTATAGTGGTTCTCCAATATTGCCTTATTAAAACATGTATCATATGAATTGTACACAAACTTTTGATATTACTTGTGGTGTCAAAACCTATGTATGCTCACCAACTATTTTTAGTTGACCATGTTATTATCATGTTTCAGGTACTAGTGTTCGAGGTCATATGCAAGAAATTACATATTGGATTTGGACTTAGTGAACAAAGAATTGGAGCATGTTGATGTATTTGAATTTTGGTTGTTGATTGAACTTATGTAATGAAATCTTGATGAAATTAATATATGAAACTTTTGCTTGATCATGTGCTTATGAATAGTCTACATGTCCGCCCCGACATATTCCACCGTCGGTTAGGGTGTGACAGATTGGTATCAGAGCCATGGTTATAGGGAATTAGGTTATTAGAAACCCATAACCTAGACTATAACCTTAAGACATTCATTTTATGCCATGCTACATACTACATGCTATGTGATGTCTTACTTGTTAGATTGCTTACTAGTATTTCTATCCTAAGACTCTCATCCTTCTTACCCCTACCTATGTCGTTAACACCTTCATATGTGGAATGTCAGACTCATAGAAACAAATCTATCAAAACCTTTAGACCTCGTCAAGGCTTTAAACTCTATTAATTAGTAAGGAACACGTGCAATCTGGAAGGGTGACACCTGTATTCTTTGTTTTCTGTCTAGGAAAGCATTTCATATAAATCCAAATCAACCGAAGGACCCGTATGCTTTCCTGGGAATTCCCGAGGTGAGTGTTCACTTATAGGCTAAAGCATGTCTTCTTGAAAACTAAATGAATTTAAATAACCTTGATGAGTCATAGTATCCCAATGGTTATAGTACCAATAGGGTACAATCCAAATATAATTATTCTTATCCTTGTGTTGTTCTTTCTATAGTCTGCCTCCGCGTCGTGACGACAGTACCAGCAGCAACAACGACCTTGCTGCACTCCTTACCCAGCTTGTGAATCAACTCACACAAGCAAACAACAACAAATAATGGTAACAGTGGTGGTGGTGGTGGTGGTGGTGCCAACCCACCCCAATGCACCATTAAACACTTTAACTCATGCAACCCCATTAAGGTTTATGGTAACGAGGGAGCTACAGGCCTCCTCCAGTGATTTGAAGGCATTGAAAATACTTTCCTCAACAGTGACTGTCCTGACAATCTCCGAGTCCGTTATGCTACGAGCGTCTTCCAAAACTGGGCGCTCACTTGGTGGAACGATGAGAAAAGGAATATAGGTGTTGTTGTGGCGATGTCCTTTCCATGGGATGATGTGAAGAGGCTGATGACCGAGGAGTTCTATCCTCTGAATGAGATGAAGAAACTGGAAGCGAAGTTTTGGGATCTTACCCGAGACAGTGGTGAAACCTAGTCTACACAACTTGTTTCCATGAGTTGAGTCTCCTGGTGCCACACATGGTCACACCTCTATCTCGGGTTATTGAGAAGTACATAGGTGGTTTGCTAATGAAAATCCAAGACATAGTGTTGGGAAGAAATCAAGCAACTCTTGAGGACGCCATCCTCTTAGCCGCCACGTTGACCGAAAATCACGTGAAGGCGGCCATGTTAACGAGGAAGGGTGAAAAGAAGATCGATGACAATACAACTCCAATAGAAACAACTAAAGAGGACAAACTAGAACCTTCACACGACAATAAGAAGCGTAAGGCTAGTAACTTTGTTGTCATTACCCCTATTGCACCAATCAACCAAGTCGCTCCGGTGGCGCGTTACCCAAACACTAGGTCATATGTAGGAAACAATCCTCAATGCAACACTTGTAAGTACCGTCACCTCCCAAATGTACCATGCCTTCTATGCGCGAGTTGTGGAAGATATGGTCATTTGGCAAATACATGCCGATCTAGGCCTCCCGTTAACCAAGTCAACCAAGGAAACAGAGCCAATCGGCAAGCTGCTACCCAAGCTCCACTAGCTATCACTAATGGGCAGGCTTGCTATGAGTGTGGTGATCCAAACCACTTTCGAAACCAATGCCCAAGATTAGCTTTTGTAAACCAAGGTGGTGCGCGTGGGCGTGCTTTCAACATAAACGGAACTCAAGTCAATACCAAGACGGTGAATGAGACCGTTTGATGCAAGTGCAAGATGGAGCATCATGGAGATTTAATCTAGAATAAATTATGCACTGTAACGATTTACGTTATCTTTTGAACTATTTACACCTATTAGGGTTTGTCATCATCATTAAAAAAAGTTTGAGCTTACTAGTCACTTCAAGGAGATGAATAATGTCACGTAGGCGTTAACCATCCATATAAACCCCAACAAGATTGAAAAAAATTAAGACCCAACTACCTACATTGTACATGAACGCCAAGCAACACGCTTGTCCGCAAAACTCGATCACCTACGAAATTCGATAGTTTACATTACTCATGCAATTCAATTATATGCATATGAGCGTTCACATTATACATGAAACTAAGTTGTTTACATTATACACGAAACTTGATTGTATGCAACATACGTGATACTAGATTGTTCACATTATACACGAGACTTAGTTGTTTACAACATACGTGATACTAGATTATTTACGTTATACATGAAACTTGAGTGTTTACATTACACACGAAACTAGACTGTTTGCAATTAATTGTCCACTATATACAGGGGGCATGATCATTCACTTTATCCATGAAAATTGATAGCTATAAACTTTGAGCTTCTCGGGGTTGACGTATTCTTGTTCAAACACGAGGGAGCTATAAACTTTATAGGTAATCTTGAGGATTATGCCATGTACCTAGGACAACCACATATGGGGTTGGGCCACATTGTTATTCTTTAATTCATTGATTATTTTAATTATCTATGAACATAGTTATTTGTTAGTGACCCATGTGTGAAAACAATAGTTATGAATTAAGTGATCTTGTGTCCCCTCTTGACCCACAGGCAATGGGATAATCTATACGGACCATGCGATGAATTGAGTAATTACGGGTGCACACGCAATTATAAAAGTCAGTGCAAGGAAAACATAGTAAATTTTGTCGTGTGTTCTGACATAAAACCTATCGTGATATATAGTAACGAGACTAATGAGATATGATAAGGGCATGGTGGATACGCAGCTAGTACTTCCAATATATAAGTGTTCGTGTCATATTTTCAAAAGTAGCGTTGTTCATGTCACGTGAAGTTTTATATTATTTTGGCCTTGACCAATGTTTGTGGAACCTTTTATTCAGTAATATTTCTCAAACATATTAGACTACGTCCTAAACAAATCTTGATCATCAAATTCTATTCTCGTTTCAAGTGATGCATTCCATCATTAAAATCCAAAATATTCTTAGACAATATTCTTCGTAACCATCTTCAAATTAAATTCACGATTCTCATACATGTCTGACTTTGAGTATCAGACTTGAATCTTGTTATCGATCGTACCCCCTCAAACCAATTTTCAAAGTTCATTAAGAATCTAAAACGTGGCCCAGAGTTACTCGGGAACGTGAGAATCAAATAAAGCTCAAATAACCCTCACCTCTTTTCCTGATTCAGTAGTATCAAACTAGTTGAATTTTTGGATGAAATTCCCTCAACTAGGGGATACTGTAACATCCTTGATTTTTCATGCTCTGACTTGTACAATAATATCCTTTCAATTTCAGCTCGGGATTTCAAGTTATACAATTATATATATATATATATATATATATATATATATATATATATATATATATATATATATATATAACATAATATACCTTCATACATCTATATTTATTTCATTTAATTAAGGAATGCATATAAATGAATATGATTAGGTATAAGTACGTGACAAAGTATTTTTAATAAAACATTTATTTAGATCCCACCGTTTTGTGAACATATAAGTATATGAGTTATTTATTTAAATATATATATATATATATATATATATTCTACATTTTCAAAACAATATATGTGTAAATTATTAATAACTTATATAAATAATTATTTAGTTTTAAAACTTATGTGTTTGAGAAAATTATATAAAACATTTCAAAACTTATAGTTTAATAGCTTTTATAAAGAACAAAAATCAAATTCACTTGTATAAACACAAAAGACTTAAAGCAAATAAGCTTAGTTGGACCCCCTTTGAACCATTGAACCTCTTGAACATCTTGGACCCCTCAATTTGAACCCCTACCTAATTTTGAACCCCATTCCTGTTTGTTGACTCAAAAAGTCAAACAGGGACAATTTCTTGCAAGTTTGACTTCCAATCTCTTGAATTCAGATGTTTAAACTCATTCAATCATGTCTAATAGATTAGTCGACCGTTCTAATCATCTGTAACGAACCAATTACAACTAAAATCACTGGGATTGAGTTCAAACAACTCGTAACCGTCCTCAATCAATCGCGACATCAATTCGTGCATTTAACATGAAATTGGCCTATAAAAATCAAATGCCACACCTTCATAATACTCACCATAATCTTTCTAAACCCCTGATAGCGTTGCATTCCACCCCCAAAGCTCTGTCGAGTTCGAAGATTGCCAAAACCCTCCCCGCTGTTGTTTTCCCTCAATCCAGAACCATTGCAGGTAATTTTTGTTGCATTAGTTTCGCTTTGATCCAAGGTACGAAAGCCCTATCATTTCATGTTCGATCAGGGATGAATCGGGTGGAGTTGAAGTTAGGGCTAATGTTGGGGACGTTTGGGGAAGAAGGCGAACGAGGGTTGGATGTTAAAAGTTTATCGCATACGTTCATGACCAAGGCATAAGCCCAAGTCTATTGGTTAAAGCCCTCGTCTTGTAACACCCAAATTTTTAAAGAAATATAAGTGGAGAGACTAAAGTTGTCATTTGATAAAACCCAAGGAGGATAAAAGACATTATATTAAAGTATAAGGGGGTTAAAGTGCTATTGAATCAAAGTTAAGGGACTAAAAGTGAAAATTTATGAAAGTAGACAGATGTCGGACTGACATCTATATAAATATCGGTCCGTTATATAGGACGGAAGGGATTATTCAGGAGGTGACACGAGTCGAGTGACTAATCGATGAAAAACTGACACATGGAGGATCGATATCGGACCGATATGGAGTCTTTTGCGGTCCGCTAGACGGAATCTATTCCTTTTGATCCGACATGAGAAGTATAACGGTCCGTTATGTGCCCGTTAAGCAAATTACACCGCCATACTTGGATAGCGGACCGACGTGTATATAGATACAGGTCCGCTATGAACCCGACGAGCAGCCTATAAATGGTTGGACATGTGAGTCAATTTTAGAGCATTCACACAGTCCCAACACACTTAGAAACACACACTTAGCCTCGGTAAGCGTTCCCAGAAGGCCCGGTTCGCGTAGAGAAGTCGGCTTTCCAGCTTTTCGGTTACAATACGTAGAAGATAGTTCTAAGGTAAGGTTCTGACTAGTTCCTAATGACTTGGTTACTTTCACTAAGCTAGGAACTTATGATTAAGTAATGTTATGATGACTTAGGACATTAATCCAAGTCGTTGTGCTGTTTACATTAGCACGTAAAGGTTATCTGAACAAGAAGGAAGTTAGAAGTCAGTTCTGTGAGGCCTTTTTTAAATGTTTACTTTAAATGTTTTGGGCCGGTATGCATGCTAGAAAGATTTACATAAATGCTATATACCTTGATGGGATAGTATTCATGTTGAAAGAGGTTATGTATAAATGATGTCTAAATCTTAAAACTAATAACAGAGTATTCATGAGATATCAATAGAGTGTTGGGTAACCATCCGGCCGGTATGTATTTATCTGACAAACAGAATGTTCTGTCTAAGGAAAGAATGGTGTATAAATCCCTCCTAGACACGTCATTCTTTCCTGGGAACATCTCTGTTGGAGATACTACTCTGGAAAGATAACCACCTTACTCTATTTTATATAATATGAAGAAACCTTTACCAGAATTTAAGATAAAGACAGATATTTAAGCATGTGTATCAGGTAAAGATGTAGCTTCTTGCAGTAAAGGCACGAGGCTAGAGTAGAGGCATCGTGTATGCTATCTGGCATTCTCTGGCAGGCTGGCATTAGAATAGAAATGTTTGTACTTTCTTTAGAATGTACAACAAGACAAGTTTTATGAAATAAATATAGTATTTTAAAGTTTTCCGCTGTGTATGATTTATGTTTTACTATATGTTCATGAGTATATCCGACAAGTGTCTGGCATCTCGGGTGAGCCGGGATGTGGGTGTCACACGTCTCCCTCAAACAAAGTCGCGGGTTCGATACTTACCCCGCACCCTGTTTCTTTTTGCGCGTGCCTTGGACTGGAACCCAGTCCCCCCGTGAACATTGATTAACATTAAACAGGCCAGCCTTATAACACTAAGACCAGCCTAGTCTAGTGGTTACGCCCCTTGTCTTTCTCCGAGCAGACCCGGGGTCGAGTCCCGTGGTCTGTATTAATTTTTATTAAAATTGTTTTTAAACTTATTTCTAATACAATTTTTCATATAAAAATTATTTTATAAATCACTCAAGGCTCGTGTATATTTTATGAACCAAGTTATCAACTTATCAGTTTTTAACAAATTATTTAATCCTTTTAAAGAATTAAAAACTAGTAATCTCTAGTTAAAAATTTATATAATTATTTTATTTAAAACCTCTACTAACTATTCTTAATACCCAATTATTTAATATAACTTATGTCCTCTTTATTATTTATTTAATTTAATAAAGAATTTATTTAACTATTTAATTAATTGAAACATATAATTTATTAATCTAATTATCTATATATTGAAGTAAATATTAGTTAAACACTTACCCATTTAATTTTAAACAAATTAATTATTCATATATATATATATATATATTTACACATATATATTCATCTCCTTATTGAACAAACGTATTATTTACAACAAATAATTGCACAACATTCAACCTAGCTCTTTCCTTTATACATTAGTCTTTTGAGCATGTCATTGATACATATACAAATTCAAATATAGGTTAACCTTGTGGTTAGATAAACAACTTGTGCAACTACCCGTACTTGTGATTTCAAGCTACAAATCCAATGTGAGTTTACATAGCCCCTTTTTCATATTTACATCTTTGGGGTGAAACATGATTACTTTTGGTGCCAAAACCTATGTATGCTCACCAACTATTTTTAGTTGGCCCTTTTTTCATCATGTTTCAGGTACTAGTGTATGAGGTCATATGCAAGAAATTACATATAGGATTTGGACTTAGTGAACAAAGAATTTGAGCATGTTGATGTACTTGATTTTGGTTGTTGATTGAACTTATGTAATGAAATCTTGATGAAATTAATATATGAAACTTTAGCTTGATCATGTGCTTATTAACAGTCTACATGTCCCCCCCGACATATTACGCTGTCGGTTGGGGTATGACACGTTACGTTTGCTGCCCCGATTAGATGACAGACCGTCACCACTGGTAACGGTCTGTCACGACCCTGGAACTTGCCCTATAAATAGAAGTTTGATCCTAACACTTTTCTCACATCCATTTCACCACAAAATCACACACACACTCTCGTGATTCCATTCTCGAGCTCTGGTTCACATACGAGGATCCGGTTTCTAGCAATTCCTCCGCAAAACAGTCGTAGATAGCGCCAAGGTAAGGTTTCCGAACACCCTGGGGTTCCTTTGTGTAAACCTAAGATAAA
The DNA here is from genome assembly GCA_023525975.1 of Smallanthus sonchifolius. Classification (NCBI taxonomy): domain Eukaryota; kingdom Viridiplantae; phylum Streptophyta; class Magnoliopsida; order Asterales; family Asteraceae; genus Smallanthus; species Smallanthus sonchifolius. The sequence continues at coordinate 54,870,639 of CM042022.1, read as the reverse complement.
GATATTGATTATGATAATGTCGGATAAGATTTAGGGTTCTATTGAAGTGTTGATTGTTATATTAATTTATAAGAAGGTTCTGCTTGAGGTGAGTTCCTCTGAACTGTGCTCTATAAAATGTTTTGTAAATGATTTTGATTTGAGATCCCAATATCATCCGTGCATATATCCTATAGTAAGTACTTATTATTGCCATGATTTAGGAGGGACTGGCGGGCGAGAACTGATCCTCTCGTATTTGGCCGGACTTGTATCCGGAAGCCAGGAAGTCACCCGTATATATATATGTTGTAGACTCATAATCCATGTGAGGTTACTAGGTGATGGATTGGGAGGGAATGATTATAAGACCCAGACAGGGCATTATTGTATCATGGATACATGTTGTGAAAATACGATTTCAAATGTTTTTTTAGCACAGGTGACCACTAGCTTGTAGTTAGCATTCTAGGAGATGTACATGTGTTTTAAGATAGGGATGACTGAGGGAAGGTTCTTGTGTGCCTGAGTGGATGGCATGATTCTTCGTGAGCAATAAGTCTAGAGTTTATGTTGTATTGTAACATCCCAAAATTTAAACGGCTCAAGAAACAAGAACGGAAAATAAAACAAGCAAAGAAAAGTCCAAGGTTTAAAATGAAAATTTGAAGTTTCTAGCCATAACGGACCGTCATGGACGGTAACGGTCCATTACGAGCCGTGACGGACCGTCACAGAACGGTAACGGTCCGTTACGGCTTGAGCAAGGCTTTTAACCAGAGAGTGACATGTGTCTTGTGACTCATCATGATGAAGTGACATGTGTAAACCCTATGACGGACCATCATGAAGGGTAACAGTCCGTTACGGGTCTTAACGGACCGTCATGAGATGATAACGGTCCGTTACGTGTTGGCGAAGATCTTGGCGGCGAAGGAACAAATGGTGACGGACCGTCACCGTTGGTAACGGTCCGTCACGGACCCAGATAACAGCCTATAAATAGTTGAAGTTGGCCATTCAATTTGTAATCATCAAAACACAAAACCACACTTCATACACACACACTTAGCATTGAGAAACGTGCAAGGGACTCGGTGCGGTGCGCTGCGAGTGGGGGTTTGAGTTTTGAGAAATGTGAAAGCGAGGAACGAACTTAGGAACTACCCGAGGATAATGTAAGTACACTGGACCAGTACCCTAGACACGATTATGTGAAATACGTGCTTAAATGATATGTGTTATGTGATATGAATATGACGAGGGTACGGGATAATGAAGGGTTAGTCTAAACACTAAATGGGAATAATGGAGTAGTCACGGCGTGTCCAAGGGGTGGTGGATACGCTGCTGGTACTTCCTATATATAAATCTCTTTGATGCTTCGGGGTGAAACCATTATGAATATTTAGGCCTATAGACTAAAAGTCAGTATTGAAAATATAGTAAACGAATGGAAGATCTTCCAACCAGTATGTAGTTATCTGACAAACGGAATGTTCTATCTAAGGAAATGGTGGTGTATAAATCTCTCCTAGACCCGTCAGTCTTTCCTGGGAACATCTCTGTTAGAGGTACTGCTCTGGAAGAATAATCACCCTAGTTTACCATATATGACAAGTATGAATTTGTGAAAAAGTTGAATACATGGACATGTGATGCATGATGAATATGAATACGTGAATGCATGATGATACGTGCAATCATGAATAAGTATGATGGAACGAGTCTAAGCCCTAAAGTGGAATAATGGAATACTCATGAAGTGTTAAAAGGGTGGTGGATATGCCACTGGTACTTCCTATATATAAACCCTTTTAATGCATCGTGAAGAAACCGTTATGAGGTTTTAAGGTGAGTACTGGTTGGGAAATTAATCAAGCATATACATGAATGATTATAAATGATTGATACATTTGGGAGGCTGTGAGTCTAAGATACTCAAGGTCCCAAATGAAATGAGATACCCGGCCTGTAAGGTGGATCTCAATAATAAAGAAGAAAACTAAAAAGATTCCAAGCCTACGAGGCTGAGGAAAAAGATTCCAAGCCTACGGGGCCGAGGAAAAGATTCCAAGCCTACGGGGCTAAGGAAATGAATGAGGCTTCGTGACAAATACAAGGGGTCTGTACTGACGAGTATAAGAACCTTGCTAAAAACTCGGACCGGAGGTACGTCCGAAGATGGTCATGAGGGGGTTAGCACACCCATAAAATATACAAATGACGTGACCGGAGGTACGTCCGGAGATGGTCACGGGGGCACCGAGGGCCTGAGAAACTTGAACAATAATAAGAACCAAAAGGGTTTATAACGAAATGAAAATATGCAGTGTACTTACTTAGTGAAAGCTAATTCAAAAACGTTTTCTAAACACTGTAGGAAAGAAGCATATGGAATAGAGCTTCCTGTGGATGAGGCCGGACGGAATGAAGAAACCCTACACTTTTGTAATAGAATATTGTACATGTAAAACAATATTTATAAATAAAATATACCTGTGTCATTTAATGACAAGGTTTTGAAAAATCCTGGACCCGTTTTCCGCATTAAAACTCTGATAAAATAATAAGAAATAAGCAGTATGTTTCAGCTTGGTATCAGACCACGGTTTGAGGGATTTAAGTATCAGAAGGGGTACTTAAACTCAATCTGAGGCCGTCCAAGGAAGCAATTATGTTAAAATTCTAGTGCAAAAACGGAAATGTGTGAGTATACGTTGGCAGAAATTTGTATGACATAAGCTCCATGTGATAGTTAGGAGTATCAAGATACGTAACATATGTTGCCTTATACCTGGCCAGTATTGGAGCTAATGTATAGGACCATCATGATATCGCAAACACCATATGATAAGTTATGTTAAAAGATAGTAAGCCGGGAATGTGATTATGCATGAATGAATGTGCATATGTATAAAATGCATAGATAGGGATAGGGTTAAACTGATAAAAGGCATGTAGTATAAACCGACTATGATTAAGGTAAACGAATGAGAGATTTAAAATGATGCCATGTTTCAGCAAATGATGTTTGAACATCAAAACGACAAAATAAGTGATGAAGGGAGTCACGGGAGAGCTGAATCTCTACCTCCCGAGGAAAATGAAGTTAAGCAAGTTCCAGAAAATATCCGGAGACAGATCGCAATAGAAGTAGGAAAGGCTTTCGATGCAAACATTTTGATCCTACAAGCTGAACTACAGAGCTCATTAGAGAGCTGGTTCGAAAGCCATAAAGATATTACTCATAATGGAGAAAGAGGGAATCCAAAATTTCATATGACGTTAACTCATTGTACATACAAGGATTTCATAACATACAAACCTTTAGAGTTTAAGGGAGCTGTTAATCCCTTAGAATGTCAAAGATGGATCGCCTCAATAGAAACAACGTTTGATACGTGTCATTATGAAAAAGAAGATGAGGTTACCTTCGCTACCAATCAATTAAAAGAATGAGCTGATGATTGGTGGGGAGTAGTAAAGAGAGAGAAAAGGAGAGGCAGAATTAAAGAAATGAGATGGAAGAATTCAAGAATATCTTCCTGAAGCATTATTGCCCTCGAGCGGCAATTGAAAGAATCACTGAGGAGTTTCTTCAACTCCGTCAAACAAAAGCGTCGGTGAATACTGGCATGTTCTTTGACAAGGCCAGATTTTGTCCGGCTTTGATGACAACCCTAGAGATATGGATGACGAGATATCATCTCGTTTTGAAAACAGAGATTAGAGAGTTTTTCCATCCATCCAAGTGTGTGAACTTAGAGGAGATGATTGATTGGGCTCGAGAACGCGAGAGTGAGCTCAAGAGATAGGCTCAGAGAGATGGAAAGAGGAACGGAGAGAATTATCCTTCTCCTACACCTCTTAATACATTTAAGTTTAATAAACCAGGAGGCGGTTCCTCCCAAAGGAAAAATATACATGACTGCAAGTCTTGTGAAAGAAGGCACCCGGGAGAGTGCCGATTCAAGTCTTTGAATTGTAACAAATGTGGGAAGGCAGGGCACACTGCATTGCAACTTATGAGTGGAACCCGGTTATGCTACAACTGTTATAAGCCAGGACATTTTAGACCGGAGAAGGGTTTAGAGTGGCAGGGAATGAAGTGAAGAGAATCGAGGCTTCGAAGCCAAGAGGCAGGGCTTTTCAAATCACCACAGAGGAAGCGAAAGATGTTCCTGACACTGTATCGGGTACATTCCTCTTGAATTCCCTACCTGCTTGTATTTTATTTGATACTGGAGCTAGTTGAATGTTTATTTCATTAAATTATGTAAATTCTAGAAATTTCACTAGAAGTAAGTTGGCTAAGGCATTAGAGGTTAAATCGTAAGCGATCGAAACTGCGTAGTAACTGAAATATGCTGAGATTGCCGACTACTGATAGAAGAAGAAGAATATCTCGTCGACTTAATCCCGATGCCAATGCAATAATTCGACGTGATCATTGGAATGGACTGGTTATCTTCGCATGCTGCAACGATTATATGCAAACAAAAGATCGTGCAATTCATGATGCCTACAGGAAAGGAAGTTAATGTCATTGGCGAACGACGGAACCAGATTACGTTATGTACGATGGCCAAGATAAGTAGCTACGTGAGACAAGGTCACCAAGCCTTCTTAACCTACGTAGCTGACGAAAAAATGAAAGGGAGGGAACTGGATCAAGTTCCGGTGGTAAAAGAATTCCTAGAAGTATTTCATGACGATCTTCTAGGTGCTCCACCTGAAAGAGAGATCGAGTTCAAAATCGATTTAATTTCTAAAGCTAAGCCGGTAGCTAAGGCTCCATACCGGTTAACACCAACAGAAATGAAGGATTTGATGTCACAACTGCAAGAGTTATTGGACAAGGGATTCATATGCCCTAGTGTGTCCCCTTAGGGTGCACCAATGCTGTTCGTGAAGAAGAAAGACGATAGTATGAGAATGTGTATAGACTACCGTAAATTAAACACGCTGGCTATCAATAATAGGTATCCCTTACCTAGAATTGATGATCTATTTGATCAATTGAAAGGATCAAGTTGGTTTTTCAAAATCGAGTTAAGATTCAGTTATCACCAAGTCAAGGTACGATAAAAAGATGTACCTAAAACGACATTCAGAACTCGTTATGGACACAATGAATTTGTAGTGATGCCTTTTAGAGTAACGAATGCTCCGATAATTTTCATGGACCTCATGAATAGAGTATGCCGGCCAGTGTTAGACAAGTTTGTTATTATCTTCATTGATAACATCCTAATTTACTCAAGGAATGAAGAGGAACATGCACAACACCTTCGTGAAGTTTTTACTACTTTACGAAGGGAGAAGTTATATGCGAAATTCTCAAAATGTTCATTCTGGTTGAGAGAATTTCAATTTCTGGGTTATGATGTAAATGCAGAAGGTATCTCGATAGATCCAATAAAGGTAGAGGATGTGATGAATTGGTCTCCACCTAAGAACCCATCAGAAGTTAGAAGTTTCTTAGGGTTAGTTGGCTATTATAGAAGATTCATCTAGGATTTTTCTAAGATAGCCACCCCATTGAGTAAACTTACCCGAAAGAATTCGAAGTCTGAATGGAATGCAGATCAGGAGAGGGCATTCCAAACATTGAAAGAAAGATTGACACAAGCTCTGAGTAGAAGACTTTGTGGTGTATTCTGATGCTTCCAAGCTTGGGTTAGGATGTGTTTTGATGCAAAGAGGAAAGGTGATAGCTTATGCCTCTCGACATCTAAAGACACATGAAGCAAACTATCCAACCCATGACCTGGAATTAGCTGTAGTGGTGTTCGCACTAAAGATCTGGAGGCATTACTTGTACGGAACGAAGTGTAGGATTTACACAGACCACAAAAGTCTTAAGTATTTCTTTGACCTGAAGGACTTAAACATGAGGCAACGATGATGGTTAGAACTGGTCAAGGATTATGATTGTAAGATCTTATATCATCCAGGAAAGGCTAACGTAGTAGCCGATGCTCTAAGCCACAAGGAAGAGCATCATACTATTCGGGTGAAAGCATATAAGTTAGTGATAACTCTTTATTTCATGAGCCAGCTTTGAGACGCATAAATCGAAGCATTAGAAAGTGAGAATGTTAAGAAAAAAAGAATGGCTGGTCAGGAGAAGTTTCTGGAAGAAAATGAATATAAAATCAAGACTCGATTTGGTCGTATGTGGATACTACGATCAGGTAAGTTTAGACTTAAGATTCTTGATGAAGCTTATAAATCATGATATTCTATTCATCCCGGTACTACGAAAATTTACCAAGAATCTACGCAGAGATTATTGGTGGCCCAGAATGAAGTTCGATATTATGAAATATGTAGCAAAGTGCTTGACTTGTCTGCAAGTTAAAGAAGAACATCATAAGCCATATGGAAGATTACAACCATTAGAAATCCCAGAATGGAAGTGGGAACATCTCACTATGGACTTCATAACCAAGCTACCAAAAACAGCTAGGGGTTATGATACCATTTGGGTGGTTGTAAATCGGCTAACTAAGAGTGCTCATTTCCTAGCTATACGTGAGACATATTCTTCAGAAAATTTAGATGATTTATTCATCAAAGATATTGTTTCAAGACATGGAGTGCCAGTCTCAATTGTTTCCGATCGAGATACCCGTTTCACTTCACGTTTCTAGAAAAAGTTCAATGAAGAGATGAGAACTAGATTATTAATCAGCACAGCATATCATCCTCAAACTGACGGTCAAAGTGAAAGAACAATACAAACCCTCGAAGATATGCTTCGTGCTTGTACAATTGATTTTGGCGGAAGTTGGGATAATCATTTATCGTTAGCAAAATTCTCGTACAATAATAGCTACCATTCCAGTATTGGTATGCCACCATATGAGATGCTATATGGTAGAAGATGTAGGTCTCCTGTATGTTGGGGAGAAATTGGTCAGAAGGAGTTAGGCAGCAAAGAAATAGTTCAAGCTACATCAGAGAAACTTGGCTTAATCAAGGTACGTTTAAAAGTTGTACATGATACACAGAAGTCATATACAGACAAGAGACATAGACCAATAGAATTCCAAGAAGGAGATTACGTCCTGTTAAAATTATCTCATTAGAAAGGTCTAGTCCGATTCAAGAAATGTGGGAAACTAAGTCTGAGATTCATTGGTCCTTTCAAAATCATCAAACGATTTGGAAAGGTAGCTTATCAGCTAGAACTACCGGAAGAATTGAATAAGATACACAACACGTTTCATGTATCTTATTTAAGGAAATGTTTAGCTGATGAAACTGCACACGTTCCTTTGGAAGAAATAGAAGTTGATGATAAACTGACTTATATTGAAGAACCTATCAAGATTCTAGATACAAAAGAGAAACAGCTATGTCACAAAACAATCAAGCAAGAATTAGTGCAATGGAAGCACAGAAAATGGTCGGAGATGACCTGGAAAGTGAAGAAGAAATAAAGAAGAGTTATCCTCAATTATTTAAGGATTAACAGGTTTCGAGGACGAAACCTAATTTAAGGGGAGGAGAATTGTAACATCCCAAAAATTAAACGGCTCAAGAAACAAGAACGGTAAATAAACACAAGCAAAGAAAACTACAAGGTTTAAAAATGAAAATTTGAAGTTTCTAGCCATAACCGACCGTCAAGGACGGTAACGGTCCGTTACGAGCTATGATGGACCATCACAGAACGGTAAGGATCCGTTACGTGTTGAGCAAGGATTTTAACCGGAGAGTGACATGTGTCCTGTGACTCATCATGATGAAGTGACATGTGTAAACCCTATGACGGACCGTCATGAAGGGTAACGGTCCGTTACGGGTCATGATGGACCGTCATGAGATGATAACGGTCCGTTACGTGTTGGCGAAGATCTTGGCGGCTAAGGAACAAATGGTGACGGACCGTCACTGTTGGTAACGGTCCGTCACGAACCTAGATAAAAACCTATAAATAGTTGAAGTTGGCCATTCAATTTGGAAGCATCAAAACATAAACCACACTTCATACACACACACTTAGCATTGAGAAACGTGCAAGGGACCTGCTGCGGTGCGCTTAAGTACAAAGTGTGGTACGCTACAAGTGCGGTTTAAGTTCTAAGAAACGTGAAAGCGAGGAACGAACTTAGGAACTACCCAAGGATAATGTAAGTACACTAGACCCGTACCCTAGACACGATTATGTGAATTACGTGCTTAAATGATATGTGTTATGTGATATGTATATGACGAGGGTACGGGATAATGATGGGTTAGTCTAAACACTAAACAGGAATAATGGAGTAGTCACGACGTGTCCAAGGGGTGGTGGATACGCCGCTGGTACTTCCTATATATAAATCTCTTTGATTCTTCATGGTGAAACCATTATGAATGTTTAGGGGTATAGACTGTAGGTCCCGAGACCTCGTTAAACAACGGAAATATACAGATCTGTTCAATGATTCATGTGGGAACGAAGGAGAAGACATAGATAAACAAAAGCAAACAACAAGAGAATCAACACAAACGAAACGTAATCCATAACAAAGAAGTCATCCCGTCATTACAGACTACATACCTAAGGAGTACACATCTCTTGTTTACGCTCAAGGTTCACGGGATCCGGGAGAGCTCATCCCGGCCAGAACCTCTCTCAAATTTTGTCCCTTGTTCCACCTACAAATGATGGAGTCACCTTCTATTTATAGGGGCAGCAACAATGCCTGCGTACTTGGCTAAGTATGCAGGGCAAAACCCATGTGTACTTGGCTAAGTATGCATGGGCAAGGGAGTATACAAGCTAAGTACGTAGGAACGCCCTCCTGCGTACTAGCCTAGTACACCGATACATAGAGTTTTATCTATAGTTACTAAAACATGTTTCTACAGACTCCCTCTTAACTATAGCATCAAATTCTATTTATCACTAACACTGAAAATCATCAGTTTACAAAGAATGTCCTAATAGACTCCCTCTAAACTAATGACATCACGTGTCTTCTGGCGAGACTTGATCTTCTAGCATTCCACTTGTGATCTTCAAATCTTCAAACTTTAGTCTTTTGTTGCCGAGTGAATTGACAAACCCGACTCCCTCTTAACTGTAGCTTTCATTGTAGATCAAACTAAGTGCTTTAATAAGAACCAACTAGCCCAACACACCTCATTGTAGTTCATCCTCTCAGCAGTATCTTCCTCCAATTCTGACTTAGACTTCATCCAAATCACCTGGAATATGATAGAGAGTTTGAATTTCCAATAAACTGCATCAAACTAATGCTCCCATAGGAATTTCAGTAAGATAAACTAAAAGCCTTCAAGCCAGATGTGTCCAACTCTATCCTTTCTCTTAAAGAGTCAACTAAATTCCCGAAGATGTTCATATCCAATTTCCCCTTTCAATTTAAGCTCCTCCAGACTAGACCAGAAACAAGGGAACGTTTCCTATCCCGTCAGCAAATGATAAAGGTTCCATCTTCAACTAATAATCCAACAGATATCCAGCTTCATCATGGAAATACTAGACAGAATCTAACACAAAATCATGCTCAACAATGATCATCCTGTATCCAAAGTTCAACATTCTTCAATTAGATTTTCATTCCTGGTTCACATCTCCTAATTTGTATACATTCACCACGGTGAAGTTCCATAACTAGGTTGTCTATCTAGATTCTGCTCAGATCCCAAATGAGAAATCCAACCATAACTAAATCACATCAAATCTTGAACACAGACTTGACCAATGAGCACAAACAAAACAAAAAAATATATAGTTTACAAAGAAATCTCAGGAAAGAATCTTAGTTGAAATTTGTATCCCTCTCATTTCTCTGTAACTATGACCAGATTCATCACCGCTTCACTCGATTCCTCAAAAACCACAACTAGTCAAATCTAGGATTTTATTCCCTTTATTTCTTTGCAAAGACCCAAAACAGCAAATCTTTGGTTCAAGTTGTTCCAGTATTCAACCCCTGTTAAAGAAGTATCTAGGATACTTGTAGCCTACATTTTCAGGTTTGAATACCTAAACAATATGATTCTTTTTCAAAAGACCCAAAGCAGCAACATCTTCACAAATAAAACGAGACCTTTAGTCGATGATGACGCAGTTGCTCAAATTGTTTCAACATTCATTCCCTATTAAAGAAGTATCATAGATACTCGTAGCCTACATTTTCAGGTTTGAACACGTAACCAATATATGAAAATTGGTATCATCCAACAAAAATCTCGTCCTTTTTTTACCAAGCCACATCAAATACAAATTTCGGTCCCGAAGAAAACCAAAATTACTATCTTCTCGATAATGGCCCGAAACAAGCGTACAAATTGTTAGGGGTCAGTTTTTACTTCATGTATCCCGGATCCTTAGATAAGTATCGGTATCCCTGATCCTTACTATGTTTCAGTATCCTGATTAACTGACCGTTGTAACATTTAATATTACACGTTTGTCTTTGACTTGGTCATGCAAGTAACACCCATTTAACATTACTAGTAGCTGAACACACGAAATATTATTGAAGACAATGGCTATATTCATCAAAGAAGACTTGTAACGGTCCAATTAAGACAATTTCGGGATATTAGCCTTTCATTTAATGACATGTAATGTATATAAAGAGCATAAGATGATCATTAGGAGACACAACATTCACGACACAACACACTTAGCTACAGCACTTTGTAACACATAGTTCGATCATCTACTGCTCCGCACTTGTAATCTTTTAACCATTTATCGAAGAAACGAGGCAGGCGTCGATTATCACCTCCCGAGGTTTTATGCTGGAGATCCTCAAAGATCAAGGGCTTTCTTCGTAAACAACTGTGTCAATCTTTACATTTTTGTATTGTTTTACATTGATTTTACAAGCACACTACCTCGTATTACTAGTTTGATCACTTGGTTATTTTGTGTAATTTTTGGTCAAAACAATTTGGCGCCCACCGTGGGGCAAGTGGTGCTTTTCATGTTAAAATCTTTGCTAAAATTTGTGTTCAATCACTATCTTTCCAAACTAATTTTGAAAATGTTGTCCCAATCCAAAATGGTTTCTTTTTCAACTCTATTTTCATGCTCCGAGTTGAACAACCCTATTCCTCCTCCTCCATTCCAGAAGGAGAGTGACAATCTGCCAAAGAAACCTGTTTCTGCCGGATTTTCGGGATCTGAGATACCGACTGGGGGGCCTGTGCTAGTTTCAAATGATGAGATCCTCAATCTGTTCTTAGAAATGAAGCAACAGATGGAGCAGCACAAAAAGACTAACCTGATGTTGTTCTAGGAACTTAAAAAGGTTAAAGAATCAAAGAATCTAGTGGAAGTAACGACCCCGCTGCAACCAAGGATCTTGGATTTCAATTATTCAGGATCCTCAGGAATCTATAAGGGAGATTTCTTACCCATGTGGATTGGAACCACTGCTGTTTTGCCGACTCTGGCTGTCAGAGTTACCATGAATCAGGATCCTGGGTTTGCTTCGGGATCATCATTCCGAAATCCTGACAATGGTAACACTTTTAATCAATTTTCAAACACTAACGAATATGTGCAGTATATAGGAATCACTCCGTCCATGGCCAAGGAACTAAAGAATCTAAGGGAGATGATCTCCAGTGTACCAGGTATAGTCCAACCTATACCGGAGATGTCCTCAAGCAGTCACAGGATCTTGAGATTCGCTCCACCAATATGTGATGTCGAGATCCGAAAGTGCTTCCAAACACTTAACCTGAAATTGTACGATGGAACTACGGATCCTGAGGAACACGTCGCACAGTACAGAAAGAGAATTGAGATTAATCCCATTCCTCTGGATTTGAAGGATGCGTGCTTATGCAAGGGTTTTGGTTCCACCTTAACAGGATCAGACCTGAAATGGCTACTTAATGTTCCACCTTATTTGATTACTTCATTCGCACATTTAATAAATTTGTTTAATAACCAGTTCTCTTGTAGCAGAACGTTCGAAAGATTAACAAGTGACTTATACAGGATAACTCAGAATCCAGGAGAATCTTTCTGAGATTATGTCAGCAAGTTTGGCCGGGAATCCCTAGATATCCTGAACCTTGATGTTGCCACAGTAGTCCAGGCATTCAAGATGGGGCTGAAGAAGGACTCCCAATTCTACGAAGACCTTGTCATGAATCCTTGTAGGAATCTTGATGAAGTCAGGAACCGGGAATTGAGGTTCATAAGGCTTGAGGATGATAAGAAGATCCAGCAAAGGATGGATGCTCCAACTAGTTACAGTCAACCCAACCAGATGACTGAATCTACACCCTTCAAGCCTTATAGATCCAAGCCTTATTCTATGCCTGACAATCACAGGATTAATGATGTGGAGGATGACGAAGATGAAGAAGAGTATCCTAGACTATTTGAATATTGTTTTTCTCTTGATACAACAGATTTATTATTTTCTATGAAGGATATTGGTGAAAAAGCCAGGTGGCCTCGCAAATTTGAGAAGAACACAGGATGGAAGGATAAGTCTAGGTGGTGTGCATTCCACGAGGACTTCGGCCATGTAACCGAAGATTGTATTGCTCTGTGAAAATATATAAGCTATCTCTTAAGCATAGGAAATCTCAAAGAATTTATAGGGAAAGGAAAGAGTAAGGCTAAGGATCATGACAGGATCCCGCATAAATCAACATCCCCGCCACCGGATGCCAAGGTAATAAGTTTTATATCTGGTGGATCTGACATTTGTGGCACTTCTTACTCTGTAGCAAAGAGGAATGCCTAGGAAGCAAAGACATAGAAAGGGGACAGGCCTACCATGATCTCTAGCCTGACCAAAGAGAAAGTCATATCTTTTGACGAAGGGGACCAAAATGACGTACAGGATCACGACGGCTTGGTGATCACTCTTTATATTGCAAACCACTTCATCCATAGGATACTAATTGACGAAGGGAGTTCAGTAAATGTCATTCAGCATGAAGTCTTGAAGAGAATCGGGATCCCGGATTATGAAATTATCTCAAAATCTTCAGTGCTGGTGGGATTCAGCGGAGAAGTTAAAAGCATAGTCAGAGAAATAAAACTACCGATATATATCAAAGGGTTAAATGCTATACAAAAGTTTTGTGTAATAGATTCTTTGTCTTGCTATAATATCATTTTAGGAAGGCCTTGGATACACGACATGAAGGCGGTACCCTCAACATACCATCAGTGTGTCAAGATGCTAACTGTGACACCATGCATTTTAGGTCAATATCCACATTTCATAAACGCACGTTCATAATTATTATTTTCTAATACTTATTTTGACTAAGTAAAGTCAAGAAGTCTAGCAAAGGAGTTTATTTCCAAGTCTAGTAAATCTTAAAGAATTACTAGAAAAAGTAAGCAGAATAACCCGACTCAATACGAAAGTAAATGGTTAAATAAAATAACCAGAAAAATAAATATATGTTACACAAAATCTACGTTGAACCATAATTTATGGTTAAGACTAAATTATATAACATACGTAAAAGTAAAATAAAGGACTCTTCGAAGACGTTACGAGGTAGCGCCATGTTTAGGTACTCATACCTACAAATAATCACCTCAACGAATTATACAAATCAAGGTTTCAATATTTTCTTCAACGAGCCATAAACTGGTAAAAATCATAATACCGTGAAGAATCGAAACTGAATTAAATTACCCCTTTAAAACTCTAATTGATACTAATATCATTAATAAATTAATGATTAAAATTGTTATCATTAACCCCAAACCCACTTCTTGACTTTCTTGGCCGAGAGTCAGGGGAGCCATGCTCCCACTTGCCTGATTCACTTTGATTCAGATGAAAACTATACCCTTCAGTCGAAACATCACCATTCCTTTCAAACCTCCTCTTTTTCTTACGGCAAATTCCCAATTCCCCATCAAGTTGAAGTCCGGATTAAGGCAGAAATCCACCTAATTCAGTGCTATAAGGAGAATTCCAAGCGTTTCTGAAGAAAGCTTAACAAGATATTCAAGATCACTTCCCTGTTTCTCTAGAAATCACCATTCTCGGTTTCAGATAAAAATTCAATATTATCCATTTCATTATCGTTAAAACCGTAACTAATCATACAGATCATTCAAACGCAAGTAAGATAACAAGAAAAATGTGTAAAATTCAAGATTTGAACATAAAAATATACAGGACAAATTCTGTCAATTAAAGTGCAGTAATCGAAACTGGGAGTTTCGCTACCTGCTGATCGAAACTAGAAGTTTCCATGCCGATTATTCAATCGAAACTAGGAGTTTCGATACCTGTTATTCAATCGAAACTAGGAGTTTCGATACCAGTTGTTCAATCGAAACTAGGAGTTTCGATATCTATTTACTCAATCGAAACTAGGAGTTTCGATACCTGTGTACAATCGAAACTAGGTAGTTTCGATACTATTCTTGCAAATCGAAACTAGGTAGTTTCGATACCTGTTTTGCTCAGTCGAAACTAGGAAGTTTCGACATCTGTTCTGTTCAATCGAAACTAAGAAAGTTTCGATACCTGTTCATTAGCCCCATAAGGCAGTAACTCAGAACTATTTTCATAACAAAACAAGGTTGGAAAAACTAAAAAGATAATTAAAACAAAAGTAATCAGATCGGCTAAGTCAAGTGAACAATTTGCATTTAAAACGAGTAGTCTTAACGTGTATGTTATCCTTGTGTAATTAGGATACGGATAGGCGAATCTGCTGTTATTCAAATATTTGCTAGCATTCATACTGTCGAGGTGAGTTTCACTAATCCCCCTTTTTCTAAAGTTTTGAAATGATTTGGGGTGGAAACATACTTGTAAAAGACTTTTGTGTATAAATGAATGGAACAAATGATCTGACCGTATGTATGTATTGAGGGAACAATAAAGCGCTTAAAGTCCTCGTAATAAATTAGTAACCATTAGCTATGGATTTAGCCCGGGATTATAAGAATAGTACTATTGGGGGTGATGCCTCCGGTCATGGTTAGTCGCGCTAACCAGGGGTCAAAATGGCCGAATGACCGCATATTGTCTTACTCGCAGAAAGGCGAGGGGAGGCACAGAAAGTTGGGGTTTGGTTACGGTCTCGTACATTATATACTATTTTGTATTCCTTGCAAGCTTACAAATGGGGTCAATAGATCGGATTAGTATTCATATTCATTGGTAATTTAAACAAAAGAGTTCTGATCAGGTTAAAATGATCAGGTAATACATACAAAAGAGTTCTGATCAGGTTAAAATGATCAGGTTTTACACAAAAGAGTTCTGATCAGGTTAAAATGATCAGGTTTTACACAAAAGAGTTTTGATCAGGTTAAAATGATCAGGTTTTACACAAAAGAGTTCTGATCAGGGTAAAGTGATCAGGTTTATCAAAAGAGTTCTGATCCGGGTAAAGTGATCAGGTTTTAAAGTAAAGAGTTCTGATCAGGGTAAAGTGATCAGGTTTAACAAAAAGAATTCTGATCAGGTTAAAGTGACCAGGTTTAAACGAAAGAGTACTGATCAGGTTAAAATGATCAGGTTTAACAAAGAGTTTTGATCGGCAAAAAGATCAGATTTAAACATTGGGTTTATGATAACTCTTTATAATAACTTGTGAACCAACCTCGTGTTGACAGTTTTTAGTATGTTTTCAGGAAATTGAACGTGGTCATCAGGTTAGCAATGTAGGTTACATGCATGCACGTGGATACGGCTTTTGGGAGGATTTCTCTTGTATAACTCATGGTCTTGAGTCATATTTGCGAAATCTTAAACATTTGTAAACTCAAGTTGATATTTTGTAGTGTAAATATTTTAAATTCAGTTATGTATCCAATTACATGTATGTGTTTGCGGTAATCATATGCTTGACTTGGAATTGGGTGCAGTTGTGTTTGCACTCAAGATTTGGAGACATTACTTATACAGTACAAAATGTACTATTTTTACAGATCACAAGAGTCTCCAGCACATCTTTAATCAGAAAGAACTCAACATGAGGCAACGTCGTTGGGTAGAACTACTGAATGATTACGACTGTGATATCAAGTATCACCCTGGCAAAGCAAACGTCATAGCAGATGCCTTAAGTCGTAAAGAACGAGTTAAAACACTCCGTGTTCGTGCCCTACAATTGACAATTCATACGAGTCTCATGACTCAAATTCGGATGGCACAACAAGAACCAATCAAAGAAGAAAACAGTCAGAATGAAGCTTTACGAGGAATGATAAAGCAGTTGGAACCAAAGTCAGATGACACTTTATACTTCATGAATAGAATTTGGGTGCCATGTTTTGGTAACATACGGGAGTTGGTTATGGACGAAGCCCACAAGTCCAGGTACTCCAATCACCCAGGTTCGGATAAAATGTATAAAGATCTGAAAGAATTCTACTGGTGGCCGAACATGAAAGGAGAAATTGCTATTTATGTCGGTAAATGCCTGACATGTTCAAAAGTAAAAGCAGAACATCAGAAACCGTCAGGATTGTTACAACAACCCGAGATACCTCAATGGAAATGGGAACAGATTTCCATGGATTTCATTACAAAGTTACCCAAGACGTCGAGCGGGTACGACACTATTTGGGTAATTGTCGATCGTTTGACGAAATCAGCTCATTTTCTACCCATCAAAGAAACAGATAAAACCGAGAAACTTGCAAGACTTTATATTAAGGAAATTGTGGCTAGGCATGGAGTACCAATTTCTATTATCTCTGATAGAGACAGCAGATTCGTGTCTAGAATCTGGAAATCATTACAAGAAGCCATGGGCACACGTCTTGACATGAGCACGGCATATCACCCACAAACAGATGGTCAAAGTGAAAGAACCATTCAAACCTTAGAGGATATGCTCCGTGCGTGTGCAATTGACTTCGGTGGAAATTGGGATACTCATTTGCCGCTAGCTGAGTTTTCATACAATAACAGTTACCACACCAGCATCAAAGCCGCTCCGTTTGAGGCTTTGTATGGTCGAAAATGTCGTTCACCGCTTTGTTGGGCAGAAGTTGGTGACAAGCATTTAACCGGTCCTGAAGTTATTCAAGAAACCACGGACAAGATTTTCAAAATCAAGGATCGTCTGAAGGCCGCCCGTGACAGACAAAAGAGTTACGCGAATAACAGACGAAGACCTTTAGAATTCCAAGTAGGAGACAAAGTCATGTTAAAGGTCTCACCTTGGAAAGGAGTTGCAAGATTTGGCAACTGTGGCAAGCTTAACCCTAGGTACGTTGGACCGTTTGAATTTTTGGCTAGGGTTGGCCCTGTAGCTTACAAGCTCAAGTTGCCACAAGAACTAAGCAATGTACATGATACGTTTCATGTATCAAATCTCAAGAAGTGTTTATCAGACGAGACGTTAATTATACCGCCTGATGAGATTCACATAGACGAAAAGTTGCACTTCATTGAGGAACCTATGGAAGTCACAGATTGGAAGGTTCAGAGAACAAGGCGCAGCCGTGTTAAGCTGGTCAAGGTACGTTGGAATTCAAAGCGCGGCCCCGAGTATACGTGGGAGCGGGAAGATAAAATGAAATCCAAGTACCCGTCATTGTTTACAAACACACCAAGTCAGAGTGACAAGAACTGAATTTCGGGACGAAATTCTCTGTAACATGGGGAGAATGTGACACCCAGCATTTCAGGTCAATATCCACATTTCATAAACGCACGTTCATAATTATTATTTTCTAATACTTATTTTGACTAAGTAAAGTCAAGAAGTCTAGCAAAGGAGTTTATTTCCAAGTCTAGTAAATCTTAAAGAATTACTAGAAAAAGTAAGCAGAATAACCCGACTCAATACGAAAGTAAATGGTTAAATAAAATAACCAGAAAAATAAATATATGTTACACAAAATCTACATTGAACCATAATTTATGGTTAAGACTAAATTATATAACATACGTAAAAGTAAAATAAAGGACTCTTCGAAGACGTTACGAGGTAGCGCCATGTTTAGGTACTCATACCTACAAATAATCACCTCAACGAATTATACAAATCAAGGTTTCAATATTTTCTTCAACGAGCCATAAACTGGTAAAAATCATAATACCGTGAAGAATCGAAACTGAATTAAATTACCCCTTTAAAACTCTAATTGATACTAATATCATTAATAAATTAATGATTAAAATTGTTATCATTAACCCCAAACCCACTTCTTGACTTTCTTGGCCGAGAGTCAGGGGAGCCATGCTCCCACTTGCCTGATTCACTTTGATTCAGATGAAAACTATACCCTTCAGTCGAAACTTCACCATTCCTTTCAAACCTCCTCTTTTTCTTACGGCAAATTCCCAATTCCCCTTCAAGTCGAAGTCCGGATTAAGGCAGAAATCCACCTAATTCAGTGCTATAAGGAGAATTCCAAGCGTTTCTGAAGAAAGCTTAACAAGATATTCAAGATCACTTCCCTGTTTCTCTAGAAATCACCATTCTCGGTTTGAGATAAAAATTCAATATTATCCATTTCATTATCGTTAAAACCGTAACTAATCATACAGATCATTCAAACGCAAGTAAGATAACAAGAAAAATGTGTAAAATTCAAGATTTGAACATAAAAATATACAGGACAAATTCTGTCAATTAAAGTGCAGTAATCGAAACTGGGAGTTTCGCTACCTGCTGATCGAAACTAGAAGTTTCCATGCCGATTATTCAATCGAAACTAGGAGTTTCGATACCTGTTATTCAATCGAAACTAGGAGTTTCGATACCAGTTGTTCAATCGAAACTAGGAGTTTCGATATCTATTTACTCAATCGAAACTTGGAGTTTCGATACCTGTGTACAATAAAAACTAGGTAGTTTCGATACTATTCTTGCCAATCGAAACTAGGTAGTTTCGATACCTGTTTTGCTCAGTCGAAACTAGGAAGTTTCGACATCTGTTCTGTTCAATCGAAACTAAGAAAGTTTCGATACCTGTTCATTAGCCCCATAAGGCAGTAACTCAGAACTATTTTCATAACAAAACAAGGTTGGAAAAACTAAAAAGATAATTAAAACAAAAGTAATCAGATCGGCTAAGTCAAGTGAACAATTTGCGTTTAAGACGGGTAGTCTTAACGTGTATGTTATCCTTGTGTAATTAGGATACGGATAGGCGAATCTGCTGTTATTCAAATATTTGCTAGCATTCATACTGTCGAGGTGAGTTTCACTAATCCCCCTTTTCCTAAAGTTTTGAAATGATTTGGGGTGGAAACATACATGTAAAAGACTTTTGTGTATAAATGAATGGAACTAATGATCTGACCGTATGTATGTATTGAGGGAACAATAAAGCGCTTAATGTCCTCGTAATAAATTAGTAACCATTAGCTATGGATTTAGCCCGGGATTATATGAATAGTACTATTGGGGGTGACGCCTCCGGTCATGGTTAGTCGTGCTAACCAGGGGTCAAAATGGCCGAATGACCGCATATTGTCTTACTCGCAGAAAGGCGAGGGGAGGCACAGAAAGTTGGGGTTTGGTTACGATCTCGTACATTATATACTATTTTCTATTCCTTGCAAGCTTACAAATGGGGTCAATAGATCGGATTAGTATTCATATTCATTGGTAATTTAAACAAAAGAGTTCTGATCAGGTTAAAATGATCAGGTAATACATACAAAAGAGTTCTGATCAGGTTAAAATGATCAGGTTTTACACAAAAGAGTTCTGATCAGGTTAAAATGATCAGGTTTTACACAAAAGAGTTCTGATCAGGGTAAAGTGATCAGGTTTATCAAAAGAGTTCTGATCCGGGTAAAGTGATCAGGTTTTAAAGTAAAGAGTTCTGATCAGGGTAAAGTGATCAGGTTTAACAAAAAGAATTCTGATCTGGTTAAAGTGATCAGGTTTAAACGAAAGAGTACTGATCAGGTTAAAATGATCAGGTTTAACAAAGAGTTTTGATCGGCAAAAAGATCAGATTTAAACATTGGGTTTATGATAACTCTTTATAATAACTTGTGAACTCACCAACCTCGTGTTGACAGTTTTAAGTATGTTTTCAGGAAATTGAACGTGGTCATCAGGTTAGCAATGTAGGTTACATGCATGCACGTGGATACGGCTTTTGGGAGGATTTCTCTTGTATAACTCATGGTCTTGAGTCATATTTGCGAAATCTTAAACATTTGTAAACTCAAGTTGATATTTTGTAATGTAAATATTTTAAATTCAGTTATGTATCCAATTACATGTATGTGTTTGCGGTAATCATATGCTTTGGAAACCAGTGAACGTCGTGCCTCGCGTTTCCGCCCTGGCGGGGTGTGACACCAACCCCTTGGGGGTAGTGAAGATTAACAGTGATCAACAAGAGGCAAAAAACGGTTATACTTCTTCAATGAAAGCCTCCGCCAAAACCAGGCAAGCATAGCAATTAAAGAAACAAGCTCGAGACGTCTTGGAAACCAAAGAACAGGATGTTGAAGAAATATCCTTAAGCACGGAGGATCCTGACGTCAAGGTGCTTGTTGGAACAAATATCCCCAAGGATATTGAACAAAATCTTGAAGAGTTACTAAAAAGCAGAACCTCAACCTTCGCCTGGAAACATGAATATATGACATGTATCTCTAAAGATATTATTACACATAAGTTGGGTATTGATAACAGTTTTAGGCCAATACACCAAAAAAGAAGGAAATTCGCATCAGAAAGGAATGTAATTATCCAGGAAGAGGTTGAAAGGTTGTTGAAAGTGGGAATGATAAGGGAAGTGAAATTCACAAGGTGGCTATCTAATGTGGTGGTGGTCCAGAAGAAAAACGGGAAATGGAGAGTCTGTGTAGACTTCACTGACTTGAACAAAGCATGTCCCAAAGATCCTTTTCCACTACCACACATTGACTCAATGGTCGACGCCACAGCAGGCCACGAAATGCTAACTTTCATAGATGCTTCATCAGGATTCAAACAAATTCATACGGAACCCTCAGACCAAGAGGATACCTCCTTCATGACCCCAACATGTATTTATTGTTATGCTCTTTAGTTTAAAAAAATGCAGGTGCTATATACCAAAGACTGGTGAACATGATGTTCAAAGACAAACTAGGGGACACCATGGAGGTCTACATAGATGACATGGTGGTGAAATCAAAGAAAGCTAAGGATCATCTCAGGGATCTAAAAGATGCATTCGATATCCTGGACCAGTATAACATGAAGTTGAATCCTTCCAAATGCCACTTCGAGTGGGGGTCGGAAAATTCTTGGGCTATATGGTAACCAAAAGAGGAATAGAAGCAAGTCCAAAAAATTAAAGCAATCATCAATCTGAAATCCCCGTCAAACACCAAGGATGTGCAGAGGCTAACCGGCAGAATAGCAGCACTCAACCGATTCATATCAAGATCCTCATAAAGGTGCAAAGAGTTCTACGACGTCTGTTGAAGCACCTTCATGTGACAAACACTCTGGATAGATTATGGATAGATAGAGTCTTAGTTTAGTACTTTCATGTATTTGTCTTTGTTTGTAAGTGTCTATATGTATTAGTAATCGAGTTGTATTTACTTTTACATATTGATTGTTGCAAATTTCTCTAAGTGTTTTGCACACTTGTATGTGCGCAGGAAGTAGTTCCTGCGTACTTAGCAAGTACGCAAGAATACCTTTGCATACTTGCTATGTACGTATGAGCAAAGTGCGCAGACATCAGGTCATGTATAAATAGGAATGGTTGACAGGAGATAAGTACGCAATCATAGGCATTCAGAATAGCAAATACACAGAACTTTGTAATCTCATAACTTCTCTGTAACCTTCAAGTGTTTATAATAGACGAACGTTTATAGTGATTATCTTGTCTGTTTACTTTGTTTCGTAAGACTCTCCACCTAGTCACGGGTATTCCGCACCCGGTCCGACTAGTAGACCCACTTGCATGTGACGATCCGCCATACCCGAGGGACCTACAAGTGGTATCAGAGCATTGCTCTTAATTTCGAGTGTTGTGAGTGAGTTTGGAGAGTTTTCTACAGTGTTTTATAAGCAAAAGTAGGTGTTTTTGTTGATTTTTGTGATAAAATAGGGGTAGCTCTTGAGCACTATTTTAGAAGCAAAAATCACTCAAAAACCGACTTTTGTTGTGTATTTTGAGTGTTTTGAGCATCAAAGGTTGGTTAGAAACAAGTTTCTGACCCTTTGGCTCACTTTGATTGTTCATCCGTCCGATTTTTGCGATCTCCGGTGTGTTTTCCAGTTACCGGAATAGTTTTGTGAGAGTTGGTGAAAAGGTGTTCTGCGTACTTACCATATCTGGCAAAAAGTAGAGTCTTGCTGCGTACTTACTAAATACGCAAGAATAATCTCTTGCGTACTTACTAAATACGCAAGACTAATCTTGTGCATACTTAAGTTATATCCTGCGCACTTATCATTTACACCTGCGTACTTATCAAGTACGCAAGAGCAAATCTTAAATACGCAAGACCATTCCTCTAAGTGCGCAAGGCCAATATCAAGTGCGCAAGTGTTTCTGATTTTTCTGAAATTTGGCTAAGTGTTCACCGTGTCGAATTTTCAGAACCATGGAAACCTTTTAAACTATGACAATGAGATCGGTACTCCTCAGAAACCGCCAAAGCTGCTAAATGTAAATAATTATTCTAACTAGAAGGCACGCTTTAAGCATTACATTTCATACACTGATTCTTCGTTATGGATTCCAATTCTAGAAGGCTATAACCATCCCACACACATTTATCTTGATGATGAACTGCCTAAGCCTATCTCTAAACTCGATGAAGAGGAAAAGAAAGCTTATGATCGAGAGAAGAAGGCTCTTGGTTCAATCACTATGGCATTAACTCGGGAGTTGTTCCACAGCTTCAGAGGTTATGAAAACTCTAAGGATCTTTGGAAGGCGTTACAGAAAAGATTCGAAGGGAATAGTGATATCAAGAAGAGTAAACAGGATCTACTCATGAAGTAGTATGAATGCTTCAGATTTTTGGAGAATCAGTCTTTAGATGACCTCATCTCTGGATTCTATCATCTGCAGACATAATTGAAAGCCTTTGAGCTCAAGTATCCCGATGAAGAGTTGGTGGAAAAGTTTATGGATGCTTTGCCACCCAGGATTGAAATGTACACAACCCTGATGAGAGAGAATCCAAAATTCTATGAGATAACAGTGGAGGAGGCAATTGGAAAGGTTCAAGCTCATAACATGAACCTAAGAAAGAAGGAGAGCTCAGGAAGACCTCAGATACAAGACCCTTCTATGTATCATGGGACGTCTTCTACAACCAAGTCATCGGGCTCTGGAATAGCCCTTTTCTCTGGATACTCTACTGAAGAAGACCACTCAACTAGTTGTGGTGGTCATGCATGATATGCATCTGGATCATGTTCTGGATCTCATCAACAACATACCTCAAGAAATCCTCCCGCAACAACTTTAGCTAACCAATCAGCTATAGCCAAAATAACTGAAGATCATGTAGCACTATTTTCATCTTGTTTGCTGGCCTACAAGAACTTCATAGGTGGCAAGCTTACAGATCTCGAGACATTGAAGAAGATTTTAATCAAGTGGATCCTGATGACATGGAGGACATGGATATTCAGTGGAATATGGCCATGATACTGAGGAGAGCCAAGCGTTTCCAGAACAGAACAGGAAGAAAGTTCATTGACGGGCATTCTAATGCCAAGGTTGGTTTTGACAAATCCAAGGCCAAATGCTATAAGTGTCTAAACTTTGGAAACTTTGCTCGTGAATGTCAGAAAGACAGAGCACCGTCTTCGGGTTTCACCAGACCTAGCCAAGGAAACAGCCATGGTTACAACAACACTAACAACCACAATCAAAGCCACTGTGGTTCATCCAATGCACTGGTAGCTCAACAGGACGACATCTTTGATTGGGGTGTTCATCTGGAAGATGCCATCATTGCACAAACTCAGGTTGGTCTCATGGCTGAGATCATGGAGTTGATGGAAGCTGAGAAAAAGGAAGCTGAAGAGAAGGAAGCTGAAGAAAAGGAAGCTTCTGTAGCTGATCAAGAGGAATCTACTACTGCTGTTGCCCTCATGGCTATTGGAGAGGCAACAAGTTCATCAACTGAGGTAGGTTCTAATCCTTTTTATGTTATTTCTTGTTCCAAATGTCTAGCCTTAAAACTTGAAAATTCCAAGCTTCAAGACAAGGTCGAACCCCTTCGCATTGCAGCTCTAAGTTATAAAGAAAATGAAAAACGTTTTAAAGATTCAATTGAAATGTTGAAAAAGGAAAAACATGAGTATTCACTGAAAATGAGCGATCAACAACTTCACTTGGATATTGCATACAAGGGGTTGGAGAAAAGGAACAATGAAATTAACAAGCTGCAAAATGAAATATTGCAGTTGAAATGTTCTAATGAGAAGTTTTAAAACTCTCGTTTTGTGGTGGAACACTACGAATCTGTAGTGAGGCAAATGAATGGCTTAGGGTTGGGTACTAATGCCATTCCTCCACCAGTTAGTGGGAAGTTTGTCAACAGCTTAGTAGACATTGATCTAACTTGTCTTGATGAGTCCTCAGGAAAGGATGATTCCTCTAAAAGGGATGATTCCTCAAGTAAGGCCAACTCCGCATCTGATGAGGAGTTCTTTACTGCTTCTAATGATGGGTCGGTTAATACCTGCCCTGAAGGAGTAGTATCTGAGGAGTTGTTATCTGAACAGAAAGTCAAGAAAAACATTATGACTAATAGTGATAATTGTATTTTAACTGAACCCGACAACATTGAATCTAATGATAAATTATAGGTAATGATTTATGGGGGTATAAAAATCTTAATCAAGTAAAGAAAGAGGCTTTTTCAGCTCACTTTGGGCTTGGTTACAAAGAAAATTTGCAAAAATACTATACTCCCAAGAACCAATCTGTATCGGGTCAGACTCATGTTCACAAACCAACTCCTCCTGCTCATCATGCTGAGTCATCTAATGCCAGATCTAATGAGCCTTATAGGAGAACTTACACAGACAAGAGAACTTTTTTTCACTGTGGTATGGTTGGTCACATTTTTGTGAACTGCCCTTCTAAGAACCAAGGGAAACGGCCTATTGTTTCACAACCGGCTGTCATCCCTAAGTCACCACAAGTGAACCATCCCAAAAGTCCAAAAGCAAATGTGGTGAAACCACCAGTAAAACCGATGGTAAAGCCAAAGATAACCTCTGAGGCTAAACCATTTGTTTCAAGGAAGGGAAAGCAACCCGCTACACCTTGTGTATCTACCTCTGGTAGTATACCTACTGGTGAGAAACCTGTGGTGAAACTCTCTAAGCCACAGAGGAGGAGAAGGAATAAGAGGTTGAGAATGCTAGAACAGCTGACTGCGGTTTAATCAGGTGAAGCTTCCACTAGTTCACCTGCTGTAGTTGAACTTAAGTCTACTGTTCCAGTTAAGAAACAGAAGAGGTCCTCGACTAACAAATTCAATAATTCTCAATCTCCTAGTCCTAATTCTTTTAAAGATTCATCCATTTCAAACAGTCATCACGACTGTGAGTTAAAAGTGGTAGTTTATTTTGAAAAGGATGGAAGACCCAAGACCACTATGGCTTGGGTCTCCAAATCTAACTAATTCTTTTTGTGACTCGTGCAGGGACGTCCGAAGGTACTATCTCTAACCGCTGGTTTGTAGATAGTGGATGCTCCCGGCACATAACAGGAAACATGGCCATGCTTCAAGATGTGAAACCATTCAATGGCGTCTTTGTGGCCTTTGCTGGAGAGAAAGGAGGCAGTATCACGTGTCAATGCGTGGTATCAAATGGTTGTGTCAGTTTTGACAATGTCAACTTATGCGAGCAGCTGAAGCATAACCTGCTGAGTGTCTTTCAAATGTGCGACAAGGAGTACTCGGTGATGTTTGATAAGAATGAATGCTTGATTCTCAAGCCTGGTTTTGAAGTTCCTGAAGACTGGATTCTGATGAGAGCGCCAAGGACAAACGACACCTATCAGATTGATATGAGCGTGGCAATAACCACCTCATCAGTTGCTACTTGTTTGCTTACCAAAGCGACAGAGCTTGACTCTATCTTGTGGCATAGGAAACTCGGACATATTTCGTATCTTAAAATGAACCATCTTGTCCGAAACGGTTTGGTAACCGGGGTTCCTAAGCTGAGATTTACCGTTGCAGATGACTGTATGCCTTGTAAAAAGGGCAAACAGCAGCGGAAGTCTCACAAGCCCAAGCTCCAAAACTCCATTCATACCCCTTTGGAGTTATTACACATGGATCTATTTGGCCCCATAAGTATCAGGAGTATTGGAGGTAAGTCGTTCTGTCTGGTTGTAACTAATGATTTCTCACATTTTTCTTGGGTGCATTTTTTAGGTACTAAGGACGAGACTGCTGATATTCTTCAATACCTGATCCTGAGCTTGGAATCTCTTTGCAAGCTGAAGGTTAGAAGAATAAGGAGTGATAACGGAACTGAGTTCAAGAATAATTTGATGGAACTTTTCTGTCTCAAGAAGGGGATCCGTCACGAATTCAGCGCCCCGTACACACCGCAGCAGAATGGAGTTGCAGAACGGAAGAACAGAACACTGATTGAGACTACAAGGACTATGTTGTCGGATGCAAAGCTTCCTGTCACTTTCTGGGCAGAAGTAGTTAATACAGCTTGTCACGTCTTAAACAGAGTTCTGGTTATGAAAAGGCACAACAAGACTTGTTACGAGTTGATCAACAATCGACTTCCCAATCTTGATTACCTAGTTCCTTTTGGTAGTCCCTGTTCCATGTTGCTACAGTACAAAGACCGCCAGTCTAAGTTTCATGCAAAAGCGGTGGAAGGCATTTTCTTAGGATACGTTGCCAACTCGCCTTGCAAGAGAGTGTACAATATAGGAACTCGTACTGTCGAGGAATGGTTTGAAGTGGATTGCAGTAAACACAGTATTCCACCAGAACCAACAGGTCCAGCTTGGGGTTTTGATTATGATGCGTTATTCAAGTCATTCAATCTTCCTGATCTATCTACAGTTGATGCCGCAAATGTTTATGAATTATTGGGTGGCGGCGATGACTCCAGTTTCTCTACTCGTGCTACTGTACCGATTGTAACTCCTGATTCCAATGCTGCATCTGCATCTGGAACTCTTAATGGTGATGACAGTGAAGATATTCATGTCAATGGAGATGATGCTCAAGCTAATCCTAACACAACTGTAGGAAATGAAGCTACAGCTGATCCAATTAACATTGAATCCTCTTCTTCTGGAACTCAAGAAATGGGGGAATTAAGCATGAATCTCGATTCAGAAATTCAGGAACTGAATGTACTAGAGGCGAGAGTGCATAAGAATCATCCAATTGACAACATTATTGGTGATCCTTATGCCGGTGTTCAGACTCGTCATTGAACTATCACTGAGAACATTAGTCTTTACGCGGAGATACTTGACACTGGTGTCATGGAAACATGTCTGCATTCTGCATTCGTGTCCCAGTTAGAGCCGAAGAATGTGAAGGAGGCTCTCACTGACAACTGCTGGATTGAGGCGATGCAAGATGAATTGTCTCAATTCCAAAAGTTGCACGTGTGGGATTTGGTTGACTTGCCAAAAGGCTTTCAGCCAATTGGAACCAGATGGATGTTCAAATGCAAGACGGATGATCATCATGTGGTTGTGAAGAACAAAGCATGATTGGTTGTTCAGGGTTTTTCCCAACAAGAGGGGTTGGATTACACGGAAGTATATGCCCTAGTTGCTAGAATTGAGGGCATTCGACAGTTCTTGGCTTATGCCACATATGTCGGCTTCAAGGTCTTTCAACTTGATGTGAAGAGTGCTTTCCTATATGGAAAAGTTCATGAAGAGGTCTATGACACTCAACCTCCCGGCTTTAAAGATCCGCATAATATCAATAAAGTGTATAAGCTCGACAAAGCACTTTATGGTCTTCATCAAGCACCGCGGGCATGGTATGAGACATTATCTAAGCATCTACTGTCTAATGGTTTCGATCGTGGACAGATTGACTCGACCCTCTTCATTAGGAAAGCAGGAGGTGACATTCTTCTTGTACAAGTCTACGTCGACGACATTATTTTTGGATCTACCAATGAAGGGATGTGTAGGGAATTGGAACAGGTGATGAAGTCCAACTTTGAAATGAGTAACATGGGTGAATTGTCATTCTTCCTGGGTCTGCAAGTCAGTCAAAGAGAGGATGGGATTTATCTACATCAAACAAAGTATGTGCAGGACATCTTGTTAAAATACAAGATGAATGATATCGGTACTTATGGCACACCTATCCCAGTCAATCATGGTCTGCATCCTGACAAAGATGGAAAGGATGTGGATTGCAGATTGTACCGTGGGATGATCGGATCACTTATGTATCTCACAGCTTCAAGACCCGATATAATGTTTGCTGTGTGCTTGTGCTCAAGGTTTCAGTCACAACCGAAGGAGTCACACATGATTGCCGTGAAGAGAATTTTCAGATACCTGAAAGGGAAACCCCGATTGGGTCTTTGGTACTCTAAGCAGCAGTCATTTGACTTCAAAGCCTATACTGATTCAGACTATGGCGGTTGTAACCTTGACAGAAAGTCAACTTCTGGTGGATGTCAATTCTTAGGAGACAGACTGGTTTCCTGGCAGTGTAAGAAGCAGTCAACGGTTTCTGTCTCATCTTGTAAAGCAGAATACATTGCTGTGGCGAGCAGATGTTCTCAGATATTGTGGATTCAACAGCAATTGAGAGACTACGGAACTCCTTTATTCATTGACAACAATGCCACCATGTCCATCACAAATAACCTGGTGAAACATTCCAAAACTAAACATATAGAAATTCGCCATCATTTCATCCGTGATTGTGCTGAAAAGCATTTAATTGAACTTGTAAAAGTTCACACGGATGACAATCTTGCTGATCTTTTCACAAAGGCTTTTGATCGATCCCGTTTTGAGCATCTTGTCAACTTGATAGGAATGTTCAATCCTGAGTGAAAAAACTTGTTTTTCTTAAATCAATTCAATTCATGAAAGTTAAACTTTTATTTTCTTTTAAGTTTTCTGTATAGTTCTTTTAACTTTCAAAAAACATTTTACAAAATGAAAAACAAAATAGAAAATGGAGAAAATTTCAAAGTTAACTCGAGAAAAGAGGAAATGATAGTACATCAGAAATGATCTAAACGTCACGGACTGCTCATATGGGAAATGATTGCATCATGCTTACTTAAGTGTTTAAATTATTATGTTTTTAATGTGCTTATTTACAAGTAATTTGAATTGTCAGTAGGCTGTATGCGTCTTTGAATCACTAGTAGTGTGGAAACTAAAGTCTAAATTACAACTGTGATTTGAACCCATGTTTGCTAGTGTGTGTGCGTAAAAGAATAGAAAAGATCATTATCAAATAAAGGATGTTAAATTTTGGCAATAATTTTCTTTTGAGATCAGTTTCGGGTTATGTCGTTAGCACAATTAATGCGGTTCATCTCACTGCCCAAACTCACAAGTATGCAATGAGAGATTGAATCAAGACATGTCTCTACATTAACCGTTGAGCATGTATTCACCCTTGAATCACTCCTGATTCATTGAAATCAAATCCAGATAAAAGTTGGATTCCCTTACCTTATTCAAACACCATACTCGTTATCCTGAATCATCTTACCGATATTCAATTAAGAAAATCAAATGAAACCAAGAAAAATGAATCACTCGATTCTGAATCTTATGATTCCTGATAATCCTTATGGATTCTGATTGATTTTTCCTGTGCTAGTTGATGTAGCTTCATTCTAAAAATTTAGAAAATCATTGGGAAAATATTAGATGCCTTGAGATAGTGCAATTTACATTGCTATAGTATATCAGTGGGGTACACGTTGTATATTTTAAAATTAATACCTTAATACACAAGAACGTGGTTTCAAATCTTATAATATTGTCAACTTGAATTACTTGTTTATGTGCTTATTACGTATGAATAAATAGTAATCCATGACATGATCCCATATTCTTTGATGTTTATATTGTATCGTTTTTACTATAAGTTAGTCTGATATGATCCTCTGCTCGTGTCTTTGATCAAAAATAGTTTGTGTAAATGCTTGTATATTTCTATCTAGAAAAGATCAAAAAGATTTTATGTTTGTGTATAGTTAAATCTTATTCAAAAAATTCAAAAATATTTGTGTTTAACCTTCCTGAATTGTATTTGAATCCTCCTGATTGAATATTTTTATCTTGTTCGTTATTTGATTTGAAAATCTTCATAATTTGAGTTGAAAGTTTGCGCACTTAAGGGTTACTGCGTACTTGACAAGTGCGCATGAAGTAAGCCCTGCGTACTTAACAAGTACGCAAGAGTTAAGCCTTGCGCACTTGTAAGTACGCAGGAGTTAAGTCTTGCGCACTTAGCAAGTACGCACGACCTTTTTGTGTTGGGTATAAATACAGGACTTAGAAAAATTTTCTGATTTTACAACATTCAAGTTCTCAGTCGCCTGTTCATTTTCCCTCTACAATTTTACTCAAAAATTCAAGTGTTCCTAACCGATTTCTCGTCCCATCTCTAGTATCATCATCGTGTAACAATCATTTGGTGAGAATCTAGAAGGAATCCATCCGTGTATTCGCGATTTTTGACCGATTTGAATTTTAAAAACTTAGGGTTTAATTCGAGTTTTTTAGTCAAATTTTGGGTTGTTTGGGTAAAACCTTATAGTTAAAACTTGATTAGAATCTGTAATCGACCCTTAATCAGTGCATTTCGCCCGTGATTTTGCCATTAGACCCTCGATTGACCATCGACTCATCTGGGTGGTCTTTTAGGTTAAAATTGACCGAATGTAGCAAGTGTTTGGTGTAGATGTTGGTCCCATAGGCTAGAATCATAGATTCCGACCTTGTGGTGACCTAATCAACCCGTTATTTGAACTTCAGTTGAATCTTTAAACTTCTGGAATTTTGAACAAGTATGGCTCTTGCGCACTTAGCAAGTACGCAAGAAGTAATTCTTGCGTACTTGTTAAGTACGCAAGAGGAAATTCCTGCTTACTTGCTAAGTACGTAGGACCAACACTTGGGGAAAATTTCTAAGTCTAGAAATTCAGTTCAAAGAGGAACTGCTATACTAAGTCATGTTTATTCATTTCCAATGAAACTTGTTGTTCTGGTTATGTTTTCTGTATGTCTTTTCAGATCATGGCTCGAGCGTTTACTAACGAATTCAATCTGTTGGCTAATACTTAACCGGAATGGAAGGGTGCAGCGCTTCAGTACCGCGAGATAGTTGATTTCTTGAAGCGTTCAAGCATCATTTATGCTATTTCTGCAGACCCGATCGTTTCAAGACCTTACCTAGAGCAATTTTGGGAGACAACGGATCATGATTGCACGGTAACCCCCAATGTTATAAGGGCTACCGTGGCTGGTCATGACATCGCCTTCTCTGAAGATACAATTAGAAGGGTCCTGCAATTCCGAGATCTCTCGACCGACCCGACAGCCTATCCAGACTACTTTGTGGATGGCTGTTGGAGGCAAAGAATGGGATATGTCGGGGCGAGAGACTATGCTTCGTATAAGAAAATGTGGGTGCTTGACCATTGGAGATATTTTGCCCACGTCATGATCATGTGCATCTCCTCAAGAAAAGCTGGAAAGGATGCCATGGGTCATGACCTTGCTGCAACCATGGTTGGCTTATCTCTCAATAAGGGCTACAACTTGTCACGCTACATCTTTAAAGCCATCAATGACCAGATCAACACAGCTGAGAGGTTCAGGTTCTTATTATACCCTAGGTTTATGCAACTTCTGATAAACGATGCGTTGCCAAACCTACCTGCTACAGGGGAGAGATTGCAGGTGAAAAGGGTGGACAAGAGGGTGTTCGCACAATTCCTTAAGCCAGGCAATGTGGATCCTACCCCTGAGCACACAGCAGTCTTTGGCCACCTTATAAATGAAGCGTACGTGGCACCAGGTGCCTGGAGACGGTATAGTCACGATTCAGAGCCAGAATTGAGTGAGCATTCAGATGAACAACAACAACAAGAAAAAGAGGAAGATGAAAGTGAATATGGATCGTCTGAAAATGGGGACGAAGAAGGAGGACATGATGGTGCTGAGGGATCTGACTCAGAAGAGACGGAGTCTGATTCTTCTGATTCCAATGATGCACCATCTCAGGCACACCCAAGGAGAACGACAAAGGTAACCCTACATGAGTCATCCTCAAAGAGAAAGCGACAATCTTCAAGCAGCGAATATGAGCCAGATTCTGACTCTGACACTTCTATACAGAGACAACGACGTGAAAGAATTCATAAGAACAGGGGGGATAGGCAGCAACAGCCTATGTAGAAGCATGTTTTGTAACTATAGATTAAATTTTATGTATCGGTGTACGTGGCTAGTACGTAGGAGGGTGTTCCTGAGTACTTAGCCCGCACACCAGTTTGGTCCTGCGTACTTAGTAAGTACGCAAGGCTTTTGCCTTGCGTACTTGTCAAGTACCCATGACCAAACCATGCGTACTTAGTAAGTACGCAGGAAGTGTTCCTACCCCTATAAATAGAAGACTTGTCTTCATTTGTAGGTGGAACTTTGGAACTAGTTGAGAGGTGTCCGGGTCGGGAAGAGCTCTCCCGACCCCTGGACCATGAGCTTAGATGAGAGATGTGTGTTCCTTCGGTATGTAGTCTGTAATACGGGATGACTTCTTTGTTATGGATTACGTTTCGTTTCATTATCTTTTGTCTTTGTTCTTGTTTATCTGCTTCGTTCTCTTTGTTCCCACACAAATCAAAGAACAGATCGTGTTAAATCCGCTGCGCGACGAGGCTCCCGGGACCTACAAGTGGTATCAGAGCCTCGGTGTTCGTTGATTTGTGTTCCAGTTTCGGGTTTTAGGGTTTTCGAGCAGATCTGAAAAATAAAAGTTCGCTACTTTTTCTTGCAAAAATCTTCAAATCCGAGTTTGTTATCACTTCATTTGGTGTTTGGAAGGCTAAGGGTTTGTTAGATGATGTTTTCGAAGCTTTTGGAAGCATTAATTTCTCTGATCCATCACTTTTCGAGCATTTTCCTCAAAATCTGTCAAGAACGCTGTTACTTTTTGATAAGTACGCAAATTCAGCTTTTCTGCGTACTTACTAAGTATGCATGGGTTTTGCCCTGCGTACTTACTAAGTACGCAAGAGAAGTTGTCCTGCGTACTTGTTAAGTACGCATGAGTATTTCCTCTGCAATGAGTATTTCCTCTGCAATGAGGATGAACTACAATGAGTTGTGTTGGGTTAGTTGGTTCTTATTGAAGCACTTGGTTTGGTCTACAATGAACGCTACAGTTATGAGGGAGTCGGGTTTGTCATCACTCGACAACTGAACACTGAAGTTTAAAGATTTGAAGATCTCAAGTGGAATGCCAGAAGACACGTGATGTCATTAGTTTAGAGGGAGTCTGTTAGGACATTCTTTGAAAACTGATGTATATCAGTGTTAGAGATAGATAGATTTTGATGCTATAGTTAAGAGGGAGTTTGTAGAAGCATGTTTTGTAACTATAGATTAAATTCTATGTATCGGTGTACGTGGCTAGTACGTAGGAGGGTGTTCCTGAGTACTTAGCCCGCACACCAGTTTAGTCCTGCGTACTACGCAAGGCTTTTGCCTTGCGTACTTGTCAAGTACGCATGACCAAACCATGCGTACTTAGTAAGTACGCAAGGCTTTTGCCTTGCGTACTTGACAAGTACGCTAAAAGTGTTCCTGCCCCTATAAATAGAAGTCTTGTCTTCATTTGTAGGTGGAACTTTGGAACTAGTTGAGAGGTGTCCGGGTCGGGAAGAGCTCTCCCGACCCCTGGACCGTGAGCTTAGATGAGAGATGTGTGTTCCTTCGGTATGTAGTCTGTAATACGGGATGACTTCTTTGTTATGGATTATGTTTCATTTCATTATCTTTTGTCTTTGTTCTTGTTTATCTGCTTCGTTCTCTTTGTTTCCACATAAATCACAGAACAGATCGTGTTATTTCCGTTGCGCGACGAGGCTCCCGGGACCTACAGTCTATTCCTAGTGAGGTGGTGGTGAGTCCTTAGCAGCAAGTACAAGTTTCAGCTACGAGTCCTGACTCAGCTTCCACCCCACCTTCACAACAGTTATACCAAAGACGGAGGAGGCCACAGGTACAACCTCCCTGTGATAGTGACCCTCCCTATCACATCTGCCCAGGTGGAGGTGAATACTCCAATGCTCACGGAGTCAGTCACCATCACCCCTTCCATAACACCTATAACCGTCATCACATCCACAATCCCAACAACCACCATTGAACCTTTAAGTCAACCCTTCAACTATGGGGACTTTTCTCAAGGGTTTGACTTCGACACCATCTTCTCCCCCCCCCCAATTCACAATGCCGAAGCGTCATCATCCAGACATCCTGATCCTAATGATGCAAGGATAGATGTTCGGGAAACCCAAGTTGCTGGATTATTGGAAACTATTCGGAAGTCAAAGGAGGAATCTGACGCTCAACAAGCACAGATTAATTCATTGGTGGATGAAGTTAGGATTCTAAGAAGCCAGAGAACGGGGACTGAAGAGAGACTGAAGAACGTCATGGCCCAGAACGAGCTTCTAATCAGGACAAATGAAATGATTCTGGGTCACAGGTCATCTCTAGAGCTGAGGTTTGATACTCAACAGAAAGAGCATGAGCTGATGGTCAAACTATTTGTCGATCTGACCAAGAAGCTTGATGCTCAGGGGGAGAAAGAGAAGGGGAAGGAGATAACTACTGGTGATGAGGCTTGTCATCCTGTTTACTTGACTAAGGATGACGACAAAGACAAGGATCCCGAAGCCGGTCCTAGTGGATGTGAGCACCAAGCTTTAGCAATTGTTCCCATCTCTGCTATTCCAATGGCTCAGGGGGAGTCTACTCATCAAGAGGGTGGTGATACCTCTGGTGGTGGTGACAAAGGAAATTCAGTGGCTGATGTTCTTAAGGATCTATCTGATGATGAGATCTTATACCTAGAGCCTGACTATTCAAAGGAAGCACAGATCGATGCTCTCTTTAATCTAGAAGAAAGAGAGATCGACTCTGGTGATGATTGGGATGAAGATGATGAGGATGTAGTGATAGAAGTTCCCAAGGGTGACGGGGAAGGAGAGTACGAGTTAGAAGATGGAGAGATCTTTGAATTTCCATCCTTCGAAGCTTAGCTCAACACAGGTTCAGTCGAGCATGCTAGTAATGTGGAATCCTCGATTGAAGCCTCCCCAGTTGACCCTACACCTGTGGATCCGGAGGCACCAAAAGAAAAAGATATTCCTTCTACTTCATCTAAGGGTCCAGCTCCTGTTTGGCAAAAGACGTCTATCATAGACAAACAAGGGGCAACAGGGATGATATTTGCTGTAGGGTTCAAGGAGGATAAGCAGTTGTTCGCAATCAAAAGATCTGGAGGGTCATTCTAATCATGCAGTGGCGATGGGTTTGTGGGTGGTTCTATAGCGGGAAGCAAGATCTGGGAAGTTCGAAGTGATCAAGCCTCAAGTGCCCAAGAGAGTCAAGGATAAGACAGCAAGACATCCTGTGACTAAGAAATTCTTAAAGAAATTGCTATACAAGCCAGTGCTATGTGAAACTAAGATTCCCCTGAGCAAGTTATCTAAGGATATTCTTGGTGACATGTGGTACTGGTACGTAGATCCAAAGACGAGCGAGGCTGTGGTGATTGGAAAGGTGCCGAGGGAACTAATCAGGGTATTTGATGAAGTCTGCTTCATTAACTTCTCTGTGAAAGATCTGGAGGCATTAGCAGACAGGTATTGCATGCATACTGACGAGTGGACGAAATTCCTTGCTTCTAAATATGATAAGGTGATCAAGTTCTGCCTTGACTATAAGAAGAAGATGGAAGCTAAAGATGTATAGCTGTGAAGACTGAAGACAGAAGACTCAAGACTAAAGATCGAAGATGATCCAGAGCTGTTGTCAAGGGGGAGTTTGTTGAAGCACTTTCCTGTGACAAACACTCTGGATAGATTTTGGATAGATAGAGTCTTAGTTTAGTACATTCATGTATGTATTTGTCTTTGTTTGTAAGTGTCTGTATGTATTAGTAATCGAGTTGTATTTACTTTTACATATTGATTGTTGCAATTTTCTCTAAGTGTTTTGCGCACTTGTATGTGCGCAGAAAGTAGTTCCTGCGTACTTAGAAAGTACACAAGAATACCTTTGTGTACTTGCTAAGTACGCATGAGCAAATTTCTCTGCGCACTTGCTAAGTGCGCAGGCATTAGGTCATGTATAAATAAGAATGGTTGACATGAGAAAGGTACGCAATCATAGGCATTCAGATTAGCAAATACGCAGAACTTTGTAATCTCAGAACTTCTCTGTAACCTTCAAGTGTTTATAATA
Source organism: Smallanthus sonchifolius (assembly GCA_023525975.1). Lineage (NCBI taxonomy): Eukaryota > Viridiplantae > Streptophyta > Magnoliopsida > Asterales > Asteraceae > Smallanthus > Smallanthus sonchifolius. Next base: position 54,834,239 of record CM042022.1, on the reverse strand, counting down.
GACGAACGTTTATAGTGATTATCCTGTCGGTTTACTTTGTTTCGTAAGACTCTCCACCTAGTCACGGGTATTCCGCACCCGGTCCGACTAGTAGACCCACTTGCATGTGACGATCCGCCACACCCGAGGGACCTACAACATCCTACAGAATAAAAAGAGATTCGAATGGGAAGAGAAGTATGAAAAAGCACTCCAATCATTAAAGGAATACTTATCATTAGTTCCTCTATTGATGAAACCAGAAGATGGCGAACCATCATCCCTGTACTTGGCGGTATCCGATAATTCTGTAAGTGTCGTCCTAGTCAAGGATCATGAAGGCCAGCAGCATCCAGTATACTATGTAAGTAAAAGCCTACTCGCGGCAGAAACCAGGTACTCTCATTTAGAAAAGTTATTATTAGCTTTAATAATAGCATCTACCAGACTTAAACATTATATTGAAACTCATGCTATTCATGTTAAAACTAACTATCCTATTAAGTGTGTCTTGAGAAAACCAGAGATGTCAAGAAGGATAGCTAAGTGGTCAGTCAAGCTCAGCGCCTATGACCTCATATATGAACGTAGAACAACAATAAAGTCTCAGGCACTTGCGGACTTTGTGGCTAATTTCCGTAGTGACATTCAACATGAAGCAAACCTTGAAGTTCAACAATTGGAAGAATCTAAGGATAAGTGGACCTTATTCACTGACGGTGCATCAAATGTAAGAGGAACAAGTCTAGGTATCCTATTGAAATCGCTACAAGGGGACATAATACCCTAATCCATAAGTTGTGAGTTCCAGGTAACGAATAATGAAGCAGATTATGAGGCGCTAATAGCATGATTACAATTAGCCAGGGATATCAAGATCATGTATCTCCAGGTATACGTAGATTAATTATTAATTGCTAACCATTTCAATGGCTCATATGCAGTAAAATGCGAGAAGTTAGCTAAATATCTCACAATAGTTAAGCAATTATCTGTGAAATTAGAAATTTTTAGCATCACACAAGTACCTAGAGAAGAAAATGGTGAGGCTGATGCCTTAGCAAACCTTAGCAATTGAAAAAACAAACAAAGTATCCAACACAGAAGAAGAAGCAGATGTTCGGGATCTTGAACCTAGTCAAGGATCCCAGATTCTAGCCATTAAAAAATATTTACAGGATGGTGAGATCCCAAGTGATGAAAAGAATCACAAGGCTTTTCGCATGTGGGTATCACGTTTTATAATATTGCACAATGTCTTGTATCAAAAGTCTATTACAGGTCCATACTTAAGATGCTTGGAGGATCCTGAAGCACATGAAGTCCTTAAAGACATACATGAAGGTGACTGTGGTAATCACACTGGGGGCAGAGAATTATTATCGAAAATCCTGAGGATAAGATACTATTGGCCTACCATGAGGAAAGATGCTATGACTTATTCCCAAAAATGTGATGCTTGCCAAAGACACGACAACATACTTCACCAACCAGCAGAACCTTTATAACCAATCATCTCTCCATGGGCATTGATGAAAAGGGAATGGATATAGTCGGAAAACTTTCCAAGGCACCAGGAGGAAAAGTTTTTATGCTGGCAATGATAGATTAGTTCTCCAAGTGGATTGAAGCTGGAACATTTGTCCAAGTCGGAGAAAAAAAGTCATCTCCTTCATCGAGCGTAACATCCTGACAAGATTCGGGATCCCGACAGAGATAATATGTGATAATGGATATCAGTTCATTGGCAAGAGAACAACTAACTTCTATTACAGTTGGAGGATTAAAATGATAACCTCCACCCCTGTGCATCCTCAAACCAATGGACAGGCAAAATCCAGCAACAAGATCATCATCAACAACTCAAGAAGAGATTATGGGCTAAGAAAGGAAGATGGGCTGAAGAATTACCATTTGCACTTTGGGCAGATAGGACAACCACAAAGAATGCAACAGGTCAAACTCCATTCTCATTGGTGTTTGGTACTGAAGCCATGATCCCTATATAGATGATTATCCCTACTACCAGAACCAATCTCCAAACTACAGAGACCAATAACGAAGCTCTTGTTCATGATCTTGACACCATGGATGAGCTCAGGGATCTTGCCAAGGTTCGTATTGTAGCTTATCAGTAGAGGATAGCAAACTCATACAACAAAAACATAAGGGTCAGAAGATTCTAAGTGGGTAATCCTGTATTAAGAAAGGCGTTTCAAAATACTACCAACCCCAACGATGGAAAACTTACACCAAAGTGGAAGGCCCATACCTAGTTGACTCAGAAGCAGGCAAGGTTGCCTATTGGTTAGCCACTATGGAAGGTGACGTTCTGCCAAGATCCTGAAATGCAGTCCATCTCAAGGCTTATTTCATGTGAGTTAGAACTTAAATTCTATCTAAGACTGGTATATCTTCTATTCCCAGATGTTTTATATTTATTACTCCTTTATAAAGTTACCGACTTGAGCGTCGGAGGGATGCTAGCCAAGCTAACACCCACCTTCACCAAGGTTTCATGTTTTGCAGGAAGGATCCTCAAGGATCCTCATAGAAGATAAAGATTGGCCATCTCTCCTAAGTTTAAGGTATTCAAAATACCTTCTAAGGTTTAAAGGTTTTTACCTTTCTAAGAATTGAGTTTGAACACCTCACCTGTAGCACACGATATTCAAGTATAGTTCAAGGTGGTGCGACCAGTCCATGTAACAGTGGCTGATAATTTCATCACTGTTGGCTATATCTTGGATCATACATAAGTAACAGACGTGTAACTCCTAAGGTTTTTAGCATTTTCATGCTAACTCAAGACTGGCTTGGCCCACGTTTATTTGGCATAGCCCTTGTTTATCTGGCTTGGCCCACGGTTATTTGGCTTGGCCCATGTTATCTTGTTTGGCCCACGTTTTTCTGGCTTGGCCCACGTTTATCTGGCTTGGCCCACATTTATCTGGCTTGGCCCACGTTTATCTGGCTTGGTCCATGTTTTTCTAGCTTGGCCCATGTTTTTCTAGCTTGGCCCACGTTTTTAACTTGACACAGGTATTTTAACGCTTATGTGTTAACCCAAGAATTTAGCATCAATATGATAACTCAAGATCCTTAAATGGATTGAAGACTTATGAAGATCCTGAACTACGATTACTAAGTCTACGACATGTTTAACGACTATGCACAGGGGACAACTAACAGTTGTTACATCTTGGACTCCATGTCATAATCTGGTATGTGTGTCTACCCGACTTGGTTCTCAGCCAAGGTATGTGTTACTTGTTAATTTTTAATTATAAAAAGATTGAAAAATTTGAATGACTAAGTCATGATATGTTTGTAATTGGTATTCTTGCATACCATTTATCAAAATCAAACTATATTTTTCTAAGTCAAAGTTTGATAAAAACCTAAAATGTTATTTATAAATAATCATTGAGGATCTAGTATCCTGAATATATACCTAAACCTATTTTTCTAAATATCCCAAGGCTTAACAGCCTAAGAATCCTGATTTTCTAGAACATGTCAAAGCAAACCAAATGCATAACAATCATGGAAAATAGTCATAAGCTACTAATTAATATTGAAAGTGTAGGAGGATCAAGAATTCGGGCTTCGTCCAAAAGTTGGACCCATCCACCCGAATCCTTAACCATTAGTCAGAAAATTAAATTGTCTATCCCATGTAGGGATCCCCAAACACAAAAGTAAATTGTTTTGATTACCAACCACCACAACCATAACAAATAAGACACAGGGCTCAGGCCTAGGCATCATTACCCTCATCGCCCTGTGGAACCTCCTTCTCACCTTCACCGCCAACATCCTCACTAGCCTTGCTAGTGTCCACCTTCTCACCTGTTAGACCCGCCATGATCCTGCGAAATCCTTCAAGACCCAAGCCTTCACATCAAAGCCTTCGGTAGAAGCCTCTTCAGCCATCTTTATCCTAGACTGGAGAACGCTAGCAGATTTCTTGGTCTCATCCATGGTTGTGTCCATCTCCTACTGGTGCAAGACCTTGAAATCCTCCAAGTCCTTTTTAAGGTCGATAATATCCTTGCGATTGTTCTCTATCATCTTAGACTTGGAGGCGGCAATATTCTTCATGTCTTCGATTTTCCCTTAGGTCACGCTAGCCCCCTTCTCCGCTGCCTAAAGATCAGCGCTCATCTTGTCTATACCCTACAATATTTGAAAATGTTAAACATGGAAAATAACAATTATTCACGGGGCTACTGACAATTATTTGCAGGATACTGAAAATATTCGCTTGCCAGGATCGTCAGGGATCGCACTTTCTTTGCAGCCTCAACAGGATCCATGCCCTCAAACACCTCAAGATCCATGTCAAAGGTTTTCCACTTTTTTTCCTGACATCTTAGAACGAAGGGTTGGGATCCTGGGCTTGGAAGTAACAGGTGTGGGAGCCTCTTGCTTAACAATGGCTCTTCCAGAGAGAATGCTATCAAGATCATCCAAAGCAAAATGAGAACCAGATCTTTGAATCTCTATAAAAGCAGAAAAAATAATTAGAGTCAATAAAACTCAGTAAACAAGTGAAGAAAATTCTTACTTGACGACATGGTGGCTTCGGAATACTGGGTTGCAAAACTAGCTTCACTAACAACAGACTCAAAGTGGAATGATCTCTCACCAACAAGTATCTCCAACAAAGCTTCGATCCTCTTATCCGTGTCACTTCTTGCAGGAAATAGCTTCTCAAACTTTGGGGCTGCACAAAACACGAGGATCATCAAAACAGGTTACATATATATATATATATATATACACCTAATAATATGCAGGGATCCTTACTACATCTTACCCTTCTTAACCCACTGGAGTGGCAAGAGATCCCCACCAGGGATGGATGTTCTCTTAACAAAAAATTATTTCCCCCTCCAATCACCGTCATTTTGGGTAGCCTTTGGAATCAAAGGAGTTTTACCAGACTTAAGTTGAAGAACAAAGCGGGAATACCCATGAGTTCTCAGATTGTACACACTAGCAATCTCAGGGATACCGATGGTCAAGGAATGGCTATGGTTCAATTTATCTAAACAGAACAAAATCCTCCATACCATAGGCATCACCTTAGAGAAGGACAAACCGGTGGACTGAAAGAAATCGGTGATCAACGAAGGAAAAGGAAAACGAAGACCCAACGTAAACGGGTAAAACAAGAAACACACCTAAGTCTCCGATTGGAAATCAGCCTTAACCCTAGTATCAAAGGCCCTAAACTCGGTATTTCCTGGGAAAGCATCACTGCTTTTCAGAAGGTCAATGTCATGATCAGTGAAAGTACAAATCTCTTGTTCAGAAAAATCAAGGATTCCCTGATCAGAGAAATCCTCGACCATCTCAACAACATCCGAGGATCGAAGACGAGACATGTTGATGGAGAGAATTACGAAACAAAAAGTAAAAGGATGGGGAAATTCTTACCTGTGAGAAAATAGTCGGAATCGAACAAAGAACACAAGGGAGAAAATAAAATGAAATTCGTTTGAAATAAAAAGGGAAAACCATCAAGTATGGGAGTCGTTTTACCTAGATCTACGCGCCCATCAAGTCACATCGGTCAAAACTTTTTGAATTTGAATTTTAAAGTTTTTTACAGCTGTTCGAATGACCTTCACAACTGTCAAAAACTTGGGGACAGTTGTTAGGGGTCAGCTTTTACCTTTGGTATCCCAGATCCTCAGATAAGTATCGGTATCCCTGATCCTTACTATGTTTCAGTATCCTATAATAATGTTGCGCATCCAAGATAACAGAAGACATAAGTTATAAACATTGTATTCAATTACAAATGATTACATGTTACAATATGAAGTACTCGAAATCAAATTTAACCTACAACCTACATCTGCATCACCAGTATATACAAGATACACGAGAATTTTGCCTCTCTTTATGTTTCCATATTCTCCATTTACAACATTATTATTATCTTTAAACCTAACATAATATGGGGATGGCTTTACCAACTTCATGTTCCGACGTACAACCCGCATCTCTCTGGAATGCGCCTGATTAAAAATCATCTTCTTACGCATTAAAATCACGAAACATCCTTTACTAACTAGGTTTAGATTATCATCATGTACTAAACTGGATACGTCAGAATTTGCCACAGGGGGCACATGAATGACGTCTGCCAATTTTGGATAGTCACCAACTGATGGACGTAAGTTTTTCACGATGACCACACTGACAACCCCACTTAAAATAGCATCGGGATTCACCATTGCCTCACCAGTAGTACCTATCACCACTATATTACCTTTAACATTAAAATTGATTATCTTGATATAATCATTTGTTCTAAACCCAGCACCAAAACCACGAACGGGCATACTGATAAATGTTGTAGCTACGTTCTTCGTATGTGACGCATCTAACTGCACCGTCTCCTCTATTTGAAACAATTGTATTTTGTTATACACCGATGGGCGCTTCAAGAACGGCAGACTTCCCCCAAGACTGGAATATGGAGCTTTCCTCCGATTAGAAACATATTTGGTGTTTTTCTTTTATATCATGTATCCATCTTCTGTATAGATACTAATCAATGAAATGATAATATATACACAAATTGAAAATAACACGTAAGCATTGAATAAAATAATGGTAGCTGATGTGGCTTTAGGGACGTTTAAATTAAACTTAATAAGCCTTAGCGAAACAGTAATCAATCACCAGGTTCTCAAATAATAATTAAATAAATATGTAAAACGATTCAATTTATTTTTATCATAAGCGTTATGAACACAATAAAAGCAAAAAGTAACAGGCCATCTTTAATTTGAAAAGAGTACAACCGGGGTCCACATGGGCCACTGCGTTCCCAGAAAAAGGATTTTTCTATGCTTAAAAATATCAGCCACTAGATCATTCGTAGGGGCACGTGCCAGCACCTCAACAGCCGGATAAAAGGGTCCAGGCAACCGGTAATATTAAACGGTTGTCTGGCTAGTATATATAGGGACCCTTTCCCCAATTCATTTGAAAAGTTTGAGAGAACCTCATTCGGGGATCAAGGGTATTTTCGTAAATACTCAACTTCTTTACTCTATAAATAAACCTAACTTCTTCTACTTCATTCAATAATTAAAAATGCCATTTTCGTTAATATGTATATAACGGATGCTCAAAATCTTCAAGATCTAGCATTAGTAAGAACCAGAACTACCAAAATCAGGGCGATTTCATCTTTCACATCTGTACATATTAGATTCCCTAATTTAATATCTACTCTGGCTAGCAAACGCAGCAGATACTCTACGAAGATCGACAGATCCGTCGCAAGTGCCTATTAACTCAACAGGTACTATACGGTTCATCATTCTTGATCATAGGCATATAGGGCATCATAAAATCTAGGCAGAATATGCTATACCAGTAACCGGCAAATGTGAGATCCATTATTACGGGAACAACTTTACTAGTCTGAATGAAGCCCAGTGTTCGTGGGAAATAAAATATATTCTTGAGGACTCAAATATTAACTCCTCCGCACTATTTGCTAAGATTAAAGCTCATCTCAAAATCATCACAAACAAACATCCCGATGACGTTCCCTACAAGCCTTCTGCTATAAGAATAATATGCGACAGATTCTCATAAAAGGATATTGATATATGGGATGTTGGCCTAAATATTATCAACACCCCATTATGTAGATCAGTCTCTATGGTGGAAAACAAAACCAATTTCGTTCAATCTAACCACAGAGCAATCACATATCAACAGTACAGACAGCCATTATCCGAAACAACAACACAACTGAAGATCGAGAGGCATGCTGATCGCAGTCAGCAACTAAAAATATAATTAAAAGCTCTAATACAATTATTAATACAGATTACACCACGATTCTCTAAGTGATACATAAAATGAAATCTAAATCTATTCAAAAAGCCATCCGAGGATGGTGTCAAAGTCGTCCAGATCTTGAAAACCAGGAAGCACTTGTGAATCTGTAATCGCCTCATGTTGTTGTGGTTGAACCTTATCTGGATCTCTATCATGTCCGTTGATTGTAGGAACGGACGATGTTGGTGCTTGAGTATTGTTATACGCAGTGGATTTTGAATTTCCCAGTAGTAGATTCCATTGTCTGCTTGAGGAGCAGTGATGAGTTCCCCTATGCTTTGAATCCATTGTCATAGAAAGAAAACTCATGGCAGATAAAGATTGAACATCCACAATGTAATCATAGATGTTTTCATCTACGTGCTCTAGTTATTGCCTTCTTAGCTGCTCTGTGAATTAGCTTCTGGTTGGGTGGAGTAGAGTGGCTCTTTAAGGAAAATGAAGGTGGCATTGTGTAATGTCCAGGATTTTAATCCCTCGTTCCCCTCTTTATTTAGGTAGTCTGAAAAAGATGACCCCTCGCCTGGATTGCAGAGCACGATAGCGGGAATCCCGCCTTTAATTTGAACTGGCTTGCCGTACTTACAATTTGACTGCCACTCCCTTTGCGCCCCCCGTAATTATTTCCAGTGTTTTAAAATTTGTGTGTTAACGTCATCTATGACGTTATAGTCAGCATCAATAGAAAATATTTTAGGGTTTAGATCTAAATGACCCACCAAGTAATTATGTTTCCCTAATGACCTAGCCCACATTGTCTTACCTGTTCTGGAGTCACCTTCAATTATAATTGATTTAGGTCTCCATGGCCGCGCAACGGGTGGGCAATTGAAATATTCATCAACCCATTCCTGCATAACCTCAGGTACATTAGTGAAAGATGACAAACGATATGGGCTAACCCATTGGACTGGAGGTGGTTTGAAAATCCTATCCAGATGCGAACTAAGATTCTGGAAATGTAAAAGGAAGTCTCTGGGTTGTTCTTCCTTTAGAATTTGCAAAGCAGATTCTTTAGGATCGGCGTTTAATGCCTTTGCGTATGACTCATTAGCAGTCTGGCATCCACCTCTAGCCGACCTCCCATCGATCTGGAATAAACCCCATTCGAGTACATCTCCATCCTTGTCGATGTATGCCTTTACATCAGAACTTGAAAGAGCCCGTATATATTTGGATGGAAATTTATTGAACAATTAGTGGAGACCAAATCAAAGAATCTAGGATTCTGGCACTTATATTTCCCTTCAAATTGAAGTAATATATGTAAATGGGGATGGCCGTCTAAGTATAATTCTCTACAAATCCTAACGTATTTAAGATTTGTAGGTGTTTTGAGACGTTGTATTTGTAAAAGTTCGTTTCCTTTAGTGAGGTTACAGTGGGGGTATGTAAGAAAATAGTTTTTGGCATTAACCATAAAATGTTTTGGTTGGGAAGGCATATTTATGAAAATACTCTTAATCCCCGAATGAGGTCCTCTCAAACTCTTCAAATGAATTGGGGAAAGGGTCCCTATATATACTAGCCAGGCAACCGTTTAATATTACGGTTGCCTAGGCCCTTTTATCCGGCCAATCAGATGAAAACATGTGGGCCCCTTTAAAATATGTGGAAGAGATTAAAAGTTGTGGAATATGCTTTATCTTTGCAAGGGACAGGATACTGTAGCCACTTTAGTCTTTTGCAGGTTTTTACAGAGAATTAGTGGGTATCTTTTTCTTTTGCAGACTTTTCCAGAATATTTTAGATGAATGGGAATACTTATCATTAGCCTTTTCCAGATAATGGGAATATTTGCTTTTACTGTAGTATTTAATTTGAAATTTGAAATTTAACATTTATTATTTATTTTTATCATAAACCTTATGAACACAGTATGTTAATGTGTTAATAGTAGTCGTAATCAAGGATTTTTGTATGCTTAAAAATATGCTTGATTCAAGGATAAGTCGACACAATGTTATATTGGCCAGTTTGGCACGTATTGAACCAAAGGTGCTTCGACGTAGGTATACGTTGGAGTATACAAACCTAGGTGCTACCAGATTTATGCAATGGATAAACGCATTACAAACTGAAGCGAATGCTATATTTGAGGGTCTCAAAGCGATGGATGAGCCTGACAGACATGTAGACGGCGATAACTCTATTAGGATTGTGACATAGGAGTTTGTTGTGTTGTACATGTATATTCTGTAATAAGAACAATTTAATAAGATTAAATTAATATATATTAATTTTTATATCATGGTTTTCTTGTATTGATACAAACATGTTTGGATATCTACTACAGAAATAATTAAAAGCTCTAAAACAATTATTAATACAGATTACACCACAATTCCCTAAGTAATACATAAAATGAAATCTAAATCTATTTAAAAAGCCATCCGAGGATGGTGTCAAAGTCTTCCAGATCTCGAAAGTCACGAAGCACTTGTGAATCTGTAATCGCCTCCGAAGGTTATGGTTGAACCTTATCTGGATCTCAATCATGTCCGTTGATTGTAGGAACGGACGATGTTGGTGGTTGAGTATTGTTATTTGTAGTGGATTTTGAATTTCCCACTAGTAGATTCCATTCTCTGCTTGAGGAGCAGTGATGTCACACCCCCAAGTTCATTTACTTAATGTTCTGCAGCGGTTGGAATTTCTATGCTCAGGTCTTGGGTATTATTAGTGTGATTAAAGTCTTTGAAATCTTGGTCCTTAAATGAGTCTGGTTAGAGCCTATGTGACACTAAGGAAACCTAATTCGCTAAAACCATTGGCTCTGATACCAATCTGTCACACCCCCAAATTCATTTACTTAATGAATAAATAAATAAATTAAGGTTCCAACTATTGGTAACATTACACAACAACGGAAGCTAAAGTAAAGATCTCTAAGTAATAAACACCATTACAAATATTAATATAAACTAGTAGATTGACCTAAAATCCATATAGGTCAAAATAGGCTTGAAGTTTGACGATCATGCGTCTTCAACTTCTAGGGTTTTGATCTGAATGGTTATCCTATTCCAACCGTGCCATAGTTATGTGTTACCTGAAAAACATACATGAAAATGTCAACACAAAGGTTGGTGAGTTCGCAGGTTTACTTGTCTCAGTGCAAAGTCGTTTGCCTTGAAAACATTGATGTTGTATACGTGGCCAAAGTATGAAACCGTTTTCCTCGAAAACATGTGATGACTTCAAAGTCATAAAATAAGTAGTTTTCTCAATGAAACATGTGATGACATCGTAGTCATAAAATGAGTCGTTTTCCCACTGAAAACATGTATTGACGTCATAGTCATAAAATAAGTTGTTTTTCCTGAAAACATTGGTACGTGTACATAGCTATAACATGAAATTGTTTCACTTGAAAACATTGATAAAAACATTTGCACGTAAACGAACGACTAAACCATTTGTGTGTAAATGATTGGTAGATCCATCTGCACGAAAACGTTTCAATGTATATGATAAACAAAACAAGCAATGTGTGCCCATTCGTAAACTAGTTAGGAATATGAATATATGTTCATACATGAGGTATAACCAAACCCAAACACTTGTTCTTGCCCCTTGCTTGTGCCAAACAAACCCTTGTGTAGACACTATGCAGCCATTCGATCATGTGGATCGTCGGTTAGCGCGACTAACCATGACCGGGGTGTGTCAATCCCAATAGTACTATTCATAGGGCCTCAGGCTAACCTATATCTAATGGTTATAAATTACGTAATGTAGGGGACTTTATAAGCTCCACGCGTGCCAACTCATGTAAACAAAAAGGTCGAGCCTTGTTTTCTTGTTACCATATGAAAATGTTTGTAATTATATCTCAACTTTTCTCAAATGTATCAAGCAATGATGTTCCCAAATATATTAAACAATAATGTTTCATGTTTTGAAATGCGTAAGGTATGTATGTTTCTCCACCGCTGTTTCTAAAAAAATTAAAACTTAAAAGGGGGCAGTGAACTCACCTGTGTCACCAATGTATCGTCATAATGATTTCTAGATAGGAGTAAGTGTGCCAAAGTGGCGTGCAATTCTGTAAGGCCCCAAACCGGGCACCCTACAGTTGGTTCTCATAACGGGTTATTCCTTTGAAAATACCCATTTTGGGTATATTAAACTTCAGCGGCAGTCTTTCTAAAAACATTAGTTACAATTTAATGTCATTAAGTTATCTCACGAATGCTCGCACACCAATCCGAGTAGCACCGCTCCCAAGCCAAGGTACTTTAACGCAACACTTACCTGCAAAACAATCTATCGTACACACAAAGTCAGCTACGCTGAGTGAGTTCTAATAGTTTAGTTTAATTAAAAGTCAACTCATCTCTAAAGTTATTTGAACTTTACTCAGGACCCACGGTCCTTAAATAGTAGATCCACATATCATTAACCATTAGATAACCCTTGTTATCACCCGATATCCCATCGTAACTCATTACCCATGACTCATCCCGTAATAATAATAATCTCGCAGTCTCATCGACATAGGTCGAACTTACTACACTAATAACTCATGCTCATGTACACGTATTAACTCGATACTTGGTTAACACAACAAATCCCAAAAACATCAACTTACTTATCCTTGACCAAGGCTCTTACATATCAACTGACATAACAGTTATAAACACTACATCACAGTCCTGACGCATCGGTCAATCTAACTCAACTCACCACATCAATACTATCTCATGCACAATGAATATAACTTAATGCTTGTATGCAATTTAACACAAATATATAAGCACAAAAACACATACCTCATTACTACACCCTCGTCAGGGTTACCCTCGTCAGGGCGTTCAACACACCCTGAGCTCATCACTGTCCTATTGGACATCGTCACCTTTGGTGACCTCCAGAAGGACATGGTCCTCCACAATCCTGTTTGTCGTGTCATAATGACAACAATGAAAACACAATACCCATCGTGTCACAAGGACAACGACACAATGCACACAACACATGTATAACCACATAACATCATAATCTATGCACCTGACTCATTAACTGCACCTGCACTTCACACATAGCACTAGGACAAGGTATCCTACACACATTCATAAGCGGTTAGCTTATATCCCGACTCAGCCCGACTAACTCATAATACAGTACACGGCTAATATAGCAACACAAATAGATGATATATCTCATTATTTAAGCACATACCACATACATGCACACCCTGTGACACCTCCTAGTCGTACCCGTACGACCCGTAACTACCTCCCGACTCACCCCTGTTAGGTCACTATACGACCCGTGACCATACACCGACCTTTAACCTACATGTATTAAGGGTAACATCTAGTCCCTTAGCCCATATTTAAATAATTAACTTTGTAAACTCGTTGGGTTAGGCCCCGAAGCTTGACACACAATTCATGTAATAAAACACATCTTGAATGTATGTACGATAGCCCCAAAACATTAAAATCATTTGAAAGAGTGGATTAGAAACTCAAGGGTTAAGCTGAGTCTCTGCCTCTGCTCTACAACTCGTTCGTTCACGCATGACACCCGAACCTGTCGATGCATGATCACATGATCAGACACGTTCTAATCGTACATTGAATAACTAATAAATATAAATAAATCCTCAACGCTCTTCTCATTATCCCAGCAACACACCCCCCATGAAACCCTAGTTTCACATGCATTCATGCACGGATGCCATGCAAACCCTTAACCGTTCTTATCTTGTAAATACGTAAGCTTAAAGCGGGTCCACATGCACATGCGTAAACCGCCATGCGAAAACCATAATAGGTTGTGACCCGATTCCGTTCCATCTTCGTTCACCATCGTGAATCACCATCATGCACGACCTCATCAAGCACCACCAATGACCACGTTGCCATGCGTAACCCTAGTCGGTTTTAACCCCAACACCACCTCCGCTGTCCGCCGCCGTGGGATACCACCACAGCAGCCCTTGCTGCCGCCGGGCACCGCCACCTGCTGCCTTCATTGCGTCTGGCTGTCCCCCGTAGCCACCGCTACCTTCGCCCATAGGAGAGAAATGATGAAAGAGACATTAATACTAAAACAATTTTAATCCATAGGAGAGAAATGAGAATCACACCCTATGCCTCTGCCAAGGCAGTAGGATGCATTGTGATTAACATAGGAACACATGATTTCATTGAAAGAAGGGTAAGGATTCTCATTTGTGTTTTGGTTTATAATATTATACAAATAATATCATCTAAGAAACAATGTTTTGTTACATCATTTAAAGTATATTTTTCGGTTCATGGTTTCATACAATCTTGGTATATTAAGAACAATGTTTCCTTTTGTTTCAAAGGCATCTTGTGCTTGGAGTGATGTCTCAAATTATAAAAGTAAGTTAATGTGCTTGTAAAGTATATATATAAAATTAAGTCAATCCTAAAACACACAAACTTCTAGTGTACCGGTCGGTATATAATAAGCGTAAGCAAGACCGGATATCAATACGTGGACACCTATGGCAGCTCTCAATACTAAACCTTTATAAATTCCTAACCTATAAATATAAATGAAAGATTCAAACTACGGAGAACGAAACACAAGACGACTCTAAACTCTAAGAATACGGAGACTGGACGTAAAGATAAGATCGGATAGAAAGCAGCTACTTAGGTAAGAATCCTACTAACATGCAATGACAAAGAGAAATTTACACGTATGACCGTCTCTAAAGGTATGAATCTAGGGTCGACTAGGCGTGTCACCGACTTCCTAAGAAGACACTAAACTCGTGTAAAGAACAGGACGGGCGATGTCAAAATGTCTAATGGAGGATCAACTCTCGGTCTCACCTTCACAATACTGTTAAAGGTTGTGGTCCACCACCCAAGAGCAAAGGAAAATCTCTAATTAGACCCCAAGCAAACCCTAAGAACACTAATCCACGAATGAAAGGTAAATCTCGCTCTCACGCGGGCTCGACCTAACACACAACGGGTAGGAGGTTCTAGGCTAATCTATCATCTCTCAGTCTCAAGACTAGGTAGGACACTAAAATAATACCCAAACCAAGGCCAAGACACTAACCGCTATCTCTAATTAGTTATCTGATCGGACAAAACACAAAGTAATCGTCCTAGCATGCAAGAATAAATCTAGAAGACACAAAATCAACCAACCAACATTCAAACATGGTCATGGAAATAGCAATCACATCAAATCAGTATTCATATCCGTTCACAAGTAGTAGAGATAGATATTCTAAGATCAACACAGTAAATCATACGATAAAAACCTGCAAAAGCGTCAAAACATGAAAGCAATCATCAAACCTAGGTAGCTAACAGGTTTAGCTACTCATACAACTCCAAAACATCATTAATTACGAATCATACAGAAACATAATCAACAATAGTTCTAGAAATCGAAAGAAATACGCAAACCGAATGTTCCTGAACCGAAAACAGACTTCAATCTTCACTCCGAGGTTTCTAGGAAGCTCTAAATACCAATTCCTATTGCTCCTTATAGTCTCCTATCATATAGAGTCTGCCTCCCATCGAACTCCCCTCAAAAAGCCGTCAAAAAATCATTTTTATAACCTAATTCCCGTAATCTGCCCGTAAAGGAGGTTAGCTGACCGCTAAAAAGCCCCAAAACGGTCCGCTATGGGTGAAATTTCCAGATTTTATCCGCAATGAGATTTGGGAATTTCCGAGACACCCAAGATTTATATATTATGGGCGCGGTAACTCATTTTTTAGCCCGAGATATGCCCATCTGAAGTTCGTACTTTTTCATGTCGATTCCGTTTATTCCCGTAACTCGTTTACTCGCAAATCCTTCATAGGCCGATTATGGCCTAGGGTTTCTCCCTAAACTTGCATTTAATTGCCACCAGTTTACATTCGGGTCCCTATTAAACCGTTTCGTACGTTTTGATCCCGAACTATTCCTTTTAAACGACTAACCGAGTACCTAACGTTGTCAAAACGCCTCATGCGTGACCGACCTTACACCTCATTTACATTTAACATAGGTTCGGGTCTTCCACTAACCCAGACTACTAGTTTATAATTTCTGGGATGTTACAAGTCCACCCCCCTTAAAAGAGGGTTCGTCCTCGAATCCTGTGTCGGCACAAACCAACACAACTCCTCCTTTCCATTCTTACTTGTGCACCAAAACCCTTAGGTGCTACCCGTTCTCTTTCATATACGTATCATCCTGAACTTTACTTTTCTAGGCAGCCACCAACCTTGGTGTTTAAAGGAATCTTTTTCGTTGCTCGTTTTCAACTTTGTGACTCGTATGTTTCACCTACCCATTCCTTCGCCTCTCGTCTCCAGTCATTAGCCAAACGGCTCTATTTCCCACTCTTGTTAACCCCGCACTTGCTAGAACTTGCTATATGGGATTGCCTTGAATATCAATCCTTTCACGAGGGCCTCGTTGTTATTGTCCTTAACAATACCTCATCGCTCGTAATGTCCTTAACACTACCGCACATATCATCTCTAGTGCCGCGTAGTACAACACTGACAGTTATCCGCTCATTGGCATGTTTCATTCTGGGTTACGGGCGCAATTGCCCTTTGTCTCTTGTATAATCTACATGATTTCATCATTCCTATGATCATCCTCCCAAGTAGGTTCCTTAACTTTTATGGATGGATTCATTCGCCATCCTTCCAAAGTGAAGTCGTCATACTTCTCGCCTCATACCTTGATCACCATCCTATGATGATTTCTCAAACTCTAGCTCATTGTCCTACCCATAAGGGCACCACTTGTGTCTTTCTTCGATGATCTTCAGGAGCTCGTGCAAAGCTACCCTGAACTCCACTAATTTCTTTATCGTAGTATCTCCTTACTTTATTATCACGCATCTAATACGTCCCGTAAGTACGTACACACCCAACGCTAGGGTTATCTTCATTAGCTCTCGATGTTTCTCAAGGCCCATATGCCTTTTTCGTGTCCGTTTCGATCAACTAAATGCTTGCTTCCCTTAAATGCTCCATAGGAGCTCATATTAAGATGGTCTTGGATTTACCAGCGTTGGCATATTCTTCTTAGTCGCTTACGTGCAATCTTGCACGTGCCCCTCCTGTTTTTCACCTTTCTCTAGGTTGCTCTACCATTACCCTGCAATCCCCGTGTAGGTCCCTAATTCGGTGCATGACGGATCTCTAGACTCGTGGTACGACACGGTGATAACGTGCGGAATCCATGATCAACGTTCTTGTGTAACTCAATCAACAACAACGGTGTAAATAAACGCTTTGTATTTCCACCACAATATCAGGTTACAAGATTCACAGAATTATCTCTGTCTCTCTGATATCTCCTAACAGACTCTGTAACTGTCTATTTCTAAGCACCAGTTTTGTCCCAGGCGAACTTAACAAGTTCGCCTAAAAGATGAAGTTCGCCTCTAATAGGCTAAGCGAACTTAACAAGTTCGCTTCAGATAGACTAAGCGAACTTAAAAAATTCACCTCTGATAAACCAGGCGAACTTGTTAAGTTCGCCTTTCTATGAACTTACACAGAATTTTATCAACAGTTACAAAACATGTCCTAACAGACTCCCCTTTAACTGTTGCTAACAATTCTATCAATTACAAGTCAAAGACTCTAAGACTAAGACATAATATCTTCAAGCTCGTTGTCACCAAAATATGCTCCAACAGACTCCCCCTTGACAATAGCTTTAGAAGATTGGCATCCATCTTCATATATCATCAAACAGGCCGTAGTCTTCGTCTTGTTCATTTGCACACTCTCTTTATTTCTAGAAGAAAACTTGGGAGAAGGACCCCTTGTCAACTTCTGTCTGCAATATTCAGTTTTTGCAAAGGAGAACAACCAAGAATAACCAACAATTAAGATTTCAATAGAAATTGGAAAAATAAAATCTTTTTTGTTTTTCAAACATAAGAAACACAAAATCTTTTTGGTTTTTCTCTATATAAACTGAAATGTAAAATACAAAATCACATCTTTTTGGTCAAACATCACGAGTAAGAAGATCATATCAGTATATATGAGATATCAGTCACACATCTTGGATATAAAATCCATATAATATGAAATGGTATCCTATGTCATTCTTTCAAGCGTTGACCAATCAAACCAATATCTTTTAAGATTATCACACTCTATCTTTTCAAGACTTTCATATTGCATGTTATGATACGCGATAATTATTCAAAGAAAATAGGATCAGACTATGACACACAAATTCAAATTGTCAATATTATAAGATTTGAAACTAAAGCATCTCATTCCCACTTTCCTGTGAGTTAAGGTACCATTTAAGTATGAAATACAACGTGTACCCCACTAGTATGCCAACATAAAGTAAATGCACTATCTTCAAGACATATGAGATTTTACTAAAGATTATCCGAATTTCCAGAATGAGGAGACATCACTTAGCACATGAATAGCAGAATCCAAATTGGATTGTATAGGAATCAATGAGATTCAGAATCGAATGATTCAATGTTTTGGCTTATATATGTGGAATCATAAGATTCAGGTATGTGGATCCAACTGTTATCTGTATTATGAATTCAATGGAATCAGTAAAGATGATATCAATATGATCCAAGGGCTAGTATATGTTTGACAGATATTGTCAAGTACATATCTTGATTATACTTCAAATTGCATGCTTTTCGGGACATGGGCACTGAAGCAAATTGAATGAATAGTGCTAAGGACATAACCCGAAACTGATCTCATTGGAAAATCTTTATTAAAAGCTAATATTCTTTATCTGATAGTGATCTTTTAACACACACACCCAGGCATAAAATGGGTTCAAATCACAATTGTAACATATGCAATTATGTTTTCACACTACTAATGGTTTAGTGATGCTTTTTAGTCTACTGACAATTCAAATTATATGCATACACAACACTATCATTTCCTATTTGTTCAGTCTCTGAAGTTTAGATCAAAACATATAATTTAGATATATTAACATAAAGCACCAACCAGTCAATCTAAGGTCATGTGTGAAAGAACATCTACTGATGTACTTTCATCTCTTCTTTAACTTCAAGTAATGTCGATTTTATCTTTTTTCAATTTGTTTGGATTTTTCAAAATCTTTTTCAAAGAAAAATAAAACAAACAAAAATAAACCTTCCATGAAAACATTTTATGAAAAACATTTTACTAGGTTACTCAGGATTAAGCAAGTCAATCAATTTAAAACTCAAACCGATGTAATCCTGTAATTGAATGAATTTGCCTTTGTCACCAACACAGTTCTGTACTCCCCCTGTCCTGTAGACTCCCTCTTAACTATCAAATGGTTGCATCAACTACTTTATGCTCACCATCGTCATCCTAATTTTTAGGTTATCATTTGGACTTTGTTAAACTATTTCCAAAACATTGTGTGTGACATATTCTCCCCCTTGAGCATCAAGTCGTTGAATAAAATATATTCGCAATTATCAACAGCTCGTTAGATGTCATTCCCTGTCATGTGCTTAGAACCACCACTATCAAACAAACCAAATGTTATTAATAGTCCCTCTTGGTAAATCCTGCTCATCTAACAAGAAACATTAATTTTAAATTGGGACCCAGGCCATGGTAGTCATGGGTTGTCCATCTGTATCAAAATAATAAACCTCACTCCATTCACAATCGAATCTCTCATTGATTTTCGGAGATTGTTTCGACGAGTCAGAAACAGAAACTTTAGATTTCCAAACATACTTCTTTTCATTAAGTTCTTTTTGCTTAAAATGTGAAGTATTTGAACATTTTCTTTCATTTGAAAATTGATTTGATTGTGAAAACTCTTGTTGTTCTAAAAGTTTTCTCAATCTTCTGTTTCTCCTCCGTCTTTGAGGTCTAGAAAGCCTAACCTCAGATTTTGAATTACCCTTTGGTGTATCCCGAGGTTTAACCACATTTGGGTTAACATAAGGCTTACCATGAGTTCTTACCTTTTCTGGAGTAACATATCGGTTACCTTTGTCGTTGTGAGGACAAGCAATCCGAATGTGACCCACCAGACCACAGTAAAAGCAAGATCTCGTCTCACGAAAATCTCTCATATAAGGAATCTTCACACGATTAGATGCACTTGAAGAAGATTCTCCTACATGAACTTCTTTTGGAGTTTGAGACGGAACAAACTTTTTCTCAATAGGTTTTGATTCAGGCTTCATCTTCTCAGGAACTACATGCTTCTTCCGTTTATTTTTGTAAGGACAGTTCACCACAATGTGTCCAATCTCATTACAATGAAAACATGTACGCCTGTCTTTATAATCTCTGACATATGGAACTCTCCTTGAGTTTGAAGAACTTCCAAATGTAGAATTTCTAGATGAATTAGAATCAACCTTTGAGTCTTCTTTCTTAATAGCTTTCGGTATCCCCTCTACCTTAGCTTCATCAAAATATTCATCATCACTCTCATCAGAATACACCATATCTTCACATGTGACTGGATTCACTTTCAACACAGTCTTAGGATCTAAATCCTCAACGTTTATAATCTCATGTGTAACAGAATAATTTCCGTTGAATGGTGGAGGAACATAACCAATATCATTAGTTCCCTTCCCCTCTTTAGTATTATTATGATAATGTTCTAATAAGAATGATGAATTTCCAAAGTTTTCTAACTTTCTATGCAATCTGATCACCTCTCCTTTAGATTCAGCTAGTTCCTTATCTTTCTCAACAAGATCATTATTTCTTTTCTCAATTTCTGCAAAGGACATATCCAGGTGATATGCCTGCTCTTTGATCTTCAAAGTCATAGAATTTATATCCCTCTTCAGTGATTCTATTCTCTCAATACACACATTCTCATTATCATTTAATTTCTGATTTACTGTGTGCATGGATTTCATATCACAAATGAGGTTTACGTTGTCATCCATAACCCTCATCATTTTATCCTTCACTGAAATATAGTTAGAACAAAACGTTTCAGAGTTAGAAACTACCTCAGCTTTTACTTCTGAAGAAGATGCACTAGGAGCCATGAATACGTCATCATCAGCTTCACCCTTTTGATCAACAATGACAGGCTCTGCATCAGTTTCTAATTCACTCAGATCATCTTCAACTGTTTGAAAGCTTTCTTCAGTCATCACATCAGTCTCAGTAGATTGAGTACTTTCACCAGAACGAATACTCTCACTATCAGTTAACTCGGTAGAAGAATCACTTTCAGAAACACTCTGCTTTACTACTTCTTCTTTGATCAAGACCACAAAAGCTTGAGTAGTAGCGTCACCCTTTTTCTTCAAAGCTTCCCATAGTTCTCTTGAAGTTGGACATTTCCCGAGACTATGAATGATTTCTTTTGGTAAAGACAACGTTAAAGTTTCACGCGTCTTCATCTCTCGATCAAACTTCTGCTTTTCTACTTTACTAAGAGTTGTCACTAGTTTAGGAATATCATAATATCCCTTATAGTCATAAGTAGGATGCACATATCCTTCAAATATGGATGTCCAAAAGTTTTCATCAGTTTCTTATACGAACTGTTCGAACCGGACTTTCCAGCTACGAAAATTTGATATGCACAAAAGTCTCGATGGCATAGTTCCAATCTCATTATCATCATAAGAAATATTCATTTTGAAATTTTTACGAAAATATCCGGAAAAAATTTTCCGCCTAAATACTCTTTTTAAAAAATTTCAAAAATTAAAAATTTCAAAAATGATTCAAAACAAGCATATAAACTTTCCTTAAAAAATTTTAATTTTTTTTTTAATATCAAGCGAACTCAATAAGTTCGCCTGACAAAATTCACCTGAAACTGACCCGAGCGAACTTGACCCGATCGAACTTGTTAAGTTCGCCTAATCTGCACCAAGCGAACTTATTAAGTTCGCCTCTCTAAGTTCGCCTGCAACAGAATTGCTAAGTTCGCCTGCATCAGCTGTTCAACCAAACACGAACCAAAAATTTCGAAAATCATCATATCTTGTTGAATTGATGGAATTTGATTAAATTGATCCGTAGGAATGTGTAGGAACTGATTAGGAACACTTCTATAGGATCAATTTCATCAAAAGAATCCAAAATCAATCCAAAATGATAAAAAATTCTCCAGTTTTATCAAGAACACAAAAAAGATGAAAAATCTTCAAAATCTCTTAAATTTGATGCTGATTGGACACGAAAACACCACGAATCTTCTGTAATCAAGAGCAAAAGCTCTTATACCACTTGTAGGTCCCTAATTCGGTGCGTGAAGGATCTCTAGACTCGCGGTACGACACGGTGATAACGTGCGGAATCCATTATCAAAGTGCTCGTGTAACTCAATCAACAACAACGGTGTAAATAAACGCTTTGTATTTCCACCACAATATCAGGTTACAAGATTCACATAATTCTCTCTGGTCTCTCTGATATCTCCTAACAGACTCTGTAACTGTCTATTTATAAGCACCAGTTCTACACCAGGCGAACTTAACAAGTTTGCCTAAAAGATGCTTAGGCGAACTTATTAAGTTCGCCTCTAATAGGCTAAGCGAACTTAACATGTTCACTTCAGATAGACTAAACGAACTTAACAAGTTCGCCTCTGATAAACCAGGCGAACTTGTTAAGTTCGCCTCTCTATGAACTTACACAGAATTTTATCAACAGTTACAAACCATGTCCTAACACCCCTACCGCATCTCATTTATCACGTACGAACATGATGTTCGTCTGCTCACAAGCCTTAGCTATTCGTCGTCTTGCCCAGGGAAAAACATCTCTAACCATCTGGTGTCTCATCTCGACTGAATTCTTCATATAGAACGTGTTCCACGAAGGTCCTTCGTCATCTTGTTAACTCCGTGATGAACTCTTCAGCGGCGTCACCTTGATCTCATCATGACCATTCTGGTCAAGCGTCCACATAAACACTTTCATTGTCTACTCTCACATCTCTACCCATTGGCTTCGTGCTCCGAATTCCCGAGATATAAGCATAGGCATCTCATAAGAGCACCTCACTGGTCGCCTAGAAAGACGTCAAAACTGCTCACATCGCTTCGATGTATCAGCTCTGAGAAAATTGTCAAGATAGAAATGCAATACTTGTTCACACTGACCATCTGTCCTATGCACAACTAAGCGTGTACTACAAGGACACACACCGACACACATAACTAAAGAACACACAATGTTCTACACATGTACTAGTAACTCACCTTCTAACTCGCACAAGGTACACACACAACTAGCTAGATCTGAGCAAATCTACATGCATAAAATATGACCTAGTCACTTATAGACACACAAGTATATCATGTTTTCTGTCCCAAAGGCACAAGCAACACGATCTCCCGCCTGACTGTCGTCAGACATAATAACCTGTTGACAAATGTCAATACCATACCAAGCTTACACTTGATCTCCTGCCCGACTAATGCCAGACACAATATCAAGCTTACGCTTGATCTCCCGCCACGAGTATTAAGTACGTGACACAAATAACTCATACTCATAAGCAACTCAATTAACGACATACAAGTTTATTCACCAAAAACATCAATATCTTTAAGCACCAAAACATTTACCTCGCGAAGATCTATGCCTTAAGATATAAGGGCATCTAACATCTTAGTAAGGCTAAACACACCCTACATTTCATACTTCACCTAAGCTTAACACATACGTGACACTATCTTAAGACCGTAGACACACCCAATTAATCAAAACTCAGGTCTACACTGTTCTATTCATATATTCTAATCAACAAAGTCATAGCATCACATCAAAGATTACGTTTAGTATGAACTCACGTTGTTCGAAAGGTAATCACATAGTCACACTTAATTAACACTGCACCATCAATAGCAAGCTATCACACATGCAACTATCATTAACTATGCTTTAAACCATCCCGTGGTAAGATTCACTGTCAAGGTTAATATCAAGCAATTGAAAAACCAAGAACAAGTATTTCGTCACAAAAGTGCTTGACGGCCATTACTCAAAATGCTCTAGTATTCTCGTGGTAATCACCATTGTTCTAGTCATTGAACAAGTCGAAGTTATCCCCCACTTGCTCCTCGTCATCGGATTCCTCCGACCATCCATTTCCTGATTCTGCATAGTGTCTTGACGGCTAACTCATGGCCGTAAATGCATTTCTTCCTTGTAAGGCCCCAAACCCGGGAGGCCTCACGTATTGGATTTACTCATCAACACATAGCACTTTAAACATAAGCATTCATTAACACAGCGGAAACGATTTAAAACTTCAACATACGCAGCGAAAACATAAACATGTCTAATACAATTTGTCTTTAACAACATCAAATTAAAACGTAACATAAACGTAAACGGGATGCCAGATGCTGATCTTCGGGTAACTCTTCTCGCTAAGCCAAGCATCCACATCCATCAAATGCACCTACACTTAACTGATATGCATACTAAAAATCAGCAACGCTGAGTGAGTTCTAACATTTACTTTATATCAATTATGAAAAAGATTTACTAATACATACATACTGCCCTTAAGGCAAAACATTACATACTTCACTTTTCAAAAACAGTTTAAAACCTTCATAAGGTAGCCGTCAATCCCTTGTCACTGTTGGTACTGCCCTCGTGATCAATACCGGTTAACCGTTAATTCTTATCACTGCTGGTATTGTCCTCGAGATTAGTACCACTTATCTGTCAAATAATTGTCACTACTAGTATTGTCCTCGTGAGCAATATCGCTTAGCATGATGTTGTCCTCGTGATCAACAACTAGTATTGTCCTCGTGATCAATACCGCTCAGCATAGTTTGGTCCTCGTGAGCCAAGGTCCTCGTGACCCATTGATGTTGTCCTCGTGATCAACACCACACGACACGATGTTGTCCTCGTGATCAACACCGGGTATTGTCCTCGTGATCAATACCGCTTAACTGGTACATGGGGGATTGCATAGTCCCCTGAGCAACCGCCATCACTCATCCCAATTGTATAAATGTTAACGAGCCAACAAGACTCTTACTAATGGGTAGCACCCATATCTGGCTTCCTGTACAAGTAACATATGTCCCAAGGAACTTATCTAACTGGTTCACTTCCCATAGGAAGACAATTCACTTTCTGTTCATAAACTTTCTTTAACTTGATCATACTAAACATATCTCATGCCTTTGTTTACGTATATGAAAATATAGTAAACGCTTGCCAATGATATAACTATACTTTACTGGAACATAACTTGTCATAAATATCATTCCTTTGTTTATGTATATGAAAATATAGTAAACGCTTATCAATGATGTAACTATACTTTGCTCAAAACGTACATTTGCCTCTTTTAAACTTGTCACAAAAATAATTCTTTCACTTTGTTTATTAATATAAAAATATGTAATAAACGCTTTACACTAAGTATGCACACCTTTCACACCCCGACCGATGGCGGAATCATCGGGGCGGGACATGTAGACTGTTCATAGCACAAGGTTGACTAAATTGAAATATATTAAAGTCAAGTTTCCATTCCACATAATCCAAGTACAAACCAAATCCAAACAAAGAAACAATAAACAACTCATAAACTTCTTGATTTAATATTGTTAAGTCCAAATCCTATATTGAGCTCGTTAAGGAGTTCGACCCAACGTCGTTGCCTCATATTGAGTTCTTTTGAAGATGTGTTGAAGACTTTTGTGGTCGGTGAACACCACACATTTCGTGCCATATAGGTAATGTCTCCAAATCTTTAACGCAAATACGACCGCACCCAACTCGAGATCGTGCGTCGTATAATTCTTTTCATGGATTTTGAGTTGTCTTGATGCATAAGCGATTACTTTTCCTCGTTGCATGAGGACACAACCAAGACCTTGGTTAGAAGCATCACAATAGACAACCAAATCATCATTTCCATCGGGGAGAGTCAAAATGGGAGCATTACACAACTTATGCTTAAGAGTTTGGAAAGCTTCTTCTTGTTTCGGTCCCCATTCATAAGCTTTACCCTTATGGGTCAAGCCGGTAAGAGGGACAGCAATCTTTGAGAAGTTTGAGATGAAACGACGATAATAACCCGCAAGACCAAGAAATGAACGAACTTCGGTAGGAGTCTTCGGGGCATTCCAATTATTAACCGTTTCAATCTTAGCAGGATCAACATGAATACCCTTGTCGTTGACGATGTGACCAAGAAATTGAACTTCTTTTAACCAAAATTCACATTTGGAGAACTTGGCGTATAGTTGTTCTTTCTTTAAAAGGTCCAAAACCAATCTAAGGTGTTCTTCATGGTCGGCTTTAGTCTTGGAATAGATTAAGATATCGTCAATGAAAACGATCACGAATTTATCAAGGTACGGTTTGCACACACGGTTCATGAGATCCATGAAAACTGCGGGTGCATTGGTTAACCCGAAAGGCATAACCATGAACTCGTAATGACCATACCTTGTTCGAAAAGCAGTCTTAGGAATGTCATCTTCTTGAACACGGAGCTAATGATAACCAGATCGAAGATCAATCTTCGAGAAACAAGTAGAACCTTGAAGTTGATCAAAGAGGTCATCGATCCTAGGCAAAGGATAACGATTTTTGATAGTAAGCTTGTTAAGTTCGCGGTAGTCAATACACATGCGAAATGATCCATCCTTCTTCTTAACAAATAAGACGGGTGCACCCCACGGTGAATGACTCGGACGAATGAAACCTTTGTCGGAGAGTTCTTGAAGTTGGCTTGCGAGTTCTTGCATTTCCGAAGGTGCAAGACGATAAGGAGCTCTAGCAACGGGGTTAGCTCCGGGCATAAGATCAATACGGAACTCTACTTGACGAACAGGAGGAAGACCGGATAAATCTTTAGGAAACACTTCGGGAAAATCCCTAATGATAGGATTGTCTTGGATACTCTTCTCCTTGACGTCCTTTTGAACAATATGAGCTAGGAAGGCGATGTACTTATTTCGTAAGTACTTTTGAGCGGTAGTACAAGACATCAATTTAAGACCCTTGCAAGGCTTTTCACCAAAAACCCTTAAGGTTTCTCCCGATGGTAGCGGAATTCGAATACACTTTATAAAGCAAATAACTTCGACATGATGATTTGATAGCCAATCCATACCTATGATAATATCAAAGCTTCCTAGTGGCATTGGAATAAGATTGATTGGGAATGTATGATCATTAAGTTCTAAGGAGCAATCATAGATGATAGACTCAATTGTAAGGAAGTCACCATTTGCTATTTCAACGGTGAAGGTTTTCTCTAATTGGGATCGTGTCTTTGCAAGTAAAGGCTCAAAATTAAGTGACACAAAACTTTTATCGGCACCGGTATCGAACAAAATGGAGGCATATTGACTATTAACAAGGAACGTACCATTAACCACGTCGTTGTTGGCTTGAGTTTCGTTGGCGTTTATGTTGAACGCACGCCCACGAGCTCCACCTTGTCTAGCATTTGCAAGTCTTGGACATAGATTTTGAAAATGGTTCGGGTCACCACACTCATAATAAGCACGCCTATTAGCAATGGCGGGAACACCTTGATTAGCCACTCGAGGGTTGGGTTGGTTCGGTGGGTTGACTTGGCCCTCAAAAGCTTTGGCCCTACAAACATTGATAGTGTGACCATATATCCCACAATGAGTACAAAGGCGACATGGGATATTTTGAGGATGATGAAAATTGCAGGTGGCACAAAGAGGGTAGATCCCAACATATGGCTTTTTAGCCGGTGCTTGAACTACAGGTGCAACTTGATTAACGGGCACCGCAGGAGTAACCACAGTAAAGTTTCTAACCTTCCTCTTTTTGTTATTGCGAGAGGGTTCAGTTGTGGCTTCTTTGTTGTGGGCAGGAGGGGTTACGGTTTCAGCAACTTTTTTAGATCCCTTTTTGGTAAGAGTCCCAGCTTTCACATGATTATCAGTCAAGGTAGCAGACAGGCGGATGGCATCTTCCAAAGTAGCAGGATTTCTACCTAAGACAGTGTCTTGGATTTGTCTTGGTATCCCACCAATGTACTTTTCGATACAACGAGATAACGGAGTGACCATGTGGGGCACGAGAAGACTCAACTCATGGAACCGAGTTGTATATGCTAAGTTTTCCCCACTATCTTGGGCAAGATCCCAAAATTCGGCCTCCAACTTTTTCACTTCATTTCGAGGACAGAACTCCTCGGTCATAAGCCTTTTGACCTCATCCCAAGGTAAAGCCATAGCTACATCAATACCCCTATTCCTTTTCTCCCCATTCCACCATGTAAGTGCCCGCTTTTGGAGGACACTTGTAGCATGACGAACACGGAGGTTGTCGGGACAGTCACTATTGAGAAAGGTATTCTCAATACTTTCAAACCATTGAAGGAGTCCAGTAGCTCCTTCGATTCCATAGAACTTTAGGGGATTGCAAGAGTTGAAGTGCTTGAAGGTGCATTGAGGTGGATTGTTTCCACCATTTCCACCATTACCACCATTGTTACCACTACTGCTTCCATTTCCGCCATTGCCATTAGTGGCACCATTGGCTTGGGTGAGTTGTGTCACCAATTGGGTAAGAATAGCAGCAATGTCGGAGTTAGCGTTTGTTGCGGGAGCACGACGAGGAGGCATTCTACAGATTTTCACAAGACAAGAAAAGATTGTAAGAACTTATGAGAATTGCTAGGATTTAATAGAATAGAATAACAAAATAAAAAAAAAAATAGATATTCATAGTTTGGATTGTACTCAAAAGTGACAAAATCACTTGAATACTATGGCACATTAAGGTTAATTAAACTTATAAAATTTTCAAGGAGACATGCTTTAGCCTATAAGTAAACACTCATCTCGGGAATTCCCAGGAAAACATACGGGTCCCTCGGTTGATTGGGATTTATGCGAAATGCTTTCCTAGACAGAAAACCCAAAATACAGGTGTCACCCTTCCAGATTGCACGTGTCCTCAAATAATTTAACAAGTTTAAAAACCTTAACGAAGAAATAAAAATTTTTAAAGATTTTTGCTTCAATAATTTTTTCACATGCTAAGAAGGATAAAGATAGAAGGAAGATAGAAATATTATGAGGTTTTAGAATATAGGAAAGGATATTATTTATTTAATTATTAAGAATATCCTAATAAGTCATGGATTTAAAACACATAAGTCATCAAAATGAAATAATAAGTAATCATATTAAGCATGTAACATATAACATGTAGCACATAGCATGTAACACATAGCACAAAAATCATGAAGCATAGTATAAGTGGGTGTCCTAAAGTTATAGTCTAGGTCAAGGTGTCTAATAACCTAATTCCCTATAACCAAGGCTCTGATACCAATCTTTCACACCCCGACCGATGGCGGAATCATCAGGGCGGGACATGTAGACTGTTCATAGCACAAGGTTGACTAAATTGAAATATATTAAAGTCAAGTTTCCATTCCACATAATCCAAGTACAAACCAAATCCAAACAAAGAAACAATAAACAACTCATAAACTTCTTGATTTAATATTGCTAAGTCCAAATCCTATATTGAGCACGTCTTGAATCATTCTCACATATTAGGGCCTGAAACATGAATAAAATAAAGTCAACTAAAAAGTTGGTGAGTATAACACAGTTGTATATAGATAGCATATAGTTGAAAACAAATCCTTTACAAGACATGAAAAATAAGGCATTTATGGGGAGCAGCTATTGTGTAATCAAGTACAACCAAACCTTTGTAACTAGTATGCAAATTGTGTTGTCGGTATCAATCACCTCCACTTGGGTGGGTTTGTCAGACTCAATAGATCTATCATTGAAAACCGTCGGCTTGTATAGTTAATGATTGCACATAGTTTTCACAAAGACTTGCACAACTAGCACTCGGGCACAAAACTCAAATTTTGCACACATGTATGTAAGTAGGATTTTGCACTTGTGTTGTTTGAGTAAATGTAAAGGTGAAATGTGTAATGTGTATAAAGTTCATGTTCCACCCCAAAAGTGTAAAAGAGTAAAAAGGGGTTGTGAAATACTCACTTGGTATGGAAGTGTAGCTAAACAAGAATTATAGATAGCAAATATGTTCCTCGAAATGCACAATTTAACCTAAAGAGTAATGTGTATTGAATTAAATAGATGCATAAAGTCTAAGTCTAAAATGAAAGTTGAATTTAGGTATAAAACTATTGATTTGTATTAAAAATAGTATTGAATAAATTATATAGAGTTTGAAGTAATATATATTTGAAACAATTTAATTAGGTTTGAATTGAATAAATAAATATATAATTATAGTTTATGAAATAATGTAAATATTAATTGTAATTAAGTATAAATAAATAAATGATTTTTGATTTAAAGTGTAAATTAAATAAATAATCATTATTTATAAATTTTGTAACTTAATTATTTAAATACCATTTAAGTGTAAGATAATAAATATAAATTAAATTTTTTTATAAACTTTTTAACAAATTATATTTATAACAAGATTAAACTTTTAATACATTTTTAAATACAGAAAACATATTTTTATAAAATCTGAAACATTTACTGATTAAAATATAAAAATTATATTTCTGCTAAAAATTCTGAGTCTCACACGACCGTGCCTCGGAAGGGCACGATCGTGCTCAAGCCACGGGCGCGACCGGGTTGATCAACAGAAGCACAATCTAGACCAGTCAACAGGCACGACCGTGCCTTGGCCCGGCACGGTCGTGTCTATGATCTTTAGACACAACAGAGACTAGCCCAGAGGGCATGACAAGGTCTGGACAGGAGAACACGACCGCGCTGCTAGTCGGCACGATCGCGCTGCTAGTCGGCACGATCGCGCTCGATGAGGCATGGCCGCGCTAGAAGATTAGCGCGACCATGTCTCTTCCAAGTCAGACACGAATTGAACAAATCTTGAATTTATAGCGCTGGAACTGATAGGGCTTTTGATTACTGAGTTGTTACGAGTCTATTCATATAAATTAATTGTATGTAAATCATGTTTAAGAGTGAAATCGATTAAATCTTTTCTTATTAAAATAATAATTCTGATTCGGACGATTTCTGTAATGAAAGCCCAGATTAATAGGGGGCTTTTGATATTGATACTGAAACGAATGAGATGGAGAGTATACTTACCCTAAAGCGTATCGAATTGATAGTGAACGACAGAAAAGAGTTCCGGCGACGGTGAGAATGGCTTCCGGCGTCTTCTGCTGCGATTTCGGCTATTCCAACGCTTCAGAAAACTTAGAGATGCTCGGCGGATCGAGTTCCTTGATTAATTGATAGCAACAGGATCGAAAAGAATGATTCGAGGCTTGGGAGAAATTTTGGACGGTTTTTCTTGAGAGAATTTGTAATTGGAATGATAAA
The DNA here is from genome assembly GCA_023525975.1 of Smallanthus sonchifolius. NCBI lineage: Eukaryota > Viridiplantae > Streptophyta > Magnoliopsida > Asterales > Asteraceae > Smallanthus > Smallanthus sonchifolius. The sequence continues at coordinate 54,803,068 of CM042022.1, read as the reverse complement.
AATTGTAATGGACTGAGAAATTTTCTTTGTCAAAGAAAATGAAACGTAATCGGTTTCGAATTCAAACGACCAAGCGTTTTGAAACTGCATTTACGTTTCGACTGTTACGCAGGCGCGACCGTGCCAAGATAGGCGCGACCGTGCTTAGGCACCGGGCGCGATCGTTCCAGGACCAGTCGCGCGATCGTGCCGAGGCACTTGGCGCGACCGTGCCAGTACGAAGCACGACCGTGCTAATTAGGGTTTCTTGATATTTTTCAACTTTAGTCCTTGACTTTTCAGATTTGATAAGTTTGAATAAAATAGTTTCTTGTATAGTGTCTAAATGTATATAATCGAGTAAAACTTGCGAACTTGCATTGAATCATTGCATTTATTTTATGGCGAGAAAACTAATAAGACAGTGCACGAGTATTGAATTCGAAATTGCATTACATTGAATTGAAATATGAATACTAAATATCAGGAATGTTACAACACCACCCCTAAAGAAGGCAAAAAGGGGATTAGAACTCACCTGGTATCTTAGCTGGAATGGTCTACCGGATCTCACACAATCTGAACAATCATAACAATTCGACATGTATCAGACTTAACTCGACACTAAACGGTTTCACCATTTCTTGCTAGGCGAACTTAAGGCTAAGTTCACCTTTTTATATCCTGGTGAACATACTGACTTCACTATCCAGCTATATATACCCATAGACCTGATGCCTGCGCACTTAGCAAGGGCGCAGGGCCTTGTTCTTGCGTACTTAACAAGTACGCAGGGCCTTGATCTTGCATACTTAACAAGTACGCAGGGCCTTGTTCTTGCGTACTTAACAAGTACGCAGGGCCTTGTTCTTGCGTACTTAACAAGTACGCAGAGCTTTTTTCTTGTGTACTTAACAAGTACGCAGGGCCTTCGTGTGGGCAGTCTTCTTCCCCGCAAAACCCTAACTTTCGCATGCAGATCCAACCTCGTCAAGATCTGAACTTTTTACGTTTAAAACTTTTTTTTTCTGACCGAGAGTCTAGATCTATACTTTGTTTCCATTTTTAAACGTAAAAACCCAACCTTTACTCGATTTTTCTTTAAAACCCAACTCATAACAAAAACTCATATCTAGGTGAATTAGTTCCCTGTAAATGCTTCTTCTCCGTAGCTAAACGTTCCAGATACGTATGCCTACGGCCCTATGAGCTCGGATTCGAAAACGGGGACTTTCTCTCTCTAGACTCTCTCCCACCTTCTCTCTCTAGAAAACGAAAATGGTGTTGGAAGTGAGGGTTTGGGGCTGGTCTTGAGGCTTATAAGGGGCCCAAACCCCCTCCCATTCTCGGCCCATACACCCGACCCAAGCCCTCTATCCTTTTTTCTTTTAAATTTCTTATTCTCGTGAACTATTCCGTGTCCTAAAACTCGGGATGTTACAAGTCTACCCTCCATACAATAGGTTTCGTCCTCAAAACCTGCCATAAGCTATACTGATAGCAAATCACAGAATGGGTGGCATAAACCGTAGCTATGCAAGGCAGCTTAGTCTTGAAGGCCATTGTGATTAACTATCGCTGAGGGTCTAATCAGGGAAATATCTAGTTCTAAGGCTTCTAACCTAATGGGTCTAACTAATCATTTAAGGATTCAATAACATGATCATGCCATAGTAAAAATAGGAGTTTGCAACATACCTTACTGAGTTATCTGGGAAGCCCTTGCTTTGGCCTTGTTGACGTAGGGTTCCTTCTCTGCACCCTTACCCTTTCCGGATCCTCCCGCTTCCGGCTCTTTGTGCTCTCTACAGTCTCGGCTCAAATGCCTCAGCTCTCCATAGTTGTGGCACCTAGGCTTCACTGAGCAGTCATGTGATTGGTGTCCAAACTTCCCCCACACCTAAAGCATCCCGCATGCCCAGCTCTGCACTCTCCTTCGTGCCTTTTCTCACATTTTCCACACAGACCCTCCGCTTCTAACCTTGACCTCCTATCACTAGGACCCTGAATGTCCTCCCCAGTCCGCTTAGCCGCATGTTACCTAGGCGCTTCAGAAATGACTTCAAAGGCAATGTCATCATAGATAACTCCGCTCAAAACAACCATTGATTCAAAGGTACTCGGTGTGTTGGTCATTACAAAGGTACGTATCTTTGGAGGAAACCCCTGAAAATAATAATGAATCCTCCTCTCCTCTGTGGTTACAAGATGAGGCACCAGGCATGCTAATTCGTTGTACTTGGAAGTGTATTGCCTGTGAGTCATGAGCCCGACTTGCAAAGTCAGGAACTCTCTCTCCACCTTGTGGACTTCGTTCAAGGGGCAGAACTTCTGAATTACTAATGCTTTCGGATCATTCCACCTTATTAGCTTGACCGCTTGGTCACCCTTAGCCTGTTTCACAGTCTCCCACCTGTGTGCTGCCTCTCCCTTCAGTGACTTAGCTGTGAACCTGACCGCTTGATCTGGTCGGCAGTCACTAAGGCAGATGGTGGATTCCATGCCATTGATCCAATCTAAAGTATCAGCTGCTTCTTTCTCCCCAGTTAGCTCACGAGGATCACAACAATGAAATGCTTTGTATTCGCATCCGCGAGTAGGCGGTGCAACATTCTCCACCAGAACTGGTCCTCTTATGGCTGAAGCACCACTGGCCCTTCAGTGGCTGGGATTATGTTGGGGTTCTCCTTGGCCTTCCTCAACGCTTCGTCTAGTATGGCCGGTATGGTTTCCTTCCGCAGTCGGATGAATTCCCGGTCGAGAGCTGCTTATACGGCTGGTTCAAACTCAAACGGCTGGTCAGCTCCTTCTGCATGTTCAGCATTGTGCTGACTAATCTCTGTCTCAGTATGGGTAGTGTGAACACTCCCCTCAATCTCTTGGTTTGTGCTAGCTCCACCGCGGCGGCCTGTACGTCCACCACGTCTTCCTCCTCCACCTCCTCTAGTTCCTCCACGTCTAGCCATTTCTAACTGAAATATAGAGAACAAAGGGATTTAATTTCATCATGCTAGGGAATATGTAGAACACAATAAGCAACGTAAGATGTTAATATACACTTGCCATCTGCAATTAACCATTACATCACTTCTTGTTTTCTAATTATTCACTTTCATGATTCCACTAAAGCCTCTATTCTTACCTTGATATTCTAAACAGGGAAAGAAAACTTTACTTACTATATTCTTCTGATGCTTTGGCTTAAGTTACCCGTTACTGTCATCCGCTATATGGTCCCATTCTTAGTTTAAGACTGGACATCGGGGATGTCCAAATCTCTCAAACTATGGCTCTGATACCAAATTGTAAGGCCCCAAACCCGGGAGGCCTCACTTATTGGATTTACTCATCAACACATAGCACTTTAAACATTAGGCATTCATTAACACAACCGAAACGATTTAAAACTTCAACATACGCAACGGAAACATAAACTTTTCTAATACAATTTGTCTTTAACAACATCAAATTAAAACATAACATAAACGTAAACGGGATGCCAGACGTTGATATTCGGGTAACTCTTCTCGCTATGCCAAGCATCCACATCCATCAATTACACCTGCACTTAACTGATATGCATACTAAAAAACAGCAACGCTGAGTGAGTTTTAACATTTACTTTAAATCAATTATGAAAAGATTTACTAATACATACATACTGCCCTTAAGGCAAAACTTTACATACTTCACTTTTCAAAAACAGTTTAAAACATTCATAAGGTAGCCGTCAATCCCTTGTCACTGTTGGCACTGCCCTCGTGATCAATACCGCTTAACCGTCAATTATTATCACTGCTGGTATTGTCCTCATGATCAGTACCACTTATCCATCAAATACTTGTCTCCACTGGTATTATCCTTGTGAGTAATACCGCTTAGCATGATGTTGTCCTCGTGATCAACAACTGTGTAGGATCGGTAAATACAAGGCGGTTCTATTCCAGTTGAGATTGGTGGAAACAATCACAACTTAATCAAAGTAAACAAGTAAACACAAGAAGTACTGATAAATGCAATTTGTATTAAGCTTCAGTGGTTACAAGATTACAGAGAAATCTCTAAGAAAAGCACTTTTACACAATGACTCTAAGTACTTCTTATATAGTAACTTAGAATCAAGACAGACCCTTGATTCTAAGGATCAGATCTAACACATAACGTTGATCTTGTATTGAAGCTATTCTACATGCACAGACAACATAATAACTATGCTAGTTAACTTTATTCAAACGTCTTCTAAGGCATCATTGCTTGCATGCTTGGAGAAGAGCGTTGTTGTCTTTTATTGTTTTGTACCAATGACATTCTTTCTGCGCGGAGTGTGTCAGTGTAGCAGCAGAAATTTGTCAATGGTAAAGGTTGCTTTATCAAGAACAGTCAGCTTGTAGGTCCTCATGGCGCTTCTAAGGATCGATCTTGTGATAAGATGTGACATTAACTCGAAGTGCGGAATCCAACGAATCAACGTTTATACACACAAAAGACAATGTAAACAATCAAGTAAATAACATTCTCAATTGTATTCCAAATCGCAATGGTGTTTACAGACTCAATCAGACTTGTTCTGATTGATGTGTTCTCTCACATTCGACTAACTCTGTAAACACTTATATAGACATCTGACCAGCTATAAGCGAACTTATTAAGTTCGCCTCTAACAGACTAAGCGAACTTAACAAATTCGCCTCAGATAGACTTAAGCGAAGTTATTAAGTTCGCCTATGTTAGACCAGGCGAACTTAACAAGTTCGCCTCTAGGTAAACTTGAATAAACACTTAGTGACTTTTACATAACAAAAACATAAAGACATAAGATCTAACTATTACAAGCTTTTGTCATTACAAACTATGTCCTAACAGACTCCCCCTTGACAATAGCTTGATCTTCAGTCTTCAGTCTTCATGATGAGCTTTTCCAGTTATCCGGTAGTCTGCTGCCAGCATGCACTCCATATCTTCTGCATATCTCCAAAACTCTTTTGTACTGTAATCCTTGTTCTTTCCATTCATCAGTGAACATTATTTCATTCTTTCGCAACGCCCTCTGATCTTTCTTTGAGAAATTTTGTAACATTTCTGATTTTTAGTATTCATATTTCAATTCAATGTAATGCAATTTTGAATTCAATACTCGTGCACTGTTTTGTGTTATTTTCTCGACATAAATTAAATGCAATAATTCAATACAAATTCGCAAGTTTTGCTCGATTATATACACTTAAACACTATGCAAGAAACTATTTAATTCAAACTTACCAAACCTGAAAAGTCAAGGACTAAAGTTGAAAAATGTCAAGAAACCCTAGTCTAGCACGGTCGTGCTTCGTCCTGGCACGGTCGCGCCAAGTGCATCGGCACGATCGCGCGACTGGTCCTGGAACGATCGCGCCCGGTGCCTAGGCACGGTCGCGCCATATTTGGGCACGGTCGCGCCTGTGTAACAGTCGAAACGTAAATGCAGTTTCAAAACGCTCGGTCGTTTGAATTCAAATCCGATGTACGTTTCTCTTTCAGTATCAAAGAAAATAATTGTCAATTACGATCATTATCATCCATTTGCAAATTCTCTCAAGAAAAACCGTCCAAAATTTCTCCCAAGCCTCGAATCATTCTTTTTGATCCTGTTGCTACCAAATAATCAAGGAACTCGATCCTCCGATCATCTCTAAGGTTTCTGAAGGGTTGAATCAGTCGGAATCGCAGCAGAAGACGCCGGAAAGCAATCTTGCCATCGCCGGAACCTCCTTCTATCAACCTCCATCGATTCCCTACTCTTTCGGGTAATTGATCACTTGTTATTATCCGTTTTAGTATTTAGATCGAAAGCCCCATGTTAATCTGGGCTTACCTTACAGAAATTATCCGGAACCGAAATTCCTATTTTTAATAAAAAGGATTTAATCGAATCCATTCTTAAACACGTTTTCCATACAATTAATTTATATGAATAGACTCGTAACAACTCAGTAATCAAAAGCCCTAACAATTCCAACGCTATAAATACAAGATTTGTTCAATTCGTGTCTGATTTGGAAGAGACACGGTCGCGTTAATCATCTAGCACGGCCGTGCCTCATGAAACGCGGTCGTGCCGAGTGGCAGCGCGGTCGTGTCCTTCTGTCCAGACCTAGTCATGCCCTTTGGGCTAGCCTCTGTTGTGTCTAAAAATCATAGACACGACCGTGCCGATCCAAGGCACGGTCGTGCCTGTTGAATTGTCTAGTTTGTGCCCTCTGTTGATCAACCCGGTCGCGCCCCGACTAGCGCGGTCGCGCCCGTGGCTTGAGCACGATCGTGCCCTTCCGAGGCACGGTCGTGTGTGACTCAGAAATTTTAACAGAATTATAATTTTATATTTTTTCAATCAATAAATGTTCCAAATTTTATAAAAATATGTTTTCTGTATTTGAAAAGATTTAAAATTTAATTTAGAGATAAATACTATTTATTTAAAAGTTTATTTAAAAATTTATAAAAAAATTAAATTTATATTTATCTTACACTTAAATGATGTTTTAAATGATTAAGTTACAAAGTTTATAAATAAATAAGATAATAATTATTTATTTAATATTTAAACAAAAAACATTTATTTATTTATACTTAATTACAATCAATATTTACATTATTTCATAAACTATAATCATTTATTTATTTACATTTAACACATGCATTATTTTCATAATCAACAATTTTATAAAAATTCTATTTTATTATTTAAATTCCAAACTTTAATCAAATGTTCCAAAAATGTTTTACTACAACTTTATATATTTCATTTAATACTTTTTATACACAAATTCAACCTTCAATGTTAGACTTAAACTTTGTACACCGATTTGATTCAATATACATTACTATCTAGGTTAACCCGTGCGTATCAATAACCCTTATTTTATCTATACTCTTGTTAGCTACATCTCCATACCAAGTGAGTATTCACAACCCCTTTTACTCTTTTACACTTTTGGGGTGGAACATGAACTTTATACACATTACACATTTACATTTACACAAACAACACAAGTGCAAAATCCTATTTACATACATGTGTGCAAAATTTGAGCTTTGTGCCCGAGTGCTAGTTGTGCTAATCTTTGTGAAAACTTATGTGCAATCATTAACTATACAAGCCGACGGTTTTCAATGATAGATCTATTGAGTCTGACAAACCCACCTAAGTGGAGGTGATTGATACCGACAACACAATTTGCATACTAGTTACAAAGGTTTGGTTGTACTTGATTACACAATAGCTGCTCCCCATAAATGCCTTATTTTATCATGTCTTGTAAAGGATTTGTTTTCAACTATATGCTATCGATATACAACTGTGTTATACTCACCAACTTTTTAGTTGACTTTATTTTATTCATGTTTCAGGCCCTAATATGTGAGAATGATTCAAGACGTGTTCAATATAGGATTTGGACTTAGCAATTTAAATCAAGAATTCTATGAGTTGTTTTATGTTTCTTTATTTGAATTTGGTTTGTACTTGGATTATTTGTAATGGAAATTTGACTTTAATATATTTCAACTTAGTCAACTATGTGCTATGAACAGTCTTACACGTCCCGCCCCGATGATTCCGCCATCGGTCGGGGTGTGACAAATTTATAAGATTCATTACATCATAGAAACATACAATGACCTTATTATCTTTATCTTCAATCCTTGCTTCACCAGTATTAACATCAACATACCACCATTTCATATTCCCAAGGAAGTCTTGAGGAATCTTCTTCAACGGTATCTTGTGTATAGCACGAACTGGTTTATACTTGTAACTCCAGGTCACCTTCCCAGTCTTTTGATCTGTGTTCTTCACTCTCTTTCCTTTTTGTGGTTTCAGCCGTTCATACTTTCCTGAACTACCATCTCTCTTGATCAAGTTTGCTATCACATCAGCCAAACCATTCTTCAATCTATTAATAAGAGGCTTTGAAGCTAGACCATTCATTTCACACCTTGGCAAGGTATTGAAATACTTGATCCTCGACTTTAAGTATTGAACACCGTCAAATCTTTTAATTGCAAATAATTTTGTATCACCATCATAGAACCAACTTATGATCCTTCCTACACACCGCTCGTTATTCACATATTTCTCTTTATGAGCAGGTTGTGCTGGAGACTTGGGTAGCACCTTCATCCAACTGTTTACAACTTCTCTCCACTGTCCTCTTGTCATCCCTGTATTTCTATACATCACAGGTTCTTCATTAACCTTTGGAGACTCAGTGTGAGTAGTTTCAGTTTCAGCATCTTTATTGGATTGAATATTCTCATCATCAGTATCCATCTTTGAATCAGCAGTATCTTCAGGCAGTGCGACGTCTTCAACAGAGTCCATAGAATCTGTTACTCCTTCATAAGTGAATTCAGGAATAACATCATCTTGGATGAAGTTATAAGGCACTTTAAGACCATCACAGCCTTCATAAGTAACATTATCTTTATCTTTCTCTATCTCTATCTCTACTATCTCTCCTTCTTCTATTTCATTATCAGACACTTCATCCTCCATGTCATTGACTAAATCATCAATGTCATCAAGACATGGAATCTTTTTAGCTTCTTCTTCTTCAGAATCTGCAAAGAACTCCAATAATAGAATTTCTTCTTCATGAGCACCAGAAGTATCTTTGTTTCCTTCAAGTGATTGTGATGTCGACTCCCCCTGAACCCTTGATATAGTATTAGCGTCAGTGTATTGACGATCACCCTTAACATTTCCAGCAGGATCATTGTCTTCATCATCACGTCTTTGAATAGACTCTGTGTGACATGTATCGTGTATCCTCAACTCCCCCTGAGCGTCAAGACGTTGAACGAGTTTAGACACCAATGCTTGCATGTCAGCTATCTGTTGAGCTTGAGTCTGAATCACCAGCTGTCGTAGTGAATCAGTAGAAACAAGAGTATTCACCTGTGTTTGTAGAGTAAGCACGTGAGATTCAAGGAAAGTAATCCTTTCAGAATCAGAAGGCTTTGACGGACCAGCTGACGATTGTGGAACTGAAGGACTAGCAGTAGGAGTAATAACTGGAGGAACATGAGTTATAACCGGAGATGTATCCTTTGATCTTGGAGGAGTAATAATCAAGGAAGCAACAAAATTAGCATCCTCTACTCCCTGCAAAGATTGAGCAGCAGCTATTGAAGTAGACATTAACTTTTGAGTCTTGGGATCTGGATTGAAGTCACTATCAGAATCAGTACTTTCATCAACCAAGGATCGTTTTCCAAGTACTGAACCGGAAGGAGGATCCCGAACAGACTTTCTTCTTGGTCGTCTGGCTTGAGATTTAATGCGTTTTCCAGCATTAGCCAGTGGAATAGAAGCTAACCGCTCATAATGATCTGAGGAAAAATCCCTAGATTCATCAGAGTCAGTGCCTTCAGTAATAGGTAATATCGTATCACTTGAGCTTGAACTAGATTCATCATCTGTCACCACATTCCCTTCAGCTTCATGAATGGGCGAGTTCACAACATCATCAACAAAATCATTCATGTTCATTCCTAGATCTTGTTCATGTGCATGAACGACCTCCTCTTGAACAAGTTCATGAATAGGTATTTCAACCTCAGCTTGTGGAATTGGAAGTTGTTCGGGAATAGGAATTTGTGGTTGTACGGGAACTTGAGCATGTTGAACTGGAACTTGTTGTTGTATCGGTTGTTGTGGAATTTGTTGTTGTTGTGGTTGTTGTTGTTGTTGTGGAACATTTAAACCTTGAACTTGAGAAATTTCATCAGGATGAAACCAGTTGTCATTAGGTGGTGCAACATAATCAGGATTGATTAAGTGACCAAACAAAGGAGTATTAACCGGTATCAATGCGGCATTCAGCTGTTTCACCTTCGTGCAATCAGTAAAGATACGCTTTGACATCGGAGTCAAAGTTAATCTTATAGGATGTTGTGGAAGATCCGGAATAAGATGATTTAGAATCATTTGAATAAAGCAAGGATACATCAAAAATACTTGACCTTCAGCAGGATTAATTTGCATGACCATCTCCCGATAGAAGTAAAGTGCAAAATTGAATCGCTTATTCAACGTTAAAGCCACCATTGAAGTTTGAAGAGCCATCTTTAAACCATCGGTTCCAGCTTTACGAGGAGAGATGCATTGAATAATCACAAGCATGAAGTATCTCCATTCACTGACTAAGCCACCTTTACGTGCTTGTGTATCATTCTGTCTCCCACGATAACCCATTCTTTGAAAACAACCCATAATAAGAGTACCCGGATATGACAATGGGTCTTCAGCATTTCCACCCAAAGCAAGAGCAGCACGAATTGTTTCTTCAGATATGGCAATTTCAGTATTATTAACAGTTGCATGAAGAACATGAGGTTCTACGTCCGTATCCTGATGAACTGTATCCCAAAATTGCTGTATGTATACCAAACTGATGTAAGGATCAGCAGATAAAGCAGTATGGAGACGCGAACGGTTCAGAAAGCCGATTTTCCTTGAAAATTGACTGCCTCTGACATGTTAGAATCTAACAATGCCACCTGGTTATGCTTATATTCGACACGTCGAGCCATCTGAAAACATTCGGACAACAAACACATTAGTAAAAATAACAAACACAAACAATAAAAAAATTTAAACAAAAAAAATTTCTAACACTCAAAAAATCCCAAGTCCAAATACCCTCTGACCCCTAGGCGAACTTAATAAGTTCGCTTAGTGTTGCAAGAGGCGAACTTATTAAGTTCGCCTGGATAAGATCGCTTCGAACAAGTTCGCTTGGAACAAGTTCGCTTGAACCTGTGACGATTCAAATCCAAACACATAATTTCAAAATTCGGCAAATCTGTGATAAAATCTTGAAATAACCATTGTAAACCCAACGACTAGCACCACTAAGTCATTAACAATGAACAATTTCAAGATTGAAGTCTGGAAAATCCACAATTTTAGGGCAAACAGTTACGGAATGAAAACCGGACCAAAAAACCATGATTTTCTCACAAATGAACGGACAATAATCTGTGAAATTACCGTAGTTGTGTTCGAAAATCAATTTGGAATATGATAGAATCGGCAAACAACTCCAACAACACAGATTAAAAATTTTGAAAAAATTTCCAGATAAGTTCGCTTGGAACAATGAAGACGATGACTGATAAGTTCGCCTGGCCAAGAGCCTTATACACATTAAGTTCGCTTATTTAGGCGAACTTGTTAAGTTCGCTTAACAAGCCTTCGGCGAACATGCTAAGTTCGCTTCCCCATCCACAGGCAAACAGATTAAGTTCGCTTCACTGTTCTTGGGCGAACATATTAAGTTCGCTTCACTGTATACATGCGAACATAATATCTATTCACTTTTGTCTTGAACAAAATTTTACCAACTTCAACCTTTCAAGTCTTGAACTTCCGTCAGCATCATGTATCTGATCCAATCCCGAACAATTTTAATAAAAGTTTAGAATTTTCATTGAAAATAAAAATCAAAATCTTTTTTGAGTTTTATCTATACAAACGGAATCACATATTTTTGGATTTTATCTGTACAAACGGAAACACATATTTTTGGATTTTTTTATCTGAATAAACTGAAATCACATATTTTTGAATAAACATCATGAGCAAGAAGATCATATCATTATCCAATTAATTCATCACACATTTTAGCAATAACAAAGGGTAACCTATAATATGAAACCATCCAACTCAGTCTTGTGCACTTTGCATCTTTTTCATTTTGAAACTCATTCAATTTGAATAATATTTGAAATGATACGCGATAAATTCCAAAGTAAATAAGATCAGGTTATAAAATGCTCTTTTACTTATACTGAATTTGAAATATAAAGCATGAATTCTTAAATTTGTCAATATTATATGATTTGAAACTATAAGCGTTTATTCTCCAAATTCATGTGATTTAGTACCATTTAGATGAAAAACATCGTGTACCCCACATATATGCCAAACAGAAATATAAATTGCACTATCTTCAAGACATATACAGTTTATGTTAAGATTAGATCAATTTCCAAGATGAAATTATCTCTTTTAGCACAAGTATAGAAGCAGATCCTAAAGGATATAAGAATCATGATGATTCAGAATCAGAAGATTCTAATGAATTGGCTGAATAGTGAGAATTAACAAATTCAGGTATGAGGATCCAACTATTATCTGGATAAAGTTCAATGGAGTCAGACTAGATGATTTATCTAACTGATCCAAGAGCGAATATATGTTTCAACAGATTTTGAAAGCATATCTTAGTTCAACATCACCTTGCATGTTTTTCGGGGCATGGGCAGTGAAGTGAACTGAAATAAATTTGTGCTAAAGATATAATTCGATATTGGTCTCATGAAATTCTTTAAAACCATATATTCTTTATCTGATAATGATCTTTTACACACACACAGGCATATAATGGATTCAAATCACAGATGTAATCATATTATATTTAATTTTCACACTACTATTAGTTTCAAAACGCTTTTAGTCTATTGATAATTCAAGTTTCAAAACTCATATACAAATTTGAAAACAAATTATCAAGATTAGAGCATTAACAACACTATCATTTCTCATATATGCAGACTTTGAAATTTAGATCAAATCAACTCAGTTTAATCAATCATATATCAAAGGTCTACTAAGGTCGTGTGAAATGAACTAATCACTGATGTACTATCATTTCTTCTCTAACCTCAAATGATGTCAAATTTTATATTTTTCAATTTGTTTTGACTTTTTTTAAATTAAAAACTTTTTGACTGAAATGTAAATGCAGAAATGTAATAAAGCAATAAAAGAAATTAAAAACAAAATTTTCCATGAAATTCTGATTTTGAAAAGCTTTTATTCGGGATTGATCATACCAATCATTTTAATTAGGAATTCAAACCTGGTACGATCAAATGCCTTGGTAAACAAATCAGCAAAATTATCGTCAGTGTGTACCTTGACCAGCTCAATCAACCTTTTCTCTGCACAATCACGAATAAAATGATATCGAATTTCGATGTGCTTAGTTTTACTATGTTTAACAGGATTATCAGTTATGGACATAGTAGCATTATTATCAATAAGCATAGGGGTTCCTATGAAATTCAAACCGTAATCTCTCAATTGCTGTTGTATCCAAAGGATCTGTGAACAACAACTCGCAGCAGCGATATATTCTGCTTCGCATGTAGAAATGGAGACTGTGGTTTGCTTTTTGCATTGCCAGGACACAAGTCGATTACCTAAGAACTGGCAACCACCTGTTATAGATTTCCTATCCAAACAACAACCACCAAAATCAGAATCAGTATAAGCATTGAAATCAAAGTTAGAACCATGAGGATACCATAGCCCCAAACGTTGTTTCCCTTTCAAATATCAAAAGATTCTTTTCACAGCAATTAAGTGAAATTCTTTTGGCTTTGCCTGGAATCTGGAACAGATGCACACGGCGAACATTATATCCGGCCTTGAAGTGGTTAAGTACATGAGAGATCCAATCATAGCCCTGTAAAGTCGACAATCCACATCTTTTCCATCCGGGTCAGAATTCAACTTATGATTGACCAGAATTGGAGTATCATATGGGGTACAGTCCTCCATCTTGAACCGGCTCAAGATGTCTTTGACATACTTGGACTGATGAATAAAGAAACCATCTTCCTTTTGATTTACTTGCAAACCTAAGAAAAACGATAACTCTCCCATAGCTGACATTTCAAATTTCGACTTCATAACACCCTCAAAATCTTTGCATAACCCTTCGTTTGTTGAGCCATAAATTATATCGTCCACATAAATCAGCACCAGTAGGTAATCTCCCCCTGATTTCTTTATGAATAAGGTCGAGTCTATCTTTCCACGAACAAAGTCATTTCCCAAAAGATGTGTGGATAATGTTTCATACCACACACGAGGAGCCTGATGAAGACCATAGAGGGCCTTATCAAGCTTGAAAACCATATTCGGATTCAGTGGATCTTCAAACCCCGGCGGCTGACACACATAGACTTCCTCCTTGACCTTTCCATGTAAAAACGCACTTTTTACATCTAATTGAAACACCTTAAAACCTTTAAAAAAAGCAAAAGCTAGAAACAGCCTTATAGCTTCGAGCCTCGCAACAGGCGCATAAACCTCGGTGTAATCAATTCCTTCTTGTTGATTGAAGCCCTAGACACCTAATCTTGCCTTGTTGCGTACCACGATACCTCGATCATCTTTCTTACATTTAAACACCCATTTTGTTCCTATCGGATACGCACCCTTCGGAAGATCAACAAGATTCCAAACCTTAAGTTTGTCAAATTGAGCAAGTTCTTCCTGCATAGCTTCTATCCAATTGTTGCCATTTAAAGCCATCTCAACATTTTTAGGTGCAACCTGCGAAATAAAGCATTAATGTGAGCAATCATCAAGAACACCAGAATCTTTAATGCAGGTATACAAACAAGTATTGTCAACAAGAGAACGTGTTTTCACTCCATCCTGTAAATTTCCAATTATATTTGTCACTGGATGATTTTTGAGTTCCTTGATGGATGCAACCTCAGGAACCGGCAACACTTCAACTTGAGTAGATTCAGATTGATAAGAATAATCTTGATTAATTGGAATTTCTGAGTCTAAATTTGTAGGAATCTCCCCCTGAGCCTGTGTCGAAGGTAATGGATCATCACCCAACAACGGATCAGCAGAAGAATCTCGAAAAATAGCATTATCCTCCTCACTCTCTGAATCTTGTGGACCTGAACATGAAGCAACATTAGGATCAGGAGCAGAAGTAGATGAAATCGATGAATTTGGAACTGCATTTGGTAGAAAACCATTGTGCTGTGCATCCTGACAAGAATCATAAAGAACAGCAGCATCTTCAGTAGAAATATTAGAAGGTAAATGAAAAGACTTGAATTAGTTTTCATAATCAAATTCCCAATCCAGACCAATCGCCATTTGTAGTAAAGACCGATTTAAACAGTCAATATGGAACCATTCTTCAACCTGGCGCGTCTCTTTGTTATAAACCCTCTTGGTTGTCGAATTAGCCACATACCCTAGAAAAATCCCTTCAATAGCCTTCACACTAAATTTTGTTGGGACATCTCGAACTTTCAATAGGGCGCAAGGATTACCAATAGGTAGTAAATAATCCAGATTCGGCTTTCGATTATTCATTAATTCGTATCAAGTCTTGTTGTGTCGCTTGACGGTCAAGACTCTGTTCAAAACGTGACACGCAGTATTCACAGCTTCAGCCCAAAACGTAACTGTAAGGACACCGTTTTGACCAAAGTCCTGTTCTTTCGTTCAGCGACACCGTTTTGTTGATGAACATATGGCGCACTGAATTCATGATGAATTCCTTTTTGTAGACAGAATAAGCCCATTTTGCCATTCTTAAATTTGCTGCCAGTGTCACTCCTGATTCTTCTGACTTTCAGATTGAATAAATTCTCCAAACCCAGGATTAAGTATTGTACCAACTCAGTGGTTTCAGCTTTAGAGGAAAGAAACTTAACCCATGAAAATCTGGAGTAATCATCAATTACTACCAAGCAGTACGATTTTCCACCAATGCTCCTGATACTGATAGGACCGAACAAATCCATATACAGCAACTCCAAAGGAGTTACGATAGAACTCGTCGATTTAGATTTGTGAGATTTCTTTCTTTGCTTCCCCTTCTTGCAAGGAATACAATCATCAGGAACTGAGAATTTCATCTTCGGAATACCAAGAACCAGATCATTTCTAACAATGTAGTTCATCTTCCTATAGTTAATGTGAGCTAGCTTCCTGTGCCACAATATTGAATCAGATTCTGACGCCTTGGAGAGTAAACAAGTAGGAAGTGAATCCGTTGTAGTGGCGACACTCATGTCAAGGACATACGTGTCATTTCTCCTCAGAGCCTTCATGAGAATCCATTCATCAGGAATCACGAAGCCCGGTTTCAAAATATAGCATTCAGCATCGTTGAAATGGAACGAAAACTTCTTGTCACAAACTTGTGATACACTTAAAAGATTGTGTTCCAGCTGCTCAACATAATTCACCTTCTCAAATTTGACTTTGTCATTCTTTAACGTACCCTGTCCAGTTATATACCTGCCTTTATTACCCGCAAAAGCGACATAACCTCCATCAATTTGTTGAACATCCTCAAGCAATCTAACATTCCCTGTCATATGTCGAGAGCAACCACTATCCACATACCATGTATTGTTGATTGTCCTCCTTGGTTATCCCTACATAAACAACGAGAATCAGTTAGAAATAGGAACCCAAGCCATCGTGGTCTTGGGTCTTCTAGTTTGATCAAAATAAACAACTTCTTGTAATTTACAATCAATCTTATCATTCACTTTTGGAACAGAAGTTTGACAATCAGACTTTTTCAAAGAAGATCCATTTTTATTATTTTAAAAAACATTATTTGATATATTATTTTCAGATTCGGATGTTTCCAAAATTTTCTTCAATTTTCTGTTTCGTCTTCTCCTTTGAGGTCTAGACAATTTAACTTCCTGCTGAGAATCTTTTGAAATTCCAACATTAGGAATCTCAAGTTTCTATTTGCTTACAAAAGATTTAGAATTCAATTTATCCTGTTGTTTAAATCCAGAGGACTTAACAAAAGATCGACCAGGCATATTTTTCTCCAATCTAGAAGACGACTTTCCCTCATCTTTTCTTTTCAGAATCATCACCACTTTCGGTTGTGAAGGAACAGTCTTCATTTTACCCTGGTTCTTGTAAGGACAGTTGATCAGAATGTGACCAGCCTCGTTGCAATGAAAACAAACTCTTCTTTCTTGATAAGTTCTGAAATAAGGAGTTTTCTTTGAATTTTAGGATCCATCAGAGGAATAAACTTCAGAAGATTTTCCAGAACAGTTTACTGTCTTCTTTGGAACATACACCTGCGTTGGCACCTTTGAGGAATGCACTTTTTGATAACCAGCGGCGACAAAATCACTTGACTGTAAAATCGGAGAAAGCTTAGATTTACCAACTTTCACCTCTTCATGTTCAGTCAGAATGCATCTATCCCGGGTAACAGTTTTAACAACTGTTGGATCATCAATTTTTACCTCTTTTGGAATGCCCTCAACCTTCTTTTCATCGAACACCTCATCTTTAGAATAAGACTCATACACCATATCCTCCCCAGTTACCGGATTCACCTTTAACACAGTCTTTGGATCTATCTCCTCTTCATGTATGATTTCAGGTTCCACCACATAATTTGCATTAAATGGTGGAGGAATAAATCCAATTCCAGCAACACGCTTAGTAGGATCAGCATTTGAGTTAAAATAATCCAAAACAACTGAAGAATTTTCAAATTTTTCCATTTTTCTGTGAGGTTTGATCACTTCAGATTCTTTGTTAGATATTTCTTTATTCTTTTGAGCAACAACTTCATTACGTTTTTCTATCTCAGCATAGGCCATATCTAGATGATAACCCTGCTCTTTGTATTTTAGCCCAAGAGAATTTAAGTCTCTTTTCAATGACTCAATTCTATCGATGCACAATTTATCATTATCTTTCAGTTTCTAGTTAACTGAATGCATCGATTTCATATCATAAATCAAATTTGTGTTATCATCCATGACCTTTTGCAGTTTATCTTTAACAGTAATGCAGTTAGAACAGTGAATATGACAAACAGAGTCTTTTACCTTAGACGGATCAGACATGTCTGCCATGAATACTTTGGCAACGGGAATATTTTCTGAATCAGCACCATCAGAAGCATTTTGAATAAGAACAATATCCTCCTCAGCAACACCTGATGCAGCATCAGAATCAATATTCTGCACTTGTTCTATTTCTTCATCAACGCTTGGAACACTGTCACCATCAGAAGAATCATCACTAGAACTTTCATCACCGGTCGACTCTTCTGGTTTTTCAGAATGAATTTCTGCTACAAAAGCCTGACTCACAGCACCCACCAAGTCTTCCAGATGAATGCCCCAGTCATAGTTTTCGTCGTTCTGAGCAACCAATGCCGATGAAGCAGATGCATGATTTGTATTACCAGATGAACCATGTGACTGATTCCTATTATGCGGAAAATTAGGCTGCTTCTTTTGAGAATCAAACTCGACCTTTGGCTTCACACATTCGTTAGCAAAGTGACCATATTCTTGACAGTTGTAACACCGAACTTTGCTTTTATCAAAACCCATGCGAGATCGACTATTTGAGCCAATATATTTTCTGCCAGTTTTCTTCAAGAAATCTTTAGCTTGACGCATCAACATGGCCATATTCCATTGGATATTCATTTCTTCCAGATCAACAGGGTCAATCTGTCTGAAATCTTCTTCTATAACCTCAGGATCATGTATTTTACCTCCAATAAAATTCTCATATGATGCCATGAATGAGGAAAACATAGCAAGATAGTCATCAGCAACCTTCTGATTCAAATAAGATCCAGATGAAGTAGAAGCTGTAGTCGCAGAAAATCCAGAATGGATTTAATGACTAGAATGAATCGAAACTCCAGAGCACTGATCATTTGAAGAATCTTGAGCATCGCCAGAAAAGAATGCCACTCCAGTACCAGTTTTACCAGTAGATTTGGCAAAATACATTGAGGGATCATGGATATGCTCCAAGTTAGTCTCTTTCTTCTTCATATTCATGTCATGCGACAGAATCTTCCCTAGAACTTCTTCAAGAGACATGGTTTTATACTTAATATTCTCTTTGATTAAAACCGTGTACACATCAAATTTTGATGATAAAGCCTCCAAGAATTTATCATTGATTTCCTCAGTCTCATACACCACAGACGCACTTGCTAGTTCACTAAGAAGATGATAGAATCTTGTGCAAGATCATCCAAGGATTCGTTTTGAAAATTTTTAAAGACCAAGAACTGCTTCTTTAGTAGCTCCTTTCTACTCTTCTTCACATCCAAACTTCCTTCACACCTTTTCTGTAATGCTTCCCACAGTTGTTGAGAAGACTTGAACTGTTTGAAACTGTGATATATTTCCTTCGGAAGAGACATCGAAATACTAGCCATTGCATTCTTTTCCCTGTCAAATAGCAACTTCTCTTCAGTAGTTAACGCTGACACCGGCTTTGGAACATCATCCTGTCCCATCCACGAATAAGTCGGATGCGTATAACCTTCCAAAATCGGAATCCACAAACTGGTATCAGTAAAAGATACGAACTGGTCGAACCGATCTTTATAATTTGAGTAATCAGCTAGATTCAACAACTTCGGAGGTTTTTAAGATGTACCGATCTCATTGTCATAATTGAACATATTCGTTACTTGAACCATATTTTCCATTTTTCATGAAAAATTTCCAAGTGTTGAACTCCCTTTACCCTTAGGCGAAGATAATAAGTTCGCCTCTGAGACACCCAAGCGAACTTAATGAGAAACGAACTTAATAAGTTCGCTTAAACCAGAAACTTGAAATCTGCTTAAGTTCACTTAAAAATAAGTTCGCCTAAATCAGAATTCAAAAATCTGATTAAGTTCGCCTAAAATAAGTTCGCTTAATCCTGTGAGAAGCGAACTTGACAAGTTCGCCTGCTAAGTTCGCCCGCACACAAATCAGCAAGTTCGCTTGCAGTAACAGAATCAAGATCAAGAACACTTCAGACCACTTTCGCGAACCAGAGACATACTGAAATCATCATTAATCACCGATTTGAAGGAATTAATCAAAATTGGATCGTTGGATTGTGTAATTTTTCAATTAGAAGCTTTCTATCGGATCAATTTCATCAAAATCCTCTTCAAAAACACCAAATCAGATCTGAATCAGTCTTGAAAACTCCATGGAAATGAAAAACTCAAAAATGACGAATTTCATGTCAATTTGCATATAAAACCGTCTAGAATCAACAAGATCATGAGCAACTGCTCTGATACCACTTGTAGGTCCCTAATTCGGTGCGTGACGGATCTCTAGACTCACGGTACGACACGGTGATAACGTGCGGAATCCATGATCAACGTGCTCGTGTAACTCAATCAACAACAACGGTGTAAATTAACGCTTTGTATTTCCACCACAATATCAGTTTACAATAATCCTGTCTCTAATCAGTTCCTTCTGATATCATCTCTCTCACCTCTACTACTCTGATTAACAGACTCTGTTCTCTGTTTATAAACACCAGTTCTGCAGTAGGCGAACTTATTAAGTTCGCCTCATAGATGCTTAAGCGAGCTTATTAAGTTCGCCTCTAATAGGATAAGTGAACTTAAAAAGTTCGCCTCTAATAGGATAAGCGAACTTAAAAAGTTCGCCTCTAATAGACTAAGCGAACTTAACAAGTTCGCCACTGATAAACCAGGCAAACTTATTAAATTCGCCTCTCTATGAACTTACACAGAATTTTATCAACAGTTACAAAACATGTCCTAACACAGCTGCAACGTTTGATCTTCAGTGGAGATGGCTATCAACTGCAGCTTTGGAGATCAGCAGCATATGCCTATCAGCTGCAGCTTTGGTCTTTAGCAGCATATGCCTATCAGCTGCAACTTTGGTCTTCAACAGATAAGGCCTATCCGCAGCAGATTTCTTCAGCAGAAGAACAAGTATCCGCTGCAGATAAGCTTATCCGTAGCAGTTTGTGGATCAGCAGCAATCTCTGAGGTAAGTAGCATTTGTACTTAGAGAATTTTGTAGCCATCAGTCTTTATTTCTACAAACTCCCCCTAGACTGATGCTACCAAAACTCTCTTACTGCTTTTGTTGCTGAAGCTTTTGCATGTTGCTGACTATTCTTTCAACGTCATATCCTCTCTGGTCCTTGCTGGGATTGTTAATAGGAAGTTCAGATAGAGTCTTGATGTGTTTGCTTGCCATTTTGAAGATAGCCTTGCTTGAACACCTCATCTTCTATCCTTTAACATATGTCAGTGTGAATTCATCCTTTTCAGCACTGTAGGACCAGTTGATGAATGGAGAGTGGGATTGGAGAGGTTTGACATCAATGATCTCATCTTTGTTGGGGTTGAAGTAATGTTTGATTACCAGCAATAAATGTCTCCCACCTTCATTCTCAGGCTTATTGGCTTCACCCAGCTCCATCATTCTTCTTAGATCAGAATCTGGAAGCTGCAATACCTCGTCAATAAATGTATAGATTGATCTTCTTTCTTCTGTTCTTCCCCTGAAGACGTCAAACCTTTGACCTTTAGAGCTGTAGAACCAGTTGACAATTTCTCTTGAGTCTTCTGGTTTGGTAGTAGGTTTGCTTTTCTTCTTAGGAGGTTGTTGATGAGTAGGAGCTGGGTGTGAGGATTTGGAATTTTTGGGTGGAAAGGAGGGAGGTCTAAGAGGGAAATTAGAAGGTTGTTGGATAGAGGAAGGGGAGGATGAGGAAGTAGGCTTGGGTTTCTTTGATTTTCTGTCATCAGCTGGAGTGATTACCCTTTTCTTGGAGCCTGTCTTCCCCAATCTTTCTTGCTCTTCCTTTTTGACTCTTAGGTAAAGGGCTTGCAGGTTCATGAAGTTCATGGGACCCAGCCTCTTTCCACTTTCTCATCTAGCCTTTAGAAATTCAATCATGACCTTCATTTCTTCATGGGATCTTCTGTTAAAGTCAATGGTCTTCTTGGATTTTTGTTTGGCTTTTTCTTCTTCTTCAGCCCTTTTCTTGTTTAC
Source organism: Smallanthus sonchifolius (assembly GCA_023525975.1). Classification (NCBI taxonomy): domain Eukaryota; kingdom Viridiplantae; phylum Streptophyta; class Magnoliopsida; order Asterales; family Asteraceae; genus Smallanthus; species Smallanthus sonchifolius. Next base: position 54,781,420 of record CM042022.1, on the reverse strand, counting down.
CAATTGACCCTGCTGACCCATGAGGCTCTATAGATTTCTTTATTTGAGAGTTTCTCAAGGTAGTCTGCATCCTCACCTTGAGAAACCAAAGCCTTTATCCACTCCTCTCTCATTTCTTTGGCTAGTTCAGAATTAGTTATTCTGAACTTGGCCTCTTCCTTCTTCTTCTTTTCTCTTTCTTCTTCTTCTCTATTAAATTGTTCCTGCAGTTGAAGAGCAAGAGCTTCATCTTCTTGAATTTGATAAACTGCAGGAATTTTGACTTTCAGATCATCCAGCTGTTTGGCATACAGCTGGATCTGTTGTTCTCTGAGGAGAATGGCTGTTTTTCTGTCTTGGGCTTTTCGTACTTCAGCCATCTCCTCTTCTTCTCTTCTCCTTCTTCTTTCCTCTTTTTTTTCTTCTCCTTTATTATCCTCTCTTCGTCTTCTTTAGTCATGAGTCCCTTCCCCTTGTATTTTCTGGATGCCTCTTCTTCAGCTTCATTGACCACAACAGCAGATGTAGTAGATGCTGTTGGGATCTCAGCTTCAGCTTCATTGGCAGAAAGAGGAGTAGACACAGAGGAAGAGACTGCTTCACTCTCTTCTTTTTCCCATTCACCCCCATGTAGAGCTTTAAAAGCCTCTTTGACATTCTGAGCAGCCAGTCATCTTGACTCTACAGCTGAACTCAGTATAACAGTTGGTGAGGAGGGCAGGGATGAATCTGAGTCAGAGTCATTCATTGTAGGCGATTCCTCCTTATAAATAGAAGCCTTGATGAGTTTGATCATTTCTTGACTTTCTAAGGAGTTGATGTTGCAGATGAGTGATCTGAGCTCAAAGACTTTGTGCAGGAAGTCTGAAGGAAGGAGTAGGATCTCTTTGATGTTAATTAAGAGAGAAGATCCATTGCTTAGGAAGAAGGTGAAGTCAGAGGAATTAGTGCTCACCCATCCTAGCACTTCCAAGTCCCTTACCATGATTTTTTACAGGAATCTTCTCCAGTAGATAACCTCTTCTTCAGTTAAAGCACTGCTCCTGATTAAGTCAAGTCTTCTTACAGCCAGTATTTGTTCTGCTGTTGATGAAGATTCAGGATAAGCCACCCTATTTGCTTCTGTTAGTAGTCTTTCAAACCAGGGCAAATTCTCTTCCATTAAGTTATAGAACCTGCTGATTGCAAGTTCTGCTGAGAGATCTGATGATCTTTTCAGATACAGATTAAGAACCTGGAGGGCATTGAGAGTGTTCCAGTTTAGCTCTTCTACTCCACTAAACTCCCATCCAATCCAGAATCTCTCAGCTATGCCATCATACCCCCAAGCTAGAATAGAGTCGAACTCTATCTTGTTTGAAGACAGTGTGAATTTGGGGATAGATGTTTTACTTATTATGGCTGCCGCTTCAGGAAGTATGCTGAAAGATGGAGGTGTGTCTTCATAGGGAGTTTCATCTTGCAACACCTCATCAACAGCTCGGACAACTAGCTTCCAATCCTCAGTGATATCTTCCTCTTCATCAACTGAGTCTGGCAAGTCATTGATTTGAACAAAATCAGGTTTGTATAGGGAACTTTGAAACATAGTCTACTCTTGTATCCATTCTTCTAGGTTATCCGCATCATCTTCCTTGGTAATTACCTCCCCCTTTTTGGTTGCATCAGTGCATAAAGTGTTATCTGTTTGAGTGCCCACTGATATAAGGGAGGGAGTAGTCATAGATAGGCATTGATGTGCTTCATGCATAGAGACTTTGTGCCTTAGTTTGGACACTTCCGCCTCTAGCATAGCCACCCTGGTCGTCAATTCCAAATTATGAAGTTTCAGTCTGTCTTCATCCACAGTTGTGGAATCCTTGGAACTAGATGGGGCCTTAGGCCTAGCCTCTGCATCCCCATCACCATGGTTTTTTTGACACCTGGGATTCCTCTCAGTGAAGAGTGTTTCAAAGGAAACATCTTCACTATGAGTTGTCATGGTTAGGGTCTTAGCTATGTTGTCACTGTCCTCCTGGGCAGTTGATGTACCAGGAGTAGTGACAGCCCTTTCCACATTCACTCTGTCAGTACCACCAGAGTGAACCTTCTTGGGTGAGGAACTTTGGTTGGGTGCATCAGCAGCCAGGTCAATCAATACCTCCGAGATAATAGTTGTTGGAGAAGGTATATCATCTTGACAAGGTGCTTCTGCACTTAAGTTCAGAGAAGAAAAATGGAATGGCTCAGAAAGTTGTTCTATGGATCCGGGATGTGATCCTGATCCTAATAGAGAGGATTCCAAGGAAATCTCTCTAATGTTGTGGGTATCCCTTTTGATATTCTCACCAGAATTTTGGGATTCTGAATGATGGCTTTGAGGTTGGGATTGGGCCTTTGAAACAAGAAGAGAAGGAGTCTTCTTGTTCCTCTTTCTTGTGTATGTTGTTGCAACTGGGGCCCTTTGTTCCAGTTGAACGATAACATCCAAAAGAGGTGTAAGTGATTTTTGTACTTGTGCATCCTTAGTAGTTTGCATAGGGGTTCGAGCAATGGAAGCAGCTTGTTGTTCAGGATGTGAGGTGGAGGGTGTGGGATCAGTATCAGCTGGGATTGCTGAACTGTCACAATGGGTACTTTGTATGTTCACCATTGTAGATAAAAATGGAACATTGACCCCCAAGAACTTTTTGGAAACAATTCTCATACTTTGAAAAATATTATTTTTATGACCCTGCATGATGTAGATTCTTGCAGGTTTTGAGAGATTTTTTAGTTCCTGGTTGAAAACCTTCTGCAAGAATCTGGGGTACATAAAAAATTGTTGCTTTGCACCCTCTTGAAGGTTATATCTCAAACTTCCAAGATGAGATGTGCAAAGTTGAATCCCTAGTTTGTAATCATACCATGAACAGCAGAGGCAAGTGTAGAGCTCACTTGATGCCATCCACTTCTCTTCTAAGATATGCATTATAGAAGAGTGTGGCAGAGATACTTCCATGGAGGGCCCATCAGTGCCTTCTCGATTGTGTACTCATTTTGATTTCCAGTGTACCCTATGGATACAAATGTCCTCATGTGTTCTTCCTTTGAGTATGAGATGGTTGCCCCTTCATCTTGAAGCTAAAGATGTTTGCTGAGACTGGCTTCAGAGATGGTGATGTCCTTGCCGTCTACCTTGGCTTTAATTTGGGGAATCCCCTGTTCGATAGAGTAGACGACGGTATTCCAAAAATCCTTTATATGAGGAATGTATATGGTAGGGTTGACGGTGAGTGCATGGTGTATTTTTGATCGACAGAGAAAGTCGATCATGTCATCGAAACCGTCGGATTTCTTCCCTTTTGTTAAGTATGCCGTAAGGTTGTGATAGGGGGAGAACTTATCATTAGGATTGTTGATGTCTGCCATTTTTGTTGGATTTTGGAGGGAAAGAGGAAGGATTTTGAAGGGTGGTTATGAATGGAAGGTTTTGAATGTTGTGGGGGCTTTAGGGAAAGTGATAGGAGTTAGGGTGAAATTGTGGTGAAGAAATTTGATTTGTTCTTATAACGGCAGAGGAGGGAAAAGCAGAATGACTTGTACAGTACAACCTTATTCACTTTTTACTGTTACAGCTGTAATACACTATAGCAGTCATGGTAAAGACTGAAAGGAATTTTTACAACGGGTAAAAGTTAATTTAGACTTATTTTTACCCATCAGCAGCAAACTTGGTTACTGCAGATGATTAAGCCTATCCGCAGCAAGCTTGGTTGCAGTGGATAGATAAGTCTGTCAGCAGCAAACACTGTTGCTGCTGATGGATGCAATGATCCGCAGCAAGGGTGTTGCTTCTGACTGCCTTAAAGCTATCTGCAGGAAACTTGTTCCCGCTGATAACTTAAAGCAGTAAGTGGCAAAAACTTTGCTGCTGATTATTAAACCTGTCAACAGCAAAACTGGATGCTTCTGACTTGCAACTTTTATTTATAACAAAAGACAAACATATTTACAAAGACAAATTTTGGAGACATATTTTAATCAAAGTTCATCATACCAATGGATTCAACTAAATATCTAAATCTAGCTTCATCAAACGGTTTTGTAAACAAATCAGCATATTGCTCATTGGTATGAACTTTGGTTAAAATAATTCTTTTTTTCTCAGCTTGATCTCTTATGAAATGATACATGATGTCAATGTGCTTTGTCTTGGAGTGCTGCACCAGATTGTTTGTGATTGATATAGCACTCATGTTGTCAATATGAATGGGAGTTGCCATGAAAGTCATCCCATAATCTAGCATTTAATTTTATATCCAGATAACTTGTGCACAGCAACTTGAAGCTGCAATGTATTCTCCTTCTGCTGTAGAGGTTGAAACACATGTTTGCTTCTTGCACTGCCATGAAATATGTCTTCCTCCCAGAAACTGACACCCCCCTGAGGTGGACTTTTTGTCCAAGTTACATCCTCCATAATCACTGTTAGTGTATGCATACGGATTAAACTTATCATTTTTAGAGTACCATAGCCCAAGTCTAGGAGCTCCCTTTAGGTATTTAAAGATTCTCTTGACGGCTTGAATATGTGAAATCTTTGGAGCTGCTTGAAATCTTGCACATAGACATACTGCAAACATGATATCTGGCCTTGAGGCAGTGTGATACATGAGAGATCCTATCATTGCACGGTACTGATGTTAATCAGTGTCTTGACCATCTTTGTCTGGAGTCAGCTGATGGTGTACTTGCATAGGAGTTCGAGCAGCAGAGTAGTTAGTCATGTTGAATCTTTCAAGAATGCTCTTGACATATTTAGATTGGCTGATGAAGATTCCATTTGGGACTTGTTTGACTTGAAGACCCAGAAAGAAATTTAGCTCACCCATTGAGCTCATTTCAAACTTTGAGTGCATAAGGATCTCGAAATCTTTACACAGCTTCTTCCTTGTTGATCCAAAGATGATATCATCTACGTAGATTTGAACCAGTAAGATTTCTCCCCCTTCATCTTTGATAAACAAGGTCTGGTCAATGGCACCTCTTCTAAAGTTGTTTCTTAGCAGATATCCAGACAAAGTTTCATACCAGGCTCTTGGGGCTTGATGTAAGCCATATAGAGCTTTTTCTAGTTTGAACACTTGGTTAGGATGTGCAGGATCTACACAGCCTGGAGGCTGCTTGACATATACTTCTTCACCAATCTTCCCATACAGAAAGGCACTTTTGGCATCCATTTTGTCACACCCCCAATTTCAACTAACGGAGTTTTACCGTTTGGAAGGTGACACACCAGGATCTCAGTCATTAGTTACATCAAACGACACTATATGGGACTTGAAATGTCAAAACATAAAAGTTTAGAGTTAATGCGGAAGCGTAAACATTAATATGAAATCAAAAGTAATTACACGCAATAGGCGTCAATCAATATAAATAAGTAAACTGTTTCAAATGTTTGAAATGGATAATATGACAGCAGGACTCCATGCATGTCCTAAGTGTGCAACCTGTGCCTTAGCGACTTGAGAAACATGTAAGAAAAAGTGTCAACACGAGGTTGGTGAGTTCACAGGTTTCAAGTTTGCAATAAGAGAGTGTTTGCCAGATTATGTACATTCAATATGCATATCTATAGGTAGCTAACCTACGTTCATGTCTTACTAAAGCGCTCGCAACCGAAGCTGACTGTGTTTATATGCCTCTGCCAGGTCTATCAACTTTGGCACATGTGAGTAGGCTAACATTTCACCCGTTCGATATCCAATCGAGTTAGCGCGACTAATGCGGGTGGGATTTGTCAAACCCAGTAGTACTACTAAACATTACCTCGCTAAGATCCATATTAACGGTCCGATATAAGATGAGGACTTTCTGTGATAGTGTGTTACGCTTAGTCTGAACAGTGATATCATATAAAGTACCATAATCAAATAGTTGCGTCATGTTTTCTCCCCTGACGGGAAAAACAATATTTGCTTGCGTACCTGTTTCTCCCCCATGGGGAAAACAAGTAAAAGTATGATAGTTGGTGTTTCATGTTTGTTTCTTCATCAACAGGAAAACAAGTAAAATACGTTTGTGTGTAAGCATGTTTCTCCCCCAATAGTAAAACAGGTAAAAAGGGGCCGTGAAACTCACCTGCGTTGCGTAGTAGGTAGTATCACACAAGTATGAGATTTAGAATCTCAAGTGTTAGCCTGCACGGCTTACGTGTGCCCTATAATTATAACACATAAGTTAGGGACATATGACGACGACACGGAAGTTAGAACACCTTAACGCTTTCTAAGGATTTAAGAGTAGACGAACGTGTCTACGGGATTATATAAATTTCTTAATATAATTATTAAGGAAAAGCGTTACGTGTCGTACGTTAATAACGAATAATAATAAATAAATACATTCGTATGTTAAGGTCGTTTACAAAAGTTAGGAAAATAATATAATTTAATATATTATTTTTAGGTTCGAAAGATTAACTAAAATTGTCAATTGTGTGGAAAAATAATAAATATATTATTTTTAATCGAGTATATAAACGTGGGTAAATAATATAACAATTATATTATTAATTGGTTTGAAACTTCACACGAGGTATAAAACGATACGAAATAATATAAATTATATATTATTTTATAACACGAATCACGGGTTGAAAATAATATAAATATATTATTTTATACGAAGTTATGGTTTGAAAATAATATAAATATATTATTTTAAAAGTGGATAATTAATATAAAAATGGGTTATAAAATCAAACCCGAGTCTACGGGTATTTTCTGTGTTCAAAACATATTAATATATGATGATAATAATATAGGAAATGATTTTATCTAAAAATACAAGTTAAAAATTGATCAGAAAAATAAATGTTGATTGTGGGAATCGAACTCGGGTCTATCCCACAACAACCACAAGTCTTAACCAACTCAGCCGGCTTGGGTATCGCGACGAGAACTAGGATTCAAATGATTTTATCAAAAACATCTCGTGGGATCTTCTTCCCCATACGAAACCGGACGCCAACCAGTCCAATACCATCGAACTTGACCACGATCGACCATAAGATAATAGGGGTTTCATTTTTCGGTTCATAACGAACCTGTGGTGAGATTTAATTGTAAAAACTTCATATTAAAAGCTCTAAATTTCGGATTCAAAAACCGAAAACCCTAGTTCTTAACTCTGAATCAAATCGATCAGATCCGATAATGTTTTCAGTTGGAATCATAGGGCTTTCAACAAATGAGTCATTTCGAGTCTAGCCCTATGATTTAATTTGATTAAGGTGATGATTTGATTGGGTTTCGATCAAACCAGAAATGTATGAACCCTAGATCTTGATCAATTCGATACAGGAAGGGGATAGATTCATAGGGCTTTTAACAAGTGAGAAGTTTCGATTCTAACCATACCATTTAATTAGATTGAGACTGAGTCTGGAGTAGGGTTCGATTAGACCAAATTCACATGAACCCTAGATTCTTGTTCTTAACTAATTCGATGTTATACGGTCAAATTAGCATAGGGCTATTGATATAGACACTTAATATAAACTGTAGGTGTAAGAAATTACCATAACGGAGATGGAATTGATGGTGAGCGACTAGATCTTTTTCCGACTTCGAGAGGTTAATCTCCGGCGATCCTGAATGCTTCTACGACGCGACTGATGTGGGGGAAATGATCAGTGGGACTCGCGTAGCGTTCTAAGATGATTAATTTCAGTATGCATTATTGAATTGATGCGAATTGTTAAGGATTGGGGACGACTTTGGTGGTTTCGGCTTGTAGTTCATAATTGGATATAATTAGGTCATGATAATGATTATTTATTGTAGTTAAGATCGTAAATGCTGCTGATTAATCTTGATCCGTTACAGAATTAACAGAAATCGACTCTTGAACTCACAATTGAATCCAAAGTCTCGATCTTTGACTTCAAAAGTCAACAGGAATTTAAAATGTGGTAATTACAGTTCTAGTCCCTGTAGTTATATGGATTCAGGGTTTGGAAGAGTGGCAGAATGAGTCCTTGTGGTTTGTATAACCTGATTAGTTGACTTTTAAAGTCAACATAGATTGAATTTTGGATTTTGACTTTACAAAGTCAAACAAAATTAAGTTTAGACTAATTACTGATGTAGTCCTTGCAGATAGAGTTTGAGGAAATGACAGAATTTGTCCTTTGGATTTAATATCGAGTTAACTGGGTTAGGTTTTAACAGAAAGCTTAACGGAATTAACTGAAAAGTCCGGATTGTCACACATTTGATAGACCATGAAATTCTTGGATGCAGCATATGCCAGGAAGATTCTGATGGCCTCCAGTCTGGCAACAGGAGCAAAGACCTCTTCATAGTCAATTCCCTCTTCCTGAGTGTAGCCTTAAGCTACAAGTCTGGCTTTGTTCTTGACTACAATGCCTCTCTCATCTTGCTTGTTCTTGAATACCTATTTTGTGCCAATAGCAGATTGACCATGTGGAAGATTAACAAGCTTCCATACCTCCTGTCTTTTGAACTACAGCAACTCTTCCTGTATTGCCTCAATCCAGCTGATGTGTTGCAGAGCTTCATCTATCTTCTTGGGTTCCACCTGAGATAGAAAACATGAAAATAAACATATATTGGCCTCATGGGATTTGCTTCTGGTTAGAACTCCTTGGTGAACTTGGCCAATTATATTATCCAGAGGATGTTCCTTGTTGATCCTTTGAGCTACCACCTCCAGCTGTATCCCTTGTTCAAGATTGCTTTGATTTTGATCAGGGATTTCTTCATTCACGGTTGAAGAGTCTTCAAGATCAATAGCTACATCAGTGTTAGCAGCATTAGTGTTTGCAACATCTACAACATTTACCGAGGAGTCTGCATTAAAATTTTCATTTTCAGACAGGCTGCTGGTGACATTTGAGAGTGTGGTTCTGGATGCACTTGCTTCAATAGCTTCCATAATAGATGGAGGATCAAAGGATGGTCTTCTCAGACTGATAAAGGATTTTGGAAAATCCAGTCTGTAGTCAGAGGAGGTGGAAGCAGGTGCTTGAGAGGAGGAAGACTCCATATTTGAGAAGGAGAGAGGCTCAAGTATTTGGGTGAAGGAGTCTATGGCAAAAAGCCAGTTTGGCCTTTTTCCTGTTCACAGACAATGTGTTCTCTGCATTCCACATTGGCTGATTCTTCCACAATTCTTGTTCTTGAGTTGAAAACTCTGTAGGCCTTGGATTGAGAGGAATAGCCCACAAAATATCCTTCATCAAATTTGGCACCAAACTTAGGAAGAACCCCATGTGTGATTAGAATTGTGCATGGACATCCAAAAGGTTTTAGAAATCCAATGTATGGAACTCTTTGGAACCATAGTTCATAAGGTGTCTTGTTGAGAGGCTTGACTATGAGAACTCTATTTTGCACATAGCAGGCTGTGCTTACTGCTTCTGCCCAAAATGTGAGAGGCAGTTTTGAGTCAGCCAACATAGATCTTGCTGACTCAATTAGAGTTTTGTTTTTTCTTTCAGCAACTCCATTTTGTTAAGGAGTTCTTGGAGCACGGTATTGCCTTTCGATTCCCTTGCTCTCACATAAGCAGTTCAAAGTGTGGTTCTTGAACTTTGTGCCCTGATCACACCTTATTATCTTTACCTTCTGATTGCTTTGATTATCTACCCTAAGAATGTAGGATTTGAGAATTTCAGCAGTTTCATCTTTAGTTCTTAAAAAGTATACCCATGAGAATCTGGTGTAGTCATCAGTTATCACCAAGCAGTATGACTTCTGACCCATTGACATAATGTTTGTGGGACCAAAGAGATCCATATGCAGCAGCTGTAGTGGAGTATCATTTGTATTCAAGGTCTTGGGCTTGTGAGAACTCTTGTGTTGCTTTCCCTTCAGACAAGCAATGTAGTGATCTTCTAGATGGAATTCTTTATCAGGAAGCCCTCTGACAAAATTGTCCTTCACCAATTTGTTGATGGTTTTGATGCTAACGTGGCTTAGTCACCTGTGCCAGAGAGTTGATTCATTAACTGAGGCTTTTGACAGAAAACATGATACACTTCCAGATGGAGTTACCTCATTAATGTCAAGCACATAAAGATTTTCTTTTCTCTGAGCAGTTAATAAAATCTTCTCTGGAGGAGGTTTGGATAAACCAGGAGATAGCACAAAGCATTCTTTGTCTATGAAGAGCATCCATTGCTTTTGATCACATACCTGGGAAACACTCATGAGATTGAAGTTCAATTCTTTGACATAGTTTACTTTATCAATACTCATTCTTTCATTGGACACTGTCCCTTGTCCAGTAATAGATCCTCCTTTTGAGTCACTCCCAAAGGCAACATATCCTCCATTGAAGTGTCTGAAGTTAGAGAGGATGGATCTGTTGCCTGTCATGTGCCTGGAACAACCACTGTCTACCACCCAAGTGTTGTTCTTGTGACCTGGCTGCCCCTGCACATGAGAGAGATCTAGTTAGTGGGAGGAAACCAAGAGCTTGCATCCTTGAAGAAAAGGATTCTTGGAATATCATATTCAGCATGTGTGCATTCAACAGAGCCAATGATGATTCTTGAAGGAATAGAAGTTGGGATCTTGGCTTTCCATTGCTGAGGAGATGGTTTTCCAGTTTTCTTTGCTCTGTCAGCAGCTGATCTTGCTTTGGCTGCTGATGGATTTGCTTTATCAGTAGCAGATTTTGCTGATGAGGACTTTAGTTTATCAGCAGCAGATTTTGTTGCTGCTGATGGCTTCGGCTTATCAGCAGCAGATTTTGCTGCGGATGATTTTGCTTGGGCAGCAGCAGATTTGGTTGCTGCTGAAAGCTTGTCCTTTGTTTTCTTGGGCTTCACTTGATTACCAACATTTTTGCTTGCTGCTGATGGATCAACAACCGATGCCTGCTGATCCTTCTTTACCTTGTTGACATAGGGCTTCTCTGTAGAAGTTCTTTTGCTGGTTGGCTTTTGTTTATGAGGGGCTTGATGAAGGATCTGGTTGAAGTGGTTAAACTTACAATTTGCAGCAAAGTGGTATGATTCACCACAGATGATGCAAGTTTGTTGAGGTTTTGACAACTGCTCCCTTGGTGGAGAAAGAGAGTTTCTGAATTGAGTTGTCTTGGCTTCAAACCTTCTTACCTGTAAGTTCTTCTTTGTCTTATCAAAAGCATGTTGCTTGAGGTTGCTTTGCTTCTGAAGGTAGTAGAAGCAGGTGCTGGCAGTGTGATTGTATTTCCATAGACAAAGCATGATTTGGCCAGTTTGTCCCTTGAAAGGTGAACATAGTCCTTTCTTTTGAATCGGTCTTTAAAGTTCCATGGTTGAGCTTTGTTGTGCTCAAAGGTGGTTTCTTCCAATGTATTTTGAACATATGGAACTCTTACTCCAGGTGCATGGCATATGTCAAACACCTTTCTTTGAGAATTTAGGTTGAAGAATGCCCCTTTTCAACATTTAGCTATCTTCCTTCTGGGGGGTAGCTAATTTTAATTTAGTTGAAAGGTATAGGAACCGGAGCGGCTGGTAAAGGAACAGGAGTACTTGTTTGAATGACTTCAAGAAAAGGCGGTTCTGGTACTTGTACTAGTGATGATATCTCCTCAGTTTTAGTGGACTCTGAGCAAGTTGACTCAGATTCTGACGAGGTAGTGTATTCTTGCACCAATGGTTCATATCTTGAAGGATCAAGATCTCGGTTGGCCTTTTCAAGATTTGAGAGATTGAAGCTTGGTTCATGGATGGCAACATAGTCAGCAGGAGGTTCAATGGCTTGATATTGTTCAGCATGATACCCCAGACCAGTTTTTACCTTTTCATGAATTTGAGCATCCAAAAGTCTTTGCAGCTTTTTGGATGAAAATTCATATTTGTCAACATTAACTTTTTGTTCTACCAATTCTGCTCTGGTAGCTTTTAATCTGGCCAGTAGATCATCAATCTGAGTTTCAATATTGGTTTGTTCATGTTTTAGTGATGAAATCTCTTTCTTTAGGCAGTTAATTTTTTCTTTATAACTGTTTTCTACTTTTGTGAATTCAGATTTCATTTGATGAAACTCTTCATTTTGATCTATAAGGTTTTGATTATGCTTTCTGTAGCCTAACACCTTATCAATACAAGCTTGGGAAAAGAGATGTTCATATGCCTGAGGCGGTATCTCAGTTGTGTCTGCCATCAGAGCTTGGTTGTTTGCAGGCAGATCTTCATACTGGAAGCTCCAGTCAAAGTCAGATGTTCCGACGGCTGCACAAGCTGAAGTTTGAGCTGGAGGAGTAGCTTGTTGCTGTTGTTGTCTTGGTTGGGCTTGGTGAGCTTGTCTTGGTTGAGGAGCTGCTGGGTTTGCCCTAGGTGCCTTGCATTCTCTAGCAAAATGACCCAGTTGGTTACAGTCATAACCTCTTAGTTTGCTTTTATCCAAGCCAACTCTGGTGTTGGAGTTGTTACTTGGAATTGGTCTTCCGGTTCTAGAGTAGAACCTTTTTGCTCTTATAGATAGCATGGCATACGAGTGCTGTATGTCCATTTCTTCTAAGTCATCTGGATGGAAGCATTCCAGATCCTCCTTGATAAAGGACATGTTGCTTGAGTTTTTAGAGACAAAAGTAGCAGAGGTTGAGGTTTGAGGAGAAGCTTCTAGGAGAAATGGAGATGTGTTTGTTTGAGAGGTTGGAGTTTGAGGATGAGTGATGATGGGAGGATACTAGTTGCTTGAACTAGAACCTGAGTGGTCAGAGTGGAGGGCAGAGGAGGTCATGAATGTTGAGGCTGTTTGGTAGGTTGAGCTTCTTTCTTTTGCCTGAATCAACTCTAGCTCATAGGTTTTTAGCATTCCAAAGAGCTTAGTCATCTGGAGAGTCTTCAGATTCTTAGTTCTTCTGATGGACACTGTGTAAAGTGTCCAGCTGCTTGGTAGAGACCAGATGAACTTCTTGAGAATATCTTCATTCTCCAGCTTCACCTTTGAGCACTGCAGCTCACCTACAAGATAGGTAAATCTGTTATATAAAACAGTTAGAGACTCACCTTCCTTCCAGATGAAGTTTTCATACTGCTGCTTTAGGATGTCTCTTCTGTTTTCTATGACTTCCTCTAACCCAGCAAACATATTCTCAAGAGCCTCCCATAGCTCCTTTGCAGTTTTGTAACCTCTGAAGTTATGAAAAACTTCATTTGGTAAGCACATCTGGATGGCTCCCAAGGCTTTGAAGTCTACCCCCATTTTCTTGATGTCTTCATCAAAGTACTTAGAGGGTTCTTTGGAAACCCGTGCACCTCCAGAATCAGCAGAGGACACCATGGGTATGTATGGTCCATCTTTAATGGATTTCCACATCCCATATTCCTGATAGCAGAAGAAGCTTTCTGTCACACCCCGACCGATGGCGGAATCATCGGGGCGGGACATGTAAGACTGTTCATAGCACATGGTTGACTAAATTGAAATATATTAAAGTCAAATTTGCATTACAATAAATCCAAGTACAAGATCAAATTCAAACAAGAAACATAAACAATTCATAAAATTCTTGATTTATTTTGCTAAGTCCAAATCCTATGTTGAACACGTCTTGAATCAATCTCACATATTGGGGCCTGAAACATGAATAAAATAAAGTCAACTAAAAAGTTGGTGAGTATAACACAGTTGTATATAGATAGCATATAGTTGAAAACAAATCCTTTACATGATATGATAAATAAGGCGTTCATGGGGAGTAACTATTGTGTAACCAAATGTACAATCAAACCTTGTAACTAGCATGCAAAACAAAGTGTATTGTCGGTTTCAATCACCGCGTACCCTGGGTGGGTTTGTCAGACTCAATAGATCCATCATTGAAAACCGTCGGCTTGTATAGTTAATGATTGCACATAAGAGCATACAAAGGTTAAACACACCTAGCACTCGGGCACAAAGCTCAAATTTTTGCACACATGTATGTAAATAGGATTTTTTTTGCACTTGTGTAGTTTGTGTAAATGTAAATGTGTAATGTGTAATGAGTATAGAGTTCATGTTCCACCACAAAAGTGTAAAAGAGTAAAAGGGGTTGTGAATACTCACTTGGTATGGAAGTGAAGCTAACAAGGAATATAGATAGCAAAAAGATCCTTGAAAAGCACACTTTAACCTAAATAGTAATATGCATTGAATCACATAGATGTATAAAGTTTAAAAATGAAAGTTGGATTTGTATATAAAACCATTGGTTTGTATTTAAAAAGGATTGAATAAAATATATAAAGTTTGAGGTAAAATATGTTTGAAACAATTTAATTAGGTTTGAATTAAATAAATAAGTGTATAACTATAGTTTATGAAATAATGTCAATATTAATTGTAATTAAGTATAAATAAATAAAACGATTTTGATTTAAAATGTAAAGTAAATAAGTCATCATTATTTATAAATTTTATAACTTAATTATTTAAAATATCATTTAAGTGTAAGATGATAAATATAAATTTAATTTTTATAAACTTTTCAATAAATTACATTTATGCCAAGATTAAACTTTTAATCTATTTTTAAATACAGAAAACATATTTTTATAAAATCTGAAACATTTACTGATTAAAATCTAAAAATTATAATTCTGTTAAAAATTCTGAGTCTAGCACGACCGTGCCTCGGAAGGGCACGATCGTGCTCAAGCCACGGGAGCGACCGCGCTAGTCGGGGCGCGACCGGGTTGATCAATCAGGAGCACAATCTAGACAAGTCATCAGGCACGACCGTGCCTTAGCCCGGCACGGTCGCGTCTATGATTTTTAGACACAACAGAGACTAGCCCAAAGGGCATGACAAGGTCTGGACGGATGACACGACCGCGCTGCTAGTCGACACGACCGCGCTAAACGAGGCACGGCCGCGCTAGATGATTAGCGCGACCGTGTCTATTCCAAATCAGACACGAATCGAGAGTTTCTTGTATTTTGAACACAGGAATTGTTAGGGCTTTTGATTAATGGGTTATTAAGAGTCTTTTCATATAACTTAATTGTATGGAAATCGAGTTTAAGCATGGGTTCGATTAAATCATTTTTATTAAAATATGATTTCTGATTCTGATCGAATTCTATAATGGAAGCCCAAATTGAATGAGGGCTTTTGATAATGTTACTGAAATGAGTGAGATGGAGAGTATACTTACCCTGAAACGTAACGAATCGATGAAGAACGGCAGAGATGAGTTCCGGCGACGGAGGTAAAGGTTTCCGGTGACTTCGACTGCGATTCCGGCTAGGCCAGAGAGTCCAGAGTCTTCGAGAGAGCCGGGAGATGATAAATCCTTTCTTGATCGGGAGAATCTGGGTTCCAGGAGGAAGACTCGAGTTTTGTTTGAATTGCTTGAGAGAGAATTCGAGATTGATGGAGAAAAACTGAGGCGTTGAGTAATTGAAAATGGTATAACTCGCGTTAAAGGAAAAGAAACGTAATCGGATTTGAAATTCGAACGATTGAGCGTTTTGAAATCACATTTACGTTTCGACTGTTTCGCAGGCGCGACCGTGCTTAGGAACCGGGCGCGATCGTTCCAGGACCAGCCGCGCGATCGTGCCGAGGCACTTGGCGCGACCGTGCTAGAACGAAGCACGACCGTGCTAACTAGGGTTTCTTGATAAATTTTCAACTTTAGTCCTTGACTTTTCAGGTTTTATAAATTTGAAATATATAGTTACTTGTATAGCGTTTATGTGCATATAATCGAGTAAAACTTGCGAACTTGTATAGAATCATTGCATTTTATTTAACGCGGGAAAAATATTGAGACATTGCACGAGTATAGAACTTGAAATTTCATTACATTGAATTGAAATATGAATACTAAAAATCAGAAATGTTACACTTTCCATTATGTTCTTCCACATATCGTAATCTTTCCTAGACACCAGTCTTCAAATCTTCAAATCCATTGTTTTGAGCCATTTTGATTTGTGACAGTGAGAGACTTTAACAAAGAGATAGTTTAGAATAGAACCGAAGAATGATTAAACAAGTGTGAGTTTGTTTAATCTGTGAGCCAAATCTCTGATACCACTTGTAGGATCGGTAAATACAAGGCGGTTCTATTCCAGTTGAGATTGGCGGAAACAATCACAACTTAATCAAAGTAAACAAGTAAACACAAGAAGTACTAATAAATGCAATTTGTATTAAGCTTCAATGGTTACAATATTACAGAGAAATCTCTAAGAAAAGCACTTTTATACAATGACTCTAAGTACTTCTTATATAGTAACTTAGAATCAAGACAGACCCTTGATTCTAAGGATCAGATCTAACACAGACCGTTGATCTTGTATTGAAGCTATTCTACATGTAGAGACAAACATAATAACTGGGCTAGTTAACTTTATTCAAATATCTTCTAAGGCATCATTGCTTGCATGCTTGGAGAAGAGCGTTGTTGTCTTTTACTGTTTTGTACCAATGACATTCTTTCTGCGTGGAGTGTGTCAGTTAGCAGCAAAAAGTTGTCAGTGGTAAAGGTTGCTTTATCAAGAACAGTCAGCTGCAACGTTTGATCTTCAGTGGAGATGGCTATCAGCTGTAGCTTTGGAGATCAGCAGCATATGCCTATCAGCTGCAGCTTTGGTCTTCAGCAGCATATGCCTATCAGCTGCAACTTTGGCCTTCAGCAGATAAGGCCTATCCGCAGCAAATTTGTTCTTCAGCAGAAGAACAAGTATCCGCTGCAGATAAGCGTATCCGCAGCAGTTTGTGGATCACCAGCAATCTCTGACGTAAGCAGCATTTATACTTAGAGAATTTTGTAGCCATCAGTCTTTATTTCTACAAACTGGTATTATCCTCGTGATGATTACCGCGCAGCATAGTTTGGTCCTCGTGACCCATTGATGTTGTCCTCTTGATCAACACCACACGACACAATGTTGTCCTCGTGATCAATACCGCTTAACCGGTACATGGGGGATTGCGTAGTCCCCCGAGCAACCGTCGCCACTCATCCCAATTGTACAACTATTAATGAGCCATCAAGACTCTTACTAATGGGTAGCACCCATATCTGGCATCCTGTACAAGTAACATATGTCCCATGGACCTTATCCAACCGGTTCACTTCCCATAGGAAGACTGTTCACTTTCTGTTCATAAACTTTCTTTAACTTGATCATACTAAACATATATTATGCCTTTGTTTATGTATATGAAAATATAGTAAATGCTTGCCAATGATATAACTATACTTTACTAGAACATAACTTGTCATAAATATCATGCCTTTGTTTATGTATATAAAAATATAGTAAACGCTTACCAATGATGTAACTATACTTTGCTCAAAACGTACATTTTCCTCTTTTAAACTTATCGCAAAAATACAGCTTTCACTTTGTTTATTAATATAAAAATATGTAATAAACGCTTTACACTAAGTATGCACAACACCCCTAAAGAAGGCAAAAAGGGGATTAGAACTCACCTTGTACCTTAGCTGGAATGGTCTACCGGATCTCACACAATCTGAACAATCATAACAATTTGACACGTATCAGACTTAACTCGACACTAAACGGTTTCACCATTTCTGGCTAGGCGAACTTAAGGCTAAGTTCGCCTTTTTGTATCCTGGTGAACATGCTGACTTCACTATCCAGCTATATATACCCATAGACCTGATGCCGGCGCACTTAGCAAGTGCGCAATGCCTTGTTCTTGCGTAGTTAACAAGTACGCAGGACATTGATCTTGTGTACTTAACAAGTACGTAGGGCCTTGTTCTTGCATACTTAACAAGTACGCAGGGCCTTGTTCTTGCATACTTAACAAGTACGCAGGGCCTGTGTGTGGGCAGTCTTCTTCCCCACAAAACCCTAACTTTTTCATGCAGCTCCGACCTCATCAAGATCCGAACTTTTTACGTTCAAAACTTGTGTTTTCTAACCGAGAGTCTAGATCTATACTTTGTTTCCATTTTTAAACGTAAAAACCCAACCTTTACTCGATTTTTGTTTATAACCCAACTCATAACCAAAACTCAGATCTAGGAGAATAGGTTACCTGTAAACGATTCTTCTCCGCAGCTAAACGTTCAAGATACGTATGCCTACGATCCTATGAGCTAGGATTCGAAAACCGGGACTTTCTCTCTCTAGACTCTCTCCCACCTTCTCTCTATAGAAAACGAAATGGTGTTGGAAGTGAGGGTTTGGGGCTGGTGTTGAGGCTTATAAGGGGCCCAAACCCCCTCCCATCCTCAGCCCATACACCCGACCCAAGTCCTCTATCCTTTTTCTTTTAAATTTCTTATTCTCATGAACTATTCCGTGTCGTAAAACTCGGGATGTTACATTCCTCTCCGGTAAAAGGAACTACTGAGCTCGCCCCTCATAGTTGCCCTAGTAGTATTGGGGGCATTTGGCGTCTAGAGCGCCAAGATCACCTCCTGTGCTGGTAGCTCCTGCTCGTACTCAGCCGCCGGTGGAACCACCGTCAACGGAACAGGTGCTAAGACTTGTCTCCCTCCAAAGATAATCGTGCGAACGGCAGCCAAACGTCTAGCCCGCCGCTCTGTCAACCTCCTCATAAGGGCTCCTCGCCTAATCCATCTAGTCCGAATCGTCATGGCCATCAGTACTTGCACAAGATAGAACGTTGGAGTGATTACTATGGGCGTCAAATTCAGAATATGAGAGTAATCATAGACTGCCAAATCACGGTGATCAAATGCAATTTGGTGGTCCACATTACTGCTCGGATTCTAAACCTTCCCCATCATATTCACACTAGCTTTCTATCTTTCACATACCCCGGATGCACATGCATCCCACACAACTCACATAACACCACACAATAGTCTAGCAAGTCATCATATTTATCACAATATCACACCATCAAAGGTTACACACAAAATTACTAAATCATATCGACACACCAAACTATCTCACATAGTTACAATTAATGCTACTATATGTTACTTAACTCACATCATTGTTTCATTTAATCACACTACACAACTTCACGTAGTTCTATATACTACCACACATATCACTCCACATGATCCCACATGGAATCATAAACCACTTTACCTAGTGTAACACCACACAAATGGTAACTAATAATTACTGCTCAACTCGAAAGACGTACCTCTTGGCTCACGGTTACTCGTGGTGGCATTAGTTTCACCCTCGTCCCATTTTCAGTTTAAGTTAAGGCATTTTGTTTGCTTAAAAACACCAGTTTTCTCTTAAACCACAGCTCTGATACCAATTTGTAAGGCCCCAAACCGGGCACCCTACAGTTGGTTCTCATAACGGGTTATTACCTTGAAAATACTCATTTTGGATATATTAAACTACAGCGAAAGTCTTTCTAAAAACATTAGTTACAATTTAATGTCATTAAGTTACCTCAGGAATGCTCCCACACCAGTCCGAGTAGCACCGCTCCCAAGCCAAGGTACTTTAACATAACGCTTACCTGCAAAACAATCTATCGTACACATAAAGTCGAACTTACTACACTAATAACTCATGCTCATGTACACGTATTAACTCGACACTTGGTTAACACAAAAAAATCCCTAAATATCAACTTACTCAGCCTTGGCCAAGGCTCTTACAGATCAACTGACATAACAGTTTTAAACACTACATCAAAGTCCTGACGCATCGGTCAATCTAACTCAACTCACCACATCAATATTATCTCATGCACAATAAATATAAGTCAACGCTTGTATGAAATTTAACACAAATATATAAGCACACAAACACATACCTCATTACCGCACCCTCGTCAGGGCGTTCGACACACCCCGAGCTCATCACTGTCCTGTTAGACATCGTCACCTTTGGTGACCTCCCGAAGGACATAGTCCTCCACAATCCCGTTTGCCGTTTCAAAATGACAACAATGCAAACACAATACCCGCTGTGTCACAAGGACAACGACAAAATGCACACAACACATGTATAACCACATAACATCATAATCTATGCACCTGACTCGTTAACTGCACCTGCACTTCACACATAGCACTAGGACAAGGTATCCTACACACATTCATAAGCGGTTAGCTTATATCCCGACTCACCCCGACTAACTCATAATACAGTACACGGCTAATATAGCAACACACATACAGATGCTATATCTCATTATTTAAGCACATACCACGTACACACACACCCTGTGACACCTCCTAGTTGTACCCGTACGACCCGTAACTACCACCCGACTCAACCCTGTTAGGTCACTATAGGACCAGTGACTATACACCCACCTTTAACCTACATGTATTTAGGGTAACATCTAGTCCCTAGCCCATATTTAAATAATTAACTTTGTAAACTCGTCGGGTTAGGCCCCAAAGCTTGACACACAATTAATGTAATAAAACACGTCTTGAATGTATGTACGATAGCCCCAAAACATTAAAATCATTTGAAAGAGGGGATTAGAAACTCACGGGTTAAGCTGAGTCTCTGCCTCTACTCTGTAACTCGTTCGCTCACGCTCGACACCTGAACCTATCGATGCATGATCACATGATCAGACACGTTCTAATCGTACATTGAATAACTCATAAATATAAATAAATTCTCAACGCTCTTCTCATTATCCCAACAACACATCCCCCATGAAACCCTAGTTTCACATGCATGCATGCACGGATGCCATGCAAACCCTTAACCGTTCTCATCTTGTAAATACGTAAGTTTAAAGCGGGTCCAAATGCACATGCGTAAACCGCCATACGAAAACCATAATTGGTCGTGACCCGATTCCGTTCCATCTTCGTTCACTATCTTGAATCACCATCACGTGCCCCCATGCACGACCTCATCGAGCACCACCAATGAGCACGTTGCCATGCGTAACCCTAGTCGGTTTTAACCCCAATACCACCCCCGCTGTCCGCCGCCATGGGATACCACCACAGCAGCCCCTGCTTCCGCTGGGCACCGCCACCCGCTGCCATCATTGTCTCTGGCCATCCCCCATAGCCACCGCCACCTTCGCCCGTCACCCTCCTCTCTCCTCTCTCGCTATTCTCCTTCTCGGCACGGGGCTGCCACACTCCATCTCCGACCACCCGTAACCACCGTCACACACCAACTCCTCCATCGCAGCCGGCCACCACCATAACTCCCATCATCCTCGCAACCGTTATCCATGATAAAACCCCACCCACCAAACCCTAATCGGGTCTTTCTAGCATCACATGAGAGGAACAAGTAAAAAGAATACGAATGGGGTGTACCTGGTTAGTTTTGAAGTTCTTGATCGAAATAGCCGTGAAACAATGTACGTTACTGTAGAGCATCCATTATAATAAGCGAGTAAATATGAAACAAAACAAAAATTAATTTTTCACCACCTGAACGACGTGCTATACCACGAGGTGATAAAGTCATAAAAGAAGGAATTATAACCGGATAGGTAATATTGGTGTAATGAGTAAGTTATTAAGAGAAAGTGTAGTCGGTGTGAATTAAAATAGTGAGTTTTCACAACTCAAGTGAACAACTCTCACACCAAGGTAGCAATCAAGGATTAGATGTTGCAATATTTCGTTATGTGATCATTCTCATTCGAGTGAAACTGTATGATAATCATCATTAGCAATGCAAGGCAAAGGTGCATTCGTGCACGTGAATTCTGAATATATGTGGGAATATACTCTTGATTCTTTTAACGCAGGAAGACCAAATAATGATAGAACCTGAAAGAAAATTATCGGAAGTCTGGTAAGAAATGTCAGATGGTTTTAATGAGGTGTTCTGGTCTTATTTCAAAGTCATGTATCTGACTATATCTTGCAACGAGTCAATGCCTTGATGCATTCAAATCTTTGTAGAACAAAATATTGTAACTGACATTTCATTTGTCTAATCAGTATGTAGGTTAAACTGATTTGATTGAGTTCCAGAAAATAATATCGGTATGTGCAATTTCTCACAAGGGGGGTTGGAATGGTTTAGAGAAATAGTTAATAACTGTCTAGGTAGTGAATTGGACAGCTATGAAATGGATTATAAAACTTCATGGAGGCCTAATCTCTTAAGATTATCCTTGGTTTTATCCCATTACGTTATCAGTGACACCATCATGCATGTCATTTATAACCTGCTTTAGATAGAGATCTTAACAAAATAGGTGTCGAACAATAAGCTCGAAGCAATAAAAATTTTCTAGTAACATTGAATCATCCAGATTTATAAAATTCATCTGAAGATGAGGGTGAACCCAGATGTAGAAGGATGAAATGCTAAACTATTTAAGAATCATCAAACTGATTTGGCTTAATAGTTACTTAAGGTAAATGAATCTTCAAGTGGTCCAATAGAAAGTGAGAATGGACTTTTAACCATTGTTTGCACTACATTTCTACTATAGTCTAACATTTAGGTTGTAATGTCATGATTTGTAGATTCCTGACTTGACTATTATGTCAATGAGGTAGATAAGTCTTAAGAAGTTCTAAATTCGTTTAGTTTAGCCATAGTTCATCTAGGTGGGGAAGTAAACAATGAGACTGTGGAAATAACCTCATAGAATTAGTGTCCCACGAAATTGACTATGGCTTTGCCAATCCATTCAGTTGGTAGGTTGTGATATAATATTATTTTTTATCTTGTTTGGGGCTCGACCCCTTAAATTAGATGTCAGAAAATAATACCACAATCACGTATAACTTCAGGGATTTGCCAAATGTGAGAACGTCATGTCCTTTGGCTCCTTAAGGAGAACACATATGCATCCCATAAGATCTTGGAGAAAAGTGAATATAAAATTTGAAGGAAAATTGAGAAGTTGACAGAAATGGATATGAAGACCACCTAAAGAGTAAGGCCATATATGATTCATGCCTTGTTCATTTTCCCGGTAGCGTACAACTTAACACAGTTAGCAATCGTAGAACGCTGCAATAGGTTCTTAAAAATTGCATACCTATGATTGTAGGACGCATCTCTCAAATGATAAAGTTCGCAACTGTCAACTTGGTCCTTAGTTTCCTACTAAAGTTGGTTGGGAAAAGGAACGAGAGTTTTTAGAATTTGCCAACAACTGGTAACACAGTATGTCTGCAACTTCCTTGGCATTCGAATGGTATTGTCAAGACTTACCATTACGTATTTCACTCATATCGGTTGTAGCCTTTAAGTCCCTAGCACAAGGGTTTAAGCCATAAAATTGAGGTAATGAGTGTTAAATGTCGAAGTTTTGTATTTTCCCTGAACATGTGTTAAGAAGTTGTTTCCTAACAATAGGTGCTCTAGAGTAAGAGATGTGGATACGTCTCTCCTGCGGTGTGAAGTCAGAGATTCAGCCAACAAAATGATTCATGGGAAAATACAAGAACAAAAGGATGTAAGATTATTCACTAGTTTCAAGTCGACTTTCCACAATACCCTATAGGTGTCACGTGTAAGAGGATCAGAATAAATTACCATCCCATTACAGAAGTTAGTGCATAGCACTTTCGATGTACATTTCAGTAAGTGTGATACTGAATTGTAAGATAGACCCTGAGATTATGTCATGTTCTCCAATAATAGTTGTGCAATTACTGCAAGTGTTGATCGTTGTAAGGGTCAATATGGGGTTTCGTGGCAAGTAAAATATCAAAGGTTATGAATTAGCATGTAACAATGGGCGAGCGAAAATCTTCACTGCTCAAGATTCACTAAGGAGATGGTTAGATCCAATTTGAATTTTCTCTTGTTCATTCAAAACTGTGAGAATGTTACATGAAGATCTAATTGGGGAATAAGAAATGTTAAGGTCTGATTCATGCTAGAGCGAAGATCTTTCACATGCGTTGATTGATAAATAATAAAATCAAAAAGAGGCAACCTATAGCGCAATATCAAAAATTGAAGCAGTACTTTACAAAGAATTTCCAAATTTGGTCCAAATATAGAGATCAAGTTACCGAGAATAGATCTCTTCAAATTTTCGGTCGAAGTTGTTATGTCAATGAAGTCTCGATAAGAGGTTTAGATCCATTAGGTTCAAAGATGAAAGGGATGATGTACATTTCCATGTCACATGTGATAGCTAGCCCATCGCATCATCTGATGCCTTTTGGCTCAACCCTACTGTTATGTTGATTTCGATCAATATTCAAATGTCTGAGAATCGGAATTAGGAATACAGATTAATCATGAACATTAACTCAGACAGTGTGACTCACCAGACTTCTCATGCGCTGCAATTTATGATTACGTGTGCACCTGTAATGATAATTTACTTCACATGATCCCTCTAGTGTGTCTTCCATCCCAAGCTCTCAGTTAAGAGAAATATGAAATGTCCAATAGATTGTGTTATCATGTTGCACTCTCGCAAAATAGTGTGTATGTTTAATCGGATTACTCATAGTCATGTGTACCAATACTCATGCATATGCCAACTAAGGTTGTTGTTGGATGGAGTTAATGGCAGAGAGACACAATGGGTGTCCTTTAGGACGTGTACGGTGGGAGTCAGGCACTATGTTAGGGTAGAGATCCTCGAATTTGTGTCAAGCAATTCATGCTCCAAGTTTGTATGTACGTGTGGATCCTCATGATCCCAGTGAGTTGATGGATCTCCTGACCAGTAAAGTTTTCTCCCATTCAGTCCTGAATATCCACCTCGGGTTCCCTTCTGATAGGGCAGTTTCGCCTATCATATCTTATGGCGAAGATATTTGTCATCCAATCCAGCAATTCATGGAAGAGAGTATACATACCACACCGAATGAAGACTACATATGTCAAAGAAGAAATCTGACTCCATAGTTGGAGTAGTTGTAGATGTGGTGCACGTACAGGTACAGATTCAGGTACGGGTTCAGCCTCTTGTGATACCAAGATCGGTAACTAGTGATTGCTACCGACGTCGCCCAAGCTCAGCTCATAACTCGATCTTCTAAGGCTACCATGTGTTGAGTGTCCATCACCCTTGATTCGTAATCCGAATAATGATACTCCGTTATGTAATGTTGTATATGTTTATTATTTCTACGGTGTTGTATGTGTTAAGCGTTCGTTACGTGTGCCATGTAATTGCATTAATTGCTAATGTAGCTAATGATACCCTAGTGTAACTACATACACTAATGGTCTACCCAAGTTATTCGGCAGCGGTTCGAATTTCTATGCTCAGGTCTTGGGTATTCTTAGTGTGATTTAAGTCTTAGAAATCTTGGTCCCTAAATGAGTCTGGTTAGAGCCTAGGTGACACAAAGGAAACCAAATTCGCTAAAACCATTGGCTCTGATACCAATCTGTCTCCCCCAAATTCATTTACTTAATGAATAAATAAATAAATAAATTAAGGTTGCAACGATTGGTAACGTTACACAACAGCAGAAGCTAAAGTAAAGATCTCTAAGTAATGAACACCATTACAAATATTAATATAAACTAGTACATTGACATAAAATCCATATAGTTCAAAATAGGCTTGAGGTTTGACGGTCATGCGTCTTCGACTTCTAGGGTTTTGATCCGAATGGTTATTCTATTCCAACCGTGCCATAATTATGTGTTACCTGAAAAACATACTTGAAAATGTCAACATAAAGGTTGGTGAGTTCACAGGTTTACTTGTCTCAGTGCAAAGTGGTTTGCCTTGAAAACATTGCTGGTGTATACGTAGCCAAAGTATGAAATTGTTTTCCTTGAAAACATGTGATCACTTCATAGTCATAAAATGAGTAGTTTTCTCAATGAAACATGTGATGACACCGTAGTCATAAAACGAATAGTTTTCCCAATGAAAGCATGCGAAGACTTCATAGTCATAAAATGAGTCGTTTTCCAACTGAAAACATGTAATGACGTCATAGTCATAAAATAAGTTGTTTTTCCTGAAAACATTGGTACGTGTACATAGCCATAACATAAAATTGTTTCCCTTGAAAACACTGATAAAAACATTTGCATGTAAACGAATGACTAAACCATTTGTGTGTAAATGATTGGCAGATCCATCTGCACGAAAACGTTTCAATGTATATGATAAACAAAACAAGCAATGTGTGCCCATTCATAAACTAGCTAGGAATACGAATATATGTTCATACATGAGGTATAACCAAACCCAAACACTTGTTCTTGCCCCTTGCCCGTACCAAACGAACCCTTGTGTAGACACTATGCAGCCATTCGATCATGTGAATCATCGGTTAGCGCGACTAACCATGATCGGGGTGTGTCAATCCCAATAATACTATTCATAGGACCTCAGGCAAACCTATAGCTAATGGTTATAAATTACGTAATGTAGGGGACTTTATGAGCTCCACGCGTGCCAACTCATGTAAACAAAAAGGTCGAGTCTTGTTTTCTTGTTACCATATGAAAATGTTTGTAAGTATATCTCATGTTTTCTAAAAGGTATCAAGCAATGATGTTCCCAAATGTATTAAACAATAATGTTTCATGTTTTCAAACGCATAAGGTAAGTATGTTTCTCCCCCGCTGTTTCTAAAATATTTAAAAGTTAAAAGGGGGCAGTGAACTCACCTGTGTCACAAATGTATCATCATAATACGCGGGAATGAAACTCGGCCACCAAATAAACCGATCGAAACCAAAAATATATTAACCGTAACGTAATCTACTAGATTTTGACGAAATAATACTCGAACCTTGTAGATCGGGATGAGAGAACATCAAACAAGCATATATGTTCTTCCTGGTTCGCCGAAGACCCACCGGAAAGTCGGGTCTTGCCGGATCTTGGCCGGAAAAATGGATCTTACCCGCCGCGCGAATCCACCCCTTCCTCTCCTTGCCGATCTGAACCATCCAGCCTCTGCACCATCGTTCCGTCGTCTGAACTCTCCTCTTCCGCCGTCTCTGCCGCCAAGGCTAAGGCGGAACCCTAGCTGCCGCCTCCTTTGAGCCGAAACTTCGGCACCTCTGCATGGAACTAGAGCAAACGGCCACCATAATCGTGTTTAGGACCTCAAGATCTACCAGAAACACCGCCACACTCACCGCTACTCATCGGAGAACGCACCGCCGTCGTGCGCCGCCGTCGTGCGCCGCCGCCCTGCGCCGCTGAAGACGATGCGGCTGCGTCACCTTGTTCTGCCGGAGAGGGCCGTCGGGATGTGACAGGACCCCCTCTCCTCCCTTTCATGATCTTAGCTCTCTCTCTCTCTCTGGGAACACACATGTGTGTGTGTTTGGAAAAGAAGAAAATGAAGAGGATAGATGTGATAAGGTTCTTTTACACCTAGGGTTTTGTGTGGGTGGACACCGTGTGTCAAGCCCGTAATTTACTAATGTCGTGAAATTTTCGTTCTCGTTTATAAATTCTCGCCCATAATACTTAATATTAAAATAAATTATCATCTAATATTTATTGGTTGAAAGAAATTAATTACCTAGGGATATCTAAGTCGGTATCGGTTAACAATGCGTATTTGAACCAATTTCGTTAGATTTAACGTTTCGTGCTACAAGCATAACCATTATTATTTATCTAATATTATTAACATAATTATTTATAGTATTTTTTGTATCAAAATATATATCGGTCATAATCGTACCGATATCGTTTATCTTACGGGTATCCGACGTGGGTTAACGTTCGCGTATACTTACTACGAGTGTATTTATCTGAGCAGTCTTTCCAGTCACTATTAATAATTAGTATTAATAGTTCGTTAGTCCAAGTAATTGTTCTTGCCAAATATACGGTATTACACCAATGTCCGACACGTTAAACGTTTTAAGATGTCTAACCGCATACCTACTTCTAGTGTTTCGTAGGTTCTTAGAATTGTGTAACAAGTTGTAAAACGGAAATTGAGTGACTAGGTTGATGTTTGGGTTATGCAAAAATGGGCTTAGAATCTATTGGATCTTATTGGGCCTAATTAGGCTTAGCCCAAAAACTAGGTTTTAGATTCTGGAATTTCGCAGGTGTCACGGCTTAGACCATTTCTCACACTCAAACTCGAGTTCTTGAGTTAGAAACTGATATTCCACTCCCTTAAATCCATTCCCGCTCGTACGTTTAAGTTTTGGAAGTGCCGGTTTGCTTAGGAGAAAGCCAAGAAGCTAGGAAACGCTCAATTGGAGAATCCACGCAGGAACGCTGCCCACTAGGACACTCACTCTAGATGCCTACTAAGTCGAAAATCTGTCAAGGTGAATACTTGTATTTTTATAAAATGATTTCAAAACTGAAAATGGTTTTGATTATACTCTGACTTGAATGAATTAATATAACCACCGGTTGCATAAGGTGATTTACTATATAGCAGTCAGCCCATAGAGTCACGTATATATACACGTGTTATAGATGAGACGATGTAACAGGGCTAGGGGTTGAACCCGTGGTTGTTGTAAAGCCCATTACTTAAATTGTAAGGCAGATAAACATAAAAAAATATCCAAGGTCCTTGGTATGGCTGGTGGTTAGAAAGTTGACTGTGTAAATTGACCAGAAACTATGGACAAATTGTACTATTTATTCATGCTTGTCAGATTATGATTCAAATATACTTGTATTCACCAGTTTATACTTATAAAATATTTTCAAACGTTTACAAATGATGAATTGATATTGATTTAGCCATGTGATGACAAGAAATGAAAGATGTCATGAAAAAGGTAACGTCCACCCTAGATATATGTTTGAAAGAAATGGCTCATGTAAACCTTGGTTTTGTAGAATAAACATTTGTGTAAAATATCAGGGTTTATCCCTGTTATAATGAAAAGAAACGGGAGATTCCCCGTCTTTTGAAAAGATCCTGAGTTATGAACTATTCCACTGTATTTATAAATCTATGATGAGATAAAATAAGTGTAACATCCATGATTTTTCCGGTCTAATTTTTATTTTATTTCACAACCCATTTCAATTTTGTACCGGTTCAACCCAATATTTCACATTATTCAATACTTTAAACATGTATCAATTTACCGTTTCAACTCAGCTTATACATAGTACTCTCTATTAAATATATAACATATGCCTGTATAATTATATAAGATGTATATGTACATATATATATATATATATATATAATTTGCTTAAATCAAAATAAAACTTATAAAGTTTTAATCATGTAAGTACATCTTTTTATATATATGTAAATGTATTTATGGATAAATAAATAAGTATACGTATAGATAATTCATTTACAAAGTTTGTTATTTTATAAAAAAAAAGGGGAACTTATCTCTTTATAAAATATTTATAATTAAATAAATAATAAGTTAGATTTTTATAAAGCAGAACGATTTAAAACAAATAGCATTAGTCTTGAACCTTTTGATTCAAAGAAACGCCCCTTCTAAACGTTTGAACCCTTGAATTTAAACCCTTTGACCACAACTTTGACTCCAACCATTCCATTTTGACTTATTTTGACTTTAAAGGTCAAACATTGCAGAATTTTACAATGCAAATTCAAAATCAGTCATAACAGGAATCAAATGACTTTCCAGGGATACTAGCACGATTGTAGACTGTTTCTAAACTCAATGAAACGGTTAATTTATCAAAACTCGTGGCTTATTTCAAACTCAAACCGAATTGAATAAGTTTGACTTCCCAGAGTCAAACATTGCCAAATTTAACTCCAAATCACAAAGTTTAACGCGTATTAAAGCCGCAAATCATGCCTTGACTGATCTCGCATGAATACAAACCTAAAAAAAATGACCCAATTCATCCTAAACTAAGCTTATTGACGCGTAAAAGATCTTGACAACTTTCATCTTTAAGATTTAATCGAACCGAGTAATTAACATGTAATTGATCCAATTGATTCACCCCTCACCATAGCACATCACCCTAAAAACTCTCTCAGTATCTTTTCGACCCGCATTTCGTCTCTAGACACCGATCGAGTATCAAGAGCACCTCTCTGTTTCCTCTAGCCGACAGAAATCAAGACTCGACCATTTCAGGTATGGTTTGTGTCATTAGATTCGCACTTTCATTACGAACGAAAGCCCTCTGTCTATTTCCTACGAAAGAGGGCATCGATCACAATCCCCATTCAATTTGAACATCAGTTCATACAGACTCTAATTGGGGATTTCCTGATCAAACCTTTTAACGAATTTAAGTTATTCGAATCCCTATTTAACCAGTGAACCATCTAGTCCAACCGGTTAAATACTCGTGCGGTTAGACTAACCCGGCCCCTCTTTTTGCATGTGCATCTGATCTAGGCCCGGCGCCTTTCCAAACACTCGTTAAATGCATATCATACCGGTTCAATAACAGGGATTAGTCCCTTGGTCTAAATGGCTGAAGTGTTGGCCTCACACAGTAGCCACCCGGGTTCGAACCGGGTGGGCTGCTTTATTTTTTTTAAACCGGTTTTAAACTCAGAAAAAGTTACAAAAATTATTTTTACAAACCTAATACCCTTTGGAACTAACCTGTGCAAAAATAAACCGATTGTAATCAAGAATTAGTATTTTTACGAATTAAATGACTTTGGAAATCTCACTTACAAAATAAAAGAGATTTATTTTTTTATAAAATTAATAGTGGTATTCGAAGCATTCGTATTTTTCTATTATCATATAATTTTGTAAAGATTTTACAAAAAAAAATATACATTATCATTATTAAAAGAATTTCATAAAAGCAATATTATAAAATCATTTGTTTATATTTAATATCTATTTAAGATTTAATGTAAAGAAATATAATCTGTCTTTTAAAATATATATATATATATATATATATACCAAAACATATATTTACAATTATCTTGTTTCTTTTTATGGACACTAGATTTAAATAATGAATAAATAAATAAAAGGAATTTATTTATTTAAACTAACTATCATATTACATTATTAAAGTTTGGAATTATAATTTCCTAAATAAAGTATATATATATATATAGATATATATCTATACATTCACACTACTTTGACACAATATTATAAATAAATAGATTTATTTATTATAATAAATATAATATCACCTTACTTTTATCGACATCCTGTTTTAAATAAATGAATAAAAAAAACTTATTTATTTAAGTTATTTAAACTTAAACCTTAACACCATCATTACTTTCCAAACATACTTTGAACTTACATTTCCATACCAAATCTTTATCCAAATTCGTATGTTATCATACAAACCTCTTTTTTACGTGAAATGACCCAACTCTTGTACAAAAACCACGCACATCAAAACCCGTTGAACTCTAGACCTCATTTTAGATTTTGTGCATGTTAACTAATTCAAGATCATACAATTCACTCTAGGTTAGCTTTGTGATTTGCAAAAGAATCCTTTTTTTACTACATCTTGCTCGTGCTATCTACACCATTTCTACAGGTGAGTTTACATAGCCCCTCCTTTACATTTTTACATATTTTGGGGTGAAACATGATCTTTTCTTTAAAGATTTTTTTTTTACATAAACTTAAATACAATTCAATAATATGATATTATGTGTTACGTGCTTTATGTTTGAATGCTATGAGTTAAGACTACATATACATGACTTTAGTACAATCATTAACTACGTACAAGCCAACGGTTAACATTAATGGATCTATTGTGTCTGACAAACCCACCCGGTTAGGGTGTTTGTTACCGACTTTACATAAGTGTAACCTGCGTGTTATGCCTCAGTCCAAGGTTTGATTGTACATAGTTTAACTATAGGTTCTCCATAAATGCCATATACTCATGTATCGTATGAATTGTATAAAATATCTTAAACTTGTTGTGTGTCAAAACCTATGTATGCTCACCAACTTTTTAGTTGACCTCGTTTTCATCATGTTTCAGGTACTAATGCTTGAGAATAAGTACAAGTTGCTTCACTTAGGATTGAGGACCTAGGATGAAATTTAAAGAAACTATTTATGTATTTTCCTATTCTTTTATTGTGGAATTTTGATGTTTTAATGAAATTGGTTGTTTAAATACTTCAACTTTAGTAAACCTTGAGCTTTTGAACAGTCCGCATGTCCCGCCCCGACGTATTTCGCCGTCGGTTGGGGTGTGACAATAAGAAACAGGTACCAATTGTTGGTCGCATGGTTCATATGACAACATGATGGAAGAAAGTTGGTGAAGCAAGAAACGTGGGTGGGCCCACCCTTTCTCGGCCGTAAGGGGTAGATGGGGGGGTTGGGCTTTGTCTAATCACCTAGGATATCTTGATTGTTAGATAAGTAGGTCTAAAGTGGTGTATACCCGGTAGGTGCGGCCGTGATATAATACCCGGTTCAAGAACTTTAACTATTAAAATATCATATGTTTTTTGTAGACTAACTAGTTTTGATATTTTGCTAATGAATCTCGACATAGTTAATAATTTAACTACTTCATGTATTTTCACACTTAGATAATATATTAGGAACCGTGTGAACCCATGTTTTTGTCTCAATCTTTATAGATTAATGTCACCAATATATATTTTTGTGTAAATAAATATGTTTCTAGACTTTACTTATATGATATTTATTAATCACCAATGATCGTACCTTGCGGGTTATATATATATATATTAAATGAGACGGGGGTTGAGTGTATATCTCAACAAGTAATCATCATTATGACTTAATGTTGGAGTGGAGTATAAGCAAAGATATATTGATGGTGATGTGATCATTGAGGTTGCTTGCTGTAACATCCCGAAAATAGTAAATAAGTAAATAATAATACGATGGAGATTTATACGACATAAAATGAAATAAGAACGGATGGACTTGGGCTCGACTCCAACGGGCCGAGGGAAGCCCAGGTATAAAAGGGGCAAGACAGCCCATTTGACCATTTCACCTCCATTTCACCAATTCTAGAGAGAGAAAGGGAGCCCGAGTCTAGAGAGAGAAAGTCGACGGATCGTCACGAGATTTGAGGAGCACGTTACTACTGAGATCGTGAGCAAAACCTCTGGATCATAATTCCAATCCAGGTAATGATTCGATCATAATATGAGTTTTTGTTCATTTTGGGGTTTCTCGGGTTTTAGCTAAATAGGTGATGTTTTTACGGATGAAACTTGAAAATAAGCTTAGAAATAGAATCTAGAATGAAAACCGCACGTTTTGATCAAAGAAAATTGTAAGATTAGCATGATCGGATTAACATGCAAGAATTCCGAAATTTTGGTCCAAGAACCAGGTACTGCGTACTTACCAAGTGCGCAGGAAGGAATCCCTGCGTACTTACTAAGTGCGCAGGCAGCAGTCCCTGCGTACTTACCAAGTACGCAGGAGGAAGACTCCTGCGCACTTACCAAGTGCGCATGAGCAAGTCCCTGCGCACTTACTAAGTGCGCAGGAAGCAGACAGCAGGCCACAGGTTGGTTAAGTAAAGTCAGTAAGTTTAGAATGATTAAACCATTAGAGTCGGGGTTGGGTCTAATGTGTATTTAACTACCTAATCCAGATCGGAGGTGACGCTGTTGGGCCTTTGTTTAGGACAACCTAGAGTAGCTCGTCAGGTGAGTTCTATGTGCCCCCTTCTATGTATGTGCAAATGATTTATAAACGTTTTGGGGCTGAAGTGTATACACTAAATGGATAAATGCTATAAGTGACAATGTGATCATACGTACATATATGAATATATAAATACTTATATATGTGAAAATGAATTATGAATAAAGAATGAAGCGTATGATATAAAGAAAGAATGAAAGAAGGATATAACGTAAAAGAATGAAATCTTGCTTTATATTATATATATTGCATGTTATGAATGAATGTAAACGTTATAAACCCTTCTGTGACAACGGCTACTTCGGTAGACGGACGACCACGTGACTATTTTGCAACCGGGAGGAAAACGTTCCTACGTAAGATAGGACGTATGAAAAGGTAAAAATGGACGGTCGAAGCAATTGCCTTAACTAATGTAGAACGGTTGCATACATAATGGTCGCGTGGGAAACGGATGCCCTAGGGCAGACGGATTTAATGTTATGACGGACTACGACGGTAGGACGGTTAAGAGCGGACGGACAAAAGTTGCCGGACGGATTTAATGTTATGACGGACGGTTTTCTAGAGCCAGACGGTTATGAGAAGGGCTACGACGGTAGCTCTGACTGCGATGTCTTCGTGACATTCGCGACAAGTATGATGGGTTGATCTCCCTTAAGATTATGGCCAATATGTGTTCTCCCAAAGAAAGTATGTATGTACATATGTATATACCCTCAATGAATGTTATGTGAGAACAGTAAAGTAAAGAATATTTAAAAGTATGAATATACATGTATACATTATATTCAGGATAAGATAAATATTATGTATGATTGTCTTTAAACTAGAACTCACCAGCGTTAGCTGACTTTTAGTATACATTTCAGGTAACAAAGGAAAGGGTCGTGCGAAGGCGTGAAGGTTACCTGGCACAAGACTGACATTCCACTTTTGTTTGTTAAGAATATGTTATGCTTTTATTTGTAAAGACTTCCGCTGTTTTGATTATGTAATTGAATGACGAATGTTTTAATATTTATGACTATGTTTATGAGTAAATCCAACAAGTGAGGTCACCCGGTTTAGGGGCCTTACAAGTTGGTATCAGAGCAATAGTTTGAGAGATTTAGACATCCCTAAATGTCTAGACTCAAACTGATTATGGGACCAAAGCACGGATGTCAGTATGGGTAACCAACGCCAACGCTAGCACGGTAAGTAAGTCGTAAAGTTAATGCTCTTGCATAGGAATAGATACCTTAACTTAGAACAAATAGATGTTAATGCCACGACTGATTTGAAGAGTTTCGAACCCGAAAAGCAATGTAAATTAGTAATCACAAACCGGTCACTGTAATTAAGAATTAACCTTGCTCGTACTGTTCCAAACTATGATCTGAAGAAATGACATTGATGTATTCCCTTTTTAACTATCAGGAAATTAAGAACTATGGCTGGTGGAGGAAGGACAGGACCTCGAGGCGGTCGCACTGGCCGGCGAGGTAGACCTCCGTTGAACCCAAGATTTGAAGATGAAGAGAGTGTGCACGCAGAGCATACCGAAAGTGTGCGCGAAACAGAAGTGACCCCAATTAGAGACAACAATCCAGGGCCTATACAGTTGGAACCTGAAGTCAGGGATGCTATTGCCCGTGAAGTTGTGCTCACTTTGCAGAAGGTATTGCCGGTCTACTATCCGAGGCAATAAAGAAAAGTAAAGAGGGGGATGAAGGAAACCACGAAGAAACGGTATATGACAGCGACGGGGATGAGATAAAAGTGGGGCCAAGCACTAAAGGGTGCACTTATAAAGGTTTCAAAGATGGAGACCCACCCAAGTTTGATGGTAGCAAGGATTCGGTGGCTACTTTGGAATGGATTGAGAGAATGAACGCTGTAATCAACATCAGCGAGTGCCGACCAGACCAGGCGGTTAAATATGTTGCTCATTCTTTCACCAATGAAGCACTAGGTTGGTGGAGAAATATTCAAAGAACAAAGTCGCCACATGCTCTTGCCCGAATGACATGGGAGGACTTGAAAAAGCTCGTAATCCAAAAGTTCTGCCCACAGAATGAGATTGATCGTGTGGAGAACGAGTTCCTAAACTTCAAAGCTGGCGACAAGACTCATCGCCAATATACTTCAAGGTTCAACGAGCTGGCCTAAACTTCAAAGCTGGCGACAAGAACGTATGATCAAATACTATGTGAAGGGTCTGCCGCAAAGGGTCCGTGTCCACGTAAAAGCCAACCTACCCTCGACTTTCGAGTCGGTAGTCAACCTGGGTGGAATCGTTTACGACGATTATGCCAATGAGGACCCGACACCTGTGACACAAAAGAGGAAATGGGAGAATCCGTCTAGAGGCATCGGAAGAGGGAATGAAACAACTGAAATTAAGAAACCAAGGTTGGACGGACATGAAACGTGCAAGAAATGTGGAAAACAACATAGTGGCGAGTGTCGAATCGGCACCACCGTGTGTTACAAGTGCGGGAGGCCGGGGCACTACTCCCGAGATTGTTGGAAGGACGCCAAATGTCAAGTATGTGGATTGGTTAGGCATCTGACAAAGAATTGCAGGAAGGCCGGCCAATCTGGTTCGGGAAAGGAGAAGGAACAGGAACAACAAAAGGCTAGGACCCGAGCCTATGCCTTAACTGAGGAAGAAGCAAGGGGAAACCCTGATGTCGTGTCAGGTACGTTTCTAGTTAATGATGAACGTGCTGCGATTTTATTTGATTCTGGTGCTAGTAAAAGCTTTATATCAAATGCATTTAGTCATAAACTAGATTGCACTATCAACACCATAATAAAGGCCTTTAGCGTACAAACTGCCGTTGGTAAAAATTCGGCAGTATTCCAAGTAACAGAGGATTGCATCATAGAAATAGAGGGTCATAAGTTCCCTTCTAGATTATTCCTTCTCACCTTAGGAGGATTCGATATAGTATTGGGTATGGATTGGCTAGCTGCCAATGAAGCTCAAATCATATGTAAACGTAAGAGGATACACCTCAAAGCTCCAAGCGGCAGTCCAATTACGGTTTATGGGGATTGGAATTGCACGATGCCGAACGTCATCTCGATGATTAAGGCCGAAAGTTATATGAGGCGCGGTTGCGAAGCTTATCTGGCGTATGTTATTGACGATAGAATGAAAACGAAAGAACTCAAGAATGTACCCGTGGTGTGCAACTTTCCGGAAGTGTTCCCTGAGGATCTACCTGGGTTGCCACCCGATCGGGAAATAGAATTTCAGATTGATTTACTGCCAGGAGCTGAGCCCGTTGCCAAAGCCCCCTACCGATTGGCTCCGTCAGAAATGAAAGAATTGATGTCTCAACTAGAGGAACTAACAGAAAAAGGATTTGTTAGACAGAGCATCTCACCATGGGGCGCTCCAGTATTATTTGTAAAGAAAAAGGACGGCAGCATGCGCATGTGCATTGATTACCGCGAATTGAACAAGAGAACAGTAAAGAACAAATACCCGCTACCTAGAATAGACGATCTTTTTGATCAACTGCAAGGTGCGAGTTGGTTCTCAAAGATCGATCTTAGGTCGGGTTACCATCAGTTGAAAGTAAGAGAAGAAGACGTACCAAAGACCGCGTTTCGCACGCGTTATGGACATTACGAATTCCTCGTGATGTCCTTCGGATTGACTAACGCTCCAGCAGCGTTCATGGATTTGATGAATAGAGTATGTTGACCAATGTTGGATCGATCAGTGATAGTTTTCATAGACGACATACTGATATATTCGAAAAACGAGGGTGATCACCACTGTCACCTAAGAGAAGTTCTGGGAGTGTTAAAGCAGGAGAAGTTGTACGCGAAATTCTCCAAATGCGCGTTCTGGCTTAGGGAAGTCCAATTCCTAGGTCATGTGATAAACCCAAACGGCATCATGGTAGATCTTGCAAAGATAGAAACAGTAAAGGAATGGAACATCCCAAGGACACCAACAGAGATACGAAGTTTTCTTGGATTGGCAGGCTACTATCGAAGGTTCATTCAAGATTTCTCAAGGATAGCCTCGCCACTAACTAAACTGACACGGAAAGAAGTGAAATATGAATGGAGTCAAACCCAAAATAACGCGTTTGAGGAACTTAAGACACGATTAACCCAAGCTCCAGTCTTGACTCTACCTGAGGGAAATGAAGACTTGGTAGTCTACTCTGACGCTTCGGGGCAGGGTTTAGGTTGCGTACTTATGCAACGAGGAAAGGTAATTGCTTATGCCTCACGACAACTAAAGATTCACGAGGTTAACTACCCAACGCACGATCTCGAGTTAGCAGCAGTAGTTTTCGCATTGAAAATATGGAGGCACTATTTGTATGGAGTTAAATGCACCATCTACTCCGATCATAAAAGCTTGAAGTACTTTTTCGAGCAAAAAGAATTAAACATGAGGCAAAGGAGGTGGTTAGAGCTACTGAAAGACTATGACTGTGAAATATTGTACCATCCAGGCAAGGCAAATGTTGTGGCTGACGCTTTAAG
Source organism: Smallanthus sonchifolius (assembly GCA_023525975.1). Lineage (NCBI taxonomy): Eukaryota > Viridiplantae > Streptophyta > Magnoliopsida > Asterales > Asteraceae > Smallanthus > Smallanthus sonchifolius. The sequence goes on along the minus strand of CM042022.1, from coordinate 54,743,540 downwards.
TGGAAAGGAAGAATCGGCACCCATCCGGATCAAAGCGTGTCAGCTGATTATAACACCAGATTTGATGGGCGAAATAACAAAGGCACAAGATGAAGCACTGTTAGAAAGAAATGTGAAACGGGAAAGAATAGTAGGACAACAAGGGAACTTAAGTGCAAATACATACGGTGTACGAACTAGGTTTGGCCGGATGTGGATACCTAAGATTGGCGAGCTTAGAGCCAAAATACTCGATGAGGCCCATAAGTCTCGTTATTCTATCCACCCCGGGACAAACAAAATGTATCAAGACTTGAAGAAAGAGTACTGGTGGCCTGGCATGAAGAATGATGTGACTGAATACGTGAGCAAGTGCTTAACGTGTTCACTAGTTAAAGCCGAGCACCAGAAACCATGCGGTAAAATGCAACCTTTACCTATACCAGAATGGAAGTGGGAAGAGATCACAATGGACTTCATTACCAAGCTACCGCGAACAGCTAAAGGCAATGATACCATTTGGGTGATCGTCGACCGATTGACGAAAAGTGCTCACTTCTTGCCAATACGTGAGGCTTCTTCGTCGGAAAGACTAGCAGAAGTATTTATAAAGGAAATTGTGAGTAGACATGGTATGCCACTGTCGATTGTGTCCGACAGGGATACTAGATTCACCTCAAGGTTTTGGAAGAAATTCAATGAAGCGATGGGAACCAGACTGAACATCAGCACCGCTTACCACCCTCAAACCGATGGTCAATCTGAAAGGACCATTCAGACCTTGGAGGACATGCTCCGGGCCTGTATCATTGACTTCGGTGGGAGCTGGGACAGCCATCTACCATTGGCAGAATTTTCATATAACAACAGCTATCACTCAACTATTGACATGCCGCCATTTGAAATGTTGTATGGGAGGAAATGTAGGACCCCGGTTTGTTGGGGGAAATTGGACAAAAGGATTTTGCAAGTCTCGAAGTGGTCAAAGCTACTTCCGAGAAATTTGACCAAATCAAGGCTCGAATGAAAGCCGCAAAGGACAGACAGAAATCATACGCGGACAAGAGAAGAAGGGATTTAGAGTTTCAAGTAGGGGACATGGAACTGTTAAAGGTATCACCGTGGAAAGGAATCATCCAATTCAGGAAGCGTGGCAAACTGAGTCCAAGGTTTGTCGGACCTTTCAAGATTTTAGCAAGAGTGGGTCAAGTTGCATACAGACTCGACCTACCCGTTGAGCTTCATGGAATACACCCTACGTTCCACGTGTCTCACCTACGCAAGTGCCTAGCCGATGACACAGCTCACATACCTTACGACGAGATCGAGGTGGATAACAACCTAAATTACATAGAGGAACCAATAGCCATCCTTGACCGAGCTGAGAAACGACTACGCAACAAGTCGATACCGTTAGTCAAGATACAATGGAAACATAGAAAAGGGTCGGAAGCTACATGGGAAAAAGAAGACGAGATGAGGGAACTATACCCTCAATTGTTTGACGTATAAACAGTTTCGAGGACGAAACCTCTTTAAGGAGGGTAGACTTATAACATCCCGAAAATAGTAAATAAGTAAATAATAATACGATGGAGATTTATACGACATAAAATGAAATAAGAACGGATGGACTTGGGCTTGACTCCAACGGGCCGAGGGAAGCCCAGGTATAAAAGGGGCAAGACAGCCCATTTGACCATTTCACCTCCATTTCACCAATTCTAGAGAGAGAAAGGGAGCCCGAGTCTAGAGAGAGAAAGTCGACGGATCGTCACGAGATTTGAGGAGCACGTTACTACTGAGATCGTGAGCAAAACCTCTGGATCATAATTCCAATCCAGGTAATGATTCGATCATAATATGAGTTTTTGTTCATTTTGGGGTTTCTCGGGTTTTAGCTAAATAGGTGATGTTTTTACGGATGAAACTTGAAAATAAGCTTAGAAATAGAATCTAGAATGAAAACCGCACGTTTTGATCAAATAAAATTGTAAGATTAGCATGATCGGATTAACATGCAAGAATTCCGAAATTTTGGTCCAAGAACTAGGTACTGCGTACTTACCAAGTGCGCAGGAAGGAATCCCTGCGTACTTACTAAGTGCGCAGGCAGCAGTCCCTGCGTACTTACCAAGTACGCAGGAGGAAGACTCCTGCGCACTTACCAAGTGCGCATGAGCAAGTCCCTGCGCACTTACTAAGTGCGCAGGAAGCAGACAGCAGGCCACAGGTTGGTTAAGTAAAGTCAGTAAGTTTAGAATGATTAAACCATTAGAGTCGGGGTTGGGTCTAATGTGTATTTAACTACCTAATCTAGATCGGAGGTGACGCTGTTGGGCCTTTGTTTAGGACAACCTAGAGTAGCTCGTCAGGTGAGTTCTATGTGCCCCCTTCTATGTATGTGCAAATGATTTATAAACGTTTTGGGGCTGAAGTGTATACACTAAATGGATAAATGCTATAAGTGACAATGTGATCATACGTACATATATGAATATATAAATACTTATATATGTGAAAATGAATTATGAATAAAGAATGAAGCGTATGATATAAAGAAAGAATGAAAGAAGGATATAACGTAAAAGAATGAAATCTTGCTTTATATTATATATATTGCATGTTATGAATGAATGTAAACGTTATAAACCCTTCTGTGACAACGGCTACTTCGGTAGACGGACGACCACGTGACTATTTTGCAACCGGGACGAAAACGTTCCTACGTAAGATAGGACGTATGAAAAGGTAAAAATGGACGGTCGAAGCAATTGCCTTAACTAATGTAGAACGGTTGCATACATAATGGTCGCGTGGGAAACGGATGCCCTAGGGCAGACGGATTTAATGTTATGACGGACTACGACGGTAGGACGGTTAAGAGCGGACGGACAAAAGTTGCCGGACGGATTTAATGTTATGACGGACGGTTTTCTAGAGCCGGACGGTTATGAGAAGGGCTACGACGGTAGCTCTGACTGCGATGTCTTCGTGACATTCGCGACAAGTATGATGGGTTGATCTCCCTTAAGATTATGGCCAATATGTGTTCTCCCAAAGAAAGTATGTATGTACATATGTATATACCCTCAATGAATGTTATGTGAGAACAGTAAAGTAAAGAATATTTAAAAGTATGAATATACATGTATACATTATATTCAGGATAAGATAAATATTATGTATGATTGTCTTTAAACTAGAACTCACCAGCGTTAGCTGACTTTTAGTATACATTTCAGGTAACAAAGGAAAGGGTCGTGCGAAGGCGTGAAGGTTACCTGGCACAAGACTGACATTCCACTTTTGTTTGTTAAGAATATGTTATGCTTTTATTTGTAAAGACTTCCGCTGTTTTGATTATGTAATTGAATGACGAATGTTTTAATATTTATGACTATGTTTATGAGTAAATCCAACAAGTAAGGTCACCCGGTTTAGGGGCCTTACACTTGCACTCTTGGTCATAATCATGACGATTATGACACTTGAGTGAAGTGTAATCAACGAAGTCATCATGATGATGATGTGATTGATTTTGACGCGTTATACTACCCGAAATTGATACCCGCTTTAATATATAAAATTCTCGGAGTTGTCATACTATCATATCTATATATATTCCTATATATATATATATATATATATTTCTTAGTTTAGACGCATTAACTATCTTGAATGAAAACGTTCAAGTTTACATATACATTTATTTGTAAATGCGTTCGCTCATATTTTATACGCGTCTTGAGAAAATAATTCATAACAACAACTCTAGAATGTTTTTGCGAGAATCTTTATATACTATACATTAAAGTTTAGTCTTCGGAGCATGATCGTTTATTTAGAAAATAATTCTAAATATTTTTCTGTTGTAATAATTAATTGCTATTGTTTGTGTTATGCGGACTTTACGTCCGTATGAACTTGCAATTCTTATAATTATTACATTATGAACGATCGATGCATTATGTTATCTAGACTTTTATCGTTCGAGTGTACGATTTTGAGTGATTCAGAAAACATATTAACGTGCAAATATGAATATGGATATTGACCTGGAATACTGGGTGTCACATTCTCCCCATGTTAAAGAGAATTTCGTCCTGAAATTCCTTCATTATTATCTTGCATTGATGCATTCGTGAACAAGGACGGGTACTTGGCTTTCATTTGATCTTCGCGTTCCCATGTATACTCAGGGCCACGCTTTGAGTTCCATCGTACCTTAACCAATTTAACACGTCTACACCTTGTTTTATGAACTTTCCAGTCCGTGATTTCAATAGATTCCTCAATGAAGTGTAGCTTGTCATCTATGTGAATCTCATCAGACGGTATGATCAATGTCTCGTCTGATAGACACTTCTTGAGATTGGACACATGAAACGTATCATGTACATTACTTCATTCCTGTGGCAATTTAAGTCTGTAAGCCACGGGACCAACCCTACCCAAAATTTCAAATGGCCCAATGTACCTAGGGTTAAGCTTGCCACGGTTGTCAAATCTGGCAACTCCCTTCCAAGGTGAGACTTTAAACATAACTCGGTCTCCAACCTGGAATTCTAATGGTCTTCGTCTGTTATTCGCGTAACTCTTTTGCCTGTCCCGGGCGGCTTTTAGACGATCTTTGATTTTTGAAAATCTTGTCGGTGGTTTCCTAAATAATCTCAGGACCAGTTAAATGCTTGTCACCAACCTCCACCCAACATAGCAGCAAAAGACATTTACGACTGTAGGTCCCCTAGTGTTAGATCGATTGACGTATAGGAGATGAAACCAATCAACAGAGTGCGGAATCCACTGTGATTAGCTTGAACAAGATGACTAGATATGATGAGAACAAACACAAGTATATAAAACTTTGTCTATTAGCATCAAACAACCGATTACAAAGGGTTTCTCTCAAGAACTTGTTCAGACCTATTTTCTATAAGAACCCTAACAGCTATTTATACTCACATACTCAGGTTGTGTACTTGCTAAGTACGCAGGACAAACTCTCCATGCGTACTTGCTAAGTACGCATCCACTAAAACAACCGAAAACACACATGAACAAAGACTCGAATATACAACTCGATCAGATACAAACGACTCTCATAAACTACAAACAATCTTCAAGCTGCTTGTCACAAAACATGCTCCAACAGACTCCCCCTTGACAACAGCTCTGAAGATGTTTGTCACATGCTTCCAAATAAGCTCTAACAGACTCCCCCTTGACAACAGCTTCAGAAGTCTTCAGAAGTTGTCTTCAAGTCTGCTCACATCATGAAGTCCAGCCTGTATCTGCAGTCCTTGCCTAGTATATCTTCACTTAATCTCGAACAAGACATAAGAAAGAGAACTATTTGTATACATTTAAGGATTCTCAAACACTTAATTTCCCAAGTCATAAAAATGTGAACTTCATGGATGTTTAGAAACAAAATATATATATAATTTTTTTTAATAAATGAGAAAGTGATTAGAATATACAGGAAAATAACAAAGTTATTTACAGAAAGCTATTTACCAAGCAACTTCTTTTTGTTCAAGAGTCACGAGAAAGGGAATCATACCAGATAGAAATTGACTGACACACACATTGAACTAACTGCTATAGGTTCTAGTATCAATTTCAGCCTTAATCATGAACTGCAAACAGTTAGATAATTCATTATTTCAAGATTAAATAGCAATGATACTATAGACATCATAGAATATGGGATCATGTCATGGATTACTATTTATTCATACATAATAAGCACATAAACAAGTAATTCAAGTTGACAATATTATAAGATTTGAAACTATAAACATCTTTGTATCACGTTCTTGTGTGTTAAGGTATGGATTATAAGATATACAACGTGTACCCCACTGATATGCTACAGTAATGTAAGTTGCACTATCTCAAGGCATCTAAGATTTTCCCAATTATTTTCTAAATTTTCAGAATGAAGCTACATCAGTTAGAACAGGAAAAATCAAGCAGAATCCATAAGGATTATCAGGAATCATAAGATTTAGAATCGAGTGATTCATTTATCTTGGTTTCATTTGATTTCTTCATTGAATATCGTTATGATGATTCAGGATAATGAATATGGTGTTTGAGTATTAAGGTAAGGGAATCCAACTTTTATCTGGATTTGATTTCAATGAATCAGGAGTGATTCAAGGGCGAATACATGCTCCACGGTTGATGTTGAGACATGTCTTGATTCAATCTCTCATTGCATACTTGTGAGTATGGGCAGTGAGATGAACCGCATTAATTGTGCTAACGACATAACCCGAAACTGATATCAGAAGAAAATTATTGCCAAAATCTAACATCCTTTATCTGATAATGATCTTTTGCATTCTTTTACGCACACACACTAGCATACATGGGTTCAAATCATAGTTGTAATTTAGATTTAGTTTCCACACTACTAGTGATTCAAAGACGCATACAGCCTACTGACAATTCAAATTACTAGTAAACAAGCAGATTAAAAACAATTAAGTAAGCATCACGCAATCATTTCCCATTTGTGCAGTCTTAGATGTCTAGATCAAAGTAAACTTCAATTAAACACTTAAACTACCATTTCAGTCAAATCCTATGGTCTAGTGTGTCAAATAATCACCTGATGTACTATCATTTCCCCTAAAACTTCAAACGACCTTGATTTTTAAAATTTTTTATATATATGTATATATATATATATATTTTATAGATTTTTGTTTTAAGATCTGTACAAAATTAAAAGAAATGTACAAAATAAAAGGAACTGTACATGTGAAAGTAAATTAAATTAAAAAGACCTTAAATGAAAGAAAAATTAAAAATAAACACTTCCATGAAAAAATGTTTTTTTTTTTTGTTTTTTTTATTTTTTTTATTTTTTTTTAAACTTGGGCAAAATGTTCAAGATGAGATAGAAGATATCACCAGAAGTTACCAATAACGGTGATATGTCAACACAACAAAAACTAAAACTTTATCACCTGAGTGGTAGACTCCCCTTATCCAGATGACTCCCCTTGAACACTAGAACTAGGTACAACATCAAATGCTTGATGCCCACTCACCTACTTCTTGTGTCAAGACTCATTGTCATCTTATACTCATCTACTGTGTGACCTCAAAATCCAGATACCTTCTTCAACTTCTCCCTCTAAGCATCAAGTCATTGAAATATCTCAACAACTCATTTAGTGCAATGGTTATGCCATGTCCCCACATCCAACTGATTTTTGACATTTTGTAGAAGTGTGACATGCCTATTATGTGCCATGAAACAACCACTATTGACCTACATCAAATCAATGTTAATAAAAAAATTTCAGGTAATAGTTCTCTTTGGTTGACCCTGCACATACAACAACAAACACATTAGTTTGAAATAGAAACCCAAGCCATCGTTGTCTTGGGTCGTCCATCTTTACCAATATAACTCACTTCTCTAAGTTCACAATCAAGCCCATCATCAAGTTGTGGTGATTGTAACTTAGAGTTAGAACCAGAATTAGAGACTAGATCTTTTATTTTCTAAACGTTCTTGTTTTGAACTTCTTTCTTTTGAAAACTTTGGTGTTTTGAAAACTCAGGTACAATCGTTTTGTGGCTATACTCTGTAAAATTAGGTTTTGAAAACTTTGGTCTTTCACCAGTTAGCTTTCCAGAAACAGGTTTTGGATCAAACTTACCCTAAAGAAATTCTCTTTCTAATTTTCTCAAACGTTTGTTCAGTCTCCATTTCTGTGGTTTAGAAAGCTTCACCACAGGTGTCTCAAAATATTGTTCACCAACTGATTTGGGCACATTTAGACTAGCCTTTGGTATTCTAACAGGCTGTCCTTTTGAGATACCTTTCTTCTGAACTGGTGGTCTTTTATCTTTCTGAACCCGTAGAGCAACAAATCTGTCCACTAGTTTGATCGGTGGCTTCATAGATGATTTAACTTGTTGTGGATCAACTGGTTGCTTACTCTGGTTCTTGTGAGGACACTTCACCACAATGTGTCATACAATACCACAATGAAAACAAGCTCTTCTCTTTGTAAGTCCTCCTGTAAGGCTCATTTGATTTGCTATTTGAGGACTCGACATGATGAACAGGAGAATTTGTTTGGTGAACATTTGGTTTACCCGATGGTAATTGGCTTTTAGGAGTATAGTATTTTTGCAAATTTTCTTTATAGCCAAGCCCGTAGTGAGCTGAAAAAGCTTCCTTTTTAACTTGATTAATGTTTTTATCCCCCCCATAAAGCATTACCTTTAATTTATCATTTGATTCAATGATATCGGGTTCAGTTAAGATACAATTGTCACTATTAGTGATAATGTTTTTCTTAACTTTCTGTTCAGATAACAACTCCTCTGAAACTACTCCTTTAGGGCAGGTGTTCTCAGACCCATCATCAGAGGCAGTAAAGAACTCTTCATCAGATGTAGAGTTAGCCTTACTTGAGGACTCATCGAGGCAAGACAAATCAATGTCAATTAAGCCGTTGACAAATTTCCCGTTCACTGGTGGAGGAATGGCATTAGTACCCAACCCTAAGCCATTCACTTGTCTCACTACAGACTCGTAGTGTTCCACCACAAAACGAGAATTTTTCAACTTCTCATTAGTACATTTCAACTGCAAGATCTCATTTTGCAGCTTGTTGATCTCATTGTTCCTTTTCTCTAACCCCTTATATGCAATATCCAAGTGAAGCTGTTGATCGCTCATTTTTAGTGAATAATCACGTTTTTCCTTTTTCAACGTTTCAATTGAATCTTTAAATCGTTTTTCATTTTCTTTGTAGCTTAACGCTGCAATATGAAGGGGTTCGACCTTGTCTTGAAGCTTAGAATTTTCATCCTGCAAGCTAAGACATTTAGAACAAGAAATAACAGCAAAATAGTTAAAATCTACCTCATTTGACGAACAAGATGCCTCTCCAATCGCCATGAGAGCAACAGCAGTGGTAGATTCTTCTAGGTCAGCTACAGAAGCTTCCCTTTCTTCTGCATGAACATTTTCTGTATCATACTTAGCTTCTTCTGACCAAAAACTTTCTTCATAAACAATACTATCATCAACAACTTGGTTCTGGCTTACTTCTACACCTTCAAGAGGAATTTCACATTCATTTTTTTTATCCTTTTGAGCAACCGAAGATTTTGGTGAATCCACATAATTCATCATCTTTTCTTTCTCGTTTAAGCATCCTTCACACTTCATTTGAACTGCTTCCCATAAGCTTTTTGAAGTGTAGTAACTGCTAAATTTATAGTTGAATTCTTGTGAAAAAGCCATTTCAAGAACCTCTCTAGTCTTCTTTTCTCTATCAAATTCTTTATTTTCTTTCACCGTGAACTTTGATAGAGGTTTTGGAGTGTTCGGATCACCCAAGAAAGTGTAAGTAGGAGGGGTATATTCTTCCTCTATTGGTTTCCAAAAACCTTCATCGGTCAAAGAAACGTACTTAGAAAGCCGAGCTTTCCAAGTAGTATAATCATTTAGAGATACGAGTTTAGGAGGCGGGGGCCATGTTCCAAACTCAGTCTTGTAAAACAACTTCATTGTAACACTTAAACCAGGTAAAAAAAAAAATTAATATTTTTTTTTACTAAGTACGCAAGAACAAAATTAAGTACGCAGGAACAAAACTAAGTACGCAGGAACAAAACTAAGTACGCAGGAACAAAATTAAGTACGCAGAAAAGTCAGAAAATAAGGCCTGTTCACCTACTTTTTCAATCAATCAATCAAATCTTGTCTAAAATATGAAATTAATCCAACCAAAAGCTTAGAAATCCAATTCTAACAAACCCTTGATGAATAATTTATAAAATCAAACAACTATTGAGATATTTTGAAGCAATCTCAGTACGTGAAAGTGAGGAACAAGAACGCTCAGTTTTTGCTCAACAACCCTCAAATTCAAGTCAAAAAACCTTGTCATTCAGTCCAAATCTAGTCGAAAATGTTCAATATCACTCCTATAACACTCAATTTCAAGAGCAAATGCTCTGATACCACTTGTAGGTCCCCTGGTGTTAGATCGATTGACGTATAGGAGATGAAACCAATCAATAGAGCGCGGAATCCTCTGTGATTAGCTTGAACAAGATGACTAGATACGATGAGAACAAACACAAGTATATAAAACTTTGTCTATTAGCATCAAACAACCGATTACAAAGGGTATTCTCTCAAGAACTTGTTCAGACCTATTTTCTACAAGAACCCTAACAGCTATTTATACTCACAGACTCAGGTTGCGTACTTGCTAAGTACGCAGGACAAACTCTCCCTGCGTACTTGTTAAGTACGCATCCACTAAAACAACCGAAAACACACATGAACAAAGACTCGAATATATAACTCGATCAGATACAAACGACTCTCATAAACTACAAACAATCTTCAAGCTGCTTGTCACAAAACATGCTCCAACAGACTCCCCCTTGAAAACAGATCTGAAGATGTTTGTCACATGCTACCAAATAAGCTCTAACAGTAATGAAACAAATGAGGCATGGGAATCTTGAGTGTATGCTGACACATACCCTCTATTCATTTACGCATTATGATGCACAATAGCCAGATATCTATAGATCTTTGTAAGGAATTATTCAACGATGATAAAATATGGAAATGAAACTTTATGTTTGTCCCTCTTATGATTTTCGAAAGCATTTTCTCGGACTAAGACTTTACTCTTATTTTAGGTTTCGTGTTATCTAGGATCTTCCTTTCCATGTGTCGTAATGGATTTAATATTTTGAGGTTCCTTGTGAGCTCTCACTAGCAAAGGTCACGTCTAATCACCACTTTACCCATTGCGTGTGCTACCTTTCCGCAACAGACTAGCATTTGGGTTGTATTGTCCTGATATGTAGCTCATGACTTGACTACCATACCCTCAAAGTATGTAAGCCATAAGGAGTTCTATGTTGGTTTGGAATATTCACATTCCGTCTAGGTGAGGAAATGAACAGGTGAGACTGTGAGAATGGTCTCATAGAATTAGTGTTTCCCCAAAATGGGCTATGGGTTTGTCAACCCATTAAGTTGGTAGAAAGTTGGAAGTTTTACAATTGCCAACTATTAGTCATTCAATGTGTCTGCATTTCCCTGGCGTTCGAATGGTACTTTAGTGACTTACATTACGTATTCTACTCATACCAGTCATAGCCTCAAAGTCCTTTGTACAAGGATAAAATTGAGGTAATGAGTGTTAAACATCAAACATTTTGTACTTTTCCTGAGCCTGTGTTAAGAAGTCATTTCTTAACAATAGATGCCCTAGAGCTCCCTAATTATAGAAAACTGGAAGTGAAAGATGTGATCACGCGACTCTTCTAGGCTAGAATCTGGGATCCATCCAACAAGATGATCCTTGGGTAAGTGCGGGTACAAAAGGGTATAAAATTATCCTTCTCGGATCTTTGTGGACAGTGGTCTGTTGTGAACAACTTGTGCTTACTTCCCTTATGCATATCATGAACTAATGAGATTAGCAAGAAATCCCGCATTTGGGACTCTTTTAAGAGTTTTGTATGTCGTTCTTCTGTTAGTTCGACAATAGTCGTTAGTCCATACTTATGTTTCTTTGGCATTCACTTAAGCATAAATCACAACTTATTCATCACCGGAAGAATAGTCGGACTTACAGGTGTACTGAATGTCTAACGTTGTGAGACCACCATGTTTGACAAATATTCTGAAGGTTATATTACCTACTTATCTCATGTCGGTCTTCCACAATACCCCATAGGTGTCATGTGTATGCGGGTCAGAATAATTTTCTGCCCCATTACAGAAGTTAGTGCATAGCACGCCTGACGTAACTTTCAAGTAATTGTGAGACTGAATTGTACGATGGACCCTGAGATTACGCTATAATCTCCCAAAATAATTGTGCAATTATCGTAAGTGTTGGTTATGGTAACGCCCAATTTGAAGCCTTCGTGACAGGTAGAATCTCAAAGAATGAATGAGCAAAAATCTTCGTCGTTCAAGATCCACAAAGGACTGGTTAAATTCAATTTGAATTTCTCCTGTTCCTCCAGAACTGCGAGAATGCTTTGTGAACATTTAATTGAGATGTCTGAATTGTTAAGATCCAATCCTTAATCAAGTGACCAAGAATATGGGTAGATTATTAGCTTGGACAGCAAGACTCATGAAAGTTCCCATGCACTGCAAATTATGATTACATGTGCACCCGCAATGATAATTTACTTTGCATGGTCCCTATAGTGTTTTGTAGAAGCATGTTTTAGTAACTATAGATGAAATTCTATGTATCGGTGTACTTAGCTAGTATGCAGGAGGGTGTTCCTGCGTACTTAGCTTATACACCAGATTGGTGCTGCGTACTTAGCTAAGTACACCGGTATTGTAACATTCCTGATTTTCCGACCCTATTTGAATTTATTTTAATTAATAAAATAACAATACGACATTAAATCATATACTTGTTCAAACCTACACCTCATTAATTGTTAGCCGATTGTATTCAACTCGAAGATATATAACTCTTAATCATGTGGTAACACCTCCTAGAGTTAATACAGTTAGTAATCCCGTTAATTTTCCGTTAAATCCTAACCAAGCTAATTCTGTCAAAGTTGAAGTTGCAAGGGCTGAATCTGTAAATAACCAGAAACCCTAGTAGGCACGGTCGCGCCACGTGTTGGCACGGTCGCGCCTCGTCTGGCACGATCGCGTCTATTATTGGCACGGTCGCGCCTGAGTAACAGTCAAAACGTAAATGCAGTTTCAAAACGCTTGGTCGTTCGAATTCGAATCCTATGTGCGTTTCATTTCCTGTATCAAAGAAAATAATCGTCTATTTCGATTACTATCATCCAATTGCAAATTCTCTCAAGAAAAGCCATCCAATATTTCTCCCATGCCTCGAATCATTATTTTCGATCCCGTTGCTACCAAATAATCAAGAAACTCAATCCTCCAATCATCTCTAAGGTTGCTGAAGGAGTTGGAACAGCCGGAATAGCAGTAGAAGCCGCCGGAAGCCACTTTCTCCGTCGCCGGAACTCCCTTCTACCGATCGCTATCAATTCCTTTCTGTTTTAGGTAATTGAATCATTCCTCTTGTTTGTTTCAATCCATATATCAAAAGCCCCATATTAATTTGGGCTTCCATTATAGAAATCATCCCGAATCAGAATCTATGTTTCATTCCAAAATGGTTTAATCGAATATGACTTTAAACATGTTTTAAAAGCAATTAATTTACACCAAAAGACTCGTAATAATCTTGTGAATGAAAGCCCTATCAATCCCGACTCCATCAATATAAGGATCAACCAATTCGTGTCTGTTTTGAAAGAGACACGGTCGCGCTAATCATCTAGCGCGGTCGTGCCTCGGGAGACGCGGTCGTGCCTCGGGAGACGCGGTCGTGCCGACTTCTAGCGCGGTTGTGCCTCCTGCTCAGACACAGTCATGCTCGTTGGCTAGACTTGGTCGTGCCCCAGAAGCATAGACACGGGCGTGCCTGTCCAAGGCACGGTCGTGCCTAGTGATTTACTTAACTATGTCCTCTGTTGATCAACACGGTCGCGCCCTGGCTAGCGCGATCGAACCCGTGGTCCGAGCACGGTCGTGCCCTGTCTAGGCGCGGTCGTGTGTGTTGACAGAATATTTATAATTTTTATTTCTTTTTACAAATAGTATTTCAGATTTATTTTTAAAATAAAAATGATTGAAATTATAAAAACTTGTATTATTGTTTATTTAGAAAAGATCAAATATTTAATCTTAAAATAAATGGAAATTATTTAAAGTTTAACATTTAATTCATAAACTCTACTCTTAAATAATATTGTTATGTTTAAGTTACATTTTATAAATAAATGAATAAGTTAATAATTATTTATTTGATTTATAACTAAACAAAAACATTTATTTAATTATACTAAATTACATATAATACCTACGTTATTTCCATAAACAATAATTATTTAATTTACTTAAGTAATTATCCCAAAATCAAACCTTATTTAAAATGTTCTAAAAATATTCATTTCGAATCTTCTATTTTACTTTCAAGTACCAAATCACTAACTCCATCCAATTCAACCATAGACTTAGACTTAGACTATTGTGCATTATTAATGCAATATATTACACTTTAGGTTATCTTGTGCATCTCAAGGATCATTATACTATTTAGTATTTGTGCTAGCTACGCCTTCGAAACAAGTGAGTATTCACAACCCCTTTTTACTCTTTTACATTTTTGGGGTGAAACATGAACACTATTCAACTTACATGTTTACATTTACGCAAACAACACAAGTACAAATCCTATTTACATTCATGTGTGCAATTTGAGCTTTATGCCCGAGTGCTAGGTGTGTTAACCTCTTGTATGCTATTATGTGCAATCATTAACTTTTCAAGCCGACAGTTTTCAATGATGGATCTATTGAGTCTGACAAACCCACCCATGGTACGCGGTGATTGAAACCGACAACACACTTTGTTTTGCATGCTAGTTACAAAGGTTTGATTGTACGTTTGGTTACACAATAGCTGCTCCCCATAAATGCCTTATTTATCATGTTATGTAAAGGATTTGGTTTACATACTATATGCTATCTATGTACAAACTTGTGTTATACTCACCAACTTTTTAGTTGACCTTATTTTATTCATGTTTCAGGTGATTTCATTTGAGTTTGATCAAGACATGCTACACATAGGCTTTGGACCTAGTAATATTAAATCAAAGACAAATTGTATTTCATTATGTACTTTGAACTTGTTTCGTGTTTGTTTGAATGGGAATGGATTTAATATATTACAATCTAGTCAACCTTGTGCTCATGAACAGTCTTACATGTCCCGCCCCGATGATTCCGCCATCGGTCGGGGTGTGACAGATTGGTATCAGAGCCTTGGTTATAGGGAACTAGGTTATTAGACACTCTTGACCTAGACTATAACTTTAGGACACCCATACAATGCTATACTACTACATGTTACATTATCAATTCATGTGTGATTTTTTTTTTTTTTTTTTTTCTTACATGCCAACCTAAGTACTCACACTACATACAATACATAATGACTTATGTGTCACACTACTTGATAACTCTTGTGCCTACACTCATTACTACCTACATGCTATATGAATATTTCCTATGTGAATATCTTCATATGTTATACTATATGATTACATTACATGATACAATATTCAATAGTTTATGTGTCAACTTTTCCTTCTATTCATAGCTACCTACTTAAATTATTTAAACACTATCCTAAGTTGACACACACACATACTCACCAAATTTTCATACACATTTAGACTCCCATACATGATACCATCACCTTTATGAGCAAAGACTTAAATTATTGGGCCTAATGTCCACCAATAATAAACCAAGAAGCCCATCTATCCTTCAAGAAGAAGAAGCCCACTTAAATGTATAAATCTTACCTTGGGCCTCAAAGCCCAGTCCACAACAATTCTCATCTTAACCATGAGCCCAACAATAGTATTATTAATACATGATGGCTGGAAGAGTGTGTAAGCCCAAGAGGAATTCTGGCTAAGGAAAGATAGGGTACTTAAGTGTGTCTTAGTGACCCACCCCTCTTTCCTGGGAATTCTCCTTAGGGATACATTACTTATAGGTCAAGTGTATTTCTAAAATACTATCGTGAAGGTTCGGCGTTATGACTAGTCAAACTCTAAAACCCATAAGAACTTCTATATTTGACACTTCATATTTCATTATCACTTACAACTTTTTCATTGTTTTTCTGTTAAACATGGACTCCTACGCTCCTCCCTCCCCGGTTTACCGTCCTGGATCAGAATCTGATTGGGAAGAAGACACGAAGACACCCGTTTATCGATCACCAACACCCCCACCCGCTAGGCCAAGGTTCGATGTAAGGGCGTACGGGATTGGGAACACCGACCCGAGACTTCGAACACCTGGATCACCCGTACCCATAAACCCATATCATACACCACACCTCCACAATCAATTGCCACCCCCACTAAGAGACCCATACCTAATGCCCGACCCATACCATCCTAACCCTTGGGTAAGACAAACCATAGCACCCACTGGTGTTATGGGGATTCCAACCCATGACCTCCATCAATATGTAAGAACCTCAGAATTTGAGGGGCAAAGGTTAGAGCAGGGGATAATACACGATTTACAAGGACAAAGAATTGATAGTCTAGCAAACCAATTAGGGTACCAAAAGGAGTTGATCTCCATCCTCGAAAAGGAAGTTCAAGAGCATCGCACGGAGACCGCCAGGGCTGAAGCCAGATCTACTACTAGAGTGACCATAGCGGTGTTCATCTTGGCGATTATTTTCTTCCTAGTGGAAAGCTACCTGAGACGTTAGAAGAAGCTTCTACTGATTTCCTTTAAATTTTCAATTTGAAAACCATTACCCTATGTTTTGAATAATGTTTAACATTTCAGTATTCAGTCAATTCCATATATTTCAACTCTACAGTTATTTTTCATTGATTTGATCCGTGGAACGTAAATTACACCTGTTATATTTTCATCAAACCTTCTCAAATATTACTTCTTTCATTCAACATGATTTAGTACATTACCAACATTCTCTTTCATTAAATAAATCATCCTATTTTTTTTTATTTAAACAAAACCTCGTTATCTTGTTTAAATAAAATGTTTAACGAAATTTTTGATAATACCAAAAACATAAATTTTCCATAAAACTTTTTACCTAATAGGAAAGGTTAATGCAACCATTTTTATAAAAATATTAATTTCTTTCTACTGATAAATAATTTTGATTTTTCTTCATTAAAATAAATATTTCTAAAGTTGGCTAAATTAATATACTACAACTTATTTAGCCAATAGTTGAAAATTTAAGTTAAAAAAATATTTTCTCATAAATTGCATATCCATTTAAAATATGCGATTCAATGATCTCACTACTTTATATATCTTCAACCAAAGACATTTTCCCACTTTCTATATTCAAACAAAGGCCCGTATTGGTAAACATAATTCCCGAATAATTCCAAAACCTCCTCACTACCTTTCACTTGACGCTTCAAGAGACGATCTATACCGCGTAAACGTTAACCTTTTCCCACCAACATCAATGAGATTTGAGGACTTGAACCTAAGTACCACATGATCAAGGACGCCAAACAACACGTTTGTCCGCAGCACTCGATCACATGCAAAACCCGTTAGTACACATCGCACGCGAAGTTCAAAACTCATGTATGCCCGTTTACAATATACCCAACGCAACCACATGATACATGAAACTAGTTGCCTACAAATTACAATTTGCTCGATTGATCACGTAATGCACGAAACATGTTTATTTGCAATACATATTCTATTGGATCGAGCACATGATACACGGAACTTAGATTGTTTGCAATCTACGTGATACATAAGAATTGCTTCATTGATACATAATTCTAGATTGACCACACTGTACATGAAACTTGTTTGATTACAAAGTACTTTATACTAAACGTTGTACACTATACAAGATACATGATGCTACGTTGCTAACACTATACATGAGGTCCATTTCCTTTGATACACATAATACTATGTTGTTTACATTACACGTTATGGTTTACCGATTACAAAATACAAGATGCTAAATTGTTTACTTTACATACATGAGACTTATGTGCTTACTATATACTCGAAACAAAATTTGCTTACAATTATTACAATGGATCGATTTCATTATACACAAGACATGGTCATGCACTTTGTACACCAAAGTTGAAGACCATGATACATTTAGACGCCTCGGGGTTTGACGTATTCTAGTTCAAACACGAGCAAGCTAAGAAACTTTCAGTGTTACTACTTTACTACTCTTTGGTTGCAAACTTATCTGATTTGATGCATAATTAATTGTTAGCGACTTTTATGTGTAAACAATAGACGTGATAATAGTGAAATTGTGCCCTTACCCGCACACAATGGAATGATCTATACGGACCATACGATGATTTGAATAATTACGGGTGCACACGGAATTATAAAAATCAGCGCATGGAAACTATAGTGAAATTTTGTAGTGTGTTGTGACCTAAAACTTATCATGATATGTAACGACGAGACTGATGTGATATGACGAGGGTATGGTGGATACGCCTATGGTACTTCCTATATATAAGTGTCCTATCATATTATCAAAAGTAGCGTTGTTCGTGTCACGTGAAGTTTTGACCTAGACCAATGTTTGTGAAATCTTTTACCCTTTAACAATTTTGAGCACATTAGTCTACATCTTACACGAACTCAAAATTTTAAAATTCCCCCCATTTCCATTTCAAATAATACATCTCACCTTCATTTTATTATTCGTCCAATCTTCTTCTTAAACAATGTCAACCGTTACACCCCTTTGAAATCCAACAATCAAAATTCAGCGAGAATCAAAAACTCCCTCCTCCTTCTTGATCTTAGCAGCCTCCATTAATTAAATTTCGGGACGAAATTCCCTTAACATGGGGAGACTGTAACATTCCTGATTTTCCGACCCTATTTGAATTTATTTTAATTAATAAAATAACAATACGACATTAAATCATATACTTGTTCAAACCTACACCTCATTAATTGTTAGCCGATTGTATTCAACTCGAAGATATAGAACTCTTAATAATGTGGTAACACCTCCTAGAGTTAATACAGTTAGTAATCCCGTTAATTTTCCGTTAAATCCTAACCAAGCTAATTCTGTCAAAGTTGAAGTTGCAAGGGCTGAATCTGTAAATAACCAGAAACCCTAGTAGGCACGGTCGCGCCACGTGTTGGCACGGTCGCGCCTCGTCTGGCACGGTCGCGTCTATTATTGGCACGGTCGCGCCTGAGTAACAGTCAAAACGTAAATGCAGTTTCAAAACGCTTGGTCGTTCGAATTCGAATCCTATGTGCGTTTCATTTCCTGTATCAAAGAAAATAATCGTCTATTTCGATTACTATCATCCAATTGCAAATTCTCTCAAGAAAAGCCATCCAATATTTCTCCCATGCCTCGAATCATTATTTTCGATCCCGTTGCTACCAAATAATCAAGAAACTCAATCCTCCAATCATCTCTAAGGTTGCTGAAGGAGTTGGAACAGCCGGAATAGCAGTAGAAGCCGCCGGAAGCCACTTTCTCCGTCGCCGGAACTCCCTTCTACCGATCGCTATCAATTCCTTTCTGTTTTAGGTAATTGAATCATTCCTCTTGTTCGTTTCAATCCATATATCAAAAGCCCCATATTAATTTGGGCTTCCATTATAGAAATCATCCCGAATCAGAATCTATGTTTCATTCCAAAATGGTTTAATCGAATATGACTTTAAACATGTTTTAAAAGCAATTAATCTACACCAAAAGACTCGTAATAATCTTGTGAATGAAAGCCCTATCAATCCCGACTCCATCAATATAAGGATCAACCAATTCGTGTCTGTTTTGAAAGAGACACGGTCGCGATAATCATCTAGCGCGGTCGTGCCTCGGGAGACGCGGTCGTGCCGACTTCTAGCGCGGTTGTGCCTCCTGCTCAGACACAGTCATGCTCGTTGGCTAGACTTGGTCGTGCCCCAGAAGCATAGACACGGGCGTGCCTGTCCAAGGCACGGTCGTACCTAGTGATTTACTTAACTATGTCATCTGTTGATCAACACGGTCGCGCCCTGGCTAGCGCGATCGCACCCGTGGTCCGAGCACGGTCGTGCCCTGTCTAGGCGCGGTCGTGTGTGTTGACAGAATATTTATAATTTTTATTTCTTTTTACAAATAGTATTTCAGATTTATTTTTAAAATAAAAATGATTGAAATTATAAAAATCTGTATTATTGTTTATTTAGAAAAGATCAAATATTTAATCTTAAAATAAATGGAAATTATTTAAAGTTTAACATTTAATTCATAAACTCTACTCTTAAATAATATTGTTATGTTTAAGTTACATTTTATAAATAAATGAATAAGTTAATAATTATTTATTTGATTTATAACTAAACAAAAACATTTATTTAATTATACTAAATTACATATAATACCTACGTTATTTCCATAAACAATAATTATTTAATTTACTTAAGTAATTATCCCAAAATCAAACCTTATTTAAAATGTTCTAAAAATATTCATTTCGAATCTTCTATTTTACTTTCAAGTACCAAATCACTAACTCCATCCAATTCAACCATAGACTTAGACTTAGACTATTGTGCATTATTAATGCAATATATTACACTTTAGGTTATCTTGTGCATCTCAAGGATCATTATACTATTTAGTATTTGTGCTAGCTACGCCTTCGAAACAAGTGAGTATTCACAACCCCTTTTTACTCTTTTACATTTTTGGGGTGAAACATGAACACTATTCAACTTACATGTTTACATTTACGCAAACAACACAAGTACAAATCCTATTTACATTCATGTGTGCAATTTGAGCTTTATGCCCGAGTGCTAGGTGTGTTAACCTCTTGTATGCTATTATGTGCAATCATTAACTTTTCAAGCCGACGGTTTTCAATGATGGATCTATTGAGTCTGACAAACCCACCCATGGTACGCGGTGATTGAAACCGACAACACACATTGTTTTGCATGCTAGTTACAAAGGTTTGATTGTACGTTTGGTTACACAATAGCTGCTCCCCATAAATGCCTTATTTATCATGTTATGTAAAGGATTTGGTTTACAAACTATATGCTATCTATGTACAAACTTGTGTTATACTCACCAACTTTTTAGTTGACCTTATTTTATTCATGTTTTAGGTGATTTCATTTGAGTTTGATCAAGACATGCTACACATAGGCTTTGGACCTAGTAATATTAAATCAAAGACAAATTGTATTTCATTATGTACTTTGAACTTGTTTCGTGTTTGTTTGAATGGGAATGGATTTAATATATTACAATCTAGTCAACCTTGTGCTCATGAACAGTCTTACATGTCCCGCCCCGATGATTCCGCCATCGGTCGGGGTGTGACAGGTATTGTTCTTGTCCCTATATATAGAAGGTGCTGTCTTCATTTGTAGGTGGAACATGGGACAAGGTTGAGAGAGGTTCTGGCCAGGATGAGCTCTCCCGGCCCCAGTGAACCGTGAGCGTAAACGAGAGATGTGTACTCCTTTGGTATGTGGTCTGTAATGTCATATGACTTCTTTGTTATGGAATACGTTTCATTTATGTCAATTCTATTGTCTTTATGTTCGTGGTTTTCTCTGTATTGTTTCTTGGTTCCCACACAAATCACGAGCAGATCTGTGTATTTTCCACTGGGCGACGAGGCTCCCGGGACCTACAATTGGTATCAGAGCACTCTGGATCATGCTAAAGCTTTTGTTATCTACATTTCAATCTTTTATGTATTTATGTTTGTCTTTGTCGTTGATCGAGTTGTAATTTACTTGTCTTCGAACGTGTTCTGTATGATGTTTGTTTATAAGATGTATGTGTATGTTGTGCACCAAACAAATACGCATTGAGAATTGTTCCTGCGTATTTGTCAAGTACACAATGATCATGCGTACTTGTAAGTATGCATACGCATGAAGGTTGTTCATGCGTACTTATAAGTACGCATGACCAAGGGTCTATATATAGGCAGACTTGTTTCACATTTCACACGAATGTAATCTCACACACAAGTACGCACACTAAAGATTTATATCAGTCCAGAAATCATTTAAGTGTCTGTACTTTGAGTATGAGTACTTGCTATTATCTTGTTTACATTTGTCGTATTACATTGTTACACCTAGTCACGAGGATTCCACACTCTTTTCGACTAGGCTACACACCCACACGATACAAACCCACCCGGAGGGACCTATACGTGGTATCAGAGCATTAGCTCTTGTTTCCGAGTGTTGTGTGTGTGTTAGGAACACTTTCTGACAAAATTTTGTTATGACTACACAACTTTTGAATCTGCATCGGTGATTTACAGAACCATATTTACATACTTGTTCATCTTTGAAAATCCCTACATCCATCTTTGTGTTGTTGTTTGGATGATCCATTCATCAAAAGCTTATTAGAATCAATAATCTGATTCATTGGTTATACCATATTGATCATACACAACAACCAGTTTAGATCACTATGTGTCCTACAACAGGCTGTATCCCTGAAGACTCCATCAGTAAAGCAATTCAAGAATAAATTTCCAAAACAACCAACCAAGCAAATGGTTAAGCCAAGACATGTGGCCACACCATGTGCTGTAAAAAGGAACAAGAAACCTGTTGTTCCATGTGTATCTACCCCTGGTAGTATTACCTGGTAATAAGCATGTGGTTAAACTCTCAAGACCACAGAGAAGGAGACGGAATAAAAGATTAAGGAAACTTGAACAGGTAGCTAGCTAGCTGTCGACCAGGTGAATATTCTTCTAGTTCACCTGTCGTTGACAAAGGCAAGCCTACTATTCAAAGGAAACAAGTTTGGAGAAAGAAAATCGATATATCTCAAATCTCTAATTCTGACTCTCCAAAAGAATCACCCATTTTTGACTGTCATGATTGCGAGTTAATAGAAGTCGTTTATTTTGAGAAAAAACGGACGATCCAAGACCACAATGGCTTGGGTCTCCAAATCTAATTAATTCCTTTTGACTCATGCATGAACATCCAAAGGGATCTATTACAAGCCGTTGGTATTTTGATAGTGGATGCTCCCGGCACATGATAGGCGACATGGCCCTTCTTCAAGACGTTAAATCATTCAGAGGCGGCTATGTGGCCTTTGCATGAGAAAAAGATGGAAGTATAACTTGTCAAGTGTTGAAGCACTTTCCTGTGACAACACTCTGGATAGAGTCTTAGTTTGTATTTTCATGTTTGTAATTGTCTTTGTATGTAAGAGTCTTTATGTATTAGTTTATCGAGTTGTATTTACTTTTACATATAGAATGTTGCATTTCTTTCTAAGTGTTTTGCGCACTTACATGTGCGCAGGAGAAAGCTCCTGCGTACTTAGCAAGTACGCAAGAATACCTTTGCGTACTTGTTAAGTACGCAAGAGCATTTTGCCCTGCGCACTTGCTAAGTGCGCAGGCATCAGGTCAAGTATAAGTAGGATAGGTTGACAGAAGTTAAGTACGCAGGCATAAACACAAATACACAGATTGTAAATTCAGTGTTTTTCTCTGTAACCTTCAAGTGTTTATAATACAAAGAACGTTTAAAGTGATTCTCTTATTGGTTTACTTTGTTTAGTTTGTCTCTCCACCTAGTCACGGGCATTCTGCACACGGTTCGACTAGTAGACCCACTTGCATGTGACGATCCGCCACACCCGAGGGACCTACATCAAGGTGTGGTTTCTAATGGTTGTATCAGTTTCGACAACGTCAACTATTGCGAGCAGCTGAAGCATAACCTGTTGAGTGTTTCTCAAATGTGCGACAAGGAGTACTCGGTTATGTTTGATAAGTTTGAATGCTTGGTTCTCAAGCCTGGTTTCGTGGTTCCTGAAGAGAGGATTCTGATGTGTGCACCAAGAACGAATGACACTTATAAGATCGGTATGAGTGTGGCAACAACCACCTCATCAGTTATTACCTGTTTACTTACCAAAGCAACAGAAATAGTCTCAATCTTGTGGCATAGGAAACTCGGACACATTTCTTATAGAAAAATGAATCATCTTGTCCGAAACGGTTTGGTAACCGGGATTCCTAAGCTGAGATTTGCCATTGCAGATGATTGTATGCCTTGTAAAAAGGGCAAACAACAACGGAAATCCCACAATCCAAAGATCCAAAACTCCATTGATACCCCTTTAGAGCTCCTACATATGGATTTGTTCGGGCCCATAAGTATCAGGAGTATTGGTGGTAAGTCATACTGTGTGGTAGTAACTGATGACTACTCACGTTTTTCTTGGGTGCATTTTTTATGTACTAAAGATGAGACTACTGAAATTCTTCAATACCTAATTCTAAGTCTGGAATCTATATTCAAGCTGAAGGTTAGAAGAAGAAGGAGTGACAACGGGACATAAATCAAGAACAACATGATGGAGCTTTTCTGTCTAAAGAAGCGTATTCATCATGAAATTTAGTGCACCGTATACACCTCCGCAAAACGGTGTTGTAGAGAGGAAGAACAGAAATTTAATTGAAACATCAAGAACGATGTTGTCAGATGCAAAGCTTCCAATAACTTTCTGGGCGGAAGCAGTCAATATAGCGTGTCACGTTTTAAATAGAGTTCTGGTGCTGAAAAGATACAACAAAACATGTTATGAATTGATCAATAATCGACCTCCCAATCTTGACTACCTAAACCTATTCGGTAGTCCATGTTCATTATTGTTACAACATAAAGAGCGTAAATCAAAATTTCATGCAAAAGCGGTGGAGGGCATCTTCTTAGGATATGTTGCCAATTAACCATGCAAGAGAGTGTACAATATTGAACATCGTTCTGTCGATGAATGGTTCGAAGTGGATTGCAGTAAACACAGCACTCCACTAGAACCAACAGGTCCAGCTTGAGGATTCGTTTATGATTCTCTCTTTAAGTCTTTCAACTTTTCCGATTTATCTGCTGAAGATGCTGTAAGTTTTTATCAATACTGTAGTGGCAGAGACGACTTCAATTTCTCAACAAGAACAACAGTACTTATTCCAACTCCAAATATTGCATCTACATCTGGGCTGCATGATAGTGACACTGAAGAGGATACTAATGGTCAAGGAAACGTTGCTCAAGTTGATCCTAACACTCATGTGGGAAATGAAGCTCCAGTCGATCCAATCAACATAGAATCTTCTTCTGATATACAAGGTTTGGGGGAGTTAAGCACGAAAAATGAAACAGATATCCAAGAACCCATTGTACCAAAGACGAGAATTCATAGGAATCATCCAATCGATCCTAATGCCAGTGTTCAAACTCGTCACAGAACCGTGACTGAAAATACAAGTCTTTATGTTGAGATTCTCAGCACAGGTATCATGGAGACATGTTTGCATGATGCATTCATATCCCAATTTGAGCCAAAGAATGTGAAGGAAGCTCTAGCTGACAACTTCTGGATAGAGGCGATGCAAGAAGAGCTGTCTCAATTCCAAAAGTTGCATGTGTGGGATCTAGTTGACTTACCAAAAGGTGTACATCCAATACGAAACAGATGGGTGTTCATAGGCAAAACAGATGATCGACACGTGTGGTGAAAAATAAAGCAAGATTGGTCGTTCAAGGGTTTTACTAACAAGAGGGCTTGGATTACACGGAAGTGTATACCCCAGTTGCTAGAATTGAAGCCATCCGACTGTTTTTGGCATATGCCTCCTTTGTTGGTTTCAAAGTCTTTCAACTAGATGTGAAGAGTGCTTTCCTGTATGGAAAAGTTCATGAAGAGGTCTATGTCACTCAACCACCTGGTTTTGAAGACCAGGTTAAACCTCATAAAGTATACAAGCTCGATAAAGCACTTTATGGTCTTCATCAAGCACCAAGGGCGTGGTATGAGACTCTTTCAAAGCATTTACTGTCCAATGGTTTTGACCGACGGCAAATTGACTCGACTCTCTTCATACAAAAAGCAGGAGGTGATATTCTACTTGTGCAAGTGTATGTTGATGACATCATCTTCGGTGTAACATTTCTGATTTTCATTAATTATATTGCAGTTCAATGTGATACATTTCAAACCAAATTCTAGTACACTGACTTGTTCTATTCGTACCAACAATTAAATACTATGTTTCAATGCAAATCCACAAATTTTACACGAGTATATCCTATTAAACTCTACATAAATTCATATTTATACAAGTTTGTCAATACTGAAAATTTCAAGGACTGATTTTATAAATAAATAACCAGAAACCCTAATAGGCACGGTCGCGCCTCGTTCCAGCACGGTCGCGCCAAGTGCCTTGGCACGGTCGCGAGACTTGCTTTGGAACGGTCGCGCCCGGTGCCTTGGCACGGTCGCGCCTCATATGGGCACGGTCGCGCCTCTCATCAGTTGAAACGTAAATGCAGCCTTTAATCACAGAGACGTTTGATTTCGTAACCGTTCTACATGTTCCAACTATTAACGAACAAAGTTAATCCTTTTGATCATCATATTTACAACAAATAAACTGAATTACATCAATTCATCTCATAATCGTCAAATTCGTCCACGAGACCATCGAATTCCCCACTTTGTTTACAATTCTCTCAAACAAACGCACTATCGATCCTCTCTGAAGCTCCTGAACACGTGATTTAGCCGGAGTTACAGCAGAAGACGTCAGAGGTCAAACCCGTCGTCGCCGGAACTCATCTCCACCGTACACCATCAATTCATCGTCTTTTCGGGTAATTGAAACCTCCTACAATTCCCTTTTAGTCTATAGATCAAAAGCCCTAACCTAATTTGGGCTTACAATGTCCAATTTAACACGGACCCGAATCTAGGGTTCATTCTAAAATGGTTTAATCAAACCCTACATTGAACATGTTTTAAATACAATTAATATATTCCAATAGACTCGTAATAACCCTACAGATGAAAGCCCTATGAATTCCAACATTAACAATATAATAATTAGTCAAATTGATTCTGTTTTGGAACAGACACGGTCGCGCTAGCATTCTATCGCGGTCGTGCTTCATGAGACATGGTCGCGCCAAATACCAGCGCGGTCGTGCCTCACACACTCAGACCCGGTCATGCCCTTGGCTAGACTTGGTCATGCCTCAAAACCCTAGACACGGTCGTGTCTGGCCCAAGACACGATCGTGCCAAGTGAACAACCTAATTATGCATTCTGTTTGGTCAACACGGTCGCGTCCCTGACTAGCACAGTCGCGCCCGTGGTCCTTGCACGATCGTGCCTTGTCCAGGCACGGTCGTGTGTGAGAAAAATCTTAGCAGAATAATTATTTCCATAATTTAAAAACAATAAGTATTTCAAATTATTTTTTAAATAAAAATAATTGATTTTATAAAATAAATAAATAGAAATTAATTATTTAAAACTTACAAAAAAATTAAATTTATAATTATTGTTAAACCCTACATTTAAATATTATTTACACAACTTAATTACATATCTTTATGAAAATAAAGTAAGAAAAGTTTATATTTAATGTAAAACAATCAATACATTTTTATAACTAAATGAATAAGTTACACATTTTATAAATAAAAAAATAAGGTGAAAATTATTTATTTAATTTACATTTAAACAAAAATTATTTATTTAGGTTATACTTAATTACCCCTAATACCTACATTATTTTTATAACCAAGTAAATAAATAATAATTATGTAACTCATTTACTTAGTTATTTCAAACTCAAACCCTAATTTTATACAACACCATTCAAGTACAAACCACTAACACTCACAACTCTAAATCCTTATACACACACCCAATCCAACCCTAGACTTAGACATAGACTATTGTACACACTATTGATTCAATACATAATACACTCTAGGTTAACGTTGTGCATTACGAGGACCTCATTACTATCTAGTATCTCGTGTTAGCTACGCCTTCAAACTAAGTGAGTTTACATAGCCCATTTTTACTCTTTTACACTTTTTGGGGTGGAACATGAACACTATACAACACTATTGCTTACATTTACACAAACTACACAAGTACAAATCCTCTTTACATTCATGTGTAGAAATTTGAGCTTTATGCCTGAGTGCTAGGTGTGTTAACTTTTGTATGCGATTTATGTGCAATCATTAACTATTCAAGCCGACGGTAAACAATGATAGATCTATTGAGTCTGACAAACCCACCCAGATTGGGGTGATTGTTACCGACAACACAATTTTGCATGCTTGTTACAAAGGTTTGATTGTACTTGGTTACACAATAGCTGCTCTCCATAAATGCCTTATTTTATCATGTTATGTAAGGATTTTTTTTTATTTACAAACTATATGCTATCTATATACAAACCTGTGTATGCTCTCCAACTTTTTAGTTGACCTTATATAATTCATGTTTCAGGTACTAATGTGTGATTTGATCAAGATTTGCTACACATAGGCTTTGGGACTTAGTTAATTTGAATAAAGGATTTTATGTATTTCAATTATGTTCTTTCTTGGATTTGGTTGTGTTTGGATTATTTGAAATGAAATTGATGTTTAATATATTACAATTTAGTCAACCTTGTGCTCATGAACAGTCTACATGTCCCGCCCCGATGATTCCGCCGTCGGTTGGGGTGTGACATTCGGGTCTACAAATGAAGAGATGTGCAAGGAATTCGAGCAGGTGATGAAGTCCAAGTTTGAGATGAGCAACACGGGTGAATTGTCATTCTTCCTAGGCCTGCAATTCAGTCAACGGGAGGATGGCATCTATCTACATCAAACTAAGTATGTGCAGGACATTTTGTCAAAATACAAAATGAATTATTGTACAACTTATGGCACACCTATCCCAGTCAATCATGCTTTGCATCCGGAAAAAGATGGAAAGGATGTGGATTGCAAATTGTACCGTGGGATGATCGGTTCTCTTATGTATCTCACAGTTTCTAGACCTGATATTATTTTCGCAGTATGCTTGTGCTCGAGGTTTCTGTTGGAGCATATTCTTGATTAGCAGAAGATTCGTGGTGTTTTCGTGTCCAATCAACATCAAAATTCACATAATTTGAAGGATTTTTCATCTTTTTCGTGTTCTTGATAAAAATGGAAGATTTTTGATCAATTTGGATTGATTTTGGATTGGTTTGAAGAAATTGATCCGATAGGATTGTTCCTAATCAGTTTCTACACAATCATACGGTGTAGGATCGTAAGATTACAAGGTGATTCTGTTCTAGTTGATATTGGCGAAAACAATAGCAACCAACAAAGTAAACAAGTAAACAGCAAGAATACTGATAAATGCACTGTTGTATTAGACTTCTGAGATTACAAGTTTACAAGTAAAACACTATCAAGAAGCACTATGAAGGCACAGCAAGCACACTTTGTTTGAAGTGTTTTCAAGATATATATAGTAACTTAGAATCAAGACAGACCCTTGATTCTAAGGATCAGATCTAACACAAGCCGTTGATCTTGTTTATTAATCTAAATTACACGCACAGGCTAATCTAGTTAACTTTACTGAAACGTCTTCTTAGGCATCATTGTTTGCATGCTTGGAGAAGCGCGTTATTGTCCTTTATTGGTTGCACCATTGAGGTTCCTTCTGCTTGGAGTGTGGCAGTTGCTTTTGCAGAAAGGTGTCAGAGGCGCTTTGCATGGATAGTCAGCTGCAACGTTTGGTCTTCAGAGAATAAAGCTATCAGCAGCAGAGATGAGAATAATGCTGCTGATAAGCCTATCAGCAGCAACTTGTGTTGAACGCTGCTGATAAACCTATCAGCAGCAACAAGTGTTGAATGCTGCTGATAAGCCTATCAGCAGTAACAAGTGTTGAATGCTGCTGATAAGCCTATCAGCAGCAACATGTGTTGAATGCTGCTGATAAGCCTATCAGCAGCATTTGTACTTAGAATAATTTGGTAGCAATCAGTCTTTGGTTCTACAAACTCCCCCTAGACTGATGCAACCAAAATTCTTCTAATCACTTTGCTGCTGAAGCTTTTGCATGTGGCTGACTATCCTTTCAACCTCATAGCCTCTTGGATCCTTGCTGGGATTGTTAAGTGGAAGTTCAGACAGAGTCTTGATGTCTTTGTGTGGAATTTTGTAGATTGCTTTACTTGAACATCTCATCTGCTGCTTCTTTACATCAATCAGAGTGAACTCATCCAAATCAGCATTGTAGGACCAAGATACAAATGGAGAGTGGGACTTGAGTGGTTTGATATTCATGACCACATCTTTGCTAGGGTTGAAGTAATGTCTGATTGCTAGCATAAGATGTTTCCCTCTCTCATTTGCAGGCTCATGAGCTTCACCCAGCTCCAAAATTCTTCTTAGGTCTGAATCTGGTAGTTGCAGAACCTCATCAACAGACCTGTATGTAGATCTTCTTCTTTCAGTTCTCCCCCTGAAGATCTCAAACCTTTGATCCTGTGGATTGTAGACCCATTCAACTATGTTTCTTGAGTCTTCAGGTTCAGATGAGGATTTGGATTTCTTCAAGGGAGGCTGTTGATGAGTGGGAGCTGGGTGGGATGATTTGGACTTGCTGGGTGGAGGAGTGGAAGGTTTGGGGAGGAGAGTGGAAGGATGATGGACCGAGGAAGAGGTAGGTGAGGGAGAAGGCTTGGGTTTCTTTGTCTTTGGTTTTTCTTCTTCTTTGATAAGTACCCTTTTCTTGGAGCCCTTCTTCCCTAGTCTTTCTTCCTCATCCTTTTTAACTTTGAAGTAGAGGGCTTGCAGGTTCATGAAATTCATGGGACCTAGCCTCTTTCCACTATCTCCTCTAGCCTTAAGGAAGTCAATCATGACCTTCCTTTCTTCATGGGTTCTTTTATTCAGTGCAATGGTCTTCTTGGACTGTAGCTTGGCTTTTTCTTCTTCTTCAGCCTTTTTCTTTCTAGCCAATTGACCCTGCTGACCCATGAAGGCTCTGTAAATCTCTTTGGTTGAAAGTTTCTCAAGGTAGTCTGCATCCTCACCTTGAGAGACTAGAGTCTTTACCCACTCCTCCCTCATTTCTTTAGCTAGTTCAGAATCGGTTATTCTGAACTTAGTTTCTTCTTTCTTCTTCTTCTCCAATTCTTCCTCTTCTCTATTGAATTGTTCCTGCAGTTGAAGAGCAAGAGCTGCATCTTCTTCAATCCGGTCAACTGCAGGAATCTTTCTTTTCAGTTCATCCAGCTGTTTAGCATACAGCTGGATGGTTTGTTCTCTTAGGAGAATGGCTGTTTTTCTTTCTTGAGCCTTTTTCATGTCAGCCATCTCCTCTTCTTCTCTTCTTCTTCTTTTCTCTTCCCTCTCTCTTTTCTCTTTTAACAACCTCTCTTCATCTTCATCTGTCATGATTCCCTTTCCTTTGTTTACATTGGATGCCTCTGCTTCAGCTTCACTGATCACAATAGCAGATGATGATGCTGCTATTGGGATCTCTGCCTCAGCTTCATTGGCAAGTTGAGGAATTGACGAGGGACGGTCACTGTCTTCATCAAGTTGATACTCAGGACCTTCTATTTCCCTCAGTTGATCCCTAAGTGAAGATCTTGTGCCAGATGCTACAGATGTGGCTTCAACTTGTGGAGTATCTGAGTTGGAGTCAGCATCAGAAGTTGACACAGACTCTTCCTGAGGAATCAGTCCTTCTTTTTCAAGATGGGCTTTGATGGTGACCATCATTGCCTGGCTCTCTAATGAGTTAATATTGCAGATGTTGGCTCTGAGCTGAAAAATCTTGAATAGGAAGTCTGAGGGCAGCTGAAGGATGTTCCTGGTGTTGATGATGAGAGAGGAGCCGTTGCTGAGCAGAAGAGTGTGGTCAAGGGACTTAGTGCTCACCCAACCTAGCACGTCCAAGTCCTTGACCAGGAAGGCATACAGGAATCTTCGAAGGCCCAGAACTTCTTCTTCAGTGAGAAGACTGCTCCTTGTTATTTCAAGATTGCTAGGAGTCAGTCTCCTTTCTGCGGCCGCCGAGGATTCAGGATAAGCTACCCGATTTGCTTTTTGAATTAGTCTTTCGAAGTGGGGTAGATTATCCTCCGACAAGTAATGGAACCTGCCAATGGCAAGCTCTGCTGAGAGATCTGCTGAGTTGTTGATGCAGTTTGATAAGTATAGCTGTAGGACTTGGAGGGCATTGAGAGAGTTCCAGTTCAGCTCTTCTACTCCGCTGAACTCCCATCCAATCCAAAACCTCTCAGCTGATCCATCATACCCCCAAGCTAGAATGGAGTAAAATTCTAGCTTCTTTGATGATCTGAATAGTTGGGGGGGTAGAGGATTGACCAATGATGGCTGCTGCTTCAGGAAGGATGTTGAATGGTGTATTTGGTTGTTCCGTGTCTTCAGTACCATTCAGCATTTCATCGACAGCCCTGACGACCAACTTCCAGTCTTCATATTTCTCTTCGTCTTCGTTATCTGTGGCTGGCAAGTCATGAATTTGTACAAAAGCAGGCTTGAATAGTGAGCTTCGAAGTACAATCTGCTCTTGAATCCAGTCGTCAAGACTGTCTGTATCTTCTTCCATAGAGACCATCTCCCCCTTTTTGGTTGCATCAGTAGACAAGTAAGCATCAGTTTGGGTGCCTACTGATACAAGAGTGGGAGTGGCTAAAGTTGGGCATTGATGGGCTTCATGTATAGAGACTTGGTGTCTTAGTTTGGACACTTCAGCCTCTAGCATAGCCACCCTGGCCGTCAATTCCAAGTTATGAAGTTTCAGTCTGTCCTCATCCACAGTTGTGGAATCCTTGGACAAAGATGGGTCCGTAGGCCGAGCCTCAGCATCCCCATCACCCGTGCTTTCTTGGCGCCTGGGATTCCTCTCAGTGAGGGGAGTTTCCAAGGAAACACCCTCACCATGAGTTGCCGTGGTTGAGGTCTTAAAGATGTTGTCACTGTCCTCCTGGTCATTTGATGGACCAGCAGTAATGACAACCTCTTCCACATCCACTCTTTCAATACTCCTAGAGTGGACCTTCAAGGGTGAAGAACTTGGGTGCAACCGGGGCCCTGTGTTCCGGTTGAGCAAGCAAACTATGGGTGAGTAAATTATGTGCATGTACATCATCAGTATAATGCACAGGGGTTCGATCAAGGGAAGCAGCGGTTTGAGTTTGTGGCAGTGAGGTGGAGGGTGTGGGATCAGTATCAGCTGGGTTTGCTGAACTGTCACCCTGGGCACTTTGCGTGTTCAACATTGTAGATAACAATGGAACATCGGCCCCTGAGAACTTTGATGAAACTGTTCTCATGCTTTGAAAAATGTTGTTCTTATGACCTAGCATTACGTAGATTCTTGCAGTTTTTGAAAGATCTTGGTGCTCAAAATTGAACACTTCCTGCAAGAATCTTGGGTACATGAAGAACTGAGATTTCACCCCTTCTTGAAGGTTGTATCTCAAACCTTCAAGAATGAGGTGGGAAAAATTGAAACCCGCCCCAGTTATCATACCGTGAATTTCTGACGCAAGACCGGAGCTAAGTTGGTTCCAGCCGCTTCTCTTCTGGGATATGCATTGGAGAAGAGTGTGGCGGAGATACTTCCATTTGGGACCCGTGAGTGCCTTCTCTATCGTATACTATGTTTGATTCCCAGTGTACCCTATGGATACAAAGGTCCTCATGTATACGTCTCTGGGGTAAGAGATGGCGTCCCCTTCATCTTGAAGCTTGAGGTGTTGGCGGAGCTTTGCTTCAGTGATAATCATCTCCTTGCCGTCTACTGTGCCACTGATTTGGGGAGTGCCCTGGTCAGTAGAATACACGGCAGAGCTCCAAAAATCTTCCATGTGGGAAGTATAGATGGTTGGGTTGACTGTTAGGGCATGGTGGATTTTGGACCGACAAAAGAAGTCGATCATATCATCGAAACCTTCGGATTTCTTGCCCTTTGTTAGGCATGCAGTGAGGTTGTGGTATGGGGAAAACTTGTCGTTGGGGTTGTTTATGTCCGCGCCTGCCATTGTTATGGATTTGGAGGGAAGAGAGAAGGGTGTTTGAATGGTGGTTAATTATTTAGGGCTTTGAATGCTGTGGGGATGGGAGAGAAAGTGATGGGAGATAGGTTTGAAATTGAATATGAAGAGGTTGTGGAAACGTTTGAGATTGTGATATAACGGCAGACGAAGAAAAAGCAACTTTACTTGTACACTACAACCTGTTTCACTTTTCATTGTTACAGCTATAAAGCACTCGAGCAGTCATGGTAAGGACTGAGAGTAGTTTTTACCTCGGGTAAAAGTTAATGTAGACTTGTTTTACCCATCAGCAGCAAACTTGGTTGCTGCCGATGGTGAGCTATCCGCTGCAAACTTGGTTGCTGCGGATAGTGAAGTCTTTCAGCTGCAGACTTGGATGCTGCTGACTGTTGTATTCATTCCGCAGTAAAAAGGTTGCTGCTGACCGCCTTAAAGCTGTCTGCAGGAAACTTGTTCCTGCTGATAACTTAAAGCGATCAGTGGCAAAGGTTTTGCTGCTGAAGAGTAAATCTGTCAGCAGTGAAAAAGGTGCTGCTGACTATAACCTTTTATTAAGAACAAAAACATAGACATATTTACAAGGAAAGATAAAAATTAGAGACATGTCTTATTCAAAGTTCATCATGCCAATTGATTCAACTAGATATCGAAATCTTGCTTCATCAAAAGGTTTAGTGAACAAATCAGCATATTGCTCATTTGTGTGAACCTTGGATAGGATAATTCTCTTTTTCTCAGCTTGATCCCTGATAAAGTGATACCTGATGTCGATGTGCTTAGTCTTGGAATGCTGCACTGGATTATTCGTGATAGAGATAGCACTCATGTTGTCAATGTGAATTGGAGTCTGCATGAAGGTCATTCCATAGTCAAGCATTTGATTTTGGATCCAGATGACCTGTGCACAGCAGCTTGAAGCTGCAATGTATTCTGCTTCAGCTGTTGAAGTAGAGACACATGTTTGCTTTTTGCATTGCCATGAGATGAGCCTTCCTCCAAGAAATTGACATCCCCCAGATGTGGACTTCTTGTCCAAGTTGCAACCCCCATAGTCACTGTCAGTGTAGGCATAGAGATTGACATTTCCATTCTTTGGATACCATAGCCCAAGTTTTGGAGCTCCCTTTAGATATCTAAGGATCCTTTTGACAGCTTGAAGATGAGACACTTTTGGAGCTGCTTGAAATCTTGCGCAGAGACAAACTGCAAACATGATATCTGGTCTTGAGGCAGTGAGATACATGAGAGACCCTATCATTGCTCGATACTGATGTTGATCAGTGTCTTGTCCTTCTTTATCCGGAGATAATTGATGGTGCACTTGCATAGGAGTTCTTGTAGCAGAGCAGTCAGCCATTTTGAACCTCTCCAAGATGCTTTTGACATACTTGGATTGACTTATGAAGATTCCATTTGGTACCTGTTTGACTTGAAGTCCTAAAAAGAAATTTAGTTCACCCATTGAACTCGTTTCAAATTTGGAATGCATCAGAACTTCAAAGTCTTTGCAGAGCTTCTTTCTTGTAGATCCAAAGATAATGTCATCAACATAAATCTGGACCAACAAAATTTCTCCCCCTTCATCTTTGATGAAAAGTGTCTGATCAATGGCCCCCCTTCTGAAGTTGTTGCTAAGTAGATATCCAGATAAAGTGTCATACCAGGCTCTTGGGGCTTGGTGTAAGCCGTAGGGAGCTTTGTCCAGTTTTAAGACCTTATTTGGATGTGCAGGATCCACAAAGCCTGTAGGCTGTTTGACATAGACCTCTTCACCAATCTTGCCATACAAAAAGGCACTCTTCACATCCATTTGATAGACCATAAAGTTTTTGGATGCTGCATATGCCAGAAAGATTCTGATGGCTTCCAGACGGGCAACAGGAGCAAAGACTTCATCATAGTCAATGCCTTCTTCTTGAGTGTAACCTTGAGCTACCAGTCTGGCTTTGTTCTTGACCGCGATGCCCCTTTCATCTAGCATGTTTCTGAAGACCCATCTTGTTCCAATGGCTGTTTGACCAGGTGGAAGATCAACAAGCTTCCAAACATCTTGTCTTTTGAATTGCAGCAATTCTTCCTGTATTGCTTCAATCCAGCTGTTGTGCTTGAGAGCTTCATCAATCTTCTTGGGTTCCACCTGAGATAGAAAGCAAGAGAACAAACAAATGTTGGCTTCATGAGACTTACTTCTTGTCTGGATACCTGTGTGGACTGGACCAATGATGTTTTCCAGAGGATGCTCTTTGTTTATTCTCTGTGCTGGTATCACATCCAGCCGTATTCCCTCTTCAAGATTACTTTGGTTTAAATCAGGATTGTCTTCAGTTGTGAGAAGAGGAGCTTGGAGATTCTGATAATTGTGTTCCACATTGTCAGCAGTGTTAGCATCAGAGGCCTCTTCAGCATGGATTGAGGAGGCTTCATTAAGGATTTCTTGGTCAGAGAGATTGCTGCTTGTGGTGTTGGAAGTACCGGCTTCACCTGTACTGGCTTCAATAGCTTCTGCCACTGATGGAGGATCAATGGATGGCCTTTTCATCCTGATGTAGGGACTGGGAAAATCCAGTCTGTAGTCAGAAGAGGAGGTTGAGGCAGAAGATGTTGATTTTGAAGAGGAAGACTCCATATTTGAGAATATGAGAGGCTCAAATATCTGGGTGAAGGAGTCTATATCAAAGAGCCATTTAGGACCTTTGCCTTGTTCACAGACAACATGTTCCCTGCATTCCACATTAGCAGATTCTTCCTCAATCTGAGTCCTAGAATTGAACACTCGGTAGGCCTTTGATTGAGAGGAGTAACCCACAAAGTAACCTTCATCAGACTTTGCACCGAATTTAGGAAGAACTCCATGTGTGATGAGGATGGTACATGGACATCCAAAGGGCTTTAGGAAGCCAATGTAGGGAACTCTTTTGAGCCATAGTTCATAGGGTGTTTTCTGGAGAGGCTTTACAATAAGGACTCTATTCTGCACATAACAAGCTGTGCTTACAGCTTCTGCCCAGAAAGTAAGGGGCAGCTTTGAGTCAGCCAGCATAGATCTTGCTGATTCAATCAGAGTCCTATTTCTTCTTTCAGCAACCCCATTTTGTTGAGGGGTTCTTGGAGCACTGTATTGCCTTTCAATGCCCTTGCTCTCACAGAAACTGTTCAAAGTGTGATTTTTGAACTATGTTCCCTGATCACACCTTATGATATTTACCTTCAGATTGCTTTGATTCTCTACCCTAAGAATATAGGATTTGAGAATCTCAGCAGTTTCATCTTTTGTTCTTAGGAAGAATACCCATGAGAATCTGGAGAAGTCATCAGTTATCACCAGACAGTAGGACTTTTTGCCCATTGACATGACATTCGTAGGACCAAAGAGATCCATATGCAGTAGCTGAAGAGGGGTGTCATTTGTGTTCAATGTCTTTGGCTTGTGGGAACTCTTGTGTTGTTTTCCCTTCAAGCAGGCAATGCAGTGATCGTCTAGCTGGAATTCTTTGTCAGGAAGCCCTCTGACAAGATTGTCCTTCATTAATTTATTGATTGTTTTGATGTTAACATGGCTTAACCTCCTGTGCCAGAGAGCGGATTCATCAACTGATGCCTTTGACAGAAAACATGAAACACTACCAGATGGAGTGGCTTCATTCATGTCAAGCACATATAAGTTGTCCTTTCTACGAGCAGTTAGGATAATCTTCTCTGGAGGAGGTTTAGATAGGCCAGGAGCTAACACGAAACATTCTTTGTCAGTGAAGAGCATCCAATGCTTTTGATCACATACTTGGGAAACACTAATGAGATTGAAGTCAAGTTCTTTAACATAGTTGACTCTTTCAATACTCATCCTTTCATTGGACACAGTTCCTTGTCCAGTGATAGATCCACCCTTTGAGTCACTCCCAAAGGCAACATATCCTCCATTGAAATGTCTGAAGTTAGAGAGGATGGACCTGTTGCCTGTCATGTGCCTGGAACAGCCGCTATCTACCACCCAAGTATTGTGTTTATTGCCTGGATGTCCCTGCACATGGAAGATATCTAATTAGTGGGAGGATCATTGTAGCATGCAGCATTGTAGAAGATCGTTGCTAATTTGCCATTGTCAGCATGCTTACAGTCAATGGAACCAATAGTTATGCTTGGAGATTGTTTGGCCTTCCATTGCTGTGTTGGTGGTTTTCTAGCTTTCTTTACATTGTCGGCAGAAGATGTTGTTGCTGACAATTCTGGCTTATCCGCAGCTGATTTTGCTACTGAAGGCTTTGCTGGAGCAGTAGCAGTTTTTGCTGTTGGAGGCTTTATTTTGGATTTTGCTTTGTTAGCAGCAGATACTTTTGCTGCTGATGCCGTTGTTTTTTATTTTGCTTTGTTAGCAGCAGAGACTTTTGCTGCTGAAGGCTTTGCCTTTGGTTTCCTGGACTTTACTCTATCAGCAGCGATTTTGTTTGTTGCTGATGGGTTGAGCACAGATGAACGATTTGCAATCTGGTTAAAAGGGTTGAACTTGCATGTAGCGGCAAAGTGGTTTGATTCCCCACATATGATGCAAGTTTGTTGAGGTTTCTGCATCTTCACTCTTTGAGGGGATAGAGATTCTCTGAACTTTGTTGCCTTTGCATCATAGCTTCTCACCTGTTTGTTTCTGTTTGTTTTCTCAAAGGCATGCTGCTTTGAGTTTCTTTGGTGTTCACGGTAGTGAAAGCAGGTGCTTGCAGTGTGATTGTATTTGCCACACACAAAGCAGGATAGTGCTATCTTGTCCCTGTGAGAGTCCACATAGTTCTTTCTTTGAAACAAATCTTTGAAGTTCCAGGGATGAGCTTTGTTATGCTCAAATGTAGCTTCTTCCAATGTCCTTTGAACATCTGGAACCCTCTCTCCAGACTCATGACATATGTCGAACACCTTCCTTGGCTGGACTGAGGTTGAGGATTGGCCCTTTTCAGTTTTTAGCTTCCTACCTTCTGGATGATAGCTAATTTTGATTTGTTTGAACGGTATGGGAGCTGGAATAGTTGGAGTAACAGCAGGACATTCAGTTTTGTTCAGAACAGCTTCAGAGATAGGAGCAAATGGGACTGCACTAGTTTCACAGTGGTCTGAGCAGGTTGACTCAGATTCTGAAGAGGTGGAGCAGTCTTCCACAAAACATGCATCCATTGAAGGATCAAGGTTTCGGTTTGCCGTGTCAAGATTTGCAGTATTGAAGCTTGGTTCGTGAATGGCAACATAGTCAGCAGGAGGAGGAATTGTCTTGTACTCGTCATTATGATATCCAAGTCCAGTTTTTACCCTTTCATGGACTTGAATATATAACATTTTTTGTAACTTTTTAGATGAAAATTCATATTTTTCAACATGAACTTTCTGTTCAGCCAGTTCAGCTCTGGTAGCTTTAAGTTTTACTAATAGATCATCAATCTGAGTTTCAAGATTGGTTTGTTCATGTTTTAATGAGGAAATCTCTTTCTTAAGGCAGTTAATCTTTTCTTTGTAACTGTCTTCGACCTTTTTGAATTCAGATTTCATTTGGTGAAACTCTTCATTTTGATCTATTAGATTTTGGTTATGCTTTCTATAACCTAAAACTTTGTCAATGCAAGCTTGAGAGCAAAGATGTTCAAATACCTGAGGTGGTATCTCTGCATTGTCTGCCATAAGTGCTTGGTTGGAGGCAGGAACATCTTCATATTGAAAACTCCAGTCAAATTCTGTAGTTCCAACATTTGCACAGGCTGCAGTTTGTGCTGGAGGAGTTCCTTGCTGCTGCCTGGGCTGACCTTGGTAAGCTTGTCTTTGATGGCTGGCACCCTGATTGGCTTTAGGTGCCTTGCACTCCCTAGCAAAGTGACCCATTTGGTTACAGTTGTAACATCGGATCTTGCTTTTATCAAGCCCAACTCTGGTGTTTGAGTTGTTGCTTGGAACTGATCTCCCGGTTCTAGAGTAAAACCTTTTTGCTCTGAGGGAGAGCATGGCATATGAGTGCTGAATATCCATTTCTTCAAGATCATCTGGATGAAAGCATTCCAGATCCTCCTTTATGAAGTGCATGCTGCTTGAGTTGTCAGAGTCAAAAGCAGTAGAGGTTGGCTGTTGAGGAGGTGCCTCAAGAAGAAATGGTGATGAGTTGGATTGTGAAGCAGTTGGTGTTTGAGGATGAGTAACAATGGGAGGATAGTAGTTGCTTGCACTAGGACCAGAATGATCAGAGTGAAGCACTGAGGTGGTGGTGGAGGAAGTGGTAGCTGATTGATAACTGGAGCTCCTTTCTTTAGCTTGAATCATTTCTAATTCATAGGTTTTGAGCATGCCAAAGAGCTCAGTCATCTGAAGAGTCTTCAGATTCTCTGTTCTTCTGATGGACACTGTATATAATGTCCAACAACTAGGAAGAGATCTTATGAACTTCTTGAGAATGTCTTCATTCTCCAGCTTTACCTTGGAGCACTGTAGTTCTCCAACCAGGTACGTGTACCTGTTATACAAAACTGTTAGTGACTCACCTTCCTTCCAGACGAAGTTTTCATACTGTTGCTTGAGAATGTCACGTATGTTCTCCTTGACCTCCTCAGATCCAGCCCCATAACTCCTTTGCAGTTTTGTGAGCCTTGAAGTTGTGAAAAACTTCATTTGGAAGGCACATTTGGATAGCTCCTAATGCCTTGAAGTCCACCTCCATTTTCTTGATGTCTTCTTCATAATACTTGGAGGGTTCCTTCGGAACTAGTGGTCCTCCGGAGTCAGCAGAGGCCACCATGGGAACATAAGGTCCATCCCTTATGGATTTCCACATTCCGTATTCATGGTAGCAGAAGAAGCTTTCCATACGGTTCTTCCACATATCATAGTCCTCCCCAGACACCAACCTCGGTGGACGGTTGATACTGCCGATGTCTTCAGATCCATGACTTTGTGCCATTTTGTTTTGTATGACTTGATCAAGAATAGAGTTTTGAACAGAATCAGAAAGTGATTAAACAAATGTTAGTTTGTTTAATCTTGAGCCAAAGCTCTGATACCACTTGTAGGATCGTAAGATTACAAGGTGATTCTGTTCTAGTTGATATTGACGGAAACAATAGCAACCAACAAAGTAAACAAGTAAACAGCAAGAATACTGATAAATGCACTGTTGTATTAGACTTCTGAGATTACAAGTTTACAAGTAAAACACTATCAAGAAGCACTATGAAGGCACAGCAAGCACACTTTGTTTGAAGTGTTTACAAGATATATATAGTAACTTAGAATCAAGACAGACCCTTGATTCTAAGGATCAGATCTAACACAAGCCGTTGATCTTGTTTATTAATCTAAATTACACGCAAAGGCTAATCTAGTTAACTTTACTGAAACGTCTTCTTAGGCATCATTGTTTGCATGCTTAGAGAAGCGCGTTATTGTCCTTTATTGGTTGCACCATTAAGGTTCCTTCTACTTGGAGTGTGGCAGTTGCTTTTGCAGAAAGGTGTCAGAGGCGCTTTGCATGGATAGTCAGCTGCAACGTTTGGTCTTCAGAGAATAAAGCTATCAGCAGCAGAGATGAGAATAACGCTGCTGATAAGCCTATCAGCAGCAACTTGTGTTGAACGCTGTTGATAAACCTATCAGCAGCAACAAGTGTTGAATGCTGCTGATAAGCCTATCAGCAGCAACATGTGTTGAATGCTGCTGATAAGCCTATCAGTAGCATTTGTACTTAGAATAATTTGGTAGCAATCAGTCTTTGGTTCTACATACGGTTCAGAATTGCTTAATTCCATCATTTTGATCAGAAATCATGATTTTCGGAATTTTTGGTTCGTGTTTGGGTTGAACAGCTGAACCAGGCGAACTTAAATTTCTGTTGCAGGCGAACTTATAGGCGAACTTAATAAGTTCGCTTCATTCAGTATTAGGCGAACTTAATAAGTTCGCTTGGTGAAGATCAGGCGAACTTAACAAGTTCGCTTGGGTCAAGTTCGCTCGGGTCAAGTTCGCTTGTACAGGCGAACTTAGTGTTCTTAAAAAAAAAAAAAAAAAATGTAAAAAAAAGTATTTTGGCGGGAAATTTTTTCCGGATATTTTCGTAAAAATTTCAAAATGTCAATTTAATGTGATGATAATGAGATTGGAACTGTGCCACCGAACTTTTGTGCATATCAGATTTTTGTAACTGGAAAGTCCGGTTCGAACAGTTCGTATCAGTCACTGATGAAAACTTTTGGACATCCATATTTGAAGGATATGTTCATCCTACTTTTGACTATATGGGATATTATGATGTTCCTAAACCAGTGACAGCTCTTACTAAAGTAGAAAAGCAGAAGTTTGATCGAGAGATGAAGACGCGTGAAACTTTAACGATGTCTTTACCTAAAGAAATCATTCATAGTCTCGGGAAGTGTCCAACTTCAAGAGATCTATGGGAAGCATTGAAGAAAAAGGGTGAAGCAACCTCTCAAGCGTTTGAGGTCTTGATCAAAGAAGTATTGGAGAAGCCGAGTTATTCTCAAAGTGATTCTTCTGCAGATTTAACTGATAGTGAGAGTATTCGTTCTGGTGAAAGTACTCAATCTACTGAGACTGATGTGATGAGTGAAGTAAGTTTTCAGACAGTTGAAGATAATCTGAGTGAATTAGAAAATGATGCAGAGCCTGTCATTGTTGAACAAAAGAGTGAAGCTGATGATGACGTTTTCATGGCTCCTGGTGCATCTTCTTCAAAAGAAAAAGCTGAGGTACTTTCTAACTCTGAGACGTTTTGTTCTAACTGTGTTTCAGTTAAGGATAAAATGATGAGGGTTATGGATGACAACGTCAACCTCATTTGTGATATGAAATCAATGCACACGGTAAACCAGAAATTAAAAGATAATGAGAATGTGTGTATTGAGAGAATAGAATCAATGAAGAGGGATATAAGTTCTCTGACTTTGAAGATCAAAGAGCAGGCATATCACCTGGATATGTCCTTTGCAGAAATTGAGAAGAGAAATAATGATCTTGTTGAGAAAGATAAGGAACTAGCTGAATCTAAAGCAGAGGTGCTCAGATTGCATAGAAAGTTAGAAAGCTTTGAAAATTCATCATTCTTATTAGGATATTATCATGACAATACTGAAGAGGGGAAGGGAACTAGTGGTATTGGTTATGTTCCTCCACCATTCAACGGAAATTATTCTGTTACACCTGAGATTATAAATGATGAAGATTTAGATCCTAAGACTGTGTTGAAAGTGAATCCAGTCACAGGTGAAGATATGGTGTATTCTGATGAGAGTGATGATGAATATTTTGATGAAGCTAAGGTAGAGGGGATACCTAAAGAGGTTAAGAATGAAGACTCAAAGGTTGATTCCAATTCATCTGGAAATTATACATTTGGAAGTTCTTCAAATTCAAGGAGAGTTCCATTTGTCAGAAATTATAAAGACAGGCGTACATGCTTTCATTGTAATGAGATAGGACACATTGTGGTGAACTGTCCTTACAAAAATAAAGGGAAGAAGCATGTATTTCCTGAGAAGATGAAGCCTGAATCAAAACCTGTTGCAAAATCTGGCGTTCCAGAGAAAATAAAGCAAAAAGAAATTCATGTAGGAGAATCTTCTTCAAGTGCATCTTATTGTGAGAAGATTCCTTATATGAGAGATTATCGTGAGACGAGATCTTGCTTTTCTTGTGGTCTTGTTGGTCATATTCGGATTGCTTGTCCTCACAAAGCCAAAGGTAACCGACATGTTACTCTAGAAAAGGTAAGAACTCATGGTAAGCCTTATGTTAACCCAAATGTGGTTAAACCTCATGTTACACCAAAGGGTAATTCAAAATCTGAGGTTAGGCTTTCTAGACCTCAAAGTCGGAGGAGAAACAGAAGATTGAGAAAACTTTTAGAACAACAAGAGTTTTCACAATCAAATCAATTTTCAAATGAAAGAAAATGTTCAAGCACTTCACATTTTAAGCAAAAAGAACTTAATGAAAAGAAGTATGTTTGGAAATCTAAAGTTTATGTTTCTGACTCGTCGGAACAATCTCCTAAAATCGACGAGAGATTCGATTGTGAATGGAGTGAGGTTTATTATTTTGATACAAATGGAAGACCCATGACTACCATGGCTTGGGTCCCAATTTCAAATTAATGTTTCTTGTTAGTTGTGCAGGATTGACCAAGAGGGACTATTAATACCATTTTGGTTGTTGATAGTGGTGGTTCTTAGCACATAACAGGGAATGACATCTGTATGAGTAAAGAGTTGTTGATAACTGAGAATCTATTTGATTCAACGACTTGATGCTCAAGGGGGAGAATATGTCACACACAATGTTTTGGAAAGAGTTTTACAAAGTCCAAATGATAACCTGAAACTTAGGATGACGATGGTGAGCATAAAGTTGTTGATGCAACCATTTAACTAGTTGAGGGGGAGTCTACAGGATAGGGGGAGTACAGAACTGTGTTGGTGACAAAGGCAAAGACATTCAATTACAGGATTACATCGGTTTGAGTTTTTAATTGATTGACTTGCTTAATCCAGAGTAACCAAGTAAAATGTTTTTCTTAAAATGTTTTAATGGAAGAGTTTATTTTCATTTGTTTTACTTTCTTTTAAAAAGATTTTGAAAAATTCAAACAAATTGAAAAAGATAAAATCGACATTACTTGAAGTTAAAGAAGAGATGATAGTACATCAGTGTATGTTCTTTCACACATGACCTTAGATTGACTGGTTGGTGCTTTATGTTAATATATCTGAATTATATGTTTTGATCTAAACTTCAGAGACTACACAAATAGAAAATGATAGTGTTGTGTATGCATACAATTTGAATTGTAAGTAGACTAAAAGCGTCACTGAACCATTAGTAGTGTGAAAACATAATTGCATATGTTACAACTGTGATTTGAACCCATTTTATGCCTATGTGTGTGTGTTAAAAGATCACTATCAGATATAGAATATTAGCTTTTAATAAAGATTTTCCTATGAGATCAGTTTCGGGTTATGTCCTTAGCACTATTCATTCGATTTGCTTCAGTGCCCATGTCCCGAAAAGCATGCAATTTGAAGTATAATCAAGATATGTACTTGACAACATCTGTCAAACATATACTAGCCCTTGGATCATATTGATAAATCATCTTTACTGATTCCATTGAATTCATAATCCAGATAACAGTTG
This sequence comes from Smallanthus sonchifolius, assembly GCA_023525975.1. Taxonomy (NCBI): domain Eukaryota; kingdom Viridiplantae; phylum Streptophyta; class Magnoliopsida; order Asterales; family Asteraceae; genus Smallanthus; species Smallanthus sonchifolius. The sequence continues at coordinate 54,698,810 of CM042022.1, read as the reverse complement.
GATCCACGTACCTGAATCTTATGATTCCACATATATAAGCCAAGACACTGAATCATTCGATTCTGAATCTCATTGATTCCTATACAATCCAATTTGGATTCTGCTATTCATGTGCTAAGTGATGTCTCCTCATTCTGGAAATTCGGATAATCTTTAGTAAAATCTTATATGTCTTGAAAATAGTGCATTTACTTTCTGTTGGCATACTAGTGAGGTACACGTTGTATTTCATACTTAAATGGTACCTTAACTCACAAGAAAGTGGGAATGAGATGCTTTAAGTTTCAAATCTTATAATATTGACAATTTGAATTTGTGTGTCTTAGCCTGATCCTATTTTCTTTGAATGTTTATCGCGTATCATAACATGCAATATAAAAGTCCTGAAAAGATAGAGTGTGATAATCTTGAAAGATATTGGTTTGATTTGTCAAGGCTTGAAAGAATGACATAGAATACCATTTGATATTATATGGGTTGTTTATCCAACATGTGTGATTGATATATCATATATACTGATATGATCTTCTTACTCGTGATGTTCGAACAAAAAGATGTGATTTTGTATTTTACATTTCAGTTTATATAGAGAAAAACCAAAAAGATTTTGTGTTTCTTATGTTTGAAAAACCAAAAAGATTTTATTTTTCCAGCTTCCATGGAAATTTTAATTGTTGGTTATTCTTGGTTGTTCTTCTTTGCAAAAACTGAATTTTGCAGATAGAAGTTGACAAGGGGTCCTTCTCCCAAGTTTTCTTCTAGATAAAGAGAGAGTGTGCAGATGAACAAGACGAAGACTACAACTTGTTTGATGATATTTGAAGACGGATGACAATCTTCTGAAGCTGTTGTCAAGGGGGAGTCTGTTGGAGCATATTCTGGTGACAACGAGCTTGAAGATATTATGTCTTAGTCTTAGAGTCTTTGACTTGTAATTGATAGAATTGTTAGCAACTGTTAAAGGGGAGTCTGTTAGGACATGTTTTGTAACTGTTGATAAAATTCTGTGTAAGTTCTGCTAGAGGCGAACTTAATAAGTTCGCCTAGCCTATCAGAGGCGAACTTGTTAAGTTCGCCTAGCCTGTCAGAGGCGAACTTAATAAGTTCGCCTGGTCTATCAGAGGCGAACTTAATAAGTTCGCTTAGGTCTAACTGAGGCGAACTTGTTAAGTTCGCTTGGTATGTTGGAGGCGAACTTAACAAGTTCGCTTACAACAGGTGTGTTTCTATATATATATGTTACAGAGTCATTAGAAGGGACGGATCCGAAAAGGAGAAAAACTTGTCTGATTGAGTCTGTAACCACAGTGATTTGGAATATAACGAGAAGTTTATTTACGCGTGTTGTTTGAATTGTCAATTAGTATACAAACGTTAATACGAAGGATTCCGCACTTCGTGTTATAGCAACGTCATATCACGAGTTCGATCAGTAGTTGAGTTACCTGGACCTACAGTTTCAGTCACAACCAAAGGAATCTCATTTGATAGTTGTAAAGAGGATCTTCGAATACCTAAAAGGGAAACCCTGATTGGGTCTGTGGTACTCCAAGCATCAGTCTTTTGATCTCAAAGCCTATATCGATTCTGATTATGATGGTTGTAACCTCGATAGAAAGTCAACTTCGGGTGGATGTCAGTTCTTAGGAGACGGGCTGGTCTCCTGGCAGTGTAAAAAACAGTCAACAATTTCTATATCAACATGTGAAGCAGAGTACATTGCTGCTGCAAGCTGCTGTTCTCAGATATTGTGGATTCAACAGCAATTGAGAGACTACGGCCTGAACTACACCGGAACTCCATTGTTCATTGACAACAATGCCACCATGTCCATCATTAACAACCCAGTGAAACACTCCAAAATGAAACATATCAAAATTTGTCACCACTTTATCCGTGACTGTGCTGAAAAGCACTTAATTGAACTTGTAAAAGTTCACACGGATAATAATTTTGCTGACCTTTTCACCAAAGCATTTGATCGTACCCGTTTTGAAAATCTTGTCAACATGATAGGAATGTTCAATCCTGAATGAAAAACATTTTTCAAAACAAATTTGTTTCTTAGAAGTCACATTTATTTTCTTTTAACAAAAAAAAACTTTTAAGAAAAACCACACAAAATATAAAAGTTTCAAAAAATTCAATGTCATTTGAAGACAAGAGGAAATGATAATACATCAGTAAGTGATCTAAATTTTTTAGACTGCACAATTGGGAAATGATTGCATCATGACTACTTAAGCTGTTTATAAATTGTCATTTAATTTAACTTGTCAGTGGGCTAGAAGCATTCATTAAATCATTAGTAGTGTGAAGATATAAATATCTTTACTACCATTGTGATTTGAACCCATGTTATGTTGTGTGAGTGTGTAAAAGATGAATTAAAATATCATTATCAGAAATAGAATATAAGATTTTGGCTAGTATTATCTTTTGAGACTAGTTTCGGGTTATGTCTTTAGCACGATTTTTTGGTACACTTCACTGCCCATACTCACAAGTATGTAATGAGAAGTTGTGCCAAGATATGTCTTAACAACAACCGTCAAACATATACTACCCCCATTGGATCACATCTGTTCCATTGAAGACATCCAGATAATAGTTGGATCCCATTACCTGAATATTCAGATTCCATATCTACTAGCCTGAATCATTACAAAATATTCACTAAAGATAAACCTCACGAACCAAGACAGATGAATCAATCGATTCTGAATCTTATGATTCTTCATAATCCTTATGGATTCTGCTTGATTTTTCTGTGCTAAACAATATAACTTCAACCTGGAGATTATGATAATCCTAGAGAAAATCTTAGATGTCTTGAGATAATGCATTTACTTTCTCTTTGCATAACGGTGGGGTACACATTGTAGAACCTTCAATGGTACCTTAACTCATATGAACTTGATCCAAGAATGCTTATAGTTTCAAATCTTATAATATTGACAATTTGAATTAACCTGATATGAATTTCAAATTGATTCTAAGTAAGTATGTCATGATCCGATCCCAATTTCTTTGAAATTTATCTTGTATCACTTTTGCTTTATGTTTTAGCCTGATATGATCCTCTGCTCATGACTTGATCAAAAATACGTTCACTGTAAGTATTCTGTTATTCAGTATCTTGTTCATTCTCTCAGCAAAATGACAAAATGATTTTTTGCGTGTTTTAGCTTAAACTTTACCAAAGACAAAAAGATTTCATGCACAACTCTTTCTAATTCCTTAGAAAAACCAAAAATATTTTCATAACATTCGGAAACGTCTTTGTTGCATCAAAAAGTTGAACATATCTATCATGTTTCTCTACAAATTACTTCGTAAACAATTTTTGAGTTAAAGGTTAAGCAGGTTATGAGTCATGCGTACTTAAGCAAGTGCGCATAACTTAAACCATGCGTACTTATAAATACGCATGACTTAACTCATGCGTACTTGTTAAGTACACAAGGTATTGGTCATGCGCACTTACTCATGTACGCACGGTCTGAAATGAAGGGTATATATAACGGCAACATGCATTTACTCCTCATTCAAACTTCACACTTCTACAGTCTACGACCTGATCTTTTCCTCTTGAAAATCATTGTGTTGCAAAACCATTTTCAATCACATTAACAGTTATAATATCATCTCTAGATCATATGGTGAGATTCTCAATCAATTCCAACCGTTCAATCACCCAAAATTGAGTAATTTTTGAGTTTCTTGAGACTAGGGTTTGGTGACCGATTTTTTGGATCAAATGGATATTTTCATGTTAAATTGAGCAACCATCTATGTTTCTAATCATCAATCTTAGCCGTTTAACACAAATTTCATCACTTTAACTTGTTAAATTGGGTTTTTGATCTTGGTTTACGCCATAGCCTGACGTCGGCCACTGTACAATCAAATGGGGGTCGGGTGTTGGTAATATTGATACTAAAGAGAGTCACATTGAGTTCCTTTTCCATTTTCGACACCCTTACGACAAAAGTCTTAGACCATAAACCGTGATTTGGAGATTTCAGACTTGAACAAAAATTTGAACTATACGTAAAACATGCGTACTTACAAGTACGGATGACTAATTTTGTTCATGCGTACTTGACAAGAATGCAAGGTCAGTTATGCCTGTGCGTACTTACAAGTACGCAGGACTCAGAATGTTTAAAAATCTCTAAGTCCAAAACTTCATACTTATGTGTCTATAATCAATACAGGTATTTCTTCTCATTAATGGTTCTAAACATGTTGTCTTATGTTTAATTGCAGGTATGGCAAGACGAGCTTACACTGATGAGTTTAACCTATTGGCACTCACCGAACCAGAATGGAAGGGTGCGGCGGTCAACTACCAAGACATAGTGACTTTTCTAAATCGGTCTAGGATCTTATACGCTATCTCAGCCAATCCAATTGTCTCCCATCCTTATATTGAACAATTTTGGGAAACTGCAGAACTCGATTGCAGAGTTACTCCAAATGTAATTCGAGCCATTGTAGCAAACCAACAAATAGCTATATCTGAAGACACAATCCGCCAAGTTTTACAGTTCAATGACCAGCCCACATATCCCACTGTTTATGCAGGTTATGTTATCGATGGCTGTTGGAGGAAAAGAATGGGCTACGTTGGCAGGATAGACTACCCGTCGTACAAGAAAGGTTGGCTACTGGATCAGTGGAGATATTTTGCACATATCATGATTATGTGCATATCGGCACGTAAAGCTAGAAAAGACGCCATGGGCCATGATTTGGCTTCTGCCATAGTTGGTCTTTCACTGAATAGAGGCTACAATTTCTCACGCTACATTTACAAGTCTATGTTGGAGCAAATTGACGTAGCGGAGAGATTGAGGTTTCTACTGTATCCTTGCTTTGTCCAACTACTTATCAATCACTTCTTGCCAAATCTTCCACAGATATGACAGCGATTACAGGTGAAACGTGTGGATAAAAGGGTATTTGTACAATTCTTGAAGGCTGGAACTGAAGAGCCCATACCTTTTCATACACCTCTGTTTGGGCATTTAATCGATCTGCTGATGACAAATGGTATAGCATTAATTCTGAACCAGAAGCTAGCGAGCAATCAGATGGGGAACCACAAGATGAACACCATGGTGATGGTGATTCGAGTAATGATGATTCTGATGAAAGTGAAGGTGATAATGGTGATGGTGCGGAGGAAACGGATTCTAAAAGAACTGTAACCGAATCATCCGATTCCAATATTGCACCCGATTAAAGGAATCCACATAGGAATATTTAGGAATCCCTTCCTGAATCATCCTCCAAACGTCAACGAAAAAATAATTCTGAGAGTGAATTTCAACTCGAAGATGAGAGTTCTTAAAGCGAGGTTGAAGAGGCACACATGGTTAAACGTAGAAAGAAGTTCAGATCAGATCGCCCATGGCATGTGGTCATGGAGAAAATCAATGCCCATGTTCAACTCAAAGGACTCCTGAAGTACCAACCCAATTATACAGCAGGCGCAAAAGAAGGACAATTACACATGTAATTGTTCCTACCTTACAAGAGACGACTCCACATTTCAATCCCGATCTCAACTGCAAACCTACCTATAATGGTCGAGTCCATTATAGTGGCAACAACATCTGAACCGATTGTCATACCAGCAACATCCCTGCCAGTATCTGTTACTGCTGGCACTTTGCCACGCCTGACTCATTCAATAGAATTTGGTGATATGGGTCATCAATTTGATATTTCTGAGCTGTTTTCTGATACTATTCATGAGACGGGTGAAGCGTCAATAGCCCGTGAAGTTGATCCTAGAGAGGCACGCATCTCCTACTTGGAATCTCAAGTAGCAGCCTTACTCAAAGAGGCCGCCAACTCCAGATCACAAGTAGAAGCACAACAGGCATAAATCAACTCACTTATTGATGAAACCACCAGATTAAGAAACCAGTGGCACAGTACTCAAGAACAACTCAAATCATTGCTAGAACTTCAAGCAATCCAATTTAAACTCAATGATTCTATTCTAGGTCACAAGCAAGCGTTTGATCTCAAGCGCTAATTCAAAGAGAGGAGCATATGCTATTGGTTGACATTGTTACAAAACAGCTGAACGAACTTGGGTCTCAGGGGGAGACCAGCAAACAAGCGAAGGAATCTTGTCACCATGTTGACCTAACTGGTGACAAGGATCCTAGTGTCGGCCCCTCAGGTGATGCTAGAGGTGAGCCACAAGCTGCTTCAGCTTCACTTTCAGTAACACCAGCGGCACAAGGGGAGTCGACCCGTGAAGGAACAGGTAGTGGTAGTGACAAGGGTAAGTCCATGGCAGAAGTCTTGGAAGATCTATCCACAGAACCGGACTTGACCCATGAAACCATTATTGAAGCTTTAGATGAGATTGAAGAAGGTGAGATAGACTCGGGTGATGAGTGGGATGAAGAGGGAGAGGATATGATGATCGAATTTCCCAAAGGGGATGGAGAGGGTATCTATGAACCGGACGATGGGGAGATTTTTGAAGCCCCTACAATAACTGAAACAGATGAGCCAGAAGTTGCTTATGTTAGTGTTGCGGCAACAACAACTCCAGCTTCCCAATCCACCCAGTTCCTGAAAATAGTGACAGAGATAACTCTTGGAGGGGGGTTCCTCAAGAATGGTTTAGAAAACCCCAGCCAGCCGCCTGGTTTAAACCACAATACACAGATAAACACGGCACTGCATGCCTGATCTTGTCTGTAAGATTTGAGGATGATAAAGGTTTATTTGGTATCAAAAGATCCAGAGGGGTTCAGTACCTGAAACCGACAACAGAATCCTTTAATTCTCTACCAAATTATGACCTTGTCAATCTAGCTAATCGAGAACTCAGTGGTGAAACCTCTTTTGCGGTAGCTAAATGTCTTTGGCAGATGTTACAGAAGGAAGGTCGCTCAGGGAAATTTGAAGTTTTCAAGCCTCGATTGCCGAGGCGTGTCAAACACAGAACAAAGAAACATCTGGTGACACGCAAATTCTTGAAAAAGCTTGTCTACAAGCCTGTATTTTGTGAGACCCACATACCATTGAGGAATATTCCTCAAGATGTGTTGGGAAACTTTTGGTACTGGTATGTAGACCCAGTAACCGGTGAGGCGGTGATAATCGAGAAGCTAAGTCTGAAGGAGATAGTGAGGGTTTTTGAAGAAATCTGTTTCATCAATTTTTTGGTTAAAGATCTGGAGGTGCTGGTTGACAAATACTGCATACACCGATGAGTGGACAAAGCTGCTAGCCACCCGCTACAAGTTGGTATAGTTTTGCTATGACTACAATCAGGGATGGGCGGTGGAAGTTAAGCTGGATGTACATGAGAAGACTGAACAAATCCAGAGCTGCTGTTAAGGGGGGGTCTGTTGAAGCATCTTTTGGTGACAGGCACTCTGAATCATGCTAAAGCTTTTGTTATCTACATTTCAGTCTTTTATGTATTTGTATGTGTCACACCCCCAAAATACACTACGGAGTTTTACCATTAGGCATGTGACAAACCAGGATCTTAGTCATTAGTTACGTCAAACGACACTATATGAGTTTAAACAAAACCATTAGATGTCCAGAGTTAAATGCGGAAGCGGTTTATGTCAAATAGTTACTTCGCAAAACAAACTGCCCAAATTTAGTTTAATAAAAGCAAGTGATTTGTTTTAAATGTTTGCATAATAATGCAATGACAGTAGGACTCCATGCATGTCCTAGGTGTGCAACCTGTGCCTTAGCGACCTGAGAAACATGTAAGAAAAGTGTCAACACGAGGTTGGTGAGTTCACACGTTTGTAAGTAAATAAATTGTTTGTGTGTTTGCAGGATCCACATACGTAAGTCACACCTATTGCTAGCTAGACAATGTACAAGTTACTCTAAGCGCTTGCAACCGAAGCTGACTATTTGTGTTTGAATGCCTCTCGCCAGGTCTATCAACCCTGGCAATGTGTTTAGGCCAATATTACACCCGTTCAACCTCCAATCGATTTAGCACGACTAACGCAGGTGGGGTTTGTAAATTCCAGTAGTACTACCAAAAATTACCTTGCTAAATCCATATTAACGGTCCGATGTGTGTGAGGACTTTCAATGATAGTGTGTTACGCTTAAGTAAACAAGTGGTAGTGAAATACTATGTGATCCATTTTTTGTTTATGTGCATGTTTCTCCCCAATGGAAAAACAAGTAAAAGGATGTTTGTTTGCAAGTATGTTTCTCCCTAACGAGAAAGCAAGTAAAAACGATGTTCTTTTGTATGTATGTTTCACCCCAACGGGAAAACAAGTAAAATGACGTTTGTTTGTATGCATGTTTCTCCCCAATAGGAAAACAAGTAAAATGATGTTCATTTTTATGCATGTTTATCCCCAACGGGAAAACAAGTAAAATGACGTTCGTTTGTATGCATGTTTCTCCCAACGGGAAAACAAGTAAAATGATGTTCGTTTGTATGCATGTTTCTCCCCCAACGGGAAAACTAGTAAAATGAATGTTCGTTTGTATGCATGTTTCTCATCCAACGGGAAAAAAAGTAAAAGAATGTTCGTTTGTATGCATGTTTCTCCCCCAACGGGAAAACAAGTAAAAGAATGTTCGTTTGTGTAACATCCCAAAAATCCAGCTGTAACGGTCAAAGGGACGTCAAACGTAAAGCTATGAATGGTATCGGTAACGAAACGCGATACCAAAAGCTTAACGGGGGAGTTGGGATTGAATAATAATAAGTTGGGATGAATTTTAGTAAAGAAACGTGACCTAATAACTTAACCGGATGTGAAACGGAAAGACTATTCACCCGGAAATAGCCCAAAACTTCATATTGGCATATCCTGAGCTAGAAAATGAGTTACGAAAGCCATAATATATGAAACTTGGATGCCTCGGCGAGAAGAATCTGAAACTGGAGTCATAATGGACCGTCACCATGTGTAAAGATCCGTTATGGGTGCCAAAATCCATAACGAACTATTTTAAGCCACGTATCACTTAGTCATCGCACCATAAGGCCATGACGGAACGTCATGGGCCATGACAGTCCGTTACGTGGTTAGAAAGTGCTTGGAGGCCAAGAAAACGGTGACGGACCGTCACCAACGGTAACGGTCCGTCACGAACCTAGAAATTTTCCTATAAATAGTTAGAGCTGGTTGTTCACTTGGAAACATCACACACACAAACACTATATACACACATACAATCTGGAGACGATTAGAAGACCCGGTGCGGCACGTTTAAGTGCGAGTACGGTACGCTGCGAGTGCGGTTCGGTTTCGGGGAGACGTTTAAGCGAGGAACGAGCGTAGGAAACGACCCGAGACTATCGTAAGTACACTGGACCCATACCTTAGATAAATGTTTATGTGAATTATGTGATTATGTGTTATGTGCTATATGTGGAACTAAGGTACGGGGAAATAAAGAAAGGTAATGTGGATTAGTCTAAACACTAAACGGGAATAATGGAGTAGCCACGACGTATCTAAGGGGTGGTGGATACGCCGCTGGTACTTCCTATATATAAATCTCTTTGATGATTCATGGTGAAACCATTATGAAGGTTTAGGGGTATAGACTAAAAGACAGTAATGAAAATATAGTAAACGAACGGGAGAACTTCCGACCGGTATGTAGTTATCTGACAAACGGACTGTTCTGTATAAGGAAAGAGTGGTGTATAAATCTCTCCTAGACCTGTCACTCTTTCCTGGGAACATCTCTGTTGGAGGTACTACTCTGGAAGGATAATCATCCCAATTTACAATATACAATAAGTATGAATAAGGGAGGGCTTAATTCTAAATAAAGGAATATATGTGATGTATTATAGGGGTGGTGGATACGCCGCTGGTACACCCTATATATAAACCTCTTTAATTCATTATAGAGACGCCTTTAGGGGGAATTAGAGCAAGGATTGGATAAAAGCATGAGGAAGTCATGCTATCAAATAAATGATGAGAAACGCTTAATCTTAATCAAAGGAGTATTCATGAGATGTTAAAGGGGTGGTGGATACGCCGCTGGTACTTCCTGTATATAAACCTCTTTAACATAACATGACGAAACCTTTGTAATGGATTAGAGCAAGAGTTAAGATAAAAGCATAAAGAAACCGTGCCACTAAATGAGAATTTGATGGGAAAGCTTAATTCTAAGTAAAGGAGTATTTATGGGACGTTAAAGGGGTGGTGGATACGCAGTTGATACTTCTTATATATAAACCTCTTTAATGTAACATGGAGAAACCTTTATAAGGAATTAGAGCAAGGATGAATATGAAAGTTTGACGAGAGGTTATGTTATATGTACGAATATGCAATGTGTGTTAAACGTAAATATGTGAATGCATGATAGATGATCATGCCATATGTGTAAATATAAATGTATGATGGAAACGAGTTTAAGTCTTAAAATGGAATAACGGAGTACTCACGAAATGTTAAAGGGGTGGTGGATACGCCGCTGGTACTTCCTATATATAAGCCTCTTTAATGCGTCATGGGGAAACCGTTACGAAGTTATAAGGTGAGGACTGTTGGGAATAAATTACGAGGCTGTGAGTCTATGATACTCAAGATCCTAATGAAAAGAGATGTCCAGCCTACGGGGCGGATCTCTAGAATGAATGGAAAAATGGTGTCGAGTCTACGGGACGGAAGGGCCTTAAATATGAGAATGGAAAGGTGCCCAGTCTATAGGCGGAAGGACCCGGTAGAGGTTCCCAGTCTATAAGGTGGAAGGACCTAAAATGAATGATAATAAAATATACGAATGACGTGACCGGAGGTACGTCCGGAGATGGTCACGGGGGCGCCGAGAGCCCGGGAAACTTGAACAATAATAAGAACCTAAAGGGTTCATAATAAATTGAACGATGCAGTGTACTTACTTAGCGAAAGCTAATTCAAAAACGTTTTCCAAACACTACAGGAAATAACCACGTGGAATGAAGCTTCCAGAGGATGTGGCTGATCGGAGTTGAAGGATCCTTATGTCACATGATGTAATATTTTATGTAAAGACAACATTTTAATGAAATATACATATGTCACTTTAGTGGCAAGGTTTTGAAAATCTGGGACCGTTTCCGGTATTAAACTCTGATAAAATAATAAAGGAATAAGTAGGATGTCTCAGTTTGTATACATTTTCTCCCCCAATTTAAAACGGTAAAAGGAGTCGTGAAAACTCACCTGAGTTGCGTAAGCGTAGAAATTAGCACCACACAGGATGCAACACTAACCACAATTGGTTTGCCTGCGAAGAGTCTACAAATGCCCTAGAATTATGATTATGATCGTTAGGCATACGTAAGAATTTGTGACAATGACACGGGATAGGTCAGATGTCCTAAAACATACTTAAGAATAATGAATAGGCAAACTAGTCATCGGGAGTCAAGGAATTCTTAGTTTAACAATTAGAGTAAATGAGTTACGCTCAACATGTCACCGGATACGAGATAATAATATGAAACATCGTTTTGTTTGTTTGTTTTGAGTTAAATAACAACTTCGAGTAATAATATAAACAGTTATATTATTTTAAAATGTGATAATGATATTTAAAACGAGTTATAAAATCCAAACCCGAATATTATTATAAAACAATTGTTTGCGAATTTTTATGAACTAAATAACAATTTAAAGAATAATATAATAACTTATATTATTTTTAATTTAGGTAAAATACTCAAAAGGTGTTATAAATTCTAGAACTGGGCGGCACCGACAACCACGAAAGAGGTGCGACAATGTAGTCAACGAGACGGGAATAAATGTCGATCCATCTAAAATAGAAGCCATCAAGAACTGGGCGGCACCGACAACCCCGACAGAGGTGCGACAATTTCTGGGATTGGCTGGCTATTACCGTCATTTCATTGAGGGATTCTCCAAGATTGCCCAACCCCTCACCTCCCTAACCCAAAAGGGTAAACCCTATAACTGGGGTGACACCTAGGAGTCAGCGTTTCAACTACTTAAACAGAAACTCTGCAGTGCACCCATTCTATCTCTTTCGGAGGGAACAGATGACTGTGTTTGAGTGTTTTGACTTCCCTATTCATGATTTCTACCGGTTCTTCAACGAAGCGTAATTGTTCGTCGATTTGTAGTTCCCCAAGAGGAACCGCGAGTGTCTCGTCTGCTAGACATTTCTTCAAGTTTGAGAAATGAAGTTGTGTACGCTACTCAGTCCTTCAGGTAGGTCCAGTTGGTACGCTACTGGACCAATTCTCTTCACTATCTTGAACGGTCCAACATAACGAGGATTTAGTTTGCCTCGTTTCCCAAAACGAATTACACCTTTCCAAGGTGAGACTTTCAATTGGACCATGTCGCCTACTTGAAATTCTAACGAGTTTCCGACACTTATCAGCCTAACTCTTTTGACGATCACGGGCTACTGCCAAACGATTTCAAATTTGAACGATCTTCTCTGAGGTTTCGAAAACGAGTTTCAGCACCCGTAAGTTGGCTATCCCCAACTTCAGCCTAACAGATAGGAGATCAGCATTTCCGTCCGTATAATGCCTCGAATGGTGCTACCTTGATGCTAGTGTGATAACTGTTATTGTAGGAGAACTCCACTAAAGGCAAGTGAGTTTCCCAACTGTTACCAAAATTGATCACACAATCTCGTAGCATGTCCTCTAAGGTTTGAATGGTACGTTTCGTTTGGTCATCTTTTGAGGATGGTATGCCATGCTCATATCTAGACGTGTGCCTAAAGCTTTTTGTAACGATTTCCAGAAACGTGAGGTGAATCGAGCGTCAAGATCCGAAATGATAAAAAGTGGCACTCCGTGGCGAGAGACTACTTCCTTCAAGTAAAATACAAGTAAGTTTCTCCATTTTGTTAGTCTCTTTGATTGCTAGGAAGTGAGTTGATTTTGTCAAGCGATCGATGATCACCCAGATGGTGTCGTATCCGCTAGGAGTTCGGGGCAGTTTGGTGATAAAATCCATGGAAATTTGCTCACATTTCTACATTGGAATTTTGTCCGACAATCCGGTGTAAATAGTAAGCTGTAATGCTCGAACTCGTTTGGGTTTGGTTTCCTTTTGACTTAGGGCATCAACTACCATATTAGCCTTGCCCGAATGATACCTGACAGCACAGTCGTAGTCATTCAAGAGTTCGACCCAACGACGATGTCGCATGTTCAACTCTTTCTATTCAAAGATGTGCTGAATACTCTTGTGATCGATGTAGATGGTGCACTTGGTACCGTACAAGTAATGTCTCCAGATCTTTAGTGCAAATAGCATGGCTCCCAACTCTAAGTCATGAGCTGTGTAGTTCTTCTCGTGAATTTTCAGTTGTCGAGAAGCGTATGCAATGACCTTCTCGCGTTGCATCAGTATGCAACCAATACCTTGGATGGAGGCATCATAATACACTACAAAGTCATATGTTCCCTCCAGAAGAGATAGAATGGGTGCACTGCAGAGTTTCTATTTAAGCAGTTGAAACGTTGACTCCTGGGTGTCACCCCAGTTATAGGGTTTACCCTTTTGGGTTAGGGCGGTGAGGGGTTAGGCAATCTTGGAGAATCCCTTGATGAAACGACGGTAATAGCCAGCCAATCCCAGAAATTGTCGCACCTCTGTCGGGGTTGTCGGTGCCGCCCAGTTCTTGATGGCTTCTATTTTGGATGGATCAACATATATTCTCGTCTCGTTGACTATATGTCCTAAGATTTGCACTTCACGAATCCAGAATTCGCACTTAGAAAGTTTGGCATACAATTGCTCTTGTTTCATCAATTCCAGAATCAAACGCAGGTGTTCCGAATGTTCTTCCTTGTTCTTAGAATAGATGAGAATGTCATCAATGAAGACGATGATGAACTAATCAAGGTAAGGTTTACACACACGGTTCATAAGGTCCATGAATACTGTGACAATCCGGACTTTCCCAGTCTAACTCCGTTACTTAAATCCGGTTAAAGCTAAGTTATTTAACTTATCTTATACCCTAGGGACTATTTCTGCCAATTTCCAAACTCAAACTACAAGGACTGGTTGTGTAATTAGTCAAAACCCATTATGTTGATCTCTGAAAGTCAAAATTGAATGAATCTAGTTCATGTTGACTTTTGAAAGTCAAACAGACTTGTTCTTAACCCAAATTCAAACCTTAAGGACTAAATCCGTCAATTCCTAAACTTATATACATGAAATCAGAGGGACTAGATCTGTAATTAACCTATTTTTGATTTCATTGACTTTAGAAAGTCAATCCGATTATTCTTGATTCCAATTCGCAGATTCTAACTGATTTTCGTTTGAAATGATAACGGTTATACACGTTCACGACATTAACGACTATCATCACAGCTTTAATCATCAATTTTATATGTAATTAAACCCAATTATGGGTGATTATGTTGTAACAGTCGACTTCATGGTCTATTACCAACAAAATCCGACCAATTCGTTTGTAACTCTCTCAATGGAACACATGCTCATGCTAGACGAGTCGTTCCGAAGCTCTTGCACACTTTTGCTTCGCCAGAAAAGCGGTCAAGCCCGCTGGAGATCAAACCACCCGAGGTCGGAACTTGCTCAAGGCGTACACCATCGATTCGTGCACCATTCTAGTAATTGATTATACCTTTAGTTTCATTTTAACACCGTGAACAAAAGCCCTAACATAATCAAGGATTAAATTATCTAATTCAACATGTACTAATTCTAGGGTTCATCGCAAACCGGCTTGGCCGAACCCCAATCTAATCATGTTTTCAATGCAATTAAAACATATGTTTAGGATCGCAATCTATTACTCATTGAAAGCCGTATGATAATTTGATCTCATATCATCGATTTGAACATAATCTGGTGTCTAGGGTTTGTTCTTAATCAAATTGGGGGTTTTGATCCTAAACACAGCCTAAATGAAATTAATCTATACCAGCAGATCCGAAAACTCGCGTTTAGTAAAAGCCCTATGGTCTTGATCCATAATCTCATAGGATTCAATCGATTTGATTTCAAGTTCAACTTAGGGTTTTCGGGTATTTGAATCAGAAATTAAACAAACCTAAACCCGTTGATTTTGCAATTAAAACTCACCACAAACTTGTAATAGGTCGACTAACAAAACCCGCGTATCTTTTGGTTTAAACGAAATCAAATTCATTGGATTTGGGATCAATTTTAGGTTCGGTTCATGCAAAGGGGAAAGGGCTCAGGGTGTTGGATTGTTAAAACTGTTTCTAGTACAATTCTGTCGCGAATCATTAATGGGCAGAGATGGTTAAAGCACGGTACTCACACGCAGGAGACCCGGGATGAAATCCGGTCTCCTGCAATATTATTTTTGGGGGTTGTTTCATTGATTTTCACATAAGCAATAAATTCCCATATTGTTTTAATAATATATAAACATGTTTTAGCCCGGAAAATCACCCGTAGGCTCGGGTGTAGATTTTATAACCCATCTTTAACATGATTTCACACTTTTATAATAACATGTTTATTTAATATATGACCCCGAATAAATAAAATAATCAGGTTATTTTCAATCCGTGATCTAAAGTAAAAATAATGAATATATATATATATATATATATATATATATATATATATATTATTTCGTTATTCGATTTCGTGTAACATTCTAAACAAATAAATAATGTAAATATTTATATTATTTACACTCGTTTTTATTCTCGAATAAAATAATAGATTTATTATTTTTGTCGCACAATTGTTTATTATGATATTTTGTTAAATCTAATTTTCTTAGGCCATTAGTTTAATGGTGCAAACATTCGAATATATTTTCATATATAATTTTTGTCTTTCGTCGCGTATCGTAATCATTCTAATTATTTAATTTAGAAATCCACACTCCCGTTGACAAGTTTGTCTACTCCTTGATCATTAGAGCTCTTAGGACGTTCAACATTCCGTGTCGTTGCCAACATTCCCAGTATATCCCTAATTGTTATGTTTATATTCTAGGGCATACGTGGTCCGTTTCAGGCTAACACTTGTGGTTTCAATCTCATACTTGTGTGATACTACCTACTACGCAACGCAGGTGAGTTTCACGGCCCTTTTTTACTTGTTTTACTATTGGGGGAGAAACATGCTTATACACAAACAATATTTTACTTGTTTTCCTGTTGAGGAGAAACATGCATACTCACAAACATTATTTTACTTGTTTTCCCGTTGGGGAGAAACATGCATACTCACAAACAGTATTTTACTTGTTTTCCCGTTGGGGAGAAACGTGCATACAAACAATCATCATTTTACTTGTTTTCCCATTGGGGAGAAACATCCATACGAACAGGCATCCGTTACTTATCCTCCAGCCAGGGAGAGACATACACACGGACATGGATCACATAGTATTTCATTACCACTTATGTACTTAAGTGCAAACATAACATGCAAAGTCCTTACACACTCGAACCGTTAATATATAGAGTATAGCGAGGAAATTTGAGTAGTACTACTGGGTTTGACAAACCCCACCCGGGCTAGTCGCGCTAGCACGATTGGAGGTCGAACGGGTGTAGATTATCCTACACACTTGCCATTTGTTGATGTTAGCAATGGCGGAAGGCACCAAAACATAAACAGTCAGCTTCGGTTGCAAACGCTTAGAGTAACTTGTACATTGCCTAGCTAGCAATAGGTTTGACTTACGTATGTGGTTCCGGCGACACTCAAACAGTTTATTTACATACAAACCTGTGAACTCACCAACCTCGTGTTGACACTTTTTCTTACATGTTTCTCAAGTCGCTTTGGCACAAGTTGCACACTTAAGACATGCATGGAGTCCTACTGTCATATCATTCATTTCAAACATTTTAAACAGTTTTACTTATTTACATTAATTGACGCTTGTTGTGTGTAATTACTTTTAATTTCATTCTAACGTTTACGCTTCCTCATTTAACTCTGAACATTTATGTTATGACTTTTTAAGTCTCATATAGTGTCGTTTGATGTAACTAATGATTGAGATCCTGGTTTGTCACGCTCCTAACGGTAGAACTCCGTTAGTGGATTTTGGGGGTGTGACAAATACCGCGGGTGCGTTGGTTAGTCCAAAAGGCATAACCATAAATTCATAGTGGCCGTACCTAGTTATGAAAGTAGTCTTAGAGATATCCTCCTATCGGACTCTCAGTTGATGGTAACCGGATCTAAAATCCTTGGAGTTGATCAAAGAGATCATCAATGTGGGGTAGAGGATAACGATTCTTGATCATCACTTTGTTCAGCTCACGGTAGTCTATGCACATGCGAAAGGTCCCGTCCTTCTTCTTGACAAATAGGACTGGAGCTCCCCATGGTGATGAGTTAGATCGGATGAAACCTTTATCCAATAACTCTTGCAGTTGTGTAGATAGTTCTTGTAATTCACTGGGTGCAAGTCTGTACGGTGCCCAAGCAATAAGCGCTGCTCCGGGTGCTAGATCGATCTGAAAATTAGACTTGACGATGAGGCGGACGACCAGGTATGTCTTGGGGAAATACTCCTGGAAAACCTTGTATGATCAGAATGTCATTAATCTTCTTCTCCTCGGATGGTTGTTCGGCGACTAGAGCCAGAATGGCGGTATGACCCTTACGCAAACATTTCTTTGCCTTCGTGAAAGTATGATGCCTACAACAGCACCATTCTTTTTGCCTTGGACAGGAACGTCTTCTCCACTAGGGAGAGGAAAGCGAACAATTTGTCATGACAAATGATTTCAGCTTGATTTATATGTTAGGGTATAATTCAAATTAGACTAAGGATTAGTCATAGTGTCACACCCCCAAATTCCACTAACGGAGTATTACCGTTTGGGAAGTGACAAACCAGGATCTCAGACATTAGTTACATTGAACGACTCTACATGGGACTCAAATGAAAATATCCTTTTAAATCAGAGTATCAATGCGGAAGCGTAAAGAAAGTAAATGCGCAAAATACACGCGCCCAAAACCAAAGTCCAAAAGTCCAAACGTTCAACCAAACAAAGTACATTAAAATAATTCAATCAACATAAATAGACACAAAGCAAAGCAGTTGAATCCCATGCATGCCTTAACGTGCACCTGTGTCTTAGCTTAGCGTCCTGAGAAAACATGTAAGAAAAAGTGTCAACACGAGGTTGGTGAGTTCACAAGTTTCAAATAAATAAGTAAGCATTACCAGATTTATGATCTTTCATTATGTATCTATAGGTAGCTAACCTATGTTCATGTTTTAGCTCAAGTGCTCGCAACCGAAACTAACTGTTTGTTTATTGCCTCCTGCCAGGTTCTATCAATACTGGCCATGTGAATAGGCTAACATTTCACCCGTTCGATATCCGATCGAGTTAGCGCGACTAACGCGGGTGGGATTTGTCAAACCCAGTAGTACTACTTAACATTACCTCGCTAAGATCCATATTAACGGTTCGAAATAAGATGAGGAATTTCTGTGATAGCATGTTACACTTAGCTTTAACATTGATAGCATATGAAATACAAAATCTAAAATCAGTTTAAGCATGTTTTCTCCCCCAAGTTAAAAGCAGTAAAAAGGGGCCGTGAATACTCACCTGAGCTTGAGTAAGGATTTGAATCACACAAGGGAAAAGTTGGAACCAAGTGTGTAAGTCTCAAAAGACTTACGAATGCCCTAAAATTATAAACACATAAAATTAGGGATAAAGGAAAATGGGAAATGTGACAATGATACGGATTGAGAAGCGTCCTAAAGAAACGCTCTAATATTCAAGAGTGGACGAAAGTGTCCACGGAGTTAGGAATTACTTTACACGACGAATGACACGAATATTAATAATTATAACCGGGTGTTTTGTCATTCACAAAAATTAATAAAATAATAATATATGTATACGAGTAACTAGTATAACCAACTATATTATTGTTTAGTCTCAATCGACACACGATGTTACAAAATGATTTGAAATAATATAAATATATATTATTTAATAATACGGGTCACGGTTTGAAAATAATATAAACATATTATTTCATACGACGTTACGGTTTAAAATAATATAAACATATATTATTATTTTTTTCTTGATAATAATAACAATATATTAATTATAAAAGTGGATATAATTTATAAAAATATGTTAATAATTCAAACCCGAGCCTACGGGTTGTTTTCCGGGTTAAAACCCATTTATATAATAATATAATACTAAAAGGTTTGATTTTTATTAATTAAATATTCCAGAAAAATGTTTTTTTAAAAATGGATGTGGGAGCCCGGTCTCGAACCCGGGTCTCTCCCACACGCACACACTGACCCAACCAGTCGCGCCCGCTAGGGATTCGCAAACAAAACCCAGATCAAAATTGTTTTAACAATACGATTCCTGTGATACCTCCCCCCTACCAGTCGCGATCGATCTTCACCCAAATCCCATTGATTTCGACTCTGGCTTGATTCGATTATGTAGGGGTTTTGTATTCCGCGGTATTGCGAATCAGTGGATAGGTTTAATTGTGAAACCATTTAGTTTCCGGTCGATTACTGCTCGCCCGAAGGTTATGAAACCCTAGTTAATATGTACGATCGGTTTGTCAAAATTTGATGTTAACAGGTGTTGAAATCATAGGGTTTTCAAGAGATGATTGATGGCGAGTCAAACCATGTATTTTAATTTCATTATAATCGAGTCTACGATAGGGTTCGATTGAAATAATTTGCGATGAACCCTAGATTACTAATCATGATAAATTCGATGACAATTGGTAAAATTAACATGGGGTTTTCAATAACGGAGAGTTCACGAAACTGTTGATATGATTTAATTGAATTAAGAACGTGTCTAAGATCAAAAGCCCCAAATCGTATATGTGCGAACCCTAGATTATTGGATCGAGTTTAATCCGATAATATGTCATTCGATTACCATAGGGCTTTTGTTCTAGGAACAGAAACGAAGCTAATAGTGTAAAGGATTACCAGAATGCTTATCGAATTGAGGGTGGACGACTAAAAGTTGGCTCCGACTTCGCGGTTTTGATTCTTCGTGTCTACGGTCACTACCCCGCTGGAATTGAGGTATGGCTTTGCTACTAATGGATGCGACTAGAGTGTGTGAGAGTTAAATTTTAGAAATGGTGCACGAATTGATCGAGTTCGGTTGGTAATGAGTATTGAGATTGACGGTTACATGATTAACATTCATAATTCGTTTTAATTCGTGTAATGATGATGAGAGACTGTTCATAAACGATCGTTCCAAGCATTAACGTGTATTTCGGTTATGAATTCCAACGGATTTGAAGTAAATTTCGCGAATTTTGATCAATTGATTACGGATTTGACTTCAAAAAGTCAAGCAGGATTGAATTGATTTGATTTTGACTTTGGGGAGTCAACAATTCGGTTTGGCATATTTACACAACTAGTCCCTGTAGTTTTGAGTTGATTTTGTGACCGAATTAGTCCTTGGAGTTAGATTTGATTAACGGGGTTAAGTTTTTAATAAGAAACTTGACGGAATAGTTAACGGGGTTAACTTAGAAAGTCGGATTGTCACATCATTCCCTAGTTGAAAGAATTTTCGTCCCGAAAATTAAAATAACAAAAAAAAAATTTCCGGGGTTTCACATCATCCCCTAGTTGAAAGAATTTTCGCCCCGAAAATTAAATAATACCTTAAGAATTTGACGCGGAGTGCTTGAACAGATTAGGATATTTGCGCATCATCTGATCCTCGCGCTCCCACGTGAATTCTGGTCCGCGTTTCGAGTTCCAACGGACTCGAACAATAGAGATCTTACTGTGCTTTAACGTTTTAACTTCCCTATCCATAATTTCCACAGGTTCTTCGATGAAACGTAACTGTTCATCAACATGTAGTTCCTCCAGAGGAACTGCGAGTGATTCGTCTGCCAGGCATTTCTTTAAATTTGAGACGTGAAAGACGTTGTGTACACCACTAAGTCTTTCAGGTAGGTCCAGTTGATACGCGACTGGTCCGATTCTCTTTAATATTTTGAAAGGTCCAACATAACGAGGATTCAGTTTTCCTCGTTTCCCGAAACGAATGACACCTTTCCAAGGTGAGACTTTGAGTAAAACCATGTCACCTATTTGAAATTCCAAAGGTTTACGACGCTTGTCGGCATAGCTCTTTTGACGATCACGAGCTGCCGCCATACGATTTCTAATTTGAACGATCTTTTCGGAAATTTCAAATACAAGTTCAGGACCTGTGAGTTGGCTATCCCCAACCTCGGTCCAACAAATGGGAGAACGGCATTTCCGCCCATAAAGTGCTTCAAATGGAGCTGCCTTGATGCTAGTGTGATAACTGTTGTTGTAGGAGAACTCCACCAACGGTAGGTGAGACTCCCAAGTGTTACCGAAATCGATCACACAAGCTCGTAGCATGTCCTCCAGAGTTTGGATAGTACGTTCAGTTTGGCCATCAGTTTGAGGATGGTATGCTGTGCTCATATCTAGACGCGTGCCTAATGCTTTATGCAATGATTGCCAGAAACGGGAAGTGAATCGTGCATCACGATCCGAAATAATAGAGATTGGCACTCCGTGCCGAGAGACCACTTCTTTCAAGTATACTCGAGTGAGCTTATCCATTTTGTCAGTTTCTTTGATGGCTAGGAAGTGAGCAGATTTTGTTAGGCGATCCACAATTAACCATATAGTATCACATCCGGTAGGGGTTCGGGGTAATTTGGTAATGAAGTACATGGATATTTGTTCCCATTTCCACATGGGAATTTCAGGTTGTTGTAGGAGACCGGACGGTTTTTGGTATTCAACTTTGACCTTCGCGCAGGTCAGACACTTACTAACATAAGTGGCTATATCGGCCTTCATCTTCGGCCACCAATATAGTACTTTTAGATCATGGTACATTTTATCGGAACCTGGATGAATGGAGTAACGAGATTTATGAGCTTCATCCATGATTAATTCCCTTAAATTTCCGAACACTGGAACCCATATTCGTTCGACAAAGTAACGAATTCCGTCAGATTTTACTTCAAGTTGTGCTTCCATGCCACGTGTACCTTCTAACGGTAGGTTATCTTCTTTCAAGGCTTCAAGTTGAGCACTACGGATTCTGTCAGGCAATCCAGGGTGAATAGTGAGTTGTAATGCTCGAACTCGTTTGGGTTTCGTTTCTTTTCGGCTTAGTGCATCAGCCACGACGTTAGCTTTACCCGGATGATACCGGATCGCACAGTCGTAATCATTTAAAAGTTCAACCCAACGACGTTGTCGCATGTTCAACTCCTTCTGCTCGAAGATATGCTGGAGGCTCTTGTGGTCAGTGTAGATGGTGCATTTGGTACCGTACAAGTAATGTCTCCATATCTTTAGTGCAAAAACTACTGCTCCCAACTCTAGGTCATGAGTGGTGTAGTTTTTCTCGTGAACCTTTAACTGACGTGAAGTGTATGCGATTACCTTTTCGCGTTGCATTAAGACACAACCCAAGCCTTGGATGGATGCATCACAATACACCACAAAATCATCGGTTCCTTCCGGAAGAGCTAAAATAGGTGCACTGCAAAGTTTCTGTTTGAGATGTTGGAAAGCTGATTCTTGGTTATCGCCCCAATTATAGGCTTTTCCTTTTTGAGTTAGGGCGGTGAGAGGTTGCGCAATCTTTGAAAATCCTTCGATAAAACGACGGTAATATCCAGCCAATCCCAGAAATTGTCGCACCTCAGTTGGAGTCGTCGGTGCTGCCCAATTCTTGATGGCTTCTATTTTGGACGGGTCGACATGTATCCCTTTTTCATTTACCACATGCCCTAGAAATTGAACCTCTCAAATCCAAAATTCACACTTGGAAAACTTAGCATAAAGTTGCTCTTGCTTAAGTAGTTCCAAAACTAGACGCAGATGTTCTTCATGTTCTTCCTCATTCTTGGAATAAATAAGGATGTCATCGATGAAAACGATAACAAACTGGTCAAGGTAAGGCTTACACACACGGTTCATGAGATCCATGAATACCGCAGGTGCGTTGGTTAGACCGAAAGGCATGACCATAAATTCGTAATGGCCGTACCTTGTCCTGAATGCAGTTTTAGAGACATCTTCTTCTCGGACTCTTAACTGATGATAGCCGGACCTAAGTTCTATTTTGGAATAGAAACTTGATCCTTGGAGTTGGTCAAAAAGGTCATCAATACGAGGTAAAGGGTAGCGGTTCTTGATTGTAACTTTGTTCAGCTCCCGGTAATCAATACACATACGGAACGTACCGTCCTTCTTCTTGACAAATAATACCGGAGCTCCCCACGGTGATGAACTAGGTCGGATGAAGCCTTTATCCAATAAGTCTTGCAACTGAGTGGACAGTTCCTGCAATTCACTGGGTGCTAATCGATAAGGTGCCCGAGCAATCGGTGCTGCTCCGGGTGCTAGGTCAATTTGGAATTCAACCTGACGGTGTGGTGGCAGACCGGGCAGATCCTCGGGAAATACTTTCAAAAATTCACGCACAACGGGAATATCTTCGATCTTCTTCTCTTCTGACAGTTGTTCAGCAACAAGTGCCAAAATAGCCGTATGCCCCTTCCGAAGACATTTTTGTGCTTTCATGAAGGATATAATGCCCATGACTGCACCAACTCTTTCGCCCTGGATGGAAAGGGTTTCTCCATTGGGGAGAGGTACACGTACAATCTTCTCACGACAGATAATTTCGGCTCGGTTTTTAGACAGCCAATCCATACCAACAATTATATCAAAACTAGCAAGTATGACCGGCATAAGGTCGATATCAAATGTATGTGTAGCTAGCTCAAGTTTAC